>OX346260.1:21400335-22784501 GCA_947049275.1 Epinotia bilunana | reverse complement strand
GGGTAAAGCATTTGTCTCTTTCACATTATTAAAATTAGACAAATGCTCTGTGTTGGCCATAATCTTATACTGCACATCTACCACAAGACCACTTGCGAGACAGACCACATAACACTTTCATAAATATTTCTCAAACCTATTTTAGCTATAACATTGTTAATATTCATTCATGATTTGCCAAACACATTTTAATTAACAGAGGTTTATGAATTACATGAATTAGGATTTAAGTGTTCTATGTGGAAACAGATAAGTCTATCTCCAGTCTTGTGCTAGTTGTGGCTAAAATATGTATGAATTTGTTTGTAAATATTAACCTAACTTATTGAATAAATCATTAGTGTGTTTATGGTATAAATGTTACATTTGGAGAACAGATGTCACCAATGTTATTACTAAATACTGTCAGAATACGAGTGTGTTAATAAAATCTAGATTCTCTAAATGGAACTATGAATAGAGATAACGAAAAATGTGACTTAATTATATCAATTTAAGAGGTGTCAATATACACATATATTTTATTGCTAGGCTTATCAAATTTAGCCATTAAACTAAATAACGATTAAAATGTTCTTATTTCGTAAGCACAAGTACAAAATAGCAATATTTGTAACTTAAGTTTTAGACTGCTCAGCGAATTGGTTTCTTTTGAGAATGAAAGCGGGTAAACCTACCTATGGTTGCACCCCTGCTTTTATTGGCACATTCGACGTTATTCTAACTAATGCGGGTGACTCCTACAAAAACTGGATGCCAGCTAATTGCCAATCAATGGGTGTTTTACTCTAACTGTGAAATGTTTGATATTTAAAGTATTTGGTTTTAAACTGATTGGAGTCGCATTTTTAATGTACAGAAAAACAATTGTCAATGATGAGATTTTATTTGTAATAAGACAATACAGAGTATAAGTTAGTAATGTGTTTCCTTTTCATCTGAAGTGCGTGAAGTGAAGGACGAGCCACCCAGCGAAGACCCCATAGAATCTATCGCAGAGAACTGATCGGTCGATATTTCCACGTCCTGGATGCCCATGATGTCGATCAAGAGGTCACGCAGTGATATAGTCTGAAATAATTAACCACTTACAAAAGTTGCAAACCCCCCCGACATTTTAATAATCTCAAAACCGGCTCAACCAATTTTGTTGAAACTTATTTAAGAACCATCTCGATCACGTCAGCTTTCGAACAAAAAAAATATCGGGTGCGGGGCTACTGCTATGCAATATGCTGATTTCCTTGAATGACGAACTTACAAGTTACGGTGTTTTTGGCGTCCAAGGGTTAAAATTCTCCCGTAGGCAATGATCATTAGTGAAATGAGACTTGTATGTTTTCTTGGGTACCTCAGGCAAGAAGCTGAAGTCGTCAGCGGGCATGGTGGCGCGCTCCTCGAAGCTGTGGCCCAACAAGATCGACAGCAAGTACCAGCTCAGCTCGCGCGAGAAGCACTCTCCTAGAAACGACAAATTACAACGTTTCAGGTATAGGATTAGCCAGAGCAGACAGATTTATAGAAGACTAGCTTCTGCCCGCGACTCCGTCCACATGGAACTCGTTTATATCGAAGCTCCATATAAACTTTCACCCTCTTAGGGGGCGATTTTCGGGATAGAAACTATCCTATGTCCTTCTCTGGGGCTCAAACTATCTCTATACCAAATTTCATCTCAATCCGTTCAGCGGTTTAAGCGTGAAGAGGTAACAGACAGACAGACACCATTTTGCATTTATAATATTAGTATTTGTATAAATGTAAGATGCAGCATGGTGATATAATAAACAAACCGTTGGGAATGAGGTACTATGGAACAGGCATAATAGCAGTAGCCAATGGGCTGATCCCCCAAGGGTCTGATGGGCTTATAACTTCTGGCCTTGTTGAATGCAACAAGGCTAGAGTTATAAGTAATGTTACAGACAACACAGGTCAAATGGCCAGTCGTTATTGGTCTGACTGTCGAATTGATGTGGGTCGGCAACGCGCTTGTGATTCTTCTGGAATCGCAAACGTTCATGGGCTACTATATCAGGCAGACCGTATGCTTGTTTGCCACCGTCGTGGTATTAAAGGTGATATGGTAACCATACTACCTTTGAAAGGTGATCATCAGAACTCCTATGCAAGTATGCAGTAAGTACCTACCTTCATTTCATTGCATCTTAATAATCATCAAGTTGATATTGCATGCTAGTTTCATTACATTGCGGGTTACCCAGGTACTTATACTGAGTTTTATCTATCAAACCCCGCTTTACCGTAGCTCCCAAGCATGTCCACAAAGTCCTCTCGACTCATGTTGTAGGTCTCCTTCTCGAGCGACGCGAACGCGCGGAACGCGTTGCGCACCTTCGCCAGTTCTTCGCCGAACGCGGGCCGGTGGTTAAGATACAGCTTCACAAACTCCTCGAAGTCGAGCTCCGCGGCTGGCGTCGGTTGGTATACTTTGAACTTCGCTTCGGTTAGCAGGTTTTCTACCTGGAGGAGATAATTCGGATTAAAAGCGATAATCTGATGTGGAGCGAGGTTCGATGATGAATGATGATGGTATATGTACGAAGATAATGTACTTAGATAGTATCATATCACTGCAGATTTGTTGAACGCACTGACGGTACGAGTATATATAGTAGAATGAATAGTCGAACCTCCTGGATAATCCTCATACTCTGAAAGGACCCAATCGGCCTCATGAGGTACAGCGGCGTTTAATTTCTCAACTTTCGTAACGTAAGAACAGAATGTTAAGTGAAAAACCCCAACCTCGTACTCAGATGGGAAGAATCCAAGAGCCCTCATAAGGTCTGGCAATGAATCAATCGGTATGTAGTCCTTCACCGTCCGTCTGGTGGGGGAGAAGGTGCCCTGACACAAGATCTGGATGTAGTAAAACAGGTCGCGTATCTCCTGGAACAACCAGCCGGGGCGCCCGTTCTCGATCAGGCAGTAGTACGGGTCGAGGTCTCCGCCACCTTGTTGGGATATGCTGTCCACTGCCCTGAAAACCCCTCATCAGATTTACTTTTGACTACTGACACAGGTCACGATGTATGCAGGCCGCTAATTTTAGCATTGGCGTCATTTAGTCATCCTATCCCATTTTGACGTAACTTCCAAAAGGTTAATCTCCAACCAATAATATATATCCAACCATAATCTCCTACCTGTAGTTAGCAGCCCACTGGCACATGCATATGTCTCTGGATCCCAGCGTAAAGAGCGTCCCCAAATCCTCCCGATAACAAATATCAATGAGCTGCAAGAAACATAACAGATTCGTATAAACAAAAGTAACATTTCAGCATTTGTTCCTTCATCCTCCATCTACTTACGTAAGAAAGACACTGGACGGAGCGCACGCAAAGGGCCAAGCTTAATCACCATAATTTACTTTAGGACTTTTATTATCGGCTAACAGTTATTATCTATTCTAAGATAGATTTCAAAACTCCCAACGAGATTATGGCCTCCAAGATGACATATCCATATCGCAAAAAACAGCATTTACCACCCATTTAAATCTCTTCGAGTTTCAAAGTATGGCTTTTGGGCTTCGCAGCGCTGGACATATGTTCCAAACAAGACAGTCGTTTATGCGCTGTTTGAAATACCTAAAGGGAATAGAATTCCGTAACCTGTATGGGATGTCCAAGGATCCCAACATGCTTCCAAGGGTTCCCATCAAGCGGCATTTTCTGCAGCCCGATGATGTTCTTAGTGGCGAACAGGATGTACTCCAGAATGTTCTTCTCTTCTTTCCTGGAGACCAGCTGCATTCTGGACACCGGGCTCTCGAAACGCGGTCCAAGGACGGTGGACAGCGACATTGAGGTAGCATAGTTCAGGATCTTGTATTTATACTGTTAAAGGTAAAATGTATGCATTGCCATATCAATGCAGACAATATACCACCATTATTATCAGTTTGAGGTAAGGAATGCTTGATCTAATGATCCAGAGATCATTACACCAAGGATGTTTGTACATCCTTTCAAACTCTGACATCATCTCTCGAACAGTCTATCACCACAGCACCACTAGTTATTTCAAATGCATCGAAACCCTTGGGCCTTGGTTTGTACAGTCAGCAGCAGAAAAACATTCACAACAAACACAAGATAATTTAAAAAGGGTACCTCGTCAGTGGCCACAAGAATCATTGGCAGGTCGGAGCGCTGAGTCGCAGGGTCTACCTCCTTGGGTGTGGGCCAGTTGAACCCCGCGATCGGTACCGCCGTCTGGTCTATGCGATCCAGGCTGAACACCTTCAGGAGTTCCCCCGAACTGTCCCCTGCGGAAGACCCCTCCATGAATAAACCTTGCAGTTCACGCTCCATGTGTGAATTAAAGTGTTTCGACATTTAGTTATTAGTCGCTGCCAAATCGTAACTAAAGAGCTAAAAGTCTGCACAGATGTATTCAGTTATCCACCTATCAATTAATTGTCACCTACCAATGTCGTACTCCACCATGATCCTATCAGCTCCCAGAGAGAGCAGCTTGTACTCCCCATTAGGGTTCGTCACTGGCGTGAAGAAAAGCGCAGTAATGTCTTTGTAGTGAGCGCGGTGTTTGCCGATGAAGGTCCACGCTAACGCCTCACAATCATACTTGTATACGCACACCGTGTGGCCGGCATCCTGAAATAGTTTACTCATACGTATAACATTGCGACGAAAACTGAAGTGATCAGACTCCAATTGCGTGAACTCACAGAGAACGCCAAGGTCAAAGAGTTGCAACTATATGTGATGTCCTTGATGCTGTGCTGGGAGTCTTGGAACTGCATCACGATTTTCATGGTGACGGGATCGAGGAATAGCAGCTGCCCGGTGTTCAGTCCGCACGCGAGATGCAGGCCTGCAACATAATGCACATTGTATTGGTAGTACCTATATTCAGGTAGTTGGCGAGTACCGGAAAATCAATAGCCTCATAACTGTAAACGTCTAATGAAGTGCCCGAGGAGTTCTTTGCGTGTAAAGGTACACCTCCACCAGGTATTTTTCCGACCCAGACCAATTTCAAACAGAATTCATCAGAAAACGTGAAGAAATGCAGTATGTTATAGAGTAATACCCGAGGGAGAATATTGTAAACAGGTCACCGACAGCTCCGGTTTGTGTTCTTCATAGTCATACTTTATCGAGTCATCTTTAGGAGGCACCACGACCTTGTAGTGTTCCCTCAGATCCACCCTCGCAAACAGTTTGTGCTGAGAGAAGTTTATAAGGTCGATCACGCCGTCTGTAAATCCTTGGCACACGTAGGGTCTGCAATAAAAATAGATTTATACCAAAAATATAAAGGACTTATTAAAACGATATGATACAGATAACAAATATAATGGAAAAATAAACCATGATCGTCTGAAGCCCAGGCCAAGACTCGAACTTGTGCCCTCTGTATTGCTGGTACAGTCGCCATCAGATATATCGGAGCGGCCAAAGTGCTCACAACTGAACACTCTGAACATGTCTCTATTGTCGAGGCATTAGAGACGTGTTCATATATTTGTGAGCACTTTGGCCGCTCCGATATATCTGATGGCGTCTGTACAGCGCTCTCCTTCTGAGCAACCCAGACCAGGGATGTTGCAGACATTCGCATCCGCATACGCAACCGCGGAAGTTGCGCACAATTTTTTAACACCAGCATCCGCATCCGCCAAAATGCGTTTTTTTTTGCGGATGCGGATGTAGTGAAATTCACGACAAGAAAAAAACAAACGGTGCTTACTGCGAGAGTTTTAGATATTTCCGCCATTAGTAAAAAAACTTATCGTTTCTGTGACCAAGAGCAGCCACATTTTTGATTTGTTCGCAGCAACGATTGTAGGTAATTTACTATCAACTAAAATTGACGTTTTTGTACGACAAAATCCGCATCCACATCCGCGGATGTGGGCGCCCAAATATCCGCATCCGCGGATGTCAAAAAAAACGCATCCGCGGCATCCCAGACCCAGACAGTTAGAACATTGAAACAAAAATATTGATTAAAATAATTTGTTTCGTTAAGAGGTTGTAAGGACATAAAACTTTAAGGTTAAGAAAGTCTTCATTCTTCAAATCAACTGTTTACTCGACCACCAGGCAACAACTTGAATTGGTTGCATACTCACTTTTCCGGATGCACTGTAACGCTCAAAGCTGGTGAAGTTCTGTAATCTAAAATCGTAACGAGCTTCTCCGTTACAAAGTCAAGAAAACCAATTCCTTGATTGCCGGTACCTGGAACACATGACAGTTGAAAATTAACCATTCAATTTAGATCGAATTGAGATTCTATAATGTGTTTGATGTAGTATAAAAAAAACCGCATTCAAATCGGTCAGTCCGTTTGGGAGCTACGATACCACAGACAGATACACAGACACGTTAAACTTATAACACCCCTCTCTTTGCGTCGGGGGTTAAAAAAGTGAACATTCTGATCATACTTCATCTAAAATATTTGTTTCTACTCTATCAAAAAGTCAATTTCTTCTCTGTCTGATCCGTCTGATCTTGTTTAAGCGACCTTGGTGGCCTACGGTGGATAACCCATCTCGCTCTATTCAGCGAGTTTGAGTGCAGTTAGTTAGTGTACCCACTTACTGCATTTAGCCAGGTCTAAAGGCCGCTTAAGATTTTGATTGGCTATGGTTACCCCTCGAAACTTACAGACAATAAAGTCCCGAACCAAGAATGTCTTGCCGCTAGTGGTGGCATCGGTGGGAAGCTTTTTTTTGATTAGCTTCTGCCGAATTACCCCCGTCACGGGATCCAATTCTGTCGCCACCTTCTCCCAGCAAGGACATTTTTTTGGTTTTCCACCTGCAAAACTGGACTATTAACACCACATGAACAATGATGATACAAAAAATAATATACCTTATAATGCTGAAAGAAGAAAGGCTAACACTTGAGGTCGATGATCTTGTAGCTCCGAGGAGAGATGTTGAAGCTGATTGACCGCACGTGGTCGACGGAGACGTCTTGCAGCCAGTGCAGCAGCTTCAACTGCTCGTCATAGAAGTGGATCTGCCCGGCGTTGTTGCCCGTCACTATAACGCTATGAAACAACCCGATATTAGAAAAGTAAGTGAACTAAGTAGTAATGTAGTATTTTAAATTAAAATAAAACAGGCTATACACGTCCCACTGCTGGGCATAGGCCTCCTCTCACGGATAAGCAACTAACTACTTAGTTTAGACTTTTGTTTGACGATCTACCTAAGTGCTTTTACACTATCGAGGTGAGGTGAGGCTAAACTGAATGCGTTTCGGCCTCGCCTGTGGAGAAGCATGGACATATCCAAATCCATGTGTAGTGGATATGACGGCATATCATTTTAAAGTAGAATAACATTTATAATTAGGTTAATATGCTCACCCATCAATGCTCTTGATAACATTAATTTTACTCTCCTCCAACTTCAGAGCTTTAACGAACTTCAGATGCTCAAAACTTTTCGGCTCAACATTTTCCTGATACTCAATGGAGTATCCATTAACATGTATCGCCCCCCTTAACGTACCCACCAGGATTTGTGAGGTCACACTGACGAATGTAAAGCAGCTCAGCTTTCCGAATGCCATATTTATTTCTGGTTTCTTTTCAACTAATCTGATTTTTAGTTCGTATTCATCAGTCTCCTTGAGAAGACCTCTCTCCATGACGAATACTTTCTAAAACAACGAAATTAATGACGGTGTACGCAAACCTAAAGTTAAAATACTTAGCCTAGGGTAAAAAAACTAAAATTAACAGATGAAAGGCCCAACCTGAGCAAGACCAATCCAAATGTCAGTCTTCGTCATAAGAACAAACTGCCAAGTATTGTCTGGATTGAATTCCATTGCCAGAACTCCATCTTTAGGTATGTCAACGTCCAGGGCGGCTGGAAATAGAAGATTCTGCTTGTTAATACAGCTGCACTACTTACAAGACCTCCAGTTTTGGAAAACCGCGACGTGATATTTTTCGTAGAAACATACTACCTACTTAAATGAGAGGCACGGCACCATATGCCAACCATTGTAACTGGCAAAAAAAACAACACAGTTCATAAGATGAAGGTTAGGCAAATGGACGGTCAGACATCTGTTACGCGTTGAGTATACCTACCTACCTATAGTTATACTCTCAACTCTCATAACTTTTTATTGTTCCGGATTCCCTATCGAAAATTCGTGCGCCGCTACTGGTAGGTACACAGACCCTACGTTACAGTAGTACCTATACGACGATGTAAGTTGGAAGTCTTACCGTGCGGTTCGTCTTGCCCAGACGACCATATCCACCAAAACACCGCAGTTTTTTCATGGTACCCCACCGTCAGCATGAACCTCGCGTCCTGACTCAACGCTACTTTCGATACCCGCATGATGCTGCCGTGAGGCAGGAAGTAGGTCTTGTTCGGGAAGTAGTCCTCGCTGTCCCAAATGGTGATGAGGTTCTCGGGGCCGCAGTCAGAGGTCACCAGCCATTTGCCTTCGCCGTCCGCTGCGATGCAGTTCACCATATGTCTCTAGAAATATAAGTTGACTTTACTCAATGAAGAAGCCATCAGTAAATTACAGATGTATTTAACAATTTTAACAGCGGCTCTAGTACCTAAGCACAATACCTACGCACTTACGATGACTAAAAGGAAATTTAATAACAATAATAATAGATTAGTTTTCTAAAGTGCAATTTACACATGCATTATATTGCATGCCAGTTTCATTACATTGCGGGTTACCGAGGTATTTATACTGCGTTTTATCTATCAAACCCCGCAATGTAGTTAGAATTGCGTGAAATTTCTTGCGTAGGTACGGTGTAATTTGCGCTTTATAAATTAAATTAAAATACACGGTTGGGAACAAGTTCATTGTATCAATAAAGCAAACGTTTAGTTGACACAATAAACCTGCTCAGAGTGAGGTTTATTATTGCCATCACACCCAATATCATTTCAAAGGACTGTCGTATCTGTCGGCCAACATTTTTAGTATGGTTTTGGGGCTGCCTTGGATAAGTCTACTTCACGATTTTTTTGCGCATTATGGCGTAGAAACTATCAACGCGGGCATCGATGAACATGCCTGACGCGCTATCAGAACCTAGACAGTCCCATAAGCAACCTAAACATATTTATTGAGGACCTGGAATTTAGTCTCTAAAAAAGGAGGCGCAATTCTTCCGTATATTGTTCCGCTTTATAAGAAATTCCAAGGGTGACAAGACGTTCAGACCCCTTAGCATGGACGGCCTTATCACACGACAAAAGTGACAAGATAGAGCGTCCGTCACTGGCTGACACCGTTCAATAGAACGAGACGGACGCTCTATCTTGTCACTTATCGCGTGATAAGGCCGACCATGAGACGAGGTCAGGGCTCTATTTATTTATTTATTTCTTCTATTTGCATCTTATCAACTCTACGGGCAAACAGACACGAACAACATAGCTTCGACCACTTCTACTTGGCGGTGTGGGCCGTAACTTACGTGTCCTTGCAAGATTCTCATCTGATTGGTGGTCCAGTTATAGAGCACTCCACAGTTGCAGGCCGCATAGAACACGGTCGTGCTGCCTCGCACGTTGAGATTGATCACACCTGCTTTCGGGTTCCAGCCGGAGATCCACCGGAGGCTCTGGAAAGACGACTCTTGTCAGGTTCTCAACACCAGAACAGCTTGAAAAAATACAATTCGTGCTACAAACATACAAGCGCGCTGCAGCTTGAAAAGTGCGGATCGTACATTTCAAACATAGGTAGGTACCTAACTTACTTAGCGCTCAGAGTTACTTAGTTTTGATGGAGCGTGACGCAACGACCAACGATCCGCCCCCTTATTAAATGCGTTTACTACAAGATAGATTACAAGATAGCAACCCGTGAACTCCGGAAATCCCTTTGCGAAATTAGCGTAACCGCTAAGCGTATTCGTATGGGCATAAGCACGCTTACAAAGGGCGATGGCTTGTGATGGTAGTCGGTAAACTGCGCTGAATGCTTCCGTATCTGAGAAAGAGACAGGCTGTACAATCTCCCTCTCTCAGATTCCTTACTGCCGCCCGGACGCACATTCGGAAGCGAATGAAACTCCTCTATACGCTCTTCGTTCTTTTCGCCGCTCATTGTGTATGGTCAGTATCTTGATATTTTAAACACCAACTATTTCGAAGAATATATTTATGTTTATCAAATAGTGCTTTAAAATATTATTTTCATTTGACGTGACATATTTGACACAAGTCATTCAGGAAGGAGGTTCTACTTATTGTAGGGAGAACAATCATCTAATGTTAAATTCGCTTGCAGATGCAGATTAAACACAATGACTTCAAATTTGAACTTTAAGCCTATTTTACAAGGTTGTATTCACAACGGTGAAGTTGAATGATGCGAGCTTGCGAAATGTCATCACATGTTTTGGATATTATAGAAAAATATCCCGCTGATGATACTTTACGAGGGAGATCCCACACGTCCTTGTTTGGGAGGGGCGGCTCGAGCGGCGGCGCGAGGCGAGTATGGAAACACTCACGCCCGTAGGTACAGTCAGCGTCATATAATTAGTAGCAGCTAAGGTGGCCAAATATTTCGGTACACGTCTTTATTATTGTAAGAATAAGGGTGTGTTACGAAATATTTGGCTACTCTCTGGCTGCTACTAACTATATGACGCTGACTGTACTTACACTTCTAGAATATGCAATTTCATAAAATATATGTTCGTGTTCCTTACGCGACTGCGTGCCTGGGTGAGGACCAAATTCTTGGCCAGTCGTTAGCGTGGTTAATCGGTAGTAGTTAAAAAGTTCCGTTGTGACACGAAAATTAACCATAGAATTGTATGGCAAATTTTCGTGTCACAACGGAACTTTTTAACTACTACCAATTAACTAGGCTAACTACTGGCCAAGAATTTGGTCCTCACCCACCTCCGCTTGTGCATATATGCGGCCACTATTCGGCGAGAATACCACCAACTACACCCTACTCTTTTACAGTTTTGTAAAAACAATTTTTAATTGTTACTACTCTCAATCTTTATGATTTAATTTTACTAATTGTACGATGTATATGTACTAAATATGTTACTTTAAGTTTACCAACGCCAAATAAATTGTAGTATTAAAAAACCTTTTAAATAGTAAAGAATGCTCATTTATTTCACAGACCACTTATTACGAACATGTGCCCAGAAGATAAACAAAACATCTGCACTTGGCCATGGCCTTAAGGGCAACAACCAAATCCAGCCTACTATCTGCAGTCAAAGGTCACTCGGGTGCAACGCATGCGCGCCAGTGCTTTGTGTCCGTCGCCATGCGCACACGTCTGCTGCTGTATCTGCTGGCCGTCCCGGTGTTTAGCCGGACCATCTTCGTCGAGGAGCAGGCGGGGCCTAGCGATGAAGAGGTCAGTTGTTATCAATTGGGTCATTGTGTTTAGATAAGATGCGTACCTATATAGGAAGAAAATTATGCGTACAATAATACAAATAGTTTGATACAATATCAATCAATTGATGACTCGTTTGTCATATCCTTTCCAAGTGTAGGCTTTGAAGTACTTACGTTACAAAGCGATCAATACACATACAGAACCAATGACTAATATGAAGTGGAAGTACCTAATAGTTTCAAATACGAGTACCTACCTACTACTACATCTTAGTTAGGTGCTGTTTATTTTGGTTAACATAACATAACCTTGGAATGACTTGGTTACTTATTCATGGAGAATTTATACCAAAACTGGATAGGTTATTTGCGTGGGTACTTATTTTTGAATGGAAAACTGACATAAGTGGCATCCCTGAGTACTTACAAGAACCCTGCATGGCATCCCTCAGTTTATTTATTAGCAAATATACATGCATAAAGTAGTTACAATTGAAACAAGAGATGATCTACTGAGTGAATTCTGAACCATTCGAGAAGCGTTTCAATCATCGCTTCGTTTTCTAGATCCTGCCTGACTAGGTACCTAAATGTTAGCAGATGCCTTTTGATTTTGTAATCCCTCGGCTCTCGACTCTTACCTTAGATACAAACAGAGCAGTTGTTTCTCATAAAATCTCCAATAAGCATTGTCAGGAGAACCAATAACCGGTTAAAATACTTTAGAATTGACCGAGTTATTCCTGCGGCGCTTTTCCCGAGGACCTACAGTATGGACAGTATGGTGTTGGTGTACAGGTTTTTAAAAGGGTAGGCAATGCGCATGCGAGTTCCCTGGAATTGCAAGCTTCTTTAATAGACTAAGTAACGGCTTACCATCAGGCAGGCCGTACACTTATTTGCCACTGACGTATAAAGAAACATAGACTGACAACCGGACAGACGTCTGTTGTACGGTACAAGGTATCTTCTGATCTATTGCATCTAAGAGTGACCTAAGTCAAAGGGCATTAACATAACCCTGTTCTTTGCAGCTGGCGTTCATGAGGCGGTACGGCTACCTGCCGGAAATGCCAGATGGGTCCCTAGACTTCACTTACACGCCAGAAGCCAACGCGGAAGCAGTGCGGCTGCTGCAGGCCTTCGCCGGGCTGACACCGACTGGCGTCATCGACGTCGAAACCAAGAAGGTACATAGAGCGGAAGGGTAGATGTGACGAAATCGTTCGACCTGTGACTATTCTATCAGATCGAGCTATTTGTGGTCTGCATCCGTCTTTACCGTCATCTTACCTCTGACCGCAGGTTAGGATATCTGAACGCATTTTTCCATACTCTCGAGCAAATAAATGGAATCACTCAATGTTGTGAGTGATTCCATTTCTTTGCTCGCGAGTATATTATATGACCTCAAGAAATTACCAATGCACAGTTTTAAATTGTCATACGACCAACACCATAACTAACAAAATGTCGTATTTATTTACCCATAGCTGTTCAAGAAAAAGCGGTGCGGCGTGAAAGACATCATAGCCACGTCGTCTAGGTCGCGGCGATATGTCACACGTGAGGGGTGGATCAAGAAACACGTCACGTACAGGTAAAGCTACGCGTTCTATAAGAACTGAAAAAAATACACAATGTATGTATGTATGTACTAATACTTTATTGTACACAAGAAATTGGTACAAAATACAGACAAAATAGGTTAAGTAGGCGAAAAATATCCCTGTAAGGGATCTCTTCCAGTTAACTTTTGAGCAATTGAGACGAGATCAGGAAAAAGAAAGACAAACTAACACGTGTACCTACTCTACAGTAAATCACAACGTCTTTATTACCTAGCTACCTAAATTCTATGATCGACTGAAAATCTGATTGATGCCTTAAGAGTCCGCAGTAAGCTCGATTCTCCATACAAACGTAGTTACGCTCTCATTTTACAACTACGTGTTGGATTGTAACGAAACTTTGCATGAACAAAGACATGAGGAATATCTATGTCTGTAATTAGTTTATGTAGCTTCAGATACCATAGTAAAAAAATACAGTGAATTTTTTTAAATACAA
The DNA here is from genome assembly GCA_947049275.1 of Epinotia bilunana. Taxonomy (NCBI): domain Eukaryota; kingdom Metazoa; phylum Arthropoda; class Insecta; order Lepidoptera; family Tortricidae; genus Epinotia; species Epinotia bilunana. The sequence continues at coordinate 22,771,036 of OX346260.1, read as the reverse complement.
AACTTGTTTTTGCTGTATTTCGTTTTTTTTATAAACTGGAACCATATAAACTAATTACAGACATAGAAGATATACCTCATGTCATTGTATATGCAGTTTCGTCACAATCCAACTCGCAGTTTTAAAATGAGAGCGTAACTACGTTTGTATGGGAAGGTGAAATTCGGCCGAGCTTACTGCGGACTCTTAATAACCACTCACTTGCGACTTGCAAGATTGATGGCAACCAGAGCTGCCAAGTTCGCACATCCCCAAAAGATTGCGGCAAGCTGTAGGTAGGTAGTTCGCAAGCGGAGTATATGCGGTTTATTTCTTAATCCAAAGCAAAAGTAGGTCCCTATGTGTTTTTTATTTATTTATTTAGAATGTGTGAATTCAACTAAACGAGACGTTTTCAACGTTTTACCTTAGACAAAGTCCTCATCCAGTTTCGTCTGATCCGGCCTAAGTCGTCAAGAAGTGTCCTATCACAACAAATCATTTGAGACAAGATAACAGTGCCTGGAAACCAACGCCCAGTAATATTCAGACTTTACTTTTGGTGTGAATCTTGGACCGGATAGTAATATTTGGTGATGGGTTAATTAATGGGGAAAACAAAAGCAAGTAATTACTTGCTTTTGTTTTCCCCTAATTAATGCCGATATTCCGTTCGTTTTACAGGGTGGTCAACGGCTCTAGCACGCTAGAGAAGCATCGTGTAGAGCGGCAGATGGCGGCTGCTTTAGCAATATGGGCGCCGCATGGAGGGCTCACCTTCACTCTGAAGGATTCAGGGAACGCCGATATCGAGGTCTCCTTCGTTACCGCGGACCATGGGGACGGGTGAGTTGACAAGTTTGCTATTGTTTCTGATTTTCTGAGGATGCAGTGCGTTGACGGCGAGGGAGCGACGACAACGGACGACATAAGTATTGTATCTTAGAAGACATTTGGTTAACAGTGGTTCGTGTGGACGGGTGGTGTGAAAGTCTCTCGGAGGATTCCACTCTCCAGGACATGGGCAAACTTGAGCGCAGACGCGGACCATAAGGATACCCAGCAAAAAGTAACTTTGAAAGTTCGAGCGCTGTAAAATGACCCACAGGTCTTACTACTTGCTCTATTCAATAGTGCCTATACTATTCATATTCTACCATTTAACTCGTACCTACTATATATATACGTAAAACGAAAAGGGACATTATACTGTCGTTGGCGTTTATACCATTATTAACGATGCGCTAATACAAATGCGCTAATATAATTCACGGCGTAATATTTAATTGTTTTAGTGCCAACGGCAACTTGCAACTTTGCAGGCTTGGCAGGTGCAACTTTTCTCTGAGAAAGCCACATTTTTGCTCATCAAGGTTTACTTTTTATTAACAGGTCTGCGTTCGACGGTCCCGGGCAGGTCGTGGCGCACGCCTTCTGTCCGCCGCACGGCGACATACATTTCGACGACGATGAGGTCAGAACTAATAGTAACGTTAAGTAGTAAGCGACCTGTAATACATTGATGTCTGATATAGACCGAGAAAACTCCTTCTTAGTGGATCCCCCATGATAGAGCGTAACCACCTGCAATTTTCCTCCTTGCAGTTCCGTTCTTCAATTCTTTCTTTAATTATCACCCTGTTTTTCCCGGTTGTACTTTAAAGAGCCCGGAGTACGCTTTGGCACCTAATCCGAAGATTTGGCGCAAGCTAGTTTCACGGAAGCGACCGCCATCTGACCTTTCAACCAAAAGGGAAAACTAGACGATCGATAATTTCTTTAGTAGTCCATACACTAGCGATGTGACATAATCTGCTGTGATCTAGGGTTGTAGGACTTGTAGGTCACGTTGTACAACTTGTAGGTACCTAAAAAGGGAAAAGAGATTATCCTCTGAAGAGGCTTCACTGTAGATTTCCTTGTAGATCTGGAGTGACCTGCCCGCCGAGGACGAAGAGGACGAGGACTCGACAGACTTCTTCGCCGCGGCCGTCCACGAGATCGGGCACGCCCTCGGCCTGGCCCACTCGGACGTTCGCAACTCCGTCATGTACCCGTACTACCGAGCGAGGGTGCAGAGCCTGTTTGAAGACGATATCTTGGGCATGAAGGCGATTTACTGTGAGTACCTCAATCCTCGCCTTAGCATTACATCCACAACCACATGACACCGGTTGCATCCTGCAGGCTGTGTTTCGCTTGCTCTTTAATCCCGAGAATTGGAGCACAGGTAATACTAGTTTGTGCGGTAGTGACTGCCACCTGACGTTCCACACAAGAGTCAATGTCATAGGTAAACAAAAATAGGGTACTGTGCTATACCATGTCTCTCATTGAAGTTTAAAAAAATGCGATACGAGAGTAGATACCTATAGTAGTTCTTTGCGGAGCCAAGACTGGGAAACTTCTAGTCCTCCTGGAAAGGCGGGACGCCCTTGAGAGCTTGAAGAAATTAACCTTGAAATTTTGGGGAGCAATCCATATTCCCCCTCGGCTCCTCCATCAACATCTAATAATTGCCAGGCAAGTGGCCTCTATCCTCAAGCACCAACCACTGCTTGGCGGTGGTATTGAAGCCGGCCACGTTCTAATTTCCAGTTAAGGACCAACAGCCCGAGACGTCTGCCCTCACCGTGCAGACCGAGGACCCGACGGCGCCGCGGTTCTCGCTAGGCCCGGGGCTGGACGAAGACGTGCCGGACCTGTGCTACACCAACTTCGACACCATCCAGGTGCTGCAGGGCAAGATCTACGTGTTCGAGGAGGAGGTAGGATAACAGTGCCGTCTAATTGGGAGGAACAGAGGAACGGATTCATTAACAAATCGACTAAGTATTCTATGGGTAAAGTGGCAAAACTTTTGTCAAAGTCTTTAAGACATTGACATAAGATTCAATTTCACCTGTTTAGAGTGTTCGCGTACATTATTCATGCCTTACTTATCCAGTACCTATGTTAGTGCGAATTGCTTTATTTCATCTAGACAGATAATGTACTAATGAAAGTTATTTATTTATTTAAATCAGGGCAACATGGCCCATATTACTAATACCTTAAAGACTAACATACATATCAATATAAACCTTATTAATAACTAAAACACAGCGACGTGTTGCGCGATTTCGTGGTTTTGATTGCTGATTTTACCCCAATTTGTCAGTACAACATGTTGAAGTCATAATTGGGTGTAGCGTACACATGTAACAATCCGACCATATGTGCATGCAATTTCTCGGTACAACTCGTTTGACAGTTGGATCAGCAGCGCAACATGCCTCCATACGACAGCAATTAGTAAGCTTCTGATAAATTGGGGCTGACAAATCATGACATGTAGGTATAAGTCTATTGAAATGACCTCCAGATTGTAAACATCTACTCAATGAATCTTGTTCGCAGTGGATGTGGGTGCTAAGCGACCGCAGGGAGATAGACCCCGGCTACCCGAAACGGTTCCACGACGTGTTCAGGGGTCTCCCGGAGCACGTCGCCGTCGTCAGGGCCATCTACGAGAAGAGGAATGGGAACATCATTATATTCTCAGGTCCCGTCAGGACATTTTGGAACCCCTGTCTGTGGAATAGGATGCAAATTGGCATGACATGGGGCTTCTAAACGGGTAACATTTTTATGGCAATGTGTGGCCGGCGAGTATGTGCATCTCGCTCTAGCGTACAAAGTCAGCGTAGTTGCCGGCCAGAAATTGCAGGAAAATGTGGCCCGTTTAGAAGCCCCATTATATCCGTATAGACAACTTAACTGGGTCCACGACTCGGAAACGAAAATTCATGCTCGTCAGACAAAATTATCCTTTTTAGGGTTCCGCACCCAAAGGGTAAAACGGGACCCTATTACTAAGACTACGCTGTCCGTCCGTCTGTCTGTCTGTCTGTCTGTCCGTCTGTCACCAGGCTGTATCTCATGAACCGTAATAGTTAGACAGTTGAACTTTTCACAGATGATGCATTTCTGTTGCCGCTATAACAAAAAATACTAAAAAAACCGGCCAAGTGCGAGTCGGACTCGCGCACGAAGGATTTGTTTCACACTTGACCGGTTTTTTAATACTTCGAAGGAGAAAAACAAACATGTTACAAACATAATATTTTATTAGATAGGCCTACGTAGGCAACCAGGTGATGGTAAGCAGACACCGTAGCCTCCGGACGCTGGCGACTCCAGAAGAATCACAAGCGCGTTGTCTGCCTTTGTACAAGCTTTATATTATACTAGCTTCCGCCCGCGACTCCGTTCGCGAGGAACTCGTTTATATCGTAGCTAGATACAAACTTTCATCCCCCATTTCACCCTCAGGGGATGATTTCCGGGATAAAAACTATCCTATGTCCTTCCCCGGGATTCAAACTATCTCCATACCAAATTTCATCTCAATCGGTTCAGCGGTTTAAGCGTGAAGAGGTAATAGACAGACAGACAGACAGACAAAATTTCAGCCAAATCGGATAACGGCAAGTAACTGAAAAATGGATTGCAAATTTTGATGGACAACTTACATACCTACTTACATAGGTACATACGAACAGGTGAAGTTAATATAAAACTTGTACAAAGGTTGGTATAGTTTTTGGATGACAATTCAATAGATCAGGTGATTGTATATAGAACGTATAAACTCGTGATCTTCCAGGCAAGCAGTACTGGGAATTCGGTCCCAACTTCCGCTTCGTGAAGAGAGGCCGCCTCCGCGACTACGGCCTCCCCAAGCACCTGCCCGAGCTTACCACCGCCTTCCTATCCAACTACAACAACAAAACGTACTTTATAGAGTACGAGCGCTTCTGGCGCTTCGATGAGAACTCCTGGACCATGGACAAGGGGTGAATAGCAACACTTTTTCTCCTTATCTGATTTGAAGTTTGTATAAATGAAACTACATACAGGTCAATAAGACCTCGCGTCATTGGTCAAAGCACCTATTTGATTCAATTTGTAACTTGTTCCTACCTGGGGCCTCGATATATGGACAAGGGGTAAGTAGCATCTACTAGCTGATTATATATTTCACACCTAGCTCTCAAGCATGCGAGGTGTCCTATATATGAAAACGCTACTTAGGGTGGTATTCCACATTTTGCATAAAGAGTGAGAGACGCAATGCACATTAGACAAAGATCTTGGACAAGTGGAATACCACCCTTAGCACATCTCTGGCGGATAAGTATCCACCCTAGACTAGCAAATAGGACTGGAATTTGCGTACTCGAAGATAGGCCTATGATGAGCAGTGAGCGATAGTTGGCTGAGAATAATGCACTGGTAACGTTCCTATAATGCAAGTTTAATCCACGCAGGTACCCGAAACGGATGTCAGCATGGAGGGACCTCCCGTACCCTGTGGATTCTGCTGTCATTTGGAGGGGAGGTAAGCGCGTCCGGTTCGAACGACCACATTACTTTTAAAAAGTAAGGCGAAAAGTTCTTATGCAAAATGGGAAACATGCATGTTAAATGTACATACTTATAAACTACCAGCGGACGTAGCATGGTTGACATTTTATCACCATCGCTGTGGGTAAGATTCATCCGTCAAGTTCTGACAAGTATGCCAGAGCGAGAGTGACGGATGTCCTATCCACAACGATAAGGAAAATAATTTACTCTAAAAATAAAGTTTTAACCGACTTCAATTTAGTACTCTGCCAAGCCACGAAAACATTTAAACATTTTTTTTCCAATTTACCACATGGACTGATTTCCGAGAGCAAATGCGTTGATTATTAGAGAAAAAAACCGAATCGCTGTATGTGGGCTGATAATATTTGAGGACTTCCGTCGATTCCACAAGGATCACATTTGGCACTTCTAATAGTTGCTATTTCAACGGAATCTTATCAGAATCTGTGATAAACTTTTGTATTTTTAAGTACATCATTGAGGAATTCTATAAGTCATCGGTGGTCTTCATCATCAATTCCACTCCACCAAATTTATGATTTCCGGGTGTAAATACACGAGTTATAATAGAAAATACCAAAATCACTACACGCGTGCCTAATATAATTGAGGAGTTCCCTCAACTCCTCATGGACCCCATAAACCAATTTATTTTTTGAAAAAAATGGGACCCACCTGGAAGCATATACCTACTTACAAACAAAAAAAATATTTTACGAATCGGCTCATCAATGACTGAGTTAAAAAAAATACAACCGAATTGAGAACCTCCTCCTTTTTTTTGAAGTCTGTTAAAAATGGCAACCATGTCAGGCCCGCAGCTTTGCACCCATAGATAGCCTAGCTGCATGATCGCATTTATGTAAGACGTAAATCATTCGTCCCTCTCGCACTTGCATACTTGCTAGTAAAGGATGACTGCTGGGCTGCTGAATAAGATGTATGGACGATGTGCATTGGAAATTATCGCGTGCTTTGAAACGCCGTTCTGACTAGATTAAGAAACAATAAGGTCTGATTTTCAGATATATGATTCTTGACCATATGATTGTTTATCTGATTTTATCGATACATGATTGCTTAAAATTTCCTCGATAGAAAAAAAATCCAAAGTTGGGTCTGTATTTTCCTTTTTTTATTCGGCCTACTCAAACGATACATTATTTTACGACACAATCAAGTTAATACTATAGTATTTGAAATTTAAATAATACTTCTCTAAGTTAGGTATTTATCGAAATTTGTCCAAAAAAGCCATTCCCGAAGAGTGTTACATCTCTTTTCCTCGTGCGCGGAAGGCATCATCGTGTCTCTGTCTAGGGGGCGTGTTCGACTCAAATCAAGGCATCGCCTTAATCCGTATTATTGCAGACACGTACTTCTTCCGCGGCCCCCGCTTCTGGCGCTTCGACAACTCGCAGGTCCGCGCGCACCCCTACTACCCGCTGTTCACGGCGCAGATCTGGTTCCCGTGCCCGCACACGCCCGAGATGGCGCAGTACACCAAGAACGAAGATTAAACATAATTGCAGTGAGGGTTTGAGCATCTTTAATGAGCCCGCTGCCGAGGTTCTATCTAGCCAAAGATATTCTTTAAAGGAGTTCACACCAAACGGCACGCATCGCATCGGAGTTTACAATCTTTTATAGTATTTGCAATCGTTATAATAGGTTCCCTAATGTTTTGTCGAAAATTATTTAGCCAATTTTTTACTCCCAAACTATGTTTCCCATATTTTTATTTGGGCGAAGTTTTATTTCCCAACTCAACTTTTCGCACCGATATCCATTTCCCACCTAATGATTTGATAAATTATTGTTAGGCAAATGATTACCTGGATTTTTTTGATACGCCATTTATGTATTCGTCAAATGTATTGATTGACATAACATACTTTTAGCACTGATATCATTTCGCAACTATTGATTTGATAAATGATTACCTGGGCTTTTTTTAAGATGTCATTTATGTATTCGTCAGACGAACGAACTACGAACTAGAGTGGTTCAAAGTTATAGTATTATGCCATAGTTTTATCTGTGCGGACTGATAATCTCCAGCGAGTAGACGCCACCCCGCGCCGCGATATATCTTTTAAGAATACATTTATGAAGAAAAGAAAAACATAGGAACATGTCAATAGTAGCCATAGATTTATGGAAAAAATGATTGCTCTACTGCCATTATCCGGGAGAAAACAGGGGACTACGTTTCTATGGAAAAACGGCCGTTGTATTTCCTCTTAAATAAAGCATCTTAGAATAACGTTTTAAAATGAAATCAACAAAAATGCTATAATAAATTAATGTTTTTCCAAACCGTATTTTCCTGGAATATACCACTGAACCGATTGAGATGAAATTTAGTATGGAGATAGTTTGAATCCTGGGGAAGGACGTAGTTTTATCCCGGAAATCATCTCCTAAGGAGGTAAAATGGGCTAAAGTTAGTATAGCTTTATAAATGAGTTCCACGCGGACGGAGTCGCGGGCAGAAGCTATTGGAGTTATAAATAGCTATGATTGGGATTCACAGTACAGTTAGCCGCAGATAAACGTGATTCCTAGCATACACATAGCAGCATATATGTCGAATGGTCACGTTTTCAGCAGCTGACGGTACATAACGTAACTATGTAATAAAACGTTTTCAATAAAAATATATCACTTTATTAAAGAGTACAATTACATACAAATTAATAACATCAACTAATTGAATACGTCATATGCGGAATGTGTCGGCCTCGCATCTTGATAGAAACCAAACCTTTTAACCGCCAAACGTCAAATAAGGTACTCACAATTCAAATCATATTACATCAAGGTGTCATGTACACCGTCATTTTGTCTGATATCAAACGATGGCGGTTAAAGGGTTAATTTGTGAAAATAAGTGTTTATACTAATACTGCTTCAATAATATCGTTCAAATATGTGTAATACAATAAACTAAACATTGGTCTACGTAACTATAGGTAAAATACATATAGAAGACAAAAATACTCTGTCCATATCCAATACATCAATGTATAAATTGATATAATATTAGATGCAGACAGTAACATAAGACCGATAATCGTGAGGCTCGACATTAAACGATACATAATTTGCGACGATAGAATTTGTAATAACATTTGTTCTACTAGAATTAGTTGTAAAGCCGAACTATTGTCGAAACCTTTCAAAGGTAGTGAAAACGTGCCATAACGATAATACTACAATACTGTGTAACTAATAAAGATTTGGTAATACATTGGACCTACATTTATCGTAGTTACGCGGTATTCCACTATTACAGCCAAAGCCTCTAGCCTCCCAGAGGTCTGTTAAAAGGCCTTGTCAGTTGTTAAAAATTTAAAACAAACTCAAATTTTACTGTTCGCTTTTGCGTGCTGGGCGGCTAGATGATAATAAATATATTTTATAATAAATAATTGTGCAAGTTTCCTAACTACATATATTTCCAGTTTTTTTCTACAGCTTAAATTCCAGAGTGCTTTGACTGTGTGACAAATTTGAAGGCGAAGAAATGACACGCGACAATTTTTTTAAATAAAGTCACACACACCACAGTCAAAACCCTCGGGAATCTATGCCAAATTGTCTTACAAGGCGCGGGTTACTCGCAGCGGTTCGATTCCAGCGATTAGACTAATAATATCATGTGCGACATCGTTCAAGTCGTAGAATCACAAAATTATATATATATATATTTTTAAGTCGAGTGTACAACTTTCCGTAAAATGGCCCATGTAAAGTATGTAAGTAACGCAGCCTGGCGCGAAAAGTCGTAACAAATGGTCATACCATACACAGATAGATAGATAACATACAGTTCACCTGCGGTACAAGTACAACTGACCGCCCTTTTTAGGGTTCCGTACCTCAAAAGGAAAAAACGGAACCCTTATAGGATCACATTGTTGTCAGTCTGTCTGTCTGTCAAGACCTTATCTCGAGAACGCGTGGAGGCATCGAGTTTAAATTAAAACCATATACTCAAGTCGACACCCTTGAAGCTGTGAAAAAAATCAAACTAAGATAACGTAAAAAAAGATACAGGCGTTTATGCCGCAAAAAACGTATATTTCGACACTCAAGGGAATCTAAATTTATAGGGTACTTTCCTTTGACCTAGAACTATGAAATTTGGCAAGTAATATCTTCTTATACTACAAGTACATTTTTAATGAAGTACGGAACCCTCGGTGGGCGAGTCCGACTCGCACTTGTCCGGTTTTTTATAATTAACACAGTGCAATAGAGACGAGAGTTGTTGGTCGCGCGACTCGTAACTTAGCTGTCACTTAGTTATCCCCCAGCCTGGCTAGCATGAACGAGTTTATGTAGCTACTTGCTATATTTAAGTCATTTAGGTCCGATATAATCGCGAACATGCTAGCCAGGCTTCCTGGTCCCAGAAGTTATTGCCACTATATTATTGGTAGAATTGCTGGCGCTGGTAGAATTTTTACTTGTAAAAGTGCTATTATGGCCTATTTGCAGAATATTCTTTTATTTTTTTAATTTATTTTCTTTTCTTGGGCCGACGCAGTTTGACCTGGTATGATTTAGGTATTGAATGCTTCCTCATAATCTGTGTATGACCCAAATAACAAGTTGAGATCCAAACAAAACAATTCCATTACCTAACTCTCCGTTTAACCCTACTGGGTTAAACGGAGAGTAATTGCATTGGAGGCAATTGTTCGTAGGTTACTACCTACGCACAATTCTCTTGGTACCCTGTGCACATCACTACAAATTGTCGCAAATCCCCCGATAGACTTAAATATATCGTTGGATTTTAACTCAGTATTTTTTTTGTATTAGTAATGTGGGAGGGGATACAATTTCGCGTCGCCTATTTTCCGGTGTTTCATCAATATCGCAGTGTAATTCTACTTGTTTCAACTCCCGGATTAGCAAAGCAACATGCCAAGTTCTTGAAGACATTGACGTAAAATTTAGTCTGACATGTTTTCTCTGTGACTCCCTTAATGTAAGCTCTAACACTGACAGAAGATAAAAAGCCTCTTTTGTAAAATTGTAACTTGTTTCGTGAAACAGACACTTGTCCTTTGTGATGCATATGAGTCACTGTGTGTGCCTTGTTTGTGTGTGTGTATGTGGGTGTTTGCGTCTACGTTTGTGTGTGTGTGTGTGTGTGTGTGCTTAGCTGCAGCAGGAGGCGGGGTTGGGGTCCTTGCCGGAGCGCTTGGTGATGTTGAGGCGGGTGAACTCCTCGGCCACCGTCGGGTGTATGCCCACTGTGTTCATCAGGTGCTCCATCGTGATGCCGCATCTGAAATGGATTTACACATTGTTAATATCATTAATTAGTTTAGATTAGTTTAGTTTAGGGGGCGACTGGGTGCTGCCAAGGTCATCGTGGATGAGGAATCTATCGAAGAACATCGTATATCAGAAAGAACTTCAGGTATTTCATTAACTGCCGAAACGTGGATTCACGTTCTAACAAATCTGGCGTTTTTTTTGTTTTCCCCATCCACTTTTAAACAGCAATTTTGTTTGACCATAAACCACTCGGAGAGCTACGGAAATCTTGGGATTTCGCAGAGGGACAAAGCCCAGAACGAGATTAAATTGGTAATGGGCTGGTCACATCTGTCTCAGAACCGATGGTCGGTGGTGAAAGCGGGTACTCGAATGGAGGCCACGGCTTGGAAAACTAGTGTTGGACAATCTCCGGTCAGATGGGCAGATGACTTGAGGAGGGTAGCTGGTACGGACTGGATGACGAAAACGGGAGAGCGGATCTTGTGGCGCACCTTCGGAGAGGCCTACGTCCAGCAGTGGACTGCAATAGGCTGATTTATGTACATAGATCTACATTTGAGCAATTGGATTGAGTGGTTGTTTATACCGCATGCAAGGAGGAGCCGCTACTCACTTCATGGCGGCAGCGAAGCCCTGGATGACCTCGCCGGCCACGGGCCCCACGAAGTGCAGGCCGAGCACGCGCTGCGGCGCCTCGCGCGCCGCCACGGCCTTCAGGTAGCAGTTGCGGATGTTGCGCTGCGGGATGAAGAACTCCGTCGGCTTGTAGAACGCGTGGTACACCTCGATGTTGTCAGCGCCGTATCTGCAAACAAAACACAACACAACTCATTATTGAAAGAAAGATCAAACAACATGGAAAAACTATCGACCTGTCGGGAGTCGTACACACGTCTCAAGTGCGCTTCAAAAGGCTGATTATCGACACTTCACTACATGATTCACGTAATTAGGCCGGGAATGAGAACGCTCGCGGCGCTCTTTCGCAATAGTCACGGCTAGATAGTGTACTATCAACCAAGAAAGTGGTCTACCACACCTGTAATGGAACTAGCGTCCCAACACACATGGTAAAAAACAGAAAACAAAAACGATCTACCACACGAGCCATAATATACAAATAATATAGCCAAGAACTGGTAGACCTCTTTTTTGGCTTACTGTAGTGAGCAACAATAATATGTGCCAATACAAAAAGCGCACAAATATCTGACATGACGCTATTTCTAGGGCCGTTAGGAAGTGTCGGATATTTTTAAGCGCTTTGTTATGGCAGATACCAATGCTGGGGCCTGTACCAGGGATCATGGACATGGATGTTCCAGACATTTACCTCTGTGTGGCGCTCTCTTCGCTAAGGCCGACGCAGCCGTACTCCAGCGGGGTGAAGATGGTGGTGGCCACGTTGTCGTAGTCCATGGGCTGCGCGCCGCCGCCGACCACGCGGCGCGCGAGCAGGCGGCCCGCCTGGATGGCCACCGGCGTCAGCTCCGGCCGCCCTTCCAGCACGTCGCCCACCGCGTATATGTGCGGCACGTTCGTTTGCTCCGTCTCGGCTACCACCTTGCCGTTCGATGATAGTGTCTGGAATGGTGACGAATATTGTCAATGCGTGTTGTAATTGCGCCGAGCGGTCGCGGGCCGCCGGCCGCAGTGCGGCACGGCGCGGCCTGGGCTAGACCGTCCCAGCCGGGAGCGACCTATACGACAGGCGTGCCATCACACGAAACAACACACCTCCGATAGATTCGGCGGCGACGGGGTATATGCGAGGGACGAGGGTGGATCAAAAAGTACTTAGCTGCTGTGTTAGAAATGAAGACGCATATATTTTTTTCCCCCGAGCCATGTTTTCATATTGGGGAACAGAAAAAAGTCACAGGGAGCCAGATCCGGGGAGTTAAGGCGGGTGTGGCAGCAATTCGTAACGTAGTTGGGTTAATTTGGCAGTGACAATTTTGGATGAATGGAACAAGGCTTTCTTCTTTGCCAAATTGGACCGTGTCTCCTTTTTTTTATCAAACCGGTCCAATAACTCACTATAGTACGGCACTGTGATAGTTTTCCCTTTTTGTAAGAAATCTATAAGGATTATTATAAGGACCCCTTACTGTCCAAAAAAATCGTGGCCATGACTTCTCCGGCTGATAGGACCGTTTTCGACTTCTTTGGGGCATATTCGTTTAAAAAAAATCATTGTTTAGACTGCCGCTTGGTCTCAGGTGTATAATAATGGATCCAGGTTTCATCAATAGTAAAGACACGACGTAAAAGCTCCTGCGGATTTCGCTCATACAAGCCCAAAGACTCCTTCGACATTGACAGCCGTAACCGCTTATTTTCATCCGTGAGCAATCGCGGCACCCATCGGGCGGACACTTTTTTCATATTTAATTTACCGTGTATTATATTAATTGCTGTTCCGTACGACAACCCTACAGCCTCTGCTAATTCACGCACTTTGGTACGTCGATCGGTGACCATTATGTTTTTTACCTTTTGCACGCCTTCTTCGGTAACCACGTCTGCCGGGCGCCCTGGGCGGTCCTCGTCGAAAACAGATGTACGACCTCGTTTAAATTCATTAAACCAATATCTCACGGTTGTCATATACGGCGAAAGACCTCCGTAGACAGCATCTAACTTAACTTTTATTTGTTCACATGTTTTTCCATCCAAAAATAAGAAGCGAATTACGGAGCGATATTGCTCTTTCTCCATTTTGTACGAAAAACAAAACAAGTTACAAAATTTGCCGCCAGAAAAAAACTGAACCATAGACAATTGACAGTTTTCATTTTTTTATTTGAAAAGGTCAATACTACACGACGGTAATGCCAACTTTTCTAAGTAACGCCACCTGCCATCAAACACGGGTACTTTTGATCCACCCTCGTATACGGAGCGATTAACTTCGATAGCGCGTAGTTGAAGTAGTGTGTTATTTTCTATGAAAATTAAGGAAATTGCAAACTATTTCTTCTTAAATTGACCAATAGTTTTGTTCGAGATAAATACCGATCGTTATTAAAACAATTATTGCGCTATTTTATAACGAATTTGAACAAATCATACTAAAAGCAAAGTGCGCGGCGCAAGCAGCGCCATCTACCAATCAACGTGGGACCCTGTGCCAAGCTAGCTCAGCAATTTAGACCTTTTAAGCATATCTTCACTTCATAACAAAGTCGATTTTCGACAAAACTTGAATGATTAAAACAACTGGAAGCGGAAATAAACATATACTCCTAAAATCAATTTCCAATGTAAAGTCCTATTTAAAGGGTCAAATAACGAATTATGCCGCCGAATTTCCGAAACCATTGCAGGTTTCATGCAATGTAACTAATACATGAACTTGAATTTTATCATAAACCGTCAGTCTTCACCATGAATAAGATTTTTTTATGATGTCATTGGAACCAGTTTTTGGGGATGAACAAATGTTTTTATGGGAGCAACTACAATTCAAGAACATAAATACCCAAAAAATTGAGACAAAGATTGACCTCGCTGGCGGCAGCGCAAAACGCTTCATACTGATAGACACACAAGTATGACGTCACATTTGTACTAATCGTTGTATGGAAAAATCAGGTTAATTGTTGTTTCGGTCGCGAAATACTGCGTTTAGTTGTATAATTTTGTTTCTATACAAGCGTAAGGATTCTATTGGTAGATTTAAATTTACTCTTGGACAATAAAAAAAATGCATATTTTTTTCTAAACTTTCAAGGTCCGTATCTTTTTACGATTTTAACTATATTTTATAATTTAAACTTTATTACGATAATTTGATGGTTTACTATCCATATAGCATAACTACGTTATCATTATCAATTTGAACATGAGGCATCATGCCTATTATGTTTAACAATTGTTGGCGGAGCAATTTCCAACTTATTCTACATTCTGCGTCTTCGTTTATTTGGCTATAAGATGAAGCTTTTGTAAAGGAGCGACCACACCGGTGCGTAACGCTGCGTATACGCGTTGACGTGTCGAATGCGTCACGCATTCTTCATCATTTTGCTGCGTTAGCGTATTTTGAGCAGCGGTGTGGTCGCTCCTTTATTGTTTTTTACTCCAAAGTTCTTGGTTCTATCCTTTTCCCTTCTATGTTTCACTGTCATTTATTTCCAGAGTTTCGTTTTTGCTGGCGAGCCCCAGAAAATCTGTATTCCGCAGCGTACAGTGAGACAATATGTCACGATGAATGAGTGCAACTTACGTTGACTCCCGCCGCCTCCAGATTGAGCTGCTTGGTGAGCGCGTAGCGGCCCGTGGCCAGCAGCACCGTGTCGAACACATCCTCGCTCCTGCAACATGGCACGGCATGGCATGGCATTATAACCACATTCAATTGAAGTCTTATACGACGCGTCGTATAAGACTTCAAATTTCGATTCAAATTTTAGTAACAGTGTCAACCACATTTTTGGACATAGTTTACCGACATAAAGTCTAACGGATCTTTATAAAACCGGGAGTTAGTGTGATTGTCCACCAGATGAACTCCGACCTTGATCGCGATCTTTATGTCGGTAAACTATGTCCAAAAATGTGGTTGACACTGTTACTAAAATTTGATTTGATATTTGGTCTAACGCAGCTTTATGTAACTAAGTACTCTTATATGGGTCGGTGAAGACCTGAAATAAAAGATTTCATTCATTTATTAATTCATAATTCATCATTTCATTCCGGGCCTTAGTTTCTTTGTTAACCCAGCGAACTTTCAACACGTCGAAATGATTCGGCGCCGGGAACTCGACGCGTCGTTATATGCCTATGCCGATCATCCGTATATCTTATTCACAATGTAGAAAGCGCAAACTCACTCTTCCTTAGTCTCCGTGTTAACCCAGCGAGCCTTCAGCTGTCCATCCTCCAACTTCTCCACCGACAGCGGAATGGTCCGGTGATGGAACTTGACGCCCCGCTGTTCCATCTCGCTGGCCACCATGCCGGCCACCTGTCCCTCTCACCCACGATTTAGAAAGCGCGTACTCACTCTTCCTTAGTCTCCGTGTTAACCCAGCGAGCCTTCAGCTGGCCATCCTCCAACTTCTCCACCGACAGCGGAATGGTCCGGTGATGGAACTTGACGCCCCGCTGTTCCATCTCGCTGGGCACCATGCCGGCCACCTGTCCCTCTCACCCACGATTTAGAAAGCGCATACTCACTCTTCCTTAGTCTCCGTGTTAACCCAGCGAGCCTTCAGCTGTCCATCCTCCAACTTCTCCACCGACAGCGGAATGGTCCGGTGATGGAACTTGACGCCCCGCTGTTCCATCTCGCTGGCCACCATGCCGGCCACCTGCCCTCTCACCCACGATTTAGAAAGCGCATACTCACTCTTCCTTAGTCTCCGTGTTAACCCAGCGAGCCTTCAGCTGTCCATCCTCCAACTTCTCCACCGACAGCGGAATGGTCCGGTGATGGAACTTGACGCCCCGCTGTTCCATCTCGCTGACCACCATGCCAGCCACCTGTCCCTCTCACCCACGATTTAGAAAGCGCGTACTCACTCTTCCTTAGTCTCCGTGTTAACCCAGCGAGCCTTCAGCTGTCCATCCTCCAACTTCTCCACCGACAGCGGAATGGTCCGGTGATGGAACTTGACGCCCCGCTGTTCCATCTCGCTGACCACCATGCCAGCCACCTGTCCCTCTCACCCACGATTTAGAAAGCGCGTACTCACTCTTCCTTAGTCTCCGTGTTAACCCAGCGAGCCTTCAGCTGTCCATCCTCCAACTTCTCCACCGACAGCGGAATGGTCCGGTGATGGAACTTGACGCCCCGCTGCTCCATCTCGCTGACCACCATGCCGGCCATCTGCTGGTCGAAGCCGCGGAGGGGCACCGAGCGGACCAGCACGGTCGCCGAGTAGCCGAGCGAGTTGAGGAAGCCGGCGCATTCGAGACCGATGTCTAGAGGGGTGGTTAAGGATATTTTCGAGATAATTATTAAGTTATAAACGCGCGTTGCTGTTACACGATATGATTAATGAAACCCTCCCGTAACTGCACCAAACCGTCTGTATTTGTAAGTTCATTATCATCATCATCAATGCCCTTTAAGTCTTATTAATTACAGACAATACGAGTGCAGTCGCCATCAGATATATCGGAGCGGCCAAAGTGCTCACAAATATCTGAACAAGTCTTAATGCCTCGACAATAGAGATGTGTTCAGATATTTGTGAGCACTTTCGCGGCTCCGATATATCTGATAGCGACTGTACAAGCAGTGTCAAGAAGGGAGACGTCTTCCATGGTCGTGTAAGTTACCTCTATTAAAATCTCTATTTATGGGGGGATCTATGACAGTTCACTATGAGATGACAGCTGCCGACCCCATATTTAACGATTACTGACCAGTTAAGTGTGGTTGATACAACATATAGTCGATGAAGGATTAATAAATTCTTTGGGTTTTAGTGATGGCCCAAAGGACTAACAAAACCTCATTATTGCAGTTAAGATTAAGCTACAGTAAAAACCTACTTAGTTAGTTCTCTACTTATAATAATAATAATAACGTTCTTTATTTTGATAACCAGGATCCACATAGTTAGTTACACATTTTATGTTTTACTTATGAACACTGCGTTGCAAACGTACCTAACCTATATCAATAATAGTCCAGTCATTATATCCAAAACACCGACCCTACCCGTGAATAATTCGTTCTTGGATTTTTTTTTCGTAGGTCCCTCGGGGGGGTCATTGGGAGTGTAAATTAATTTGCAAAATATCGATCCTAATAGAAAAATTGTTAAACTTGTAGAGAATCGAATTTCCTACAATTTTTGTTCTCACGGTTTTACTGTAAAATCAAAAATGGCCGAGTTATTCAAGAAAACACGTTTTTCGAATATACACAGGAGCCTGATTCAGTCTACTTTTTGAATTTACACTCCCAGTGACCCCCCGAGGAACCTACGAAAAAAAATCCAAGAACTAATTATTCACGGGTCAAAATCTATAATGACCGAACTATAATTTGTAACGAAAACATACACGGACTACCATTTTATCACGTTTTGATATTAACTTCCAAGGGTTAGAGGAAGGAACGGCAGATTGTCAATTACTCATGGTAGAATAATAGTAACACGCGGCACGTATTGGAAGTAAACGCGATTGCACACGGAGGAAACTAATAATAATCAGTAATCACATCCGCATATTTTATAGTTAACGCTATGAAATAATGCAAGTCATGCCGCGATCTATTAGGGAGTGAGTCATACTTGTGTAAACGAGGAAAAACGTCTGCTTTAATGAAAATAATGGTATCCTATCGCAATCACTAAATTTAATTTCCAGTGTCGATTGTCAGAATTTTAATTGCGGCGTCAAGCCGAGTTTCACCAAGATCCCAATAAGTTTGATATCAGAGCAAAAACGGCTTTTTGACTACATGAAAATTCGGAGTACAGTCAGCAGCAAAAGCAGCTAAGCGGGCCAAATGCTCATAATCAGAATCACACCTACACACGGCTGTAGTAAGGTTGCGACAGCCTTGTTTTGCCGTGAAAATTCCGGGCTCTGATAATCACACCTACACACGGCTCTAATGTAGACATGAGTAGTTCGCGAATGAGTGATTCAAATGAAGTACTTTACTTAGTGTCACTCTTTCGTTCACTAGTTCAGTCCGGATTCATATACTTCAATACTTCAGTATATAATTTAGAAAATGGATAGTTAATTCTGCCTATTGATCATTGAATATGATTCGATTCGATGATATGAGAGATTTAATGTTATTTTAATTTTAAATACGGCAAGTAACTCAATAGTTCATTGAAAGACACGCGTACGAGTGATATGATATACTCAATCTAATCTATTAATATATATCAACTGATGTAGATGCACCTCTAGAGCTACTGAACTAAATTGAACTAGTGAACTAAGAGTGAAATTCTTCACAGCGAACGAAAGATGCATATATATTTTTTCTTTTTAGAGACACATTTCGCGCATGACTACTCCAATGCCAAGAGTATAAGGACTGTCTAGATCATTTAAAGCATGTTATTTTGCGGAGCTACTTCTGCTGCTGACTGTACATACAACTGGGGATACAGTTGGCATTCAGTGATTGCGATAGGTAACCGAAAACAATTTCATGATAAGTTTCTATTGTATATTGTGAGATAAATAAACAGACTTGAAGTTGAAACTAAGATTTGACATTATTCTTCCCTAATATATATTTTTTAATATGAATGTCATTCTTAAAGATGTGCTAAAGGGTTTTTATTTCTTCATGTAGGCTTTCCAGTAGGAGGAAAGCCACAAGCTAGGCATTAGTACATTCACTGGGGCAACACCCGTAGAAGGTAATTCCAACAGTAAAGTAAGAAATTAATTAATATTAAACATAACTGATTGTCTTTAATTTATTAATTATATATTAAAAGAGATGTGTCATGATTAAAGATGAGTCAACACATCACATGTATTATAATTATAACATTTTATTTACATTCATATAGGTTTGATGAACGTTTATGGCTGAACTTTGAGGGCTATGCTGGGAGATTCTCTGCGTGATCGCATCAGAAATGAGGCTATCCGCAGCAGAATGAAGGTAATCGATTATAGCCCGCCGAATAGCTAAACTTAAGTGGGCCAGTGGGCGGGACACATTGAACGTAGAAGCGATGGCCGTTGGGGCGGAAAGGGTTTCTAGTGGCAACCACGTACCGGAAGGCGCAGCGTGGGTAGAGAGTCCCCACAAGGTGGACTGATGACCTGGTAAAGGTTGCGGGAGTCCGCTGGATGCGGGTGGCTCAGGACCGGTAATTGTGGCACTCTTAGGGGGAGGCCTACGTCCAGCAGTGGACGTCTTTCGGCTGATATGATGAACGTTTATGGTATAAAATGTAAAGGATACATCCAGCGCCAACCACCAGCGTCTTCCCGGGCGGATGGCCCAGGCTGAAGATGTCGTCGGAGCTGATGCAGTGCTCCACGCCGCCCGGCATGTCCGGGTAGTGCGGCCGCCCGCCCACCGCGATCACGATGTGGCGCGCCGTCAGCTCCTTCTTGGTGCCGTTCTTCATGGTCGCCACTAGTGTGTGCGGGTCCTAAATAAAGAAAAAGGTCACTAATGTGGTAACTATTTTTAATAATAATGGTTGTGATTCTAATTATATTATTACTCCAAAATAAAGAAGGCAAAAAATATGCCTATTGACGAAAATCCTATTCGAATATCTCAAAAAATTACGATGGTCAACCGTTTTAATATTGCTTGATAGAGAGAAAACGCTGAGACCCGTGACGTCACGGGCCCCGTGCGTCATAGTAAATGACGATCGTTTCATGTGAAGATGTTTTGCGGAAAAGGGACAGAGTATACCCCCCCTCATAAAACTTTGAACATTTATAACTTTGTGATTATTTATTGTAGTCTTGTGTTACTTTTTTTCTCCATGTGATGATGTTTTATCCTTTTTCGAAAAAAATCATTTATTTTATTTAGTGTCTAGAGTCCTACACCCCTATTATATTAAGCTGTAGTACAATGTTACATTGCACGTAGAACCGATGGCCGTTGGAGCGGAAAGGTTCTCGAGTGGCGACCACGTACCGGAAGGCGCAACGTGGGTAGACCATGGTAAAGGTCGCGGGAGTCCGCTGGATGCGGGCGGGGCAGGACTGGTCATTGTGGCACTCTTTGGGAGAGGCCTATGTCCAGCAGTGGAAGTCTTTCGGCTGATATGATGATGACAAGCTTACCTTGAACTCTCCCAATCCATTGATGTAGTCGATCTTCTTGTCCCGCAGGTCGACCCTGGTGACCCAGTTGACGGACTTGATGTGGTTCTGGACGGCCTCGGTGAGCGCCGGCCAGTCTATCTTAATGGCATTCGAGTTCGGGACTTGCCAGCCGTACGATACGGCTTCCTAGAATGGCATAAAAATAAATAAATATCTTAGAATATTATTAGGTTTCCTCTCGTGCGTGAGAGGAAGCTTGCGGCCAGTTGTAGGACAAATACATTAAGGACGAGTTGAACCAACGTACGATTAAAACGTCTGCTAGACGGTCGCCAACAAGCCCCTCCGACCGAGCGACCTTGGTCCGTACCGACCGTGAACGCACGAAATTTTGCTGCAAACAACTGTCTACACGGTCGCTCCGGACCAAGGTCGCCCCGTCGGAGGGACTTGTTGGCGACCGTCTAGCAGACGTTTAAGTATGGCGCCGGCAGCATTTTAACGAACACCGCTTACGATTGCAGACGGTTTGGTGCAACCCACCTAATTATTGTGGTACTAATAAGTTTTGTATATTGATATATTGTATGTTAGTCTGTAATAATAAGGTACTTGTAAATATGGGGTAAGAGAAGTAGTCTGATGTGATACCGGTTACCATCACGGAGCGACTGCTATCAGACGAATGTCTACTATATAACTCACGGCGGTTTTATGGTGTTAATAAAGACAACAAAACTGACATCAAACATATTCTATGCTATGATAACTTTATAACACTGAAATAGGTTACCACAATAAGATAAATTAAACATTAAAATGCATCCGACTTCAGAGCGCCCTGACAAGGAAACTATACGTAGAATAAGAAGCAGAGCAAATTATCATGATTATAACACGATATGCAAATTCTAATGCTTCTAATATTGCATGGAATCTTCACGTTCGGTCTATTTTTGACATGCAAAAGTGTGTATAATATTAATATATTTATTGTTTCTATTGACAAGCGGACCTCGAGTCCGAAGCACCGGGAATGGATGCAACCGGAATCAATCCGTTTTCAGGCTGGCAGTTGAAATATGGCAACCGAATGTTAGTCTTACCTCTCAAGTTTAATAAAACATGGTCGTCTCTGAAAAGAGACGTCTGAAAAGGGTTTAACGTTCCGAGCGAGACGGCTGGCCAATAGGGGTGTAGACTCAAAATTATTATTACTTAAAAAGAAAGAAGCCTCATAGTAAATGATCCTCGAGCGTCATTGTAAATGACAATCGTTTCATATGAAGGTGCGTATTGCGGAAAAGGGACAGAACATACCCCCTCTTAGAACTTTGGACACTTATATTATAACTATGATTATTTAATCTCTTGCGTTGCATTTTTCCATTTGACTACATTAATCATTATTGATTATTTTATTTAGTGTCTACACCCCTATTCCGTTGCTTAATTTTTTGTAAGGGATTTTTTTCGGGTTATTAAACCTAATATACTCGGCCTTAATAACCGACATGCAATAGGCGTGGATATCTTTTGTTACTAAACCAAAAATGTACAACAATCGAATTCATCCAATTCTTAGCAATATATTGATTTAAACTTTCACGATTCTCACACATTATTTATACTAAACGGGACTTAATCGCGTATAATTTTTTTTTTTTTACCTCACAGAGACCTCACGTTTACCGACGTTTCGGATGTGTTGCAACATCCATGGTCACGGGACAACTGGCTTGAGCGGGTATCAACATCTTGCTGCGCGGGTTTTCCGAACTACCCGCATTTGGTCTTTATTAACCCACTAGGGTTGTCATCCGGCCGACACACAACACAATGTCCGGTGATATAGGGTCTAATACGCTGGTTACGCGACCACCTTCGGTTAGCGACCGGGGAGAAGGTTTTTTCTATTGAAGATAACATCAATTCTACAAACCCTATTGAGACAATTAGTTGTACATGCATTTTTGTTGTTGTTTTAGAATAGAAATCTACTAAAAAACCGAGGAAATATCCTTTCAGTTCACCAATTCAGCTAAGTGGTCGCCAACCGGCACATAAAATTAGGTGGTCGCTAACCGGCGACATGACCCTAACGGTCGATGTTTCCTCGGGAGACTAAATAAATAATTTAATTATACGCGATTAAGGCCGTTTAGTATAAACAATCCTTAGCAAAATGGAATATATAGCATTTGAAATAGGAACTCATAAATCCACCCCAGTTGCTTAACGAGCACTCATACTCGTGAAGTGTTTGCACAAGCATTATATCGTTAATTTAACCAGGGAACTACTACAATACGGCACTAACACTGTAATGGATCACTTTTACAGTGATGAAACTAATAAATAAAATATATTTTCTAGTATCTAAACATACTACTACTGAGTTAAATGTCCCAATACTCGACACCTTAATGCCCAATAGTTGTCACCTATTGCTCACCTCTATTGTTTAGATTTAAGGTTGAAAGTGACATAATGTCACCCAATACATGACAAGCACTAGGACGTTTACCTTCAATCTTATAAGCTTAACCCAAACTGCATTTATTGGACATAACTGAAACTAATACTTATTTATGGACAAAACGACAGTCTACAACTAGCTTAAGTATACGCACGATAATTAACATTAGAGATCTTTTCTATGTTCCCGTATAAAAGATCTAAAAGTTACATTCTAAACATTGTTTTATTTGTACAAAAATGTTATTTCTAAAGTTCAGTAGCAACTAAATTGTAATAAAAAAGTTACTTAAATAACTGGACTAATGGACACTTGTGTTTACATTTATAGCTTCATTCCATTTATTTAATGTAGGTACGGCTAATCGCAGCAATTAAATACGACAGTCTTTTATTAAATTTAAAGGTTTAGGTTAGTAGGTAAGGTACGCTATCATTTATGCTTATGTAATGATATGAATTGTTTGAATCTTAAATGTACTAGTAACAGCTACATTGATCCCACGAGACAGGCCTAGCCTAGTGTGGAGGTCATATTTGGTAAAATCTTTGCAAAATGATTTCTAATAGTAAATGAACGTTTTTATATAATTTACTAGCTGATGCCCGCGGCTTCGCCCGCGTGGTTATAGGAAAATGTAACATATTGAATTTTCCCGTAGGAATTAGATGTTTTCCCGCTGGAAAAAGTAGCCTATGTCACTCTCCAGCTTCTAAACTATCTCCATACAAAAAATCACATCAATACGACGCTCCGTTGCGACGTGAAAGAAGGACAAACAAACACACACACTTTCACATTTATAATATTAGTAGGGATGTATGTAACAGCATAGTGACAAAAAGTCGTTTTGTAAATGACACCAACTTGTGTCGGTGACATTCAAACTCATATTAAAAAAAAACGAGAAATGTACGAAATTGTACGCTAATTTAAAAAAATGTACTACACTTACTTACGAGAAAATATTTATCAATCTGTCACCGCTAGGCAGCATAATTTCTGGCGGGCGCTATTTATTTAATTATGTAGCAGTCTAGTTTTCAACTTTCTTGCGAATCAGAAAATATGTACGAGAAGTGCACGTTCAGGTTCTAAAGCATTTTTAGGTATATCATCTCATAGTTATTTTAATTTGATAATAGGAAAACATAATGAGGCAAAAATATAAAAAATATTTGTCTGTAATCAGGGTCGCCTTTAGCCAGGGGCGTCGAGGTGTACAGGACTCTACTGTGTGTGTGTGTGTGTGTGTGTGTGTGTGTATAGGGCGCTATAAAAGTATATGGGCGCCTAATGCAATACTCGCCCGGGGCGCCTAGATTATTACTGGCCCATATAAACAGACGCGCGACTTCGTCTGCATGGAGGCTTTTGATCCGAATCGGTTAGGCCGTTTAAGTGTGATTGAGTAACTAACATCACAACTTTCGCATTTATAATATAATATTAGTAGGATTACCACCGGGTTGTCTATTTAAGGCCAGTTGAAAAATATACCGCTTGCAGAAAAGTAATAAAGTTGCTACGGTGTGCCAACCCACATGTCAGACAATAGACCACGAGGGCCTAATGTAAGGCCATGTAAAATCATGTCAAACGGTAACTTAAGGCCCAAAATATTGTCACACTTGGCTCACAATTTTCTGGCAGGCATTACACACTGCGATTTTCAACGCGCCAGTGCGCATCGAATTAAACAAATGAGCGCTACGAATGCGATAACGACGGTAGAAAAAAAATAGCATAATATTGTACATTTAGGTAGAAACATATTGTACATTAGGTGACAAAGCGGACCCCGGGGTCCTTTAGTTAGGACACAACCCGGAATAACCCTAGGAGGATGATGACATGTACCGAACCACGATTTCGAATTGGGCTTAAAACTTGCCTTAAAAATAAATGTATTATTTTATGATATGCCTCTGAAGCGATCAGAATGGAATTGGAAATGAAGTGACAGTTTTGTGACATATAAATACGTCAAAGCTTAAAAAAAAAATCGTGAGTAACTGGCCACCGTTCACTAACTGGCCACCTCATACTAAAAATTAACTTTATTCACCTATAATAGAATTCATTTTTAGTATAAGGTGTTATACTGACAACGTATAATAAATTGAATTCTGCTTCTAGGGGAACAGAGTTCATTTTTAGTATGAGGGGCCCAGTTATTGAAAGGTGGCCAGTTACTAGCGATTAACCCTACCAACTGACAGCTACTCCATTCCCCAAACTCATAAGCACGTAACTAATAAGCGCGATGATGCATCAAGAATTCGAGATACAACATCGATTCAATTTTTAGTTCTATCTAAAACGGGGAATCCTTGAGGGAAGCAATAAAATTGTAACTCTGACGTGTATCTATATACCAGAAATTTGTTTATTTGTTAAGGAAAGACATGATATTTTTAATAAAAAAAGACTAATCTAAGATCCTAATATAAATATGAAGTGTGTACAATTAGGTCTTCTAGTTACATAATTATCAAGAGTATCTATGCTACTGGAATCAGAATCTTTAATAACTTGCCTGAATTGATCAAGTCACTCGAGAGTACTAAGTTCAAAAAGGAACTGAAGGAATGGCTGGCAATTAATAGTATTATATGCAATCGCTATATAATGTATGTTTTTTCAGTAGAGTACCACGTTTAGGCCACGAAGCTTGCTGAGTGGCCTAATTAAGGTACGAGACTTAAAAAGCTAATTATATAACTATTGTATACAATACTTTTTCTACGAGTCAACGGAAATAATAATTTATTAAACAAACTTGGTATGGTATCTATTGAAAATCGCCCTGCTGAAACGAAGTGCAGCCAACCGTTTTTTTTAACCCGAGCCCTGTGATTGATCAAAATTCATATTAGTGCTGTGTACAATTGAATAATTATTATTTCGATTGTCCATAGAGCATAAACTTTTGCATTTAAAGATTATAGTCGACGAGTATAAAAATGCTTTTACAATCTTAATGAATATTTAGTTTAATGATTAAGTTTAATTT
Organism: Epinotia bilunana; assembly: GCA_947049275.1. NCBI lineage: Eukaryota > Metazoa > Arthropoda > Insecta > Lepidoptera > Tortricidae > Epinotia > Epinotia bilunana. The sequence goes on along the minus strand of OX346260.1, from coordinate 22,745,102 downwards.
TAACTTGAATAATATTGTACGTCCGAAATGGGCAAACTGTTGATATATACCTTTTAATGTATGACATGAGATCTTTTGTACACAGTTTTGACAATAAATGATATCTATCTATCAGTGCAGAAGCGATACAAATGAAACTCCATTTAATCGCTTTTGTCGAGCGATGCAATCGCTATTGTATGGTTTTTTAGGGTTTCGTAGTCAACAAGAAACCCTTATAGTCTAGTCAATGAACTGACAACTTGTATCGAAAAAATGACAATTTTGGAAATAATTTATAATAGCTTATTTTTTCTGTGTAACAGATATATTATCAATTAAATAGTTACCCAGCGACAGAATCCCACAAAATTTCAGACACCAAAAAAATGATAATTTTTTTCTGACTTTTCAGAAGCTGGTTAGCTTCTGAAGTCAGAAAGAATATTAATAAATATTTTAGTCTTTATTTTGGTTCATTTACATTTGCTCTTTATCATTCAAGATAAATCATACAAAAAAGACAAATGCATTTTGTCTTTTTTGTATGGGGAGCATTTTAGGGCCTTTGTTATTCCTTGTATATATCAACGACCTTCCCGAACATGTTAAATATCCAATGGTCCTATTTGCAGATGATAGCACAGTCTTGATCGAAAGTAATATGAGACTGAAATTAATAAAGCACTAGCCTCCGTAGCATATTGGCTAAAAATTAACACATTAAAAATCAATATCGAAAAAACAAAATTAATGCAGTTTCATCAGTCAAAATCGAACACCATAAGTCTTAACATTAATTATAATAATAAAAGCGTTGAAGATATAAGCGTAACCAAATTTTTAGGTTTAAACATAGATATACATACAAACTGGAAACCACACACTGAGTCATTATGTAAGCGCGTAAACAGTTTCGTATTTGTTCTCAATAAAATCTTGAAAATATCAGACCTTAAAACAGCTTTACTTGCATACCATGGTTACATCGATTCGATCTTAAGATACGGAATTATATTTTGGGGTAATTCCACCAATAAGTTGCAGGTGTTTAGGTCACAGAAAAAATGCATTCGAGCCATATGTGGCCTCAAACGAACAGAAAGCTGCAAACCTCATTTTAAAGAACTCAAGGTCCTCACACTAACCTGCCTATATATTTACGAGATCGCAATCTTTGTCTAATCAAACTCCTCACTGTTTCCCTTAAGGCAAAACATGAATTCGAGAAGCGTCCGTTACAAACATGCTATACAAACCGTGAGTGGCAAAACAGCTTCGCTGAGAAGGAGTATACTAGGCATGGCTTCCAAAATATATAATTTCTTACCAGAAAGCCTAAAGAAATTAAATTTGTCAATTTTTAAAAACAAATTAAAATTAAAACTTTTAGAGAGAGCATATTACAATGTTGATGAGTTTTTTTTAGAGAGAAGTTTTCTAAATATGTGAAATATGTAATAAAAATATTAGTTTAGGTAAATCTCATCAAAAAAAATCAAAATTAGAATTAGTTTTAGGTTTTAGTTCTTGTAAGGCTTAACATTTGTACACCTTTCAGGTAGGTCACAGCGTACTGTATATTTTTTATTCTATTGTCACCTATTATGTCACCTGCGTATCACAAATAAATATTTACTTTACTTTACTTTACTTTACAAATGTAAATGAACCAAAATAAAGACTAAAATATTGCGTGTGCTTCATTTAAATCTACCTAGGTACATAATTATAAAACTTCCGGGTGGAAAGTTTGTTGGATTCTTGAATCTATCTTAGAATAAAATTTTGAAATGAAATCAACAATAACTACAACTTAGAAAAGTTGAAAAACCCCTGACATTTTCATTTCAAAGTCCAATATCTCAAAAACGGCTGAACAGATTTTCATGAAACATAGCTAAGAACACCTAGGATCACATCAGCTTTCGAATAAAAACGCATTCAAATCGGTCCATCCGTTTGGGAGCTACGATCCACAGACAGATACACTGATACACAGGACACGTTAAACTTATAACACCCCTCTTTGCGTCGCGTCGGGGGTTAAAAAAACGCAATTATAAATTAATGTTTTTCAAAACCGTATTTTCTTGGAGTATATATAATTTCGCCATGCCCGTCCGTAATAGTCGACCAACTTAAAATGTACTTAGTAAGGTTAACTTTCGTACAAATTCGGCCGACCCAACCGCACCATATAGTTGGAGCGCGCGTGCCGATGTAACTAAAGACAGACAGGCAACTACGGAACCCTACAATGCGCGTGGCCCGACACGCACTTGGCCGATTTTTTTTTATATCCAGTATAACCAGTGATCGTAACTTTTGTAGCATTTTTGGTGCAGCGTAGTGTTGTTAACGGAATTGGTATAAAGAATTTCAATCCTAATGCTTAATTACCCTTAATAACGTTAATATTAACCTTAATTAACAATTTTGATTGATATTGTCTATAGCAATTCCGTTAACAACACTACGCTGCACCAAAAATGCTACAAATAACATAATATGAATAACATGCAGTATGCTTTACTGTCGACAACAATTAGTATCAATAAGTTCAAGGACACACAACAATACGTACATTCGTAATGTAACTAATCTGAAACTTCCAAACACAATCAGTTTACGTAACTTAAACATAACTGTATATAAAACTGCCCGTGTTCGTTTGTGACAGACAAGCAAAACAAATGAATGCTATCCTTTGAATAACTAAAACTTAGAAAAGTTGAAAAACCTCCGACATTTTAATTTCAAAGTCCAATATCTCAAAAACGGCTAAACAGATTTTCGATTAAACTTATAAAACCCCTCTCTTTGCGTCGGGGGTTAAAATGGCTGAAGACGACCTGTATGTTTACAGCTCGCGGAACTGAGGCTCTAGTATAAGTTATACCGAAACAAAACGTTACGACCGCGTTCGCGTTTAGCTGTCAAATCCCATACAATTTGAGGGTAAAACGCAAACGCGATCGCAAAGTTGTTTCAGTAAAACTTATACTAGAGCCTCAGACTAAGGCTGGGTTGCACCAAATCGTCTGTAATCGTAAGCAGTGTTCGTTAAAATCATTTATGGAAACTTTGAAAAGTTTCTATGGGATGACAGCTGCCGGCGCCATATTTAACGTTGATCGGTCTGTAAAATCTGTAATCGCATGTTGCCTTAAGGCAAGTAGTTTACTTCTAATATTTAATTCGAGTCTCCTTCATTAGTAGTAATGATACCTCAACAGACCTCGTTAATAGATTAAGTTATTAGCATTATATTAGCGCCTGACAAGGGTATGTCGTTTCAGCAACATTTCATTGAAAACGATGCTCATTTTGTATTACGTCTTAAGTCACTGATTAAAACAAGCATCATTGCTGTTTTGTGTAGACATTTTATCATCTAGAACCACATTTTCATTCCCTTCTCGTTTAAAACGTTGACTTTTTCATTTCAAACTTCAACATCTCAACACTAGCTGAACCGATTTTTGTTGAAACGTAGCTAAGAACTATAGAGTTCCCATCACTAGATTTATGGTACATCCCTATCTATGTATGAATCGGCTATCGAGCTCAGGTTATGGTTAATTTCTAGTTAAACCTGTATTACAAGTTTAAAGTGAGAAATATCAATAAATGCAAATAGTTCGGACAAGGAAGTTTAATTGAGGAGTTTAAAGAAAGTTTCTTAAAATATCACGCCGTTTGCGTGGCGCAGGCGCGAATGTCAAAAAACGTTTTGTATGGTCGTCGAACCACCTTAAGATTTAGGTATTGTATACAAAAACTACAAAATAATATATATCTAGAACAGACCGTCGACTAATTCCCAGCATAGTACCTATTAGCATAATCTTTTTTATTGTTCTGATACTCAGCAGTTGACAACAGTAAAAATAAATTATTCTTACCAATCCGAAGGTCAGACGGCAGTAGCTTTCGTAAAACTAGTGCCTACGCCAAATCTTGGGATTAGGTGCGAAAGCGGGCCGCGGGAGCACCTTTGAACACTACCGGGAAAACGCTAGTAGTGTGATGATTGATTATCGAATTTAAACTTTCGTGAGACATGTTGAAATAATGCTAATAATTGGACGGTTCAACTCAAAACCGCCGCGAAAATACTCACCCTGAAGAAGAACTCCCGAAGAGTTCGAACATGTCGCCCGTAGTGACATTAAATACGTGAGTTGAACCGTCTAATTATTAGCATGATTGATGATATACATAAAGACCAAAAATTGGACTCTGATCATTGAAAACCGCTATTTGTTTCTATTTCCCTACAAACTTTTGTTGATGTTTCATTAAAACTTGATTGAACTAAAAGACAACATCCCTATTAACCGCTCAGTGCCAGGAACCCGCTAGGTGGGCGCGCTCTGCCACAGAATAAAGAATAACAGTACTACGTACAGAAGGTCTTAGGACCGGAACCTACGATCCCTCTACCCCCTTCATGGCTGCAGAGCACACTACGACTAAACACCAAGGCAGAACATCAAAAATTCTGGAATACCCTAGGTACCTGCAGGCAAACCAGGGAGGCCCTCCCGACAATCAACCCCGGATTGGCAAGGAAGCTAAAGCAGCTAAAGAAGCCGGCACTCCGTCTCCTGACAGGAGCCATAACTGGTCATGCACTATTAAACAAACACCTTTTTTACTCTAGGTGTCACAGACAGTCCTCTCTGCAGAGCCTGCATGGAAGAGGAAGAGACAACCGCCCACGTCATTCTGACGTGCCCAGGGGTGGCAGAATACCGGGCAAAGCACCTCGGAACACCGGGGTCACTACCGGAGGCCGTCGGCAACATAAAGGGTCTGCTAGGCTTCCTGGTGGAACTGGGTTAGCACGAATAACAGTAGTGCCAATAACCCATACGCAAAATAGGCGCTATTATGACGTCGAGTTGCGGAAACCTAGCCCGCATACACCTATAACCTATAACCTACGTACAGAAGGTTCTCTGCCCCCCTATTCTGTAACTTGTTTTAAGCTCACCTCAACGCTCACCCACAAATATATCTTGACATCGCAATGCGTAGTACCTAAGCGTAGGTAGAGGTCTAGTTTCGTGACGGGTGACCGGCGGGATGAGCCCGCATTAGCGCCTAGCGAATAACAGCCCTGATAACAAATCCCCTGTTTAGGTACTGAACGAGCCTAAACGTGGTCATCACCAGGGATGTTGCAGACATTCGCATCCGCATCCGCGGATGTTCCGCATGATTTTCAACATCCGCATCCGCAAAAATTGATGCGGAGTTTTTGCGGATGCGGATGTAGTACAGTTCGCGACCAGATAGGGGCCAACACGGCGTGCCACGCGCGTGTTCAGTATTTTCGTGATAATCAATAAGAATCTTCATTTCGTTTCTGTAATCTGACGATTCGCCATATTCGCTATTGGTGATGCGTTAGGTTTGCAACGATTGTAAATCAGTCGCAACGTGTTCGAGTACTGCGTGACCCTAAAGACGTTGCGTATTTATGTTTTTGAGTCTTTTCCTCAAGATCCGCATCCGCGGATGTGAGCCTAGAAATATCTGCATCCACGGATTTCTAAAAAGTCGCATCCGCGGCATCCCTGGTCATGACGTCAAAGAGAGAGAGCTCGCGCGCCGTCTTGTGATAGCCGTGCAGGGGAGACACTACTTCCCCCCCGAGGGTGCCCGCCCCCCCGAGGGTGCCCGCCTTGTTGGGGCGGGGGGCTTAGTAACCGTGGACTGGTCACCCACGGCGAAGCTAAGAGACACCCAGGGCCGGCCTGTTTGGGCCGCCGGCTGGCCCGAGGAGGGCGCTCCTAGCGGGCTTAACGAAGCCCGCTTAGGATGCGTAAGGGAGGGGTCCGTAGAAGGAGAGGAGTGCCGGTATTGCGGTTCGCCGTTCTCCCTATCTTCTGCGGCCGAGGCGGGATCGCAGGGGGAGTGGCGTGTTGGTATTACGCAGGGGGTAGGGAGAGTGGCGACTCTCCCTACCCCCTGCGAACTTGGCGGGGCCGTTCCGCCGAAACGGCATTGGTGGGACCGCAGAGGAGGAGGAATGCCGGTATTACGGTGCGCTGCTTTCCCTATCCTCTGCGGCCGAGACGTGGTCGGTGGCGGAGCCACATACCTGATCCGCCACCGGGTGCTGGATTTTTCTGCACCCACGATCTCGTCGTAGCGGACTCAGGGGGGATCCGCTACTGTATAGGTGGAGATCGAGCAGGCAGGCGCGTCCTAACATCTGGCGCGCCTCACGTGGAGGGCCTCAGGGCATCCGTGAGGAGCCGCTTGTGGGCGGCTGCCGCCGGCGGGGTTGCGGATGTGTGCGCAAGCGTTCCCGTAACCTCGCCACATGGCGGCGAGGCGGCAAGTGGGGGGGTTTTTAGTGGGTACACCGTGGGTCTCATAAGCTCATACGGGAGTCCCACATAACCACTCGGGTCACCCCCTGCGCCCGGGTGGTATGCGTAACGCATTTTCCCCCCCTAAACAAAAAAAAAAAAAAAAAAAGGGGAGACACTACTTCACTACTGTGACGGATGGACGGCGCAAAGGGACATCGATCCCCTAGCTACGGAGCCACGCCAGTGGGTGACACCACACGATCTCCATCTCGGACAAGGAGTACTACGTACAGAAGGTTCTCTGTTAACAAATCCCCTGTTTAGGTACTGAACGAGCCTAAACGTGGTCATCACGTCAAAGAGAGAGAGCTCGCGCACCGTCTTGTGATAGCCGTGCAGGGGAGACGCTACTCACTACTGTGACTGGTGGACGACGCAAAGGGACATCGATCCCCCTAGCTACGGAGCCACGCCACTGGGTGACACCACACGATCTCCATCTCAGACAAGGAGTACTACGTACAGAAGGTTCTCTGTTATCAAATCCCCTTTTTAGGTACTGAACGAGCCTAAACGTGGTCAATCCCTTTCTATCGCATGCAACGCGCTGCGATAGAACCCGCGGGTGCCGTTGCGGCGTAAACATACCGGCCGGAGCCGGTAGGCTCTAGCGGACTATGTACTTGTAGCGGTGTGACCAAATCACGGAGTTAGCCGCCCCTGTCGTAGGTGCTTGCTTTCCTCTATATGCGCCGGTCCGCATGTTATCGGCTACGAAATGTTTGGATGTGTTAGGGTGGTTTGCTTGAATGTGTTAACACATTATATGCGTTGCAGCGGGTCTGGCAGACATCCGGGCAGGGTCAAGGGTGGTCTGCGTCAAAGCATAACCAAATTATCTCGATATCGATCTGGCGACCATGCCACTATTTATCTAGTCCAGTCAACACGACTATCATCCTCACCTATTTTATTCCTAGTCTTAAGTCAGATCCCCACTGAACTGAAGCAGCTAATATTTTAAAATCATATGTTAACAGGGTAGAAAACATTTCTTAGGTTAATTAGTGCAACTCTTTTTATAACAAGTGCATTGACCAAGGGATTTTTCCCGAGCAGTTAAAAATTGCCAAAATTGTACCATTATATAAAAAAAGGTAAAAACTGACCCTAAGAATTACAGGCCTATGTCCTTACCGCCGACGCTATCAAAAATATTTGAAAAGATTATCAAGATCAGACTGACCTCTCACCTCATTAACAATCATATAATACATGAAAGACAATTTGCTTATCAGTGTAGCATTGGTACTTGGTACCTACTTCTGATGCTATAGATACTATAATTGAAGACATAACTATTAAATTAAACGCGAATATAAAAGTTGCTGGTGTGTTTCTAGATTTAAAATCTGCTTTTGATACTATCGACCACAGTATTTTAATGCATAAATTAGAGTTTCATGGCATCAGATGTATTAAATTTATTTTTGTCATATTTACAGAATAGTAAGCAGTTCGAAGTAGTTAAAGAAGTAGATGGAAATGCAGTAGAGGTCGCACACAGGTCAAAAATGTATCAAAACAACAAGAGGGGTCTCTCAAGGTTCAGTACTTGGACCTACTTTGTTTGTTATAATATGTTTATATTATATATATCGCAGCTCCATACAAAATTCCACCCCCATTTTAGGGAAGTGGGGGGTTATAAAGAGACAAAAAGTGGCCTATGTCACTCTCCATCCCTTCAACTATCTCCACTTAAAAAATCACGTCAATTTGTCGCTCCGTTTTGCCGTAAAAGACGGACAAACAAACACACACATACACTTTCCCATTTATAATATTAGTATGGATCTGTCCAAAATGGTACCAGAAGTTAAGCTAGTCATTTTTGCGGACGATACGAGCGCTGTTGTTATGTCTAGCAGAACAATTAATGATCTCAACCTAAAAAATATTTCACTATTAAATTCATGTCATACGTGGCTATGTGCAAATAGTCTAATTTTAAACAGCTTAAAACTTTCGCTATGTTTTTTAAAACCGCAGCTAAAAATAAAGAGACATTAACTATACACATAAATGTAGACATGATCAAGCATGTTGAGAGCTTAAACATTTTAGGAATACATTTAGTTTACCTACATGCTTTTTTAAACTGGAAAAAGGAGTTGAATGCTATCGATAATTCGATCAGTTCGGCTTGTTGCGCTCTTCGCAGCCTTAGGGATGATACTCCAGGCAAAATACGGTTTTGAAAAACATTAATTTATAATAGCGTTTTTTTTGTTGATTTCATTTTAAAATGTTATTCTAAGATGATTTATTAAAGAATCCGACAAACTTTCCACCCGGAAGTAATTATGTAGATTTCAATGAATCATGCATTGTCTTTTTTTGTACGATTTATCTTGAATATTATAGAGAAGATGTAAATGAACCAAAGTAAAGCCAAAAATATTTATTAATATTTTTTTCTGACTTTTCAGAAGCTAGTTGATTTATCATTTTATTGATGTCTGAAATTTTGTCGGATTTTGTCGCTGGGTAACTATTTAATTGATAATATATTCGTTACACATAAAAAATAAGCTATTATAAATTATTTCCAAAATTGACATTTTTTCCATACAAGCTGTCAGTTCATTGACTGGACTATGAGTTGTAACTTGAGCAACTCCAAATGGTGTACTTTGCCCTTATCGAGTCGAAACTCCGCTATAGCATTAAACTTTAGGGGAACAGCTATAGGTACAATATTAAACGTGCATTCACCGCCCAAAAAAGAGCTATACGTACCATAGCAAGAATTCCTCCATGGGAAAGTTGTAGGGAACATTTCTCAAGGCTCCAAATACACACTGTACCAAGTCTTTTTATATTAGTTTTACAAACAGACATCATCAAGCATCGTAGTCGATACGAGACGGAAACTAAAATGGAGTTGCGTGAATCCTCCAGAACAAAGAATCTCACTGCGACCGTAGCACCGCGACTGGCAGTCGTGGCGCATACTGCTAGGGTGCAATCAGTAAGATTGTTCAATTAACAAGATGCCTAATTAGAAACTCCACTTTATTTAAAAACAGGCTAAAAAAATATTTATTAGGAAAATGCTTGCATTTTGACAACTATTTATATTTTTAACATTTTCGTGATATTGGATTTTATTGCTATTTTTATTATTGGAGATACTGTTATGGAATATCTTATTGTACTTTAATGGTTTGACTATTCTTATGTTACTAATTATGTTTTATTTATTATTATGTTACATTCAAACACAATGAAAATTGTTAATGAATTAAATAAATTGAAACTGAAAACAAGCGCCTCGGTATACCGTGGCACCATGCCGAGTGGGGATCTTTTTTAAATAACGTCAATTCTCCCATGCCGTTTTCCTTTTGTATTTTTCATGCTGTAATGACGTTCAATATGTATTCCTTCTTCGTATAGACGTACTTTTTGCGAGAGCTGGATAACACTAGAAACACAGTCGGTGAGCATATCCTGTTTCCACCTACGACTAGTTACTATGTAAAGCCGCAAGGTCACAGGCGTTTCTGGCCGGTGGTTCGTACACCCCCTTTAGAATCGAGAGCTTCATCGCACTGGTTAAGCGTATTTTCGTATTTAATGTACTGTGGCCCGTAGTATGGGGCAGGCACGCGATTCGCCTCGGACCACGTCAGCCCGATTGGCTTCAGTTCCGCTGTCACTGAACGCCTCCAGGATGTGTTTCGGCCGGCCACGTTTCATCTACCCTTGTGGTGTCCAGGGCTTGCCTTGGGATATGGTTGGGATCTCTTCTTAGAGTGTGACCGAACCAGGTTGACTTGCGGCGTTAATTTTGGTGACCGATTGGCGTTTCGGAACAGAGATCCCAGAGTTCTTCGTTGGAGATCTTTTCGGGCCAGGCAATGCCAACGATTTGCCTAAGGCCTAAGGCATCGGTTGACGAAAGGCTAAGCGCCATTAATAAAACCTCCTAATCGCCGCCAGCCAGAACGGTCGTGTACACCGGTTAATTTAATTACAAAATCGGCGGGCTATCTTATCGTGACCTATAACGATCGATGACAAGTACATAACTATCATTACCTTAAATGCGCGATTGCGCATTAAAAAAAATTGTACAGCCACGGTAATTATTAAACCGATAACGATTTTTTGATGGTCATCTTCGTCCTTGGTGCGACTGCGTGAACCATCACTACGAGTACGTTTGGATAGTGACAATAAATCTATCAAGCAGTTCAAAATAAGACCTAATTATGTTTCCAAAAGGTGCAAAGTCAAGCGGTCTCTAAAAGAGACTAACTCGCGTTTAGGTACGGTGGTGGGCGTTACAAAACTGACAGAAAACTGTTGATTGGCGTCACATTATTTTTAAAGTAAAATAAGTATTGATTCGAAAACAGACTATATTTATTTATTTATTTTACAACAACGCAGCACAACTTTCTCGACCTGCTGCCATGCATTTTATCATGTTGTCATGAGACGTAGGTGTATTGGGAGTGGGCTTACGGATTAGTATCCTACTTAAGGTGGTTCGATTTCCATACAAAACGTTATTTGACATTCACAGGCTAACGGCGTGATTTTTTTAAGAAACATATGTAAGTAACTTTCACAAATTGGCTTTCCATTTGAGCGAAATTCCTCTTTTTCTTGAATAATTGTATATACTAGAATAATTTGAGAAAAATGGTTTTCCCAAAGTATGACGTCACAAACTAATATATCAAAATTATTCAAGAAAAAGGGGAATTTCGAGCAAATGGAAAGCCAATTCGTGAAAGTTAGTTACATAAGTTTCTTACAAAATTACGTCGCGTCGTTGGCCTGCGAATGTCAATTGACGTTTTGTATGGAAATCGAACCACCTTAAGACATACATTCGATTCTTAGAGCATATGCTCTAAGATTCGAATAAATGAATTGGGCTGCGAATCAGTTGAAGAGTCGACCGCCTGTCATTGGGTGCTATGCCATATAGCCTGTATTTTGGATATTACCTCAAATTGTAACGAGGGGTAGGTGTTAGGGCTATGAACCGATATTACAGTCGAGGGCACCAATATGTATACACCACAAACTCTCAATAATATGTACACAGACCTTATTTCTGCAACATTAAGGATTTAGTAGTGTACATATTAATAAAACTGACTGAATACATATTGGTGCACTTGACTGTATGTACAAGAAAAATTTTATTTTAGTCTGAACTATAAGTCGACACACGTAAAAAGAGCTCTGCACGCCATATTAAATGTATGGCCGCCAGAGCTCTTTTTTACGTGTGTAGACCCGTACCAAAGCGTAATTATTTTTAGAAAATATCGTGCAGCAATGTATTGCGTACACTCATTTGACACATGGAAGAAGCGGGTCACGTTTGACAGTTGTGACGTCACGTCAGTAAGACAAAGTAGTGATACATTGCGAGCTGAATTGCTCATTGCTCACGCTCAAATAATTTTTTGACAATGAAATAATTAGTAATGAATACACTATTATAATTATAACGTAAAATTTAATAGGTCGAGCTGGCAGCAACCCTAACTCTAAGGCTCCGCCCCCGAAAGAGCGTGTTGCATGCGATAAAAAGAGATGGCCACATTTAGGCACGTTTGGCATACCTAAACAGGGACTATGTTAACAGTGAACCTTCCGTACGTAGTACTATTACTTATTCTGTGCCGAAGTCAAATTGTTCTTGAAGGCGGCGGTCCCCCAAGAACAATTGGACTTCGAGTTCAATTAGGATGCAACCCGTAACCCGATAAGATGAGGTAGGCCAGTGCCATAAAACCATTTTTAATTTAAAAGCAAACTTCAGAACAAAGTGATATTTATTGGCCGAGCATGACATTGTTTCATTCTGAACAAACATAACTCGTATTGTTGATAAGAATCTGAATTATTTGTGGTTTTATTATGATTGTTGAATCCATCCACTCTACTGATGTATCTATACTTAATCGTAATAGCAGGCTTCCCTCAAAGAGTGCCACATTAACCGGACCTGCGCCCCTCGCATCCCGCTGGATGTCCGCTGACTCCCGCGACCATTACCAGGTCATCTGCACACCTTGTAAAACTGCTTATATCCACAATTTTGTCTCGATTTGACCTTTAATTGCTTGGGGTAATAAGATCTTCCCATCTTGGGGTGCATTAAGGTCGATTATTTCTAGGAATTGCGTATATATATTTTAATTTGGTCTCGATATGAATATTCCCGAGTGGCAACCACGTACCGGAAGGCGCAGCGTGAAAGGCCCACAAGGTGGGCTGATGACCTGGTCGCGGTCGCGGGAGTCCGCTGCATGCGGGTGGCGCAGGACCGGTTATTGTGGCACTCTTTGGGGGAGGCATATGTGCAGAACTGGAGGTCTCTCGGCTGATATGATGATGGATGTTATATACATTCTTGAGCGAAAACGATAAGTGACTCCCTTGATATTTGAAGTACTTGGACCAAACTAACGCAAAAGTCGCAGAACATTCCGACTTGATACAAAAGCGCATTACCGCAAATACGGTGTAAAATCTCAAGAATTACAGTTATCATTGTAATGGTCGATTCCCACCGTAAACAAGTGAGCCTTACATAGAGAGATTATATTTTGTCGTTCGCTGATTTTGAACGAAACAAGGCGTAGTTAGTGAAGAGAAAGTGGCACTTTAGGCAATAAGTCCCTGTTAAAAATGTCTGTTTTGGTACAAGCTTTCATTGCAAACTGTTTTTTTTTTCTGTATACCGTCATCAACTACTCATTGAGAAGATTCTAACGAGCCCAAACTCAACAGGGCTACGTCGGTTAAGTACTGAATTCCCATGGCCACCTTCTGTTTACATCATCAGGTCAGCTCGATGGTACCATAATAAATAAATAGTATTGAATTGTCATCCAAACTATACCTTTACCCAAAATTTCAGCTCAATCGGAAACCGGGAAGTGGGACAAATTTAACTTGCAAGATTTCATTACGTCTGTACCGGGAGAGATGAAACTAAATAAAAAAATATGAACATAATTAGTAATTACATTTTAGTCTACCTACAAACAGATGTAATAAATACCAAAATCATATCGACGACCGCTTTAGCCTAGTTGGTAGTGACCCTGCCTACGAAGCAAGAGGTCCTGGGTTCGAATCCCGGTAAGGGCATTTATTTGTGTGATGAGCACGAATATTTGTTCCTGAGTCATGGATGTTTTCTATGTATTTAAGTATTTATTTATCTATATAAGTATGTTTATCGTCGTCTGGTACCCATAGTACAAGCTTTGCTTAGTTTGGGACTAGGTCGATTTGTGTAAGATTGTCCCCTAATATTTATTTATTTATTTATTTTATTTATATAACATATAACCTCGAACTCTTCATGGTAAGAGTGAACAGACATGTTCTGGGTGAGCGTGATCTATCTTAGGCCTTGTCCTGACTTTCCATCCGTTTGGTAAGACGAAGGTCAAACGCAATCCCATTTTAATAATATTAAAAAAGGTACGGGAGCCTGTACTATACTGGAATACGACTAAAGTCTAGTACAAGCAGATCTGTTCCATCTGTAATTAAAATTGCTAGGCATCTGCGAAATTCTGCGCCAGTTCTCAGCTATTCATACCAATTTTAACAAGTTTTAAGTCCGCAGTAAACTCGATTCTCCGTACAAACGTAGTTACGCTCTCATTTTAAAACTACGTGTTGGATTGTAACGAAACCTTGCATATACAATGACATGAGGTATATCTAAGTCTGTAATTAGTTTATGTAGCTTCAGATAACATAGTAAAAAAATACAGCGAATGTAAGTGTTTCATACAAAACTTGTTTTTGCTGTATTTCGTTTGTTTTATGCACTGGAACTATATAAACTAATTACAGACATAGATATACCTCATGTCAATGTATATGCAAAGTTTCGCCACAATCCAACACGTAGTTTTGAAATGAGAGCGTAACTACGTTTGTATGGGAAGGTGAAATTCGGCCGAGCTTACTGCGGACTCTTAATTTTACGTATTTAAACATAAAAAATATTTATTTACAAAAAATTACTAAAATCGCACAACTATTTCGATTGTTGGCAACTCACAAATGTTATATAAGCTTTAAAACGATTAGCTTGCTATTCGCTAGGTATTTAAAGCGTACTAAGTAAATGAAACAAAACATTATCTGCCTATTTAAATATAAGGTATCATCATTAGCTATGAACTCATTTGATAAAGACAGATTAAAATAACGTAAGTAACTAAGTCAAATTAAGTAGTTACATACATATACGTAATTGTTCCTATTAATTGCATTACGGGGATACCTCGATGCGAGAAAACCACGCTCCCGTGAAAGAGACACTTACTCGTAGGTATGTTTTCCGCTGACGAGGAAACGAGATGCAACACTCTTCGGAAATGGCTTTTTTTGACCAATTTCGATAAATACCTAAATTTGTATTAGGTAATATTTCCTTAAGTGAGATAGAATACCTTAGATGAAGTAGAATACCATCATTAAACTTGTTTGGGTCGATTACTAATGTAGTCAAGAATCATATATCTGGTCAGACAGAATGGCTGTTATGACTGCCGACTTATTTTATTGACTAATTATTAGAAGTGCTTTACTTTTATGGAAATTTGGAACATCCTAATACCACCTATCAACATCAAAACAATCAGGATAATACACCTCAACGACCTAATAGCTATCTAATCTAGGTTACTCTCAGTCTTCAACCGGATGACATAACGAGAGAACGTACGTTTTCCTGGCCAGGAAATGAGATTTTCTGCAGGCGTAGCGGGCGGTAATCGCCACTTTATGGTCAACTGGCTTGAACTATTTACAAGCACTAATATGCATCATATAAACTAATAAAAATAAACTTTAAAAAATGTATACTGCTCATTAGTTAGAAGCATCATTAGTAATGGCTCAGTTCTTTGGTCACCTTTCTACAACATTCACATTCATAGTTTGGAGATAGTACAAAAGCATTTTTTGAACGTCGTCTGCTATAGACTTCAGCTGGGTCGTCAGTTCAGATCCTATTCGATTAGGCTACAACACTTTAATATGCTGCGTCTATCTTCGCGTAGACAATGCAGCGAATTATTCATACTCTACTAAATAATCCACTTGCACATCGATTGCCCCTCCCTTCTTTCACTACTCTATTTCATTAGTCGTTTTAAGCAACGTAA
Organism: Epinotia bilunana; assembly: GCA_947049275.1. Lineage (NCBI taxonomy): Eukaryota > Metazoa > Arthropoda > Insecta > Lepidoptera > Tortricidae > Epinotia > Epinotia bilunana. The sequence goes on along the minus strand of OX346260.1, from coordinate 22,729,558 downwards.
CCCATCGCGCAGCATTTTCCAATTGCCAGTATACAAAAATAATACATCTTATTCTAATCCCATAACTAGAATGTGTCGACTATATAATGACTGTTGCGATGCATTCTTCTCTGGATATATTTATTGATAACATGGTTAAATTTAAGAACAGTATTAGTTAAATATTTTATGACACTCAATAATCTCACCCAATAATTATATCACATTGTTTCATTCATATTAAATGATTAAATAGTTTAATACCAACCGTCTAAAATTGTAAGGCTATCCTCTAAAAATGTATTTTATGTTAAATTATTCTTCCTGTGCACACATATTTTGAGTAGTCCAGATCCGAACATATTGCATAATTTTTATTATTCTATAGACTTTAAGTTGTTTTGTGAGCCTAATAAAATAAATAAATAAATAAAATAAATAAATAAATAATATAATATATTAATATTTTGCATATTAGTGCTTGTAAATATGGCACTAGCCTACAATAGCTCATAGTATTTTTTATAGTATGTATGCCACATTGAACTTTATCTCATGTGGAATAAGGTGGAAACTGTACAATGTAAATGAAAGGAAGTCCATCATTCTTTAAATAAAGTAGACTGATTAATCTTCCCATGCTGTATAAGGTACGGATTTACCTTAGAGACCGACTTCCCAACATAGGTTTTACCTATGTGTGCAATTGATTGTACAGTAATAAAAGCTAGGTATATGACTAAAGGAATAAACCAGTGTTTGAGAATAGGATATTCCAGGGTAGGTAGGAGCAGGGTCGAGGGTGGGGAGCCAGGAGTCGCCACTTACCAACGCCTATAACCAAAGATAATTCTTAATTAATAACATGCAATGAAGCTATAAACACAAATTCAACGGTTTACCTACTTTGCTACAAACTGAAGGAGGAATTTGTAAAAGAGGTGAATATACACTGAATTGTATCTGTCTCTTTCACAAAAAACCCTGTGAAAATTTAACATCTAAAAATAAACTAAAAGTGACTTACATGAATACTCTCTCCAAGTAATGCAGCCTGATGCATCAGTTTCTTCGGTATGCACCCAACATTGACGCATGTGCCACCAAGGCCCCATTTTGTCCCCTGTGGTGACGGGGTCACATAGTCAAGGACCGCCACCTTTGCCCCCAGGTTCACAGCCTCCTTGGCACAAGCCAGGCCTCCGGACCCACCACCAATGACCGCCAAGTCATAGTCAAAAGTCCCATCTAAAAGGTGCACATCAGAATACTCAGTGGGGTTGAATATTATAATACTAATGCTACATTGGCCAAGATATATGATGCAACAGTGAGTGCTGACAGGTCACAGACACAGAGACGGGCACCAAGTGAATGATGAAATTGATGAACCAACTTCCCAACAAATTGTACCTGCGGTAAAACTGTCTGTAGGGGCTACTGAGTTGTTCTTACGGCTTTGAGGCCAACAAATGATGCTGCAACCTAAAGACACCAAACCACATTACATCATTGGTAGCTCACCTCTCGCCATACGACTCAAAAGGAAAGTCACAATTGCATCATCTGATGAATTGGCGAAAAATTCAAGAATTCCATGAACCATCAACATACCCTATGGGTTAGTCAACAATCATTAGGTTAGATTTCAGTGTCTCCCAGGAAAAGGTTCTTACTTGTGTTATGATGGCAGATTTTTATGACACTTCATAAAAAATCACAACTATAGATGTCTATCTCCTAAACCTAGTTTTTTTTCATTAATGCTGATCTCATCAGGCATTTCATTCGTAATGAGACATGTGATCTCACACTAGCCTAAAGAGTTGTCTGCATTATTTCAGAATTTTAAGTTGTTATTGATACAAGTTTTTTATAAAATATTTTGTATAAGAATGCATAAAAGGTTAAATATTTCAACATTACACGCTACAATTAATATTTTTGTCTCCTGAAAAGTAGGTTATTTTAGTTATGCCCTAAATTCCTGCCAGCACTGAAAAATGTTAACTATACATATGTATGTAATATGAATGGTGTGTTATTTTATTATGCATTGTTAACTTTGTTTTTATGTTGTGTAACCAAAAATAAAATTAAAAAACTGGTTAGATTAAGTTCTTGTATCGATAACAATCACTAATTGTGAAATAGGAAGCCACAAAAAGAAAAGTATCCAGCAAAAATAACTGAACAGCAAAATAAGGTTGCTCATTGCACCGTGAGAAGAGGTTAGGCGGCGAGCTAGGCCGCCAAGGTCAACTATACAATTATACGAAGCTACTTACTGCTGCTGAACGATCTTCGCAATATTATCACGGTCCGATCCGCTCGATACAGCGAATTAGCTAAATTATTAAACTTCAGAAATTTGTTGAGTATTGTCATGTTGACGTAAACGATAGTGACAGAGACAAGAAAATCCATTCACACACTATAGCAAGTTTGTACAGTGATACTACGGGTAGCTTCAGAATATTTCAGTTATTTCCGTGAACTGTCCCGTGAAAATATTTAACAGAATGAAATCGGTGCTAATTACTGGTGCCAATCGAGGCTTAGGACTCGGTATGGTGAAATATCTCACTAAACACAACAAGGCAGAAACAATATTTGCGACTTGCCGCAAAGAATCCGAGGTATGCAAGACAAAATCTGTGATAACACTTACCTATAGGAGCCATATTTTACACAATATTTCTGCTATTTCACTTATAAATAAACGAAACAAAACGAAACGGGTATTATACGTGTGGACACTTCACGAGGACTTCACTGAAAATGTGAAGGCTCCGATGGAGTGCTTTTTGTAATTCAATTCAATTATAGGAATGTGTGAAAGAGATGTCCAATCGCTGCCGGCTGACGTCACGTCACTTGCCTTGCCTTGAATAGGTAGCAATAGTGACGCGACACGTATGACGAATACCGAAACGATTTCACAATAAATTTTGTTGCTTCTTTACAAATAAATATTCGCTATCACATTGACTCCTGTGTTAATTATCAATCAAACATAAGTGAATTACGCAGCAAACTCATCATGACGTATCAAATTGATACTATCAATTTAAATCTTGAATCGCCGATTTTGGCTCAGATGCTGTTATTGGCTAAAAGTTATATCGTCGTGGTTTTCAAACTATGAACTTGTAATTATTTACTAAAATGTATAAAATTCTTCTCTTTTCAGGAACTTAAACAACTGTCGCATGAGAACAAAAGCCTTCACATATTACATTTAGGTAGGTAATGAAATTGAAATCTATAACAAAGCTACATGCGGGGTCGAAAATGCCCCAAATAGCCGAGAAAAGGATGGTACCTACCTTTTTTGTTTAACTCGACTTACATAAAAAGTCGACAAGTACGGTATTAGGAGGTATTTACGTATAATCTCCGGGCCAGGCACCAATTTCGTCAGTCATTTCGTTCCGGGCGATAACTTGTAAGGTAGTTCAGACAGTTGCAGCATAAACTCCGTGAACGTCAGCTACGGCTCCATTGGTGTTAGGTACAGCTGACACCCTTCCAAACACGATATTTATAAAAAATAGCTAAACCTATGTCTTGAAGAAGAAAATACGTCAGCTGACTATCACGGGATGGAAAATACCTACGTCAGATGTTAATGCTGCACCTGTTGGAAGTCTAATAATAATGACGTCTAATAGCTTAATTAAGCGTAAATATGAATTAATGTAATTTTACATGTTTTTTTTTTGTTACTCTTGATTTTACACACGTGAGCTGTGGTCACCTATAAGTGTCGAAGCATCTTACTTAGATTTTTGAATTTAAGCCAAATGTATTCTTCAGATGTGTTATACTTATCCTTTGGTGCTGGTCCCACGCTGGTCCTTAAATAAATCGCATATTTGCTAATACCTGTTGTAAAGGGGTAAAGGTTTACAAGAAAGTACCTACCTACTATATTCATTCATTTGTTTTAGATGTGGCAAACACGGGTAGCTACGGCGAGATTTCATCGCAGATCTCGGGATTAGTAGGAGCGCGCGGGCTGAACCTGCTCATCAACAATGCCGGGATAACAACCAAATTCACCAAGCTCAACCTCGTGAAGGCGGAACAGCTGCTTGACAATCTGACCATTAACACCATCGCACCTATCATGCTTACCAAGGTACGCGAACTGCTTGATGGTATTTAAAAAATGTAAAGCAACATGTGTATATCCTTACTAGCTTCCGCCTGCGGCTTCGACCGCGTGGCACCGTTATAAAAACTATCCTATATTTTAATCCAGGCTATAAACAACTTCGTGCAAAATTTCATCCAAATTTGTTACACCGTTTAAGCGTGATTGAATCACAAACATCCAAACTTTCGCATTTATAATATTAGCAGGATAATTAATACACAAGTAGGTACAGTCAAGTGTAAAACTATAGGTACTTACATACATCTTACTCACTCATAAATATGTCCCATAGCTCTGATGTCGGCGGACATAAGAGCTATGAGCCATATTTATGAGTGAGCTGTTTGCACCTATAAATATATAAATAGTAGGGGACAATCTTACAAAAATCGAACTAGCCCCTTAGTAAGCTCAATAAGGCCCGTTTTATGGGTACTGTACTAGGTGACGATATAGTCAAAATATATAAATACTTAAAAATACAGAAAACATCCAAGACTCGGAAACAAATTTTCATGTTCATCAAACAAATATTTGCGCTTCCGGGATTCGAACCCAGGACCTTCAGCTTCGTAGTCACTACCTACTTATTTTTAATTATGTAAATAAATTATAAAGCATTTTTTTCGAAATATATTTACTGTTAACTTTTTTTTATATTGAATGAATAAAACACGAGTCCTTTGGTTTGAATTAGGGATTGCAATCCAGCAGCGTTTTCAAACCAGCTGGATTTTTGCTGGATAGGTATCAATCCAGCTGGATCCAGCGCGGATCCAGCAGTTTACTGGTTTTGCAAGAAAAAAAACACATGGTGCAATTCTCAGTTTTTTTTAATAAAAATTTAAATGACCAAAGAAAGTAAGGATAACAGGGCGTAATTTTATATTAAAAGCACGTATAAAAAAATCAACAAAACTTGGAATATCTGTTAATACATTTATAATGAGTTATTTAATCTTCTTTTATCTTCAGACTGTCTTGCCACTACTGAAACAAGCAGCCGAAGCAAACAAAGACCAGCCGTTCGGCGTTCGCCGCGCAGCCGTCATCAACATGAGCTCTATTCTAGGATCTATAGCACAGAATGACCAAGGCGGTTTCTACCCTTACAGATGTTCCAAGGTATGGTTATCATTCATTCCTGTTTTTACTACCACCACATTTCTATTACGTTTCCCCAAGAGATTATCACAATAAACACGTTTATTCATTGCTCGTCTTTTCTTTAAATAAAACGTGCTACGAAAATATTAAGAGTAGTATATCAAAGTTAAAAAAGTATTATAAAAAGCAATCTGGACACTATTCCAGACACAATAGGAATAACAATAGAATTACGCATATAGGCGTCTACTGTTCATAAATGCATTATGCATGCATGCTCTTTCAATTTACTATTTTACTGAAATAGGGTTGCACTTCAATTAACATACAATTATTATTTTAAATTAATAATTAATATATTTATTTCGGTAAGTAAGTGTTAATAGACTCTTTACCCCCTTTTACGCTTCAAAGGTATTTTTGTAACACCCGATATGTCCAATGGTCCAGTCGATACTGTATAGTCGATATCGATTCATAGTAGTGTGGTATGGGCACATCGTACAACACTATTCACAGTCTTCAATCGTTTTTATTTACCATCGCATTGCAGAATAGGCCCCCGACACATAAACGTAATCGTATAGGTATTTTTTTTACTTCTTCATTCAATGCGAAAATCACGCGTAATTGACAAAACTGACTACCATAGGCCTGCATCACACTGGCGCGGCCTGGCCGCAGCGGACAAAATAGTAAACTTGTAATTAACGGCCAAATTTACTATTGACCGCCACCGCAGGCCGCTTCAGTCTGTGAGAGGCCTTATATCGTTCTTACTCTTACAGGCGGCCCTCAACGCGGCGACCAAATCCATGAGCATCGATCTTAAGAAGGATCAGATTCTAGTGGCCAGCATGCATCCGGGCTGGGTCCGCACCGACATGGGCGGCAAGAACGCGCCGCTCGACGTCGACACCAGCATCGCGGGCATCTTCGAAACGGTGGAGCGGCTCGGCGAGGCCGATTCGGGGCGGTTCCTCCAGTACGATGGCTCTGAGCTGCCGTGGTAGTCATGTGCCGCATCCATACGCTCCACTCTCCAGCGCGAAGGACGGTAGACGGGGCATAAGCCATAGACAGTGCAAGATAGAGAACAGAATGTTTCCTCTCTTGCTGGAGCAGAGAGAGGAAACATTCATTATAAGATAGATCTTATAGCTTTTTCTGGTCAGCGGATCGTGACAAAAGCATTTTTGACAAATTCTTTTTATGGTAACGATTTTACTATGAAATAAGCTATCAGTTAACCTATACCTATTACGCCGCCATACAATTCGTATTACCAGCATGCGTTGTTTTTTCAGATTTGCTCCCTTTTTCTTATGACAACTCGCTGGTCAGACTCTATACCCCGTATAGGCGCGTCCAGACGACCGAAATCTGCGGATTCCATGCACCACATTTCGGCACGTCTGTATCTGCGCTCGGTCGACTGGCGGCGCCTTTATGCCGTCCACCTCGCACGCTTATTTGGACACACATTTTTGCGAAGAACGAACCAAAAGCGCTCAATTTTGTAGATGGTGTTGGTATAAGTTTCTAGCGGGACATATGATTTCTCTTCAATGAATTTAATCTAACCTAGCCTTGCCGATCGAAGAGCGGATTAAGTATACAAATACATTCAATTACAACTTAAGTAGTACTGCACTATTCCTTAGGCGTAATATATTTAATAAAACATATATGTTATAACATATATATGTTTTAACATAGCATCTAAGTGTAAATCTAAAATGTACTTACTGTTATTTGCGAAATAACGTTTAGCTATTCTATTCTATTCTAAAATGTTTCAGCACAAAAATAAATCGATAGGTAGATTAAAAGATAAGATTAAGATCCTACTAATATTATAAATGCGAAAGTTTAGATGTTTGGATGTTTGTTACTCGATCACGCTTAAACGGCTGAACCGATTTGAATGAAATTTAGCACGAAGATAGTTTATAGCCTGGATTAAAATATAGGATAGTTTTTATCCTGGGTCCACGCGGACGAAGTCGCGGGCGGAAGCTAGTAAATAATATAGGGTCATTGTGCCGGTTGTGACCACCTAATTCAGTGTGCCGCAGCACTTAAATGTTGGTGAATTGAAATAATATTCTCGTTGTTTTTAGTAGATTCCTTAATTAACACCTCATAAAATGTACTGCTGTCTTTATATGGTCTGTAGGAATGTTAGTCTCTCTTTAAATTGAAGAAACCAGTGGTCGCTAACTGAAGCTGCATGATCGCATAACCGGCAGAATCGGCGGATGACCTTACTTAGCTTGACTTAAGATAAAGAAAGATTGAACTAGCGCAGCTAGGAGGATAGGTTTTATGGTCATGTTTTACGTGACGATTTGGGTCGTAAAACTTGACCATAAAAGATATCGTGCGAGCTGCCCCGGTGGCGGCTTATATAAACCTAAATCTAATTTTGTACCACATAATTTTAATTATTTGTTTATATCGTAAAAGGTACAATTTAAAGCGTTCCTTAAAACTTGCCTTTATTTTATGCACTCCAGGCCGACGTTAGGACTATAATAAAAATATTTATTTGTAAATAAATTGTTTTCATTTTTCCTCTCACACTACTATAAACTATAAAAAACAATTCAATACAAATCTGATAAAAACACCTACTCTATTTATTGCACACCTCTTATAAATAAAGCAGGTACAAAATAATAGGCAAAGATACAACAGAGTAAGGCAGACAAATATTTATTTATTTGTAAATACAATTTATCAACAATTCAATCATCAAGCTGTTGTAGCTTACGCCATGGTGTTGGTAACCTTAAAGTAACATATTAAGTACATATACATCAAAATTAAACCATAAAGATTGAGAGTAGTAGTAAAACAATTAAAAATTGTTTTCACAAAACTGTAAAAGAGGGCGAAGTTTGCTCCATTTACAGGCACACAGGTCGCAATTTGTCGACTGGTCGCAATATTAAAAAAGGTGGTCTTGTCGCTAAAGAGCAATCTCTTCCAGGCAACCGTTGCCTAGTTATTTTTAGTCATTATCATCACAAGGTGGACAGATGACCTTGTAAAGGTCGCGGGAGTCCGCTGGATGCAGGTGGCGCAGGACCGGTCATTGTGGCACTCTTTGGGGGACGTCTTTCGGCTGATATGATGATCATCATAAGCCCATAATATGACCTACTGCTGCCCCGCTATTCAATAACTTGTTTTCACCGTTCATCCACAAATATATCTTGACGCCGCGATTCGTAGTAATTCTAAGCGTAGGTAGGTCTTGCGTGAGAAGCACATGCGCGTAAAGAATAATAGCCCAGGGGCTTGAGGTGAACTTAAAACGCGCTATTCTGTAACTTAAAGTTACGGAATGGGGCTGACGACATGAGTGAGAGCGGATGGGCAGCAGCAGTGGTCAGGAGATTCGTAATAGCTTATAATACTTATAAAGAAAGCACCAGATATGTATATATATTATTTATTATATTGTAGGTACCTAATTAGTTACCTACATAACATAACACATACATGAACAATATTTAATGCTCTTCCACTTGGTTATTATGCGCCTATCAAAAATGCTCGAGCAGAATTAATATTTTACAGTTAATTAAAATGATCAAGTCAGTGATTCTCAATAATTACACATTAGAACGAGGTAAGTAAGTATAAGCTTGGTCCAGTTGATACAAAATTCGAACTCGATTTCAAAATTACAATTTACCTATTACACGCGCCTTTGTTGAAGATGAGTCGACGTTTAGCCCTGCACGTCTAGCACACGACGGCCGCGACATACTCTCGATTTTTATCGCACTACACCTCTTCTTCTAAGTGTTCTAATAAAAGAGAGACGAATAGTGCGAGAAAAATCGAGAGAGCTCGCGCGCCGTCACGTGCTAGCCGTGCTGATACCTATGCTAAAAGATATAAATAGTATGTAAACAGGTACTTAGTACTTTTAATCAAATCTCCACTTACCTTTTGTATTTAAAGTCATCGTGTAACCTGCGTAATACGCTGGAGCCTTTTCTGGAATAAAAAAATCAACGGTCAAAATTACTTCAAAGAACGCAATCAAGATCTCTGACCCTCTAAACTTTAATTTGCCTTCAACTGGTCATTTAAAAGATGAATTCTATGTACCGGTAGGTTAGTGCATTCTCTCGTGGGTCATGGAAAATAGGCAGGGCTTGTAACTTTACCAAATTCCCATTACAAGTAACGTTAGGTAACGGTAATATCATAAAAATACTTTAGTACCGGTAGTAAATTGTAACGATACTTGCTGACTTATTATTTATAACGTTACCCAATTACTGTTATATGTAACGTTACCAAAGTAACACTATTTTAATAGGTAATGCTACGTTACTACAACGCTCTACCGATAGATGCGCGCGCACCGCCCGACGCTGTTGATTGCCGTTGTTGCCATTTCGTACACTGGCTATCGTGCGTGAGCGTGAAGAGCCTTGTTATATATCGTACTTAACTATCTGTTGAGAGATGCGACCTATAGAGGGGACAGCCGGACATACGAAAGCATTTTTGCCCTTTAGTTAAATATCGAACTAGCTCACTTTCTAATGTACGGCTGTCCAGCTGTTCCCTTTCCATAGGTTGCGACCAGCTCCTAGAGCATTGGTCAGGCGAGCGGTGTCTCTACACTGAGCGCGCACGTTAGGGTTAGGGTGAACCGTGTTCGGCCGAGCCGCTCATCCGGTGTGGTTTCGCCTAATGAACACTTGCTCGATTACTAAAGATGGCATCTATCAGTGAATCAAAAGATAAATAAGCTGCTATTAACGTTACCTAATACCGTTAAACATTTTTACCGTTGATACATTTGACTTAGCTCAATGCACAGCAGGTAACGTTACCATTTTTGATAGTATATCTAACGGCACATGGTTTAACGTTATTTAAAACTTAACGGTAAATCTGTCTCACAGTGGTAACGATACCAACTTTTTAACGGTATTTCAAGCCCTGAACATAGGTATACCTACGTAAGTACGAGAATAGTGGTTTTTACACCTGGTTAAATACATATATCAAACATTGGTATAGTCCGAATACGGTTTCTACAACGGATCTTATCTTAACATCCATCGGTACAACACTACAATAGGTACCGCGTTCTACCATTGTTTAGCCACGCGTCACAAACGCTTCGAGAACGAACTTTACTGGAATAGTGACTGTTATTATATTGATAAGGATCAAATTAAAACGAAAGGAATAATATCGTTCTTAACAACGTTTTATTAGTAGTTGCAGCATACTTAGTACAACGTAAACAATTAGCGGTTACACTTAACAATGAAAGACTATGGATTTGTCTCTGCTCCCACAGTTATTGCACTGCATTTAGCCAGGTCTAAAGGCTGCTTAAAGGTAGCAGCCAGTCACTGACCGAGGCCCCTCCACGCTACAGCGGCGCTACCACGAAGTTCGGGCATTTCCATCTCTATCGCACTCACACACACACTCACGCACCCACGCACGCACGCACTCACGCACGCACGCACGCACTCACTCACTCATTCACTCACTCACCCACTCACTTACTCACTCACTCACAAACTTACACACGCTCAATAAAAAATCTGACTATAGGTAGTTCTAAGAAGTTACCTTTACCTTTAGTAGTATTTACAACATTGTAAATTGTTACTTATGGAGGAGCGGTGCCTCCTGACACAGGTTATTTTGTAAATAACTTACAAAGAGACACCTGTTTGATTGTAACTAGTTGTTAAAGAGATAAAGATTTTATTTTTATTTTATTTTTTTACGATACTTGAGTGACAGGGATGCATGTATACGAACTTCGAGTTTTAATTTTCGTGGTAGCGCCGCAGCTCACGAAAAATATGCGAATCGGCTCCACATACACGCTTTCACGCGTTCGCGCATAATTTTTGCGCGTTCGCGCCTTGTTAGCCACTTTTTGTCGGTTTTTAGCCCGCGGAAAGAGCCTGTGCGAACGCGATCACTAAATAAATAAATAAAATAAATAAATATTAAAGGACATTCTTACACAAATCGACCTAGTCCCATTGTAAGCTCAATAGGGCTTGTGTTATGGGTACTAGACGACGATATATTTAATAGAGAGAAATACTTAAAGACATAGGAAACATCCAAGAGTCAGAAACAAATATTCATGCTTAATTATAAATACTTGGCCTTACCGGGTTTCGAACCCAGGACCTTCAGCTTCGTAGGCAGCGTCACTACCCACTAGGCTAACCAGTCGAGCAGTCGTCACTGTGACAATTGTGAACACTGCGAATGTGGAACCAAGGAAGAGTTCACGCGCGATTCTCACCGCAAATACCGCAATACGCGCCTCGATTCACGCCCGCTAATCACGCGCCGCGATTCACGCCCGCAAATCACGCGCCTCGATTCACGCCCGCGAATCACGTGCCGCGATTCACGCCCGCGAATCATGCGCGAATGTGGAGGGGCCTTTAGAGCTCCCGGTATAACAAACTTCACACGTATGTCAAAAGCCAATTGATTTCATTTCATTTCATTTCATTTATTGTATAGCCATGAACACATTTACATAATAAGGTCTTATAACTAACGATGGTAAGCTCATGACACCCTGTTAGGGCACACAATATTTGCTAAATCTAGTTTAGTTTAATACCTAAAATTGTTTTACATCATAAATAACGTATCGTAGCTGGCGTGCCAAAGACTCTATACATATTATCTAGTCAGTTATATTAAGTTAACTTAAATTTAGGTATTTTACATGCAGATAACAATTTACAATTTTCGGTTTTACTACCTCGTCAGCTTTTCATCATTAAAAAACTCCTGAATTGAGTAATAGCAGTGATTAATTAACATGTCTTTTAATTTATTTTTAAATATGTTATCATTTGGTTCTAATTTAATAATGTCCGGAATTTTATTATAAATTGAAATAAGATTATATTGGGGCCCATTTTTGAAGATGGCTAAGTAAGATCTAGGTAAAAGTAATTTGTTCTTATATTGACTTCTTGTTTTTGACGTTTCCGGTTTTGTCGGGAACAGGTCTGGGTGTTTACGAACAAAGAGGGCTGCTTCCATAATATATACAGCGGGTAGTGTTAACAACCTAAGTCTAGTAAAATGAGGGCGGCAGCTGCTTGGAATATGGATGTTAGCTAATATGCGAATACATTTCTTTTGCATTGTGAATAGTTGGTGAGAGTCAACGCTGGCTCCCCACAAGATCACACCATACCGGAGACTCGAGTAAATATATGCAAAATACACAGACAACGCAGATTCAAGATCAGTGTTCGATTTCAATATACTTAGTGCATAGATATATTTTGCTATTTTTGTTTTCGTGTTTTGAATGTGGCTTTTCCAGTTTAAACTGGAGTCAATAGTACGTAGTCGGTCCCAAAGTTCTGTCACTGGCATATTATTTTTAAATTTAGAAGATGATTTTAAGAAAATTTTATTGCATTCCATTTTTGAATGTTTGCCAATTATTTTTAAACAAAAAACAGTCATTCGTTGCAATTTCTCACGATGGAGTGGACATTGAAAGAAAACCGAATAGCTGTTTTAGCATTGCACCGCTGTGGGCACTCGCCAAGTACGATTTTCAAGTTGCTCAAAAATTTAAAAATAACGCTTAGGTTTGTGTACCGTACTATTGATAGGTACAATGAAGTCTCCAGTGTTGAGGACAAGAAAATAATTGGCCGGCCTCGCTCCGTACGAACACCAGCAGTGATCAAAGCGATCAAGGCGCGCATAGCAAGAAATCCTGTCCGAAAACAGAAATTGATGGCTTTGCAGATGGGTGTCAGTAGAAAAACCGTCAAAAAGGTTTTAAACGAAGATCTTAGTCTACGAGCATACAAAAAAAGCGTGGGCACTTACTTAATGCCCGTCTAAAAACAATAAGGCTTAAAAGATCCCGGAAGTTGTTAAAGCGGTACGCGAAAAATCGACACCGTGATATCCTCTTTACAGACGAAAAGATTTTCGATATTGAAGAGAAGTACAATAAACAGAATGATAGAGTGTACGCTAGGAGCTCTGAAGAAGCAGGAAAAAGAGTTCCGCGGGTGCAACATGGGCATCATCCATCATCAGTGATGGTCTGGTTGGGTGTATCTTATTACGGGCCAACTGAGGTTCATTTTTGCGAAAAAGGTGTCAAAATCAGTGCGAAAGTATACCAAGAGACAGTTTTGGATAAGGTTGTCAAAGATCTGCCCAACACGCTATTTTCGGGACATAATTTTGTGTTCCAGCAGGATTCTGCGCCAGCACACAAAGCCGAGACCACTCAAGCCTGGTTTGACCGTCAAAAAATCGACTTTATAAGACACGAAGATTGGCCTTCCTCTAGTCCGGACCTTAATCCTTTGGACTATAAAATTTGTCAGGTCTTAGAGGGGAAGGTCTGTGCTAAACCACATAAAAATTTGGAGAGTCTAAAGTCATCTTTAAGAAAAGCAGTCACTGAGATAGATATGAAAATGGTGCGTGCTGCGATAGACGACTGGCCGCACCGATTAAGGGCCTGTATTAAAAACAAAGGAGGTAATTTTGAATAAGTTTGAGTAATTTTAATTCATTATTAAATGTACTTTAAATCGGTATATAATTTATTAAAAATTGATTGCTACTTTTATTTTTATCATTATTTTCATTTGTGACAGAACTTTGGGACCGACTAGGTAGTTCCTAGTAGTTTGAATTCGGTAACCTCTTCAATTTCATTATTATCTATTTTCAGTTTTAACTCTAAGGATTTCTTTTGGGTGGGTTTGAATTGCATAATTTTGGTTTTTTTGAGGTTGATCTCGAGATTGTGGTTCTCAAGCCACTTTTGAACTGTAAGGAAATTGTGGTTGAGGTTCTTGTTACATTCATTACTATCTATACCATTGACCAGTAGGGAGATATCGTCGGCGAACATAACACACTTGACATTTGCATCCAACATTTTGGGTAAATCATTTATGTAACATAGAAATAAGGTGCAACCTAGCACACTTCCCTGGGGAATGGAACTGGTTATAGAAGTCCATTTTGAAGGTATTGTCATCATTCTGCTTGGGAGAATGCTATTCAATCGATTGTTTTGACGTTGAATTCGGTACCCAAACTATTAGGTACAGCGAACATCAAATAGTTAGTAAGCAGTCCGAGTATATATCGCAACACATCTTTATTACTATATATTATTATCTACTGTATTTGGCCACTTTGGTTGCTAGTGTTGCCACAGTCTATTAAATGGACTGTGCTGTACATAAGTAACTAGGTAGGTAGTATAAGTAAGCAGCAAGCTAACTCCGATCGATCCATTAACATAACTGCGTACCTGCATTTTTGCGGTTCTACGTTCCGATTGTTTAGTATTAAGCAGGTACCTAGTACCACGTGGTACCAACGTTAAATGGACTTAAAGCGAGGCAGGCTCGACAGATTTGTGAAATTTTCGATTTAACCCGACCTAGTAGTAGTAGTAGTAGTAGTAGTTTCACTAGTTGAAGTTACGAACTAGGCAAACCACCTTATGATATGGTTAGGTACATGTTTATACAAATCGATCGATAGAAAACGGAACCGAACATTCCTCAAATCGGCCTAGGCGTATTTAACTCAAATGAACGCGGACTGTTCTGTGGTATTGCATAAAAACGCTAAGGTACCGAACGCTTACCGACAACTCACCTGACGCGAACCAGTGTAACGGCGGCCCGGCCACGGCATTGCGCGAATTGCGGCGCGGCAAGCGTTTGAACACTTTCCCAACCAGACTAAAAATGGAACAATACACCAGAAACCGACAGACGAGCCGGCATCTGAGCAAACATTACGAGTGCCTATAGTGACTATACCAGGCGGGTTCTTGGTTGCGAACGAGTTAACACGTTGCGCGCTCGAGACGCGCAACGCACTGTGGATAGTTGGGATCGCACGCCAAGAATAAAACCGCTACCTCTGCCGCTGCCGCTCGAAATTGTGGCCGGGCCGTAACTCTGACCTCCGCTTACGTGTACTTATCATGAAACCCACGATGAAGATATTATACTATGACTTATGACGTTGCGTGAGAATCCAACGACACCTCATAAGTCGAAATCCGTCAAACGGTTTAGGCTGCAGGGCGTGCCAAAGAATAAGGTCACATACATACATACATACGCTCGAAAAACATAACCTTCCTCTCCTTCGGCAGTCGGGTAAAAACGCATTGTGTAACAATAAACAATGAGCTGTGGCTTTCACTTCACTCCATGGGGAATAACACAGATGAGAATAGCGAAGTCATTCTCGTAATAAAATACCTAAACTATACGGCTCGAATTCGAATACCATCCATCACCTACCTACACACAATGACTAATGGAAAACATGATACCTATAGATAGGTCTATCTCTATTCGACGCCATGTGTCATCGATACTTATGGAACGAGCAAGCGAAGCGAACGTTCATTAAATAATAATAATATAGGTTTTTTTCGTCGAGTCACTTTTACGAAAACAACAAAATATATAAAATAATCGGCCAAGTGCGTGTCGGGCCATGCGCAATGTAGGGTTCCGTAGTTGCCTGTCTGTCTATAAGTTGTATTGACACGCGCGTGACGCGCGCGTTAACTAAATGGTGCGGTTGCGTAGGCCGAATTTATACGATAGTTGGCCTTATTCTAAGTACATTTTAAGTTGGTCGACCTCGGTAACTAGTTAAACTTTCCTTTTAAAATCATGATACTACTACCACTCAAAAGCGACCTGCGGCAGCGTTTTATCTGTTCATTGCGCGGTTGAGACGCGCAACGCACTGTGGTTAGTTGGGATCACGCGCAATGTATTAGAAAAACCGCTGCCGCAGGTCGCTTAAGACCAAAGTCGTGGCCAAGGCGTTAAAGCCCAATATCTCGCAAACGAGTAACTGAGTTGAAAAATGGTTTAAAAAACCCATAATATTTCTTAACATGCCATCCAACGATACCCCACACCATGGGTTTAACGAGAACGAGACTAATTTGTCGACGTCATTGAGCTTCCTAGTAGTATCTAAGGGTCACTGAGCTAAGCCGCAGACGGACAGACAAACATGGCGAAACTATAAGGGTTCCTTGTTGACTACGGAACCCTAAAAAAGACAGGGTCGCGAGTTCTACAGCTCACAGAGCCACTATAGTATATTATCAATATTATCATAGGCACGAAAGACCCGTAGAACGATTAACAAAGACTATGCGCCCTCCGAACTCTAATATAATTAACCCTGTCGAGAGGAGAGTGCCCGCTGCTCTATTTATTTTATTCTACGATGGTGGCAAACGAGCATACCTTTACGGCTTGCCTAATGGTAAACAGACACTGTACCCTACGGACGCTTGCGGCTCCTCAATAATCACAAGCGCGTTGCCGACCCTTTATTGATTTGAGTTCGTTGTGTTCGTATTTAGAGAAGAAGGGTCCCTGACTGTGAACACAGCGCCTCCTCGGTAGCGCTAACGATCTTAACTCACCACTAGAAATAGGTACCAGACACTACACTACCTCACAGAGCTAGTACCTAGTCATGTTATTATGGTGCGATCTTCTGTAAGATAAAGGTAAGCTACTTCCCCAGCCCCGCTATTCTGTAACTTGTTTTAAGCTCACCTCAACGCTCACTCACAAATATATTTTGACGCCGCGATACGTTGCAACTAAGCGTAATAGGTAGAGGTCGTTTAGTTAAGCGTGACGGGTGGAGTGACACGCATGAGCGCGTAAAGGTACAGGTTGGAGCCCTACCGCAGACAGCGGTCGGGCTCCAACTTGTCCCTGTAAGAACAACAGTCCAAGTGTACCCTATCTAAAATCGGGCGGGTATTCTGAGTATGAAAGTTCCCAGGCATTGTTTTTGGGTTCACTTACCCGTTTTGCATTTGTTGTCGTTGGGGCACTCTCTGTAATCCATGTTTTGTGGGATACGTATTTAAACTTGCATGTAAATAAACTATTACTGAAATATCCAGCGATGGTATTTGTAAACTATTGCACTATTATAGGTGACATTTAATTACTTTTTGACACATTGTCAAGTGATTACAATCAATCATGGATTGTAAAAGGTGGATATGTATATAGAGGTTTTGATAGTTTTTGAACAAGGTTCTTTCTATTCTATAAAATGTACAGTCAGCATAAACATTCAATTACCTGCGACCCTTTGAACGCCACGCCTTTATCTGCTTTACCTTAAACCGTAGAGAAATGCTTTATGACATAGAGTCGAACACACAGCACCGTCGCGGTCGCGCAGCGCGATATTTCCCTACAAACCGCTAGCGTGGTCAAACAGGCTGCGCCCCGTCGGCAACGCGCCCCGCTTCTGTCGCGCCCCGCCAGCCTCCCGCCGCGATACCGCGACGGGTGCGCGGCGCGTCAGTGTGACGCCAGACAGAGGAGCGCGCGGTGCATACGCGATGCTGGCGGGTTGATGGCGCGAGGCCAGCGCGAGGCGCGCGGGACGCGCGCGCGTTGCTGGCTGGTTGATGGCTCGATGCGCGCGTGGTCTGTGTGACCGGCCGTCCCGCGCGCATCACGCGCTCGTCAAGCCCCGCTACCGTCCCGCTGGCAGTCTGTTCGACCCTTAAGTCCATCTTTTGTACTATTCATCCTTCTTTTCGGCAATAAAGATTTAATAAATAAATAAACATCTAAACGTGTTAACGTATCATACTTAGCGTCGCCTACGTGTAATATGTATTAAGTACTAGCTTCTGCCCGCGACTCCGTTCACGTGGAACTCGTTTATATCGTAGCTCCATACAAACTTCCACCCCCTTAGCGGCTGATTTCCGGGATAAAAACTATCCTAAGTCCTTCTCCGGGACTCAAACTATCTATACCGAATTCCATCTAAATCGGTTCAGCGGTTTAAGCGTGAAGAGGTAACAGACAGACGGACGCACTTTCACGTTTATAATATTAGTATGGATTCGACCACATTGTACTCCATCACTACTCTGGCAATTTATTTATTTATCTGGCAATGTAACATTTATCAAGTAAGTTCCGTATTCGGGTGAGGACCAAATTCTTGGCTAGAAGTTATTAGCCTGGTGGTTAGTCGGTCGTTAACCGTACAAACTGAAGAAGTGAACTAAGTTCCGATGTGACACAAAAATTAACCATAGAATTGTATGGTTAATTTTCGTGTCACAACAGAAAACTTTCATAGAAAAATTAATGGAGTCAGTTAGTTAAGCTGGTCAAGAATTTTGTCCTTACCCATTAGCTCCCTTCATTTTTGTGCATGATAATTGATAAATGAACGGCGTTCAAAGGGGTTGAGCCCAGTGAACGAAAATACCATAGAAGTCCTAAGTAGCGCAACAAAATGGCCCCACAGAATGGGGGCAATATGCAGGGATGGGGGCGGGATGTAAAAACGATGCTAGGCAGCCGTTTAGTTCGAACATGCGCATACCGGGTTTTAGGCACGTGTTTGGGTAGAAATTTGTAAGGAGCTCGCATTGTATGGTTTTTTCGTTCGCTGGTTGAGTGTCTCTAGCTAGACAGTTGCCATGTGCAGATCGCTTTAAGTATTTCGTTCGCTTCGCTACTTATGCTGTTGACTGTACAGAAACTTTCGTTACACCCGTTACTTACTTGGAATAAGAATGAGTTACGTTTCCGTACTCAAATGTATAAGGGTGTGGAACTTAGTAAGTTTGTATTGTATGTTGGGGGTAATCTCCGGAACCTCATCCGATTTCAAAAATCTTGTGTATAGAATGAACTTTCCGGTTGAACATGGGCTATATTTTATCCCGCGGGGTGGCTAAGTTCTTTGAATTACGCGGGCAGCTCTAGGTAAATAAAGGATATAAATCCCGGCAAACAATTTGAGCAAATGACCTTGCTCCTGCGCAAAGGAGAATTGTACGTGCCCCCCACCCCCCCTTCGTCCCGCATGTTCAAGTTGTTCGCCGGGAACTGTATGTAATTTTAGTGACCATTAACGTACCTAATCCCTGGCCACTGTACGGTCGGCAGTAGTAGGTACTCCAACGTGGTCAGAATGATCTCATTAGCCTTATAGGCATTTATCTTTCAACAATAGTAATGTGTAAAGCGATCGTAGCATTACTAAGCCTTTTACTGCTGGCAGTCCTTTCGAAACTCAGGAACGAAAAGGAACTAAATTAAATGAAATGAGCAAGTTGGTATCAAAAATCGGATTTATATTTCCATTTTGCTGTATTGGTTAATGTCATTAACAATTTGCCAGGTTACAGATTTTGCCGCACAGCCGGTATCAAGCATAACGTGTACTTTTTGTAACAATGATACATTTCTTCAGACCTAATAACCTAAAACTTACACAAACTACCTACAAAGATATACAATACAGGTAAAGCTAAAGTATCTACATCATTAATAAGTTATATACAGAATAACAATATGGTAAAGTTACATATTTACAACCTAATTAACTTATCTGTAACCTGAGAAACTTTGATTTTTCCTACATTCGGGGCAGTACCACCGGCCCTTGGGCGGGACCATGATACCCACGCACTCGAAGTGGAACCACTCGATGGAGCAGCCCTCGGCGTCGCAAGCGATCATCTCGGACACCTCGTCGTAGGGGCAGCGGCAGTAGCAGTACACGCTCTCGCCCTCGCGCGCCTGCCGCACGGCCGGCCGCTGGAACGGGTACGGCAGGCTCGACGTGCCCGAGTTCAGGTACGTGGGCGCGGGCGCCGCCGGCGGTGCCTGCGCTGCGCTCCCGGACCCGTGTGGCGGCTGGAAGATCTCCAACGCTCCTTCTTCGCTCGAGTCCGACTCGCTCGAATCCATAGATTCAGTATTCATTAAGATTCGCGGAGGCTCAGGATCGGGTATCGGCGCTGTCAACCTAATATGGGTGTGGGTAGGTTCCGTGTAGTTGTAGATTCTATGGGAGAGAGTAGTCGAAGGCACTTCTTTTTTAGCTTTATGAGTAACGGGCGAAGGCAGATCCTCTTTTCTCCATTCTAGCTTTGGAGGTAGCTGCGGTTTTAATGCCGAAGTTGTCGGCTGTTGATTCCTTTCGTCGTCGCAGTAGCCGTAAAATTTGTTGGGTACTCGTCTTCGCTTGGAAGCGCGTTTGCTACTGTCGGATGCGGAGGCGGAAGTGGCGCTTGTTTTCACGCTAGTCGGTGTGACCGACTGAGATGGGATTGGAGCTTCCGGAATATGTACTGTGTTCGATTTCAAGGAAATGGTCATTTTATTCGGTATCAACAACGGCGTTGGTGGCATTTCAATCTCAGATTTCGCAATAACGTCCTTAGGAATGTTTAATTTAAAGGGGGCATGTTTTTTGGAGCTCCTGGATTTCTTTTTTTTCTTGCTTTTCTTTTTGCTACTGGGTGGTTTTTCTTTTATTTCACTTTCTATCTTGGGCTCGATTATTTCTTTGACCGGCGTGGCAGCTCGACTCGGCTCTCCAGACACCGACCCTCCGTCTGACGGGGCGACCGATGCTAGAAGTAGCAACTGGTTCCGTTTTTCCGCGTGTATTTTATTGGCTAGTTTCTGCGGATGCTCGTCATAGAATTCTTCATCTGTTTCACTCTCGTCTGTTTCCAGATCTGTTTCGTTAATAGGCGGCTCGGGCTTCTCTGGAACTAATATTGGCGTCTCAGACATTCCCATTACGTCTACATTAGAGCCGGTGCTTAATCTTCTGTTGGGTAGTGTTTTTCGTAGCTGCTTATTCTTTTTCTTTTCATTGCCTGATTCATCCGAGGAGTCGGAATCGGAAGAGCTGGAAGATGAGGAGCCACTGCTAGAGGAGCAGCTGCAGTTGGAGCCGCAAGAGCAGCTCGAGTCACTATCGCTACTGCTGCTGCTCGACGACGATAGATCCCCATGTCTTTTTTTAGGAGACTTTCTGCTTTTCTTTTTGTCTAAACTAAACATGTCTTCAGTGCCATTCAATTCCTTTGGTACCAAGCAATAATCGTGATCAGATTCGCACACATGCTTCCTGATAGGGACTAATGGCGGAGTCTTTTCTTTTTCAGCTTTAGCTTGATACTTTTGTAAATTATGATAGATTTCCAAAACTTTCTGGTGCTCTGGTTTCTCTTCAGCAGGTTCAGCCTCCTCTTCTACTTTTTCAGATGCTACAGGAGTAGCAGAGTCAGTTGTATCTGTAGGAGCTGCAGCGGAATCTTCCTCCATCGGTTTTTCTTCAGCAGGTTTCTCATCTTTCAGGACAGTTGGAGGTAGTGTGCCGCCACTGTCCGACTCGTCACTACTGTCACTTTCTGAGAGATTTAAAGCTGGCAGGTTTACATCTAGCAGCAATGCATCCTTGTCTTTTAGTTTCTTCTTTTTAGATTTTTTTGATAATAATTCAGAGCCCGGCTCAGGTTTCACATCAGAAGTTCCAGCTTCATCAAGCTTATCATTAACTAAATCTATGACAGGAATAGGGTCTTTAGACTCGGCGGGAGTTTGTTCAACTGCGGTAGGTTTATCTGCATTCAGATCTTCAGTAAATAATTTCTTGATGTGCTCATCTGCATGATTCATTAGTAATTTTTTGGAAACAAATTTCTCTGTGCAACCTTCTTCAGTGCAGGTATGTGGAAACTCGCCAGAATGGAATCTCTTATGAACCTTCAAATACACGGCTCTGGTGAATTGCAAATTACATTCATCACAAGCAAATATTGTAGGAGGTGTGCAAAAGTGGTATACATGAGGCCACTTTTTCTGCATACATTTTTTGCACATCACACTTTCAGTTCCATGTTTCCAAAATAAATGTTTGGTTATGTCAGGTTTATTTCTGTAAGCTATACCGCATCGGTAGCATAAATGGTGCAATTTATGTTTCCAAACGTGGTTTGAGAGGCGCGCTTGACTGTGACAAAATTCTAAACATACATTACATGCATGGTGAATTTTCCTAAGGTGTACCATTAACCTAAAAGACGATGGTATTGAACCTACATTGCACAAGCAGCATCTAAACTTAATTTCATACTCAGAATCATATGTTCCAGGGCATAAATGACATAATAACTCACTATAACTATAAAAATTAGATTTACACATAACACACAACAAAATTGTTCTCTGATGCATTTTCCGATTATGTAAATAGAGATCTTTGTGGACAGGAGTTTTAAAAAAACACTGAAAGCACTCAAAGATGTGGTCAAACTGCAGACCTTCACAATTGTCAGCACTGTCATAAGAGTCCAAATTGATGTAGACCATGCTGAGGTCCGCGGCCCCGGCGCGCACCTTAGCGGTGATGGTCTCAGGCAGCAGCTCCTCGGCAGTGATGCTGTCCACCGTCGCGCAGAAGCGGTGCTGCTCTACCATGTGCAGGCACAAATGTTCACAGTTCACTGCTATCTTACGCACGTGATTGCAATAAACACAGTTGAATACAGTGGATGCCAAGAACACCTTCAGTAAATCTTTCAGAGGGTACTTATCCAATGGCTTATCTAAATTTAGCTCAATCAGTGGCAGTTCATCTGCAGCTGGGTCTTCCACTTTTACCTCAACATTTACATCTTCTGTTTCCTCAGTCTTGGGCTCGGGTATTTCTTCAGCAGGTACATCTACTGTCACATCTATTGGTTCCTCAGATACTGGATTGGGTTCTTCTTTAATATTCTCCAGTAGTGGTGTAGGAGTTTCGAGTACTGTTGGTTCTGCTTCTAAGCTCTCATCAGGCACTGGTTGTGACTCTATGTCTTTTTTGTTTTCATCAACTGTCAACTTATCACCGTAGTCACTGTCTGATGAATAATCACTGGAAGAATCCTTGTCCAAAAGTTCTTTGGGAATCCGTACAGTTAACTTTGGTACCCTGTTCATAGCGTTATCATCCTCCAATTTGTTATCATAAATTGTTGTTTTTATTGTATTTTCTGGCTTATACTCTGGAGTTTTGGTTGTTGTTTCTAAATTATTATTTAGCAGAGCTTTTAATGTGGTATCTTGATCGTTTTCATATATTGTTGTTTTAACAAATGGACTGTCAGCTTTATCACAGATAGTCATTTTAATTGTTGGTGTTTTTGGCAGAAACGGAGCCTCAGTAGCAGTGGCATCTTTCACATATCGCTTGGGAGGCCGCCTTGTTCTGCTTGGAGGCTTGTTGGCACTGTGCTGCCCAATAGTGGGATCAACAGTCGAATTTATAATTACTGGTGAATTTGCATTGTTTAAACTTAATTTTAATTTTATACCTTCCTTTTCCCTTTCAACAGGTGGGCAAATAGGCTCTACAGGTTTTGTTGTTGGAGGTATGAAAGTTGAATTATATTCATTAGGCTGTGTCTGTGAGTCACTTTCTTCTGAGCTTTCCGAGTTGTCATCTCCATTGTGATCATTATGCATTTCAGGACTTGGCTCTCTTGGTTGGGTTGGACTAGGGGGTTTAGTGCTAGAACTGTCTAATTCCATGCCAGAGTCTTTTGTGTCTTGGCTAGTGTCTTTGCCAGAGGATGTGGAATTGTTAGAGCTAATGCTAGTGTCACTATGTACTGGCTCAGAATCTGCATTTTGTACAATCTTACTAGTTTGTGATGTTACCGTTTCCAGTTTTTCTTCGATTAATTCTTTCTTCTCATATTTATTTTCATTAACATGTTTGGTGAATTCTTTTGCTATCATGGCGGGTCCGTTAACTGATGAATCATTTGTTTGAGGTATTTTAACATTGTTGGGTTTCCCTGCATTTTTACTGACAAGCACTGGTACTGGTTTAGGTTTTACATTGTTACAGTCATGGTTGAAAAAGTCATCCTTCTCACTGCAGATCTCATCACACATACAGCACATCAAATAGAGAGTCCCATTGTAAACATTGAAGAAGTCCTCCTTGGTTTCATAGTTGAATTCCTGTACATTGTGTTTATTTGTCAGATGTGCAGATAGCTTCTCGGCCTTTGAGAACATTCCAAGACAAAATAGGCAGATGTGTCTGTTGTGTACTTCTCTCATGTGAAGGAATAGGTTCCAATTTTCATAATAAGTGCCACATGCTGAACAGAGATAGACTTTTCTTGTTACCCTGGAAGGGCCCCCAGTGCTTGCCTCTGTGCTTGGAGCAGCCTCCGGACTCAGTGCAGGTTCTTTGGCCTGAGCCCGACATACCAATTGATGTTCTTTCAGCATTGCAAGTGTTTTGAATGACATGGAACAGCATTTCCGGCACTTGAATTTCACCATAGGTTGTAATCCTAAGCACTGAGCATATTCTTTCAACTGGGAGCCCTTTTCCAGCTTACCTTTCTTGAACTGTGCCAATTGACTTTTAGGCACGAGCCGAGGCACAGGTTTGTTCTGTTCACTATCAATTGCACTGTTTTGTGCTGGAGGCATGACATTGTGTAAGCGTTTTGGTATTAGTTTAGGAGCTCTGGGCAAATTATTCCTGGGTAATATACTCGGGTCAATGGGATTATTTACAGAGGGTCTCTTTTTTTTCACTGGGCCACAATACTGCTGGGAATTGTCAACGAAAGGCCGTTTGCCAAGATGTATTCGGAGAGGGTTAATGCGCTTCCTGCTGCGGTCGCCGTGCAGCGGCTCGTTGCTGGCGCGGCGCGGCGCCGCTGCCTCCGCGCGCGCCTGGCCTGGCGAGCTGGGCGGCGCCCCGTCCAGATCGTGTCCATTGGTTGTCAGTTTGAAGCTCCGCTCGTCGTAACAATTCGCCAAAGACGCTAACGCGTTTTTATCGTCTTTCGTATTGGCATTATTACCATCTTCCATAGTTTTCTGAAAAAATTAAAACACGTGCTTACTTTTGACTGCTAAGAAACAAAAGACGTACAAGAGAGGCGGAATCGAAGCATCATTTAAATATTTAACAGAATGATAACAGACTTTACGTAGACTATACCTCTGAAATCGTACGTCCAGTACGAGTATAACAGTAAAGATTTGTTTCCATGCATCCGTTTTAGCGAAGCGCTCCTTACATCAGGCTTATTATGAGGCAGCCGCGAGCTGATCATTCCCGTAAAATGGCGTCACTTCGCAGAGCGAGGAATGCTCCTACTAAAGCCGTTCATTTAGGTCCCTTACGCCACTTATTTCACATTGCACAACCATTTTTCAGTTTTCACATAACGTAAACAATCACAATTAATTAATTTAATTACGTTATGCTGTTTATTTCCCAATACATTGGAGAGAAATAAGAAACGCTTTACGAGAAGCTAATTCATGAAGCATAGACTAAATTGTAACTTCTTAAATTTTTACTTTTTTATGATATGGGAGTTACACAAAGGCTTTCAAACACGTGGTTTTTACCATGGACAATATTTTTAAATTAATATTGCACTGTTTTGTGATGGAAATTAGCTTCAATAAATACAGATGAATTGATAAATACATTCATTTTATCTTCTTGATTACACGAAAATAATAATAAAATTAACCACCGAAACCGATTTCATGATACCAGAATCGCATCACTAGTTGCTTGATGCTTTGCTTCATTCATTTTCGTTTCTTATCTGTGGCGCATTTGCATATGCATTTTGCAGATTTGTCAAAAATCTCGAAAGAGAAGGGTGTATAGCAGTAGTTTTTAATATGATTTAGTGTAATTCTTTAATTTATCTTTCTTGGTGGATAATGTTAATACAAGATGATGTCTGATCAGTTTCGAAAAGTGGAACCGTACTCGCCAAAGTCCTCGCCGAGGGGCGGCAGGTCGCCCGTGGTCTCTCGGCAGGACTCCACAGGCACCCTCAAGACTACTATTCAACTCGGCAAAAACCCATCTATCGTACACAGTGGACCGTTTTATTTGATGAAAGAGCCTCCTGGTAAGACATTTTCTTATTGAATTATAGATTTTTTTGTGCATTGGAGTAGTTCCAATGTACCCGTTTTTAAAGAACTCATATTTGATAATGTTTATATGATTTTGTGAACGAGGAAAGTTTGTTGCGATAACAGGTCCCATAAAGCCTTATCTTGGCTTCACAAGCCACTAGAATAATAAAATAAATAAATAAATATTTGCAGACAATCTTACACAAACCGACATAGTCCCAAACTAAGCAAAGCTTGTACTATGGGTACTAGACGACGATAAACATACTTATTTATACATAAATAAATACTTAAATACATAGAAAACATCCATGACTCAGGAACAAATATCCATGCTCAACACACAAATAAATGCCCTTACCGGGATTCGAACCCGGGATCTCTAGCTTTTTAGGCAGAGTCACTACCAACTAAGCTAAACTGGATGTCAATGTGTTTATATGCTGTTGCAGGAGAGTGTGAACTCACGGGAGCTACAAATCTAATGGCATATTATGGTCTTGAGCACTCATACAGTAAATTTAACGGCAAGAAGCTTAAGGAATCTTTGTCCTCTTTTTTACCAAATCTACCGGGTATTGTGGATGGGCCGGGCCAAGAAGACAACAGTACCTTGGGCTCGGTGATAGCCAAGAGGCCTATAGGTGGCAAGGAGCTCTTGCCACTCACCAGTGCGCAGCTAGCAGGGTTCCGGTTGCACCCGGGGCCGTTGCCAGAACAGTACCGCTATGTTAGCTCCACTCCACCAAAGAGACATAAGAGCAAACACAAGAAACACAAACATAAGGATGGAGCACCTCCTGGCCAAGAGACTCCGCTGCAAGGTAAGTGCTATGTGCCTTGTTTGGTGTAGTTCATGCCTAATTTCCAAAGTATAATAATAAAAATAATTTATTCATAAACCTTATTGGTTTATGGATAAATTATTGGTTAGTTATTGGTTGTTAGGCAGTTGGATTTATAGAGATATATGCCACGTAAAATGTGTGAAAGATGATGCTGGCCAGGTGTTGACGAAAGACGAATGTATAAAAGATCGGTGGAAAAGCTACTTTAAAAAACTTATGAATGAAGAGAATGCTTGGAGCAGGGTGCTACAAAACCAAGGTGAGTATGGGTGTTGTGAGAGAAATTAATATAGATGAAGTAAGGAAGGCTGTGAAAAGTATGAAGAATGGGAAAGCTGTCGGGCCAGATGGAATACCAGGAGAGGTGTGGAAGTTGTTGAGTGAGGATGGATTTAGGTGGCTGACCTTGTTCTTCAATAAGTTGTTGCAGGAAGAGAGTATCCCGAATGGTGCAATAGTTTACTTGTGCCCATTTTTAAAAACAAGGGAGATGTACAAGAATGTAACAACTATAGAGGAATAAAGCTCATGTCACATAGTATGAAAGTGTGGGAGAAAGTTATAGAGAGACGAATGAGAGATGAGAGTGAAATAAAACAAAACCAATTCGGATTTATGCCGGGCAGGGGTACAACAGACGCCATATTCGCACTTCGTCAACTATGCGAGAAATATAGACATGCGCAAAAAAACTTACATATGGTGTTTATTGACCTTGAGAAGGCTTACGACCGAGTTCCTCGTGAGGTTTTGTGGTGGGCCTTGAAAGAGAAAAGTGTGCCAGGGAAGTATGTAAGGCTGATTCGGTCTATGTATGACAGGTCTATGTGTGACACGCGTCCGGTCGGCGGCTGGCATCACCGACAGGTTCAGTGTCACGGTGACCTTACACCAGGGCTCGGCTTTAAGCCCTTACCTCTTCCTACTTATAATGGACGCCTTGTCGTCGGGCATCCAGGAAGAGGCGCCCTGGTGTATGCTTTTCGCTGATGATATTGTCCTTGTCGGTGAAGATGGACTCGGGGTTGAGAGCAGACTAGAGCAGTGGCGGCAAAAATTGCAGAATGTGGGCTTGAAAATCAGCAAATCAAAAACTGAACACATGTTTTGCGATTTCGGCGGTCTCTCCAATTTTACGCCCATAGAGCTCGATGGCGTAACGCTGCCGGTCTGCTCCGATTTTCGATACCTCGGGTCACTTATACAATGTAATGGCAATATTGACCGTGACGTTAGAAACCGAATCAGCGCAGGATGGATGAAATGGCGACAGGTTACGGGAGCAATCTGCGACGACCGAATGCCCCTTCGACTGAAGGGCAAAATTTACATTATAAGACCTGTCGTCATGTATGGAGCGGAATGTTGGGCCGCAAAGATGACGGATGAAACGAGATTGCATGTTACGGAGATGAGAATGTTGAGATGGATGTGTGGCGTGACGAGATTGGATCGTATAAGGAATGAGTATATAAGAGGAAGCCTGAAAGTAGCACCGATAACTGAAAAGCTGAGAGCAAATCGTCTACGGTGGTATGGACATGTTATGCAGAGGGATGATAGTCATGTTACTACAAGGGCAATACGTATGAATGTAGAGGGATGTAAGAGAAGAGGTAGACTAAGGAAAGGGTGGATGGACTGCGTGAGAGACGATATGAACAGGAAAGATGTGTGTGATGAGTTGACGGGCGATAGAGAGGTATGGAAGAAAAAAACATGCTGCGCCGACCCCGCAAGTAAATGGGATAAGGACAAGCGAGTGAGGCAGTTGGATTTATAATTTTTTGGACTAAGTTTTTTTGTGTCCTCACTTGATTTTATTTTGTCGATGGGATAAATTGTAACTGATCTCAAGTTACTTAACTAAATTGGCGAAGGAGAGTACATTTCAGGTAGGCTTAGGAACATAAAAGAGAAAGAGGCAGACAACGTCTCGCAGATGGGAGGATGACATTTTTAGGGTAGGGGGTGCAACTTGGATGAGAAAAGCACAGGATCGCAAATTGTGGAAGTCTCTAGGGAAGGCCTATGCTGTAAAGCAAGACCAATTGGACACAATAGGAAAAAATCCATATTATATATTTAAGTTTGGTTGAATAAAAGCTATATTATTATTATATAGGAACATTATTGATCGAGTCTTTGAGGGCTTGAAGACGTTCTGATAGATCTTGCCTTTCCTGTAGAGCTTGAAGAGTGCATTTGTTGACAACAGCTGTTTTTTCAAGTGCCTGGTAGTAAAGTTCCACTGGAGACTGCGGCAAATGTTGTGGACTTTCAATTTTTGTTCAGTATTCAGCTTTCCTTCTGTGGAGTTGCTACAGATTTCGTTGAGACACTGGTCTATATCACTCACTGGTCATCTATTTATCAATTTCTGCTGTGGATATGGCTACAATTTGGTCTGGTTCTTGGTCTCTCACATTTTCTTTCACAGCGTCGAAGGTACAGGTGTTGATACACACACAGTACACGCACACATGTACAGGCGCTGCGCCCAATTTTACCACTTTGGCCAAATTGGCGCCGACTACTTTCATCACCCATCTTTAAAAAGTTAAAAAATTAAACTCAATTAGTTGACATAGTAGCACTGCACAAACAAAATTAACACGCGTACGTGATTTTGTCGAGATGTAGGTCAATATTTTGCACACGATTTTAATTTGCAAACAATTATAACATCTCCTATCGCATTGGTGCTACTGCACACACGTGTATAAAACTGACCTAAGCTTAATCTTTGGTGTTTAGATTTTCCTGTATTGTAAATTGTGTTTGACGTCAAAGTTAAGCATTAGTAATAGTAATTAAAGCTTTAATATAATACGAGTAATAGAGGTTAATTTCAAAGACTCATAGTCTAAGTTGTCTACTCAATGGTAACAACAAATATCAATAGAAAAATTGAAACCAATTATGTATTTCAATCATTAAAAATTACTTGACAGATTCCTCCAACCCAGACACATACGAGAAGAAGCACAAAAAGCAGAAGCGGCACGACGACGACGCGAAGGAGCGCAAGAAGAGGAAGAAGGAGAAGAAGAGAAAGAAGCAGAAACACAGCCCCGAGCACGGCAACCTCACGCCCAGCCAGCACGCCGCTTAGACCCCTATTGCATAATATGGAAACGTTAAGGTCTGATTTATTAGGGCAGTCAAATAATTCCAAAGTTAATTTTTCCAAAAACAACCTTTGATTATTTAATGTGGCCAGTTTTTACAAAATTGCCATTGGAATTGGAATCTTCTGCCTAGGACGGTAGGGTTGCTATTTGAATGGACTAGTTTGATGCAATTAGGCCAACTCAAATAATTTAAGTATGCTACCAGAATTTCAATTTGGACATGTCTCTTAAAATGGAAAATTAATTGTGGACGACTAAAGTTGACATTCAAGAAGGAACAACACCATCATGCTCCTTATCAAAACTTCGGTATTCCAAAAACCAGGATCAATTGAAGAAAATTTGAAAGTAGATGATTTAATAGAAAATATAGGTAGGTAGGTTAAGTTAGTAATATTTTGAGACCAATTGCTTCAGCATTGCATGGTTTTTGGAAGAAAGAGAAGGAAGCTCTTGGAGAAATGACCTTGGAATTATGTAGTGTTCCGTTTAATACAGTAAATGCCAATATGAATGGCGAAGTTCAGTGCACTTTCAGAGAGTTGTATGAGGAATTTAGTTTAGTGCACACTATTTAATCCTATGTATAACAGCCTATGAGCTATGAGGAAGACCTGGAATAAACTACATAGAGCAGCTCAAAAAAGAAGAGTTGATGTTAGGTCGTAGCGAGATCTCAAAGAGGTTGCCTGGGATCGGAGTAGATGTAGGGTACTTTGAGCTACACCGACAATAGTGATAAATATCTATTTTGGGGCCCTCTCTCTCTCTCCGCTCCTTTGTTGCCCCAGGGCCTCCAGACCTCCGAATCCAGCCCTGAAGTTATCTGAAATTATTTCAAAAAGATTCATTCACTAATATTTAAAATGGATGATATTGGCGTTATCCTGGCAAAATAGTACTAGAACAAGCCATTTTATGATGAACCTTTTATGTCTTTTGTATATATTTTGTGCCTTGAAGTAGACTTTATTTTCTTGTACGGTCGAGGTCAAAAATATGTTTACACTTGTGTACCTTATTACAAGGCAATAAGGTGCAAAAGTGTAAACATATCTTTGACCTCGACTGTACAGTCAGCAGCAGAAGTAGCTCCGAATGATCACACGATAACACGCTCAGAATGATCTAGAGAGTCCTTATCCTCTTGACATTAGAGTCGTATGTAACTCAATTTGAACACATGATCCGCTTAGCTACTTTTGCTGCTGACTGCCACATTCAGTTCTTTTATTTTTTTTACGTCATATCTGGCCGTAAAGTAGCAATTACTGCGGAATATCCCACTTCCTGGCCAGGGAGAGACGTAAAATTATGTACTCACCACGAGGGGTAATAAAGAAAGCCTCAGATCGCATATTTATCAAATACCTGCGATCTTAGGCATTCTTTGTTTTACCACCCTAGGTAAGTAATGTACTATTATGGTTTTCACTTGCTGACTATTGTTGTGAGAATTTGTGTTTGTGGAAAGAGAAGGATGATGAAAGGTGTGAAAAGGAAGGTTAGGTGCACTTTGAAGGAAGTAATCCTTCAAAGTGCACCTAACTCAACAAACAAATCCTAACTGTATGTTTATTAAATAAGGCTGTTGGGATTCATGTACTGAATGCTGATGTGCAGTGTTTGAAAAAAACAGTAATGTTGGATGTAAATACTAGTATGGAAAATTTTAGATCCTAAAGTTTCTTACACACTTGACGAAAAAATGGGCTCTTTTATAACGTAATCGTCATCATCTCTATTTCAATATTTATTTACGACACGAACAGTATGTTTGAATGAGACTGATATGTGTCTTGAGTATGCTACTGTGTACTACACCATCCTAATCCATGAGACACTGACGAAAGGGACAAAGTGATACGTTGGAGAGTGACGCTTCAACTCTCACCCATTCAGGAATCTAAATTCAGCTAGGCTCTCCATTGATGCTACACTCGGTTAGGGGTACGAAACACAATATATGATGAAACAGGCGGGATTATAAACTAGAAAACCTTCCAAAGTATAGTCGCACGTGTAAAATTGCGCGTGACAATTGGAACTATGGAACCTATTCAGAGCACTGACGGGTAGTTGCGTGTCGAAGAGGCGACCGGATGGCTCGCGGTATTTGAGCTCCCGAAGTGTTGTGGACCCGCCCTGTGCAACCCGAACTGAGCCAACTTGGACTGGGGCGGATATAGGAAAAAAATGTATGAAAATACTTTTTTCGTCGCGAGGCAGCCGATTGAAACAGCGGTTGCCTGAAAGTGTGTACGCTGTTTATGTAATGAAATGCTGGTATAATCGAATACCTGCCGACCTTTTTTTTTATCCCCCCCTCCAATTCCAAGTTGGCTCAGTTCGGGTTGCACAGGTCGGTTCCACAACACTTCGGGGGCTCAAATACCGCGAGCCATTCGGTTCTCTCTCGGACACTGAAAGTACGCGTCATTGCTTTAACTATTGGGTTTTGCGACATGTCGTGCGTTCGGCAAAGTAGTACCCCTTGGCCCGACACGTGTTGCGGTACATTTACCCCCTTAATCATAAAACTTAATAATCCTCTGATGTCTGTCCGTTTCGCCGAAATACAAAAGACGTAAGGAGACAAATTTTAGCTAAAATAGGTTTAATGAATGTTTATGAATCCTTATTCACAGCAAATACTCAGTAAATCACTGGCTTAAAATCCCACTTCTTGGTAAGGGGAGACGTAAAATATCGTACTCACCACGATTTTTATGACCCTCGCCTTCAGCCTGGGCTTCACACATTTTTGTTTTACAGCTGTAGGTTAAGAATGTAATAATTCTGTTCGGGTAGATATTATTATTTACATACCAATTTCTCTAAATATAGCCTAAGAACTTGCTTATTTTGGTACATTTTTCTATAGCTATATTTCATAAATTGTAGTTAGTGTGCAGAAGTTTTGTGTGAACTAGGCACTCATAAATTAATTATTGAAGTGATTTGATGTAAAAATACATTTTGATTCTCATTATTTCACATTTAATTTCAATAGTAGGAAGTGACGCTGTTGTAGTGATAGTTGTAAGTTTGTTAATTTCATGTTATTTGTGCACTATTACTCTGTAAATAACCAATTTTGTTTCATCATCATACTATAATCATTTGGATAAATAAAATGATAATATGTTTTCTCGTGTTTTAACGTATCCTACGGACCTATGCATATGCACACCGGGGGTCTAAAATAAATGGTATTCAGTTCAGTATTCAGTTTTTGCAATTTAAAGATTTAGTAAAAAATATCTGCCTCCCCATCTTAAATAATTGATTGTGGAAAAAATACTGCAATTTGGACAGATTAATAAAGCACCCTATACAGCTGTTCTGGAGTTGTTACATGTAAAATATATAAGATTTGGAACTGCGAACGTGTTAATACACTCGCCGCCATACCGTCGCCGTCCTCGTCCTAGCGTTATTCCCGGTTGTGGCCCGAAACGAGCCCGGGGTCCGCATTGACACCTAACCACCAAGATTTGGCTAAGGCACTAGTTTTACGAAAGCGACTGCCATCTGACCTTCCTTCTCGCCGCCATACCATGATACTTAAATACTGTATACTTTTGAAAAAAATTATACCTCGTTGAGTTTTTTACGCCGGTTCTTCTCGAACCGGTGCCGGGTTTTCTTTCCGAACCGGTGGTGTATCGATATTCATCATATGTCGTGCATGTATGGTTGAGATAATAGGGGTGTAGACACTAAATAAAATAATCAATAATGTCATATTTTCTCGAAAAAGGATTAAAAATGTAGTTAAATGGAGAAAAAATCAACGCAAAAGGTTAACTGATCACAAAAATCGTCCAAATTTTTAAGAAGGTGTATGTTCTGTCCCTTTTTCGCAAAACGCAACTTTATATGAAACGATGACGCTTGAAGGTTGTGACGTCACTAGAAGACCGAAGTCGTGTGCGGCGCCGCCGTCGACGCGACCCCCCGGCAGCATCGCGTATTGTGACGTCACACACTGTTTGCGTTTTCTCTATAGCTGCGTACGAATTAGAGCAGCCTCGGGTTGAAGCACGCACGGCTCGCCTATTTCGCTCAAATTCGTACGCGCTCACGCGCTGTGTGCGAGCAGCCCGCGAGCGGCGCGCGGCGAGCCGGCCAGAGGCGGTCTTTTGACCGTGCTCAAAGGCGCCTCAATGTGCGTGCCTCGCGTAATTTGGACGTGTATCCGAGCTGGCCGCGGGCAGAGCGACACGTTCTGACTTGTTTGTGAGCGAGGCGCGTATGTATTTGAGCAAGTCGATGAGCCGTGCATGTTTAATCGAGTTTGTTCGTAAATTTATTAACAATTTTCGGTGAAATATGATTTATATGATAAACGGAGCCGCGGCTGTCATTATATCCGACGCCATTTTGAACGACGCACAACGTCGGTTTGCCGCGAGCACGCTGCCTCACTCGCGCATGTTTATGTGCAACAATTTGGCTCGCGAGCAGCTCGCCGCGCGGGGCGAGCATGCCTCAGGCTGAGCCGCTCAAATTCGTACGCAGTTTATAACAAGCAATATTAAAACGGTTGTAGCTTCGTAATTCTTTGAGATATTTGAATGGGATTTTCGTCACTAAGCATATTTTTTTGCCTTCTTACTTTTGGATTAATAATAACTCTATTAATGTGTCTACACCCCTATTAATGTGGCTGACTTTATTTTACGACACAATCAAGTTAATGTTTAAACTTTAGTATTTTGTCTCATCTAAAATCTCACTTAATGAAATATAAATAAAACTTCACTAAGTTAAGTATTTACCGAAATTTGTCCGAAAAAGCCATTCCCGAAGTGTTGCATCTCTTTTTGTCGTGCGCGAGAGGGCGTATCTCTGTCAAGGGGGCGTGGTCGACTCGAATCAAGGCATCCCCTTAACGGTAGAGTTGATTTCTGAATGCACTACTTTCATGCAATTCGGCCAACCCAAATAATGTCAAGTGTAAGTAATATGCCTAAATTGAAGAATAAATAACTGGCTACTCTTGTACGCCGTAGTCCGCAGCAGCAACACATTCACTACCAAAGATTCCGTTTCGTTCTCCGATAACACGCGAAAAACCATTTGTAAAGGAAAGCGCCTACGAGCAGACCGCCAACCTAGCGGTTCCGGCACGGTAGGTCGGTCGCCGGCGCGAGTAGCAGCTTTTAACGGCATTCCCACCGAACGCGACCGGCCGACGAAGCGGCAGTCTTAAGTAAGATTATGGCTGTAAAAGTCTTCTTATCTTCTTTTAAAAAATGGCTTCCATCTAAGTTAAGATGATTTCGCCAATGTCAAGTTTGCTTAAAAATAATATATAATAATAAATAAAGCGACGTTGTTCGGTAGTTTCGGTCAGTGGTCACTCGTCAATAATGCAATCAGCGTCAGCTCCACTAAAGAAGCAAGGCGTCCACCGCTGACCGCATCCCCGGCGAAAGACCCAGTAAAAGTCTGGTAAAATCGTTTACTTTGACATAAGAACGTTTGTAAACAAAACGGTTCTACCCAAAGCAGAGGCTCTAGTATAAGTTTTACCCTCCATTTGTATGGGATTTGACAGCTAAACGCAAACGCGGTCGTAACTATTTGTTTCGGTAAAACTTATACTAGAGCCTTTGTAGAGTAAATTCTGTCAAACGAATGCAAACAACGACTTTGTGCGCTGTGAATTTCGAACGTACTATAAGAGCAAGCGAGAGAGAAATAATCCTAATATTATTTTAAGTTTAAGTAATCATGGTATGTAGTTTAATTCACCCCGCGCCGCACCTCGCGATTCAAGAACTCCTTGGTTCACACATGACCGAGTGAGAAGTCTATGGCACTACACTACGAGGTAGGTGTATAGGTAAAAATAAAATAAAACTACAATTTCAGAGCGAAGTTTATTCAAAGTATCCAAATTTATACATCATTAAGTCAAGTCTCGCTTGTCAGTCCTAGTTAAACAAAATAAATTAGTAATGCAGCACCAAAATACATCCTACACGGAACCGCACAGCGGCGCAAAACTTACACATTTATTAGTCATTTTATTTCTATTTTAGCATAGAGTATTGCGTTATTATTATTATATTGACTCAAAATGAAAGAAAATATCGTGCCAAAGCAAGTCTCTCACATGGGGTGGGTCTTTAACAATCACAGTGCCAAACATCGGCACGCTCCTCCGCTATTATAAACCTAGCATTTTTTCACAACCTACAGCTATATGACGGGAATGAGACAGCTAACATTCAATTTATTCACTTTGAAAGCGTTGTTGTGACAAATTGATAGGTGTATAGAACGCTTTTAAGGTCGGTTTCAACCTAACAGAAATGAATGATAAACTACAAAATGGTATGAACAAATCTGTTCTTGTTCGGTCTCAGTTGACACTTATGTCACTCTCTAGTTTTAGTTGATTTTGCGTCGATGTGGGTCCTTACAACTGATAATGTGATAATCCTAATTACAACTTGGTGAGGGTGATATCCGTTCCTGAGATTTGCCATACTCAATTACTAGCGGTAGAGAGTGGAAAATTATAATAAAGTGGCAAAGCAAAAGAAAAAAGTGCCCAGAAAATTGCACTTTCACTAGACGGCAATTTTACAGAATGAACGTTTTTTCCCTCAAAAGGAGGGTTACGTTTTTCGAGCTTATGTATGTGGACAAGAAAATTCTATTTCACCGGCTAGAGTCCAAATGGCTTGATGGAATTTGAAATATGAGGTATCATTTGTCTTTGTCACATTGAACTCTGGTCTCTGCTAGAATCCAGCAGACAGTTCTGGGAACAATTCGCGAATCCAGCGCTTGATATAATTCGGGACCGGCTAAATACTATACACCTCGCAAATGCATCGACTCGCAGACCACGGTAAATGCAGGTGCAATATATATATAGCTGAAACAATTTGAAACGAATACTTGTTGACTCATATAGTTATTATTTTGAACCTGTAATCGCTCACTATAGACAAATCAATTATAAATAGATACTAATCCAGTACAGTCAGGTTTAAAAATATGGTTGCATACAATTATGGTGGATTAAGGTTTCGGTACATATTTATGACGATTAAATCGATACAATTTTTTACACTTGACTGTACAGTCTGCACCGCACTGCAATGTATCTACACTTATTGCAATGCGAACCTTCTCGGTTAGGCTGCAAGGTTCATATTTGAACGGACGTTGTCACAGATATTCGCATCAAATGTTTTCAATCAGTATAACGTTACGTACAAAAATCTACCTCTACTGCTGGGCGAGCCAATCTAAACTCGCCTTTACATTCGAATCATTCAACCGTATATAAAAACATCTGACAAGCATATCACTAAAGCCGCGTACACACTGCGGTCATCCAAATACTCCAAGACTTAGTATGTTGACTTCATGTACATTATTCAGCGAAATTCAGAGATCCGGAACATTTGGTTATCGCACGTAACACACCGTGGTTACTGTGTCCCATAGAAAAAGGTTTTCGCTGTTTCGACCAAAAAATATTGAATATTCAGTGTGTCCGCGACCTAACCGCAACATTGAATTCGTTACAACCGTTAACTACCACATCAATTGATTGTATTCTAATACATTAATTTGGTGCGCGATGGCACGGTTAAGTTACGTGAGCATGACTATCGAATTACAACTATATTACATATACAACAAGGTCCATTTTCACACTACCCATCAAATATATATAAAACATCCTTCCAGATATATGTATATTAAATTAAATTCATCCATGACATTAGTAGACGAGTAAATAATATAGACCACTAATCGGCATATTAAATTCCGTTCCTCCGAAATAAGTTGCGTACTAACCAAATACTTTACCCTAAATAAAGACTTACCCCCTTATTCATAAAACTTAAAATGCCTCTGCTAAATAAAATGTGCTTTGTCCCTTTCTTACGAACACAAATGTCAAAGTGACAGATAAGGACAAACGAATTTTAACGCCATTTTAGTTAAAAGAGGCTTGTAGGACGTTTATGAATAAGGCGGTTAAAATGTAAGTACGTTCACTTATTTTTGTTAGGATAATTCACATAGAAATAACACTTTCTCGTAAGGCAAGTCAGTATATATATATAGACTAAGATATTGTAAAGGGGGGATAGAAGAGAGTTGTAATTGTGAACACAAACTATGTTCAACCACTACTGAGTGTGGATAGTTGAAGGATTTCAAGACCCCATCGCATCCCCGAGACTACGCATACTACGATGTACTATTCTCATGAAAGCTTGTTCTGTGCTCAGAGTATACTGAGAAAATATCTGACTCTGCCACTGCTAGAGCGCCATGCAAGATGCAGGCGACTGAGACCTGGCCATTAACCCTTTCACCGCCACAGTCGGCTATAGCCGACAACGCAAAATCGTGACTACGACGCCAGAGACGGCGCTGGCCGACAAACATTTTTTGATGAATACCTATTGAAAAACAGCCCATTTTTATGGTGACGTTATTTCATTACCCATTTTAATTTTACCCCCGTGGCGTTAGTGGCACAGCGTATTGCTTCGCCGTCGGGCGGTGAAAAGGTTAAAATTAGAATTACTTTTATATCGCCCCTCTTTGGGTGAGGCCCATGTCCAGCAGAGGACGTCTTTTGACTGATACGATGACTTTTATATAGGAGGATCTCGATTAAGTATGGTGATAGGTAGTCTACACAATTTACTGGTCTACGACATTATTAAGAGTAGGGTATGGTAACTTTCCAATATAATGGATGTAATCTCAAAGTCAGCGAGCACCGCCCGCAGAGTTGCCTCTTAACTGCAGGCAGCTATCACATAGTGGGATTCAATTTTGAGCAATAATTTATTCATTTAAATTCAATCAATTAATATCACAGGATTAACATTGGGGATCAGTACATGGTCTTGTATGACTTGCGTTGCACCGTGCCCGAGACGAGTGTAGGCCGGCGCTTGAACAGTTACCTATATACTCATAGATTTGAGCGTACCGCATCCGAGCGTTGGCATATATCCCCGTGTAGGAGATTCGAGCATTCAGTAGAGCAATTCCACAGAGTAGGCTCAGGATCGACACGGTGAGTCTACATTAAGAGCCACAAGTAAATTACAAAGTACTCAGATTAAACGTCACATTCACTATTATGTTTCTTCACTGACCCCTCTATTGATACTGTGTTCCCACTCTTTCATTCCAACTAACGCTTATATTATCCATTTTATTGCAAAATAAAACAAATTTGTGATACCAATTGGCAAGTCATAAAATAAATTTAGTATTAGTACGCGAAGCGAATAACATCGGCAAGCTATTAATCTTATTAAAATAGAAAATATACAGAAAAATACGAACATAATTCAAGGCATTACGAATAAATAATTATCATTAAACAAAATTAATTAAATAATTATACACGTGATTATTTTTACAGAATTAACATTTATCAAGCAATTTACAAATTATATTTATAAAGTGTTTAACACAACCAAATTGTTTGGGTGTTTATAACATGTCACGGCTGGTTCAGGTTGCCACTGTCATGGCTAGAACCGATAAAAGCTTTTTGGCAATGGAAGCCAAGCGCTGAAGAATCAGCTTTCTACTAATACCTACGCTATGTTAAAACGGCTATTCATATAATTGGAATTGAGACACGTGCCTGAATTTGCATCAACTAGGTATCTGAAATAGATTTCAGATAAGCTATATCTGTTTTTGTGACATGGAAATATGCTTTAATTCCGCCCGGCCCATGGACCTATAATACTCAGAACAAGCTATGGTAATAATAATACCATATCCGAGCGAGATGGTAGCATACAAATCTCAATAAGTGTAACAGAAAGGGCAATATCATTTCTTGTCCTTGTCATAGTTCCACTGCCAACTGATTTAGTATGAATTTGTGGCAAATAAACCATTAACCGCCCAAATTAAGTGGGTTGTTTATGGTAAGCCATCAGCCATTTCAAGACCAATTCTTAATTTAGCTGCATAGGAGCCTTTCCGTCTCTCATTGTGGCAACACGTATAGCCCTGTCCTGAGAATTATACGTCCATGGCCCGACCCGTGTTTTCACTACAAGTCTAAACACCAACACAGGTAAAATGGCCAGTTATTGGTAAAGCGGCTGTGTTGTCAGTAACTTGCAGCTTCGTAAAACGGAGCACAGATCACTAGCGTTTGAAAGTGTACTAAAGCCACTTCAACGTAACCGCACCAGGAGGCTATTGCACAATCTACCACAATATCGATTGACGAATATACAATCAATGATATGTTTACAAAGGGTACCACTACATAACTCCGAAGAGTCATTTGTCCGAAAGCAATTTTTTTCCGAATCTCGTAATTCAGAAAACCATGTTCCGCTGGATATTTTTTTTTGATCTTTCAGGATATAATACTAACCTAACCTAAGCTATTTATGTATTTCAATTAAAAATCTGCGTTCAAATTTCTGGCGGTAAATGGCGTTCGTAAGTATGAATTTTCGGAATGATGCTTGCGGACAAATTGTACTTCGGAATTTAAGTGAGTTCCCGTTTATAAATGCGGGGCCATTTTACTGTCTACAAATGGCGAAGCTGACTCCTTCTGTCGCCTCCTCCGTGTCAACTAGAATCAGGAAAATGCCTATAAAATGCGAGCTCGGAGGTTTCACTAACATGCAGTCATGGAATTATACTTGTTATAAGTTGTCTCATGCCATTTTAGTCTTTATGTTTAGGTCCCATGGTGTTTATTAGTACTGCATGCTTCATTGGAATTTAGACTTTCTGCACAAGCGTTTTGGTTGGTTTCGCTGGTACAATGTAGTTTGTTCAGGTGTAGATTTTATAGCCTGCAGCGCCTTCAAATAGCGCATATTTTGATACTCCAATGTACATAATTTATTAAACCAGCATTGGACAAAACTCCAGTTAAAATACATGATTGCTTCATCCCAAATTACAATCTAGACGATAAATGTGAAGGTACAGCGCACAGCACAGTTAGTTCGGGCATATGCCACAACTTGAATTAGAACTGAAACAAGTATTCAAAATTAGACCTTACGCCCAAGCAACATGGCAGCTATTTGCTTCAGTGAAGTTTGGGCGCCAGTTTGTAGACGTTCGCTTTAAAATTTAGACTTTACGTGTAGACGTCATGGTTGGAATTGCCTCAGCACAGTATCGGGGTAAGCCATAACTCCAGCGATTCCTACAATTTGGACCTTACGTCCTTGCATCACAGTTTCCGGCGCGGGTCACAGCTCCTTGAGTAGTGCGGACTTGGCGTTCTTGAGTTTGTCGAGCCGCTTGGTGAGATGGCTGTTCTCCGTCTCTAGCTCCTCCACTCGGTTCAGCGCCTCCCGGGCCTGGAAATGGAAATGAAAGGGCTTTTAAGCATTTTTATAGGAGAGGTGTTGATAGGTTTAGCACAAAATTCCATAAGGCATTCAATGCATTAGGTATTACGGGAATAGAATAGTGTATTTACAAGTTATGGGAAGTTTTCTAGGATTTTGGATGCTATAAAGATCATAAGTTGCTGATGATTTTTTTATTGAAACTGTATTAGCACCTTAATTTTATTCAAGATTAACACAATTGATTTATTTACATCGGAAAGGAGTTGCGTTGCGATCACTGATAATTACCAAACCAAATTGTTTGTTTGGTCGGCCGAATTGGAGTCGATCGAAACATCAATTGGTGTGGTAACATTAATTTAATAATTGTTATAATATAATATTTATAAGTTAATCATGCTACATATAGGCACATTTACATTGGGACGTCACATATCTACAATCGGTGGGTCAGTGGACAATTAAAATCATTTAGTGCTTCACGACACTCCTTAGGGTCATTTTTCAGCCTGCACTCGACTCGATCCGGGCAAAATGCAAGAAGCGGAAAAGTTGACTATACAATAATACATTATTGTTGAAGCAAGGGAAGTAGGCAATTGCTTTAAACGGACGATCTTGGGAGTCAGCGAAGCCAGCAACCGCCCTTCCGGCTGAGACAAATATAGTGATTTTCTCAAAAATTGGGCAAGAAAACAAAAATACCTATAGATAAATACCTATAGATATTAAGTATCTATAGATATAAATTTAAAGTTTAAGGACCCGTGGTTGTCTGAAACAAACGATATTTTTGTCTGAAAATGCTGCATGCTTTTCTTCTGGCCACTTCATCAAGTTGTCGTATGCATTTAGATATTTGCCTTTTGGCTTAGCAGGTAATAAATTATCAATAACTGAGCTTGCAGCTTCTTTTAAATCTGGAATCATTTTCATGACAATTTTTAATATTGTCCGAAAAACAACAACCACTATATGTAAAAAAACTGAATAATTTGTTAAATTGTTTAAATAATAAGTTGGAAATGTATTTTTCTTCAGAAAACGCCATAAGTTATTTGAGACAACTAAAAAGTTGCGATAAGTCACAGCTACTGATCTTCCGTTTTGGCTGGTTAGGACCTATATGCCTTCTTTTAAAATGGTCGTTTTAAATTTTTAAAAAGTTTGTACCCTGACAAATAATGGAAATTGTTGCAAAGCAAAATCGAGCCGGCAAGGTTTTTAATTTTTTAATTTTTGACTTACCATGAACTATTCACGTCCTGATTTTTTATCAATAAAGTCAGCTTTGCCGAACATTTTTGAGAAAATACTTTATGTCTGGTTTA
Source organism: Epinotia bilunana (assembly GCA_947049275.1). Taxonomy (NCBI): domain Eukaryota; kingdom Metazoa; phylum Arthropoda; class Insecta; order Lepidoptera; family Tortricidae; genus Epinotia; species Epinotia bilunana. The sequence continues at coordinate 22,686,791 of OX346260.1, read as the reverse complement.
GAGCTAGCAAACAAGCATTATGGCATGATTGTTGTGTTTTCATAGCGAATAATAAACCGTAAATGCTAGTTCTAAACCTAAACTCATAACTATACTGAGGTTGTGGATAGATTGATCACTCTGGTGAAACTACACTTAATTGTGGCGAAGTCGAGCAGAGGCTGTATTAGGGGCACGCAAACGCACTGTACCGTTAACCACCGCCATTTTTGAGAACGGCCCAGAAGTCAACGACTTCCTGAAAACAAATCAAAACTGAAGATTGATTTCGGAATCCTTCGGTTGTTCTAATCGGATGATTCTCGATCTGGAATCGTCGGTACAGGGGGTTGGAATCGTAGTTCACATTAGACCTTAATAGTAGTAGCGTAGTCTAACAGCTTCGGCCTACTACTACTACTCGACTAAGAGATTTTTTTCCTCTGTCGGGACAGGTTTGTTCAAAGGGGGGCTCTGAACTTCTGTTCAGAGCCCCCCTTCGGCTCATGGGCCCGCCCTTTAGGGTGAGTATCGACCAGAGTAGCACAGCTGCAGTTCGATGTAGGGGACCGGAGAAATCGCCTATTATTTTATAAAAGACTACCCTAGTCTCACCTGATGGTAAGCGACAACAGAGCCTAAGACGAAGCTCACTGGTTCAGTAATAGCCTACTCACTCTCGCTTTGAAGGCACCTAGATCGTAGTTCTCAGGAAATACAGATGAAGGGAGCGAATTCCATTCCTTAGGAGTTCGCATTAGGAAAGACGAGGCAAATCGTTTCGTGCGAATAAGTGGTACGTTGACAACATAAGGATGCATTCTCCCTACGCCTGGATCTGTTTCTAATGTGGGATTGTTCCACTGACCTCGGCCTGCAGCGCCGCCTCGGCCTCCGCCCGCGCCCTCGCTCCCACTGACCTCTCTCTGCAGCTTCCTCCGCTCCTGCTTGAGCTGTTCCTCGGCGTCGTCGCGGGCGTCGGCCTGCGCCCTGAGCCGCTGCAGCTGCGCCGCGAGCCGCGCGCCCGCCGCGGCCTGCAGCGCCGCCTCGGCCTCCGCCCGCGCCCTCGCTCCCACTGACCTCTCTCTGCAGCTTCCTCCGCTCCCACTGACCTCTCTCTGCAGCTTCCTCCGCTCCTGCTTGAGCTGTTCCTCGGCGTCGTCGCGGGCGTCGGCCTGCGCCCTGAGCCGCTGCAGCTGCGCCGCGAGCCGCGCGCCCGCCGCGGCCTGCAGCGCCGCCTCGGCCTCCGCCCGCGCCCTCGCTCCCACTGACCTCTCTCTGCAGCTTCCTCCGCTCCCACTGACCTCTCTCTGCAGCTTCCTCCGCTCCTGCTTGAGCTGTTCCTCGGCGTCGTCGCGGGCGTCGGCCTGCGCCCTGAGCCGCTGCAGCTGCGCCGCGAGCCGCGCGCCCGCCGCGGCCTGCAGCGCCGCCTCGGCCTCCGCCCGCGCCCTCGCTCCCACTGACCTCTCTCTGCAGCTTCCTCCGCTCCCACTGACCTCTCTCTGCAGCTTCCTCCGCTCCTGCTTGAGCTGTTCCTCGGCGTCGTCGCGGGCGTCGGCCTGCGCCCTGAGCCGCTGCAGCTGCGCCGCGAGCCGCGCGCCCGCCGCGGCCTGCAGCGCCGCCTCGGCCTCCGCCCGCGCCCTCGCTCCCACTGACCTCTCTCTGCAGCTTCCTCCGCTCCCACTGACCTCTCTCTGCAGCTTCCTCCGCTCCTGCTTGAGCTGTTCCTCGGCGTCGTCGCGGGCGTCGGCCTGCGCCCTGAGCCGCTGCAGCTGCGCCGCGAGCCGCGCGCCCGCCGCGGCCTGCAGCGCCGCCTCGGCCCCGCCCGCGCCCTCGCTCCCACTGACCTCTCTCTGCAGCTTCCTCCGCTCCTGCTTGAGCTGTTCCTCGGCGTCGTCGCGGGCGTCGGCCTGCGCCCTGAGCCGCTGCAGCTGCGCCGCGAGCCGCGCGCCCGCCGCGGCCTGCAGCGCCGCCTCGGCCTCCGCCCGCGCCCTCGCTCCCACTGACCTCTCTCTGCAGCTTCCTCCGCTCCTGCTTGAGCTGTTCCTCGGCGTCGTCGCGGGCGTCGGCCTGCGCCCTGAGCCGCTGCAGCTGCGCCGCGAGCCGCGCGCCCGCCGCGGCCTGCAGCGCCGCCTCGGCCCCGCCCGCGCCCTCGCTCCCACTGACCTCTCTCTGCAGCTTCCTCCGCTCCTGCTTGAGCTGTTCCTCGGCGTCGTCGCGGGCGTCGGCCTGCGCCCTGAGCCGCTGCAGCTGCGCCGCGAGCCGCGCGCCCGCCGCGGCCTGCAGCGCCGCCTCGGCCTCCGCCCGCGCCCTCGCTCCCACTGACCTCTCTCTGCAGCTTCCTCCGCTCCTGCTTGAGCTGTTCCTCGGCGTCGTCGCGGGCGTCGGCCTGCGCCCTGAGCCGCTGCAGCTGCGCCGCGAGCCGCGCGCCCGCCGCGGCCTGCAGCGCCGCCTCGGCCCCGCCCGCGCCCTCGCTCCCACTGACCTCTCTCTGCAGCTTCCTCCGCTCCTGCTTGAGCTGTTCCTCGGCGTCGTCGCGGGCGTCGGCCTGCGCCCTGAGCCGCTGCAGCTGCGCCGCGAGCCGCGCGCCCGCCGCGGCCTGCAGCGCCGCCTCGGCCTCCGCCCGCGCCCTCGCTCCCACTGACCTCTCTCTGCAGCTTCCTCCGCTCCCACTGACCTCTCTCTGCAGCTTCCTCCGCTCCTGCTTGAGCTGTTCCTCGGCGTCGTCGCGGGCGTCGGCCTGCGCCCTGAGCCGCTGCAGCTGCGCCGCGAGCCGCGCGCCCGCCGCGGCCTGCAGCGCCGCCTCGGCCTCCGCCCGCGCCCTCGCTCCCACTGACCTCTCTCTGCAGCTTCCTCCGCTCCCACTGACCTCTCTCTGCAGCTTCCTCCGCTCCTGCTTGAGCTGTTCCTCGGCGTCGTCGCGGGCGTCGGCCTGCGCCCTGAGCCGCTGCAGCTGCGCCGCGAGCCGCGCGCCCGCCGCGGCCTGCAGCGCCGCCTCGGCCTCCGCCCGCGCCCTCGCTCCCACTGACCTCTCTCTGCAGCTTCCTCCGCTCCCACTGACCTCTCTCTGCAGCTTCCTCCGCTCCTGCTTGAGCTGTTCCTCGGCGTCGTCGCGGGCGTCGGCCTGCGCCCTGAGCCGCTGCAGCTGCGCCGCGAGCCGCGCGCCCGCCGCGGCCTGCAGCGCCGCCTCGGCCTCCGCCCGCGCCCTCGCTCCCACTGACCTCTCTCTGCAGCTTCCTCCGCTCCCACTGACCTCTCTCTGCAGCTTCCTCCGCTCCTGCTTGAGCTGTTCCTCGGCGTCGTCGCGGGCGTCGGCCTGCGCCCTGAGCCGCTGCAGCTGCGCCGCGAGCCGCGCGCCCGCCGCGGCCTGCAGCGCCGCCTCGGCCTCCGCCCGCGCCCTCGCTCCCACTGACCTCTCTCTGCAGCTTCCTCCGCTCCCACTGACCTCTCTCTGCAGCTTCCTCCGCTCCTGCTTGAGCTGTTCCTCGGCGTCGTCGCGGGCGTCGGCCTGCGCCCTGAGCCGCTGCAGCTGCGCCGCGAGCCGCGCGCCCGCCGCGGCCTGCAGCGCCGCCTCGGCCTCCGCCCGCGCCCTCGCTCCCACTGACCTCTCTCTGCAGCTTCCTCCGCTCCCACTGACCTCTCTCTGCAGCTTCCTCCGCTCCTGCTTGAGCTGTTCCTCGGCGTCGTCGCGGGCGTCGGCCTGCGCCCTGAGCCGCTGCAGCTGCGCCGCGAGCCGCGCGCCCGCCGCGGCCTGCAGCGCCGCCTCGGCCTCCGCCCGCGCCCTCGCTCCCACTGACCTCTCTCTGCAGCTTCCTCCGCTCCCACTGACCTCTCTCTGCAGCTTCCTCCGCTCCTGCTTGAGCTGTTCCTCGGCGTCGTCGCGGGCGTCGGCCTGCGCCCTGAGCCGCTGCAGCTGCGCCGCGAGCCGCGCGCCCGCCGCGGCCTGCAGCGCCGCCTCGGCCTCCGCCCTCGCCACGCGCGCCTTCGCTTCCGCGTTTGATTTGCGGAGGGCCTCCACTGGAATGATGAGAGACAGATTATCTTATAGTTCTTAAAGGCAGTTCTTGCGACCGAATTATAAAATAGAACCCCTGCAGCAAAAATATATTTAAATATATAATCAGCTTCAAAAAACTTGAACCGGATCACTAAGTCTTGGATATTGGACGGAAACACACAGACGGCACATTCTACAGCTTAAAGCATATCACAAAACTACACGATAAACGATCGTAGCGGCGCACACGAGATCTAAAACAGATTGCATTAAGTCCAATAGTTCCTTTGGAACGTACCTTTGAAGAAAGAATTGTGAATAAACCTATAAAGGAACATGATTTATTGGCAGTAGTTGCTTCCAAAGGAATTAACGTGAATAATCCAGTCTAAGGTACTCACGTTCTGACTCAAGGTCCTGGTCGTGCGCGCGCGCCACGCCGTTGTGTCGCTCCTCGTTCAACTGCAGTTTGAGGCGCCGCACCTCGCTTTCTAGAGACTGCTTCGCGCTTAGCAGCTTTTGCAACCGGACGTCTGAAAACAAAGAATAACAGATATCGTCGGGTTGACGGCTAGAGGTCTTGCCTGGGCACCAAATCCACGCAATGCCTTTCACTAAGAAAGAATGTCTGACACTCTGACTCACTGTTAGGGCATATAATGTTACTATGGCGATCTTGCAAAGTTAGGCTTCAGAGAGCTGCTGATTTTCCCTCGCAAACTTCTTCCGTAAAAGATTTGGAATTTGTCGCAAAACTTGCAAAAGGTTTATAAAAAGTTAGCTGCCCGGCCCGGCTTCACACAGTTAGTGCGCAGGAATTAAGCATTTTCCCACGGTAAAAAGAAGCCTATGTTCATCAGGGATGATCTCGGCTTCTAATGGTAAAAGATTTTTTCAAATCGGTCCAGTACTTTCGGAGCCTATTCAATACAAACAAACAAACAAATCTTTCCTCTTTATAATATAAGTGTAGATAGTGTAGATAAATGAGTTGATGAACTATTATTTAAGCACTAACAAAAATTGATATTCTTTGGTAATACCAACTGAATAAAATCGTTCCGAGTCGCGTCCATGATCCTGTTGATGAGAACACAGTCATACCTTCGCCTAGCGTTTCCTTTAATCTCGCATTGCATTCAGCACCTTCTAATTCTGGTGAGTCCACGCGAACCCTGCACTATTGGAAACAGACCGTACGTCAAAGTCTTTAATTGTTGGGCCATTTAGGTGTCAACAAATTACACACACAAATACATAATTACAGCGCCCTCTCAGGGTACATAATGGTTACGTCACTCCACATTGTAACACCTTTATTTAATCATGTCATTATGTGCAATAAACTATTGAGTATAGAGTATTGAACTAATTTTGGTTTTAAATAGTAGCTTTGAAATTTCCAGTATAAAGTGAGCTCTAAAAGGCTCAACAATTAATTAGTAACAACACATCAAGTCAAATCTCACCTAGCGTCCCCTCTCCCGCGTCATACAGCAGCTTCTCATTCTAGTGTTTCCACGCGAACCCTGCACCATTGGACACAATAGTACATCAAGTAAAGTCTCACCTAGCGTCCCCTCTCCCGCGTCATTCAGCAACTTCTCATTCTGGTGCGACACGAGCGCCAGCGGCGGGAACGCGTGCACCTGTCCCTCGTCGCCGTTGGCCGCGGGAGCCGCGTCCACGAACGCGAAGCCCGCGTCCGCGGCCGCCGCGTCCCGCGCCCGGACCGCGTCCCGCGCGGAGCCGAGCTCCCGCTCGAGGGACGCGTGCTCGCGTTTTAGACGCTCGTGGGCGGAGCATTTCTCTTTGTGCTCGCGCTGTGGATGACAAATGCAGAAGTTGATACTAGAAGTTTTTGATAGAAATATACCGAACAGTAGACATCACCAATGAAGAGCAGTTCCCTTTAGTTCAACTCAAAATGAGACTAAGGGTAGGTTGTACCAAAACCGTAATCAGCGGTGATCGTTAAAATCTGAATGTATGGAAAGATTCACCATATTTAACGTTGATCGGTCTTTAATCGTAAGTAGGTGCAACTCGCCCTAAACCCTAGCCTAAGGCCTAGGCCTAGTACTCTAAAATGACAAAAAAAAACATGAATCTACAGAATCTCTGCCTACTCCTACCGCGAAAAGCAGAGTTCAAGATCCAATTAAGCTAGATTCCACAGAAGCCTTAAATGCGGTCGTTACACCCTCAAGTTTCCTAGCGAGACGCCCTTGTCCGGTAGACATTTTTAGCTCACCTGTAACTGCGCGTAGTCCATCTGTAGCTCCTCAATTCGGTCCTTCAGTAGCTCGAGCTGATAACCCAGTGCCGCTTTGTCATTGTCCAGCTGTGCGTTCAGGATCATGGCCTTTCGGAACTTCTCCTCTACTTCTTTTAACTCCCCCTGAAAATAAAAACGAACCTTAGTTTGATTCAAATTCAAAAATGCTGACAAAATCTATTTACTTTGGAATCGCGATGCGATAAATCCTTTAGGCAGTGCCATCACGCATTCTATACTTGGGCCTTCAACTTCCAGTCTCGTTTTTGCGGAAGATGATCGCAACGCATTGGCGCAGGACGCATCATAATCAGTCGCAAGTTTCAAGGAAATAATAACTTATTCCATATCTAAAGACAGTTTACACGTGATCATCATATCATAGTCAGTCCTAGCAAGATTTGGAGTAGGCATTAATTTTAAAGCGACTGCCATCTGACCTTCCAACCCAGAGGGAAAACTCATTGACTTATTTTTACTACGTAGGTATAGAATGGCCACCTAGAACATTTTTCTTGACGTCTTCCGTCAGGCCACCATATTGGAATTCAGTACAAGCGCCCGCCGCAGACTATGCCAAATACTTCCACTAGAGTAGGTTTACGTACGCAAATTTATACTAAGGGATGCCTGCTCTATACTATACAACTCAATGGGATAACTAGACCCTGTTGAAGACAGGTAATATTCTGATAATATTATAGTAGTTACCCTGAGATCCTTGACGTTGAAGGAGTCATCGGCGGAGTCCTCGGAGGCGCGGCGCGGCGTGTGGTGCAACGCGGGGCTCAGCGCCGTCAATCGGGTGCCCGCGCGCCGACCCACCGTCTCTGGAATGTTCACTATGAACCACGATGTCTAAGGCGAGAATGGCTTCTAGCCCAGTGTAATTCCGCGCATCGCGGCATGCGACACTAATCAGTGAATGAAAATGCCGCACGCGTCTGTCGCAGACTTTGGAAGCGGCGCCATAAATTTTCATACTCACTCAGCGAACGAATAAAACCATAGGAGTCTAAGTAACGCTGCAAAATGGTCCCACAGAATGGATGCCATTGCCATTATGCGGGGTTGGGGGCGGGGTGTCAAAACGATGCCAGGCAGCCGTTTAGTTCTAACATGCGCATACCGGGATTTAGGCACGTGTTTGGGTAGAAATTTGTAAGGTGCTCGCATTGTATGGTTTTTTCGTTCGCTGCACTGACTATTGTCGCATCAGCCGCGTGCGTCAGTCGGACGCGATCGGCCGCGATGCACGGTATTAAACCTTCAGGCTGGCGCCTAATACTATTCGAGTGTCTCATCGTTGGAACGCTACATTTCAGACTCACTTCTTTATAACTCTTTAAAGAAGTGAGTCTGAAATGTATATTATGCCTAATACCATTTTAAAGTACTGTATTCTGACAAATAAATAGAATTGAAACAAGAGTCTTGATCTCAAAATAATCAAACAAGCTATGAAGCTACTTATAACGTTAGTATAGATGGAAGAGATTCGATAGACCAATCAGATCCGCACCACCTTAAGACACTAATAGTTCTTTGAAATATGAGTCAACAGAAATGTGTCACAGTGCAGTATTTACGGAAAATCATCAGAGACAATGTGACAACAAAGCGTCACAATCACAACCTATCGATGAGGAAATCCATAATGTGTTAGGATCATTGTTATCGATTTCGATGACGATGATCTAAACACAGTATGGACTTCCCCTATTACGAGCTCAATCAATCAATCAAAAACGACACGTGGAACAGTATATTTATGGTTGTAAAATTGAAAACAATAGCATGCCCGTTTCTCATATTTCAGCAGAAGTAGGTACAAGTAGTCAAGGCACGTAGTAAGAGCTTTGGTGGCCATACATTTTATATGACGTCCGGAGCACTTTTTACGTGCGTTGATTTGTAAAGACTCAAACCCCCTCATTCATAAAACTTAACAGCCCTATGTTAACTAGCATTTGTATTGTCCCTTTCTCTCAAACATAAATGTTGGAGTGACAGACAAGGGGACAAACGAATTTCAATGGCGTTTTAACTAAGACAGGTTTAATGGAAGTTCAAAAAATAAAAAAAGGCTACAAGTGTTAACGTACCGGCGTACATGTCGTAGGCCTTGTCAGCATGGTCCTCCTGCTCGCGCTGCTGCCGCTCGAGCTCGCGCATGCGTATCTCGCGCGCCTCCGCCCGAGCCGCACGACGCGCCGCTAGCCGTTGCTCCGCCTAGAACAGAGGACAATACGTCAATACTTGATATCAAACGAAGACTATTAATGGTATTAGGGACTAGGGTATGTTGCTAGGTTGATTACTGTCCTATAAGAACTAGCACGACAGTCATCTGAGGCTACAACAAAATAAGAGCTGCAGCATGTGCACGCATTGCGCGTGCAGCTCCCTGCAGCACGTGCGCTGTAGACGTGCGCGTAACCCGGTGTGACAGAGGTGCTGTGCACGTCTAGGCTTGGTAGTGTAGAGTACACGCATTCGGTGTGGCTCGGCCTTAATGTCCGCAGCTTCACCGCCGATAAGTGCAGTCAGGCTTAATCAGATTTCAGCCAAGTCGATGGACGTATCGAATGAAGAGTGCCCTACAAAAAAGTAGGACAATTCCAAAATTAGCAATAAGGAAAATCGCAGTCAAATCATTGCGGCCTACAAAAACCTCATTACCTATAGATATATCTAACAATAGGCGTCGCGTAATTGAATAATTTTTTAGACTACACAATTGCAATTCGATCCGTTCCGGTGACGGCTGGTCTACGGAACTTAAGAATCGGTTGCGCTAAATGCTCCGGCTGATTAGGGATTCTTATTTCAAAGAGTTGTTGCCAAATTTGCGTGTTGGGTTACTGCTTGTAATATTTTTAAAAAGATTTTACACACGAAGGGTCTTTGAGCAAATTCCATTGAAATTTGAAATAGTAGTGATTTCGGAATCACAAAGTATTGACATTGTGATATATGAGTATACGGAGAAGAGTCAAACGTTAAGAAGAATATTCTTCAGTGTCCGTTGATTTATCACGGCGTGTTAAGTCCTATATAATTTACTTTAAAAACAAAGTTTTAACCGACTTCAATTTAGTACTCCGCCAAGCCATGAGAACATTTCCACATTTATTTTCCAATTTACCACATGAACTGATTTCCGAGAGCAAATGCGTTGATTATTAGAGAAAAAAACCGAATCGCTGTATGTGGGCTGATAATATTTGAGGACTTCCGTCGATTCCACAAGGATCACCTTTGGCACTTCTAATAGTTGCTATTTCAACGGAATCTTATCAGAATCTGTGATAAACTTTTGTATTTTTAAGTACATCATTGAGGAATTCTATAAGTCATCGGTGGTCTTCATCATCAATTCCACTCCACCAAATTTATGATTTCCGGGTGTAAATACACGAGTTATAATATAAAATACCAAAATCACTACACACGTGCCTAATATAATTGAGGAGTTCCCTCAATTCCTCGTGGATCCCATCATCCAATTGAATTTTCAAAAAAATGGGACCCACCTGGAAGTATATACTTACCAACAAAGAAATATATGTATGAATCGGCTCATCAATGACGGAGTTCTGAGGTAACAAACATTAAACATAATAAAAAAAAAAAAAAACAACCGAATTGAGAACCTCGTCCTTTTTTTTGAAGTCGGTTAAAAACACTCGAAATTATGGGATAGTTAGAATAACACCATATTTCTGTTATGTATATTTTTATGTGACGTACGATACCAAGTCATCTATTTTCTTTTAGCACCTTTGTTTTGCCCCATCAGTATCCTAAAATGGAGAAATTAGCGATGAAGTGTAGAGGTAATACACGCCCATAAAATGCACCTGCACACACCTGTACTGTAATTAGTTGGCTCCCATATATCTAATTAGTGTTTTCCTTTTCTCTCGATTACATAATGTTAATTGTAGATATGCTAGATGTACTTAATTAATACTCATTTTGCTACTATTATTATTTATTTGCTTCAGTTAAAATCCTAACCATATTGTAATTGAAGCACGATCTATTAACCGCACTCGCAGTAGGCCAAGATACAGGCTCAGCCTAGTTTGGTCACTGAAGGACAGCCTCGATTTAATGTAATATTTGTTTTTGTCAAATAAACTATTTTGTATTTTTTTTTAAATGAAGCGTTCATTAGGAGTGTCTGCGTCTATACCGGGCTAGGGCAAGCCCCTCGGGAGAGGCTAGACGCCTGACTCATCACACGACCCGTAATACGAATGCTCTCGACTTAACACAAATAAAACACAGAAATCATGCTCGGTGCTGTCTGGACTGTGGAAAATGATTGGAATTTTAATCAAATTTTGTATTACTTGGCCACAATGCGGAAAACGCGTGTTAGTGGAGAAAGTTTCACAGTCGAACAAGTTGTTTTATTTGAAAGAAGTGAAGTGTCGTCTGAGTGGAATGTCTTTCTAAGAAATGCTGGCCAAAATGAGATCACCGCAATTAAAATGCAGGAGAACCAATCAAGTATAAGACTGGTGACCATTCCGAAGATACCTTTATTTTCTACTCGGACTTTGTATGGTAGAGCGGTTGGCTACAGTATAGCACTCATTAGTTAGGTATTTTTTTATGTTTTGTAGACGATTGGTCTTCTCCGACTCCTAATCAAACCATTACATTTATCGTAAATGAAAAAGACATTCCGTCATGATACGGTGCTTCGCCAAATGAGCGTCGTACCTTTATTAACTGATCTGGGTAGGATGACCTACAGCTGCAAAGATAGTAAACATGAAAGATAGAAATCGCCGAAGTATAGGGGCGTGGAATAAAGTAAACTGTTGAAAATGCGGGCGACGGGAAGCATAAGGCCGATAGCGACCACTCGGTTAAAACAATAGCTATTACAACGGCATTCAATCTTCGCTAACAGGCGATGTGAAACCGTCGATCAAAGTAAATGCTGTGACCGCAGGCACTTCCTCTATAAGCGGAATCCATTTTTTCGAAAATGTCTTATTTTTACCTCTGTAACTGGAAGCAGCCGTCTCCGAAACCTCTATGAGTGGAATAGCTCGGCGTTATAAAATTTGTATTTTTAATAAACCATCACAAGGAGGGTAGTTTGTTTCGTTAACATTAATAACATTATGGTTCGTGTTTTAACTACGTATTTTGTATGAGATCACGCATCGTTCAGTTTGGTTCTTTTAGCCGTGGTGCGAAGCCGTGCTGTTAGATAAGCAATGCCTATAAACGCAAAATCAAGTGTTTATCTCTTTGGGATAAATTAAAAATCATAACAAACTATGAAAGTGGGAAGTCGCGTGAAGATATCAGTGTCCAGTTTAGTGTGCCACTGTCTACGCTTTGTAGAATAATGAAAGATAAGGAGAAGATTCAATCTCAGTGTATGGACGGGCTAGGAAAAACAAAACGAAAACGCTTACCGGAGCATCCTGAACTCGAACAATGTTTAATGACGTGGATAAGACAACGTGATAAAAATGTACCAGTTAATGGACCAATTATAAAAGGAAAAGCTGAAGAATTTGCAAAAAGGCTCAATATTCATATTTTTTCTAAGAGAAACGGATGGTTAGAAGGATTCAAAAACGTAACGAATGTGCGGAGAGAGTAGTAGTACTTAACTCTTGATCTTTTATTTCACTATATACTATACGTGACCTCTATAAGCGACATTACTAGCATCCACAACCTCTGTTGGCGAGAGCCTCTGTAAGTGAGAAAAAGTTTTATTTAAACCTGGTGGTGGAAAACTGGATAGACGGAAAACCTAGATAAGCGGAATTAAACAGCCGGTCCCTTGCGATTCCACTTATCCAGTTTCCACTGAAGATACTTCTGAACCTGCATTCAGACTAACCGTTTGCGCAGAAGTTTATACCCACAGTACCTAAGACTGCGATTACGCATTCATATTTTTTATTACTACCTACACGACCTTCATGGAGGACTTACTTAGTTGCAACATGACACCAGAACCAGAATCATTTGGCATTAGTAGCATTCAAACCACATTCTTATTGCACTTTGCAGTGGTAGGCAGTTCTTCAATTACCATTATCAATATATAATAACGTTCAGATATTCATTATGAAGTTAGTTAGTTATTATGAAGATGTCAGAATATCGAATAAATGACCCGATTTCGTTTCTAATACTACTCAAAGAAGTGCAGTCTTCAAATAATACGATTATGTGCCCATTCAATGGTAAGACGACATTTGCTAATAGTGTCTTCTTTAAGTTCTTTAGTTAAATCTGGGCATCAAATTTTTCGTCTGCAATAAACGTGTTGTTAGTACGCTTAAATGGTTTCTTTGAAATCATAATGTTAAAACCAACTTTAGCAGAATTAGCTACACAGGTTAATGGAAGGAGACATTACTTTATCGTCTTCAGTGATAAGGAAGGAATTCGATAAGATGCTATTGTTTAAACAGTAGTATTTTTAGGACACGGACAACATTTGTGTTTGATGCATTTCTTTATAACTGGAAAGGAAAAAAGGAATCTAAAAGGGCAGGCAACCAACAAAAGGATCGCCATCGTTGCAACTGGTTAACTACTTCAACTGATAGGTACATAGAATATAATATATTGATTCCACAAGGTGCTGGACTGATGACCTGGTAAAGGTCGCGGGAGTCCGCTGGATGCGGGTGGCGCAAAACCGGTCATTGTGGCACAGGACCGGTCATTGAGGCACTCTTTTGGGGAGGCCTATGTCCAGCAGTGGACGTCTTTCGGCTGATATGATGATCATGATTCAATCTACAACATCCTGATAGATCGTTGAGAAGGTATCGAAGAATGGATAATTTATTTTAGCACGATTTTTAGAAACATACAGACAAGGAATGGTTAATAAAACAAACATGTGTCGAGTTAAACCACGTGGCTGCCAATGTGCGACAGACTCACGTCATTATGGACATTGGCGAAGGACGAAAGGTCACTCCTCTCACCGTACGGTAAGCTATCGCGAATCCAAATAACGTGTGACTAATGATTCATTGGAGAGTCAAGCGGCCGTATTCATAAACGTACTACAAGCCTGTTTTAACTAAAATGGCGTTAAAATTCGTTTGTCCTTTTCTGTCACTTTGACATTTGTGTTTGTAAGAAAGGGACAAAGCACATTTTATTTAGCAGAGGCATTTTAAGTTTTATGAATAAGACGGAAGGTCTCTATATTATATTAACCGCGTATATATTAACCACATGCAAAAATACGTTAAATACGCAATTAGGTACATCTCACTATCGCTATTACCATCGCCAGCACGTTCTTTAGCGAACCAGCAAAAAATCGTTGTTCCAGAAATTTGGTTAGGATTCAATCAATATCTCAAGATTCTCAAGTTCAAGTACCTACAGGATTCGTTTTATGATAATACTTCGCACCAATCAATTTCTAATGTCGTTGATACTACGACTTAAATTAAATGTTTAATCAAGAAAGCTTAAACGCACAATCTGGTAAATTACTAGACGGCGTGTATACCAAAGTTGCTCCAGTTATAAAGCGTGAATCCCATCTGTCACCAGCTAAACGATATGGCGCGTTGTTCATGTTTGTTTTACCGCTAACGGCAATACGGTCAGATAAACCAATTCTTTTCATTGTAACTGACGATGAGGTATTAGTACTTCACACACGTTTTATTTAAAAACTAATAAGTACCAAAGATTATTGAGAGAAAAGGAAGATGGCTCGTTCCATACATTGCTACAAGATTGCTAGAAAAATCTTTTTATCGTCGCCAGTACCTCGTAGTTCATCTTTTTATATTAGATGGCGTTGTTTCAATCTACACTTGTGCCATCTATCGAGTTAGCGGTGAAGCAGGCTGTTAAGTAGTCACCTCTAACATAAGATTCATAATTTCGGACCGTGCGGCCATTTGATTTGATTTTGGTCCAGGTTGGTCTATAATCTTTGTAAGTACGTAATAAAATTGCACATAAGATCCCACTGGGTCAAAGTGCATCCGAAAGGCCCTCAGCCCCCTCACTCAGATCAGATCAGATAAGCCTAATATAAAGCCGGTTACAGAAAAAAGGCTATTACTTAATGATCTTTATGCCTGCAAAGGCTTAAAGATCATCATTCATTTGAGTCGTTTATTACAATGAAGATTTAGATTTACTTAGAAAATGCGATACGTCCCCTGTTTTATGTTTGAAAGTGAAATCGCTCCCCAGGTTATTGTTTCAATCGAGACGACAGCAGCGATTTTCCAATTATCCATCACGTAAATGCGCCACTGCCTTGTCTTGTCCCTTCTTAAGTCAAATTTTCCCACTACAATGGTTTAAAAAAATATATCCAAAATATGCTCCAAATGAGAAAGAGTTTGGACTGTTAAGTTATGCGAGCGGCATTCACGTCTCGCCGTACAAACGCGAAATATTTACGCATGCACATAAATTATAATAATTATCCGGCCGTGGACGAGTTGTCGACACCTCGCTCCATCGGGCACGAACATGTTGGGTTTGTGTCATGTTTGTTTACACTGCGGCGAACACATGCATCGACAAGAAATTCTACATGACGTACTCGTATAGTCGACGTTAAATAGATGTGCAAGTATTTCGCCTAACAGAGATGAAGTGCAAAAGTGTTAACATATTTTTGACGACAACCGTACTTACATGTCTGTTTGAAATAATTAGTGAAACTGATATTTCAAGCCTGCTCTATACAGTGGACCATCACGACCCATCGTAGAGGACGCAACTATGCGTTAGACGGAGAAAGACATCGCCGCGCCATAAGCCATCTGACGCCACTACCCTCTCTACACGCTGGCCCATCCTAGTGGGCCATTAGGATGGGACATCATGTAGAGGAGCCATTACGGTTGATAGACTAAGGATGATGTAGGAGTGCCCATTTGGGTATTTAAAGACTTAAGTGTAATGGGAAGTGATTTTTTTACACATATTTCATATTATCATTGCGAGTGGAATGTCATTGATTTGTGCGATACAGCGCTCAGCGATTATGTCGCTTGTTCATGCATGATCTCATCGGAAACAAATATTTTCTCAATGTTTTACACTATCGGTTCGCGACATACTTAAGAATATAAATTTAGGTATCGCCACCGCCTGCCGGTTGAGAATGTTGTGACATTAGCGATTGTCATTTTTTTGTTTGAGACTTCGTTAATGCAAATAAACTGTAGTAATAATGTAACGTGCTGATTGCAAGTTTTTCATCATTTCGGCAACTGACATCAAATGAAATTGTTTTAAATTAAGTACACCGCGACATAAGTCCGAATGTATTTCCAAGAACCATTCCGGGAATACCTCGTCCGTTTAACAGGAAGTCCTTCGACAGTATGACATCACTCGCAATTAACACATAACACAACTATGCCTAGTTCCCAGGGATAAGCGATTCGACAGTCAAGCGAATAGGTGACGATTGATAACTCACATAGAGCAAGAGGAGCCGCCCGGCGACGCGCAGAAAAAGCTCCGGAGATGACATCTCACAAATCGTTAGACATGAATGTTTTCGAAACGTCGACGTTGTCACGTGCAAGCTGAAGGAAGTTGGCTGCCAGACTGGAGTGGTGAAGTGAACACAAGTGTTTTTAAGACGACGCACTTGTACGCTGCATTGTATAACTGAAGTTACGTATTTGTTCATTTTTTTACGTCACAACTGACCATAATGTGAGTTTTACCGCACGCTGAGCGTATACGGTAATACTCGCATTGTGGCCAGGTGAAGACGTAAAATTGTGTACTCACCACGGGCAGTAAAAAAGAAAGCCCTCTATCGCATATTTACATAATACCTGCGATTTCGGTCTTTCTTTTCTTTTACAGCCCTTGGTAAGTAATGTACTATATTGGCACCATGTGAGTAACAATGGTTAAGTAATGGGATGAGTTAGGGATAGCTGTCTCAATCATAGGATTCATAGGTAATGAAATGAAGATGGGTATTTTACATAAAAAAAAAGAGGTAACACGCGAAGACAGATAAGGCGTTAACTCGAATCACGGAATACTTTACTTGTTCTGTGGCTTGAATACTGACCAGTTTTACAGAGGACGAACACACAATTTGAATAATGCTGACCTTATTTAGAATACTGGAATAATATAGTAATAACTCACGTAAATAATAGCAGTCCTGGCGGCCAGGCTAAGTAAAGTTTCCGGAAACGTCATGTTTATCCGACTAGGCCAAGAACAAGGTTTTCTCACCGCAAGCACATCTGCACCACTGCCTCATAACCTACAATGATATTATCCGCGGCACTAACGTAACCAGAGTTGCTAAGTGGATGATCACGAAACAATACACGCGTGACAATTTATGGAATTTTAAAAGACGGTGCGTTAGACAAACAGCGATCATTTGGAAAAACTAGAGCTGCGGCCTCCGGAACACACGCTAGTGAAATTTTAAAGTGATAAGATAGCAACGACCTTGCGCGTATTGTTAACCATAAAACCTAGACTGTTTGCTTAACTACCTACAGTTTACACAAGCGGAGGAAAGGGAAAGGGCTTAGACAAGTGGCTGCATCGAAATTCATATACACAACTGAGTGATTCAACCGTGAATCATGGCTTAAAGCTTCGCAAGAAGGTTGTGAGAGGGACAAGTTGGAAGTGATACATACATGATCCTGTTGTCCGCCGAGAATGCCGACGATGGAGGGATTCTGCTCGCCGTGCGATTCGCGCCGGACCTCGGGCATCGCGACACATTCCCCGCCGTCGTTCTCGACTCCGTTCACTTTAGCATGATCGTGTTCGAAACCATTGCGGGCGCCGTGCGCGACCTCCATGCCTGCGAGCTCCGTGTTAACCGTTTCGACAGGGACCGGGGACGTTTTGGAATCATCGCTACGATCTACTACGTCTACTTCTATGTTTATTTCGTCATCGGAATCACCGAAGTCTCCGTCGGTGAACGGTTCACCGCTCTCCTCGTCGCTATTGTCAGGTGTTGCGCTTTTGGACTGAAGGCCCATGATTTGCGTCATCGGGTAAACAACTATTGTTACGTCCGGGGAACTGCGATTCCTAGCCGAGGTTTACGCATTCCCGCGTGTTTTGTTAGTCAACAAGCGCTTTCACAAATGAATGGTAAGTATGTCCCTGTACCTCGAATAAACAATGGTGTGAACCGTGTTTGACTAATATACGAATGCGCCGAGTCACTAATTCGCACTGCAGTATTGCGACGGAACAAACTTCAGCACTTATCAATAGTCTTATCGGTGATTTTGTACACTTCATTAATCATCACTCCTTGAAAATATTTGCAGATATAAATAATAATAATTTGTTATTGTTGTTACGCATTCCCGAGCACTTCACATATTTATAAACACTGGATACCTTGCCATAGTCTGGTAATTACTTATTACGCGCGTAAACCGCTCGAGTAAACGAACAGCAAAGTAACAAGGAGTCGTTCGGATACGAGCGTTTGCGGCGGCGCCGGCGGCCGACTGTCGTGTCGTGCTTGCGGTCTGCATATCGCTGTCGTAATCGTATCGCACCGTTACACGCTGCGCGGGAAACGCGGAAGCGGTAGCGGGAGCGGACGCGAAACTAGCCATTATCATTACAGAATACAGGTCTTATTATGTGCATTTCTGCTTTCTCGATTTATATTTCCTATAGGCTACTTTGTAAATGCTTTCCTTCGTAGCTCTTGTATTAAAAGTATAGACGGAAATGTTTGTTTGTTTTAACGACAATTTTCACCGGTCAATTTCAGCTACTGAACAACATGAATTTCGTTGAAAGGAATATGGAATATTTTATTTGACTTTGAATGATACAAGCCTTGGATCGCTTAGCGACCAACTCTGTAGCAACTGCCATGACGGTACTTTTTAGTGAAAAGTATTGAAAACCTCTTAGATTTTTATTCTGGTACAGTCGAATTCAGTCATAAGAAAGTTCCAACCGTCTGACAATTTCCTATGGCACTTTAAACACGATGAAGCGGCACGGCAGCACGGCACAGAAGTGTTCAACCCCCTGTGAGTTCGACCGTATTTCTAGGTTTTATGTGTCAGTGTTAACGCCAAGCCTACGATGTAATAGGCGATTCGCTAGGTACAACAATAAATATAAGACGCCAATTCTTATCACATACTCGGTATGACGCTTCCTATCGTTTTTGGTTAGAGATGAATCACTATGCGCCTAGTAAGGCGTAACACCGGTAGTTAAATAGCCACAATCGTTATGCGTTCCGCAACCTGGGCCCCACCTCGCCACACGTCCCTAATATAAAATGACCCAAAGCTTCTTAACACCTATGTGTAATCGGTGGTTCTTAACTTATACTGGTACGCGAGAGGCGTTACCGGGAAGCTTTGTGAATACTACACTCACAAGTACCGGTGTCGATGTCGCCTTCTAAGAAATTGGTGTATAAAAATACAATAATCAATTTTCCGCTCAAGTCTAGTAATTAACTCTCTATTGGTTTTCAAATCCGTTTTGTCAGGCGGTATGGGGAATTGATACTTGGCAGCACGGTAAATCTGTAGGTAAACCTCATGTTTCTCGACATTTCTTTTAGAAAGCCCGATAGATCTTAAAACTCTTGGTCACATACGAATTCACGCTACAAAGGCTAAGTTGTTGCTTGGTAGTATCATCGCGTTTATCATCGTCATCCTCCTAGCGTTATTCCCGGTTGTGCCCTAAATAATCCCAAGATATGGCATAGGCATTAGTTTTACGAAAGCGACTGCCATCTGACCTTCCAAACCAGAGGGAAAACTAGACCTTACTGCGGTTCCCTCACAATGTTTTCCTTCAATGAAAAGCTAACAAGCGAACGCTTCGCTCACTTGTTCGATTATCCCTAAAAAATACTTATTGACAGTACCTAGTACTACCTATTACGGTAGGTCTAGTAATAGTGAAAACGCATTTCAAATCCGTCGTTCCAATGTAAACGCACCCTTATGATGAACTTAACGGCGACTGTACATCCAAAAGCAGTTACGAAATATTTAGACAACGTCTAATCACGTGAACTCACGATAAGTGCGGTACTTGTTTCAAATGTATTTGGTTGGTTAGTCAGCGGTGATGAATGCAGTAGGTAATGTCAGGTGGGTCAGGGTTCAAATTGCTGTGATGGAGAAGCGCGATTTGGACTTTCGCAACTTAATTTACGAATAGATTTCGCATCGATTAAGGTTCCCGGACTAATCACATGTAAGTCTGTACAAAACAGCGTAAACTGACCCATTAATAGTATCTAATACTATCAAGAGCTCAAGAATATCTGTCAACCACACTGACACACTGCCCTACTACTAATTGTGGTTTTTTACGAGATTTTATGCAACATTTATGTTCTCCATACTTATGTTACTTTCGTTACACAATGGAAAAAATTAAAGCAAAAATTAGATTAAGGCCCTTAACTATGTAAAAAAAAAACAATTCACATATAAACTCCTAGAATTTTTTTTTTTCACTACCTAATAATTTAACACGCCCTAATAATATTTATTCCTTCTTCTTAAGTAAAACTCACTGTGATTACACACAATTGGTTCCCGAAACTCCTCTCGTCACGCCTGTACTGCAGTCAGCTGACGACCACCCGCCCATAGAAGCGTATGTAGGGTGGCTCTCGTTTCTTTGCAGCTGACTGTAGATACAGAAACACTCCCGAGCAACACCATATGTATGTGGAACTTCCGACCTCGTCGCCTGGCCATAAACGCGGCCTACTGCGGGTGAGTCTTCCAAATTTTAATTTCCCCAGTGTGTTATTTCCTTGTACAGTCAGAGTCACTCGCGGGCAGTGTCTTTGCCCGCGAGTGTGGTTAGTAGCACCCAAGGTAGCCAAATATTTCGGTACACGTCTTTATTACCGTAAGAATAACGGTGTGTTACGAAATATTTGGCTACTCTGACTGCTACTAACTATAAGACGCTGACTGTACAAACAGCAAACAGTCACACTTAACTGACCATCTGTCAACCTTATTCGCACAGCTATAAGGTTGTCAGACGGTCAGTTAAGTGTCTTCGGTCGGTGGTATCTAGAATGAAAACACGTAAACGTGTTATGGAACTGCGACAACATTACCACGGTTCTCGGCAATCTCATTGTGTAACGGAACTGGGTCACCGCCGCAGACCTCGCGAAGCTGTTAGGACCATAAGGGGACAGCGTCAAAAGTGTATAGTTACAGATGACACATAAGGAATAACCTACTATTGTTAGTGTAATAAATCTGTCGCAAAGGTCTTAGGCTTATAAATTAATGATGATGAATGGTGTGGATGCGTTAGATCTGGAGAGGGATTCATGTCAAGTCAGGAAAACTGTTGAACTTTGTATGGACAAGTTTCATAGCCCTTGGATGTGGATCCTTGTATGTGTCTAGTTCCGCCCGCGAGTTCGTCCCCATGGAACTCGCGGGCTCGTAGCTCCATAAAAACTTTCACCCCCATTTCACCCCTTAGGGGATTATTTCCGGGATAAAAACTACCCTACGTCCTTCTCCAGGATTCAAACTATCTCCATACCAAATTTAAACTCAATCGGTTCAGCGTGAAGAGGTAACAGACAGCTAGGTGCAATGTCAAATATATCTAAAAGCCGTTTCACACATATCTGGTGGTAATGGGGGTGTAGACACTAAATAAAATAATCAATAATTATGTATTTTCTTGTATTAAGAATGTAGTCAAATAGCAAGAGGTTAAATAATCACAAAGTTATAACTTATAAGCGTACAAAATTTTAAGAGGGGGAGAGTCCCTTTTCCGCAAAACGCACCTTCATATGAAACGACTAGCTTCTGCCCGCGTCGAATTCGTTTATATCGTTGCTAGATACAAACTTTCATCCCCCATTTCACCCCCTCAGGGGATGATTTCCGGGATAAAAACTATCCTATGTCCTTACCCGGGATTCAAACTATCTCCATACCAAATTTCATCTCAATCGGTTCAGCGGTTTAAGCGTGAAGGGGTAACAGACAGACAGACAGACACACTTTCGCATTTATAATGTTAGTATGGATTTTCATTTAAGATGACGCTCGAGGATCGTGACGTCACGATCTGCTACCGTTTTCTCTCTCTAACAAGCAACATTAAAACGGACCACCGTTCCTCAAAAAATTACGAAGCTACCAAGCTTCGTAATTTTTTGAGATATTTGAATGGGATTTTCGTCATTAGGCGTACTTTTTGCCTTATTTCTTTTGAAGTAATAATACATTTGTGTCTACAGCTACACCCCTATTCACAATTGGGTTTTCCTTTCTGCTTTCCTGGGTAAAAAAATGCTTAAGTTGATGCCTTGAATCGAGTCGAACACGCCCCCTAGACCAAAGACACGCTTATGCCTTCCGCGCACGAGAAAAAGAGATGGAACACTCTTGGGGAATGGCTTTTTTGGACAAATTTTGATAAATACCTAACTTAGAGGTTTTATTTCAATTTCATAAAGTGAGATTTCAGATGAGATAAAATACTGTAGTATTAACTTGATTGTGTCGTAAAATAATGTATCGTTTGAGTAGGCTGAGTAAAAAAAGAAAAATACAGACCCAACTTTGAATTTTTTTTATCGAGGAAATTTTAAGCAATCATGTATGGGTCAAATCAGAAAAACAATCATATAGTCAAGAATCATATATCCGAAAATCAGACCTTATTGTTTCTTAATCTAGTCAGAACGGCGTTTCAAAGCACGTGATAATTTCCAATGCCCTTAATAATGTTCCATAATGTGACGTCACGGGGAACTTTAACAAGCTATATCTTGTACCGCCTGTTGTCTACCATTGTTTATGTTTAATTTACCTCTATTTTTCTATTAACTACTATGTCTGGTGAGCAATAAAGAATATTTGTATTTGTAAGATACTGAACCGATTTTGATAGGCTGCCTTTGGTATGTAAAAAAGACAGATAATTTCCCGCAGTCTGATTACAGTCTTTTGAACTTTTCTGTCCATAATAATTTGGACTACTCAGTGTCCAGGAGGCTTGAACTATGGATAAAGGTTTAACATTCCCATTAAAATAAATATGTTCGAATGTTATCTTTAATGAATTTGTCGAAAACAATGACCATTTGTAACGTAACATTTGATAATGGAATAAAATGTGTTAGTAGTGTGGTGGTAGATATTGCATGACATTGAAATTATCAGAGGAAGCACATCAAAGTAATATTATTCACACGAATACGTAGGTACAAATGAGTATATTATAAATGCGAAAGTGTGTCTGTCTGTCAGTCTGTTACCTCTTCACACTTAAACCGCTGAACCGATTGAGATGAAATTTGGTATGGAGATAGTTTGAATCCCGGGGAAGGACATAGGATAGTTTTTATCCCGAAAATCATCCCCTGAGGGGGTGAAATGGGGGATGAAAGTTTGTATCGCGCTACGATATAAACGAGTTCCACGCGGACGGAGTCGCGGGCAGAAGCTAGTACCTAATATAACAAACAAGAGGACGCCTCAGGGGACCCCAGAGCCGGCGCGTACCTTTCACAAAGGATCGCTCTTGCGGACCAAAGGGGAAATGCCGAAATACATCACCTGTGAAAATTTCAACTGTCTATACAGCAGCCTGATACAGCCTGGTGAGGTGACAGACGGACGGACAGCGGAGCCTTAGTTATAGGGTCCCGTTTTACCCTTTGGGTACGGAACCCTAAATACGACTAGGTACCTACTAATAAGCATACGCGATACAATCCGTATTCGTTCAAACGATGTTTTTGCAATACTGAACTGTATTGAACAATTAGATTCTCTGCCTCTTGATACTTAGGAACCTTGCGGGTAACAAAGGAGCAAGGACGTCACGGGCCCGCTTCCACACAATACCTGACAATAGCGACTAGGTCGACCTGCTGCACGAAGATAGCTCTTATCGCAAGAGCATCATACCCCGTCACTAACCGTAAGGTACCCCCCATAGGAGTAAGGTGGTTTTGATATGAAGATTATATAAGGGAGGACAATTGTAATTCACAGTACCCTTAATAGTACATTACGTACCTAGGGCGGTGAATTCGTGAATGGCCCAGGTCGCAGTTGTTGGTGTATGCGATCTGGGGCTTTACGAATTACCGCCCGTGGTAAGTACACAATTTTACGTCTTCATCTGGCCACAATGCGAGTTTTACCGTACGCGCAGCGTGCAGTAAAACTCGCATTATGGCCAGGTGTGACGTAAAAATATTAACCCTACGTGTGTAGAACTAATCAATACTCACTGATGATCAATGATAACATTATTCAATAATTGACTTTGATGTGATGTGACATCAATGCATATTTTTTTAGCGTTGTGGTTTTACATACGTAGGGTTAAGTAGACTAACTTTGCTATCTAAAGAGTGAAAATTAAGGGTCATGTTTGGCATTTTTTAACGAAAAATAAGAACCTAGCTTATAGCGAAGATAAAACGTGCACTGGCAATTACCTACCTGTATGTAGAACGTAGCGATGTCAAAGAGATTAAATAATAGAGGTCTAGTGCATTAAAAAACTATGCAATTCATTTGTTCCCGCCGATTGCAAAATTATCACATATTCATTAGTTAACCAACAGCAAAGAATGCCGTATAGTAGAACGTAGCGATGTCAAAGAGATTAAATAATAGAGGTCTAGTGCATTAAAAAACTATGCAATTCATTTGTTCCCGCCGATTGCAAAATTATCACATATTCATTAGTTAACCAACAGCAAAGAATGCCGTATAGTAGAACGTAGCGATGTCAAAGAGATTAAATAATAGAGGTCTAGTGCATTAAAAAACTATGCAATTCATTTGTTCCCGCCGATTGCAAAATTATCACATATTCATTAGTTAACCAACAGCAAAGAATGCCGTATAGTAGAACGTAGCGATGTCAAAGAGATTAAATAATAGAGGTCTAGTGCATTAAAAAACTATGCAATTCATTTGTTCCCGCCGATTGCAAAATTATCACATATTCATTAGTTAACCAACAGCAAAGAATGCCGTATAGTAGAACGTAGCGATGTCAAAGAGATTAAATAATAGAGGTCTAGTGCATTAAAAAACTATGCAATTCATTTGTTCCCGCCGATTGCAAAATTATCACATATTCATTAGTTAACCAACAGCAAAGAATGCCGTATAGTAGAACGTAGCGATGTCAAAGAGATTAAATAATAGAGGTCTAGTGCATTAAAAAACTATGCAATTCATTTGTTCCCGCCGATTGCAAAATTATCACATATTCATTAGTTAACCAACAGCAAAGAATGCCGTATAGCCGCATGCCATTTTTTGCGTCGACTGTGATGTGATTTTAACTGATGCCTCCACACTATTATATCACTTAAAAAGAAATTAAACCGTCACAGTTATAGCTTGCTAGCCCTCAATCCGATCGCTGAGTTATTAGAAAAAAATCCTTAGCTATTCTGTAATATTAACACTCGTTGAATATGAATACGTGATTACTTGCGCATTTTTCCGTACAGTTAATATGCCCACTCGCACAAAGCAATAACTCACAATTACACCAAACCACCAATACTTAAAAACCCCGTCTAGTTTGCTTCTACGAGACAACATCAGATGCTGAAGATCGTCCGAAGTCCATGAAAAGTAATATGTTTCCAACATGTAAATTTATCAAGGAACTCCTTAAAGTAACGCTTAGTTAAACTAATGATCGATCACTAAGACCACATTACCGGAAGATTGCTAAGATAACGCTACACTGATTAACGTAAGATCGCAAGATCACGGAGCTCGCATCGCACGAGCACACGCCAAACGCGGGGGGACACTGAGCCCCGGTTGCAGTTGCAGGTGACGGACAATAGTTAGATGCATCCGCATTGCGAATGTCTGCATACATCAGTTACATAGACCACATACAGCCTGTCAAACGTGTATCTTAATGTCAATTAATAAGAATGACATTCGATTGTCGTTTATCAACCCTTCCATGCGGGTTAACTGTCGGAATATTGACAGGGTTGTGAATTAACTTTTGTATTGTTTTGTTTGGTTTTTATTTATTTGGGGCATCAACAGCATTACAGGAAAATAATACAAAGCTTAAAAGCCATAGATGTCCACCGAAATACAGTAAATGGAAAAATAACGTAAACACAGAGTAATTCGCTAATTATGAAGGAAATGGCTGACATACTGACACAGGCGCGTTCGGTTTTGTCCATTACATTGAGGAACGTTTGATAATTGGGCATTTTTAATAATTCGTGTACCCAATTAGAGTGAGTTGTTAAATAAAAATTAACTCGGTGTCAGTTTTGTGACGACAATTAAGCATTCAGTTTGTATAAAAACTAACTTTTTCTGTTTGATCTATGAATGATATGCCTATACACATTAATTAAATTTGAAAAAAGTTAATTTTCACATTATTTATATGTTTAATTTTCGTCACAAAACTGACACCGAGTTAATTTTTGTTTAACACAACTCATGTTTATTGAGTACACGAATTATTGAAAATGCCCAATTGCGACTTCTTAGTACTAATTCATCATAACAGCCGAAAGACGTCCACTGCTGGACATAGGCCACTAATTACATAGAATGAATGTTGCCCTGGAATTTCACGTGGAAACTTAAAAATATCAGCAATACAATCATATTTAAAGAAAGTGTTCCACCATAACGGCTTTTTATTTAAATTTTACCGTTTCAAAGTAATGAATATTGTAAAAATAACATTGAGCGCATTTACATTCAAAACAGACACATTCAATCACACAACGTGGTTAGTAGTTGAGTTTTATGGGAATCGAACCCACTGCACCCACTTAAACAAAACCACTAGGTCAACCGGCCCGTTAATAACTAATTCCATTTTATTATCAACACGCGGTTTAAAACACTTAATTACGATAATTACAAAGCGTTTCCCGATATAAAAACGGTTGTAAGAAACTTAATACGATTTTAAACGTGCAAGAGCAACCGGGTCTGAAACAATGCGGAAAGCTACCCAATTCCTCCGAAGCCACACGATCGATCCGCATCGATTGAAAAACTAATCGGTCCCGACGATTAACTGCAAGGTATCGACTAGGATGTGGAAGGAGTTAAACTGACCCATATACACATACATGCGATACCATTCTAGGACATAGCCACTTGCAATTAAGGAGCAAAATCGCCTGGGACTTCAGGAGTTGAGTCGGTTTGGTTCGTGGTTACGTTAGTATCCAGCGAGATGCGCACGAGCGCCGCAAATATCGTGACATTTCCAATCAGTACTCTCGCAAACACCTGATTTTCCTACGCTTTCCGTTGCAATAGCGACTCTATTCCTATGCAACTAAATTGATTTTTCTGTTATCCATTTGAATAACATAAGAGGTTTTAAAAAGTATGCCGTTTCGCGACGCATGTGCATGCACGCTGCCAGCGCCGGCGCACCGTTTCGTAACACCAAAGGTGAATGATCGATGCGAGATTTATTTTTAAACGAAAATAAATTGAGACGACAATAAACTGTCGGTTTCGATTTGTATAATAGTTATTGCCGCCGTAAAATTAATGTTACAGTCATCATAATTCAATTTTACTTTCGAAACGCATTCGAATGCGTGTGTGAAATAAGGTATTTTTTTCTTATACCCCATTTTAAGTGAAAAGTCCTTTATGAGTGAACAAAGTTAAAACAAACTTACATTTAATGTGCAGTTGCTATACAGATTAGTTTTTCAACATTTTCTAGTCGTTCTTTTAGCCCCTTTTTGTACATTGGGGGAATGTCGCTGCCAGGGAGGGCCAAAGGTTTGCTTGACATTCATTTTTAACCTAATAGATCAACACTTCTCTTATTGTAGTCACCCAATTGAAATATTTATGTGTAAAAGCGTTACTTTAATGTGTTTATCAATCCAGCACAATCTAAGTAGAGTAGCACATCCGTCCGTCTCGCAACGCGAATGTGAGAAACGCAATTATTCAAACCGCCTTTAGCACAAGCAAATTTTCCGTCCTTAATTTATAAAAACACCAGCTCCCGCCCGCGACTTCGTCTGCGTGGACCCGAGATAAAAATTACCCTATATTTTAATCTGGGCTATAAACTATCTTCGTGTAAAATACTTACATCCAAATCGGTTGAGCCGTTTAAGCGCGATTGAGTAACCATCACCAAACATCTAAAACTTTCGCATTTATATTAGGTTTCGTTTACTACGGCGGTGGCAAACAAGAATACGGCCTGCCTGATGGTAAGCAGACACCGTCGCCTATTGACGCTCGCGGCACCAGAAGAATCACAAGCTGCCGACCCCTAATTGATTTGAGGAGTCGCTGTGTTGACAGCTAGAGACATACACAGGTTCGATACTCTCAGTCTCTCAACCACCGCATTCTCTCTCTGGCGATCTTACTTACAACCAGGAGCACACCACCAAATACCCACAAAGTAGTAGTATTATGGGTGCGGTCTTCTGGAAGGTAGAGGTATAAACAGTAACACACTTAATTGACAATATGTCAACCTTATTCGCATAGCTATAAGGTTGAAAGATGGTCAGATTGGTCAGTTAAGGATGTCTTCGATGGTCCTTCCCCAGTTGGGCTGTTCCAAATATGAGCGATGACATTCTACTTTACCACCAGGGCTGTATTCGCTACGCGCTAAAGCGGCACCCCGCCGATCACCCGTCACGAAACTAGTCTTCTACCTACGCTTAGTTACTACGCATCGCGGTGTCAAGATATATTTGTGGGTGAGCGTTGAGGTGAGCTTAAAACAAGTACAGAATAGGGGGGCAGGAACATATAACACCAAATACCTACAAAGAAAGTAGTGGTGTTATTATGGCTGCGGTCTACTGGAAGGTAGAGCTACAAACAGTACCACACTTAAGGTGGTTCGCTTTCCATACAAAACGTTATTTGACATTCGCAGGCTAAAGGTGTGATTTTTTAAGGAACTTAAGTAACTAACTTTTCATTGGCGCGAAATTCCCCCTGTCCTTGAATAAACTTGTATAAACTAGAATTATTTGAGAAAAATGGTTTTCCCAAAGTATGACGTCACAAACGAATATTTCGAATTATTCTAGTTTATTCAAAGAAAGGGGGAATTTCGCGCAAATGGAAAGACAATTTATGAAAGTTAGTTAAATAAGTTTCTTAAAAAATCACGCCGTTAGCCTGCGAATGTCAGATAACGTTTTGTATGGAAAGCGAACTACCTTAACTGACCATATTTCAACCTTATTCGCATAGCTATAAGGTTGACAGATGGTCAGTTAAGGGTGTCTTCGATGGTACTCCCCCAGTTGGGCTGCTCGAAATTTTATTCCGCTGTGCCCTACCTCTCTTAAAAACATTTTGTAAGCGAAACCTCCTGAATATGCAGAATGCAAATGTTTCTATGATTTATTCATCGTATCACCAGTCCCGTTTCACAATAGTTTCACTATTTTGATTGATAGTTGGAACTAAACGCGCATAGATTTGAATATGAATGAGAGCTGTCGCCAAGTTATCTGACGGCTTCGGCTATTGTACAGTTCAATAACAACTTACGTGACTATATAAATTGAGACAGATATACCTAAGTTAGATATTTATGAAATTATTCATACATTTGTATGCAAATTACGAATGTAGTCACGTCTTTTAAAGATAAACGTCTATTTTGGTCGTCGCTAGTCGTGATTTAGCTCAAGTAAATTTACGGCACATTTGAAAATGGCGCATGTGTTTTCTTTAGTTAGATAGTTTCTAGTCCTTTCTGAACACTGATTCACCACGACTCGATGTTGGAAGCTATAAAATGGTCGTACTGATCGTTAAGTAATGATCCTTGCTTGAATGCTGGCCGAAAATACTAAAACAAGTGAAAGTCAGATTACCTAAGACTGACTGGCAAGACCGCACGATTTGTAAAGTCCTAAAATGGTAAAGAAATCGAACTTCATATAATCATAATATGTATTCATAATACAGGTCCGCTTTGAGTGTATCATTATGTAAGTAGGAAGATTTTTTGGTTCTTACTTATATCAATTACAATACAGGGGTCTCGGCTCTCAATACCATTGGCATTCGGAGTCGAGACCCTTGGGCCTTGGGGTGCAAGTGCTCGAAAACTATACAACGAGCTTAGTGAAAGACTTGTCGACACTACAGGTGACCGAAGAGCTGGCAGCTTCCTCGCACAGCGGATTAGTATAGCTATTCAGCGAGGTAATGCTGCCAGCATCTTTGGTACGATGCTACGGGGGCCCTTTTTAGAGATTTTTTAAGTTAGCTTTAGATTCTTCTATTATTTATAACATCTTGTTCATGCTGATACAGATCTTATATCGAATGTAATGGTCATATTTTGCAATTTTGCTTAGTGACATTTAGTTTGTTAACCTTTTATATATAATTTTAAATTATTATTGTGTAAGATTATTATTGTTATTATATTGTAAATTACCGTTTGACATGTAAAAGTGCCCTTGTGGCCTATTTGCAGAATAAATAATTGATTTTGAGTTTGGTTGATTGTTTTTGTAAATAGTTTTATGGAATTGAATCAAGTATAATTACATGTTGGATAGAACAATCTAGGAAAGAACGGGAGACGTTGTTGGGTCTACGTGATTTGGATGACAAAGAACTTAAACGATTTTTTTTTAACTAGTATATCAGCTAGCAGTAAAGTGAAGTAAATACAGTGGATTTCTCACTAATCGACACAGAATTGGGGATAATATTGATTAGTAACATGAAGAGAAATAGGTCAGCATACATACGGCCCACGGTTTGGCATTAGATAGAATTAAAGGTCCGTAAACTAATTACGGTGGTGGGCTCGAGATTAGACCAACTTCATTCGCGAAAAACTTAAAATTAAAACACATCAAAAGGTTATTGTGACAGATTTACAATCATCATTATCATCATCATCATATCAGCCGAAAGACGTCCACTGCTGGACATAGGCCTCCCCTAAAGAGTGCCAAAGTGACCGGTCCTGCGCCAACCGCATCCAGCGAATTCCAGCAATCTTTACCAGGTCATCAGTCCACCTTGTGGGGGGCCTACCCACGCCGCGCCTTCCGGTACGTGGTCGCCACTCGAGAACCTTTCCGCCCCAACGGCCATCGATATAGCCTTCCGAATCGCTAAACTTAAGTGGCAGTGGGCGGGGCACATAGCACGTAGAACCGATTTACAATAGCAAAGAACTATTGAAAACAATATATGCAGTATTAAGTATTAAACATTTACATAACGACTGTGACTAACTAGCATACGGCCTGCGTGATTGTATATAAGCAAACACCTTACCCTGTGGACGGTTGCGAATCCGGAAGAGAGTCAAAAGCACGTTGCCGAACACATGCAGGTTCTTCACTCTTCTCAGCTCTAGAGACCGTACAACCAGGAACACATCTCTGCATGTCTACGGAGCGAGTAGTGGTGCTAATGCTAAAGTACAGGTAATAGAGAAAATCTAAAACCTCCAGCCCGAGTCCCTTGCGTGGGTTGGCCCATGTTTGAGTTGAGACGACCAGGCCTACACGAGGATTGAGAGAGAGGGGGAGCTGATCCCAAGAAGTTGGTCAAGAATATTATACTTACTAATTTAGGTCTAACGTGACAGACGATCGATCTAGCGGACTCCTCATCGCTGCTGCTCTCGAGGCAGTCGGACAGCGAGGGCGAGCGGTGCGGCCAGCGCGGCGCCTTCTCCGACTCGGGGCTGGCGAGCTCCGACCCTGGACTGGCCAGCTCGGACCCCGGGCTCAGCAGGGCTGGCGCCTGCCCGCGCCACCACGACACCAGCGCCGGCGCCACCCCCACAACCATCGCTAGCCCTAACTTCACCATTGTCAAAGATTTAAATTCACTGCATTGTTCAACGTCTAACTAAAAAACTGTCTAATAATGCATTGTTAAACGTCTATTTTGGAGCTTCCGGTGTTCCGTCAACGCGAGCGAAACGAGCACGCCCCAAAGCCAATCACCAAAAACACTCAATTAGAGCAAAGTCAAAAAGTCACTTGTATCACTCAAGTGACGAGTTTAAGTCGAGACGCGCACAGAAATGTAAAGATCCGCGAACTTCTGAATAGAAAGTTACCGGTTAAGTTGCATGGGACGTTCTCTCGCGCCCGCAGACTGCCGAGTGCCGGTCGTTGACGCTGGAGCCCTCCCCCTCCGCGCCCCCCGCCCTGCGCCCCTCCAGCCGCCCGCCCAACCAACCACCCTTATGTCTGTGCACAAGAATGTCGCGCAAAACTGCATTGAGCTACTTTAGAATGCAGCATCTAATCTAACATTAATGCGCTCTTGCCATGGCAAAAAATGAATTGTGCAATTTAATGAAAATCCGAATGTAGGTCAGACGTGTGCCAATAACCAATTAATAAAAAATTGTACTCTGGCTATAAAAACAAATCAGGTTAAACGCGTAAAAAGATAACGCAACGCGCTATTAGGCAGGGAGCATTACAGATTGCAATGCGCGTTTAAAAACTGGCATAAATAACGGAATTAGGTAACAAGAAGAGCAAAGTGACGCAACGCGCACATCCGCACACACTTCCTGCTGGGTTGCAAAATTGTACATTGCATTATTTTGAATTAAATTAAATGCATCCGACGTATCATGAAAGCCCTTCACTTGGCCAGTTACATTACAACACACTTAAACGAGGTGCTTAAGAACTGCTGCCCACGCGGTGCGTAGAGAGCCTCAGACAAGGAAGCCAGCAATTGCCATATTTGCATGCTGGAGCGAATTGCATCTACAACGCACTGCACTACCTCCCGATTAGTTGCAAGGCGGATCGATAGCCCACGCGACTTTTAACCCTTGCTTTTCGTTGTTATATGCATCAGAAAAGATGACGCGTTTACTGGGTATACAAATTACCTATGTAACAATTACTTGCAACAAAAACAACTAACTATACAATAATTGAATTTAAGGCTGCAGAAGGTTTGGACATACCCGTAACACAATTAAAGGCCTCCACCCACCGAACGCGTGTCGTGCACGGCGCGTGTGCTGCGCGGGCCCGCGCAAGTTGTAAAGCATTGAAACTACACTTCAAACACACATCGAACGCGGTCCGAACGCGGGCCCGCGCGGGCCCGCGGCCATGGTATAGAAGAATAATACAGTAAGTAATCTGAGGCCGTTTAGGAGCGTTCGTTACCTACTTTCGCTCAATGCGCAGGGCTGTGTCAAGTTTGTGGCTTGGCATACCTATAATACTAATTTTGCTTTTAAGTATGCAAAGTATTTCTGTTACAGTTTAATAGACAATATTGTATACACAAAGTAATAATATTATAGATTGTTGGGTATGTGTTTTTAGTTTCCCACTTCATGGAATATTTTAATACCACTATACTATGCCTTAAATATTTCCTAGTAAGTATAATAGTTGCTAAACTGCACTAGGTTGGTAGGTGCTTAGTTACAAGCCTATTCGGCTCCTTTTGATATTGTGGCACTGGCGGCTCGCTGTCTTCAAACCTACGAGTCGGCTTCCTTTGACGTAGCGAGTGAGAACGAGCGAACACCGCAACGGCGCGGCCCCAATTGAAGCATTCTCCATCATTCCCGAAGGCTATGTGTGTGTGCGTACCGAACACGCGCGCATGTGTGCAGCCGTGCGATGTACCTTTGTTCGAAGTTTATCTACTGTTCATATACTGTGCCGCGGCGCTAAAGTTACAACTCGGCGGCGCGGCCGCGTGTTGTGCGAGTCGCGTGTCAAGCCGCGCCGCGCAGCTGCCGCGCTGCTGAATGTGATAGAGATAGTGAGATACATATTAAATGTGTTGGTAGTGAGAGAGATATGCCGCGCTACACACGCCGCCGCCGCTCGCTTGCGGTGTGAATATACCGCTTCATTCGCGCCCGACACGCGCGGCAAAAAAATACCTTAGTACCTCTATTGCTTAGTATACCTATTGCGTCATAAGGAATGTACGTATTGATTGAGCCATTATAGGTACATTTGCTATCAAATACCAGAGCGAACAATGTGCTCACAAATATCGAATGTAAACCTTTGTCACGGCATTCGGAGGCTGCATCCCTGCATGAGCAGCAATGTTTGATGATTGTACACTGTACAGTCGAGCAAGTAAATGTTTTATAAATTCTTATTATGTTATAACCTTTTAAACATTCAAGGTAACGTGACAGAGTTAATGTTTAAAAAAAAAGGGCTGCTTTTATTTCGCATGGCTAGGGAGAATTGCATCAGCCGCCAGGGCCGGGGGTAGACAGATCGATGCTGCGCTGACGTCAAACTCTGCCCACCCGGCCCCGAGGTTTGTCTGCCTCGTGTATCCAACCAAGCCCTATAAACACTGCATAAAATACCCGATTTACGATACCCCTCGCATACACGCTAGCTTATAGAAACAATCGCATTAGGGATCGAAGTTCATGGGGATGGTCGATGGACTATATTGTAGTATTATATACCTATATGCATTACAAAAATTATATTAATTTTAAACGCAATGACCACAATAGTGGCTATATTAACTGGTCTCATATTAATATACAAGGGTCGGCAACGCCCATCGTCGTCGTCGTCAACGTCCTTTGGAGTTGCATGCGTCTATAGGGTGCGGTGTCCGCTTACCATTAGGCGGGCCGTAAGCTTGTTTGCCACCGTCATTGTATTAAAAAAAAGATATAATTCCTAATGATGGGCACACTCATCGATCACATAGTTGTTCCTGTTAATGACAATTTTTTCAAAATGACACTGCTGCTATAACAGCGAACCAGATGTCCAGTATAGCTAGTAGCATGAGTAGCTGGGCAAACGAAGTAAGTACCTACCAATGGCGGAGAGCCCATACAAGCCGATTTTATTTTTCGGCAAGCCTAATAGTTATATACTCTAAACTCTTTCATAACTTTTTTGTTCCGGGTTCGAAAATTTTCTCACGCCGCCACTGGCAAAAAAAAAATCTGGGCACGGGGCAATAAAATAAGGCTTGAGCAAATCATATTGTCAAAGTTATTCTGCATAGCTTATTGCTGCTGTTGACTCTCAAAGTGGAAAGAAACACGTATATTACATTGGTTACTATCTTGCACGATTCTGTTTAAGCCTTCGCTAGTTTTTGGCCTTCTATAATTGCGTGGCAAATAACAAAGAGAGCATCAATCACATCAGTTTTGACCTGCCAAACGTTTCTGATCTATGCGAGTATACCGCGGTCGCGATGGATTAGTGTCGCATGGAGAAACGACGGACCATAAAGTTCTTAATTGGCAGACAAAGCGATTTATCGGCAGGAAGTTTTTAATGAAAATGGTTAGGGAATCTTTCCAATTTTCGAATCCACTTTCTTTAGATTAAACGAATTCCAATCGTACCAAGCGTCACAAAACAATTCATACTCCGGGACTCCGTCGGAGTGACGTACTCAAGTGAGATGGTTACTTTGTTACATACACCTACGACCAGGTAAACTTAGTTCTGTGAAGAATTTCAAACAGGTATGCCACTGAAAAATTCGCAGACGAGCTCTAGTGTGCACGTGATCACAAAGCGCTTTACAAATCTGTCGTCTGCAGGCATTCAAGATTATCAAAGCCGTTTCTAAAGGTGCTTTGGTAAGTAAAGTGTTGCTCACGGTACGCTTTATAATGTCGATGTCGTCTACATGCGGGGCCCGGGGGCCGGCCGGGACAACGGAACTGGGACACGCGATCGATCGCCCCGGACGACGACCCCTACCCTAGGTTACTATAATGGATCCCATTTGGCAAATAGAAATAGGTCGGTTTGTTTACAGTAATACAGCTTGTACACACATTGGATTTACAGGAGTTTATTCATATGTTGGAAACATATAATCGTTGCGCTGTAAGTTGCGAAATGCAAGGCATTAAATATCGCTATTAGAAAACTTGCGTTGATGCTAATCACACGCAACATAAGAAACTCTCAACACAAGTGTGTTTTTTATTCTCTTATGTTAGATAGTTTCTTTCAGTTAGTCTAGTCAGACTAAGTCTTGATAGGAATGATAGGTCCAACAAGATCAAAGAAGAAAAAGGTGTTCTGTTCCAACCAGGTCATCTGTGGTTCCAACGAATGATAGTTTAGATAAGTTTTGGTTGACGTCCAATTTCAGAAAGATGGGAAGACCCATCCATGCATGAGAATAATTTTGAAGGGAATTATGGTCGATTTAGACCACGACTGGAGAAAATTAACAAGATTGTTGATTAACGAGACATTTTATAAGCGATTCAGGGGCATCTTTATCTTTTCTAACGTATCGCCGAGCGGGCTTGATAGGCGTGCTTGTTGACATACATGCGTATGCGAAGAGCTAATCGAATGCAGCTCTCTCAGGCAGTGACCTGTCACAGATAACGTGAAAGGTGCGATGCAGATTCCAATTGTACACACAAGGAAAGTAGATTAATACTCTATTCGGTCCAATTGAAATACAAGACCGAATGAATTGAGCTTTGATTAGATTAAAAGACATTTTTGAATCGGATCAGAACTGTACAGATTTGGACATTAAAACGAAGTATAGTATTCTTTTAACTCGGTAATCAAAAGAATTAAAGACACATTTCTTTTCAACCTCATTGCTATGACAATTTTAACTTGGAAATCTTTGATCGCATGTTCGAGATATAGTCGCTAATTTTATCTTTCAACACCTAAGCAATACTAGAATAAGGCACTGGTCCCACCGCCGGCTAGTAAGCTAGAAAAGTTGTGCGAGCAGCATTACATTGCGGATCTGTAAAGGTCGATTGATCACACTGTGCCTGGTCAGCACGCAATGAACCGTTACTCGCCCAACTTTTCTAGCTTACTAGCCGGCGGTGGGACCAGTGCCTAAAGGTGATTACATAATTTTCTAAGACCAGCTAAATCAATTCTCGGATCCAACTAAATGCAAAATGAGATAGTTGGACATATTCATTCATTTATGTCACCTAAGCGGATAGTAACAAAACCGAAAGTTTATGTCAATCGTGCCTTAAGCATCACGTTAGTTAACAGTTATCTTTTTGAAAATAAGAGTTACTTTCACCGCATGGGATCGGAAATAACGCAAACTTTCTGAAGTAGATCTAACTGGACCATAATTTACGTGTTATTCACAAACGCGACAAATCCGTAATCAATAACCGCGTGTAAAAACAAAAGGTGTCACATAAATATTTCCAACCCATAATCTATTCCTGAATCCTAATTAAGCTGTGTGATTCTCTCCGCGAGAAGAACGTCACAACAGCCAAGACTAGATATAAACATACGACGTATCGAGCATATACAACGTTGCAACTTCACATCTAGTACCATTACCATGCCACTGTAACTCTTTTGAACATTTCGTACGGTCGCTTATTAATGAAATGACAGCGACACGGTACTAATATACACAGATGTTATGGGATTTCGGGAATATAGCAACGCGCTGTGGATTGACGAGCTGTGTTGCTCAATCGAAAACTGGCGTAAGTGTATCTGAAGTTAGTAAATAGTTAGTGCGGTCTCTAGAACAGCTGTGGTAACGGGTATTGCGTGAGGAGAGATCTAGGTTATGGGGATTAGTGCTTAAGAAGATTGATTGATCATTTGCATTATGAAGTTTCTAGCACATTTATGGCTGATTTTTTCTACGCCCGGTTAGACTTTTGACTTTGTTTCCAACCTCAAAAGCAGCTCACCAGCTCATCATTTTACGGTGACAACTTTATATAGGTGGTGGCTAAAAGGTAAACAAATGACGGATCGTAGGATCCGTAATTTGTTTTTCATATTACCAAAAAGTGAGAATTAATTAAAATACTGAAAAGACGCGGTATAACGTATACTGTCGAAACATCCCGTATACTACTTTATTAGTACTAGGCAATTAGAATAAACAGTTAGATGTCGCTTTCTCATTGATTGATCAATGAATTGAATTGAGCGATGATTGGAACAAACGTAACGAAAAGCGTAGTTCCTGTCAGTATCGATTTCTGACCATAGATAGCGCTTTCTAAGTTTGGTAAACCTACATACAAGTGCCTATTCGCGTTCCAAATCTATCTAAGCGCTGATAGTCCGAAGACTAATATTAAAACAATGAAATTCGTCTCTGTCGCTTTTTGAAAATGCTCATTATACTTGAAAATGCTATATTATACAACATGAAGCAGTACCTATATTACTCAATCTTTATCTTTGATCAAATTAACTTACTCGACTGTGAACTGGGATGTCATAGAGGGGTTCCCCGAGATTACAAGTTGCTCATCGCAATTTCTTTGTTTACTTTACTTTACAAAGATATTCCGCACTCATTTTGTAACTCTCTCGCGGCTTACTTTGTTATTTATTCCCATCACTTAGTAATTCTTTAATGATTACTTAGACGATAGACGGCACAGATAAACTACTATCTAAATATTATGTACCTAATCTAATAATATACAGTCGTCAGAGCGGGATTGCCGAGCCACTTCAGCCACTGGTTGTAATTTAGCCAATTCGCAT
Organism: Epinotia bilunana; assembly: GCA_947049275.1. Taxonomy (NCBI): domain Eukaryota; kingdom Metazoa; phylum Arthropoda; class Insecta; order Lepidoptera; family Tortricidae; genus Epinotia; species Epinotia bilunana. The sequence continues at coordinate 22,648,970 of OX346260.1, read as the reverse complement.
TTAGTAAATGAAAAATATGTATTGCTATCTGGTTCTAACTATAGCTGCTACTCCATCAGTTGTATCGTTTTTTTATTGCATTTTTCAGGGGGGGTTTGACAATTAGTAACCTGCCGCGCTCGCCCAGTGCGTGCTGGAAGCGGCTAAGTTAAAGTGGGACTGGGCTGGTTATGTCTGCTGCATGCCGAGTGAGCTGTGGGCCAAGATCGCTACCGAATGGCAACCCGACAGCTCCAAACAGACATGCGATGCGTCGGCGATGGCGGGACGAGCTACTCCTTTGTGAAGAATTGGGGAGAGGCTGCTCGGGGTCGGAATGACTGGAAACGTAGGGGGAGGCCTTTGCCCAGCAGTGGGATACCACAGGCTCCTAATAAAGGAATGCATTTTTCAGATAGTCCTTTGATCACTGAGCGTTTACGGCGCGGAGGTCCAGAATCCAGATACAATCGGAACGGCTGATCTATTTCGGTGCAGCGCAGTTTTGTTGAGCGCGGTCGCGCATGCGATTGCACACAAATAGATCGCATCGGGTAGGGCTGTCAACGTCGGTAATTGGGTCGCTATTAACTATTAGCGGAATGAGCGGGAATATTGGCAAGGAATATAGCACTGTTGTCTGTTCTATATTGGCGCTGCATGAATATTTCAAAATAGTATCTGTTAGATTTGATCGCGAAGAGTGTCCCACCCTCATGAAACCGAACACGGAGTCGGTAGGCCTCGTCGGTGATAACGAGACGAACTTGATGTCTTTGACCAAAAGACCAGGGTGGCTGCCCAGGACAGGCATACGTGAAAGAAAAAGGGCCTCTACCGAGCAGTTGAGGCCTACTAAAATATTTTTTTATATCCCTGTCTACTTCTCAACTTGAAGAAATAGACTAGAGGCTCTGTGAACTGCAGAACTCGCCACAGGCGCAGTAAAAAAAACTAAGACCCGGATCGAAATAACATTTTATTGAACCTAATCACAAATGTCACGAGTGTCGGTTGGAAAATGCGACGATCGCGTTTGCGTTTTACCCTCAATTTGTATGGGATTTGACAGCTAAACGCAAATGCGATCTTAACGTTTTGTTTCGGTAAAACTTATACTAAAGCCTCTGCAGAGGAGAACAGCCGGACATCGAAGTAATTTTTGTCCTAGGTCAGACGGAGAACTTCGTTCAATTAGTCTTATATGCAAATAGGTTGCATTATTTAATGACATGGGGGGCGGACGTGCTATATGCGGATATACTTCAAACTAAGGGTTCTTACTAATATTTCGGGAACATAATGTTTTTAGTGTTCCGTTACCAAAATTGGTCCAACGGAGCCCTTATGCGATCACTCGGAGGCTGTCCGTCTGTCACAGCCAGTTTTCTCGAAGACCGTTTGACATAGTGCCTATGGCAAATTTTCTCAATAACGTTTGTTATTTAGACGAAGAGTCATGACTCATGACTGATTTGAATAGCTCAGTGGGGGTTGTATAACTTCGATATCCTCATATTATCGTGTCCTATTAAAATGTGAATAACAAAATTTGCGTGAATATAAGATGAGAAATATATTTTAGTTGATGGTTATTTTCGACTTCTGAAGAAAACCAATTTGCAATAAAACACCGTCAATAAAATTTACATTTGCCACAACCCTATCAAATAATCCCATAACTACGCCAGGATTTACACAGATCCACGAAGCGTCCGATACGCCACATCGCTCCGTGGCGTGCGTGGCGCAGACACCGCGTTTTATATCTTCCTCTTCCACGTTTATACGACTTTCCAGTTCACGTGCCGTATCCGAATGGGAAGTGAGGGTTTATGGGATTGAGATGATGGTAGCTTGGTTACGAATCCTAATAACAATTTGCGTTACTAAAGTTTTGATTAACATAAGTACGATTTAGAGATGAACCAACTAGACTAGACATAGACTAGATATAGACGTGTTCACATTTGTAGTCGGCGACTAGTCAGCCGCCACAGCGCCGATTATTCGGCTGGCGGCCAGTCGGCAAAACCCATAGTCGACCCATCTCTAGTACGTATATATAGACACCGCTTTAGCAATCTATACAGCATGGCTAATCAAAGGACGGCCCGCGAGCTGTGTCGCGGCGACATAGACAATGCGACTCTTTCTAAGCGTTCTTATTAAAAAGAAACAGAGGGCCCTAGACAAGGTTACAATCGACAAGCGCTAACGCCAATAAAAAACTAATAAAATGTATGGGAATGACAGATGTTAACGAAAAGTGTTTCGTCGGCATCTGTCATTCCCCTATAATTTTATTATTTTCTATTGGCGTTAGCGCTTGTCGATTGTAACATTGTCTACGGCCCCAGATCTATCTCGCCGCGGAACAGTTTGCGGGTCGTCCTGTGTTAGCCGTGCAGTTTTATTATAGTACCTATCAAATAGAAGTCGATATGGTACACAAATTATATGGAAGACTAGCTAGTCAGACTAATATTGTGGAAGCTAAATGTATAAAGTTAAAGCGTCGTTATACTTACAACTGTCCTGCTACTGTATCGTATTAAGTTACAAACTAATTATATTAGTCCTGGCAATATTGCGTATTACATCCGTAACATGATTACACTCTCGTTCTACGTTCCACTCCGACGTACCATTTCAAATGTTCTGTTACCTAAACTTTAGGAGCTAATTTATAAACGAGCCTTCATTCCAATTGCGTTATCCATTATGCTTTTCGTATTAGTACCGCCTAGAGTATATTTTTGTGTGTGCTTCGAATAAACCTTATTTAATATCTTTCAATAGGTTTAAATCGAGGAAATGTGCGATGTTTGGAGCTCCTGGACACTGGCGCGCCAGGCGCGAAGGTGATATGCGGAAGACTATTTCGATCACGTCTTATTTTGTCGCACCTACGCAGGTGGCACAGTGCGCATCGAGCGTGCGCGACACGACAAAACAGAGGGTCAGTTGAACCTAGTCATCGCAACAGAGATCTTGATGAAAACACATCAAGAGTAGAAAAGTGTATTTAGTTTATAATTACACAATTATAAACTAAGAAGCAGGAGTGTTCTCAACAACAAACTGGTGGGTTTTTCGGAGAGATATGGAGCCGTATCGGGCGTATAGGCGTACGCTAGGGAGGTAAGGAGGCCAGTGCCCGGCAACAGCGAGACGTGTATACATGATGTAATGATATAATGACAGAGCTTTTATGTCACTTTATCGACTATCGTTACAATAATTTTTCAGAAGTGAATGTTTAGATTCAACGAAGGCATTTTTTTGCTGAATGTGTCAGTGTTGTAAATTTGTAGATATCTTTGGTTATAAAATAAAAGGCGTAGTTAATTGTGGACATTTATGCAAATATAGAAGTGAGAATTTTTAGTTTTAAGATGATCTGAACAGGTTGGAGGCCATACAAAGATGACTGACGTATGGTGTTGGGTTAGAATAGCACCACCCCCTTTTTTGCCAAGGGTGTCTGGTATCTTAAGAGGGTTTAATTCACACCATTGGTTAACAACCTATCACTAACCTATCAGCTCATTTCCTCCATCTTTAAATTTCTAGAAGCTTCTAGAAGAGGCACTCGAAATAAAACTTAATATGCACTGCCGAGATATTGTTATTTAATTTTACTCTGACACCAATCAAATTGTTCCAATGTAGACGTGTAAGATTTCCACAGTGCACTAGTCCACTGGTATTACCATTAGTTAGTGCAAGTCGCAGCGGGCGCCGCGAGATAGATCTTACGTCGACTCCGGCGCAGCGACGCGTTGCGTTAAGGGTCAGTGATTAGTGATATAAGGAATCTTGGCGGATAGAAGTATGGTAGGTACTGTTTAGATGGATTCAAAATTCGAATAAAAACGTTAAACAGTCAGCCCATTTAAACCCATGAATAAGTCACGCGTCAGGAGTAAAGAAATTAAGCAATACGGCTAGCATAACCGCGAGTTTTCTCGTCTTTTTCTAAGACCACTTATTATTTAGTTAGAAAGAGACGGATACCTAGTATATTTCGCAAGACAAGTCGCGCGCAGTATTGTGCTAGCCGCGCAGATTTTTTTTTGTCGCAGATACAAACTTGGTATAACAATAGGAATGTGGTTTATGCTATTCTTTTAAGATTTCCAGTTTGTAAAGTAAACAACCAATTTCTGACCCGAGACAATGATTGACTGATTATTTAATCATACGGATGCTTGCACCCTGTCTGTCAAATTAGCAGTAGTGGAGTCGAATCCCAGTCATCATCATATATTTAAGAGCTTGGCTCTTGTCGGTGGAGTAATTTCCATTCTGTTCTATTCTCTGCCTTTTCCTTCAACTCTCTATACGATTCAGCTTCAATATTTTCCTTTAACGAATCCCAATATGTGAAAATATTATTATTGTGATGAACATGATCTTGTTCTTGGGTCTAGATTGTAGTCAATATAGGTATTGTAATAATTTTGGCATCCTACTGTACTTAATGACGCCCTAACATCCCAGACACCTGTGACTCAGGTATATTCCGGCACCTTCTGAGTGTATGAGTCACTCCTTTTCTGGGTGCGACTTATCATATGTCCGTTGAGCCCACACACAATTAACAATCTTATCAAAGGTGATAAAAGACAAGTGTAATAAATAAGTGCAATTGATAAGGCAGTACATGAACTGTCTGCTAATAGGCTATTTCAGGAAATTATGTTTCCTCGTGTTAGGGAAATAAAGTTCAGGTAATACTAAAATGTTTTCCTTAAATGTGTATTGTTAGAATTAATGTGGTTGGGGAAATAACTTTGCGTGTTTAGTTTGTAGTACAGTGTACATGATTGTTTAGAGCTTAAATACCCCAAACATATGTATGCTTTTGTGAAGTTATTTTATGTGGGTCATCTCCTAAACATGTTAGTCCATATATAACCGTTTTTATAAGGAACTCTGACACTGTGTTTTTCTTGCTTACCAGATGGCATAACAACAAGAAAAGGTTGATCAGATCAACTCTATAAATAAAAAGCTTTTGCTATCATATGAATATTTCTTAATTTTAATTCCTAATACAACATATTAGTATGGTTTACGGGATACCCAGCACAACTTCCTGATTTTTTGCATTATGCAATACAATACAAATATTTTTTATTACACACATGATAGAAAAAAAAAATGGTTTTAATTGTAATAATATGGTTGCAAATGTTGATAAAAGTATTTTCTTTTCAATTTGGATATACCCAGTGCCCCGAGAGGATCCCAAATAATACGAAAAGTTTCTGAGGCCACAGGAGTAAAATTCGTATAAAGAAAGCTGAAAAGGTCCCTTTTTTTATTAACCGACATTTCACAGTTTTGTTTGACCACTTATGCATGGGGTATAAAAATGTTGTCAATGGGGCACAACAAAAAAACAATAATGTCACTGACCTCTTTAGCAATTTGGTCAAGAGCCTGCTCTTCGGCAGTGGCCTTGATGTGGGTGCGCTGCCTCCGAGACGGATCCATTGCCACACTGTTGCAGTTTCTGCCAAGCAAACACATTGATTTTTATTCAAGTCGGGGACCTTAACACATTATTTTTTGTACATAAGAGACAAGTGGACAACAGTGGGATATATAATGCTTTAACCTTTCTGATCCGGTGCCTCCCAGGCAGGTAAGCGGGGTTTAAAACTTATTTCTGTTAAAGCTCAGTAGAATTTTTATTTGATTCCCTGGGAACCACCAGGTATTGAAAGGTTAAAGAAATAGTAGTCTAATTTATCATGAGGGTTGAAATGGGTTACAAACACAGCTTATAAATGATATAGACGTTCCGCGGGGCTCCAGCAGTCAGGATAGCTGGACAGACCTTGACCCTAGACTTTGACTCGATTGGTGACTGATATTACTGATTTAAGCTTAGTTGTAAGTGGTATTCCATATGAACCACATATCGTGAGGCATTAAAGACCCCCTAAGGGTGAAACATTTGGTTAGCAGCGCTACTGCTTAGTACAAAATTAATTTTGATATTGTCGTGTTATTTATTGGGATAGTATAAATTAACATGAAACTATACTGACTATACTAACTATAAGGAGAGATTGTAAATAAATAAATGAACACACAGAGCTACCAACCACTAGATATATATATTAGTTGTTTAGATAACAAACCCCAGCAACGGCACTAATAGAATATAGGTCAAAGTCACAACTAGCATGCGACAAGTGATCGCTAACTGTACATTACTTCCACATTCATTCACGAGTCTTATCACTGCCACTAGCACTACTCAAAGGTTAACTGACTAAGTGATGTTATATCAAAACATAAGAATACCTATGGTGTACAATGGATACTCCAACATGAGACAGCAAAGACCCCACTTATAAACATACACTGTTTCAACAAGCACTACATTACTCACTACAGTTTAAAATATTTGACAACAAAACTAGGTAGTTGGGATACACAGTTCACTTGTTCGTTCACCTCATTTGCATCACGTATCTAACTGGGGCAACTGTATAACCTACAGGTTGATTGCGCTTTTTCCGCGTGTATTCGCGATTCAGTATCAAAATTGTCGTGTTCAGAGGAAAACGGGTGGGCACCAAGCCAACACAGTTTTTATATGGCAGCCACTACAATGACATCATACTCACGGGACGGTTAGAGTTGTAAACACATTACTGCCGTCGCCCTCCGGAGTACAACAGGTCGCGGGACTCACAACATACACATTACGCGGCTGTTGAAGACGATTTCGGATACGGAACACTAAGAACCATCAATATTTAACACATACGGGAACATCAATACACTGCCTACACGAATCACATTAATTATCAACGATGTTTACGAGTCCCTATTATTTGAAGCATTTACTTGGCACTAAATTAAAGCTTATTTGTGAATAAAACAATGTTTTTAATATAAAATACGTAAACTATGACCCTTTTAACCAAATTAAATTTCTAAAAAAGCCATGTATGACATGCCATTGCCATTTTTTTAACACCGCGTTCGTGTGAAGGAAGCTCTGGTTGTCAATTATGGATGCGTTCTGTGTTTACATTTCTGTCAAAATTCCTTTCCTTCCGAAATGTGCCATCTGTTCTTCATGAAATCGGTTCACAAAACATTTTTATTATTTTACCTTTTCCTAAAACTAGCATGGGCTCTCCAGAACAAGGTTTCCCAAAATGTCCTTTTTATTCCTGCTGAATCTTCTTTGCATGATGCCTGTAGCGCCATCTATCGGCGGCTATTATCAACATGTTTTTTCTGCGATCCCGGACGAACCTGGACCGTCGTCCTTTTATTTCATCCCAATATTGCTCGGTGTCTTACATACCGAGCTCACAATCTTATTCAGTGGTACCAATACCCAATTACGGACGCCGTTGGCCGGACATTGGTGTCTATTCCTCCTAGGTCGGATTGACTCCTTGCACCCCTAGGAGCAAAGAGTATAATAAGTATATTTATCCTAGGAGTCAATGCCACTCGCACAGGGCTCCGGCAGCATCCGCCAAAGAGTGCCAAAGTGAGTGGTCCTGCGCCACCCGCATCCAGCGGACTCCCGCGACCATCACCCCAGGTCATCAGTCAGGTCAGTATTTTGTATACAACGCTGTAGATTGGCGCCGCAAACTCACCACTAATATCATGCGTAGTAAGAAAACTCATTTTCCATATAAAATTCATCTTTATTATCAATCAGCATACATTTGTGCCTCTGATACACACTGAACTTAACTAACGAACATTGAGACCTTCTGATACTAAGATCTTTTAAATATTTGGATCAATCAACTTTTGTTATGTTGTTTTCCGTGACCCGGGGGACCAGACTGTTAACTTAAAGTATAATAAATTGTTATTAAAAAGTTGTTTTTTCACGACACTTTTCAATAGTAACCCAGGGAGACAAAAAAGAGTTGATTGAGCCACGCCCAATCACAGCCTACTCGCTCTTGGTCTTAGGAGTCTCCTCCTTGTAGTAAAGGAAGACGAAGGAGAAGAGAAACACGCCAATCATCATGGAGAAGGCGCTCACGTAGTACGGGTATGCGCTTGGAATGAAGCGCTCGTACTGGGTGTGTTGTAGCGGCCGCACGGACACCTGGAAATTAAAATAAAGCAACGAATGAAACGTTAAAGCGTGACAAAAACCTAAATATTATTTATATTTACTAGGAGTACAAATCGAGAACTGAAATACGTCTTTATATGATTAGTGATTTATGTCAGACATGGAGACATGGCATACAACAATTTCTACTACCAGTCATGCGAACGTCCATAACACGTTGAATACACCGGTTCTCGTCCGCTCATTGAAGATACTTCAAAATCATCAAATCATTTCATAAATACATACAATAAAATAAGTTTTTTGTACATACATAGGAATGCAGATACTGCAAAAATAGTCACTACTTTTTTTAAAAATATAAACAAGTTATGCTCTGCTGTGATCCAGAAGGCATCAAATTAGCCGTTCAACAAACCTAAGCTAAAATGCCGATAACATTCGTTTGTCTCTATCTCTGTCACTTTATCATTTGTGTTCGTAAGAAAGGGACAAATTATATTCTATTTATCGCAGACATTTTCCGATTTATGAACAAGAAGATGGAGTTTAAAAAAAAATGGCAGGTTAAGGTTAGCTAAAGCGATGCTTAAGTCACGTCTAACCTGTCGGTTTTGTTACTAAACGTATGGGATTGACATTGACTGTCGGTTTTGTTACTATCCGTTTAAGGGACATTAATTAATAAATATGCCCAGCACGTCTAGCACGACGACGGCCGCGACATACTCTCGATTTTTATACGCACGCGCGCCGTCGCGTGCTGCACGGCTAGCACGCGACGGCGCGCGAGCTCTCTCGATTTTTCTCGCACTATCCGTCTCTCTCTTATTAGAACACTTAGAAGAAGAAGTATAGTGCTATAAAAATCGAGAGTATGTCGCGGCCGTCGTGTGCTAGACGTGCTGGTATGTTATAACATACACAGTATATTTATTTATTATATTTTATACTATATTGCCCCCTATAATATTTTTCTAGTTTTTTTAATATACTCCTTAATATTAAGATTGTAGTACTTTTAAATTCTTGCATGTTGGCCATTTATAAGCATTATCTAAATACCGATCGTTCTCAGCACAGGCCTCGGTCTTTTCGGGCTGTTACCGCACACTGTCTTTAAACATTGTCTGGACCATTATTTAGACTTAAGAATAGTGATATATTTGATGTAAAAATTTTGTTAATAAATAAATAAATAAAATAGATAAATAAAATGTCTCCTGTCCTGTATCACGAGGCGTGTATATGTTACCTGTGTAGAGTGGTACAGCCTAGTGTACCCGATCCTATCGTAGTCAACCTTGAACTGGTACACGCCCCACACGTCTGGCACCTTGAAGATGGCCTCATAGACCCCGCCCGGGCGTTTCTGCAATGTCGTGCGGATGAAGGGGTCGATGCGCACGAACTCGAGCTGCACGTCGCTCGCGTCAAACGGTTGCCATTTGCCGTTCTTGAGCTCGTCAATCTCGATTCTGTACACCTGGGAAATTTATGTGTGTGTTAAAATGTTTAAAAACGGTTTTTTTTATTATTATTGGCGTTGCACATACAATAGTATTTCGTTACTCAATCAATAGACTTTGATAACTATGTAAGCAAACCGCCATATTAAAATTGTCTTTCACTATGGCGGTTTGTTTACATACATACCTTCACGCCTTTATCCCTAAAAGGGGTAGGCAGAGCACATGAAACTTGTGTTCCAGTGCCACTTTTAGGATCAATGTGGGTATAAAAGATCGACAAAATGTGATATCGTAGTGATAGGTTGCTAGCCCATCGCCCACAACCACTTCAACCCTGTACCCTTAGTCGACTCTTACGACACCCACAGGAAGAAAGGGGTGGTGCTATCCTTACCCCCTGATGTCCCCACGGGGTTTGTTTACATAGTTAGCAAATTCCATTGACGGCGACTTTATCGTCAGGTACTATGAGGCGATGGATAGATGTAATTTTTCTGTGTTTATATTTAATTTGACAGTGACTAAGTTGTAACTGTAATGCTGTGTAATTATTTTATTTACATAAAATTTTATTAGTGTCTTCGTAGTGTCCATAACGTGTTTGATGTAGGAGACAACCCTAAATAAACATAGATATACATAGATTCACGACTTCATTAGACGGATCCGCACCGGAAGAGCGGCTCGCGCGCCGCAGCCTATGTGGACGGTGGTTTTGTTCGGCCGCACGCCTCACGCGGTCCGCTTTTTGACCGACATCCGGGCTTTCACGAGAATCTGTGAGATGCGAACTATAGACACTAATGGCCCGTAGGTAAATTTGGCCGAGCCAATTTGGCTCGGACTTGCCGAGCGCGTTTATACAAGGTCCACACAGACCAAATTCGACCGAGCGCATGCGGCCGAGCATTCAGCCCGAGCTGTACGGGTGAGCGTTTGGACTGGGTTCGGCGAGCCTCGCGGCCGAGCCGCTCGTCCGGTATGGATCCGCCTATTCCAAAAACTTGTTTCACATTTAAATAACGTGTATATGCATACCATTTATACATTGAGAAGAAAAAGTTGATTTTTATACAACCTGAATACTTAAATAATCGTCGTCGCAAAACTGACACCGAGTTAATTTTTGTTTAACAACTTATGCTAATTGGGTACACATTATTGAAAATGCCCTTATATCTGTCGACTAGTAGACTGTAGAACAGTAAGTATATACTCACGACGGTGTCTGTGATGGTGTAGGTGTCGGAGGAGCGCTGGTCGCCCTGCCGCTTGTGCGAGACGCCGCGCACCCGCAGGCGGCCGCGCTCGCCGAACGCCCACGAGCTGAGGGACGCCGCCAGGGCCTTGTTGCCGGACAGCTCCGATTTTATCTTGTCGCCCTGAAAATCAATATACATATAGTTTGTTAATATATAAGACATTTATTGAGCAAAATAGTTTGCATGTTTTTTGTAGGCTTGCAATATGCTATTTATATTTATCGTATGGCAAATCAGTGTATTCGGGATAATGGGTCATTTTTGTGAAATTAGTGTGATGTTATCTCAAAGAGTGCATGCTCAGAGTGGATTCAAGATTTATACATTTTGGCAACTAAATCAAAACATTTTGAAACATAGTTCAACAACATATTTCGTATTTTAATGTAGGCACAATCCACAACTTTATTACTGCATATATTTACTTCCCTCTCTCAAGTGTATGCGTTTATTTTTTTCTTTGTGCTTTGATCTTTGTATGGCACATAACATGTCCATCTCGGAAATCACATAATAATTTAAGTAAATAATGTTGCAGACTGGTATTCCTACAGATTTGTGTAAGCTCTTGTTACACAACTCGACCTATGCAATGTTTCGAGTGAGTAAATTAGTACAGTAAGGGCATTGGCTTGGGCAGTTGATAGTATACGGTCAACTCACATGAATCTTGGAGACAGGCGAGCCGAAGGCTTCATCGGAGAAGAAGTAGAGCGAGCCACTGAAGATGATGCGGGCGTTGTTGCGAGCCTGCAACGCCGCGATGAGGACGGTCTTGCGGCCGACGGCGTGCGGGTACTCCTTCACCTTAAAAATAAAAATGTTTTAAAAAGTACTTGGTGGTATGTGGTTCGGAATGCGCGTTGTTGCGTGTTGTCGTCCCTGCAGCGACAAGAAAGGCCGAAACGCACTGACAGCGGTGGCGGAGCGGCGCGGAGGTGGTATCTGTTTTAATGTTCGAAAGGGTCCGCACAGAATACCGCGCCGCTCTGCTTCGCCACTGTCACTGTCAGTGCGTTTTGGCCTTATATGTGATATTGAATACACATTCCTGCTTTCATATAAGTTTCATATTCAAACTCTTATTGAAAAATACTTAAGTATAGTCGTCACTTTCATGCGAGAAAAAATTATCAAGATCGGTGTAATATTCTTAAACAACAATCCTGTGAACACTAGGTGCCAATACCAGTTTTATAGTGCCAATCATAGTATAGTTTACTTGCAGCTATTATTATACTTTTCAAAAGTCGTTTTATGACACTGTGAACATAGTAAAATATGTCTAAAATTGTACACAAGATATTGATTAAGAAATTTGCAACTTTAATAAATTTTGATTAATGACACATCAAACACAATAGCCATTAGCATAGTAATATTACCTGGCTTTTGGGATTGTAACTGTATGCAGTGCTGTCAGCAGTGAGGATCGGCATCACTAGGCTGTTGTGCTTGTCGAGGATGAGCCCCGTGCCTTCAAACAGCAGCGGCTGCAGGTTTTGGGTGCCCACAATGGTTGGGGCATTGATCAGGTTCTTGGGAGACACCACAATCCTGGTGTGCTCCCCTTCATCAGAGACATCATAGTTGAAGTGGTCAATGACTGCTGCAGATTCTTCATCCATCTGTGGAATAAGAACATTGAAATGTAGGAATTGTAGGTCTTTGAATAAAGGAAACAGTTAATTTTGTATTAAGCAGTAACACTGCTAATGAAATTATAAACTTATTTAATTAACAGATTGTTCAGACAGCTTAGCTTGTTAGTAGCGACAGCCCATGAATGCCTGTGGTTGCCAGTTCAAATCCGACTTAGAGCATTTTTCCTTTACTTTAAAAAGAGAATAGTCTTACAAAGTATAATGATGGTAGGTAGTGCTCTAGAACTGTAACTATGGTTTATCTCAATACTGTCAGACTCACGGTAATAAAGCCATGTTCACATTTGTGTGTCGTGTTGTGTTGTGACACATCGGAACACTAATCGGTTTCATACATTTAATATGGTTGCGTTCACATTTGTCTGATGTCGTGGGTGTCAGATAAATGTGAACTTGCCTGACACCCACGACATCAGACAAATGTGAACGCAACTATATTAAATGTATGAAACCGATTAGCGTTCTGATGCATCACAACACACAAATGTGAATGCGGCTTAAAACCTTTTTGTGCATAACCTTACCTGCAATACTGTGGCAACTATTACAATTCACCTCCAAAACCGCATGCAAGTGCAAAAGAGAAAGCATCATTCCAATATTTCATTACAAGATTTTCCGAATGGTATTGCAAATACCATAGAATAGATCTTTTCATATTTACTTGAAAATATAAAAAAAATTACAAATTGAAAATTAGATGATTAAAACTGTTGTACAAGTATTTAAAAAAAATAGAATTATGTACAGACATATTTAAATAAAATGCAAAGTTAAGCAGGAAAACAGGACGAAATAATTTATATAGTTAATTTACCTCAAAGCCACATTCCGAGGCGATCTCCCTGTAGATATCGCCAGCGGCAGCATTGCCAGCCATGAGCAGGTTGCCTCCATCGTCGATGAACCTGGTGATGGCCTCCGTGTCGAGCTGGCCGCCGAACTCCAGAACCGAGGGCGCGAACACGATCAGATTCTTGTACAAATACTCGCCATATTTGGAGAGTACGAGGTTTGAGTCGTCGGCTAGCTTGAATGTTAAGGTGTAACCACGATCTGGAAGTGATGGATGGTAATTATAATGATATCACTAATAAGTGATTAGGTGTAATGGGTTCATACCGGCGTCTTATCACTAGCGCGATCGATCCACTTACCTTGAAGAGATTTGAAAAATTGAGAGTGAGTTTCTCGAATATTGAGATTATCAACTAAAACTAAAGTTTCGTGTTCGGCTAGAGCCAATGAACAGGTAGCTATTATTGCTAAAATAATAGAAAGCTTCATTTTGTCGGCTAATTTAACCTACGCCAAATGAAACAATGTCGTGACGACGTGACGTGTACTTACTTCCAAAACTATAGACAAGACCAATATTTTAGTGTCAAATTTGGCTGTTTGTAATTTTGATATGGATTTCCATCGTCTACATTTGGGAGTTGGAAAAAAGTTGAGATATGAGGTCTATGGATTATAAGCCTATTCTACACGTTTTTATTTAATATATTTTTATTTTATTTATTTGTTTTATTTATTAAATCGGTATGATTATTATTATTATTTATAATTCATCATTTACAAGATTTTCTTTCTTTAGCCACTATCGGAAACATTGGTAGGTATAAATGTGTTTATTCAAAACTTTCGTATATTTCATTTTATAAAATGTATAATGGATGCACACACATAATAAGTACAATTTAAATTTCATATTTATGGCCGCTCCACACGATGGGCTATCCAAACCCATCATACAGGACGCTGCTATGCGGTATAACGAGACATAAATATATCTTACTCCCTTTAACGCATAGTTGCGTCCTGTATGATGGGTCAGGATGGCCCATCGTGTGGAGCGGCCATTAAATTTTCCTAATAAAATATTGAACTGGTATCGAAGATACCCGAATAAAATGGGTACATCACTATTCTATTTTATTGTTTTGTTGGTAGCATTGATTCGATTTGACTTGACGTTTCGTAAAATGTTTTATTTTTGTATCAAATTAGTTGTGGTCTTTAACTAGTTTTTAATTATAGTTTTCTACGCCGTCAGTCCTTGTGAGGCTGCTGTCTTCCATAATATAAGTGAAAATGATGATTTCGCGGTCGAAGCACCGCTCGTCGGTGGAGGTGTGTGCCGATTGCGGAGCCTCGGGTCAGTAAGGGCAATAGCAATTAAGAAATGAGGTCTCAATCAATCTCTAGAGTAGAATCAATGATTCTACTCTAGACAACCTCGTATTTACTTTAAAAACTTCCACCTTCCTTCCTTATCTACACTTAAAAATGCACTAGTATCTTTGAAAAGGGTAAGGTGTCTATCATCTTTTTTATGACAGAAATTTCTATGGTTCTATGAATACGAACGATGCCGTAACAAACATAAATATTCCAGATTCCTCTAATTTGTAAAACCAATCATTTTATTATATTTTTATGTGATAACTATAATCAGGTACCCAATAATCAACCAGAATCCAGCCAAGATTTCGTTACTTCTAGTAAATTTCCATCTGTTTGTCATAGATCCGTCGTGGGCGTCGATCAATCGTGGGCTGCTGCTGTGTGCAGAATGCTGCAGTGTGCACCGCAGCATGGGGCGCCACATATCACATGTCAAGTCGCTGCGTCAGGGCACATGGCCGCCATCACTGCTGGCTGTAAGTGCTCCTTCACTTGTTTAGACCTAAATATTACATCATCATTCTCAATCCTTATCCTGATGATCAGTAAGTTTAACACAAGTATTTAATAGAGAGGTTCATGAAAATCAATCCTAATTAAAAAAACAACTTTCTAATCTAGTGAGAAATGTGTAATTCATTTATAAATTTTATAATCCATCTTAATATAAAATATCTTAACTGACTTATTAACCGTGCTAGCTTCCGCCTGCGACTTCATCTGCATGGTCTATCTGGGGTATCTTAGTGCAATATTTCATCCAAATTGGTTGAGCAGTTTAAGCTTGATTGAGTAACAAACATCCAAACAAAACATCCAAGCTTTCGCATTTATAACTTATAATTTATTCGTTTGTCTGAATATTTTCTGTACTTATTTTCTTAAAAAAAAATTAATGCATAATGGTAACCATGTGAAATGATTGTGTGTTCAATTCTAGGTAACTAAAACTAAAGGAGCAATTACACCAAATAACATTCTAAACCTTGCGTTTTTATACAACCTAAACACGCAAGGTGCCGCCTCGCTACACGTCTATTAATTACGCCTTAAGTAATAAAGTTTAAATTTAGGATAAGTGGGAAGTAGCTAGATTAACTGAGCATGTGATGCTACCCATTACAGTAATGTTATGTTTGTGAAACATGACTCAGTTGACGCTTTATGAATGAACAATTACTCCAATTTGGATGGTACTTTCCTGTTGGTGCTACTTAATGTTAATTTACATAGGAAATGTATCTATAAAATGTGTCTAAAATGATAGTAGAATAGTTATGTTGAATGACTTTTTAAATTCAGTTAAAGTATTAAAATGATTGAAGCATGCACATTTTGTATGGATTCAAGATACATATCAATTTGAATTTGATGCATTGCAACAACTTGCATGCCATTTTCTTATATTGCAGTGAAGTGAAATACGATGAATTCAATCAAACTCTCCAATGTAATAAAACTCACATGCGAGTGGTTGCACTATGTAAATGCCCCTTTAAAGTGGAATGTCTATAGCAGTTGTTCTTAAACAGTGGTCCGCGGACCACTGGTGGTCCCTGGAAGCACCCGAAGTGGTCCGCAAAGCTATCAATCAAAAATATTAAATAAGTGCCAAAGAGTCGACACAACAACCCCTAAACAGTAAGTGGTCCATGGCAAAACAAAAAAAAGGCAATCAAATGGTTCTCATCACTAAAACGTTAAGAACCACAGGTTTAGAGCCTGCTAAGCTGATGGTCATGGTCCTGGGTTCAAATCCCAATTAGTGGAAATATTTGTGTGATCAGCATGAATATTTATTTCTGAGTTTTGGACGTATTCTATGTCTGTTAAATTGATTGTCGGCTAGTATGAGTACCATAAACACTAGCCTTATTGAGCTTACCATAAAATTTTGTAAGAATTTCCTCTAACCTATTTATTGACACAGCATTCTTTATATCATTTATGTCCAAGGCAGATAAAACTTCAGAGTGTTTTTACAGATGGTCCAAGCTCTCACGGCGCAGAATGTGAACAGCATTTGGGAGCACTCCCTGCTGGACACCTCAGCACCCAAGCATCTCCGCAAGAAGCCACAGGCTAAAGATCCCCTGCAGTAAGTCTACCTGCGTTT
This sequence comes from Epinotia bilunana, assembly GCA_947049275.1. NCBI lineage: Eukaryota > Metazoa > Arthropoda > Insecta > Lepidoptera > Tortricidae > Epinotia > Epinotia bilunana. Next base: position 22,632,207 of record OX346260.1, on the reverse strand, counting down.
TGTATCCTACATTTACTAAATGAAGTGTTAGTAGAATAGAATACGGGTGTACACTCTAAAATTATTATTACTCCAAAAGAAAGAAGGCAAAAAAATATGCCTAGTGACGAAAATCCCATTCAGATATCTCAAAGAATTACGAAGCTACAACCGTTTTAATATTGCTTGTCAGAGAGAGAAAACGCAAACAGTGTGTGACGTCACAATATGCGAGGCTGCCGCAGAGCGAGTCGCGCGCGCGGCACGTTGCCGTCTTCTAGTGACGTCACAAGCTGCGAACGTCATCGTTTCGTATAACGTTGCGTTTTGCGAAAAGGGACAGAACATACACCTTAAAACTTTGGACACTTATAACTTCGTGATTATTTAACCTTTTGCGTTGATTCTCCATTTGACTACATTTTCAATCCTTTTTCGAGAAAATATGACATTATTGATTATTATTATCAGTCACTGCATTCCTTGCCACCATCAGTCGTATCGATCCTTCGATCCACTGATACCAGGTGGCAGGGAACGAGAGAGTGGGTTTGCAGCAGCGCAACTGTTGATCCACTTTAATCCCATCACGCGCAGATGACCCGTGCAAAGTTACTGGACTCTGAGATAAAAGCCCTGCGGCGACGGGAGTGTTGGCGGTGGGGTTCTGGATTGGATGGATCTGGGCCTTAGTTGGCACTCTGCACGGAGGCGGTCAGACGAGAGTGGTCGCTCCTTGGACTCGACAGATAGCAACATGGAACGTCCGCACTCTGAAAGACAGCGAACGCAACTTGTGTGCAGAAAGAAAAACTGCCATTATAGCCCGTGAATTGTCCCGATGCAACATAGATGTTACAATGCCAGTTATACTGCACACAATGTGACCGGACATTTAAAACTAAGTTCGGCTTTGCGAGCCATAAACGTGCTCATCAGAGAAAATTGTAAGGGTCGCCGTCGTCGGATACGACTAGGAGGACTATATATTGATTATTTTATTTAGTGTACACCCCTATTGTATTAAGCTTGGTGTAGGACTGAAAACGTTTTTTAATCTATTAAAGTTATAGTTTATCTCCAATTAGGTACTATTTGAATAGGTTTATTTACAAGACATTAAAATGATGTAAACAGTGCTTGCCACTGGGATGTAGTCCAGTGTTGCCGATGGTGTAGTGATGGAGGATAGCGAGTAGAAAAGCGGACCCCGGCAAAATCTTCTTTCTATAGGTATAGAAGATGATATTTTGAAAGTTTCGTTTTTATTTCAATCAGTAAATAACTACAACTTAGAAAAGTTGATTAACCCCCGACATTTTCATTTCAAAGTCCAATATCTCAAAAACCGGCTGAACAGATTTTCATGAAACATAGCTAATAACACTCAGGATCACATCAGCTTTCGAATAAAAAAAACGCATTCAAATCGGTCCATCCGTTTGGGAGCTATGATACCACAGACAGATACACGGATACACAGACACGTTAAACTTATAACACCCCTCTTTGCGTCAGGGTTAAAAAAATATTTGACGTAGTAGGGCAATGCATTGCATCAATCAACCAACAATCGTTTTTGAAGAATGTTCTAGAAGGTTAAATTTTCTTAGCTGCCAGTCCTGGTGTAAAAAGAGTGTCATTTTAGACAACTGGACTCATTGGCCCAAGCAAGGACCTTGATAGATCAATTGCTTCAAGTGGCTGACAAGCACGACAGTCGTAGTAGGTCAGAATCCTATCATTTAAAAAAGTATAATGTATAATCAAATTGAATTTCCAGAAGCGTATAACTGAGCCATGAATCCTTTTATTTGGCTGCAACACATGTCATCAATTGTATGTTTTAGTTTCTTCTTCTGTTATGTTCGTTCCATACTACACAAGTATATTTGACGACTGGTTTAGCTTAGTTGGTATAGTGACCCTGCCTACGAAGCTAGTGGTCCCGGGTTCGAATCCCGATAAGGGCATTTATTTGGTGCCTGATTTTGGTTCTGGGGAGTGTAGCAAAAATAAAAGCTGAATGTATCTATCTAGCCCCATAAAGTCGGAGTTCATCCTATCGAAGCACCTCCGGCTCGCGTACGTGCTGCGAGCGCGTCGCGACGACCCCCCGACGGAGCTGGCGCGACAGCTGCACAGCGCGGTGCGCAGCGGGTCGCTCGACACCGCCATGCGGCTGCTGGCACAGGGCGCAGACCCCAACTACTACCACCAGGTGTGTACCGGACAGACACGATGACAGTTTGGTCTTCAAGAGAGCCGCCCACGCGTCATGTTCAGCAAGCTGAAAGAAACGCACTTCGCAGGGTTCGGCCATCACTGCCAGCGGTGTCGGCGGCGGCACCGGTGAACCATGCGCGAGAGCGAAAGGCCGCACTCCGATCTTTCGCTCTGACCCCACGTATGGCGGACTGATACCGCTCCAAGTCGTAGCTCAATCTTCGAATATGTTTGCAAGTGCGAAAGGATATGATTCCAATGTATCGGCTGTGGGCGTAGCCAGATAGCCTGGGCAGTTGTCCCTCCCCACAAAGTTTGTCTCGTGCAGAGTGCCTCATTGTTTCTTCCATGCAAAAAAGTAGGCTGCATTCCAAGGGCTTCCCTTGCCTTGGGCTCTTTTCTTACAGTGTAGTGTGTTTTAGTTTGGCGATTATTATTGCTCATCTGTTTGCCAACATTGATTTTCCCCATGTTATTAATAAATGGGGAATTATAAAAAGATCGAATAAAAAAAACTTAGCGACTGATGATGGACATACTGTTTTAATAACTTGAGCGGTATGAATTTGAGTAAGCGAAAAATTAACTAAACTAACGACGAATATTGATTAATAATAATATCCAGAACGAACTTACAAAAAGTGGGTTGTGATTAATCCATTTCAGATATTAAAATTCTATCCGTGCGACTACATTACTAAGTGAGCGACTAGAAATAGCTCGCGAATAGGTTAGAAGACTAAAGCGGGAGCTTATTTTTTTTTATATAAGAGCTCAAAAACCTCTGCTCATTATAGTATTTTTCAAAGTGGTTTTTGTATTCGAAACACTTCATTTAAGATAAAATGCCGCTCAGTATTAAAAAAAAAAATTGTGAAATATAAAAAAAAATGCAGGACGTAACTTTGACACAAACAAATATTAGGTCGCTCAAATATTATGTATGACGCTTCTCATTTTGTGTTTTAAGTACCTCAAATTAATGTTCGTAAGTTGCTGTTCTGTTGATTTCTCGTCACTCGCAGTCAGTCGCTCACTTACGAGGGGCATTCAAAATATTCTCGGTATGTGGATGAAAACAAACAAGTACGAAAAGTTTGATATTTTTATTTTTCAATATACTCCCCCCCTATGTTCATACACTTATAAGATCGATCAATTTTTTTTTTTAATCCCTCATAAAAATATTTTTTATCTTTGGTGTTAAAATGCTCCTCCACGGCCGTCTTCAACGCTTCATCGTCAGAAAATTTATTTCCACGCAGATCCTTTTTAAGATTGGGGAACAAAAAGAAGTCGCTTGGGGCTAAGTCCGGACTATAGGGTGGATGAGTAACAGTTTCAAACCCACATTCAACAATAGCTGCCTTGGCAATATGAGCAGTATGGACAGGGGCGTTGTCATGCAGAAGCAGAACACCTTTAGTTAACTTTCCTCGCCTCTTTTCTTTGATCGCATCTCTTAATTGACGTATAACGTTAGCGTAGTACTGCCCTGTGATATTTACACCTTTTTCTTTATAATCGATAAGCAAAACTCCCTCACAATCCCAAAATATTGTGGCCATGACCTTGCCAGCTGAAGGGATTACCTTAAACTTCTTGGGATGAGCTGAACCCTTAATGTGCCACTGCATGGACTTCTGTTTGCTCTCTGGGTCATAATGATGAACCCAGGTTTCATCTCCAGTAACTATTTTTTGCAGCACCTCATCGGGATTTTCACCACACAGGTCGATAAAATCTGAACAGCATGCCACACGCATATCCTTTTGAAGCCGCGTCAGCATTCGCGGAACCCATCTTGCACTTACTTTTGACATATTAAGATGGTCATGTATAATGTCATGTACGGTACCAATAGAGAGATTGGTTACTTGAGCTATAGATTTTACCTTCACTCGACCGTCTTCCAATATAAGTTTTTCCACTTTATCAATATTTTCTTGTGAGGTAGCCACTACAGGCCGGCCAGGTCTAGGGTCATCTTCAATACTCTCCCTTCCACGCTTAAATTCGCTTGACCATTTTTGAATAGTAGATAAAGAAGGAGCAGACTCACGGTAAACACAATCCATTTCCTCTTTTATGGTTTTTTGATTTTTACCCTGTTTTGTCAAGAATTTTATGACGGATCGGTGCTCTAATTTCGTTAACATTGTTAATTCGCTCATGGTGTTCATGTTTGTTCGGCAATTGCAGAAAAACATAAGAACATCTCGGTTCCAATTTTACTTTTTTTTAAATGTCAATGGATGAATCTTAGCGGCCAGTAACAAATATATATATAAAAGAGGTTGTAACGTATCAATACCGAGAATATTTTGAACGCCCCTCGTAGTAATACTATAACGTAAATTAATTATTTTTGTCACTTAAAACTTTAATTTACAGTCACTCGTTTAAATACTACCCTTAATTAATCAATAGTCAGTATAGTATTAAGCTGAATGTTCGTTGTACTGTAGCCCGAAGGGCTAAAGGAAACAGAAGAAAAAACTTGCCTGCGGCGTATGCCGAGGTTGGCGAAACATGCGACAGGGGAAACATATCGGGGAATGACGTAACTAACGTACCTATGGCAAAAAGGAAATCAACGATTGATAACTTATAAAATAGATAAAACGCGAATGGGTATAATATATGCTAATGGGGAAAATACATTTTGGGTGACACATTTATAAATAAAAAATCATTTATTTCAAGCATCACATAGCCTATGTAGCTATGTTGTGTGTAGCCATACAAGAAAATAAAAACAGACAAATACAAATTAAAAAAACAAATCAAATCAAATCAAATCAAATAATTTATTGCACTCATGTCAGTATACAGTTTAATTCAACATACAGTTCAACATGAACCCTGTAAGGACACAGCAATGAAATAACTTATAATTTAAGTAATAATCGTTATATCATGTTAAATATCTAAAACAAATGAAATAACAAAAAGTAAAAATTGGGATATTTAAGAAAAAAAAAAAATTACATTAAAATTAATTAAAGTCCAGTAGAATTAAAGTCTTGGCTGAGACCATGGAGGACTTAAGCACGATGCTCGATGACCTCAGTAAAGCCTCCGAGCGAGTTGGTCTAAGGATGAACATGGATAAGACAAAGATCATGTCAAACCTCCATGTAGTACCAACCCCCATTTCAATCGGACACTTTACGCTCGAAGTTGTAGACGATTATATATACCTAGGACAGACTGTTCAGTTAGGTAGGTCCAACTTTGAGAAAGAGGTCAATCGTCGAATCCGACTCGGCTGGGCAGCATTCGGGAGGCTACGGCACATCTTTTCGTCCAATATTCCGCAGTGTCTCAAGACGAGAGTCTTTGACCAGTGTGTGTTGCCAGTGATGACATATGGCACGGAAACGTGGTCGCTTACTATGGGCCTCATAAGAAGGCTCAAAGTCACCCAAAGGGCAATGGAGAGGGCTATGTTGGGAGTTTCTCTGCGCGATCGCATCAGAAATGAGGCTATCCGCAGCAGAACCAAGGTAACCGATATAGCCCTCCGAATCGCTAAACTTAAGTGGCAGTGGGCGGGGCACATTGCACGTAGAACCGATGGCCGTTGGGGCGGAAAGGTTCTCGAGTGGCGACCACGTACCGGAAGGCGCAGCGTGGGTAGGCCCCCCACAAGGTGGACTGATGACCTGGTAAAGGTCGCGGGAGTCCGCTGGATGCGGGTGGCGCAGGACCGGTCATTGTGGCACTCTTTGGGGGAGGCCTATGTCCAGCAGTGGACGTCTTTCGGCTGATATGATGATGATGATGATGATGAGAATTAAATTTTGATTTTAAAAATTGAGATCTAGAATAATTACATTAAATTAAAATTGTCATTGGGTACCTGTAAGTATTTTCATTTATCGGGGGACTTTCATTTTGTATTACTGGAACCTTCTTATTCATAAAACCTAACAAACCTCTGTGTTTCACTTTGATCGGAATTTAGAATTTCGTTATCAGCCGTTTAGGCATTTAGGAATGTAAACAAACAAAAGCATATGACACGCTTTAATGATGTTTTATGAAATTTGAATTAATGAAAAACTATTCTAATTGGCTGGTTGACCGGGTTACGTGGATTAGTTTGTGTACATTATTTTGCAGGATTATACAGAATGGTCAGTTAACTAGCTTTGTGTTGGCGTTTGTACGGTAAACATTTACTGAGAACCTCTTTTAATAAAAATACGTTGCGTCAAACACAACGTGTTGAACGTTTATGAATAAGGCCTTAACCGTGTCCGTGTTCCCAGGAGAAAGGCAACACGTGCCTGCACGTGGCGTGCCGCGCGGGCCAGCCAGCGCAGGCCGAGCTGCTCGCGGCCTGGGGCGCCGACCCCAGCGCGAGGGACCGCGATGGACTTACGCCCGTCGACGCCGCCAGGTCAGCTTCCTTCCATAAGTCTATGTCCTTACATTACTTTTGTTTTGACTTATTTTATACAGTGTACCAAAAATGGGATGTGAACCGATCAAGGGCGTAACAAGTATCGTGTTCTGATAAGAAAAAGCTTTCTAGTTTTTTTTTACATTTGTATGGAGCAGGTCGGCGAACGCTCCAGACAAATGAAAAAAAAAATCGCGTCAAAAAAAAATCTTTCAGTTTTTTCTTAATTATCGTATAGCCCTGTTGGACCCGGCCAATACAATTGTGCGGGTTGATAACATTTAATAAATAAAAACATGGCAATGTACTTCATTTTACGTTAGCAGGGCCTTGTTTTTCGGGTCTGAAAGGGATAGATTTATTTCACCTATTCTAGAATAGGTGAACTAGTTACTACTTACTTAAACTTGCTTGACCTAGTTTAACGAAATTGCAGATGCTGACACTGTAATTTATGTATACCTAACGTAATTTTTATAGGCGATTTATTGATATGAATGTACTTTAAATAGATGTAAGTTATACTATGCTAAGTAATCAAGTTTCTATGGAATGACAGCTGCCGGCGCCATTTTTAACGTTGATCGGTCTGTAATCGTATGTTGTGCTGGTGCAGAGAGGCTATGTGCTGCCTCGTAGCGTCTAGCAGTATATCTCGGCGCAGCGGGCACAGCGCGCCGAGCTCAGCTGCTAACGTGTCCACGTTTGCAGACAAGGCGGCCACGTGGAGCTGGCAGCCCGCATGGTGGAGCTGGTGTACGAGGCGACGGACCGCCTGATCCAGTTCCTGACGGGCGCGCGGCCCGAGCACGCCACGGGCCGGCACTTCGCCGTGCCGCGCGCCAGCGACGCGCACGAGATGACCGACGTCGCCAAGGCCGCGCGCGGGAAGCTGCAGCTCGTGAGTACACTGCCATACTCGGGAAATATCAGAAAAGAAAGAAAAACGTGACACACACAAAACGACAAACATTGAATAAAATTACAAATAAACACGTCACGAAATGGTTCCAACTCAGTATGGTGCTGGCGGTTACTAGCGCTGGTCTTCCGTTGGAACCATTGGTGAAACCACGGAGGGCAGCGCAGCGCAATAAAAAAAATATAAATATAAAAACTTACAATAATAATATTAATAACAACAATAACACAGTCAAACAATTGAAAAAAATTAAACAGAAAATAAATTAATAAAAGAGAGAGAGATCAGTGTTGGGCTTAATGCATTACGTTTGTAATCGCATTACAAATTAAATTACATGTAATGCAATTACGAGTAATCGCATTACATTCGTAATCGCATTACATTGCAATTACGAGTAATGCATTACACGTAATTGCATTACATGTAATGCTGTTACAAATATAATGCAATTGTAATGTAATGCATTACGGCATTACATTCGTAATCGCAAACAGGGACATTTCAGCACTTAGTATTTTTTTGCCAAAGTGGCGTCATTATAACACCTATTTAAAATGATTGTTACGTATAGAACACGCCAAAATAAGCATCTGTTAATTGAAAAACCTCGTTCTTTTCCGTTCTTTGATAAAAAAAAGAACACCTAGCTGTCATCAGTCGGTTTTGCCACCTTTAAATGACTGACCTTTGAACCCGAATATCTCGGTAAATATCGATCTGAGAGAAAAAGTTTAAAAATAAAACATGCTTATTTTTACGTATTTATAACGATAGAAAAAAAATCTAACATTTTCTAAGTGCAAAAATCCGAGTCGGTTCACGATACCGTATTTTTTTGTCCCGGTTCACGATACCGTATTTTTTTGTCCCGGTTCACGATACCGTATTTTTTTGTCCCAGAACCGTTTAAATGACTGACCTTTGAACCCAAATATCTCGGTAAATATCGAACTGAGAGAAATAGTTTAAAGAATAAAACATGATTATTTTTACCATAGGAAAAGAAAATAAAAAATAATAAAAAATCAAGTTTTCCAAGTCCATAAACCGGCTCCCTTTCCTACCCCAGTCCCCAACCCATTAATTTAATTTTGAATTTAATAATGAAAACTGTTTTAATAAATAAAAGTAATTTGTAATTTTACGAAGTACTGCATTACAAATTAAAATTACAAAATGTAATCTGTAACAAATTACATTTTTTAATGTGTAATGCAATAAATGCATTACAAATTACATTTTGTAATCTGTACTGCGATTACGAATTACATTTTGTAATTTGTAATGCAATAATTGAAATTACATTTTGTAATTGTAATTTGTAATGCAATTACTTTTTGTCCCACACTGATAGAGATATGGCAAGGCTTATTAGTAAGAATTCAGAATTTTAGTGAGTTTATTAACAGGAAATTAAAAAAGTAAGCAGGCCAATAACTATAATTATATGCAGCTAGTGTCCATACATATTTTTTTCATCACACTTGCTCGAAACGGGCTTCATAATGCGCAGACATACAGAGCTGTAATAGCCTATGTTACGCCCACGGGCGTAATGTTTTTATTTTATTTTTATTGTATCTGTCACTCATGCGGCAGTTACAAAGCAAAGAGGTTTTATATCAAATGCGATGTCTGAAAATGTATTTATAAATAAATTTAAACTTAAAAACACTGCTAAAACATGTTTAACAGAATTATTTACAGATTTAATATGTAGTTATTTCGTGTCTATGTAATTTTTTTTTAAGTGTTTTCAAATCGTGGCTGTATACCAAAGGGTCTTTGCCATACGCGCCTCACGTCAAATTCAACAAAATGGATAACTGACATGTCGCAGTTTTTATTACGTTTTACATTTCATCTAAAATGTATTTGTTTCCTCGCAAATGTGATGAAAAACATTGTGTATATCGTTAAACAATGTACTATTATCACGGTGCGCTCCAATGTTACCTGATCACTGCGTGGAAAGTTGAAAGTTGATGTGAACTAATAGAACTGGCACGGTGACCGAATACGAGTCTTGGCCTCCGACACAAGAGTACGCCGCCTTGCAAGGTCCAGCGCATAATCTTGCCAGCTAGCGCCGGCTCAGGTCCCGCAGATCCACTTCCACCAAATTCGTCCAGCAATACTTGAATTGACGTGAAATCGACGACAATTCCTTGACAGCCGGTGCTTGTTGTTAAACTTAATAGCTGGTGAGAGCAAAGTGCTAGTGGAAGAAAATTAACACAACTTTTAACTTAGCGTGCAGTCCATATGGCTTACGACCACACTATTTGGAGACGGGACTATTTGTGGTCGCTATCCTCAAGAAGTGTTTAATTTTTGTTCCAGCTACCCAACCATTTGTTTGAAGAGCTTGTGATGGATATCTACGATGAAATCGACCGCAGAGAAACTGAAGCCAGTAAGTGTCGTGTACTTAGTCCTAGAATCTCACTAACTCAAGGACTACTTCGAAATGTTTAGATTGCAGGACAGGACTGTCTGTCTCGAGTCATGATCCGTATTAGTTGGAGTACATGGACGGTTGCGGTGTTTTAATGAATGTGATGTTTGTTTGTATGGCAGTATGGCAGACGAGCGGCACGGGCCTGGAGCGGTGCGGCGTGGTGTTCCTGCCCGTGAACCCCGCGCTGTCGGCGCCGCGGAACCAGGGCCGACAGAAGCTGGCGCGGCTGTCCTGCGTGGAGCTGGGCGCGCTGTGCCGAGACGTGCTGCTGGACGCCACGAGGAGACAGCATATAGCTTCGCTTCACCCGCACGGTACTCTGCAGCATACGATTACAGACCGATCGACGTTAAATATAGTGCCGGCAGCTGTCGTTCCATACAAACTCGATTGCTGACCGATCAACGCTAAATATGGCGGTGGACCTGTCATTCTATAGAAACTTGTCTAACTTTCCATACATTCCAATTTTGACGAACAATACTTACACTACGATTACTGACCGTTTTGTTGCCACCTACCCTTGGAGCCCTAAATCGTTGGTAAGTCTACAAAAGGTTTTTTTTTAAATTATAATTTTGAAGAAGTTCTTCAGAAATATATTGGTGCCGTGACCAGGATAGATGCAAAGTTTCACCCCATTAAAGTATTTCAAATCAAATCTTCAAAAAAGTGAAAAGTCTGGCCAGCGAGTCGTGACAAAAGCGTTTTTTCATTTTTTTTTATATGTGGCTACAATTTTACCTATGAAATAAGCTGTCAGTTATAAGTACCTATTACGCCGCGATACATTTCGTGTTACCAGCAAGCGGTTTTTTTTTTAAATTTGCCTTTTTTTTCTTGTGACACTGTACTAAGTAACTGGTTCTGTGATTGGATTCGTTTAGCGAATTCTACGCTATAGAGCCCGCAGTCTATTTTCATAATAACTCTTATCCAAATCAAATTCTTATGCAGCGCTAATGGGTCCGTTGAACCCGCTGCTGTCGGCGAGCCACCTGAAGCACGTGTCGCAGATGTCGGACGACGAGCCACTCTACGACTCGGTCGCGTCGGACGACGACTACGCCGCGCTCGCACCTATTGACCTCGACGTGAGTACACATTCACTACAAAAATACTACATTTAGTTTGCGGCAACATAGAACACAGCTAACTGACCATCTGTGCTTTATGTGAATTGTAATCAGATTCTTCATAAAAACAGGACGGTCAGTTTACTGTGTTGGCGTTTGTACTATGATTGTACATACGTTTGCGACTGCAGAAGAATCACAAGCGTGTTGCCGACCCTTTAATGATTTGAGGATTCGTTGATAGCTAGAGACGAATGCGGGTTTCTCTATCCCAATACTGCACATCCTCGGGAGCTTTGGCGACCTTACTCACCACCAGGAACACAACACCACATCTTCAGAGCTGCAAGGTGGAGGTACTTCCTTAGTTGGGTTGCTCCACCTACCTCTCTCATAATATGTCGGCGCCGACTATGTAATAAAATCAAGATACAGTTAATTATAGTGTGCCGCCAATTTGCAGACCAACCTTTCAGACGAAAAGGTAAAATATTCCCAGAATACATGGTTAACTTGTGTTCCTGCAGATGAGTTTAGACCCGCGCGCCGGTGAGACTGTCTCCTCGACATACAACCCGTCTCTCCCCATCGAACACTCCACCAGCTCTGATCTCCGCTTCTCATCCCTACGAGGAAAGGAAGATGTAAGCTCGTTAAAGAAAGAATTAGACAGCAGAGATTCGACCATCACCGAGCTGAAGAACCAACTCAAGAATCTACAGACAATAGTAGAGCAACTCACTAAAGAAAACAGCGTTCTAAAGACGAATAGCATAGACGATAACAACAGCCTAACTTCGCAGACCGATATAACAGACAATATTTCTAGTAACGGCTTAGATAGCGCTTGCAAACCCCCCGAAAGAGGCCGGAGTCTAGAGACAGACCAACTCACACTGAGCGCCGAAGAGGCGGACTTAAAGCAGGCACTCAAGAGCTCTCAGCGACCGGTCAGTATGTATGAAACTAGGGAGGGACCAAAGAATAACTGGCACGTTACTAAACACCAGGTACTAATCATTAATTTTACTAATTTTAGTCGCTTGTAGTTAGACGTATCTTACAAGTAGTTTGATTTAGAAAACTAACTTAAATTTTGACATTTTGTAGAACAAGTACGGTGTGGTGATTAGACTCAAAAAGGTTAACAGTTCACTGGATTAATAGTAATTAGTAATCAGGTTGATACAAAGGCTAAGGTGAAATGGTTTAAGTATATGTATTATATAATGTATGTATGTGTGTGTGTATTATAATAGATGTAGAATATTAGAAACACAAAAGCGTTACATTTTGGTGCTGTGACCAAGATAGGTATACTATTTTACAGAGGGAAGAAATAAAGTGCTTTACACCGCACATTCTAGTGGCTAATTAAAATGTAATTGAGGATTATTTTTAAATTGAATCTGTGATTCGGACCGATATAGTCGATGTATGAGAACTTTCTACGTTAACGCATATTAATGTACAGACAAATTTGGGGTACTCTTCATTAGCACCATCAGTCTAAGCCACATTAGACCGCTGTTTAGAACCACCGATCTTTTTGATAATTTAATAAGCGACACCGCAGCGCATAAATCGGTCGCTCGGCTCGGCACTAGTCCACCACCTTTGTTCTGCATCGCAAACCAACCATCACTTGGGTTATTTCCAGCTAACGACTCTCTCAAGCCTCGACCGCTCCCTAACTCAGAGCGTACTTGAATCCAGCGAAGTATTACCGACAGCCGACATGGTGCACCGGCGGGCAGAGGCGGTGACCCGCGGCATACAGGAACTGTGGGCGGCCGCCAGGGAGCTCGGGCCCGCCAGGCTCAGTGAGCGCGCCGAGGGCATCCGGAAGGCAGTTAGAGCGCTGCTGACACTGTTCCCACAGGTAATTGTGCTATCTGTGGTTACATAGGTTCACAGGTGGGTGTGGCGTAGTATACAAGAACTGTGGACGGCCGCGCGAGAGGTCTGAGCGGTTGACTACTGAAGTTGGTCCCTAGGTAAGTGTCCCTCGTGGCAAACAGCTCATCGAGGGCATCAGGAAGGCGGTTAAAGACTGTTGCCACAGGTAATTGTGGTTACCATCTTTAGGTTGTGGTCCCTCAGGTAAGTGAAGAGTAGTGTGTATACATAGAGATGGTTCTCATCTGGGCGATGGCTCGTGGTATACGGGAACTGGGCCGCGTGCGTCGAGGCGGGTAGGGCACTCAAATTGTTTTTATATTTTTATACTTTTTACTATGGAGGTCCCAACTCAACATTTTGCAACTGTTGAGACTACTAAAATAAATTCGACCAATCACGTGGCGCCGTTACTACACTAAAATGTATTTGACCAATAGGACGCCGTCATGAGAAAGTCAACAAAAAAGAAAAAAGCCGTTGGCTGCACTTGGTTTCAGCAGGGCTCAGATTTTCAATAGATATTATTAGATACCAAGTTTGTTTAATTAGTTCAGTTGACTCGTAGAAAAAGTATTGTATACCATAGTTATATAATTAGCTTTTTAAGTCTCGTACCTTAATTAGGCCACGAAGCTTGTGAGAAACGTGGTACTCGACTGATAAAGCATACATTATATAACGATTGCATAAAATACTATTTTCTTCGCATTCTTAACCTAGTTCCGATTGTTTCAACCATCAATAGAATAACGTGAGTATTTTATTTGGTGGCTTTTATATTTCTTACTTGGGATGACTGTTATAAGACCGATGATGATAATTATAGACATAAGCCGTGAACATATATTTTTCGCCAGACATGTTCTGACCGCGAGCTGAGCCTGGTGCTAAGCTCGCTCCGCACGAGCGGAGAAGCCCTCAGCTCGGCCTGCAAAGCCGCCGCCGCCATCGACGACGTACGCGACGCGGCCTACGAACTAGCGCGGGCCACGAAACTGCTCGTCACGCACTTCCAAGTGGACTCCTAGCGAACACCACGATACACCACGGTGTGAGCTGTAGGCTCGACTGGTGTACGGAACTGCTGTAAGTGACTTTGACTCCTATGACGTGCTAAATGTGTTCCTTTGTTATGCTGAAACTCACGCGTAACCAGAACGACGTATGAGCTCCTGCGTACCTCCGAGATGTTCGTCACTTCCACCAACGACGAGATGCCCCATCGTATGTGCGCCCTGCACTCACCGCAATATGTATTATTCGACCGCGAAACGGCGTTATGGCAATACTGTCATCCTATGCCATTCTGATCGCGGTCATATAAGTAGATCATGGTGTCATTGACGTGGTGTATGCAGATTGCAAGTTGAATTTTACGTGTCGGTTAAATTAAGACAAGTAGTGCGTTCTATTTCGACGCTGGTCTACCTTTGATCCCATACGCTGCGTATGTTAGCACTGTGATGTTAGCTGTTTATAATGTTTATGTCTATTACTATGTGATTCTGTACGCAGCGGGCTCCGTCTACGGCGGCCCATTTCATCAAGCTTCAAGTTACCATTTTTCAATTATAAAGCTGCAACACTGTCCGAATGGTCAGTCGCGAACTCGTTATGCATCAAGTGCCTCAGTGCCCTAAATTACACGTAGCTTTGTGAAATGGGCCCCAGGACATCAGAGAACAACTTGTACATTTAACATCACGCTGCTGACAGGGACAGAAGTAAAAAAATAAAAATAAATATTGTCTAAATGGGGATCGGGGCCGTTTGAATAATAATTCCTCTATATGATTCCAAAGGGCCACAACCGTAAATGTTGCTCCCGCAATGTAACATAGAGTACTGCTTTAGACCACACTTGAACCAGTGAAACACCACGTTGAAGATGGACCCTAGTGGGGCGAGTGGTAACGAAGACTCGAGTGCTTTTTCGGTGATTTTTATAAACCGGGACTCGTGTCGTGTTACATGTACGATTATTAGATTTTGAATATGAGTTAATCAACTATTTCTTGTCTTTATTTTGTCCCGTTACCCAGGAGTCACATGACTGAGTTTCTTGGAAATAATGGACATGAACATCTCCCATGCTTAGAAGATGGCCGATAAAAAGGGCGTTAACATTTTAACTAAACCTTGCATGTGGTTAATTTAAACCGTGAAGTGTTAAAAGTGACCCAGAAGATGACAAGAAAGAAGTTAATTCACCCATATTCACATTACTATGAAGAAGTTCCGTTTAAAAATCTGTTGATTATTTCAAATAATAAAAGATAAATCACTGTGGTTAGATTACTTTTGACTCCAATATGGTTGATTAATATTGGTTGTGTACAAGACTTCCGTAAAAGTATTATTTTTTTTAGTTTCGTTTGGTTTTTACCTATGAATGATGATTTCTCATTCGGCGTTGAATCGTCACTGTGTTCGTGATTATGTATTAAAACGTAACTGACGTGAATTGAATCAAAAATAAGGATAAATGTAGTATAATTTACGTATAGTTGTGTTAGGTAGGTACACATTTAAAGTGTACATTTATTTAAGTCACAATCAGTTTAGTACAAGTATTTTTCAAACTTTATTAAAATTGCGCGTGTCAAATGTATTCGGTAGCCCAGATTACGCCTTATCGCATTGAGATTAAGCCTCATTTCTGCTTAAAACAAATTATATTAGCATTTATCAGAGTTTATGAGAGGCTATGAAATTATTGTTGACGCAAATAACGATAGGAACTCCCTCCCAGTGGAAAGTTGTGTCACTGTAGTATGGGTTATGAAATATGAACTTTATTTTACATGTTGCAAGGTTGCTTTTGCACTTTTATTATTCAGCGGGGTTAGAAAACAATTTCGCACTTCAGATGCCGCTCCTGCGTTTAGATCCAGAAAAATGACAGTGACACGCAAATACTTTCTTAACATCATTTGTGTAGAGGTTTGTAAAAATATACCAAAAAGAAGAGTTTGTGGTATAAACTGGTTATTAAAAAAAAATTTTTTGCGCCGGTTATTTCAACCTTGTTTTACCTACATTTCAAGTCGGACTAGGGATTTGTGATTTTAAAATTGTATAAATTCGAACACTGGCTTGTTAGTTCTAAATGCAGTAGCGCCCTCTGGTACGAACTACTTTTTAATTTGTAACCCCATTGAGTAAATTACGTTGGTCAGTACGGTTGAGATTGTTGGATGTGGCAGTTTTTATAAAACTGTCATTGGAATTTGAATCGTCTACCTAGGATTATAGAGTTGCTTTTGCAATGGACTACTTTAAAGCAATTCGGCCAACTGAAATGATGTCAAGCAAGCAATCGCTCTCATTCTACAGTGGCATTGATGGTGTTAATGACTATATCATGATATTCATGATTAAATGAACAATCATTTGGTTCCTTTCACGCACGTGTGTGCAAATCGACAGAATGTAAAGTCGTGTTGGTGTAGACTAAATAAATTTATTAGACTTTAAGTTACATTATTATACCATATGTACACGTAGATAGTTGTTATGTTCGAGCTGGGTAATTATTAAAGTTCGACATGGCATTCTTACGTCAATATATATTTAAAAAAAACTTTAATGTAACTTGTGAATTTTGCATTAGAGATTAAACATCTAAATTTAATCAATCATAGATCTTCATCTTCCAATTAATACATAACCTATCTAACCATTCGAGAAGAATGGCAATGAAATCTGAACCGACGAGGAAATAGTTTAAATTGTTTCATTTTAGAATCGAAAACAACAAAACAAATGCAATGATATGATATCCCATTGAATAGGGTGCCTTTTAGACCTTTAGGCTACTTGAGGTTTAACACATCTGAGATTGAATGTCAAAATTGTATGCCATCTTGAAATAAACTCTTTGGTTAGTCGATTCGACACTGAAGAATGTTAGTGAACTTTAATAATTATTTAGCTTCGCGCCATTAAATTGAGATCATATAAATATAGTTATTAGTTATTGGTTCGTTATAACTACTCAAGTGCCATACCCAGCGCGGGTCAATTCGGCTGTATCGGTCTAACCAAAGCTAACGCTTTGTCATTGTCACAAATTAACCTTGTATAAAAAAGCAGGCCACGCGAAATTAAACCTTATATCTATGTTACTAAGATCATTCTTGCTCTATATAATAACGCGCGCGCCGCGTCATTCCATTTCATGTGTTCTCTATTAGTAATTTTTTTCTTACTGGTTAAACTACTATGGTTCTTTTGACTTTGTAATAAAGTATAATTTTCAATGAATGTAATATTTTTAGCTGACTTGGATTCTTTATTTCCTTTGTAAGACTAATGTGCATTCAATCTGAAATAATAATCATGTCTATTTGTTTTAATATGAATTAAAATAAAATTCAAAGTAGGAAAAGATGCAGTTTTCGTCCTTTGTAGCGATATACAGGGTGTACCAAAAATGGGGTGTGAACCGATCAAGGGCTCAACAGGTATCGTGTTCTGATAAGAAAAAACGGGGAAAAAAAATTTTACGCGATTTTTTTTTACCTTAGTATGGAGCGTTGGCTTACTGGGGCGACAAGCTCCATAGAAATATTAAAAAAAAAAACGATTTTTTTCTTTCTGTTTTTTCTTATCAGAGCACGATACCTGTAAAGCCCTTGATCGGTTCATACCCCATTTTTGTTGCACTTTGTAGATTCCATATATTAATTATGTACTGTGTAAGCAGAATTCAAATGTCATTTTGTTTATGTATTATGTATATAGAAACAGTGCACATTTATAGACACTGTATATGGTGCGTTTACTTTTCTAGCATATTTTTTCTCGAGATTGTATTTAAGTTTCATGTATAAATAACGCATTTATTAACATTTATATTGAATAGTATTTTTTTAATTATTTGTCCTAATACTTACTTAACGCTTTAAACGTATGTAACTTAAGTCTAGAAAGTTATTTTTGCTGTATTATGTACAATGTACCTACATTCTACTTTCAGAATATATAGAATATATGAATATATAGGGCTTACTTCGTAACAAGCAGTAACTTATATGACAAGACCTTTAATACCGGTGATATACTTATTATTTAAATATCTACCCGCCTCTAACCATGTTTTTAAAAGCGGTCTCTTTCTTGTAAACGCAAGAAAGGCATCCGCTTTTAGTATGTTACAAGTCGTTATGAAAATGTCCTCTGCATATAAGTCAGTATATCATCAGCACTACAAAACTAACTATAGTTATTTATCAGCCAGTGTAAACGGGACTCTATTTCTCGTTAAATAAGGTTCATTGTTGCTGGTCGTACCCGACTGTGCCTCAGTACTGGCGGACGCGGGTCGCTTGTGAGTATATACGCTTATTGGATGACACCATTAGGAGCGGTTAGTGATGCTTTGGTGTAAGTAATCTTTGGGGGTAACGGGAATCCAATATTTGATCTAATCTTTGATCTTTTAGTGTCAAGTACAGTAAAACGCTAAATAAAACCATTACCACCTTTACGGGCCTGCTTGCACGCAAAGCAACCGTAAATTTTCTATGCGCCTGCATTGTCGGTACAGTCCAAGGCAAAAATATCTTGACACCGACTCTGTTGCATTTTGCAGCTGGGACGTACGCTCACGGACTTCAATTGTTGACCCATTTGGAGCTCATTTTATACTGGACACTTAAATGGCTCAACAATTAAAGTCCTTGACCGTACCACACAGCTTACGTATGGACAGACGCAAGGGCACTTTAATCCTTTTTCAGGCTGGTCATTGAAAAATCACAACCGAATTATGTCAGTCTTACCCCTACAAGTTTAAGATACATTATGGCAGCCAGTATCTTGTCGATATAAATAACGCCTATGCAAAATGTCAGTCAGTCGTGTGTAAATATGTCAACACCTATACACTGCTGGCAAAGCCACCTTGCTAAAATCAGCCAGGAGCAAGACCAGTTTAAGAAGAAATCGCTGTATATATTTGATTCCCGTTAAAAAACCTGTATTATATTGTACGCGCAAATAAGAAATAGAATGTTGCGTATCGTCGGAGCTCGATGCATCGACTCCAGTGCTTGTGTCAGTTGTACCCAGTACACAGTTTAACGATCGTGCCTAAAATGTTGAAATATTCATACATTTGTTAGAACCTAGATACCTAACTTAATATTTACTATATCATTTTTTATATGACCGTTTCATATATTATCTATGTCATAGAATTTGAATGTACGTATCTAGATACGATGTGAAATTTATATATTATATTTCTTACGAATTGTAATAAGTATTGATGAATTATATACATATAACGAGTATTTGTGATGTGCCAATGTTTATGTAAAAGACCTAGGATAGCAAGTAGGTAGAAACGCTATGTGAGAATTCCTGTCTCCGTCTAGAAGTCCAGATGTACGCTTTAAACAAAACATTATTTCAACTATACAGATCTTTTCTACTAATTTCTAGGCTAATACAGTCAAGGGAATAAATAGAGCTACAGAATATCATGAAATTCATAGCATAACAGACTATCTGTATCGATCTCAGCGAAAAGGGGCGTTAGTGTCTTTAGTGCGCATTTACTCTAATACAAATTGTTCTTATGTTAAAATAAGCTAATACACCCAAACCCGAATACAACAACCCAGTCTAGATAGATAGATAGATAAATCATTTATTTGGCATTTTGCAACAAAATAAAAAATACAGAAAAAAAGAAACAGAGAAAAACAACGATAAAAGAACAAGTAAAACAATTGTGGTACGGAAATAGAATTATAAATTAAATTTAAGGCATACTTGTGCGTTGCAATAATGCCAAAAAGGTACTAGCTCAGTTTTGCTCTGCTCGTGTGAGCTAGCACTGATATTCTGCCAGTACCTCGGGTCACGATGCAGGTGAAATATTAAAAGAAAATTATATTTTTATAGTCTAGTATAAAAATAGAAAAGCACTTCATGTAATGAAACATCCCTATGTCGTTGTAATAAGGGTACATTTGAAACGAGTAGATGCACACGCCCAGCCTAGCATACACTTTATTCCCTTGACTTCAACAAGTTTTCAGAAGTGACATACCTAAAGTCGCCATCAATGGAATTTGCTAACTATGTAAACAAACCGCCATAGTGAAAGACTATTTTAATATGGCGGTTTGTTTACATAGTTAGCAAATTCTATTGACGGCCACTTTATGCTTAATTGTAAAATAGAGCATACATTCGTAGACACCGACTTTAGATACCGAACCACTTTTCTAAAGCGTAATATATTTGTAACTTTGCACTTTTAATTACAAAGGAAACAGGTTTTCTTTAGCTCTATACGAAAATTATTAGAATTTGTATCGTTTAACATATAAAATTCTATTGGTTACTTATTACTAATTGTTTTATTGCCATCACCCTCCAGGCTAAGCCCTCAATTTTTTTTGGATGCCATTGACCTCAAACAAAGAAAAAGTTTCTTGGTCTTCATAAAACTTTTTCCTTGGTCTGAGAACTCTGAGGCCATATAGACGCCGAAAGTCGCCGTGGTAAAAGTAGACTACGGCATCGGGTTGAGGTATGTTGTGCGCGATAGACTAGCAACCTGTGGCTGCAATATCACATTTTCGCCGTCTTTAAACAGCAATTGCTAGAAGTCACTGAAATTCACATTTAATGTGCTTTGCCTACCCCTTCTGGGACCACGGTCGTGCGTGACTTAATTTATGTGTCATAAGATAACGCGTTACTTGCTCCAATTACTTCTTTAAAATAACCAGGTAGGCAATAAAAGAAAACAAAACATCATAAAAACAGTGATTTATTTGTAGATTTATAAAATAATTACAATATTAACACCATCACTCGAATAAATATAAAGTAATTATAGTATTCAATATACCTAATATTTAATTTAATAATGTCATGCAAAATGCATCTCCCGTTCTGGTCTCGATTTGTACATATTTCGTCCTAGAATATCATAACGATTACAAAAAGTACGTATAATTGACAAAATATTTGTAAAAAATGCCGAGTGTAATAGTAATAGCCACAGAAAACGTGTTACACTAAAATATACGTTATTTCAATGTATTTATGTCATAGATTTAATGGTGATTTTGGCTCATAATTACCTGCGGCGACTTGATATGACTCAATGGGCAATGGTGTCTGCCCACGGCACTTTGCTAGTGCCTTCAAGGTCGCTCAAACGATATTTAAGTTTATGGAGCTATTATAACAATGACCGGCGATCATTATGTGATCATCTGTTTACAAGTCAAATGCGTTCAATGCAGGTTTAACTTCTCAACGAAATACCAACTCAGTGAATATGACCACAAGCTCTAAAATCGTGTAACGCTTTTTACTACTGTTTTCATCAAAATACGTACGGTCACAAACTTCAATTGTTGCGCCATTTAGAACTCACTTTATACTGGACACTTGAAATCTTAACTATTTTTTATTTTAGAAACTTAGTCCGCAGTAAGCTCGGCCGAATTTCACCTTCCCATACAAACGTAGTTACGCTCTCATTTTAAAACTACCTGTTGGATTGTGACGAAACTTTGCATATACAATGACATGAGGTATATCTATGTCTGTAATTAGCTTATATGGTTCCAGTTTATAAAACAAATTAAATACAGCATAAACAAGTTTTGTATAAAAAACTTAAATTAGCTGTATTTTTTTACTATGGTATCTGAAGCAACATAAACTAATTACAGACATAGATATACCTCATGTCATTGTATATTTTCGTTACAATCTAACACTTAGTTTTAAAATGAGAGCCTAACTACGTTTGTATGGAGAATCGAGCTTACTGCGGACTCTTAAATAGTGTCCCACTGGACAAAGCTCTCCCTCCCCTCTCCCCTCCCACTCGTCCCGGCTTTGTGTAATCTCTGCCTAATCGTTACAAAATGCGTCCAGGTCGTCGCCGCGCATCGTGTGGCACCCACTCCGTGGCTATTTTCGCCCACCTCTGTGGATGCATGCGGCAGACGTGGCCAGCCCATTCCCATTTCAGCTTGGCGGTCTTGGGCACTGGTCTCACCACCGGCTAGTAAGCTAGAAAAGTTGGGCGAGTAGCATTACATTGCGGATCTGTAAAGGTCGATTGATCACACTGTGCCTGGTCAGCACGCAATGAACCGTTACTCGCCCAACTTTTCTAGCTTACTAGCCGGCGGTGGGACCAGTGCCTTAACAATTCAAAAACCAAAAATAGTTGATACCCAAATGGTTCAACAATTAAATTCCACAACCGTACGATGCTGATCAGAACACGTTCGGTAACTTATTATTTTTGTATTTAATACATGCATTGGCCATGCTAATTTAGATATGGTAACGGCATATCGCGTGCTGAACCTACACTGTAGGTAGACTCAACATCGAAGATATATCTACCTGTACACATTTTCGCCATGTTACAAAGGATTAAGGTTTATTTATTTATTTAATCTATATTGCACAAAAGAATATCTTATGGTACAGTCAGCGTCATATAGTAAGTAGCAGCCAAGGTAGCCAAATATTTCGGTACACGTCTTTATTACTGTAAGAATAAGGGTGTGTTTTGCGATTTGTCCTGGTGTGTGATCGTGGCGTCATTGTTCCGTCCTCACCTCACCAAATGGCCACAACGGAAGACCAGCGCTGGCGTTGCCAGCATTACGCTGAGTTGTGACCATTTCGTGGCAAATGTGTATGTGCGTACGTGTCCACAGTTTGTCTTTTTGCCATGAATAAATGTTTTCTTTCTTTCTTTCTGTGACGAAATTTTTGGCTGCTCTGGCTGCTGCTAACTATATGACGCTGACTGTACAAAAGGCGGACTAAAAAGTAAACATATCTTTCACGTCGACTCTACAGGTACAGTCAGCATCAAAAGTAACCACGCAAAAGAAGACGTCAAAAGTCTTTTTTAAAAGGGAATAAGGGCTTCTGACGTCTTCGATTGCGCAGTTACTTTTGATGCTGACTGTACACCACCCACGTATTGCGAATCATACCCGCTGATGCAATGTATTCATAGTTAATTATGCATTCCGATATTGCAATTTCAATTAGAAGTATCATCTACGAACGTAATGGATATTTGATAGTGGCTCAAATAGCTTTTACCATGAAACGTTCTTAGACAGAAGCAATAAGCAAATAGCAAATTAATTCTTGTAATTAAATTTAACTAAACGATGTTAGCATAACGTCCCGTTAGAAGACTTTTCAAAACAGTATACCAATTAGGTACTAAAAGAAAACAAAAGTCACTGCGGTCGTTTGACCGTGCAGGGGCCCTATTCAACTGAACGTACCGAATTAGAATTGGTTTCAAGCTGTAAGGCTGCGTTTACGCACAGCAGGGACCGCTCGCGAGAAAAACTACTCGCGCGCTTTGTCTGGTGCATAGGGGTACGTGTGACCTAAGATTTGTTCACGATGCCATTCGAACCAGTTTTTAGTGAGGAACCCCGCAAGGTTTATATTGGAGCAACTGCAATTAAAGAACATCAATACCCAAAAAATTATAAAGATTGACATTGATGGCGGCAGCCGAAACGATTCATACTAATTGACATAAAAGTATGACGTCACAGTCTGCTATTTGTACTCATAATTGTATGGAAAATCAAGTAAATTGCTGTTTCGGCCGCAAATGCATTTTTTTCTAACTTTCAAGCTTTTAATATTTTATGATTCTAATTATATTTTTTAATTTATTACAATAATTTGATGGTTTACCATCCATTTAGCAACACTACGTTACCAATTTTAACATGAGTCTACAGTTCTACACCCCTATTGATGTTCACATCCTGACAAGCGCGGGCGACGTCGTCTGTCCGACTGTGCGTAGGTAAACGTGGCCGAAGGACTAGCGACGCGCGTCGCGGGCGCAGAACAGAAAACGCACACGTCTGTAAATAATAGTCGAATAGTGCCCAAGACTTATGCTAATAAAGGCTACTCGGCATGTTTGTTGGGCTCGGATTTACATACGAATGCCTCCGTTCCAGACATTTCGTCTCGAGGCATTTACTATAGTTAAAATAGTGTTATGTTACTTCGAGGTAATAAAAATTACAACTAAAATAATAATTACATTAAATATATCTTTGTTCGTTTAGGTAGGTAGGTATAGTTGTAAAAATTATAAGAAAAGTAGGTATAGCTACGTAAAATATCTTTGTTCACTCTATCTTAACATTGACATAGTAATTAATGACCGCGTAAGTTAGCAAGTTTGTTTATATCAATGGTAAGCTCTAGGATCATCACTCATCAGTCCATAAAATAAAATTAAGTACCTACCTGATTTACCAATGTACCTTAGGCCACAAAAATAGCCTAAAATGAAGAATTTCAAAACCCCTAACAGACGCATCACTGAAAATCTGAATAGCAGCTGGATATCCATTCGGCCCGGCAATTCCTCCAGACAAAGACAGCTGGAAAACATGCCATGTTGCTAAGCTAAGTAGAGGTACAGCACAGCGCGAACTCACTTAAATTCGGAACAACTTAGCAGTGTGCCTCCTTAGAGGAAACTGTAAGCGATCGCAGCCAAATTGCCACCTCTGACATTTTCACTTTTTTATGTAAGTAGTAGGTACACACTACACTGGTGGTGAAGTTACACCTCCTGAGTATACAATACATCAAAGGCCGTCAATACAGCATATCTTTATAGAACTGATCTGTAACGAAGCATCCCTACAGTTATGTTGTACCTTTAGGTTAGGTAGGTACGTACAGTCAGCGTCATATAGTTAGTAGCAGCCAAGGTAGCCAAATATTTCGGTGCACGTCTTTATTACTGTAAGAATAAGGGTGTGGTACGAAATATTTGGCTTCTCAGGCTGCTACTTACTATATGACGCTGACTGTACCACTCCGCTTGCGTCAGGGGGCAGTTCTAAGAGCATTTCCACATAATCACAGCCTGGTTCCCTCCAAAGTAGATATAGCAGATGGTGGTACACTCATACGTGATCTCAAACCCGTAGCTCTCGCCGACCACCACGTGGAAGGCGGGGCCGAACTTCTTGTCCATAGTTTCCTTCACCATGCGCGCCGCCAGCTCGTTGTTGTTGGCGAACTTCTCGCACGCCGTCACGGACAGCTCCATGGCCTCTGTACGCATTTCCTCGCTCATGTCGCTGTGCTGCAAAAAGAACATTGTTTCATTTTAATCATGTTCGCGTTTCAATATTAAATGTTTCGGCTAGATAGACAATAAGTACTGTCTAGAGAAAAGCGACCTCAACCTTAGCGCGTTTGGCGTATCTGTCATTTGGCGCTATATAATGACGCAGTACCAACCAATTCAATAAAATTCCAAGTAGTTATTTTTGTTGTACGAGGGCTGTTTGATAAGTCCTTTTAAAAACTATTTATAAAAACTTTTTTCTGGTAAATGGCATTAACACTGGCAGGCACAATCTTTCAAATGAAGACTGTCAAAAATTCAACAAATAAGAACAAGTTTTTGTCAGTTTAAAAATTGTTTGACTGTGATCACTCGTAAATTTTCAACAACTATGGAAAAATCTGAATTTCGTGCCGTTATAAAACATTTTTATATGAAGGGTTGCAGTGCTGCCACAATAAAATCTGAACTTGATTCTGTTCATGGCACTAACGCACCAATGTTGCAGACTGTTTATAACTGGATAAATGTTTTTAAACGTGGTCGGTCAAGCACATCTGATGCTCCAAGCTCTGGTCGCCCAATCGAGGTCACTACTGAGGATGTTGTTGAAGAAGTCTATAATATTGTACTCGACGACCGCCGAGTGAAGGTGCGTGAAATAGCTGAGAACACAGGCATCTCCAGTGAGCGAGTACATCAAATCCTGCATGAAGATTTGGGTATGACAAAGCTGTCTGCACGATGGGTGCCACGTTTGTTGACAATCGAACAAAAACGCGAACGAAAGCGAGTTTCAAAACTATGTTTGGATAAGATGAAGCGTAATCCTCGGAATTTTTTGAGTTGATTTGTCACTGTGGACGAAACTTGGGTCCATCATTATACACCTGAATGAAAACAGCAATCAAAACAATGGATGGCGACTGGTGAACGTGCCCCAAAGAAGGCCAAGACTGTTTTGTCGGCTGGGAAGGTGATGGCGACAGTCTTCTGGGATGGCGAAGGAATCATTATGATGGATTACTTGGAAAAGGGAAAGACTATCACTGGCCGTTATTACGCAAAGTTATTGGACCGTTCTTATGCCGAATTGTTGGAAAAACGACCAAAATTGTCCCCCAAGAAAGTCCTCTTTCATCAAGACAATGCCCCAGTGCACACGTCAGCTATTGCAATGGCCAAAATCCACGAGTTGGGCTTCGAGCTGGTTCCGCATGCTCCGTATTCGCCGGACCTAGCTCCGTGCGATTATTACCTATTCCCAAATCTGAAAAGATGGCTTGGAGGGCAAAAATTTTTGACAAATGAGGACTGCATCGCAGGTGTAGACAACAATTTTGAAGACCTCGACAAAACGTATTTTTTCTCGCTGGAACAAGTGTTGAGAAATAAATAAATGTAAATTGTTTAAAAAAAATATATAATTTTTACTTTTTAAAATGACTTATCAAACAGCCCTCGTAGCAACTATCAACTACACACTGTTGGTGGTATCTCTTCGAAGAATTTCGCGATGAATGATGTGTCAATAACGAAATCGAATTCAATCTCGTTTTGTCGGATTGACATGGCGAGTTATTAATTTTTTGTGGTAGTCATAACGTCATAAGATACGATGAATATTGAATTTCTAACAAATGAGGTGTCCAGTCGATGAGATTTGAGAGGCCTCGAATAATGTAAGAGGAACTAAGTGAGTCAATAGATGAATGAAGACTGATAGATGCGGCTCAGAGAAAATACACAGGTTTACCTCTACACCTACCCATTATAGCCAACTCCGCACCTACCTACTTACTTCTAGGTAATTTTCTATAATGTCGCTAGGCATAATGTAAGCATTTATAAAGTAAGTAACCCTTTGTCATCCAAAACACTAATGATCTCGAATCTATAGGTACCGCTTTTGCCACCCGAATATCTTCGCAATGCGATCGTTGCAAATACGAGAAGCCAAGAGGCTACCAAACCTATCCAGCATCCACCATAGTCTAGCGGGAAACTAACCCCGCGCGGAACCGTGACGTGTCGCGTTACGGTCCGTTCCGCGTCGCTGTCAATCATTCGCTACTAAATCTCGTTTCTATTGATGCTATTGAGAATACTGTAGGTGTGAAGACAGGGGACAGAGTTGGCGTTTTTCTTCACAAACGCTGACTGATAAGATCTGAGCTGAAGGCTTGGTTTCATGCAACATTCAAGGTTTTCTCAGGAGAGCGAAGTTGCTGACAACCAGCATTTTCAGTAGGTAAGTATTCTCATCACCCAAATATTTGGTTTTCTGCTGGGTCCGTGGGCAACGAGCAACTAAGGGAGGTACCTATGGAAATTCATACCTACTAAATAAAAGTTTGGCAAACGTAGCAGATACAAATAATAATAATTAAAATGAGTACTCCTCCCTTATAGGGTTATAAGTTCGCCTTTGTACTTTGATCTATTGTGTGACATATATCCCATACAACCATTTCTGGTCGCAAAAATTCAATAGTGGTCACAATTTCCTAGAAGTAGTCGCAGAGTAGAAACGGTTCCACCACATACAAACAGTATGAATCTGGTTGCAATATGTGGTAATATCGTGAACACATTTCGAACAACCATGATTTTGGTTATTTTGTTACGGAAAAGTTTCTACACGTTGCGACTTAATATCGTATGGTAATTTTTGGGAACATAGTGTCGAGTTTGTGACTGTGTGCACTTGACGTGTAAATGTTCCGGAACAAAATGGACACAATGTTACTGGTAACCACTATTTGGTCCCAAAGTTACGTAACTGTTTCGTAAATGTGGTGACACAGTGGGACCAAACGAAACATCATAATTTCATAATTGTGTCGTGGTTCTCAAACTATAGTGCCGGTATTTTTCAGATTTAGAGTTAATGTTTATTATATTACTGAAAAATGAATCGGAAAACCAAACCATTTTGCCATTCCTCTGAATATTATCGACAACTCAGTAAAATCTCGAAAAATAACTCAGAGACTGATTTAAGTGTAATGGATAGTTCTCGTCATGTGTGTCCATCGTACAGCAGCGATCACCACGACTTTAACTCGGAAAGTAGCTCCAGTGCAAATGACAATACTGAGATAAATAATTCAAAACATCCGGAATTTCATAGTGAGATACAGTCAGAACATTCGGCATCCCATGATGAGATTCATTCAGAATATTCGGAATCCCATGATGAGATATTTTCAGAAGATTCGGAAACCGAAGAAAATGAGAATAACCGTTTCGTGTTCAAGGATAAACTTCAGCAATGGGCACTACAATATCAGATACCGCATAATGCGTTAAATGGTTTATTGGGCATATTAAGAGAAGACCAAAAATATTTTGTCCCAAAAGATGCTAGGAGTTTATTACAGACCCCTAGAATTAATAACATACAGGCGTTTAGCAGTGGTCAGTATTGGTATAATGGCATAGAGAAGAGCCTAAATGATGTTTTTTGTTCGCAACCATCCGAAGAACTTCCCTCAGAAATATCTCTGACGTTTAATATGGATGGACTGCCTCTAGCGAAAAGTGCCAAAAAAGAATTCTGGCCTATACTTTGCAAGATAAATGGTGTAAAAAATGCCCACGTATTAGTCGTTGCGATATATTACGGCGAAACTAAGCCGCCTGTGGAAGACTTTTTACGACCATTTGTAAACGAACTGCAAAATTTACTCAATGTAGGTTTGATAATTAACAAACATAGAATCGCCGTAAAGATTCGTTGTTTTGTATGTGATACGCCGGCAAGATGTTTTATTAAAGGTGAGTTTTTACACTCTGTCCCAAGGACTTATTTTCTGTGATTTTTTATCTTTGAAAGAATGGCCTGCAATTGTTTATGTATGGTTATAACAAGAAATGAATTCCACTTAGGGTCTTAATATTTTTGTAAAATATATAAGTTCAGTACAGGGTTGAAGTGTGTTGTGGTCGATGGGCTAGCAGCCTATCACTGCAATATCACATTTTATCGATCTTTTATACCCACATTTATGCTAAAAGTGGCGCTGGAACGTAAGTTTCATGTGCTCTGCCTACCCCTTTTGGGAATAAAGGCGTGAATGTATGTATGTATGTACATAAGTTCAGTCATACTTGTGGACGCATCAACAGTTACTTTACAGGTAGTAGCTGGACCCAGTTATACAGGCAGGAATAGTGCCTTATTGTAATTTATGACTTGTATGATCGGTACATAAAAGCTGCCTAGTTTTGTTCCTGATTTTGGTACCTACCCTTTATTGCTATGGGTTCTTCAGCAAACATACTCTCATAAGGCTTAATCTTATGTTATTTTCTTGGTTTCAGGAACAGTTGGGTTTAACAGCTATCATGGATGCATGAAATGTACTGTTATTGGCGAATTTGATAGGAGAGGTAGACACATGAGCTTTCCTCGCACAGATATGGCATTAAGAACTGATCACTCATTTCGAAATAGATTAGATTCTGATCATCACAACAATAGAACTCCAATTGAAGATTTACCCATAAACCTTGTAGAAGACTTCGTTATTGCGGATGCACTTCATTTATTGGATTTAGGTGTGATGAAGCGCTGTCTCTGTGGTTGGGTAAGGGGCAGTTTTAATTTTAGAACCAAATGGGCAGCGAACGAAATAGAAGCTATTTCGAACGAAATAATGGATATAAAATCAACAACTCCTGTTGAAGTCCACCAAGGGAGAATAAGGCGACTTGATACAATTCATTTTTGGAAGGCAACCGAATTCAAAAATTTCTTATTATATTATGGTCCTGTTATATTGAAACGTCATTTGTCGCCAGAAGTATATCAACATTATTTGTTACTGTTTTGTGCCACTACATTGTGTTACTCCGATATTTACAAGCCTTATTTGCATATAGCACAAACTTTATTTGAAAAATATGTAGAAAAATTCATAGATATTTACGGATCCGACTCTATTGGCAGTAATGTCCATAATTTGTGCCATGTAGTAAATGACGTCCTTAAGTTTGGACCTTTACCAACGATTAGTGCGTACCCCTTCGAAAGTATGCTTTTTAGAATAAAAAATCTTTTGCGAAAGGGAGATCGACCCTTAGCACAGGTAGCAAACCGTTTGCAAGAGCTAGCTAAGCTAACTCAAGATAATAAAAAAGATAAATATCCTTCTGTGATGAATAAAATGATATTACCAACAGGAAAAATTGTATTTTCGACAGTGGTGTTGAAAAAAAACTGCAAATTGTCATTTAATGATAAAGATAAATGGTTCCTCACGACCGATAACCATATTATTCAAATGGAATATGCAGAATTAAACGGTGAAATCCAAATAGCGGGTAGAAAAATTAAAAAGACTTTTGATTTTTTTGAATACCCCTTGCGATCTTCTTATTTTAATATATATGCAACGTTACGAAACTGCGAAATGGAGGACTTACGAGTTTACTCCGTGGATAAAGTGAAATGAAAATTAATTTCATTAAAGACTGATTGTGAGATAGTTTATATTCCTATATTGTCAACGTTGTAAAGGATTATTAATAAAACAATCATCCAAAGTAATATGTAGTTTAATTAATTATTATACTTAATCTCTTATGCCGGCGGCACACATAGCACAAATGTTTCAACACATATTTGATCACATGTGAAGCACCGGTATTTGCTTATTTGTTACGTTGAACAAATAAGCAAATACCGGTGCTTCACATGTGATCAAATATGTGTTGAAACATTTGTGCTATGTGTGGCGCCGGCATTAGAAAACAATTTTTGCATGCGTTTAATTATAATTATATTTAGTTTCCGTTAGCGCTGCCTGTTCGTACTATGCCTGCTGTGAGTCTCGAAACACACGTTAGGTAATCAGGCGCCCTGGTATGTTTTGAGGGCCAAGAGCGCTCATAGCACATAATTATTATCACAAAAATATTGCCTGCACAATATACCTACATAAGCTACGCACGCCTTATACGCGAATGCGAGTCATAGAACTCTGAACTGGTAATCTGACGTGTGCAGCGTGTGCTGTGGGCGTAACGAATACTACATTTTTACTTAATAAAATTTGATTATTTTCGAATATGTTGCAGATAGTTACCCATACAACAAACCAGACAAATAGTAGGCAACTTGAAACAGAAAACACACATAAATTACTAACAAATTTTAGCGTTAGTACATTAGTTATAGCGATAGGTACCTACTTGTAAATGCGATCGTACATTAAATTATAATGCATGTAGGTACTTACTTGAATGTGAGAAAATTAATTTACATGGTTTGCAGAACTTTCTTTTCTTTGTTAGATATGGATCTTGGCCTGCAACGTATTTGAAAATAATTTCAATTTACAAAATAATAAAATACTAGGGCCCAATTCAGCCATAATATTTAGAGTTACATATTTAATTTACAATCATCGAGTATTACGGGTAGTACTATTACGAGATTCGTCAACATTTAACCGTCACTTTTAATACTTTTTAAGAACTTTCTTCGCCTGTTTAATTGAGCCTTACCTAAGGTTAAATAAAACTATACTAAACAATGAACTAGAATTTTGTTCTAGAACAATTGCTTGAGCATTTACCTAAAATTGCGTAAACATTATTGAGAACCTTCAATTACTATAATCACATTTACTTATTAAAACTCTAAAATCACAGTTAATATCAGGTAACTTACAAAAATAATCAAAATTTGATAGTGCACTGCCTTAAGTGAAACATACATCCAAACCAAAACTATCTTTTAGTATTGTTAGTTGGGTTTACCTAGACTTCTAAAAGCATTGAATAGCAGGCAGTCTCTAAGGTCTGTTTTTCGCGCAATGTAAGTAACTATTAAGGCAATGCGCTATTTATTATACATTAAAAAATGTTCATCATTCTCCGGGATAAAAGCACCTAAATACAAAGGTGAAAGAATGTAATGATTGGAGCGCAGCCGCAATAAAGGTCCTTTTTCCCTGAGAATGATACAACCTAGGAACAATAAAGACTGTTTCAGTTAAAAAAAAGGTACGATATAATTGTCCATCAGCGAGGTGATATACCACAATATGAGAAATTACACTCTATCGGCGATGAAACAAATGACCAAAGATATGAAATTTCTCATATTGCCTCACCGCGTCTCTTATTCTGACAACCTCACCTCACCCGTCATCCACTAATATAGTTTTGACGCCGCGATTTGTAGTAACTAAAACGGTAGAGGTGAAACTAGAGTCTAGACATCTAAATACGCTTAGTTACTTCGAATTGTGGCGTCAAGATAGTAGGGGAGGTGATGGGTAAGGTGAAGTTAAAGCAAGTTACAAAATAGCGAAACACGACACGCCAAATTGACTGAAATTGAATAGAAGCCAAATCAATCGTATCTTTTGTGTCTTCTAAGGAAATTATGAGCAAGGAAACATTGCCGTGATTTAATTACTTGTTGGCTGATCTTCATTACTTCGGTGAATCGTAATCATGTCAGTAGTAAGTGTTATAACGCTTCCATTCTCTCTTCCAATTGACTCATTTCGTTCATTTTCCTTTTCATCTGGTAAAGGGTGAGATGATTGTTTTTGTGTTGCATCAATATCATTTTCGGCATCATTACCACAAAAAAAATCATTTTTCTTTTCATCTGGTAAAAGGGGAGATGATATTTTCTTTCTTCCACCAATATCATTTTCGGCATCACTACCACAAAAAAATACGTTTTCCTTTTCATCTGGTAAAGGGCGACCTGATATTTTCTTTCTTCCATCAATATCATTTTCAGCATCACTACCACAAAAAAATTGTTAATTTACTAAATAGGTTTAGTTCAATTTGTGTAAGATTATCCCATTTATCCTCTAATAATTATTTATTTCACAATTTATTTAGGATATCTTATTTCGAATTTAAACTTTCGTGAGAAATGTTGAAATAATACTAATAAGTAGACGGTTGAACTCACACATTAAATGTCACTTGGGGGTTCGAACTCTTCGGGAGTTCTTCTTCAGGATTAGTGTTTTCGCAGCGGTTTAGCTTGAACCCTCCCAAAGAGTTCGAAACATGTCGCCCGTGGTGACATTTAATGCGTGAGTTCAACGTTTAAATATTAGTGATACCTTATTTATTTATTATTTATACTTAGGTATAACTTACAGTTTCCTCTTTACGCGTTGACCGCTATGTTTTATGGCGCTGCTTTGAATGAATGCATCTACGTCATGGGCCGTACAGGAACGGTCTGCCAATTTAAAGACAGTATAAATCAAATCTCTGATTCGTTTAAATTGCAAAAATGGTAACTTCTTGCAGCCTTTTATTCCCTTCCAGGTACATTGGTTTAGTAATTCATCAGCGATTATATGTTTTGTGATCAGTAGACCAACTTTATGATATTTTAATAATCCTCCGTCCCCGCATATGTTTGAGAACTTCTGCACCTGTAAAAAGTGGTGATTGAGACAAACAGTATTTTACTCGTATATGCAGTGTTGGGCATTAATTAAATAAACATATAATAAAATAAATATTAAGAGACAATGAATGAATCAAATCGAACTAGGCCATAGTAAGCTGAATTTCTTGAAAGGCTTGTGTTATAGGAACCAGACGCCAATAAATTTTACTTAAATACATAGAAAACAAAGACCGAAAAACAAATAAATATTTGAGGATAACCAAATCAACCTAGTCCGAAACTAAACAAAGCTTGTACTATGGGAACTAGGCGACGATATATACCTATGTTGATAAATTCCATTACATACAAATATCCATGACTCAGGAACAAATACTCGGGCGCAGGACCGCTAGCTTTGTAGGCAGGGTTACTTCAGTAACTTAATTACCTAAACATTTGGATTTCTATTAAATAGTGCAAGTACTTACGCTTTGGCAGGAAATTAAAAATGAAGCCGCTTCCTGGCACAATTGCGGCGGTGGTTGCAAAGATGGCGACTACAATAGTGGTGATGACAGTGGCCGTATTGGCAGCGGCGATGAGGTCGATGCCGACGGAAGTCCGGTACCATCTCTGGAGAATATCGTGCCATCTTAGAAGAATGAGGCTACAGACACAAACGGTATAGCGTTTTAAATGTCACAGTTATGTATTGAACAAATCACTAATTAATATATATACCTAATACTTAATTTACCTCATGAGTTATTTTAAAATTTGGTTGAATATCAACTTTTTGAATTGAGAGTACCCAATATTAAGTCTGTATAATTAAATTTAGCCCAACACTGCAAGCATGTATTAAATAGGAACTAAAATTATGTTACTTACTAATATGTTTGCTACGTTTTTGTCAGCCAATTTCTCTTCGAGAAGTTCCAATTGTTCTCGTTGCTTTATGGGGAACTTAAAGTCCTGAATAATTCGCTCTCCTTCTTTAATTTTAGTTGATTTACCTGATTTTACATCTCGTACCATTTCAATGATCTTGTCAAGCTTGACTTGAATAATATCATATTTTTTCTCCATGTCCATTTTAACTGAAAATATAGAACCAAATTTATTATATCAATCCGTTCACCGGTTTAAGCGTAAAAAGGTAACAGACCGACAGAGTAACTAATTACTATCGTATATTATAATATAAAAGCGTGGTATGGATACATTAGTATGACTTTTTTTATCTGTGTAAGTATTGACATAATAAATAATAAACAAAATATTGAATACATACAGGCACTCAATTTTTTAATTTCTTCCTTTAAATTGTTGTTTTCTTCCGACAACGAGTTATTGTTATTGATCAATTGAAGTAATTGATCTTCACTGATAGTCACACTCTCAATCGTTTCAGTGTTGTGGACTTCTTTTTCATTAGTGTTAGTGTCCTGTTTCTCGTGGATATCCATTACAGGTAGATCTCTTTTAACAGGAGTGTTTTTATCTAGTTCCATCTGCATCGTTGCAAATTCTTCGTTTAAGGCAAGGGTCTCCATAAAATGTTTTGTGGGATGTTTCCTTTTTTCTTGTTTATCTTTAAAGTATCTATAGTTAAACAAAAAATCATCTTAAGATTATGTAAGTCAACGAAACAAAGATCATAAAAAACCGGCCAAGTGCGTGTCGGGCCACGCGCAGTGTAGGGTTCCGTAGTTGCCTGGCTGTCTTAGTTACATTGACGACGTGCGGTGCGGTTGCGTCGGCCGAATTTGTACGAAAATTGGCCTTTCCAAGTTTTCCAAGTACACATTAAGTTGGTAGACCATTACTTGGTAACTGCTTATGCCTACTTATCCGTTATAGTTTTTCTTTTAAATTCATTATATCTATTACTGTCACGATTTTTTTCTTTTTCAAAAGTAGCCGTTTTGGCCATATCTCGCAAACGAATCACTGGGTTGAAAAATGGTTTTAAGAAACCCATAATAATTTTGAACAAGCTATCCAACGATATATTATTTTAGCATATTCTGTAGGATCCAATCATAAAAAAATATGTGTTACCCTTTGCTACACCCCAACCAAGGGTTCCTTATTTACTACGCAACCCCAAAAAGGCACTTTCGCGAGTTCGCGCCTCGTACAAACGGTGAAACTATGTACCAAGTTACACGACATTAGTTTTACCGAAAACTTACGCATAGCACATAATTAGTTCAGTCATGTCATGACGTTAAAGGTATATGTAATCAGAGGTTTACACGTGAAATTACCTATTGATGAAAATCCTCAAACTAATTTTATGTCACGCCATTTCGGCAGTAGATTATTAAGTTACGTACTTTTTAAGTACTTAGGGGAAAGCGGGGCAGTTTGGTACACCTTTTTTTAACATTGTTTTTTGCCCACCTAATTAACTAAAAACAAGTATTTTTTGTACTTAATTAATAACATAACTATTAAGGTATCCAAATTTATCATTTTTAAAATTAAATTTTACTCATTGAATGAGTTGTATGGATTTAAACAAAAAATGGGATTTGTTCAATTCTGCCCCACCGGCAGGGTACTTTGATACATCGCATGGGGCACATACATGTATCAAATTGCCCCTTTAATGTCTTACACTGCCCTACATCTGAAATGCGTATAATGGAACAAACACATTGAAAAAATTCTACTTTATTTATATTATTGCGGTTAGTCGTCCGTATATACGTCTTTACCATTATCTAGAGAGAAAAAAGTTGTCAATATTTACGGTTGAAAAAACTAGCAGGGGCAGTTTGGTACACTTTGGGGGCACTTTGATACGTAAAAAACTGCCCCACTTCCTTTTGTACCAAAGTACCCCAGTAGCCAATTTAACAGAAAACCATTAATTCAAAATAAACTGTTAAGTATTACTCATAAATGACTATATATCCTGGAAACTAATTAAAATACTCAATGTTAATCATATCGTAGATCCAGTGAACTGTAAAGAAACTCAATACAAATCTGTCAAAAAGTAGTTATTTTTTTACTAAGCAGCCGCGAAAATACGTTGTGCCTCGCCGACCGGCAATGGCTGACTGGCGAGCTTCACCGTCGCAGGAGTGTTCTTCACACATACAAAGCCATGATTTAGTGTTGCCGCTGGTAAATTAAAGTTTCTGGGTAAGGAAATAATGTAGGTGTACGAATGTGCCCCTTGTATCTAAGTGCCCCGCTTTCCCCTACTATAATATATTTTTATTACTTTGCGCCGCGGCAATGTGAACACCACCTATCTATATCTAAGGCCGGATTCGACTAAACAGGAATAAGAACTTATCTGAGGTCAAACATCAAAATAGTTTGAACTAGGAATGCAATGTTCGTCGCGTCCATATTTTACGATACTGAGTCTCCTACAATTTTCGTACATCTCGCGAGATCAAAGTTTCCGTATAAATCACAGCATGACCAAAGTTTTATTTAACTGACAAATTAAAACTTACTTGTACCTATTTTAAAATATCATTAATAATATGGATGTTATAAACCATTAAGTGCAGTTTTTATTTCACATGTTGATAATTATTAAATGGCATCATACGTTTTCAGTGAGAAATCTCGCTTTGTGGTCTCATGAGATTGCGAACTAGCCGAGATTGAATTGCATTCCCTAGTTTGAACTAATTTCAAATTAATTACCTACATTTCAAAGAAAGCTTGTCGCGGTCATAGTTTTTTAGGTATTTTTATTAAAACTCTAGGTATTGCAGTAGGTATAGTAAAAATTATAAATGTGATACTTTTCTTACTGTTACTGTGTTTCGGGCTGTACATAGGTACTTAACTAACTCCAGAACACAATCACTGTCACTTTCTAGAAAGAAACGAACGGCGTGCGCGCAGCGAGCGTCCGTCTGTGACCGAGTGTGGCAGCCGACTATAGTATAGTATAGTAGCGCGGACGCCGCGCGCCGATCTAATCTAACATATTCTGAATCCGCGCGGTAGGTATTCACCATTCGGCAACATCAAAAGTGGCGGACCGACGCGTGTAGGTACAACAAGCGCGTGCGCGAGCGCGTTATGCATACAAATATGCTTTACATTACATTTGTATCTTAATAAAACC
Organism: Epinotia bilunana; assembly: GCA_947049275.1. NCBI lineage: Eukaryota > Metazoa > Arthropoda > Insecta > Lepidoptera > Tortricidae > Epinotia > Epinotia bilunana. The sequence goes on along the minus strand of OX346260.1, from coordinate 22,594,594 downwards.
ATAAGTAATTATAATGTGTATTTTTTTTCTTTTTTTTTTGTTAAATTTAGATTCTTTTGATATCAATACATCACGAAACTTCTTTGCCTCCCTAATGCATAAGATGATAAGATGGACAGCTCACCCAGTTTTTTTTACGAGTCATGCTAAATTCAAGGATGGATGTGATAACACTGATAACCATAAAAAAATACTCACGCTTCTTCGTCATCTGTGTCCTTGAATTTAGAATACATTTCTTCAAGTTTTGTGGCTTCGTAAAAAGATGTAATATTTGTAAGTTTTACTCGACATTTTTGTCTCCGCCATTTGGGCTCGTAAACAGTATTTTCATTACTTCTTAAGTTCTCTACTTCATACTTTTTATTCGTCCTTGGCCAGTATAGTAGGTCATTATTCACCCATCCACTGGGAACAGCAGTTACGGCATCTGAGCCTCCTTCTTTGGTGATGACCAACGAAAATGGCATCCTTGAAATATAAAAAAGTTTGAGAATCCTATGTCACTAAATAAGAACATCGCCTCCATTTTAATATCCAAATATGCACCCAATACACAATGTCGACACAGTATTGGAACAATGTGGAGAGATTTTTCATAGAGATAAATCCCCGTTAAATATTAAAAAATCCTGAATTTCTTTATATTGACCAGCTGAAAGTTAATGATACTAGAAAATGTAAGAATCCTATACGCTATCAATGATATCTGATTGTTATTTTCTCTCAAAAAAAAAACTTTATTAGCATTTTCACGTAATTATTTTAATTATCTTTCACAATTTCGAAGGCGCGTTGTTGTAAACTATCTATTTTCCAAAACTACAGGAAGAAACTTAATTCCCACTTACCTTCACTTGCTAGTTATCTGAAAAAACTTAAATTCACTCTCTCGTCTCCGTGTTTTGTTTTTATTATTAAGGGATTTAAAACAGAAGTCAGTAGATGTCAATATGACATGCCCATGAATCAAAAGAACGGAATCAAATGAATGAGTGAATGGAACTCTCATTCAAGTTGACGCAATCACGACACACGGTGTGGACTTTGTGTGGTAAATGGGTTACTTAAGCGTAACCATAAAAATGTGTCAAATCTTCCCCACTTTTGGTCGACCCGACCAAACCGCGACCAAATTGTGACCAAAAATGTTACCTGTGTCGACACAAATTGTGCACACTGTTACCAAATGTTACCAAAAATGGCTGTATGGTATATTCTTTAACCTGTTATTGTGTACAATAAAGTGCTTACATACATGCATTACTTTTATCTCGCATAACGATATATGACCCATCCACCTATCCAACAATTACCTCGAATCTCTCGAAGGAGGTTTATTTATGTTGACTGTACAACGAGTAGTAAATGCAAACAAACTTAACGTTAGAAAAGCGGAAACGATCCGAGTTATAATCGGTGCCACACAAATCCAAATATTTGGGCTGACACGCATATTTCCTGATCAAACAATACGCCACGCTCTACCAACATAACTTTACCGTTGCTATCGTCAAGAAGAGAAATCGAAAGTCCGTATATTTTTCGAAGATAGTAAATTTGTTATGTTTTCCTATCGGCAGCGTAAACCTTGTACTCATTGAGCTGCCTAATTATTCACAATCTACGTTGTTTTGAGCTTTGCGTATTATAATTTGACTCTTAGATTCCTAACAATTGGTCCTAACCAGAGATCAAGCTTAAACTGGTTTTCACGGTTGTTAAGCGTTGTGAATAAGATCTCCGTTTGTTTTGGCCGCATGTGCCCACCGCGGCGTTATATTGTCCATTGACGCGTTCTATAATTGTCTGGGATGAATGGATTCGAATGGGCACGTACAAGGAGGAGCGATAAAATATGGGATTTATAAGATCAAACGTCTTTCACGCGCGGTGCAGTAGTAAAATATCGTTAAATATAGTAGCCACTAGTCACGGCTTTAAAATAATCGCATTCCTACGGAAACTACTGAATAGTATAACTCAGGTCTCCTAGAGTCGTTACCAATCATGGGATATTTAGGTACCGCTTTCCTTTCAATGGAGCGGAGCGCTCAGCATGGTCTATCTGAATACTAATATTGTTCTGTGCCTACAAGAACGCACCAACGGTGCGGGTTAAGTAAGTAACGTTATTAGAACGCTTTGATTGGTTAATCCTGGCTGTTGTCGCCAGCAGTCATTAAGCCGAGTTAAAGGCTTTCGGACGGCTTGAAAAATTATAACATTTATAACAGCTCAGTATATACCTACTCACTTGAAGCTCCAACACCAACAAGGCCTAATTAGTATTCCCTCTCTCAGTAGTAAAGTCAGACGGCAGACGTATTTTCCGCAAAATGAGTGTACACCAATATACATGAGATTAGGTGGCAGGCGACCCCTGGCGCCTTTCGGACTCAACTGGGATAACCTTAGGATGAAGAGGAAGATTCAGGTAGAACACTGCAATATGTACCTACTTATATATCGTAGTAGGGTTTTCTCCTTTTGTGAATAAACACCAATTTTATTATATTCATCTAAATTTTGCTGACGTTACCTAGAGAAAAAAATGATTAAGAGCAACTAGGTACTTAATTTCCACGATGATCTCTCGACATGACTGTATCAACGGATATCGCATCTATGTATAAATATTCAATACTGGACAAGCAGAAATAAGAGAGTATTATAACTGAAATGGACAACAACTGAACAATGCGTTAGAAGCGTAAGCATTGACAATTACGCTTCGATAATCGCACTTAACCCTTTGTATTAAAGTTGTTCGTTGAGACCTTCAAACTATCAAAGCCTGATTGACAGCAGCAACATAAACAATAAACAACTCACGCGAATTAGGGGGTACGTGTGCACAATCTTCTCAGCCGGGGCTCCCGGGGCCGCGCCTTCGTCCGCCATCTCCAAGAACCACTAAAATCTCAATTCAGCACGAATAAACACAGACGAGCGAAGCGCCTCGCGTCTCCCCACTGTTTACGCGTTGCCTTGACGACCGACGGAGGCGGGAACCGTGCGATTGATTTTTCTCACAGACACGGATGCGGCCAGCCTTGCTCCGTCATCGGCCAAGTAGGTAGATTGGGTATGGAGTTGGTATATTAGAATCTTAAGTTTTTCCGTATTTTCACTATGATAATGTGAGCAAGATCTTTTTGATAAAAAGCAAGCACATTCAATTTTGTATTTATGTATAAATCCTATTGGAACAATAATAAAAGAGAATTGTTTTGTTCGATAATGAACTTTATGTCTATTAGATATGGTTTCCAATAAAATGTAGGCTAGTTGAACTTTCGATACGAGCAACTTGGATTTTATAAAATGTAGCTTCTTGAATTGTAAACGTATTATTTGAATTTGGCGGATAAATAGGTAATTTCCCTACGAAATCAAGGTTTCAGCCAGGCAAGTTGTTTGAGACTACGAAAAACCGCTAAGGAGTCAAATTGTTACGTCATCTGTCATCAGCTGACTGTCACTGTCAGTTTGAATTGTGACTGCGTACGGGGTTCGTGTTTGCAAAATAAATCGTTTCGTTTATAATACGATAAAGAATAATGTTATGCGATTACGCTACTAAGGAAACTCTCTAATAGGCAAAATTCAATAAGAAATGGCGTCTCGCTTCAGTGGGGCCCTTCAGCTCACCGATCTCGATGATTTCATTACTCCGTCGCAGGTAACCTAACTTCCTCCAGTTTTTGTTCACCTTGGAGCTGTTTAGATGCTTAGATGGTTTGTACTCATGTCCGTTCATTATCGTAATCGCTGGGCCCCTTTTCATTAACGTACTAGTTTAACAGTCTTTAAATTTTAGTCCCGAAACTAGATTTTATATCTTACATTTCTTTTTATTTCATGAATAAACAAATTAAAATGAAGCTTTTTAATATACATTTTCAAGTGTTTTAAATTGTATGCTTCTAAAACTAAAATGATCAATCATTTATTAACGAAGTCATAACATGACATTCATGAATATCTTTTTTTTTCATTTTTATTTCATGGCTGCACACCATAACAAATAGCTTAGTTAACACATATACATTCTAAAACACTGTATTCATATTTTTGTGTTATCCTGTAAAATAACTATTAATAGGTTATAAGAACAATTGAATTAGCCATACATATAAATAAATAACTAGAATAATAACTTTTGAAAGTTTGGAGACAAATCCAACATATCTTTAATGGAGCAAAACATTAATACAACTCTTAGAAAAGTGGTAATCTTAAGCTGCATATGAATTTGAGCGGCTCAGCCTGATGCATGCTCACCCCGAGTAGAGTAAATTTAGATAAAACCAAGTTCATCCTGTTCAGGAACCATAAAAGTAATCAAATCAAGTTAAATGTAATGGAGGCAGCAACTACAATTCAAGAATTCGATTATATACGCTTTCTAGGTATTACTATTGACACTTTCTTAAATTGGAAGGGACATATTGCTCAAATCAATAAAACACTATCACGTCAGTGCTATCCTTCAGCCATTCTATCGGGAACCTGCTCGGAAAGCGTTGTTAGAAATTCGTAATTTTTCTCTATTAAACTATGGGATCATGTTTTGGGGGAACTCCATTGATGCGCAAAGTACATTTATTCTGCAAAAGAGGTGTTTGCGAATAGTATATCGTATGAGTGCTGAACAATCACTTCGGAATGTATTGGATCTATTTTGGGATATGGAATATTGCTGTGGGGTAACTCAAAAGATATAAACAGGGTGTTCATAGGCCAAAAACAATGTATATGTGGTATCTGTGATGTAAATTCTTTGAACTCATGTAAGCCTTTATTAAAAAAAAGAAATCTTCTCACTGTGCCGTCTTTATATATCTTTGAAGTAGATATATTTGTAAAATCTCATCTGTATAACTTTTGTACAAAAGACAAGGTATGCCATTTTAACACTAGATACTCAAACCGATTAGAGTGTCCAAGAGTAAAAACAGAACTATGTCGGAGAAATTGCTTTGCAATGGCCATACGCCATGACATTAAAGCATTGACACTTAATTAATTTAAAATTAAAATTTCACTGGCTGAAAGAAAAGGCATTTCATTCAATTAAGGACTTAATGGTATTGATGTATTGCTTTTGACTTCTAGATATACATTTTTTCTTTTGACATTTACTTCCAAATTAATTAATTATTTTATATTTTTATAATCTGTTCAATAATGTTTGCATGCCACATCTTATGGTTAAACATGTATTTGTAGTATACTAAACTATAACATGACACCTCTTGTATACCATGTTTGAAACAAATAAATAATTTCATTTCATTTCATTTATTTAAAGAAAGACGATTGCTTACTCTTACATTCTCGAATTGTGCGTTTTTTTAAACTACGTTATTAAGAAGTCTTCACTAAAAGAAAATCTGCGTAAGAAATATAAGTACAACCTGACAGCGACCTAAGGCCAGTAATTCCCTTTACTTTAGAAGCGCGTTCATTACTGCAATACGTATTTTTAATGTCCTATCTAATGGTATTAAGATGTTAGAGGGTAATAAATTCAAATCTAAGTTGTTTTTTTTCTCATGGACATTGTATTTTATAGTTTAAACGATTTTTTTTGAGAACCAGCAGCGCATGAATTAGAATAAATAGCTATGTATTCAGTCAGTGAACAGTATCGTTATTAACTTTTAATTTTAAGATTGTACATTGTACGCTCGAAATGAGCAAGCAACTGTTGTTACATTTTTATGTATTTTTAACACCTGTATGTACATGTTACAATGAATAAATACTTTACTTTACATTTGAACTTGAATTAACATTTCCATTACCAGGAATGCATAAAGCCAGTGAAGATTGAGAAACAGAAAACCAAAACCGGTGCAAAAATCAAGATAGGTTCTGACGGATACTTTGATATTAGCAATGGACAGGAGCAGAAGCTTCAGAAGGTGGAGATCACCCTGGCGGACTGCCTCGCTTGCAGCGGCTGCATCACCTCCGCAGAGAGTGTGCTGGTCACTCGGCAGAGCCAGGAGGAGTTACTCAGGTAAATCATACAGTTGCTTCTTATCTTACATAAGTACATGCAGGGCTCGTGTAAGGGCGGGCGGGGTGACCGGGGCGTAGAGGTGTATAATTATACGTAAAGGGTGCTATGCTACGGGGTGAATAGGGCATGACTCGCCTGGGGCGCCTACGTGATCATAGCCGGCCCTGCCTACATATATTGAGAAACGGATCACTTAGGACACTAATGACGGGAATGGATATTTTGGGAAGGGGTGATATGGGATAATAACAAATACGCAGAAACCTGTCTTACCATATTTCCCGAACTTTTCGAAAATAAATCAAAACAAGCATTTGTACACAATTTGAAAATCCTTGATGCTTGAGGTAAAGTAATTTCCATAAACACTAGGTAAGTATGGAATAACTGAAAATACTATCATCATATTCATCATACTATTCATATACATTCATATGATCATTATCACATCAATACATCAATACATTTACATTTCCCGTGTGGTGTCGGGTTATAATAGCACCACCCCCTTTCTTCCTGTGGGCGTCGTAAAAGTCGACTAAGGGAACAGGGTTGAAGTGTGTTGTGGGCGATGGCCTAGCAACCTATCACTGCGATATCACATTTTGACGATCTTTTATACCCACCGTTATGCTAAAAGTGGCACTGGAACATAAGTTCCAGTGCTCTGCCTACCCCTTTAGGGAATGAAGGCGTGAATCTATGTATGTATGTATGTACATTGTCTAAAGGAACCATAATAATAAAGCTACTTACTAATGCATGTATGTATGTATGTAAGCACTTTATTGTACACAATAACAGGTTAAAGAATATACATGTCACACAAATATACATGTTATTATGAATTATTATAATAAATGAATTAATATTGCTGTTAATTTTAGAAAATAATACCAGGCAGTGGATGACAGTTATTAGTTACTTAATTATGTCCTATTCATATTACATTAATGAATGACTGATAAATGTTATTATAATATTAATGAATTTCTGAATGACAATTTTTAATTCCAATTTCTGTATTGCACTATTATTTTATTTTATTTTGATATTAAAATCTGACATGTATGTATTAATAAGATTTTTAAATATGTAGCTTCTTACCTATAGTTTGTAAATGTATGGACGCCTGTAAAGGTAGGGCTTGGTGAGACTATCAGAGCTGCAAGTGTAACTGCAATTGTAACCCAATCTCCGCATGCATTTTAATAAATCATTTCATTTTTCATTTCATTTCATTTCATTAAGGGGAATTATAAAACGATCGAATAAAAAAAATCTTAGCGACTGACCATGGACATACTGTTTTTATAACTTGAGCGGTATGAATTTGAGTAAAATTAACTAAACTAACGACGAATATTGATTAATAATAATATCCAGAACGAGCTTACAAAAAGTGGGTTGTGATTAATCTATTTCAGATATTAAAATTCTATCCGTGCGACTACATTACTGACTGAGCGACTAGAAATAGCTCGCGGATAAGTTAGAAGACGAAAGTTTTTTATATAAGAGCGGAAAAACCTCTGCGCATTATAGTATTTTTCATAGCGGTTTTTGTATTCGAAACACTTCATTTAAGATAAAATGCCGCTCAGTATAAAAAAAAATGCCAAATATTGAAAAAAATGCAGGACGTAACGTTGACACTCAAACAAATATTAGGTCGTTCAAATATTATGAAGCTTCCTATTTTGTATTTTAAGTAATTCAAATTAATGTTTGTAAGTTGCTGTTCTGTTGATTTCTCGTCACTCGCACTCAGTCGCTCACCTAGTAATACTATAACGTGAATGAATTATTTTTGACACTTAAAACTTTAATTTACAGTCACTCGTTTAAATACTACCCTTACATTAATATTGTTGTTGGAGGCAAGTCAGATTGTAACAAGACTTTAGTAAAATCAAATCAATTTCAGATACAATACAAAAGTTCGGAAGAAAACAATTTTTGGCTATTCTACAATGTCATAAAATGGACCTAACAACATGTGTCTTTCAGGGTGTTCTCCGAACGCAAGCACACGGACAGCAATGGAGTAACACAGGATGTGAGCGTGGTCGTGATCTCGCTGTCGCCGCAGCCCGTGCTGTCGCTCGCCGCGCGCTACAAGCTTGCGCCCGAGGAGGCTACAAGCCGGTTAGCTGGTAAGCAAACACATGGACAGCAAAGGAGTAACACAGGATGTGAGCGTGGTCGGGATCTCGCTGTCCCGCAGCCCGTGCTGTCGCTCGCCGCGCGCTACATGCTGGCGCCCGAGGAGGCTACAAGCCGGTTAGCTGGTAAGCAAACACATGGACAGCAAAGGAGTAACACAGGATGTGAGCGTGGTCGTGATCTCGCTGTCCCCGCAGCCCGTGCTGTCGCTCGCCGCGCGCTACAAGCTGGCGCCCGAGGAGGCTACAAGCCGGTTAGCTGGTAAGCAAACACACGGACAGCAAAGGAATAACACAGGATGTGAGCGTGGTCGTGATCTCGCTGTCCCCGCAGCCCGTGCTGTCGCTCGCCGCGCGCTACATGCTGGCGCCCGAGGAGGCTACAAGCCGGTTAGCTGGTAAGCAAACACATGGACAGCAAAGGAGTAACACAGGATGTGAGCGTGGTCGTGATCTCGCTGTCGCCGCAGCCCGTGCTGTCGCTCGCCGCGCGCTACAAGCTTGCGCCCGAGGAGGCTACAAGCCGGTTAGCTGGTAAGCAAACACATGGACAGCAAAGGAGTAACACAGGATGTGAGCGTGGTCGTGATCTCGCTGTCCCCACAGCCCGTGCTGTTGCTCGCCGCGCGCTACATGCTGGCGCCCGAGGAGGCTACAAGCCGGTTAGCTGGTAAGCAAACACATGGACAGCAAAGGAGTAACACAGGATTTGAGCGTGGTCGTGATCTCGTAAGCTTTTTCCTGTTCACACACTTAAAGCTCTGAGCTGTACAGTCGGATTTGAAAACATGGGCACAGACAAAGCTTATGCTGTTTCACATCCTCAACCTCACCTCACCTTCCTTTCAACCTTATGGTTGCTCAGATATTTTAGAACCTTTGCAAACGTACACATATTTATGAACTCGACTGTACAAGTAGATATTTTGCTGGGTGACTCAATATTCGGGTGCACCAAAGTTCATATAAAATTGCAACTTCGATTAAGGATTTCCGAAAAAAAATCTCATACAATTTTATCTCATAAACATAATGATCACTATTCATATAGGTACTATGTTTATATACTTTTATATCATAACGAATTTTAGCAATATAATTTAATATCATATTTATTTCTATACATACTAATAGTAGGTATTGCTAAATTTCGTATTAATAAAGAACTTTTCTCTGAGACCAACTAATGCCAAGATAGCGGTGTATAAGTTCAAGTAGGCCCTAGGGAACAGGGACTTAGTGGCAAAACCGACTCGGATCGCGGATAGGTTAGAAGACGGAAGGCTCCCGCTTTCGTCTTCTAGGTTATTTTTTTATAAAAGAGCGGAAAAACTTGTTTGCACAAAATATATTAAATACACTCGAACAGCTTATCCAATATCAAATAGGTAGTTGAAATTTAGAACAAACCTTTTCTATTAACGCGTCCGGCTCATGGTTATGATATTAGGACTAACAAGATTATGATATATGTCCATTATGAAGGAAACTGTTATGAAACACCAAATATATGAGTTCAAGTCTGTTCTTAGTAATAACATTATGAAGAAACATTTTATGAAAACTGTTCGTTACGAGTCCCTATGATAGTTACAGAAATTTAGGAACATAAAATGTAGGAAGAAAAAAATATCAATGATTATGATTACAAAGCGGTATTACTAGAAAAAATCGACACATCAAGTTTGACACATCAATATGGACCTTCAATATTCACCTCTAATGATTTTATAGTGTTAGTATTTAAATAACACAAGAGACTATTGAACACGATTATTATGAAATGGTTAATTAATTGAAACCAAAAGTTATTGAAAAAATCTCATCGTATTTTACGTAGAGGCAACTTACAATTAGAAGAATGTGTAGTGACTCACATTGACGAGGCGTTTGATATTACCAGTAAGACCATGATTTATTTCTAGGTAAACAAAGCATAAAAAAAAAAAAAAAAAAAGGTAAACAAAGCATGAGCATTTTGAAATTGTTAAAAGAAAGTTGTAGAAACCCTATATTCCGGAGGAAACAGGATTTAATATAATAAACGCAAGACAAACAAAGAAAGCTAGTAATGTTTGACCTCCAGGTTACTTCAAGAAGCTGGGTGCAGACCTAGTGCTGGACATGACGGTGGCAGAGGACCTGGCGCTGCTGGAGGCCCAGCAGGAGTTCGTGCAGCGCTTCCAGAACCACCAGCATGAACCTGCGGCGGGGCACTTACCCATGCTGGCCAGCTCCTGCCCAGGTTGGCACCTGACCCCGTAGCATGAACGGCTTTATCACACGACAAGTGACAAGATAGAGCGTCCGTCGCTGGCTGAAACCGTTCAATAGAACGAGACGGACGCTCTATCTTGTCACTTATCGCGTGATAAGGCCGACCATGATACGGGGTCTGAACATTTCCACCCAAGACGTACTTCTTAGTTGAAAAATCTGCCATTGATTATTACTCAAGTAACACTCTGTGCCGTACAATATCATGGACTAACTCTTGCTCAGAATCGTCCATCTATAAATCCAATGAAACTTTAGACAAATTCGAGCGTAAAAATCTAATAAATTTTGACGCTTGAATCATGGGTAACACTTTTTTCAAAGGTTAAACCTTTTTTTGTTGGTACTTCATTATTGCATTGACTCTTAGGATTCATTTCAAAAAGAAATCTACAGATCTTATAATGGGTTTTCAACTTGTAATTCGAACCTTGTATAGACCCTGACTATTATTTCCAAACGCTACTAAATAAATATTGTGATGATTTTGACGAATGATTCACCAGCTTTTTGCACCCATTTAAATACCAGGATTAGTCACGTATGAGATCCTTCCATCAACTGAACAATCAATCCAAATAACATATATAATTTACCCGCCAGGCTGGGTGTGCTACGCCGAAAAGACCCATGGCACCTTCATCCTCCCCTACATCTCGACCACCAAGTCCCCCCAGCAGATCATGGGCTGCCTGGTCAAGCAGGTCCTCTCCAAGCATCGTGAGGTGAACCCCGGAGAGGTGTACCATGTGACGGTGATGCCCTGCTACGACAAGAAGTTGGAGGCGTCGAGGGAGGACTTTTACAGCGACGTGATCAACTGTCACGACGTGGATTGCGTGATTACTGCTAGTAAGTATTTTAGTTACATAATTCTAAGTTCCCCCCAGGAGATCATCCGCTCGCTGGTAAGTAGGTCCTCCGCAAGCATCTTGAGGTGAACCCCGGAGAGGTGTACCATGTGACGGTGATGCCTGCTACGACAAGAAGTTGGAGGCGTCGAGGGAAGACTTTTACAGCGACGTGATCAACTGTCATGATGTGGACACGAAGTACGCTACGACAAGAAGTTGGAGGCGTCGAGGGAGTACTTTTACAGCGACTTGATCAACTGTCATGATGTGGACACGAAGTACACTACGACAAGAAGTTGGAGGCGTCGAGGGAGGACTTTTACAGCGACTTGATCAACTGTCATGATGTGGACACGAAGTACGCTACGACAAGAAATGGAGGCGTCGAGGGAGGACTTTTACAGCGACGTGATCAATTGTCATGATGAGGATTGCGTGATTACTGCTAGTAAGTCTATTTTGGTTACATAATTGGACATCTCGATTAAGTGCCCCTAACAGATCATGGGTCTCTGGTCAAGCAGGTCCTGTCCCGCATCGTGAGGTGAACCCCGACGAGGTGTGCCATGTGACGGTGATGTGGTGTTTATTTATTATTATTAATGTACTCGTATATATATGTAAATATTGCTCGTTTAATAGCTGATAAATGATGATAGTGATTACGAAAAAAATCATACCGGGATATGTTACTTAATCTTTGCCACGGCAGCGGGAGCGGTGCGCGTTACGTGGGAGGGAGAGATCGTAGCGAGGCCTCTCGCTCCCATGAACAGAACCTCTGCCGCTACCACTGCCGCTGAAAGTCATGGGCGACATCTAAGAATTGCGAAATGATATTCACATTTTCCATTCCTTACATTTGTTATTGAATCGACTTATCGTAGTTTGAGTATTATTTTGACCCCATACTCAAATCGCCTACTAGTTCCTCTACTAAACCACTACCCATTCAACAGTCGAGTTGGAACAGATGCTGGGCGCGTCCGAGCTGGGCGCGGAGCCCCGCGCGGCGCTGGACTGGCCGTGGGCCGCGCCCGCCGCGCCGGGGCTGCGCGGACACGTCGGCTCGGGCTCCGGGGGCTACGCTGACCACATTTTTCTGTACGCTGCCGAGCACCTGTTTGGCCAGAATAAGGCGCAGCTGGTTTATAAGAACTTGAGGTATGTTTAGCATTATTTTACAAAGTGGATGGGCTATTAAGTATTACATAAGAAAGGACAGCGCACACCTAGTATGGAAAAAAGGTTGCTGACTTTTCTTGGAAAAAAAACTATTTGACCGCGTTTATTTTCTGCACCATACATGTATGAAACTCCATTCTGGGAAAGTTTTCGCAAAATATTTTTTTCTCGTCACCATTTTTAAATAGTCCGCTTCTTATAGGTATCCAATGTAATCAATCAGTTGCAACCTGACGATATTTGGACAGCGAATAAAACAATACAAGGCAATACTTGTTCGTACAAAAAAGGCGGTTTTTTTAGGGTGACTACGGCAACAAGGAACCCTTATAGTTTCGCCATGTCCGTCTGACCGTCCGTCCGTCTGTCCGTCTTCGGCTTAGCTCAGTAACCATTACTACTAGAAAACTGTGATTCGGCATGGGTATATAAATCAATCACGCCGACAAAACAGTACAATAAAATCTTGAAAAAACATTTTTTTAGGGTATCTCCCCTACACCAAAAGCGGGGATGTATTTTTTTATCTCGTTAAACCCGTGGTGTGGGGTATCGTTGGATAGCTCGTTCAAAACTATTATGGGTTTCCTAAAACCATTTTTCAAATCAGGGATGTGAAAAATTTCGTGGTTTACATATAATAAATTTACAAGGAAAACTATCACGGACAAGTAGGCTTATGTAGTTACCGAGTAATAGTCGACCAACTTAATGTGTACTTGGAAAGGCCAATTTTCGTACAAATTCGGCCGACGCAACCGCACCGCACATAGATGTAACTAAGACAGACAGGCAACTACTGAACCCTACACTGCGCGTGGCAATCAACTCAAATCAATTATTTATTCTGCAAATAGGCCACAAGGGCACTTTTACATGTCAAACGGTAATTTACAATAAAATAATAATAATCTTGCACAATAATAAATTAAAATTTGCAGATTAAGGACCGATATAAACGGTTAACAAACTATATGTCACTAAGTTAATGAAAACAAAACAAACTTGCAAAATATGACCATCAAATTCCATATTAAGGTCTGTATCAGCATTGACAAGATAATCAATAGACTCGTTTGATCATCTCCGTGTATTGCGCGGCAGTTCCAGACGGTTCGGGGAACAATGGCCGCTGCGGGCGTTGCGCGTTGTGAAACGCTGACCCCGGCTGACGCAAGCAAGCCATCGCGACCTATATTTACATGCACAAGTTCTGATCTCTGAATTCTTGCGCGTTGTGTTGGGGTTGATAATGGGGACACTTTAGTTTTACGCTACTTTTTACTAATTACTAATTAGATGTGGAAACCAACTTGCATCTATCCAATCCGGTTCAAATAAATCAAATCTATACTACCGAGATATTATTATTTATTGCACAGTAACATTTCCAATAGTTGTGTTTTAATTTTAACTACAGTTGGATTACCCTTGTTTGGCCTAACAACGTTTTGCCTAATTGCGGGTTGCCCAATTTTATTTAGACTAATATTGTTTCGCATAATAGCTCGTTTTGCCTAATTTTCATTTGTGCGAAAATAATTTTGCCTAATAATCACTACACCTAATTTTATTTTGCCTAATTTTTAGAAGGTATAATCTTTGTTTGTATACTAATTGACTGACATAATTGCATTTTGTCTTATCACTCCCCGCCCTCCGTTGTCTCCGCCGTCGCCAGAAACGAATAATGAAGGTTTTGAATAAAAGCTTTCGCTAACTCAATTCTTTAAAAAAAGTCGTTTCTGGGTCGCAGTTTTACCTCCTCGCTTCGCTCGTCGTCGTACCTTTTTTTTTTTTTTTTTTTTTTTACCCAGGGAAAATCTTCATAGATTCCATCGCGCTTGGGGTATGCGCGATGGATATGCCGGATTCGTACCGGCTAAAAACCCTGGGGAGCTCTTCACTCTGCCTTTAGCGGAGCCACGGGAACGCTCTCGCACACATCCGCGACTCCGCCAGCAGTTGTCCAACTCATTGGACCCAGCTGTGGGGGAATTGGTTGTGTGTTCCCCCGCCACTAGCATTTGTGGCGTACTTGTCGCCCGCACTCCTACACTGGGACCTCGATCCAGTGGGCGACAGTTGTCCCCATGCCTGCCACCCGGAGGTCCTTACTAAGGGGGCAGCCGGCGGTCGTGTGCCTGCCGTCTGCGCCCAGGGCGCCTGCGGCGCTGTTGGTCGGACGCATTGGAGTCCTCCCTGGCCCGCTCCGCCGTCTCCTTCTGCCGCATTACCTCCTCGCAAAAGGAGACAGCCACCTGCCACGACCTCTCGCTGTCGACCATAGATTGAATCATGGCTGGCAGCGAGACGTCGGGTCCCACTGCAAGTGAGAGGCGAGCCCTCTCTTCGGCAAAGGCGGGACACAATTCCAGCGTGTGCTGTGCAGTATCTTCCACCCCTCCGCACTGGTGACAGACTGGTGTCGGTTCCCTCCTTGCAATCTTCCACAGATACCGCCCAAAGCAGCCATGCCCCGTTAGTATCTGTGCCAGGTGGAAGGAAACCGCACCCCACTTCCTGTTAAGCCATCGCTGTAGGACTGGCTGCACTGCCGCTATGGTCCAGTGGCCGGCACTCGGCTGCTCCAGAGCTTCCGTCCACTTCCGGAGAAGGGTTTGGTGGGCGGCTTCTCGCCATCGCCTTATCTCCTCCAGGCCTGGTTGGTCTCCTCTGTGGCGGGACTCGGCTACCCGACTGTACACCTCCGCCACCACCTCGGCATCCAGCTCCCAGGGTGGGGTGCCCGCCAAAACGCAGGCCGCCTCAAACGAGGTGGTGCGATACGCCCTCGATACCCTGACCGCCATGACCCTTTGCGGTTGCCGCAGGTAGGCCCTGTTCTGGTAGGCGGACAGGGCGTCCACCCAGATGGGTGCCCCGTACAGGGCCATCGACCGCACCACGCCCGTGTACAGTCGGCGGCAGCCTGCTTTCGGCCCGCCCACGTTCGGAAGAAGCCGGCTTAGGGCGGAGGCTGCACCCACGAGCTTTGGGGCCAGTCGCCGGAAATGCTCCTTGAAATTCCATCGGCTGTCAAGGACGAGTCCAAGGTACTTCATCGTCTTCTCGACGCCAACAGAGACTCCGCCGACAACAATTTGTGCACCAGGTGGAGGCGCCCTTCGGGGTCCGTGGAAACATAGGGCTTCTGACTTGTGCAGCGCAACCTGTAGTCCCAGTTTCCGGATTTTGTCCACTACGTGGGCCACGCCCGCCGTAGCCAGGAGGGAGGCATCTCTGAATGTGCCGCCACGGGCCGTTACGAGGGTGTCGTCGGCGTAACATGTTAGTTTGACCCCCCGTAGGTTGGCGCTGCGCAGCACCCAGTCGTAGCCGATGTTCCACAGGAGCGGTCCTAAGACTGAACCCTGTGGGACACCGCACGACATGTTTTTTTCTATCCACCGATCTTTGGTGGGGTACCGGATGGTCCTCTCTGACAGGTATGCGGCTACTACCCTGCCCAGATACTCCGGCACGTGGTGGTATCTGAGCGCCTCTTTGATGGTCTCCCAGGGGAGGGTGTTGAACGCTTTAGCGATGTCGAGGGATACTGCCAGCACCACCTCTCCCTGGGACACCGCGTCATCCGCCAGGGCCCTCACCCGCGCTATGGCGTCGATGGTGGACCTGCCCCGACGGAAACCGAACTGGCACGCGCTCAGATCTGGCCCTGGCCCCTCCAGGTGCCGGACGAGGCGGTTTGCGACAATTCGCTCGAAAAGTTTTGCCACCTCGTCCAGCAGTACTATAGGCCGGTAGGCGGATGGTGAGTCAGCCGGTCTTCCCTTCTTTTGGAGCAGGACCAATTTTCCCGACTTCCAGGCGCGGGGTATCTGCCCCTGTCGAAGGCAGGCGCTGAACAGTGCCCTCACTCTTGGCTCCAACGGGCCGAGTGCCAGCACCCACGCACGCCCGGGAATGCCGTCAGGACCCGGAGCGGTGTTTTTGGGACGAAGCCTCAGTACCGCCGCTCCTAACTCTCCTTCTGTGACCTCGGGGGGAGCGACCTCCACGTGCGCCCTGTTCGTTGTATCCATATGCGGGGGGGTATGGTCACCCCTTTCCGGGAACAGAGTGTCCACGATCCGGCTTAGGAGGTCCGGTTCGAGGCTTTCCGTGAGCGGAGGAGCCCAAGGGCGTAGCTTGCACCTCACCCTCTTGTACGGCCTCCCCCACGGGTCGCTGTTCAACGTCTCTAGCATTTCCTGCTCCTCCAGGTCCATTGCCTGGCCGATGGCTGCGCACAGGGTTTTGCTGGCCTCCCTGTATTCTGCGTACAGCCTATCCTCCAGGGCCCGATCGCGTCTCCTCCGCCTCCGGCTCCTGGTGTATTGGCGTCTTGCAGCCACACAAGAGTTGCGCAGCTGTGTGAGTTCTGCGGTCCACCAGTACACGTGACGCTTCGGAGAGGCCGCTTTGGCCCGCGGCATTGCGGCATCGCAGACCACCACCATGGCGTCGCCGAGTCTAGCCGCCTCCCGCTCCACCTCCACCGGGTCTTCGGGCTCCTCCGTCCAAGCTTGAACCAGGGCTGCCTCGTAGAGAACGTCCCGGTCCAGGCGCTTCAAAGCCCATCGGGGGGCATCGTCTCTCCGGGGGCGGCTTGGGCTGTCCCGGTTCGTCGTTGGGTGGGTGGGGACTTGATATCGGACATATCTGTGGTCTGATAGGGTCTCCACGCCCTCCATCACTTCCCATCCCTGGATCTTGCGCGCCAGAGCAGCATTTGCGAAAGTGATGTCCACAATGGAGCCACCGTTTTGCCGCACGCACGTGTCGACCGTCCCTCGGTTGAGCACCTCTAGCCCGGTTGTAACGGCCCACTCCTCCAGCAGTTGCCCTTTCGGGGTCGTCGCAGGGGATCCCCACGCCGTGGACTTGGCGTTGAGATCCCCGGCGACGAGCACTAGTTCCGGGCGTCTTCTACCAACGAGTGCTCCGACCTCGTCAAGGAACGTCTCAAAATCAGCCAGGGTCCTGTTTGGCGAGAAGTACACTCCGACGATCATTATGCCACCGATGCATGCCGAAACGTACCCCCTGCCTCTTACCACGTTTGCGAGTGGCGCGGAACCAATCGATGTCTGCGTGGCTATGGCAACCGCGCCCTCGTGGTCGCCCACCCAGTTGTCCCTCGGCGGAACCGAGTAAGGCTCGGCCACCACCACTATATGTATCATCCACTCCGCCATGCTCTGGAACAGAAGGTCCTGAGCTCTGGCGCAGTGGTTGATGTTCGCCTGGAGGAAGTGACGGGTGGCCATACTACCCTACCGTCATTATAATCTCCTCGTCCTGGGAATCGGCGTTGCCATCCCGGCGGTCGGGCTGAGAGGGGGCACTGGGGCCATCAGCAGCGCGGGTCTTCCGTTTGGGAGGGTTGCATACTTTGCTCCCCATCCTGTGGTTTGCAGGTCGGCCTGTCTCTTTGCACAGCGTGCATTCCGGGGCTGCTGAACATGCGCTTGCTCTGTGTCCTATCTGGCCGCAACGGTAGCACTGCTGGCTCCGGTCTACCTCCGCTTTGCATTTTGCAGCCACGTGGCCTACCTCAAGGCAGCGGAAGCACCGCAGAGGGCGGGCATCGAGCAGTTTAACTTGCGCAGACACCCATCCAACCAGCAGTCTACCTGCCTCCACTACCTTTTTAGCGGCTGCGACCGGGCAGCTTAACCACACGGTCCCTAGCCCCGAAGGGCCGACCACCACCTCTCCACATCTGATGTCAGTCTCGTCGTCGTACCTACACTGACCTGCCTTAAGAAAAGTTTAAGAAATAGGTAGGTAGGTAAGTAGGTATTTCGCTCACCGCAGCTGGACCGATTAGGCAAAAAGTTATTAAGTATAACAACATAAACAATGCATGGTAAACCGTCTTTCGTACAATTAGTACTTTTTAACAAGTATGTACATGTTATAATGATTCAGTATTAGGCAAAAAATCTAAGTAAAAACTTTATTCGGCAATGTGATGATTAGTTAAAATAAGAATCGGCAAATTGATTTTTAGATAAAATAATATTCGGCAAAACAAGAGTTATAAAAAACCGCCATTTAGGGTAAACGAATTTCGAACAAACAATTATTATGAAAAATTAAATTATACGAATTGATTTTAGACAAACAATGCATTGTACTAAAAGTTGTTAGACAAACTGAAATTGAGATAAAACGTTATTAGGCCAAACAAGGGAATCCCACTACAGTGACTTACGATTACAAACAGTTTGAATCAACCAGCTATTTAGGCTAGTGATAACTGCTTCCAATTATACAATTCTCAACTATGCATGCCCATAATAGTTCAACTTTAGTAAGTTTCTTACAACATTTCCAATAGCAACGTTGTTATTCAGAAACCCCGACTTCCGCGAAGTAACCCTCGAGAAGGACGGGGTGGAGGTGCTCCGGTTCGCGATCGCGAACGGGTTCCGTAACATACAGAACCTCGTGCAGAAGCTCAAGCGGGCCAAGTCGCCCTACCACTACGTGGAGGTCATGGCGTGCCCTTCAGGTAAACTAATCATGCCAACACGACGACAATGTTACGACCACTTTACCCTTCCTGTGCCCACGAAGCCGACAGCCCCGAGTTCCAATCCCGGTAAGGGCATTTGTATGTGCGTTGAGTGCTTCACTACATAGTATAACTACAACTTGGAAAAGTTGAAAAACCCCCGACATTTTCATTTCAAAGTCCAATATCTCAAAAACGGCTAAACAGATTTTCATAAAACATAGCTAAGAACATTCGGGATCACATCAGGTTTCGAATAAAAAAAAACCGCATTCAAATCAGTCCATCCGTTTGGGAGCTACGATACCACAGACAGATACACAGATACACAGAAACACAGACACGTTAAACTTATAACACCCCTCTCTTTGCGTCGGGGGTTAAAAACAAAGTCGCTTCCCGCTGTCTGTCCCTATGTATGCTTAGATCTTTAAAACTACGCAACTGATTTTGATGCGGTTTTTTTTAATTGATATTGATTTAAGAGGAAGGTTTATATGTATAATATAGTACCTGTGCAAAGCCGGGGCGGGTCGCTAGTTCTTCTATATTAAAATACGACTTATTGCATACAACGTCTTGCTTGTTTCACAGCATACGATATCTGAATACTTCAGTTATTTTGCCATCAAACCATAAAAGGGAAGAATACCTTTGGGATACTACGTACTCGTCCATGCAAAAAGAGAAAACGTTTTTCCACTTCTAAATATTTCCCAATCTCAATGTTGTTTGGTAAGTTATTGACACAATGAAAGACTAGTTTTATAGGTTTTCATTTTTTCAAAATTTGCAATTAAATCAAAATTATAGGCACCACAAAAACTAAAAAAAAGCGGTACCTATAAACCTAGACTATATTATGCTGAAGCGATCTTCATCAAAATCAAAGTGATTTGTTAAGATTTAGTTAGTGGAATACGTTTTCTCCCGCAATTGAAATTTCATATACTTATTATAATTTCAAGTACTTATTGTCAGTCGCAAGCTGCTAGCTATTCTCCCCTCTTAACTGCCAGTCTCTGTTTTCGGGAGGAGATCTAAAAAGTGTTCATACAACCTTTTCAATACCCACAGGTTGCTTGAATGGTGGCGCGCAAGTGCGACCCGTTGCCGGCGAGAGCGGGCGAGACCTCGTCGGCAACCTTGAAAGACTCTACCAACAGTTGCCGGTTTCCAGCCCCGCAGATAACAAACTACTCCGCAGGTATCTTCATCTTTTTCAGGACGTTGATCTGACGGTCCCATCCTCATTGTGCGAATATTTATTTTTGCTTGACAACTGATGTTAAATGTGTGGAAACATGGCTTCGCACATCTCTGATGTAGGGTCGACCTAAGTCCCTACCCAAACATGCCCCAACCCTTGCTGGGAGAGCTGTGGTTGGGGAATCGCTGTTCAAACTGTCCAACAATAACAACCACTACTAAAATGTTTCATTGTGGTTCAGGTGCTACAGCTATTGCCTACTTTCCAGCTTAGTTTTAGACCATCTATTGCCACATTTCCGAACAGTGGCGTGAAAAATATATTTCGGAATTAAAACATTTGTTTTACCAGGTTATATGCCGAGTGGCTAGACGGGCGTGACTCCGACAAGGCGCGTGCGATGCTGCACACAACCTATCACGCCGTAGAGAAGTCAGATGTGGCGCTCAACATCAAGTGGTGAATTCGACCTTAAGTGTACAGTGCTAGAGTCCATTTTACATGGTGTACGATGCTTTGTCGTAAACCGTGATGTTCAACATCAATTGTTCATATTTAAACCTTAAGGCAAGAGTGTAAAGTCGAGTTTGCAGTATGAGCAATGTTAATCATGTTATCAAATGGTGATTTAGACTTTAAGTTTCCAGTGTTAGAGTCAAGTTTGCTTTGTGAGCGAATTATTGACATCATCGTAAGGGTTTTGTTTGTGTAATAAATGTGATACAAGCTTGAGAAGGTCCGATTACAGTCGAAACGGCAGCGTGGGACTATTTCGAACTATATCTAGAATCTGAGACAGGAAACAGACAATGTTTGAGTTTTATGTATCAATTTTTATGCTACACCTTGAACCAGCGCTACCATTACTTTACATTAATTGCGACTTAATTTTTAAATTCCATGAATAAGTATCATTTGTTGCTAATTAAAATTCGACCTTACTCAAACTGACTGAAGGTTGACAATCAAAACAAGCTCGTAGGGCCTCTTGACCGCGTCGCTTTTTTCACTGTTTGTGCTATGTATGTACTATATATGTTACATAATTTAATCTAAATTAGGTTATGAAGGGCAAGATTAAAGGGCAGCACGTGTTGTAACCGACTTCAAAGAAGGATGGTCGTACATGTGTATTCAAGTTTTGTATAGAGGCTGTAACAAAAATTGTGGCGATCCGTTTGAGACGTTTATTGGAATAGCAGATCAAAATAAAATACGCAAAATAATTATGGGGTCTTCAAATCAATACTTTATACGTCCAAAAACTTCAAATCATTTTGTTGTGTTTCTTTTACTTATAAGCTTAAAAACCCAAATATAAATAATGTAAATACCTATGTAGTGTGTAAATAATATTGAGGTTGTTTACGAAGGAACGGCCCTACCCAGGATTTGTAGAAATTAGAAATTAACGCCATAATAATAAGAACAAGCCTAACCGCTATCGTGACCAATATAGAATACTAGCTTCTGCCCGCGACTCCGTCCGCGTGGAACTCGTTTATATCGTAGCTTCATACAAACTTTGACCCCCACTTCATCCCCTTGGGGGATGATTTCCGGGATAAAAACTGTCCTATGTCCTTCCTCAGGACTCAAACTACCTCTATACCAAATTTCATCCAAATCGGTTCAGCGGTTTAAGCGTGAAGAGGTAACAGACAGACAGACAGACACACTTTCGCATTTATAATATTAGAATGGATGTAGAAAAAAGAACGGGAGTTTGGTTTATCTGTACCGTGCCAGCCTTAAGCGATGTGTTTTCGGAATACATCATCATATCAGCCGAAAGACGTCCACTGCTGGACATAGGTCTCCCCCAAAGAGTGCCACAATGACCGGTCATGCGCCACCCGCATCCAGCGGACTCCCGCGACGTTTACCAGAAAACTTATTTATACTTAAAATGTACCCCGTGAGGATTTAGACTAGGACTGGGATACATATACCTCTTATTGCTTGCTCTGACACGCCCTTATACCAAAATAAACGAATTCACCTGAACTCGAATACTGATCTAAAAGCTCACGGTGATGGACTATCACATGTTATAATTTAATCCTGCAAGAATATTATTTCAAAAAGTTGAACTTTTTGATGCTTGCTCTGTGACTATAGGTGAATTCCAATAATAGTACATTACGTACCTAGGACGGTGAATTCGTAAACGGCCCAGATCGCAGGTGTTTGCGGCCCGAACCGAAGGTGAGGGCCATAAAAATGCGATCTGGGGCTTTACGAATTACCGCCCGTGGTAAGTACACAATTTTACGTCTTCATCTGGCCACAATGCGAGTTTTACCGTACGCGCAGCGTGCAGTAAAACTCGCATTATAGCCAGGTGTGACGTAAAAATGTTAACAATACAATTGTTGACACTAACTACATCGTTAACATTTTCACTGCCAGGAACCCGCCTAGCGGGCGCCTACGCCGTAGTCGCTTTCCGCTACATGCGAGGAAAACCACGGGATCGGGTACGAGAGTAGCGCGTAACGATTCTTGGCAGTGAATGTGTCAAACCGCTTTTTCTATTGCGTATGCCATATATTTTGTATGAGCACCTTTCGTTACTTTGAGCGACCACGTTCCCGTGCCATACGTCATCACTGGCAACACACACTGGTCAAAGACTCTCGTCTTGAGACACTGCGGTATATTGGACGAAAAGATGTGCCGTAGCCTCCCGAATGCTGCCCAGCCGAGTCGGATTCGACGATTGACCTCTTTCTCAAAGTTGGACCTACCTAACTGAACAGTCTGTCCTAGGTATATATAATCGTCTACAACTTCGAGCGTAAAGTGTCCGATTGAAATGGGAGTCGGAGTAAGAAGGCTCAAAGTCACCCAAAGGGCAATGGAGAGGGCTATGTTGGAAGTTTATCTGCGCGATCGCATCAGAAATGAGGCTATCCGCAGCAGAACCAAGGTAACCGATAAGGCCCTCCGAATCGCTAAACTTAAGTGGCAGTGACCGGGGCACATTGCACGTAGAACCGATGGCCGTTGGGGCGGAAAGGTTCTCGAGTGGCGACCACGTACCGGAAGGCGCAGCGTGGGTAGACCCCCCACAAGGTGGACTGGTGACCTGGTAAAGGTCGCGGGAGTCCGCTGGATGCGGGTGGCGCAGGACCGGTCATTGTGGCACTCTTTGGGGGAGGCCTATGTCCAGCAGTTGACGTCTTTCGGCTGATATGATGATGATGATGGACCTTTCGTTACACGATAGAAAAAATAAAACGTAGATTTAATGCTAATATGCTACAAGCTATGTGCATTTTTTTAGCAATCATCCCACGACTCTTAATACTTCGCAACACCGTAATGAATACAACAAATTGTTATAAACAAAATGAAATATATGTTTCGATGTGCAACGTTTCTTTTATTGACAGGACCTTGAAGAACGGTTGACATGATGGCCCCATGCATATGTAACGCTGGTACTTTCCTGGAATCAATAATCAAAGACTTGTGCATTGTCACTCACGGGGTTGGTGCGTACTCCTCGTCTAGCTGCATTTGTGGCTTTGCTTGAGATTAGTTTTTGGGTTATCTATTATTGTTTTTGATATTGTTGACGACTTCTGTAGCCTAGCTGCTAGTGACCCTGCCTACGAAGCCGGGGGTCCCGGGTTGGGATCCCGGTAAGGGCATTTATTTTTGTGATGATCACGAAATTTTGTTCCTGAGTCATGCATGTTTTCTATGTATTTAAGTATTTATTTATCGATATAGGTATGTTTATCGTCGTTCGTACCCATAGTACAAGCTTTGCTTAGTTTGGGACTAGGTCGATTTGTGTAAGATTGTCCCCAAATATTGATTTATTTTATATATGATCGATGAAGTTCAATTTGGAACGAATTATAAGTCCGAGTGGTAACGTCTATACTCCGACCGCTTAACTCAGTCCTCACCTGCGCGCGGATGGTATAACGGACGCGGCGTGCGGGCGCCGGGCATCGCCTCCCGCACAACGCCCATTCCCCTTATACCCCCCGCGCGACGCGCAGTCGAGGACTCAGTTTAGCGGTCGGACTATAGTTTGTTTTGTTATATAGAGCGGGTTGCACCAACGCTGGCACATAAATTCTCAGCAAGTCAATTTATCGACGTAGGCAAAATTGGACTAATTTGGTAGGGTAGGTACATACTTAAAAATACGTACAACATTACAATACGCGCCACATAAGTTTGTAGTTGTGAAGTTAGCTTTAACAGCAGATTGATAGAAATAATGCATAAATACCTTAATGTGACCATAGCAAGTAGCCCTTACTGCAATATGCTTTAGTTTTAAACTTTAGAGACATTGTCACATCACTGTTACAAGAGAGCAAACACGAATCTTATATGAAAGACTGAAGGTTGATTTGACATTACGATTAGAACTTCAATAAATAATATAATTGGGTTTAAAGTCAGTTAGGTATGCGGTATAACGGTCATACGGTAGAGGATGGGTTAAGGGGATGCCTTGATTCGAGTCGACCACGCCTCCTTGACAGAGACACGATTATGCTTTTCGCGCACGACAAAAAGAAATGCAACACTCTTCGGGAGTGGCTTTTTTGGACAAATTTCGATAAATACCTAACTTACTGGTTTTATTTATATATCATCAATTGAGATTTTAGATGAGATAAAATACTATAGTATTAACTTGATTGTGTCGTAAAATAATGTAATGTTTGAGTAGGCTGAGTAAAAAAAGGAAAATAAAGACCGAACTTTGCATTGCATTTTTCTATAGAGGAAATTTTAGCCAATCATGTATTGATTGATTAAATCGGATAAACAGTCATATAGTCAAAAATCATATATATCTGAATATCAGACCTTATTGTTTCTTAGTCTAGTCAGAACGGCATTTCAAAGCAAGCGATAATTTCCAATCCGGCACCGCAGTGCCATGTGTGGAAACGAGAAATTAAGGGGCTACCCGAGGTTTTCATCGATTTTTGACAAGTTTTGAATCGTATCTACTAATTTTGCACTACAGATAGAATTAGAATTACTTATAAGTCAAACGGCTATCGGTTCTTCAATCTTTTATCTCCATTTCTGTCTACCGGATTTTGAAGGAAATGAATACTTAACCCTGTATGATTTTTTTAACATTGTCTAGGATTTTCATTTTAAAGTAAACTAATTAACACAAATTGTTATGGCCATAAAACCAGTTTTTTGGCCTAAAATTGTTCAACTTTGATGCCAAATATCTCGAGTCGACAATGAACTTTGAAGCAAATATGGGATATTATATTGCTTAAAGCTGTTGTTGTTAATATATAATAAGCTCCAAAAAACATTAGAAAACTAAGAGATTCAGATCGAAGGTCATTGGGGCATGGGATCCCCTTAAGGGCTTTTCAACACGATTACTAAGCACAGGTTTCTAAATCCAACAAAAATACAAGCATATTTACTACACGGAGGCGCGCCGAGCCTAAGCAACCACATTCAACCGAAACAGGGCTTTTAAAGCAGAAACTCCTAATAATTTATTTCGACCCTTCATTATTGGTAAACAGACAAACCCGCACAATTAATTCCCTATACGTACCTCGTCACATCGTATGTTTTAATTACGATTTACATAATGTCGAGCGGCGCGCGTCACCGTCAGTCGCCGGCGTGTTGAACAAACACCGCTCGGTTTCCACAAACATCCGAGCCAGGCTTCTGTAATTACAATCGTGAACTACAACCAGTTATTATAAAGCGGGTTTTCAGTGCGATTTCAGTTGAGACCTGATTTTAAAACATTATTGTGACTGTGTTGAAGCGCGGGGGAATCAAATGTGAATCAAAGAACCTATATCCTATTGATAATCAGATCTTCCGCCTTCTATGCTCGATTAGTCTTCTAGTTATTTGCCAGTGTGAGTGATGGGGGACTTCAGAGTGCGAGGGTTGTTTAACCTGATGGTGGCGAGCCTGGCGGTGAGCGTGGCGGGCACGAAGCTGGGGGTCTGTCCAGTGTACCCACAGCAACCGAACTTTCAGATACAAAGGGCAAGTGCACTGTTTAATTTACACACATTTGGGCATATAGCCCGTTTTCTGGAGAAGGCAGGCTTTTTATCTTCAAGCGCTCTAAGACTTGCAATTGCACATGCAACAGCATCGGCTTATGGTAGAAACTGATGTAGCCCTTTCATCTGCATGAATTGATATATAAGATTGTATTTTATCTGCCTAAAATGCCCTCCTACTCCTTTTTCATTGTATACAGAAATGCATCAATTACAACATTTCGTTGCAATGCTAGACGTAAGTAGATACTTAAAACTAAAGAACAGGCTAGAATACCTAACCCTTTCGGACCTGGCCAATACAATAAAGGGAAAACTAGAACTTATTGGGATTAGACCGGTTTCCTCACGATGTTTTCCTTCACCGAAAAGCTAACAGTAAATATTTCGTACATAAGTTCCGAAAAACTCATTGGTACGAGCCAGAATACGAACCCACGACAGCTGCATGCCTGAACCTAGCCTCTAAACTTGTACAATGTGAAAATTAGGCGATATAAATTCTTAAACTTATAGACAAATAATTAATATGTGTAGAAAACATACAAGAATCAGGAACAAACATTCGTACCGATCAGAATCGTCACAGAAATAAATGCCCTTACTGAGAATAGAAGCAAACACGAGACATAGTATCTCTCGAATTTACAAATACAACTTTGTGTAACACACTAAACACCACAAAATACCTAGTAACTAGTTACACTGATTGAATTATTTTACATTCCTTAATACGTTACAACATGACCGACATGTAAATAATTAGGTAGATGTCTATTTTTCGACCTCTCGCTTTATTCTAGATACAAATAAGTGAAAAATATTCAAACGCACGTTTTACTCCAATTGGAAAATACCTACTGTTCCGTGTTTTAGAGGCGTATTCCACTTGTCCAAGATCTTTGTCTACTTTGCGTCCCACATTTTGCATAAAGAGTGAGTGAGATGCAATGCACATTGGACAAAGATCTTGGACAACTGGAATACCACCCTTAACAGGGTACCTAATATACATGTAAGCTAAGATAGTGGTTTTCCTATTTTAAACCTTAAAACACAGTAAAGAGTCAGATAGAGTCGAATACTGCCTACCACAGTCTATTACCCTCAGACTACATTCATGAACTCCTTGCACGTTCCTCCCCCGCTAAACCTAGGCTACAAATTACTATACAATTTATTTAAATTTATAAACAACAAATTATAATATACACAATGACTAAAACAAAGACAAATAACCGTAGATATGATCTGTGCCTATAATTAATTATCTATATACATATACCGATTACTAAATTAAAACTGTCTATATGTAGTTCTAGGTTATTGACACGTGGTTGTTTGTTCTAAAAAGTGACAGAATATTTAAATGCAATTTAAGGTGCAACCACACCGCTGCTCAAAATACGCTAACGCACCGTAAAACGCAGCAAAATGTATGAAGAATACGTGAAGCATACGACACGTCAACGCGTATACGCAGCGTTAAGCACCGGTGTGGTCGCTCCCTCATACATGCCCCGATGCGATGTGTTGCTATGCGTTACTGTAGGACTTATAGTCTGCATGAATAATGTTTGGTAGTTAGTAGTGTAGTAAATGTATGCCAGCAATAGTGTTCTTAATATATGGTCCTTCGAGCCGGACGCTGTGTATTAAAAGTGTATCTATCCTAACTACAGCTACGGTAGCCTAGATGTTCAGGCATGCTGCTGTTCAGATCCCGGCTCGTACCAATGAGTTTTTCGGAACTTGTGTACGGAATATCATTTCATATTTACTGTTAGCGTTTCGGTGAAAGAAAACCATCGTGAGGAAACCTGCATACATCTGCCAATAATTTCAAAGGAGTATGTGAAGTCCCCAACACGCACTGGGTCGGCGTGAGGACGCCTGCCCGTTCCCTCTCATCCATGAGAGGAGGCCTGTGCCCAGCAGTGAAACGTTTAAAGGCTGATTTATTATTTTACCTATCTACAGAGCTAACAGAATTCGTACGAGCTCTAACACGGTCCAGTTTGACACAGGTGTAACGTGT
Source organism: Epinotia bilunana (assembly GCA_947049275.1). NCBI lineage: Eukaryota > Metazoa > Arthropoda > Insecta > Lepidoptera > Tortricidae > Epinotia > Epinotia bilunana. The sequence goes on along the minus strand of OX346260.1, from coordinate 22,566,261 downwards.
CCGTATAGTTGATTGGTACATAATGCCATTTCGTTTTTCGTTCTCCGTTTGCACATTTCTTTAATTATTGCAATAGAATTTAAATAAATAAACACAGAGCCATATTTTTTTTTATTATTCGCAAAAAGTAAAAATATCATGATATCACTAATTTACATGTTACTTACATGTTAGGTACCTATATATCGTGCGCGCATTAAAATAAATTTGCAAGAGCTCGACTGTGAGCGGTCCAGCCACAACAAGCCGAGCCCACTTATTATGAATGCGTAATTGTTGCAATACAGGCGGGGTCACGAGCGCATGCGCGGCGTAAACTTGCGCAGCCGCAACGTCGCCGGCACCTGCGACCTCTCGTACTCATTTACTTACTCATCCGCTTGTGAATTACTTGAGGGCCTTTAACGTCACAGGATTTTCCCGACAACGACAACGGTATAAATAGGTACTATAGTATGGCTGTATTCTTACGTTAGTCAAACCTATTTTAGCTAAAATGGCTTTAAAATTCGTCTGTCATCGTAAGAAAAGGACTAAAACATTTCATTTAGCAGAGGCATTTAAAGTTTTATGGTTAAAGGCCGGGGTTAACAGTTTAACTGATACAGCGCCTGTAAAGCTGATTTTCCACCGGAGGGGCGAGACGGGACGAGGCTAGACTAGAATTGAAATTTGTATGGCACTTACTATTTCCACCGAGCGCGCGCGAGGAGCGAATTGAAAATTTGCCAATCGAATTTCAATTCTCGCCTCGCCTCGTCTCGTCTCGCCCCTCCGGTGGAAAACCAGCTTAACGGGACTGAGAAGCAGGGATGTTGTAGACATTCGCATCTGCATCTGCAACCGCGGAAGTTCCGCATCAATTTCGGAACCCGCATCCGTAAAAATCGATGTGGAGTTTTTGCGGATGCGGATGTAGTGCAAGGCGGGATAAGAATGGGAAGCTAAAAAATCGCCTCCGCGACATCCCTGCTAAGAAGTGCCCCGGGCGGATATCGGGCGACAGAGTTCTGCCACCTGCTAATTTGGAACTATAATCCGATTGTTACGTTCCTTTTACGGTCAGATTACGATCATCACATCATGGGTGCATACATACCTGTATGTACACCATACACCTTCATATTCATACACTCACCGGCAGAAAATTTGGCCCAAAAACTTTTCGTGATTTCAAACTATAAATTGAATAGATTAAATAATGTTTTAAATAATTAAATGCATTTTTTTAATTTGGACCAAATTTATTGCCGGTGAGTACAGTATCCGATTTCCACTATCGAAACTGTTAATGACGAGTCAAATACATTATTTGGCGGAGCAGAGCTACCGTGAATGCCCGAATATTAACATTTCGTAAGTACATCTCTATTATTCTATCAGTCTAATTTGGAAGAGATATTCAAAGGTTACAGCCCTGTAAATTTTCCCTCCGCAAATACCATCGGTAGATAAACAATTGAACGCTTGCATTGTCATACAGATGACCGGCACATGGTACGAGGTAGAGCGCTCGTTCTACCTGATGGAGATCACGGCGTGCTGCACCGAGCTGCACGTGACACTCAACGAGCGCGGGTACTACCTCATCGCCGTCACTACTGTCAATAGGTGGTGAGTACAGCACTTTGTTTTTTTTTAATACAACGACGGTGGCAAACAATCGTACGGCCCGCCTGATGGTAAGCGGACACCGCAGCCTGTAGACGCATGCAACTCCAAAGGATTAACATGGGTGTTGCCGACCCTTGATATGTTTGAGGATTCGCCGAGTTGACAGCTGAAGGAACAACTTCCTTCGCTCTCAACACAACGCATCCTCGGGAGCTCTGGCGACCTTGCTCTCCTCCAGGAACACAACACTACTACAGAGCAAGTAGTAGTGTTATTATGGCTGTGGTCTTCTGCAAGGCGGAGGTACTTCCCCAGTTGGGCTGCTCCACATTCGAGCGGGATGACATTTCGCTGTGCCCCACCTCACCTATGATGATGATAATATTCGGTACATTACAACCACATACATAGGTATCCGCAAGGATGGGCCGATGAAGCCAGTGCATTATGGCTTGACGATAACCAACATATTAAGCATGACCTGACCATGTCCGATCCGTTGCCAAAGAGTGGCTGTCGAGAACCTTATTAATTTTAAATCACTTAGTGAGAGTAGAGCATTAGTATGTACATACCAAGAATTTCTTGCAGCAAAGGACATTTTTCTTTATGTTCAGTTATAATCTATTTTCGAGGAACCATATTTAACACAAGAATTATCCTGTTTCCAGGACAGGATCACCATCCACAACATACGGCGTCGGCATCCCGAGCCACAACGGCTCGTCGTCCTTCCGCTACAAGCTGAATAACCGCATGCCATACATTATCGGGCGCATGCTGCCCGGCGCGGGCCAGTACAGCGTGCTGTTCACGGACTACGAGCACTTCGCCGTGGTGTGGTCCTGCTCGTCCGTGTCCATCATGCACAACGGTCAGTGCCACTAGTGTACAGCTGGACCGCAGGCCGTTCATCATCGGGCGCATGCTGCCCGGCGCGGGCCAGTACAGCGTGCTGTTCACGGACTACGAGCACTTCGCCGTGGTGTGGTCCTGCTCGTCCGTGTCCATCATGCACAACGGTCAGGGCCACTAGTGTACAGCTGGACCGCAGGCCGTTCATCATCGGGCGCATGCTGCCCGGCGCGGGCCAGTACAGCGTGCTGTTCACGGACTACGAGCACTTCGCCGTGGTGTGGTCCTGCTCGTCCGTGTCCATCATGCACAACGGTCAGTGCCACTAGTGTACAGCTGGACCGCAGGCCGTTCATCATCGGGCGCATGCTGCCCGGCGCGGGCCAGTACAGCGTGCTGTTCACGGACTACGAGCACTTCGCCGTGGTGTGGTCCTGCTCGTCCGTGTCCATCATGCACAACGGTCAGTGCCACTAGTGTACAGCTGGACCGCAGGCCGTTCATCATCGGGCGCATGCTGCCCGGCGCGGGCCAGTACAGCGTGCTGTTCACGGACTACGAGCACTTCGCCGTGGTGTGGTCCTGCTCGTCCGTGTCCATCATGCACAACGGTCAGTGCCACTAGTGTACAGCTGGACCGCAGGCCGTTCATCATCGGGCGCATGCTGCCCGGCGCGGGCCAGTACAGCGTGCTGTTCACGGACTACGAGCACTTCGCCGTGGTGTGGTCCTGCTCGTCCGTGTCCATCATGCACAACGGTCAGTGCCACTAGTGTACAGCTGGACCGCAGGCCGTTCATCATCGGGCGCATGCTGCCCGGCGCGGGCCAGTACAGCGTGCTGTTCACGGACTACGAGCACTTCGCCGTGGTGTGGTCCTGCTCGTCCGTGTCCATCATGCACAACGGTCAGTGCCACTAGTGTACAGCTGGACCGCAGGCCGTTCATCATCGGGCGCATGCTGCCCGGCGCGGGCCAGTACAGCGTGCTGTTCACGGACTACGAGCACTTCGCCGTGGTGTGGTCCTGCTCGTCCGTGTCCATCATGCACAACGGTCAGTGCCACTAGTGTACAGCTGGACCGCAGGCCGTTCATCATCGGGCGCATGCTGCCCGGCGCGGGCCAGTACAGCGTGCTGTTCACGGACTACGAGCACTTCGCCGTGGTGTGGTCCTGCTCGTCCGTGTCCATCATGCACAACGGTCAGTGCCACTAGTGTACAGCTGGACCGCAGGCCGTTCATCATCGGGCGCATGCTGCCCGGCGCGGGCCAGTACAGCGTGCTGTTCACGGACTACGAGCACTTCGCCGTGGTGTGGTCCTGCTCGTCCGTGTCCATCATGCACAACGGTCAGTGCCACTAGTGTACAGCTGGACCGCAGGCCGTTCATCATCGGGCGCATGCTGCCCGGCGCGGGCCAGTACAGCGTGCTGCTCACGGACTACGAGCACTTCACCGTGGTGTGGTCCTGTTCACGCGTGAGACCCTCACTGTTTTATGCTGCTTTATGCCGGTTGTACCCTGAAGTAGTCTAAAATCTAAATACTATACGGAAGCTCATTAATCTTCTAAGTACCCTGAGGAAGTTGGTTTCAATGCTCACAATCTCTCAACTCACATAGATTACAACCAGGAATTAACGTGGATTCCACGACAGGTAAGTAATTTAATTTGATTATACCACTAAAAGTTTCACATTATCAGTATTATCACCGAGCTGTCGACCTACATGAAGGAGATCTGGCCGAACGGTATTGTTTTCGGGCGATTTCGAGGCCGGATATTTCACTGCACCCAGAACTTGCGCCGCGCGTTATTGACGTTATTATGTTATATTATATCCTCCTAAGGCCCATGGAAGAAGAAACGCCTACTCATAGGACTTATTCTGTTGAAGGGATTAAATTATATTTAACTGGAATAGAGTTCAATTTGTTTTGTTTCGGGTACTTTTTAAAACAAACGAAAGTCAACTCTATTTCCGACACTACACGATTCCAATTTCAATGCAGCTTTCGGAGGATATTTTGTACATTGATATGAATGGTGTCTGTAACGTATTTGTAAATATGGGCCTTGTTGCTTGACGCAAATAAATTGCTTAACTTCAGGAGTGTCAGGACACCGGTAGGTACCCGATTGCTGTTAAGACATGGAAGCTTCTTCAATATTTATTTATGTACCACGTACGGCCCGCCCGATGGTAGGCGGTCACCGCAGCATACGCACGCTTGGGTGTTACCGACCCTGACTCGCGGACAAGTGTGATAAACTCTCGAACGCCTGTTCCAGATCGTTTCTGGATCCTGGGCCGACGGCGCGAGCTGAGCGCGGAGCTGCGCGCGAACATCTACGCGCTGCTGCAGGAGCTGGGGCTCGACCCGGACCGGCTGCTGCTGACCAAGAACAACAACTGCGTTGACTCGCCCGATCACCTATTAAACTAGAACACGATAATGTTGGTTTTATTTATATTGGACAGTCGTGATGTTTGATGTCGTGGTCCCTTAGGCCTTCGCTGTATGTCGTTACTAGAGGCTGAATGTACGGCGTATCTAAAACAAGGAACAGGCCACGCAGCAGCCCTGTTTTTTACACGAACAATTTCGAGCGTTTTTACGAGTCGTGATTGCGTTGCGTTGTTCCCACCTGCGATGCCGGAGATACATTCCCTCTCCGTTGTAAATATTTTATTTAAGCATTGTTCCCGTGAATGCTATCGATACATCTGCTATGCCATTCACAACCTCGACTAACTGCACCATACACCATTCTGTCCTGACCCTGAGATCCGTAACAACTGTGTGTAATCAGAGGTCGAGTTATGGTTCACAAGTGGCGTGTCGGTAAGTGCTGAACATCGGCACTCTTAGCGTGTTCTCATCGTATCAGATGACGTTGTATTCTTGAGATTATTTGACTTGGCCGAACTACATCATCTCTTCGGTCCAAGGTAGAAGATTCCAATTCCAATGACTGTTTTATAATAAGTCGGCCATACGGGGGCATACTATAAGGTTTAGCGCTGTTATGATACTCCATACCGATATTATCAAAGTACATTAATGGACTGGACCAATATGACCAGGCCCCCTTTTCACCAACTTGACAATTGTCACCCGACATTCACAATTCGCTATGCATTGCTTGTTCAAGAAGTCAAGATGGTTGCTAGGTTACCTGTGGATCGAGCAATGTACGGAGAATTGTCGTTGTCAGATGGCAATTGTCGAAGGGCCTGGTCGACATTTTGCTGTGCCCTACCCTACCTCTATAAAAATAATAAAATATTGAAACTGTTTTATTAAAACTATTGTTGCGCCGGTGGTATATCGTCATCGTCATCTTAGCGCTCACGCGAAGCGCAGTTTTAGCGCTCTTGCTAACAGCCGCGCAAGGAATGCATTTTTGTGCACCGCCGCCGCGACTCCCGATCTGTTACCGAGTTTGAACGCACGTCACCTATCGGTCTTTATACGTAAAGTAATTAATTGTTAAAAATAACCGATACTTTAAAGTGTTCGTCCCTAATCGTTCCTCGAGTTAATTTAAATAATGAAAATGTTATTCGAGAGTGTTGTGCAACCCCAATTTGGGGTCCCAAGTTCGGGTTCCTGAATTGGGTGGAGGAACCACCGCGGCCCAGGTCTACACCAACGCTACGACGTCTCGGGGCTAGGAACGACGCTCTTCGCCAATTTCGACATCACCCGGCTGCCGCTCGAGTACAGTCGGCCACCATTACGAGCGCCCGCGAGCACCAGCCTACGCCACGTTCCCACCTCCAGGCGAGAGTACCTAACCCGTGTGACAGAACCGGGACTGTGCGAATTTATTTAACCCCACGACCCTAATCTTTTCATACAGCCGGATTTCAATTTTAGATTATTATATTTTAATGCACGAATCCTTGTCTCCTTATTTATGCATACCACGTTGTTTAGTAAACCCTGTAGGAGGCAAAGACATCGGACACGTGACAAACTTCAAACTTGATTTTCCATGCTTTAGAAGCGTTTTCAGCAGGCTGAAAAGTGATTTCCACATTCTAGAAGATTGAAAATTCACCCTAGTTGCCGTTGTTTTCAGGCGCCTGAAACATGTTTTCAGTCCGTTTCAGGACAGCCTCAGATGGCGCAATAACCTGAAAACCCGTCTTCAGGCATTTTCAGGACCCCTTATGGGCCTTTGAAGTACACTTCATTATATGGCGAAATTTCTCGAAGGAATGAAAGAGACAGCACTATTAGAGAGAGACATCTAGATTGAGAAGGTTCGAAAATGTCGACTACATCACGTGAGAACGAGCAGAAGGGAGTGCAGACCCGGAGCCGAGTTGCAGCAGGTGAGGACTCTGCGTCGCGCGCTGGCCCATCAGACTCACCGACCCCATATAAGCAAGAGTTGGACGTCAATGCCATCTTAGTTCTCTTAAAAGAGCAAGCTCGTCAACACCAGGAACAGGCCCGAAAAATCGTAGAGGCTGCGCAAACAGGAAGAAAAGCAAGAAGAACAATCGAGAGGTACATGAGACCGCGACTGAATGGAAGCGCGAGATGTGTGAGGTTCAGGAGAAACTGATTGACTTGGACATTAAATTTGAAACTGGACTTCATGGTGTTAGAGAAACCATTGGGACAGTTAAGGAGGAAGTCGACACCTACAAGAATCGCCTCCAGAAGCTCGAAATAAAAGTGGCCAGTGGTACGAGTACCTGTGCAGTCGAGGTGCCTGTATCGGGAGGTGGACGATTCAAGGTACCTCCCTTCGATGGTACATCGTCGTGGACAGCTTATAAGCGGCAATTCGAGTCAGTCTCCAAGGCTAACGGTTGGAGTAAAGAGCAGGCCAGGACAACCCTAACCTTAGCGTTACGTGACGAGGCTCTCACCATATTAGAAGCCTTAGGAGAAGAGGAGAATTACAACCGGCTTCTAGAGGCGTTGGAGGCCCGTTACGGTGACAAGCACCTGGAGCACGTGTACCGAGCTCAGTTAAAGTATAGGACGCAGGGGCGTAGCGAGACCTTGCAGCAGTGGGCCCTAGAAATTGAGAAGTTGGTCAGAAAGGCGTACCAACGTACATCCGCCTCCTTTGTGGACGAATACGGGATTTGGAGGTACGGGCTGCAGTGCGATTAGGGCACCATGGGAGCCTGAAGGATGCGGTGGCTCATGCCCTGGAAGTAGAAGCTGTGCGCCAGGACCCGTCAAGGCCTTATAGGGTACGTGAAGTATCTCTTAGGGAACCGATTGCTCCACATCGTGAGTTTGGGCCACGATGTTACCATTATGGAGAACGTGGCCACATCCAGACCAGTTGCCCGAAAAGGGGCGGGAGAGAACGAGATCTGACTCCAGTGGCAAGGGCAACAGGTACTGTGGCATCCGGGCTGCAACAGGGAAACGAGTAAAAGCCAGGACTAAGGGACGAGTGCTAGCTGGTGGTCGGAATGTCCCAGTTATGATCTCACAGGCTAGTGACGGGAATGGTCTGGTTGTCAAAGGAGAAATTGGTGGAGTACTATGTCACCTTACCATCGACACCGGAGCTTCTCGGACGGTTATCAGTTCTCGGCTACTGAAGCACCTGACCAGAGATCATCTAGTCCAACCTAGGCATCTCCAGCTGCAAACCGCTACCGGCCAGTACATTCCCATACAGGGGGAGCGAGAGGTGGATTTAAAAATTGGTAATAAGAGCTACTGGCATAAGGTGATTGTAGCTAACATTATCGACGACTGCATCATTGGGCTGGATTTTATGAGTACGTACTGAAATTTGGGTCTGATGAGGTACCTATGGAGGGCGGAGTAAATGGAAATGTTTACTGTATTAGAAGAACGATCCTCCAACCGAGGGCACAGGTATTAGTTCCAGTGCGACTGCCGTACAGCACAAGACAAGGATGTCATCGTTGTGTTGTTGTGGAAAAGGTCAATGATGGTAAACCATGGATGACAGCCCGCACGGTGGTAACAACATCGACTAAAACCTTCGTGAGAGTTCTTAATTTAAGTGACACCGAGTGCGTCCTTAGAAAAGAAGCTCTAGTTGGATCATGTGAGGAAATCTCTTGGATACGAAGTTGTCAAGGTTCTACGGAGAGCGAAAACCCTGGGTGTTCTGCGCCTCCAATAGACATTGAAAGGTTATTAGATGGCTCCAGAAACGATCTTACCGGGGAAGAGCTTAGTAAGGCACGTAAATTGCTGTTGCGAGACAGCAATGTTTTCACTGCGCATGACAGTGACATCGGAAACACTGGAGTCGTACAGCATGAGATCGACACTGGTGACGTCATGCCTATACGACAGCGACCCCGGCGAGTTCCAGTAGCTCAGGAGAAGGAAGTAGAAGAAGGGTGGCGTTATTGAACCTTCAACAAGCCCGTGGTGTTCTCCCGTAGTTTTGGTGAAGAAGAAGGACGGGACCATGAGATTCTGCGTCGACTAACGTCGACTGAATGATGCCACTAAGAAAGACAGCTATCCATTACCTCGAATCGACGACACCTTAGACAATGGAATGAAATGGTTTTCTACGTTGGATTTAAAAAGTGGCATTGGCAAGTTGAGATCAAGGATAGTGATAAGGAGAAAACGGCTTTCTCAACCGGAAAGGGGCTCTGGCAGTTTAATGTTATGCCGTTTGGATTATGCAATGCACCAGCGACATTTGAGAGATTGATGGAACAAATACTAGCTGGATTGCTGGGAGATACTTGCTTGGTCTATTTGGATGACATTATCGTCGTTGGTAGAGACTTCGATGATCACCTCGGCAAATTAGAGCAAGTATTGTCTAAGTTACGAGAGGCAAACCTTAAACTGAGTCCAAAGAAATGTTCACTTTTCAAACGAAAGGTTCACTACTTGGGACATGTGATTTCGAAGGATGGTATCCAGACAGATCCTGAGAAGATAAGTGCCGTGAAGGATTGGCCGATACCAAGGGACAAAACTGCAGTACGTGCATTTTTAGGACTGTGCTCATATTACAGGCGGTTTGAGAAGGACTTCTCGGATATAGCAAAACCATTGCACGAACTGACGGAAGAAAAACGACAGTTTGATTGGACGGATCGGTGTACGGCAAGTTTCAACGACCTCAAGCAAAGACTCTGTGAAACACCAATACTGGGGTATCCAGATCCCGAAGTAGATTTTATTGTTGACACGGACACGAGTAATACTGGTATTGGAGGAGTCTTGTCACAAAAAAAGGAGATAATGAAGTTGTAATCGCCTACTTTAGCAAATCGTTGTCGAAGCCAGAAATAAATTACTGTGTCACTCGAAGGGAACTGCTGGCAGTCGTCAAGACGTTACAGCATTTCCGTAGATACCTGTTAGGGCGGAAGTTTCGTATCAGGACTGATCATGCTGCTCTGAAATGGTTGCTGGAGTTTAAAAATCCCGAGGGCCAGGTGGCACGCTGGATTGAACAGCTTAAGGAATATTATGACTTCGTCATCGAACACCGTAGTGGGAAATCACATGGAAACGCAGACGCCCTTTCTCGAAGACCTTGTCCCGACGACTGTAAGCATTGTCTTAGACAAGAGGCCAAGGAATGTTTAAGGATGCTGAGAACTGACACAGTCAGCGAAGAGTGGAGTGATGAAGTCATGCAACTAGCTCAGCAAGAGGATCCTGACGTAAAGCCGATTTTTGACTGGAATAATGCAGGAATACCCAAACCAAGATGGTGTGAAGTAGCTCCGATGAGTTCGGTAAGGAAAAGCTATTGGGCACAATGGGACAGCTTGGTTATGCATAATGGCGTACTATGCAGGAAATGGGAATCGGCGAATGGGAAGGATGCTCATCTACAAGTAGTCGTTCCAAGGAAAAGAGTGAAAGATGTTTTGGGAAGTTTCCACGACGGTACTTCTGGTGGACACCTAGGAGTGAAAAGAACCTTAATGAAAATCCGACAACGGTTTTATTGGATTCACTGCCGTGAAGATGTCGAAAACTGGTGCAAGAAGTGCGTTAACTGTTCAGCAGTTAAAGGTCCGCACACCCGTAGTAGAGGAGCGCTCAAACTGTACAATGTTGGAGCACCTTGGGAGAGAATTGCGCTAGTCGTCGCAGGCGCGTTCCCGACATCTGACTCCGGAAACAAGAACATTCTTGTCGTGATGGATTACTTCACCAAATGGCCTGAAGCGTTTGCCATCCCTAATCAGGAAGCAGTCACTATAGCAGAGAAGTTAGTAAATGAAGTTTGTTGTAGATTTGGAGTACCTCTGGAAATTCACAGCGATCAAGGCAGGAACTTTGAATCTGCGGTTTTTCAAGAGACTTGTCGAATCATGGGGATGCATAAGACGAGGACTACGGCATATCACCCACAATCGGATGGAATGGTGGAGAGATTCAATCAGACTCTGGAGAGACATCTGGCCAAGGTTGTTGAGAGTCACCAAAAGGATTGGGACCGGCATATTCCACTCTTTTTGATGTCATATAGGTCAGCAATCCATGAAAGTACGGCAGTTACTCCAGCATATGCGAATTTTGGAAGAGAGCTTCGTTTACCGGCAGATCTTTTAACTGGACGTCCTCCTGATGCTCCAAGATCTATCACAGAGTATGCAAGTGATTTAGGGGATCGGATTGCTGACGTTCACAGTCTTGTTCGTCAACACGGGCTTCAAGCTAACACGAGAATCAAGACCCGATACGATAGGAAGGCTAACCAAATTTGATTCGAGGAAGGTTCTTGGGTGTGGCTACATAACCCGATGCGGAAAAAGGGAAAATCTCCAAAACTGTCCCCAAATTGGGAAGGGCCATATAGGGTAGTCACAAAAATCAATGACGTCACATATCGGGTACAGCGAAATCCACGTGGTCCCTGCAAGGTTGTTCATGTTGACCGACTGGCGAAGTACCACGGAAACAATGATGCTCGGGACGAGCATGTCTTATGAGGGGGTAGTGTTGCGCCGGTGGTATAAACTTCAAACTTGATTTTCCATGCTTTAGAAGCGTTTTCAGCAGACTGAAAAGTGATTTCAGGCCGTTTCAGAGGTGGCTCTTCCACATACTAGAAGATTGAAAATGCACCCTAGTTGCCGTTGTTTTCAGGCGCCTGAAACATGTTTTCAGTCCGTTTCAGGACAGCCTCTATCAGATGGCGCAATAACCTGAAAACCCGTTTTCAGGACCCCTTATGGGCCTTTGAAGTACACTTCATTATATGGCGAAATTTCTCGAAGGACTGAAAGAGACAGCACTATTAGAGAGAGACATCTAGATTGAGAAGGTTCGAGAAGTGTGTGAAAGAGACAACTAGAAAGAGACAGCACTATTAGAGAGAGACATCTAGATTGAGAAGGTTCGAGAAGTGTGTGAAAGAGACAACTAGAAAGGGACAGCATATTCGGGAATGTTCCAGTCATCGGGTCGAACAAGCATCGAACAATCTAGAGGCTCTGGAACATTCATGAACCGAGGGGTCGCCGTTCCTAGAATTGGACCTTGGACCGTTTACTCAAGATTTCTCCGGAATGTTCTAGTGCGAAGCGCTCCGGATATATAAGCCGCGCGCCAACGCAGCGGAAGGGAGTTTGGAATTAAACTGCGAACAGTGCGAATCTCAAAGCGAAGCGAGTGAAAAGTGCGTCATAGTGAATTGATTTATTAAGTAAGCCTTGTTAATTAGTAATTTGTAATAAAGTTTGCATTCCTTTTAATTAGTGATCAATTAGTGTATTTTCTATCTCGTTACCCACCCCGTGGACGTAACACTATTGTTGTATTAAAACTATTTTCATAACAGTACTGAGGAAAGGGCTTAAGTAAAAAATGCAAACTTGTCATCACACCTATTTTTTATGAAAAAATATTTTAATTTACAATGCATAGTTAAGGTTAAAACGTTCATTTGATTTCGATCAAGAATAAAACACCAATTACATGAACCATTAAAAGTCGAGGCAACTGAAAAAGATTACAGCTATTACAACTTGTGTTATACAAAATTATCCTATTTATTTGGTTTTATTGCTTGTACCTGAACACTTGCATTTGGTATTGTGCCTTGGACAGTACTGCATTAAGGCTCATTTTAAAACGGGCCCTTCCCAATTGTTCTACAAACTGTAAAGTTTTGACCTACAAATGTAGGTATTACATGTACAGATAAACAAGTATATATTCTGAGTCAGCCATACTCAACCTTTCTCTACGAGGGCCGCAGACATTTTAGCTAAAGAGTCCCAGGCCACAAGGATCATTTATGGTTTTTATACTAGGATCGCATGGTGGATGGCGGGGCCACTCGCATACGCTCAGCGGGCCGCAGGTTGAGTACAACTGTTCTAGGTGGTGCTGGTACCTTGTGGCTTAGAGATAAAGCCGAAAAGTGTATACATGTTTATGGTGCTCAACGTACGCACAATAACATCGAAAACGTAATAGCGAAGAGCCATTTATTACACAAGAAGGAATTCGAGCTTGTCACTAGCAATGCCCACTTTAATGAACCAATAATTTGGAGGTGCAGGTCTTCAAAAATGTTTAGTATAATTTGCTTTAAAAACAAAGCTTTAACCGAATTCAATTCAGTACTCCGCTTCAAGTGTGCCTATACAACTTGAAGAGTTTCCCCGATATCTCCAGGATCCCGTCATCAGATCCTGACCTGATGGCCATCGGTCCGCCAGGGAAGGATGCCCTTTCAAACAAAAAAGAATTATCCAAATCGGTCCAGACATCTTCGAATGATAGAGGAACGTGTAAAAAATAAAAGATGGCGACGAATTGAGAACCCTCCTCCTTTTTTAGTCTGTTAATAATTATGTAACAAATACATCAGAATTCTCGCTTTATCTTCGAATTCGACCTCCGAATTGGGTTACTCTAGTCTATGGAACAAACGGGAAGTACCCTTCAATGGCCTTATGCTCGTAATCTTTACTTAGCTTAATTATAATACATAGCAAGGTGAGACGAATGAATATCATTCATAATATCGCTCGATTGAAGAAGCCATTATTGTCGCAGCACTAGCTGTTAACACTTTCATTGCCACGGATAAAAAAATACAGTATCAAGTGCTTTATTACACTTTCGGAGGTATTGGGTTGGAGTACTTGGAGTCAATGAAAGTGTTAATACGTTTGCCGCATTTACAATCAGCATCCGATATAGGAGTATGTACATAAATAATTCGTTATATTTGGTGGAGTTGAAATCATTTAAGGTGACCGAAATTTTATAAAACTGTCATTGTAATTTGAATCTAATAACTTGGACTTTAGAGACGCTTTTTCTACTCGATCAACTTAAATATTTCTTAGTATCAGTGTTCTGGTAGTATGAAGAGGATAGAACGTTGATATGACAAGACTTCTAATCGAAAGATGACCTTGAGATTTAAAACTATATGCTCAAATGCTTAGCGCGGATCCGTGTCTAAGCATGCGATGGGTTAGAATTATTAATTTTTTTCAAACATGCAATGAAATGTCATTATGTGCGTCGTAACAGGCTTAAAAGTACCACGTTTCGGGCGGAACAACTCGAAAGAACTGTAAAGGAATTCCATAAAAAATTTAAGGCCTAGGCCGGGAAGTATATTTTTTTAATTTATTTGTGGCACAGCATCACGCTGTTCAGTAATGAAAATTTAAGTTTCATTTAATGTTAGAGATTAGCACTATACATGCCTCAGCGTGAAAAAGGGGTTGCCAGCCTCATAAAGTAATGCACTATTTTAATTGTGTTTTGATATTTGCGTTATAATATAAATCGTTAAACTTATCAGATGATATTATACTAGATGTTAGATATTAGAATAGTCTTTTGAGTGTTGCAGTAGAAACATTTGTATTTGATACATTTTAAAATTTGGCTTCTCATTATAATTACTCCTACATATGATGTTGATAGTACTTTATATAAGATAGTGAATGTTTACAGAAGTCTTAAATACCCACTAAACCGTAACATTAGGCCGTGTATCGTAACACTAACACATTTAACGTCGAAATTAAACAAACTTAATTTACATAATATAGTCAGCATGCTGACATTATTCGCGGAACTTGTCATTTGTCAATGTGTTGGTAACTTTTTCTTCACTGGTATAATATAGGTATCATATCAGCCGAAAGACGTCCATTGCCGGACATAGGCCAGCCCCAAAGAGTGCCAAAGCAATCGGTAATATAGGTATAGTACGTACAGAACTGTAAGAGTAAATCCAGTCAAAAAAATGGCAGGAAAAACCTACATAGTCAGAGCCCGACAGTCGTTTTTTGCTTGACAGAACTTACTCTAATAAATTCGGACACAGTATAACCCAACTAAATAGTACGTCTATCTGTTGTACAAACGCCAACAGTTAACTGACCATCCATCCTGTATTTATATAGAACCTTATTACTGCATATGAAGTGTACGGATGGTCAGTTAGCTGTGTTGTCGATAGTAGAGTCAGCGTCATATAGTTAGTACCAACCAAAGTAACCGAATATTTCGGTACACGTCTTGATAACTGTAAGAATAAGGGTGTGTCACGATATATTTGGCTACTCTGACTGCTACTAACTATATGATGCTGACTGTACATACATACATACATTCATGCCTTTATTCCCAAAAGGGGTAGGCAGAGCACATGAAACTTATATATACTATATGTTCCAGCGCCACTTCTAGCATAACTGTGGGTGTGAAAGATCGACTGTACAACATGAAAATAAGGGCCAATAATAAAATTTTTCGTTTTTCTCCGTTTATTAGCCACGTCGAAGGCAAACTAGCAATCAGGGCCGTGACATGCGCGTTGCCGACCGTTCAAATTGTGTATTCCTTTTTCAAAGAGCACCACACTGTAATCCCTCGAGAAATTTCGAGCCCGAAGAACGTGTGAAAAAGAGAAACATGGCTTAAGTTGTTCTATACCTATTACCGGTTAGAGAGGCGAGAGCGCCCTGGCATGTTGACAGAGACAAATACGATGTTTAGGGCTACTAGTTTTTGCACACCAACATAACGACAAATGACACGTTCTTATATTACAACTAACCCAACAAAAACATTCAAAACATAATAAGTTAAACATGTAACACAACAAAAACCTATTTATACCATAAGTACTACAAACCCACCAATTGTATATATAGGCGTGTCTACTCGAATCGTTATATTTTGCTTTACAACCTTTATATTGCAATGTTCTGGTCAAATTTTACCGATTTCCCGAAGGGCAATCGACTTGAAATTTTGTACATTTGAGTAAGTTGATACCATAAAGCTGGTCTGATGATGGAGACTAGAGGCGGCCGCAGGAACTCCTCAATTACACATGACAAACTCCTCGTGTCTACACACATTAGAATCAACTGAATGAGTAGTTAATGACTGTGCAAGAAAATACAGTCGCTAATAAAAGTTTGTACCAAAAATAATATTTACTGAAACAAATATGGCCGTATTCCTTTAGTCACTATTAGAAATTGGTAAACTACTATTTATGTAGGGTCACGGACTTTAATTGTACGGCCAGTAAGTTCGTGTTGCACCAACATACGGCAGCGGTCATTCCATAAAAAGATTGTCAAACTTTCCATACATTCGGATTTTAACGAACACCGCTTACGATTACAGACGATTTGGTGCAACTCAACCTTAGAGCTCACTCTATACTGGACACTTAAGCTTAACTATTAAAGAATCACAATAAGTTGACACTTATCTGGCTCAACAATTGAAGTCCTTAACCGGCCGTAACGGTTGATGTCCTTGTGTGCACCAAAATACAATTTTCAACGATTATTACGCTAATGTATGGCATTTCATTCGGAGTCAATTCTAGGTGCTCCGGAAAATTGAAACATTTTACGGTCAGAATGAATTCTTGCTTACTAACCTAGATTTATATTATATTGCAAGAATTTCATATTCAATTAGTCTATACTTGGTGTATGGATATGGTATCTTCCAAATTACGGATTATGTTTGAAGTTATGTGACACTAGATTACCTCGATATGTTCTATGCAAAAACGGACCTTAGTGCACCTGGCACAATTATTATTTTTAAATCGCATACTGTTGTATTTAATATTTATTTACACCGATTGTCAAGCGTAAATTCGCCTGACGACCCACTGTAAACTAGCCCTTAGTAAAGTACAGTAGTAATACTTTCTTTAGTAATGTAGGTATACAAGTTCATTTCGAATATAATAATTATAACCCTGATATTTATTTTATAATGACGCGTATAAGAGTTATGCGCGGTGAAAGGATTAAGTTTATGTAGTGATATGTAGACAGAGAGTTTAGGTCCATTATACACAGTAATAAGAACACGCCTTGTTAAATTTAGTAAGGCCTACATTTAATTGTACCTTCCCTAATATTTATTGGGTCTTCTTCTTTTCTACCGACAACAGCCTGTCCTTTGTCTTATTATGGCCTATGTCCTATTATTTATAATGTTCGAATAAACGTCCATATTATTTTATTTATTCAGATTCTACTCTAGAACTATCATTGTAATAAGCTTTTTTTGGCAAATAATTACTGAAAGTAGTAAGGTCTTCTTTTTCAGAAACGCTGGTAGAATTTTGACTTGTAAAAGTGCCACTACGGCCTGCTCGCAGAATAAAAATCATTTATTATTTAATCTTTCACTTTCTCTACCAGCATTTTTTTATGTTTGTTTTTTCGTAGAATGCCGTGACAGAGTGTTATACCAAAATGTGGTCCCCACTGAAAGAGTCCATTATGTCACTTTTTTTTTGAAACGAACATTTAAAATATATATGTATCGGCCGGAAAGGAAATTAAAACAAGGCCTAATGAAAAAAATAGATGCATTTTTTTATCGCACAGCAAAACTACAATTAGCAATAGGAAAAGAAAGCCAAAAAACGTCTGTTCATTGTCCGTAAAAAAGAAGAACGACCCTATTACAAGATTTAGATAAATACTGGGTTCTGAAAATTGAATCTGAAATTGTACAAGGGCAAAATTATAAATTCAGTGGGCAGAATCAACAGGACATGAACAAATTGCGCTGAAAACTTAAAACTGAATATTTATAAAACTTAACTCTTTCCGTTCAAATGTCATACAATTCCCCTGGTGAATTGAAACTTCAATGAAAACAACACCGAACTTAGAAATTACGAGTCTTGTACCGGTTGGTTAGATTGAGAATCAGTGGTTTTTCTAATAAACCCAGTTCGTTCAGTTGCAAAATCCACGCCCAATTTCCAGCACCCATTACCACTATCAGTCTAATGGAATAAGAAACACTTTTAAAAGTCATTTACCGCCAAAGAACAGTTTCTCACTTCGTTCAGCTTAAGACACTCCACATGCTGGTTCTTCGACTCGTACGGGTTGCTTGACTGCGAGACGGAGTCGGGGCTGTCGCAGTGGTTCGCGGGGTGGGGGGTGGTGAATTGGTTCATCCAAAGTTGTTTCTCTTCGACCTCTTTGCTGACAACCACGAATAGTTCTTTCTCTTTGGACTCCATCTGGTCTTTTAGGTATGCTATTAGATCGCTGCTCTGAAAAGGGAATAGTAAAAACTTAAATGGCTTAATAAAAACTGTCACCCTTAGAGCCCCCGCAGACTCCAGACTTTTAGTCGGCCGATTGTTTGGTAGGGCTCTTAATCAGTTTGGAGATCAGTATGCGCACTACCATACATCTCCATACTGATTAAGCACCCGACCAAACTATCGACCGACTAAAAGTCTGCAGCCTGCGGGGGCTCTTAGTGCAGTGAGATTAGAAAAATCCGTGTACAATTCATACAGGTACGCCTAATAAGTACGTGAAACCAAGGGTTCGTCAAAATATGTATATTGCAACAGATGCTCACGCCAGGTCGAATATTATCGTGTGTATTGATATAACGTAGTTGTTAAGAGGGAGACCATGGGCGGAGAGAAAGACAAAGTTACAAAGTGTCGACCGTTTCGGTTCGGTTTCATATGAGAAGAGAGCGAGCCCTCACATATTTGGTTTATATTAAATTCTAGCTTCCGCCCGCGACTTCGTCTGCGTGGACTCGGGATAAAACTATCCTATATTTTAATCCAGGCTTTAAACTATCTTCGTACAAAATTTCACCCAAATTGGTTGAGCCGTTTAAGCGTGATTGAGTAACAAACATCCAAACATCTAAACATACAAACATCCAAACATCCAAACTTTCGCATTTATAATATTAGTATCCGCGGCCCCCTTAGTACAGAAAAAAATATTTATTATAATAATTATTTATTAATATTTCGCGACCTCTCCCACCCTACGCTGTTCAAAATACTTACAGCACTTTCACTTTAAAAATATAAATAGCCGCGACCCCCTTTAGAAGGCTTCGCGGCCCCCTTGGGGGTCGCGACCCACAGTTTGAAAAACACTGAACTATATTGAATTTATTGTCATCTATCGGTATTGTGGTATCGGTATTCGGTGGTGTGTGGGTTCGCTGGATGCGGGTGGCGCAGGAACGGTCATTATGGCACTCTTTGGGGGAGGCCTACGTCCAGCAGTGGACTTCTTTCGGCTGATATTATGATGGGTATTGCCGTGAACTAATTACAATACTTTCTAGTTGATACCGATATCTGAATAGTGAAGTAGATGATTCGCTAATTATCCGATAGATGTCGTCACCATTTTGATACATTAGTTAAATAAATTAAATTTAAACTGTTTATTTCATAAAAAAAAGATACATATTTATAATGCAGAACTTAAACTCTAATCTTAAATTAGAAAGATTGTTTGAGTTAAGGAGTCTTATTAATAATTACATTTTTAACAATAGACACTAAATTATACGGGTGTATTCCTATAATTTAGTAATATGTGTTTCTTTTATATATTTCTAGTTTCACCACCCGTTTTATCCTCAATTTTACAGATCAAGTCATTAGAAAATCTATTTAATGTACGCGGTAGCATTCTACTCCATACCCTTTGACCATATTCATTAGTGCATTTTTTTACTTCAAAGGTAGGGAGATGAGATAAGTTACGTAGATGTGAGGGCCGTTGGTTTTTCTTGAGTTTTGTTATGCAGTTAATATAATAGTAACGCCATCTAATCCATAAGGTCGATAAGAAAGTACATGAGGATCACGGCTGATGGCGTCGCCATGCGTAGGCGCAAGCTTATGTTAGTACTTAACAGTAGTGTTGCGTAAACCGTACATTTAATTTTAATATTAGTGGTGAAGAAAACCTCCTTCTCGCCTTGTTGCCGCCCGCACCGAGCAGTCGAGCGAAAAGGATTGGCGCGCATTTGTAAAACAAAATCATACAACCATTAGCCATTGAATAGTTCCACCTTCTGGCTCCATCATCATATTGACTTGACTCCCAAATTATAGTATTGACAAGTACGGCAAGGGATACTAAATCGCGTACACCTTTGATCTCTTAGTCATTGTGACAAGAGCAAAAAAGGTACCTACGTCTTTCAATTTTCTTGACTGTACAAACGAAAACACTGTTAACTGACCATCCTGTGTTTATATAGAACCTTATTACAATGCACTCAAGGTGCACCGATGGTCAGTTAGCTGTGTTGTCGATATTACATACCTAAGTAGGTATGTACTATCGACAACACAGCTCCATCCATTTGCAAGTGCAAATGGATATGACTAATCATTAATAAATATAAAAACTGATTACATTGTTACATACACACACACATACTTACAGGTCAAGTACGAGGTCAAGCAAGGCTACGTATGCTACGTCGTAGCATGCAGCAGCAGTTTTCCGCCATGTCGCGGAAATTGCACGTACATAAGCCTTGAATGGGGCTTGTAAAAATCGCGGTTCCATTCGAACCATGTCGAGGGATATTCGACCTTGATGACGTGACCCGTTATAATATACAACGTCCAGTCTCTACAACGCACATATGTTTCTGTAAGCTTCAAAATAATACGACATTTTCGATCACTAGATTACAAGTAAATTATTTTAAGTTTACCATTAGATAATTCATTTGAAATTGTATCATAACAGTAGTACCATAACGTCTCTATTACCAAAGCGCCACTCACAAATGTAATGCTTGTAATTAAGACTAATGCAACAGCCTGTATTACATAATATCAAATGGATTAATTTAATTAACACCATATCTGACAGTGGTAATTTCCCAATAGTCATAATTTAAGTTTTTTTGTTTAAAAAAAAATTACATTCAGATAATTGGTCCAAACTTTTTAATCACAATCAGCTATACATAGTTAATTAATGGTAAATTGTCAAAGTTTTTTTATGTTATTATTAACTGAACTTAGCAGAGATAAGTAGGGTATAATGAAATAAAATATTGTATCCCCAAAAATGACTTCCTAAATAACTTTGGTCTATTCTTCCGTTTGCTGAGTCCAAATTAAATACTTTTGTATTGATATTAGTAAATTAGTCCGACTCCTCGTTAAGGATGAATATTACACGTCTATACTCACTCGGCCAATGAGCTGGGGCGCGTCCAACTTGGAGTCCAGGTTGTAGAAGGTGCCCTGTATCTGCCGGATGGTGATCCAGCGCCGGCGCCGCAGCGGCAGCATCACGAACCCGAACTTGTAGTCCATGACGTATTCAGATTCAGGGCGAACCCTAGATGTTTGTACTCACTCGGCCAATGAGCTGGGGCGCGTCCAACTTGGAGTCCAGGTTGTAGAAGTTGCCCTGTATCTGCCGGATGGTGATCCAGCGCCGGCGCCGCAGCGGCAGCATCACGAACCCGAACTTGTAGTCCATGACGTATTCAGATTCAGGGCGAACCCTAGATGTTTGTACTCACTCGGCCAATGAGCTGGGGCGCGTCCAACTTGGAGTCCAGGTTGTAGAAGTTGCCCTGTATCTGCCGGATGGTGATCCAGCGCCGGCGCCGCAGCGGCAGCATCACGAACCCGAACTTGTAGTCCATGACGTATTCAGATTCAGGGCGAACCCTAGATGTTTGTACTCACTCGGCCAATGAGCTGGGGCGCGTCCAACTTGGAGTCCAGGTTGTAGAAGTTGCCCTGTATCTGCCGGATGGTGATCCAGCGCCGGCGCCGCAGCGGCAGCATCACGAACCCGAACTTGTAGTCCATGACGTATTCAGATTCAGGGCGAACCCTAGATGTTTGTACTCACTCGGCCAATGAGCTGGGGCGCGTCCAACTTGGAGTCCAGGTTGTAGAAGTTGCCCTGTATCTGCCGGATGGTGATCCAGCGCCGGCGCCGCAGCGGCAGCATCACGAACCCGAACTTGTAGTCCATGACTTATTCAGATTCAGGGCGAACCCTAGATGTTTGTACTCACTCGGCCAATGAGCTGGGGCGCGTCCAACTTGGAGTCCAGGTTGTAGAAGTTGCCCTGTATCTGCCGGATGGTGATCCAGCGCCGGCGCCGCAGCAGCAGCATCACGAACCCGAACTTGTAGTCCATGACTTATTCAGATTCAGGGCGAACCCTAGATGTTTGTACTCACTCGGCCAATGAGCTGGGGCGCGTCCAACTTGGAGTCCAGGTTGTAGAAGTTGCCCTGTATCTGCCGGATGGCGATCCAGTGCCGGCGCCGCAGCGGCAGCATCACGAACCCGAACTTGTAGTCCGATGGCACGTTTAGGATGAATCCGCAGATGTTGGATAGGTCTAGGCAGCCCGGGTCTCTGGAAATGTTGTATTATTTTATGGAAATTCTAAAATTTAACTAAGATTTCTAGAGTGTATTCTACCCTCTTTTACGGCTTGCCCTAAAGCTACTGTGGCCAACGATATGGCAAGCGACTGTCAATCTGTCGTGGCTACCACTTGGTTTAAAAAAAAAACTTATGTACAGCATATCTTTAGCTGCGTACGAATTTGAGCGGCTCAGCCTGAGGCATGCTCGCCCCGCGCGGCGAGCTGCTCGCGAGCCAAATTGTTGCAGATAAACATGCGCGGGTGAGGCAGCGTGCTCGCGGCAAACCGACATTGTGCGTCGTTCAAAATGGCGTCGGATATAATGACAGCCGCGGCTCCGTTTATCATATAAATCATATTTCACCGAATTATATTAATAAATTTACGAACAAACTCGATTAAACATGCACGGCTCATCCACTTGCTCAAATGCATACGCGCCTCGCCCACATCCACAAACAAGTCAGAACGTGTCGCTCTGCCCGCGGCAAGCTCGGATACACGTCCAAATTATGCGAGGCACGCACACTGAGGCGCCTTTGAGCACGGTCAAAAGACCGCCTCTGGACGGCTCGCCGCGCGCCGCTCGCGGGCTGCTCGCGCACAGCGCGTGAGCGCGTACGAATTTGAGCGAAATAGGTGAGCCGTGCATGCCTCAACCCGAGGCTGCTCTAATTCGTACGCAGCTTTTTGATATTGAACAACAGGTTTTCGTGAAAAAACCAGGTCTAGTTTCCTCACTGGGTTGGAAAGTCTGATGGCAGGCGCTTTCTTAAAAATAGTGCCTATGGCAAATCTTGGGATTGGATGCCAAAGCGGACCCTGGGCTCCTTTAGAGCGCAACAGGGAAAACTCTAGGAGAATGGCGAACTTCTTTTATGGTACTTCTCTAGTGTGGAAACATATTTTACACTTCCGTAGTAAACATTTTATCCATAAATTACTGCCACCTAACTAAAGAGGCTCTGCGACCTGCCAAGTGATCTTGACCCATTTGACCCAAACCATGAAAAACACTTGTAGAATTATTCATTTTAAATGTTTCGAGAATTCATTACTGTCATTTGAATGACAACTTAATTCATGAACACTAACAACAGACGCGTGCTGGTCGCGGGGTTCCAAAGGGGCGCAATTTTTTTCAATATAATTTTTAATCTATGTCCGATAGAGGGGCGCCGATGAGGTGCTTGCCTAGGGCGCTTTCGACATTTAACTTGTCTCTGTGTACAAAGGTGTTTATTTTAAAGTTGGAAAATAGGTTTACTTAGGCTTTCTTTCTCATCCTCTCCTGTGCTAGTGGTCCGAACTTCAGAAACAGAATACATTTTACTGATTTCAGGGGCAGTTTTTTTTTGCAATTAGTTCTCTGTAATAGTTTTTTGTTTTAAATCATAATAAAATGTATATTTGGAGCATAATTTCTGAAAACTTATTTCTGCAAGTACCTATTATTCATGATATACACGCCAACACCTCATAACTTGTATTGAAATTAATTATGATTTACAAGTTTTTACATAATTCAAACTAATGATTTAGTTTAAAATATGTTATTGTAGTTTTAGTACATACAGTCAGTTATTTTACTCAACTGGTAAAATCTCATCCTTACTAATATTATAAATGCGAAAGTGTGTGTGTTTGTTTGTCCTTCTTTCGTCGCAACGGAGTGTCGTATTGATGTGATGTTTTGTATGGAGATAGTTTAGAAGCTGGAGAGTGACATAGGCTACCTTTTTCAGCGGGAAAACATCTAATTCCCAGGGGAAAATGCAATATGTTACATTTTCCTATAACCACGCGGGCGAAGCCGCGGGCATGCGCTAGTACTATATATTTTAAAGTAGTTTCTAACTTGGTATACCAATTATTTCTAGCTCACAGATTTATTTACGTAGATGAATAGATAGACTGGCAACAAGTTTTTATGCAAACATTATATATAATAGGGACCATTTCATGATTCATCTTATTAAAATTCATAACCACACAATATTTACAAGGCTAAACATAATTGAAACAATCAACACATTACTTATAGTACATGCCTAATATCTTTTACACATTAGGCAATGTCTAGTTATTTAAACAATGCTTGATTATATACAATACAATACAATACAAATACTCTTTATTGCACACCTCACACAAACAAAGCAGCTAAAAAGAAAAACAATACAATAACATGTAGGTAGAGGTAGACAACAGGCGGTCTTATCGCTGAAGAGCGATCTCTTCCAGACAACCTTATATATTTACTTATATATTTTTTTATTATGATCATATTATATATATATTGTCATATCCAATGTCTGTGACCTTTACAATTATCTCTGATAAGCATGTGTATGGCTCCACAACTTAGTTTTAAATGTTCAGTTAGACTGTGCGCAGTATCCTCCCCTCACTCCGGCCCTCACTCACTGTAAGTATGTGTATCTAGGATAGTCTGGGTCAAGTATTCCATGATTGTTTTAACCTGATGACGAGCATTTAAACATGTTTGCTGCTTCATAGAGTCGAAGCAGCCCAATCAATGTATGGTTAGTTACATTTAAATATTTTCTTGCAGTGAAGGTGTTATTACATAGTAAGACTAGAAGCATGAAGTTATTATTAGTAATTTGACTAGAATAATAATCATGTTGTTTCAAAACCACACAATATTTACAAGGTTCCACATAATTCAAAGTAAATGATGTTATTAAGCGCGTCGGCGCGACCTTGAGACTCACTTCCTCTTGTCGAACCAGACCGCCTCGCAGCCCTTGTTCTGCAGCGCTGCCATGATCACGTTGATGTCGTAGTTGCCCAGCCCCAGCATGGAGCGGTGGGGGTTGATCCAGACGTTCGGCGACAGCCGGCTGCAGATCCCGTCCAGCTCCGTCTTTGAAAACGTACCGCGCACCTAGCAACAAGTACCAAGTTTACAGCACCATGTTTAAACACAATTTACTGATCATTTACCTGTTAATGTTACCTACAATGATAAGGATAATGCATACCTGGAATAAATTGTTAAGCGCGTGCAACGCGCACAGCTCTTTAACTTGTTTTTCATGATATATTATCGGTTTTGCAGACATTCCGATAACATTAAATTTTACATAGTTTTCTAACAAGAAACATACATAATTTTACTTTTATTATAATGTTGACAATAGCTATTGCGTCTTTAACTGAATTCTTCACTAATTAATTTAATCACAGTAATTATAACAATTTTACAAAAAAAACCCGAGTATTTTGTGATGACAAGTGTGTTTGACAGATTCACGAATACAATGGGGATCATTTCATAAATTTCAATAGTTTGAACAAAACAATAGCTCATACAACACTTCAAAATCATCCTTATGATTAATACGTGAAAAGCTATATTTGGTAGCCAAGTCTAAAAAATGAAAGTAAACGTACTTACATTTTTACAACTATTCATGATGCGTTTTAGAACATGTCTTGAACAGAAAAATCATAGACAATGCGAATAAGTTCTAAAGTTAGTCTATGGTAGTAGAACTAGTAGCAGTGTTACCAGATACCCCGCTTTTCCGCTTTTTTCTCCGCGTTTTTGGCTGGCCCGCTATCCGCATTACGCTAACGCGGATCCGCTTTTTTAAAATATACACGAACAAGTTTTAAATGTTACCACGTGCTCGTGGAAAAAGCCTTTTGGCCGATCAAGGGGCGCGCGAAAAAGGTGGCTGCTGCATTACTTACTACTACTTACTTATTACTTTTCCCCAACGAAAAGTGTGATGTTGAATGACTGCAAACATCATTTACAACTTCCCTAAAGTCAATTTCAGGGAAGCGGATGGAGATGTCGAGGACATTTTTTCATTTTGATAGTGAAAATATATTTTTAAGGAATTTATTATGATTTTTCTTCGGCTTTTCAACGTGCCAAAAAAACCGTATTCCGCAAATCCGCATTTTCATTTAAAAATCCGCGTTTTGAAAGCGCAGCTCCCGCTTTTAGTATCTGGCAACACTGGCTAGTAGGCAAAATGGCGGGAACTTTGACAAATGACAGTGGAGTATTTACTTGAATTTGGTCGTACTGTTTGTTGTTTTTGTTATTATAGTGTACTTGGGAAATTTATAGATTTCCTTCGGCTGCCTTGATTCATCAAAATGGATAATTCCAAAACTTACTATGGAACCGCTCCGGAGGATACTTATGGAAACCATCTATTCACTGTGAGCAAGACAAATTTACAACATTATAACGGTTCTCTTGAAAGGTTTGTATTGTAACAATCTATTTACTATTTGACTAGGATTTACAAAATAGCAATACATTCAGTCACTGTAATTTCAGTTCATCCAATGCATCATCCAACATTTTGCTGAAAAAAGTATGGGACTCTCACATGGATCTATGCAACAACAAGGCATGGGATCAAATAACCAACTCCGCCAACTCGTTATCGCAAAATAACGATACAAGTAACATGAAAACATGGACAAGCTCCCTTAGGTAAATTATACACATGCTGATGATTACAAGGGTATATTGCATTAATTGATTCACTTTTTAAATGACTAAGATTACTATCAGAAAATTATAAGCTTCTGGCGTAAGTTTTTTTTCTTTGTTATTTTACTGTATTTATTATTTTCTGTCCTATTTGCAGGACATTCACAGATCCAGAAACATTGTTTCAACACTCAATACCACCCTGCAAAGGCTGCAGTTCTAATACCTCTAAAAGCATGTCTTTACAAAAGCTCATGAGCACAGATTGCAAATGTAATATCCCTGTAGTTAAAACAAAGAGGGTAGAGAAAGAAAATATGTATGATAATAAGAAATCACTGTTTGTTAAAACTTTACATTCAAATAGTACAAGTTTTGAGGGGAATTCGGGTGAAGAACAGAGGCCAGTGTTTAAGCCAAAATTTGGGCGGCCTAAGCCTGTACTTAAAAACCAGCCGTTACCAAAACCAAACTTGTCTCAAGAAATGGATGTAGACCTAACAAAAGATGAGGAAGATGCAAAAACGCACAAGGCAAATGTAGCCAAGATAACATTCAAAACTGCTAAGGACTGTTTCTTGGCTTCAAATCCGGCTGCCAAGAGGACTTTAGGCACTTCTCGGAAAGCTCAGGCAAAGTTTGTTTCACCCATGATAGGAGCTCAGTAAGTATTCATACTTCAACAACACAACAGTTTCTGTCTACTTGTTTATAAAAAATACCAGCAACATTTCTGTGTTCAGGGAGCTTCCCATTTTCTCCTTAACTTTATAAACAAAGTTTTAACAACTTCAAATCAATACTTCGCCTTATTTGAAGAGTTCCCTTGATTTCTCCAGGATCCGATAATTAAATCGTGACCTGATGAACATGGGACCACCAGGGATACCCTTTCAAACAGAAAAAAACATTTTTCCTTATTAGTCCAGGCATCTTCAAGTAATACGGGTGCAGCCTCGTGTAATGTGACATCACACACTGTTTTCGTTTTCTCTCTCTAACAAACAATATTAAAACGGTTGTAGCTTCGTAATTCTTTAAGATATCTGAATGGGATTTTCGTCACTAGGCATATTTTTTTGCCTTCTTTCTTTGGAGTTATAATAATTTTCGAGTCTACACCCCTATTATTTGGGTGCTAACTGTATTTTTTTCTGTTCCAGGGATAAGCAAGAGACTGTAGAGTCGGAGGCAGCACAAGCAATAGCTGACGAGAGGTTGAAGCACCTGGACCCCAAAATGATTGAACTCATTGAGAGTGAGATCATCGATAAGGGAACACCCATTGGTAAGAATAAGAATAATATTTCATTGAAGGCATGTTAAGCAGCCCTGACTTGACCTTGTAAAGGTTGCGGGAGTCCACTGGACCCGTGGCGCAGGACCGGTCATTGTGGCACTCTTTGGGGGAGCCCTATATCCAGCAGTGGACGTCTTTTGGCTGATGTGATGGTGATGTTAAGCAGTTTTCTCTATGACAAGGCAAAGAGTCTAGTTTGAGTGAGTATTAGTTGTCCTGGGGTGCTGCGGCGCTACCACGAACTTCGAAAGTCGAAGTTCGGGTATTTCCATCTCTATCACACTCCCTTACTCGAGTGACAGGGATGCATGTATTACGAACTTCGACTTTCGAAGTTCGTGGTAGGGCCGCTGATCTTTGATCTTTAAGTGCAAATTACACATGCAAGAAATTGGATGCAAGTTTAAATACATTGCATTTGATAGACAAAACGCAGTAAAAATACAATACAATACAATGCAAACAACAGGCGGTCTTATCGCTAAAGAGCGATCTCTTCCACACAACCTTTGAGAAATTGTAACAGATATTCTACTAGAAGGTGGCAAAATAATCATTAAAAAAACCAATTGAATGACAAGCCAATACAATCATGACAATGATAAACATACACATATAAAATATAAGTACAAATCCGTAAAATACTTGTGTGGCACGATGTCTACTGATGGCAAAGCGAGCACTGGGTAGATCAAGGTTATTGTCTATGGTGCGGGCAATGATAGTGGTGTGTACAGCAGCTGCATGCTGGCCGTAAATCATAAACAATAATTACATACAATAAATACATTTGTTCCCCATGTGGTGTCGGGTTAGAATAGCACCACCCCCTTTCTTCCTGTCGTAAGAGTCGACTAAGGGTACAGGGTTGAAGTGTGTTGTGGGCGATGGGCTAGCGACCTATCACTGCGATATCACATTTTGTCCATCTTTTATACCCACATTTGTACTAAAAGTGGCACTGGAACATAAGTTTCATGTGCTCTGCCTACCCGTTTTGGGAATGAAGGCGTGAATGTATGTATGTACATTTGCCGGTGATTTGTCAGTGACATTTAACGCGCGCCGGATTCCGCAGATCCCCGTGTGTAAAGACAGTCGGGCTGTGACCTTGGTCTGTCCCGAGTGTCTTTTTCGGTCACATCCATGAATGTGGGTGTTTTTAGGGCAAGGGAAAAAACGGTACCCTTATAGGATCACTTTGTTGTCTGTCTGTCTAGACCCTTTACCTCGGGAATGCGTGGAGGGTATCCAGTGAAAATTAAAACCATATTCTCAAGTCTACTGTCCCTTGAAGCTCTGAAAAAAACAAAGCAAAACAAGATACGGCCGTTTATGCCGCAAAAAGCGTATATTTCGACATTCTCAAGGGAATCCAAATTTATAGGGTACTTTCCTTTGACCTAAAACTATGAAATTTGGCAAGTAATATCGTCTTATACTAAAAGTATAGGGATAAAATCTGAAAACTATAAATAAATAAATAAATATTTGGGGACAATCTTACACAAATCGACCTAGTCCCAAACTAAGCAAAGCTTGTACTATGGTTACTAGACGACGATATACATACTTATATAGATAAATAAATACTTAAATACGTAGAAAACATCCATGACTCAGAACAAATATTCGTGCTCATCACACAAATAAATGCCCTTACCGGGATTCGAACCCGGGACCTCCGGCTTCGTAGGCAGGGTCATTACCAACTAGGCTACAGAGGTCGTCGACTATACATTTGTAATTGAGTGCGGAACCCTCTGTGGGCGAGTCCGACTCGCACCTGTCCGGCTTGAAAGAGTGATGCTATTGACGATGTTACCGTTCCCAGGTTGGGACGACATAGCGGGGCTGCACCTAGTGAAGTCGGTGATCCAGGAGGCGGTGGTGTGGCCGCTGCTGCGGCCCGACATCTTCACGGGGCTGCGCCGCCCGCCCAAGGGCATCCTGCTGTTCGGCCCGCCGGGCACCGGGAAGACACTCATTGGTAACTGGCTTCTGCCCGCGACTCCGTCCGCGTGGGACTCGTTTATGTCGTAGCTCCATACAAACTTTCACCCCCCATTTCGCCCCCTTGGGGACTGATTTCCGGGATAAAAACTATCAATCAACTTTTTCTTGTGGTTTTTTCTGTTCCGTTAAACCAGGAGACAGCAATGACAGAGTTTCTTAGAAAATATGCTATAAATTGGTCTCCTAGCATGCTAAGGAAGGAACCATGGAAGGTTTTACTAATAAAACAAAAACACGTGTTTAATGGATTTAAGCCCCATAAAATCATAGTTTATTTTATAGAGTGACCCGAAATATAGCCTATGTCGATCCCAAACGTGCGTTCTATGAACTGGTGAAAGATTTTTTTTTTTTATTGGGTGAGGTGAGTATCTACTCCGTACATAACCCCGTACATACAAACTCACAAAGCTTATTAGTATAGCCGTCCTTTATTTTATGAGAGACAAGCAAGTGAAGCGAAGGATGGGTAATAAAAAATCTTTTTTATCATCCTATTCGCTGCTCCCGCGACTCCGCCCGCATATTTCTAAAACTGTGCGATAAAATATGTCAAGCCTATCTCAAAGGAAGATATTTAATTTAGACCTTAAGATTTAGAACTAGTAAGATCCAAAGCCACTTCATCTGATAGGCAAGTGTGTACTATCGACAACACAGCTAACTGACGATCCGTGCACTTTATGTGCATTGTAATAAGGTTCTAAATAAATACAGGATGGTCAGTTAACTGTGTTGGCGTTTGTACCTAACAGTGATGCGCGACAATCTTCAGCTGAGTCCCTTAAACACTTTCGGTCGTTAGAGTGCCTATGTAATATTTCATCTTACTACTTAGAGATGTTAATCTCTAAGTAGTAAGATGAAATATTACATAGGCACTCTTTCAACCCCGCATTATTAGGTATTGGACCTAATGTCAAAGGCATAAGATTCTAAACCGCTTCACCCGTCAGGCAAATGCGTGGCGGCGCAGTGTCGCGCGACGTTCTTCAGCATATCGGCGTCGTCGCTGACGTCCAAGTGGATCGGCGACGGCGAGAAGATGGTGCGCGCATTGTTCGCCGTCGCGAGAGTGCACCAACCAGCTGTAAGTTAGAAATTCTTAGCCACATGTGATGTGGTACTCAGCCATTGTAGGCAATGACAATTAACACTTTAATTTTGTATTAAGCAGTAACTCTGCTAACGAAACAAAAATAATTTAATGCTTTTTTTTTAAAGAAGTCAAAGTCTTCTGGTATATGTCGCTACACGCCTCCCTAAGGCGTTGTAAGAAGGAACTGAGGATTTTTTTTTCCTTTAATTTAAAAATTAACACTTTCACTGCCAGGAACCCGCCTCACGGGCGCCTACGCCGTAGTCGCTTTCCGCTACATGCGAGGAAAACTACGGGATCGGCTACGAGCGTATCGCGTAGCGATTCTTGGCAGTGAATGTGTTGAATTAATAAATATAAGGGAGCTATCTTACACATATCAAACTAACACCTATAGTAAGCTCAATAAGGATTGTGTTATGAGCAGCGAACGAAAAAAATATAGAAGTCTAACTAGCGCCGTAAAATGGCCCCACAGCAAGGGTGCCATGGTAGGCGGGGCCACAGAACGATGCCAGGCAGCCATTCAGTTGGAACACGACTGCCGTGACAAACTGTTAAGAAAACCAAATGTTCAATTTCAATAAATATGCCTTGTTGTGCTGTAAAATGGTGTGTGAGTCGTTCGGACAAGCACAACAAAAAGATGGAATAACTGTTCGGGCTCATTGGGACCGTCTCAACGAGTAATGGATGTCCCAAAATGTTTTGTTTATCTAAACTTATTCTAAGATTAACTTTACGACAGGTGATATTCATCGACGAGATCGACTCTCTATTGAGCCAGAGGAGCGACTCGGAGCACGAAGCCACCAGGAGAATCAAGACCGAGTTCCTCGTGCAGTTCGATGGAGCTGCTACAGGTCGGTACTGGTACACCGCTCGTGCCGAATACTAATAAATGACATTGAATAAGGTACAAAATTTAATGGCTCCTCTTCACTATCGGCGATTACAGACGATTACGGGCGAGCGCGGTGGTGTAGAGGGTAAATTCGGCTGCACTCGGCGATCATCGTCTATGATCGCCTGCGTGTCGTGTGGATGCTTGTACGATGATCGTGCCGATTATAGACGATCACACGATCATTGATCATCGCCGATAGTGTAGAACGGCCATACTGTTTTAAAATGATTGAATCGATACTATATTATAAATGCGAATGTGTGTCTGTCTGACTGTCTGTCCGTCTGTTACCTCTTCACGCTTAAACTTGAGTCAATTCAGATAAAATTTGGTAAAGAGATAGTTTGAATCCCCGAGATCATCCCCTAAGGAGGTGAAATGGGGGTGGTAGTTTGTATGGAGCTACAATATAATCGAGTTCTACCATTCGTACGTTCTACTATACCTATCATTTGTAACAATAAAAAATGCCCAGTTGGTGCTTTAAAAGAGAACTATTTTTGTCAGTCAAACTGCGTCGCATCGGCTGTTGGCCATGTAGGTTGAACGACCTGGGCTACTTCTATCTAGTCTCATAGAGCTGTCAAATCCTAAAGCAATAAAGTTGACCTTCGTGCAAACTGAGAAATACTAACGATTCGTTGAAAGCTGCAACGCTCCACTGGGTAAGAAACAAATCTGTATTCCAATTCTTGGAGAAGGCCTACATCCATCAGTGCAAATTTTCGAGTGATCTGATAAGAATAAATGATGATAATGATTGTAGGTGAGGAGGAACGCCTGCTAATAGTGGGCGCGACCAACCGGCCTCACGAGCTGGACGAGGCCGCGCGGCGGAGGCTAGTCAAGCGCCTCTACGTGCCGCTGCCGGACGCCGATGTGAGTGGTTGCTACTACCAGATTTGGTCCAAATAAAAGATTTACCCCCTCATTCATAAAACTTAAAATGCCTCTGCCAAATAAAATGTGCTCTGTCCCTTTCTTACGAACACAAATGTCAAAGTGACAGATAAGGACAAACGAATTTTAACGCCATTTTAGTTAAAACAGGCTTGTAGTACGTTTATGAATACGGCCGATAGAATCCGCGCGGCGCGCGGCTGGCACAGCGCGCGAGATAATAGGGGACTTGCATTAAGATTATAATATATTGAGAAATTATATTAGTAATCCAATAATGATAGCCGTTAAATGTGAATTAGTGGACTTTTCGCGATATATTTTAATTATAA
Organism: Epinotia bilunana; assembly: GCA_947049275.1. NCBI lineage: Eukaryota > Metazoa > Arthropoda > Insecta > Lepidoptera > Tortricidae > Epinotia > Epinotia bilunana. The sequence goes on along the minus strand of OX346260.1, from coordinate 22,533,062 downwards.
GTTACGTAAATTGAAACGTAATTTATAATACCAATCAGCGCGCAGTGACGTCACTCCATAAGTCACCAAGGTCACTGAATTGAACGAAAAATATCTGTAAAATGGAAAAAAGGCTGCCTAAGGTTCATATGGACATGGTGCTGTGGTTTTTTATGGAAAATTTTATTTTTTCGAGTGTCAAAAAGGACAAAGGCTTATCCGGTACCTGGAGTTGAAGTGAGGTTATGTTATTTAGAATGCATTTATTCATCAAGAAAATTTTAATTTACCTCTTCCGTTGTATTTTCAGCTCGACAAGAGAATCTTATGGAAATAACGCAGTTGGTTTTGTTCAAATAAAAAGGGAAAATCAACTGTGTATCGTCAAAGGTCGTGTAACTTCTGAACATAAAGTTGGTGAAAAAGGCTACCAAGTACACATCCTTGTTGGAGAGTCATCCATTGTAGTAAAAAAGTATCATTTACCGATTTATTATATTCAATGAAACTGAAATTATATTATTTCTGTGTCATATAAATTATATTCACGCGCCATGAAAAGTTTGACGTCTTGTGGAGTGACGTCACGTCAAGCCAACGAGCGTTTACGCGCGAACTTTGAAATGTTAATTTTTTATTTGCCCTAAATTAATTATTTGCGCATATTTTAACTTTTTCGCATGTGATATATTTATTTAATCCTTAAATCTTTCAGATAGACTAATTGAATGAAATAATGCAAGTTCCCTATTCCGACCCTTTCTAAATGTTCTAATTAGAAGGAGACGAACAGTCTCAGTACCGGTCCCAGGATTTCAGCTTGAGCGGTATTTTGGAGCCTGAGCCCCATCCTCCGGGATCCGCTAGACCTCGCGGGTTGTTTTGCTAGCCGTGATGAGTGTACCATGAAATCTGAAGTGCGGTTGTCTGCATCTCTACTGCACCTGCATTAGGTAGTATGCGAGCAATACGGATGCCTTCATGCAAACATAACCATCTGACAAACAGTCTTCCAATCCATTGGATAAAATCCACAACTTGTCTACAGTAGTGGCCCTTAGCACGATAGGTTTTATCCTCATGTTTTTTGGCGGAAATGTACTGAAATGTCTGCCCAGCTAGCACATAAAAGGTGGGCAGATGTTGCAATTTTTTGTTTCGTAACAAATAATAAATCGGCGGTAAGTCACAATCAAACGTTATCTATCATCACGCGTCGATATCGTAGGTATGTTTGCTTAGTCGCAAACGACGAACACGACCGATGGCATTAGAAACTTATTTTTCTTTCTTTATTAGGCTCGTGAACAAATAATCAGCAACCTGCTAAAGTCCGAGAACAGCGCACTGTCTACCAGCGACATGGCCCACGTCGCGCGACTGACGGACGGCTACTCGGGGGCTGACATGAAGTCCCTGTGCTCCGAGGCGGCCATGGGACCCGTGCGGGCGGTCCCACTGTCGCAGATATGCACCATCGATCGCGACAAGGTATGGGGATGGCTAACATAGGCCATTTTTGAGCCTAAAACGACCAATTATCATCATCGATGGCGCATCGAACACTATCCGGCGATCGATCGGCAATGCCGCAGGGGTGAGGTAACTAGTGACTGATGGAAGGCTCCTCGGAGGCTGACATGAAGTCCCTGTGCTCCGAGACGGCCATGGGGCCCGTTCGGGCGGTCCCACTGCCACTGTTGCAAATATGTACCATCGACCGCAACAAGGTATGGAGATTGTCGGAGCGTCTGACCTCCGCAGAGAAAGACAGACATTACTATGACTGGCTGACTACTTGATATACCATGTTGGAATGACGGACTTTTAACTCGGAAAGTGTCCACATGTAAATAAGAACTACATTAACACTGTATTCCAGGTGCGTCCAGTGACCGTGCAAGACTTCAAGGACGCGCTGAAACGCGTGCGGCCCAGCGTGTCGCAGGACGACCTCGGCCAGTATGTCAAGTGGAACAACACTTACGGACAAGGATTTTAAATATTTCAGAGAATATACTGTTTGTTTAAAACTACCTACTTGTTTAATTTCCCGACTAAACATGAGGGGTTCCCGGAAAAAAAACAATTATTCTTAATGTCAATACATTCACTCTTTCGTTGTTGGTTACGAAGAACAAATATTCCTCCTCTCCCGGGCTAAAAAATACAGTAAACATACAATAACAGTTTCAGCCTGCAAGCGATTATAAACCGTACTAGATTAAGACTGTTTGGCAGTGATATTAAGGGTCACCAGGACGCTCGACTCTCCATACTAACGTAGTTTGGTTCTCATTTTAAAACGAAAAGTTAGAATGTATATAACATTGGGATCTGCCATATCTAGGTCGGAAACTTGTTTAGGTAGCTAAAAATTAGAATGTAAAAAAAAAAGTGCAATTTGAACGTTTCTCACTAATCGTTGTTTTTTTTCTATATAAACTAAAATCAGAAGTTAGACACTATCAGCAATAATATTTTAAAATTGTAAACTCGACGCGCATACTGCAGCAACGGCCAGAGTTAATATTGCCAACGAGTAAATAAACTAAGCGTCGAATTCCAAAATAAATAGTGTTCTTGTCAAAAAATGGATTATCTGGCCATGCATGCAATGGCCGTACATTTTTACTGTTTTGACAGCTGACTTTGAACGTCGGAATTTCACAATCACAAATAATCGTACATATTTTGGCGCGTTTATATGCAAATTGGTTTTAATTATTTAGTTTTATTGTATATATTGATTGCAATCGTAACGTGACGTGTGTCAATAAATTCACAAAAATGGAACAAGAGAACCGTGTTGTAGTGTTGATTGATATGGACTGTTTTTATTGCCAAGTTGAGGAAAAATTGAACCCCGAACTAAAGGGACAACCGATAGCCGTCGTGCAGTACAATCCTTGGAAGGGCGGAGGGTAAATATAAGTCAGCAAACCTTTATTTAGAATACTATGATTTTTATGGATCCATGCATGCATGGATGTTATAACGAGTTTTAATTTATTCTGTAAATAATAGCTTGTTTGTTTTGGTTCGTTTGCCGCAACTCTTGAACTTATATAACGTGAGAGTTGAGTGGCAAAGGCACTGTGCTATCCAGCTGTTTATAATGTTATTGTATATTTGTTCACAGCATAATTGCCGTGAATTATGTGGCCAGAGCGCGCGGAGTCACGCGCCACATGCGTGGTGATGAGGCCAAGGAAAAGTGTCCAGAAATACAACTACCCTCAGTACCATGCAATCGGGGGAAGGCAAATATTTCAAAGTAAGAAACTACTGGTTTAAACTTGTTTCCTAGTTTATACTGGCATTATTCTTGTATATCTTAAAATAAGAGTTTTTAAACCACTTCCAATTAGTGTGAGTACATAAATTCAGGTGTGTGTCCGTCATGTATTAAAAGGGGATCTCGCAACCAATTCCATTCATTACAAGTGTCTCTGTTCATATATTTTTGCAAGTGTAGGTCTGAAGCAATCACCAGCTATTTCTGTCCCATGGCAATTACTGGAATGAAGATGTTGTTCTCCCAGGGCACCCCCAGAGGTGGCCTTCATAAGCTTGCGCCACGCCTTCCTGTCCTGAGGAATGATGATAAACCCTCTTTACTCTTTTTTAGGGTTCCGTACCCAAATGGTTAAACGGGACCCTATTAATAAGACTCTGCTATCTGTTCTTCTGTCACCAGGCTGTATCTCCTGAACTGTGATAGACAGTTGAAATCTTCAGAGATAATGTATTTCTGTTGCCGCTATAACGACAAATACTAAAAAACGATAAAATACATATTGAATGCGGCTCCCATACAACAAACATGTTTTTTTTGCCGTTTTTATAGATAATGGTACGGAACCCTTCATGCACGAGTCTGACTCTCACTTGGCCGGTTTTATTTGTTAAACTTTACAGCTTATGTATGTTGAGAATTCAAGAAAGAAATGTATGTTACTTTATTGTACAACATAAGAGACAGCTAACTAATATCAGCTACAAAGACGAACTTATCCTTGTAGCTAATTTAATAGAATTCCTTTTTTCTTCATATTTCATAGGCAAAGAAAATTCGGATTAATAGTGCAACTTTTAACAACAACTCTGCGAGCTGAAGAACTCAAAATATATAATTTTTTAATTTCAAAAATCGGTATTGTCAAAAAATCTATAACATGATTGAACCTGGTCACAACATTTCACCAGAATCGAAATGCGACCTATGAAAGCAGCCAGACCTCTGGATATCCGGACATTCAAAAGCATTTTAGCCCAAGCTGAAATGGAGAACTTCGTTCTTGTTCAATAAGTTTTGTTTTGTGCCATTTCAGATACAGAGATGCAGGCATAGAGGTGGCCAAGGTGCTTCAAACTTTCACTCCACTGCTGGAGCGGGCCTCCATTGACGAAGCCTATTTGGACATCACTGACCCCGTAAGTCACATGAAGTTGTTTTTCTTCTTGCATAATACTCAGGCAATTTAAAAAGTAAATATTTAATAAGAAAGAAATGCTGTGAATGTGGGTTTCTTTGCAGCGGACTTAGATCAAAGAAAGTGTTAATGTTGGCGTACAACATTCACAATGTTGTGCTAATGTTTTGCAAAATATTTAATACATACAATTTTGGATTTCATGGAATTTGTATTAATGTTAGATTTCTTAGAATTTTCAAGTACTTAACAGACAACTTTTCCTAACATCCATTTTTTAAAACCTTAACCTAGAAACCACAATAAACCAAAGTTTATCAAAAACAATTTTCAGAAGTATTTTATTTCATCATCCTCCTAGCGTTATTCCCGGTTGTGCCCTAAACGAGCCCTGGGTCCACTTTGATACCTAATCCCAAGATTTGACATAAGCACTAGTTTTACGAAAGCGCCTGCCACCTGACTTGGGGTATTAGACCGGTTTCTTCACGATGTTTTCCTTCATCGAAAAGCTAACGGTAAATATTCCGTACATAAGTTCCGAAAAACTTTATGGTAAGAGCCGGGATTTTCAGAAATATTTTATTTCCAGGTTAAAAAAAGAGTGCAAACTATGAGCATAAATACAATCAACTCCGCCACGATACCCAACACGTTTGCCCTTGGCTACGACAGCATTGAGCAGTTCATCAGTGACGTGCACAACTACGGGAGTGACTCCATCGACTTTGACCACGACCATGCCAAGCTGCTGCTTGTCGGAGCTGTGGTTGTGAGCGAGATCAGAGCCGCAGTCTTTAGGGAAACTGGTAAGTGCTTGGAAAAATAGCAGCAATAAAAGATACACAAGCCAGATCCATTGACTCTTTAAGGAAAGGGGCGACGCGACTCACGAAAAAATACATCAACCTTTCGAATCCCGTGGCTCCGATGGAGAGAATATAGGTAGTATTTATATTTTGTGGCCAGCAGTGGTGGAGCGCCCATACAAGCCGATTCCCGCCGGCTTGCTTGTTTTTTATTTTTATTAGGCATACTCTAAACTCTTTCATGACTTGTTGCTCCAGAGGCTCTAGTATAAGTTTTACCGAAACAAAACGTTACGACCGCGTTCGCGTTTAGCTGTCAAATCCCATACAAATTGAGGGTGAAACGCAAACGCGATCGTAAAGTTTTGTTTCGGTAAAACTTATACTAGAGCCTCAGGTCGCCCATCTAAACTTTTCACGCGCCGCCACTAGTGTATGGAATTTATATGGAAAGTTACCTCCGAGGCACGAAACGGTAGCACTCTCACACGCAACCTCGAAGTCAAGCCCAGATATTTGGGTTTGCTGTCATACACGTCATTCCACCTTGTATATAAATTAATTCGAAATATACTGTTTTCCATCCACCACCCGAGTGATTTTTCAATTGTGTCAATTCTGCGCGTGTACATATTTATTATTTATTTATTATTTTGTAAAGCCATGTACATTGTAATTAAGGTGTCACATATGTCCAGTTAAACTGAGATGTGTGTTCCCCAGGCTACACCTGCTCGGCCGGCATAGCCCACAACAAGATCCTGGCCAAGCTGGTGTGTGGCATGAACAAACCCAACAAGCAGTCAGTGCTGCCCAAGCACACTGTTGACATACTCTACAAGTAAGTTGACATTCTCAACCTACTTAATTAAGACCTTCGTACAGTCACGTGCATTTGACCTGAAATAAATAATTCTATTCTATTATATTAATATCTGCCTTAAGAAAGCGGACAAAAATATCTGACATTTCCTAGCCCCAGAAATAGAGTCATGTCAGATATTTATGCGCGCTTTTTGTGGCTGATATTATTGCTGGTGAAGTAGCTGTATGATTCTGTTTAGAGGCTTTCAGAATGCATTCTATCCTCCTAAGGCCGTACAATACAAAGTGGCATTGATGAATCGAGTAGTGTAGTAAATAGTGTTGAATTTCTTTTGTTTCATAAAGTGACCGACACGGGACTCTGTTCTACTAATTGAAAATGATTTAAATTCCTTTAAGCTAATAACTCCTATCAATGGATCCATGGCCCTTAGGAAACTATATATACACTGCCACTTGCAAACAAAGACAAACCAAGCTGTTCCTAAATTGTTGTATTTACAGGACGTTGCCAGTGAAAAAGGTGAAGCATTTGGGTGGAAAATTTGGATTATCAGTGTGCGAGGTGCTTAAAATAAACAACATGTATGAACTACAAAAGTTTACGGAAAAAGAGCTGCAGGCAAAATTTGACGAAAAAAACGGGTAAGTGAAGTGATCCTCAATGCTGCATTGTTGACCACAACCAAGGAGTGGTGCAGTCATCATTATCAACCTGCGTACAGTCAAGTGCAAAAATATGTATCGATCCTCCCATAAATATGTACCGAAACCTTTATCCGCTGACGAGCTGACTATGACGGCTGAGCGATGGGACATATTTATGAGTAGGTAAGTTGTATGCACCCACATTTTTATACTCGACTGTATATGCCGAGGTTCGTTTTCTGGACGGGAGGGAATGGGCTGTCAACTGGCGTAGTGCACCGTGATTTGCTAAAACGAGTACCTGACAAAAAAAAACACTATACTTTGTCGTAGTATCGTGATACTTAAGTGTTTCTTTGTCTTGTAAATCACAGGACCTGGCTGTACAACATAGCGCGAGGAACCGACTTGGAGCCTGTACAGGCCAAATTCAACCCGAAAAGCATAGGTTGCTGCAAAAATTTCAAAGGAAAATCTGCAATACTCGACTTGGAGAGCCTGAAGAAATGGCTAAGAGACCTCGGGGATGAGATAGAAGACAGGTTAGAAAAGGATGCAATGGACAATAATCGGGCGCCCAAGCAGATGGTGGCAAGCTTTTCTACACTGCTGCCGGATGGGAGAGGAACCAGTAGCTCCAGGTCGTACAATTTTGTGACTGAGGAAGAGTTGTGTGCGGAGTTCTTTTCGAATAAGGCTTTAGAATTGGTTATGGACAGCATTGAAGGAGTGAAGGTAAAAGGTAAATTGTACACCCATAATCCTTTTTTTATACTCGTCGACTTTAATGTTTGAATTAAGACTCTTCACCAAATTATAATCCCATACTTTTTTATATGGAGCTCCTAACTCAACTGAAAAACGTTTCATAACTGTTTAGACAACTAAAATGAATTCGACCAATCACGTGGCGCGTTTACTGAACTATAATGAGTTTGACCAATAGAACGTCGTATTGGCTACAGAGGAAAAGGCATCAACGAATACTAAGCCGTTGGCTGCGCTTCGTTTCAGCAGGGCATAGATTCTCAATAGATACCAAGTTTGTTTAATTATTTCAGTTGACTCGTAGAAAAAGTATTGTATACAATAGTTATTAATTAGCTTTTTAAGTTTCGTAGGTACTTTAATAGGCCACTCAGCAAGCTTTGTGGCCTAAACGTGATACTCGACTGAAAAAGCATACATTATGTAATGATTGCATAAAATACTATTTATTTTTAGACTTTATAGCCTAACTCACAACTGGGTAAATTGTTAGACTTGATAGTCTAATTCACAGCTGGGTCAAAGCCCCCTTGACATCCACTCGTCCTGGTCTGGAGAAATGTTGAGAGAAGCGTTCGGACCGTCCCGCCACCTCCGCTTTGTGGCATTCAATCCGAATCTAATTTGTAAATAAAAATGTCAGCCCATAAGTCGTCCCACTGCCAGGCACAGCCCTCCTCTCATGGATGAAATGGAATAGGCTAGGCATAAGTCCCCACGATGGCCCAGAGAAGGCTGTCCCCAGTAAATAATTCTTAAAAAATATATCTGTACCTACAATGAGGCGATTAGTGACTCTTTGTAATCCTTATTCCAAAGAGGTAAGTTTCAATTTTGTTTCGTTTGTAATATATTTGTTTTATTTTTTTTACTCTTTCAGAAGGAGAAGAGAACAGAAAACTGAAAGTGGCGATAACGTTTCTAGGCATCAGTGTTTGCAAGTTTGAAGACCATTCGGAGAAGAAAAATAAGAAGATAATGGACTTCTTTACTGCCGGCTCCTCTAAAGAACCTACTTGCGCAAATAAACCCAAGGAAACGCGACCTGATGAAACAGCAAAAGACAAACGGAAAGCTGACAAAGAGAATATGATGCGTAAATTCTTCAAAATTAACGACAGTGAAGTTAAATCAGATAAGAAAACTGATGTATCTAATCGTTTAAATCCTGCTTCAAAAGAAAACGATTTATCCAGACCTGAATCACCGAATGACAAAAGAGTTGCGTCCAAATCAGATGATACACAACCAATGCCTAAAGATAGACTAAAAACTGATAAAGAATTCATTATGCAAAGGTTTTTAAATGATAACGCATCCGACAATATGATAGCTAGTAAACAAAAAGACATTCAAGAAGGAACTTGTACAGTAAAATCAACAGAGTTAAATAAAGAAGGACATAAACAAACAGATACTCAAGAAATAATTAGCACAGTAAAAGCAGAGCAAAGTGTTTCAGGGCTAGAATTAACGTTAGATAAACAAGAATCATTCTTTGCAAGGTTTTTAAAATCGGAAGCGGTGCGGCCTACGACTCCTGTTTGCACCGTGGTGCCGTGCGGCGAAGACAGTAACGATACGGTATGTTCCGGCTCCACCATAGAACTTGAAATCAATAAAAGCATTGCGCTATTTGACGATGACCCTGAGAAAATGACCCGTGTGAGCAGTATGCGAGACCTTCTCAACACCACTGCAATAGCAGCCGGAGAAGAAGATTCCTCTGAACGAATTACTCCAGAACCAAGGCCTCCTTCAACAGACGATGTAAGAGCATCACCCGAATTAGAAACGTTTGAATGCTCTGAATGCAGGAAACATGTACCTATATACATGTTTGACACTCACGCGGACTACCATCTCGCTTTAAAGCTACGCGACGAAGAGAGGCAGCAAGTGCGAGATGAGGTTAAACAAAAAACCATTCAGAAATCAGTCATTGAAGGGTCTTCGAAAACGAAACCTCATGAAGCGAAGAATGAAACAGTTTCTTCAATAGCTAATTTTTTCGTCAAAGTGGACAATAACGTGCCTACAGAGAAATGTGGCGAGTGCGGAAAGCGGGTGGCGGTCGAAAAGTTCACTGAGCATTTAGATTTTCATGAGGCTCAGAGATTGAGTAGGCAGTTGAATAAGAAACCAAGTCCTGCAGTACCGACCAGTGTCAAACGCAAAAGAAGGTCGGGGTCGCCGGTGAAGAAGCCCAAAATGCCGTGCAAGTCTATACAGTCATTCTTTGGTGCAAATAGGTGACATTTGTACAGCGGAAGATCAATCTATAGTCTGTTCGTCTAGGTATTTAAAAGAATGTAAACAAACAAAACCACGTGACTTGGTCATTCAGCCAATAAGATAATACCATAGATACAAAATGTTGCTATTCACAACAATCTTATTGGCTGAATGACCAAGTCACGTGGTTTTGTTTGTTTACATTCTTTTAAATACCTAAACGAACAGACTATAGTGTAGTTACGTGTACAAATGTAATTGAATGTTGAGTAGTACAAATAATAAAATCTATAATTGACGTTTTGGAAAGCTTGCCTTTTTAATTTAGTTTCTGCTAATTTCCCTCTTGCCATAATGTCCTATAGGTTGAATATTAGCAGACTTAGGGTGGTATTCCATTTGTATGCATCTCATACCACCAACGTGAGTCTTGATGCTAGCTGTATTTATGATGCTGTGTGTGTGTTGAAATATATGGAAGTTTCCTAATTTTGAACATCATACATTTCTAAAAATAAACGAGAATTGTAGTCTAAAAAAAAATATTTGCGAAATAGATTTCAATCATACATTCGCCATGTCAGACTCAGGTTTCAGAAGATGTCACAAGGGTTAATTATACTATTTTTTATTTTGCTATTGGTTACCTACCGACAAAAGCAAGCCCTTGATGAGTAATTTTATTAAATTAAAGATATGGTATATTGACAGCTAGACACAAATGCAGGTGCCTAACTCTCAACACAAGACATCCTCGGGAGCTCGGGTGGCCTGACTCACCAGCCACAACCAGGAACACAACACCACATACCCACAGAGCAAATAGTGGCGCTATTACGGCTGCGGTTTACTGCAAGGTGCAACAAGGTGAAATTAGAGGGCAACCTTTGGGTACATCATTTATTTGTATTTTTCCCATGGATATAAAAGTCATTAAATAATTTTGCAATTTCTTGAGGTTGGCTTATTATTTTATCATTAATTCTAATTTAATACTGTAACACTAAAACCCAGATTCCACAACCGCTCAACACGTAAACACTGAATTAGTAACTAGATTAGATTACACGTTAGATGGCGCTGCCTAAGGTTTGTTTTAAAGGATTTCGCGGTACATAAAACGCACAATACAATCCATTTTTACGTATACTTCTACTGTATCTTTCTAGGGAAAGGTCCATGTTTCACTTCCCTAAGATACTAGGCTATGCTACGTATGCTCCATATGTATGACTAAATAAATTTTATCTTCGTTTCTTTTGATAAGACAATGGAATAAGATGCTTAAATATATTATTATATTACATATCTTTAAAAGAAATAAAGTTGACTAGTAGTAGTTTGGAAGTCCCACTGACGATAAAGCCGGAACCCCACTGCTACGCACGCTACGCACGCAAGCGCTATACACGTCACCCACGTGGGTCCATTGGTCTAGCTGCGTGTGTCAACATGTCCACAGCATCCAATACGCGCACACGCTAAACACGTCTCCCACGTGGGTACATTGGGGTCAGCTGCGTGTGTCCACGTTCCCCACTGCGGTGCACGCGGCTAGGGGTTTTGTGCGACGCTGTTGGGGCCACCTTTCCACTGCAACCTACGTTCGCAGCGTGGACAGCGTTGGTCGCAGTGGAGATTCGCCTGCCACGCGCGCTAGCGTGTGCGGGGGACGCACTTCGGAACAGGCCACGCGTGTATACCAGTGACGTCATTTCGTGCGTAGCATGCTCGTACACTGCTGTGGAAGTGTCTACCTACATTTTGATACGAAGCGTTTTTGTACCCACGTGCGTAGCTTGACCGTGCGCAGCAGTGGGGTTCCGGCTTAAATCACACGCGAATTTGACCCATATTGCTTTTACATAGAGCGCCCATGCCATATACTAGTACAGCGTCGAGTCTTGGACGTTTACCTTATAGCAAGTTGTGACTAGGCGAGTACTGGTAATGGTCTTCATCTCCATCGCCACTCTGTGGCCGATAACCTCATGTCTGGGTTGTTTAGGCCAGTAAATCCTCCCGTACTGTTTCATTTTGGTACAGGCGTGGAGTAGACCACTGATTGCAGTTTGACTTGGTCGGTCCAACGCATTGCTGACCTTCCGCGTGCTCTTTATTCTAAATTGTTTGCCTGCACCACTAGACGTTCCACAGCGCGGCTAGTAAAGCCGGGTCTCGTACAGCTGCAGACTATCTGTCTAGATGACGTCACGACGACAGTCGCAGACTGCAGCTCGCGGCCAGCAGCGGTCTCGTGTGCCTGATGTGTGGTGTCCAGACTTTGAATGAAAGACTAGAATAGTTTTTAGAGTATATTAAAGAGTTGTATTGTGGCTCAAGCAGCGTTGTGCAGCTCGTATTGCACCTTGCGCCAGGCGTCGAGCGGGCCGTGCACGGAGCGGTACTTGACGTTGCTGCCGTCGTTGGCGAGCCGGTCGTCCGCGCGCAGCTTCTCGTACTCCTCGCGCTCGTACTTGGTGAAGCCCCACTTCTTCGATACGTAGATCTGGAAAATAAACGGTCATTTAATAAGGGTTTAGTTTAAAGGTGCGTACGAATTAGAGCAGCCTCGGGTTGAGGCACGCACGGCTCAGCTATTTTGCCCTAATTCGTACGCGCTCAAGCGCTGTGCGCGAGCAACGCGCGAGCGGCGCGCGGTGAGCCGCCTAGTGTCGGTGTTTTGACCGTGCTCAAAGGCGCCTCAGTGTGCGTGCCTCGCGTAAATTGGACGTGTATCCGAGCGTGCCGCGGACAGAACGATGTTATTTTGGTAAAGTAAATGTGCACCACATGAATTACGACTTTTGTACAACTGTTTCATCCACCACCAAGGCGATTTGCTCTTCTTTTTGGTAATCATTCGGTGAATTACGATAAACGCAGCCGCGACTGTCATCGTGTCCGACGCCATTTTGAATGACGCACAATGGCGGCTCGCCGCGAGCGCGCTGTCTCGCCCGCGCATGTTTATGTGAACCAAATTGGCTCGCGAGCAGCTCGCCGCTCGAGGCGAGCATGCCTCATGCTGAGCCGCTCAAATTCGTACGCAGCTTAAGGTCTCCAAACTTGTTACAACAATGTTCGCTCGTAGGGACTTTATGTCAGAGGATTAGACATAGCGCGGGCACACAGCTTGAAACCCAATGAACGGCCGTATCTTTTTTTAGGCAAGCCTATAAGTTATATAAAACTCACAGCTGGTAACCTTCGGAGAAGAGTAGCACAAGACAGAACTCAATGGAAGACGTTGAAGGAGGCCTGTGCCAAGAGGCACACTGAACTATGGGACATTATATAACTCCACAACATCAAATATCTAGTCATACCGTAGTAATTCAGGACGAAAGGGCTTATTATTATTATAATCTCTCTTAACTTTTATGTTCCGGATTGCGGGTCGAAAAATTTGCGCGCTGCCACTGATAGATAGTGAGGTCACAGATTATATAGTTCCCATGTTATCTTATAATAAGGCACGTTTTTATATCAAAATCAAAATAACATTCATTTAATTCTCAGTGAGTTATTTTTTTATCCTAAGTTTTGTTTTCGTGTTGTTTGCTACAACAAAGTAATTGTTAAAGGCGTAATTATTTAATAGGAAAGCGTTGTGTGGCGGTCCACGCCTAAACATAAATTCGTCAATATAATTATAATTCCGTTACGAGCGGGGCTTACGCCTTTAGAAATAAGCTTTGAAAAGCCCACAACGGAAAACAGGTAATGGTTCTTGTAAGAGACAGGGTGGTGCAAGGCAATCTCTTGCCTTGTTTCACCTTACAAACCGGCTTTCCTGTGAGGGTTTATTAATTATATATGTATATATTGATACCACATAAGAGTTATTGGCATTTAGTTGAGTCCCTAATTCAGAAGTCACAAAAGAACCTTACAAACGGCAATAAAATTTATTACCGACCACAAATCTCTAAACTATTCGCGCGTTTTTTCTCCTTGCCTCTAGTGGAACTGGAAATCTTACCAATATTATCAATGTGATTTTTGTTGTTATAGCACGACAAAGCGGCTGAATGGATTTAGATAAAACTCGTATAATATACATAGAGATAGTTTATAGTCTAGTCTTATCTATCCCCAAAGGAATGAAAGTTTATACGGAAGTTCACATGGACGAAAGAGCGGGCAAATGCTGGAACACCAATAACGCTTGTACCTTCTGACGGCCAGGGAACTTGAACTTGGCACGACGCAGAGCCTCAATGACCTGCGCCTTCCAGCGGTCACTGGAGCGCACGGACACGATGGGCTGGCCGATGCGCACGCGCGCCACGGTTCCCTGCGGCTTGCCGAACGCACCGCGCATCCCAGTCTGGAGCCTGAAATGCAAAGATAAATTAATTAATAAAAATATAGCAATTAAGTTTAGTTTTTAGTCATAGGAGTCAAGTGTCCTCAGGTATCAGAACAAACATGGTATGCAAGAGAATGGGAAGAGTTATTATGGTAACAGAAAAAGAAAGGGGAAGATATGAAATTAAGGCGCATATTATACAGAGATGGCGTAAGCTAAAGGCGCGGCGCAGGTGTGATGCCGCTTCAAAACGTTTTCATATAAAATATGTATGCGACATGCAACTTGAATTACACTCAATCGGCGCGACCAAGACGTAATTCACCCTTATTAGATTGTTGTAGGTGTTTCGTCTTTAAAGAATTTTGAAGTTGGAAGAATAGCTTCAGAGATTACCCACAAGATACAAACATTATCCCTTGATATTATCCTATTATATATGTACTATTAAAAGAGCAATATTTGTATGTATCTATATAGTATATTTGTGTATTTGCAATCACGTTCTCAGAAACGGCTCTAACGATTTCGATGAATTTTGGTATATAGGGGTTTACGGAGGCAAGAAATCGATCTAGCTAGGTCTCATGTCTAGGAAAATTTGTTTTCTCCATATTTTCACCCGAGCTGAGCTTGGTCACCCAGGGAATTGCTATAATAAAGATAATTTTTGTTGCAAGTGTGCAGCATATGTTGTCAACGCTGATATGACTAAATCATAGTTCACACTGCTTTAGATATTTTGATTTTAACTTCAAAGTATACTTTTTACTATTTTCTTTAGCTTTGCTGGCCCCAATTTTCCATATTCTCTTATTCCATAAGTCTCCAATGCATGGAGTAAGAAAACTTTCCCAAATAGTTGTTACACTATTGGTTGAAAACACCCAGATATAACAAAAGCAACCCCAAGGGGATATAGATAACCTACACAAATTGCACAATATTTATTAAACCTTTTCGAAAATTGCAGTCATGAATGTCATGATTAATAATATTCCCATTAAAGGGAAAATACAATGATTCATACGGTTTTAAAAAGATTACAGAGCACTTTAGCGAAATATTCCAAAGATATAAAAATGATATATATATATTAATGTGGCCCGTTCTTACTTCAAATTTAACCTTTTAAGGGGCATAAAGGTATCTGGGTTTTCATAAAATTTATCTATATCACTTAAAAATAAGGTTCATTCATAGTGGAAATATAGTTCCTCTGCCTTATAAAGAGTTAACACCGAGTGCTCTAGTATCATGCATGTGATACTTGCGTTATGTAAAAAAATATGTTACTGACATCACACTCATAAGCTTATTTTGATTTCTTTGGGGTTACATGTTCAACTCACTAAATTACTGATAGCACACGAAACTGCCTTGTAATATTATTGATATGTGATCACTTTCATGGCATTTAAAAGACGAAATATCCTTGTGATCCAGTTGGAATTTTGTTAACATGTCATATTAAAGTAAGAAGACTAAAAAAAACAAGTGTATCATACCTATCAGCCCCAGCGCACGATAACATTTTGTTGATGCGGATGACATGGAAGGGGTGCAGCCTGATGCGGATGTGGAACTGGTCCTTGCCGCAGTTCTTAACGAGGTACTTGTTGCAGCAAATACGGCCCGCCTCCAGCGCCTCAGAGCTCAGCTGCTCGTACTCGTCGGACACCAAGTGCACGCATAGCGGGAAGTCGTCCACCGGCGCTCTCTTTTTGCCCAAGTCGAAAATACGGATCTTGGGGTCAGGCACACCACGGCAAAACCGCGATTTTGGGTACGGTTTGTTTTTGCAGTAGCGATAACTGGAAATAACAAATATAGTTTAATAAACGTCGTGGGTAACAGGAAAAAGCACGAACTCGTTAACGTAAACTATTTACCATCTCGCGGGACGGCGCCCCATTGTGATCTGAAATAAAACAAAAATCGAACTTAGTAATTATTACAGACGGCCACTGTTTAGCGAGACACAAAATTATTAAACACTTATTGAGATTTTAAGCGATTTTTAAAGTAAGCAAAAATATGCACCTTCACAAAGTGACACCTTAACCTCGAAAGACAGAAAACTAAAGGGTAACTTGACGTTTTACTTATAATGTTGCCATAATGAAGAAAGTCGAACCATGATTTGCCAACGTTCTTAAGCAATGCTCAAACAGCTAATGGGGTGTATACTTGTCATGATTTGTCAGCCTCAATTTATCAGCACGTCTATCATGCGACGGCCGCGACATACTCTCAATTTTTACCCGACTGCCGAAGGAGAGGAGGATTATGTTTTTCGAGCGTATGTATGTACGTATGTATGTATGTATGTATGTATGTGACCTTATTCTTGGGCACGCTCTGCAGCCTAAACCGTTTGACGGATTTCGACATATGAGGTGTCGTTGGATTCCTCTTAAACGTGGGAGTGACATAGGCTATAAAATTTGAAAAATGAAGTTGGGTTTTTTTGAAAAATCTTTTAATTATTGCACTATATCTCTTGTTCTAAATGTTCTAATAAGAAAGAGACGGATAGTTCGAGAAAAATCGAGAGTGCTGAAGTTGACTAATTGCTATTGTCTGCACGGATATCTAGTCTGTCTCTCTAGATTTTTATCGCACTATCCGTCACTTTCTTATTACAAAACTTAGAACAAGAGTATAGTGCGAGAAAAATCGAGAGTATATCGCGGCCGTCGTATGATAGACGTGCTGGAGGCATAATGTAGCGCTACTGATCCAACTGTCAAACGAGTTGTTCTAAGAAATTGCATGCACATGTAATCGGATTGTTACATTTGTACGCTACACCCAATTATGAATTCGACATGTTGTACTGACAAATTGGGGTAAAATCACATAATCTGTATACCCCATAAAACACTTTTAGAGACGTTTTTCATATTTTTACTAACTTATTAAGAACCATTACCTTAAATTATTAGAAATGTTTACTTTCTGTGTTTACACCAAATCAAAAATAACATTGCTTTTACGAGATAATTAAAAAAAATTGATCTTGTCATGAGTGAAAATGCCTCTGTTATGTCAGTTCGACTCGACTCAGCTGTGGTGTTTTTTACTAAACTTATTGACGCTATTTGCTAGTTGCTAATGGAATAGCAAGCAAAATAATTATTATCTGGTACATTGAAACGAAAAAGATTCGCTTTGTAAGAATTAATAATGGGTGCCCTGGCCAGCAGGCAAAACGCTGGCGTGGAGGAGGCCGACGTGGTCTCGAATCATGCATACAAATATCCACCTCGCTCAGGTAAACCTGGTGACCTTATACTTGCTTTTATTTTATCCTGTTGTATTGTTCACTTGACGATGTCGATTAATCGATGTACATTGGCGATTGTTGTGCAGCAATACATATACAACTGTTAAGAACAGTAAATGGATCATGTATGAGTAACTCTCGTTTCATTTAATTTTGTTTGTGTCATAGTTAAGTATATAAAATCAATCATTTTCTGTTACTGAATACTCGAATGTTGCTTAGAATTACTTATATGCAAGGCAAGGTAACAGATATAGCCTTCCGAATAGCTAAACTTAAGTGGCAGTGGGCGGGGCACATAGCATGTAGAACCGATGGCCGTTGGGGTGGAAAGGTTCTCGAGTGGCAACCACGTAACGGAAGGCGCGGCGTGCACAAGGTGGACTGATGACCTGGTAAAGGTTGCTGGAGTCCGCTGGATGCAGGTGGCGCAGGACTGGTCACTTTGGCACTCTTTGGGGGAGGCCTATGTCCAGCAGTGGACGTCTATCGGCTGATATGATGATGATGATGAAGTCAAGGAACATTGAATAATTCTTAAAAACTGGTGCATTGTACTCATGAATGGGTGCTGTTTGTGGAGTCCGCTCAGTCCATTGTATGTTATTGTAAACATTTATTTAGAATTTCTGCAAAACACTGAGTACAAGTATACCATACAAAGATTTTCATTCAGGTAATTACTTCGGCAGTCATTTCATCATGGGTGGCGAGAGGTTCGACACACCTCAGCCGGAGGCTTATTTGTTTGGAGAGAATGCAGACCTAAACTTTTTGGGCAGCCGCCCGACTCCTGTAAGTAATGCAAAATAGACATGTTAACCTTTTCTAGACTGAAGTCTATATTTTGATTAAACTACACAAGAATCAGTAGGACTTAATGGATTAGATAAATTATTTATTTGTTGTATATACAATTTTAGTACCCTCATGTCATGTCTTACAATTCTTATAAATCATTAGATACAGACTAACATTTAGTAATACCTTGTCATTAAAGTCACAACAGCTATTGAATAAAATAAATTACTGATGTCATAAAAGATCTTGAGGAGAATGGGCCCACAACTAACCCTACAAAAAAAAGTTTTTAAGAGTTTTGTCAACACATTTATCATATATCATATCATATGCTTATCTGTGTTATCTGTACTTGTTTGTTTTTATTATTTAGTTATTTTATAGTTTATTGTCGGCCTATTGTACTTTGTCTGTCTGTAGTACTCACGGCAGAGGTTTTGCACGTGACTTTGACACTCCGGTCGCCGTCGCTGCTGTCAAACTGGTCGCGTTCAGCTTAAGCCGTGCGTACTGCAGACACCGTGACACATTTCAGGTCCCGCCGGAAGATCAGCGCCGGCTCTTGAGTCGGCATTATGCTGAGGCAGGACCTTTTCGTGACACGATACTTGTCATGAATAAATGTTTTTCTTTCTTCTTTCTTTCATTTACTATAGGCATCATTCTATTGTTATTTCTATTCTGTCTGGAGTAGTGTCTACCAACCAACATGTTCATATTACAGATCTATGGCATTATACAGCTTAGTGCCTAGGTATGTATAATAGAAAATCTCGCCCAGATATCATACAAACTAGCCGATGGTCCTTTAACTTTAACATACAAACAAATCAATAATGATTTTGCAGTTCCCATACCCGCCACCTCAGTCAAATGAACCAACAAAAACATTGAAAAGCCTTGTGAACATCCGCAAAGAGTCACTCAGATTTGTCCGCTGCCCAGAACCAGTGGGGAAGCTGGTGGACAACAACAAGATTGGAGATGGTATGATCAAGCCGGTTGAGAACAATGGAAAAGGGACATACTACAATATAGAGTTCACTTTTGACTGTGATGCTCGGATTGCCATCACTATATTCTATTTCTGCACCGAGGAAGTTACACCAACTGGTGTTGTGTAAGTAAAATTTAAAACATATATCTTAAACTTCTTTTCGAGATGCTTGCTAGTAATGCAAATACTCAGTGATTTATTTTATATATATTTTCTAATATTATTGCTTTCCATAATAGAACTGTTTATGGAGTACAACAATAATTATTTAAACAAAATCACACTCACCTATGTACTTAATTTCTAGCAGAACTGGCAGTCTGATAAATCAGACACTAAAGCTGATAAAAGTCATACTCTTTGGTCGCCAAAAGTTATAACAATTCTCTGTTCGGATTTGAAACAGATTTTTATGTACACAATTCGCGTCGCAGGTACTACCCCCGCGACCCAGCCATGTCGTCCCAGACGTACCACTACAAGAAGGGCGCGAACCAGCAGTTCTGCCAGCTGGCGCACGTGTTCGACCCGTCGCGGCACGCCGACGACGAGCTGCTGTTCAACGCGGACACGGAGATCATACCCGTCGCCATTTACTGCGTCGTCGACGAGGGGCAGGAGGGTGGGTGCCACTTTAACGTTTTACTCGAGGTACCACTGCAAAGAGAAGGAGGTTCTATTCGGTGATCATTTTATCATATTCGTCGCTGCTTCATGCACCCTGGATCAGGGTGAGCGGTATCATTTTGAGATTCTGTTCTCCACCATTGCAAGTAGAGCTGAAATTCACGCCAACAAGGTAATTAATCTCTGTAGTGCGTCTTGATCTAAGCCAGGTAGGTGAGACTGAATGTAAAGTCTAGGTACAGTCACCAGCATTGATCTCTGCCGAAACAACGCGCTCATAAATACCTGAAATGACTTTATTTCTAGGGCCATTAGGACGTGTGAGATATTTTTGCTGACTGTACATACCACTAGACGTGACAAACTAGAGTAAAACGCCGGTTCAGAGATCATTCCAGATAGGTAACGGAATTATTAGAAAAAATATCTCTACACCCTTTTTAGGGTTCCGTACCCAAAGGGTAAAAACGGGACCCTATTACGCTGTCCGTCCGTCTGTCTGTCACCAGGCTGTATCTCAAGAACGGCGATAGCTAGACAGTTGAAATTTTCACAGATGATGTATTTCTGTTGCCGCTATAACAACAAATACTAAAAACAAAATAAAATAAATATTTAAGGGGGGCTCCCATACAACAAACGTGATTTTTTTTGCCGTTTTTATAGATAATGGTACGGAACGAAATTATGAGAGCGTCGATTATACAGACTTGCTGCGAAATGCTGACGGAGTAGCATTTGACACAAAACAACAATTAGTTGATGCACTAAATGCAGAGTTTACGACGGCCGCCAGCAGGTGCGGAGCACCGCCGGCCGTCGTTGCGCACGCGCATGCCGCGCTGCGCGGTGCCGCGCTCGCGACCGACGCCTCGCTGCGGCTGACGCCATTCTCCCCGGGCGAAATAATAGTAATATTGACCAAACATATAGCCCCAAAGAATAGCACTGACCTGTACGGCATATCATCTACTTTACTCCGATCAGTCGCCGGATCCATCGCGTCCATTGTAGCCTATCTTTTCAATGCCTGCGTCAGGGATGGCACGTATCCCACACCTCTAAAAAGAGTTAAAATATCGCCCCTTTTCAAAGGAAAAGGCAAAAAGTCTCATGAAATCTTATAGGCTGATATCGTTAGTCCCCGCTATTAGTAAGGTATTTGAAGTAGGTTTAAACAAAAGGCTCCTGTCCTTTATTGGACAGCGCGATATAATGACGGTGAGGCAGTACGCGTACAGAGCCGGACGCGCCACCACCGACCTGGCCCGCGAAGTGGTGTGGCGCGTGTTAGCGCGCGCGAGGCGCCAGCACGTCGCTCTGCTGTGCGGCCGCCTCGCGCGCGTTCTACACCGCCGACCATCACCTTATCGCCGACAAATATCCTTTATGTCTCAACGCTCCCAAACTGTTTTCGGCGAAAAAGGACGGATCAAATCATCCGAAATGACGAGCACGCTGGGCGTGCCACAGGGCTCTTGCCTGTCAAATACGCTCCTCAGCTTGTTGCTCAACGATTTACCCAGCGCCATAAGTGAAGCGGAGATCTACATGTATGCAGATGACGTGGCTGCTGTAGTCACCGCGCCAACGCCTTGTGAGCTGGAGGATAAGCTGAACTCCGTGGTCCGGGGGCTCGAGTGGTGGTTCAGATTAAACGGTCTAGCCTTAAATAGAGAAAAGACTATGTTTCTTTCATTCCAGCTTAATGGCACTAAACCACCAGCCTGTATAGTAACTGCCGATCAAACCGCTTTACAAATGGTCCATAAGGCAAAACTGCTGGGATTCCAGATCGACAGCGGTCTTACTTGGGAATACCACATAGGCGAGCTCTGCTCTAAGCTGGGCCGCGCATGTTTTGCAATCCGTCGGCTCGCTAGCACCGCTTCTCGTGGCGGAGTATTATCGTGCTATTTCGCGACCGTCCACAGTCTCCTTACCTACGGCGTGGAGCTGTGGGCGCGAGCAGCGGACGCCGAGCCTTCAGAATGCAAAAGCGCGCTGTACGCGCTATACTGAGCGTACCGGAGGATATGTCATGCAGAGGACTTTTTAAAGAATTAAATATCATGCCCCTTCCCTGTGAACTCATCTACCACGTAGCTCTCTTCACATACAATAACTTGGATGTGTTTCGTCCGCGAGGCGTCAACGCATCCCGCATGATGCGCAGCGACAAGCTCGCGCACCTCCTCGTCACGCCCGCACACGAGCTGCGCAAGTCAGAGCGGTCGGTGTACATCACGGGTCCGTCGGTCTATAACAGACTGCCAGATAATATTAAAAAAGACGCAACTTCCACGGTGGCATTTAAGTTGAGATTGCGTAAGTGGCTTCTCGACCATACTTTTTATTCCATAGACGAGTTTTACGAGCTCCCTACTCAGTGAATCATAAAAATACCCATATATCGTACCTAGTGTAAAATGTAATTAATGAATAGATAATGACGAAATGAATTTAATGATGCATAATGTACCAACGAATTAAATATGCGTACCTATGTAATAATCCTGACATGTAACTTGGTATTATTGTAATAAAGTATTTGTATTTGTTTGTATTTGGAACCCTCCGTGCGCGAGTCCGACTCGCACTTGGCCGGTTTTTATAATTACGTCTGTGGTTTGGAGATTAATAATATTCTTGTGATTTTGTTACAGAAATCAGACAGTCGCACACAACTATAGCGGTGGTAGAGAAGCACTCCGACGGCACGTACGTCCTCAAGGCGCTCAAACAGAAGCTGTTCGTGGACGGGCTGTGCTACCTGCTGCAGGAGATCTACGGCATCGAGAACAAGAACCTCGACTCTAAGGTATTAACTCCTTTGTGTTATAGAATTATTAAAACACTAGCTTCCGCCCGCGACTCCATCCGCGTGAAACTCGTTTATATCGTAGCGCGATACAAACTTTCATCCCCCATTTCATCCCTTCAGGGGATGATTTTCGGGATAAAAACTATCCTATGTCCTTCCCCGGGGTTCAAACTATCTCCATACCAAATTTCATCTCAATCGGTTCAGCGGTTTAAGCGTGAAGAGGTAACAGACAGTCAGACAGACAAACACACTTTCGCATTTATAATATTACTAGCTTCCGCCCGCGATTTCGTCCGCGTGGACCCGGGATAAAAACTATCCTATATTTTAATCCAGGCTATAAACTATCTTCGTGCAAAATTTCATTCAAATCGGTTCAGCCGTTTAAGCGTGATTGAGTAACAAACATCCAAACATCTAAACTTTCGCATTTATAATATTAGTAGGATAGTATGGATAGTGAAAACCGGTCACTCGCGTCTTAAAGATTGAATTTAGCGCGAGTTTTTTTTTCGAACCGATTCGCGGTTCTTAATCACGAGCGCTTGCGATGCTGCCGCTAAATGCGCTTATAATATCGGTTCGAAACGAAACATGTCGAGCGAGTGACCCGTTTTGATTAGGTTTTTACTTGTAGTCGTTCCGCACGATTGTTATGGAATTTCGGTAGTTACAGTTACTGTGTGGTTGAGGAAGTCCTTGCTTTGTCTATTTCAATACTGTTTAGCACGCCATTTAATTATAGCGATTAGTGCTAATATTTTTAATTGTTGGTACTTACTTGTTATTTACATTGGTTACCATTTTATTGAATGCGATGTTTAACAGTTCTCTGTTGACTGACAGGTGCTGAGGCCATATTTAACGTGAACCGAGCAATTGTAAAACTATCGAATAATATAATATATCCGTTCATCCTTGATGTAAGTCGATCCACGAGAGCTGGCGCGGAATAGTTAATTGTTATACAAGGGTGCAAAGTTGTATTCTACCCGCGAGTGTGGAATTGAAACACGACCAAGCAAAGGATGCTATAGTTGAACCACGAGCAAAGCGAGTGGTTCTAAAATAGAATCCTGAGCTTAGCGAGTGTTTCAAAACACGAAGTAAGACGAAGAGAGAACACGAGAAGTAAAATACATTTGCACCCGTGTGTAACACAAGACCTCACTGTAGCGAGGAAAGTGCAACACGCAAAACAACTTTTTTTTTACAGTAGGTAATTATAATGTTAAGTAATATCAAGTAGAATTTTGGTCTAGTGCAGGATTTTAGTTTTCCCATACATTTTGAGACCCCAGCGCCTGATGAAGGCAACAAGCAATTTTTTAAAAGTTCTTAAATATTTATTTTATTCTGTTTTTTAGTGTTTGTTGTAGCGACAACAGAAATACATCATCTGTTTTTTTTTTGTATTATGAGCGTTTTACGTTTTTTTATTTGTCAAAAGCTACTTAAGCACGCTCCAAGGTCGAATTACTTTCCCCACTAGTGGATAAAATGCGTTTTTGCCCACTGGTTTTAAAGGATTAAAGACAGCTTTCCGAGGCATTGAGGGGAAAAATATATGAAACTGTCATTAATTTCATAGACATTACGCGCCAGTTCTTGTGAATCGACCTGTACATACTGTTTCAATCTGGAATAATGTTCTGAATCCAGGGCTTTCGCTTTGTGTGTTCTTACATCCTGTATGCAAGTCACAGACGCTTTGTACATTGATAATGTCTATATCAAATAATTACTTTATGTCATTACATTAAGGCTCCACATTCGAAATTTTCGTGAAAATTAGTGGTTTTTTAACCGTTTTATACATTATAACGTAACATTTTTGCTGTCGGAAAAAATATATCATAATCTGCAAGATATGCGACGGGTCATAGTTTTCGTAGAAATCCATTTTAACAATAAAAATTAGAGAAAAAGAAATCTAAAGTCACCCCTATTTTTTCACATGTAACCATTTTACTGCTCCATTTTTTATCAGAATAATATGAAATTTTATAACTTTCTTCATAAAATAATGAACAAGGGCATCATTTTCTTGCTTTCTTTATTTTCTTAAAAATTTATCTAGTTTTCTGAAATATTCCGCCAAAGTTCCTACGCCTCCCCGTTTTCGTCCATACGGTCAGTGCGGGACGAGACACGTTGCATGACGGACCTGTGTCAATTTGCGCTGCGCCGATATTTTTAAATATTTGTGGAAATTGTGGACTATATTTGTTGCATAGAGTGGACAATCCGTTTTGTGATTCGTATAGTAGGTAACTAATAAACATTTGCGTATAGTTTAGTTTTTAGTGACAGATAATTTTGTTGCATAGAGTGGACAATCTATTTCGTGGTTTGTAAAGTAGTAGGTAATATAGACAAGACAGCTGACTGACCATCCGTGCACTTTATGTGCATTGTAATAAGGTTCTTGTATAAATACAGGATGGTCAGTTAACTGTGTTGGCGTTTGTACCTAATTAACATTTACGTAGGTATAGTTTAGATTTTGTTTTTAGTTCAAGATGGGAAATAATAATTATAATAAATTCTTTATTTCAGGCCAGTTTGCCCATAGAATAGATTGTTAGTAACATACAAACTTACGATACTAGAGTCAGTACGTCTTAACTTAGGTCTCACAAATTTTTCAATAATTATTTTGGGTCTTTAGGGTTAAATAAGCGCAGTAGGAAAATACGTAATATCAAGAAATTTTACAAGAGAAGAGGAAAAAGAATACACAAGTAAATACCTATTCTATCAAAGTATCAAATATCTAAACAGTATCAAAGTTGGGAAATCGCTAAAACCAGACATTTTATTAGTGTTCAATATTGCCTACTTTAGGTAAATTTAAATGATTAACATAGCAACACAAGTTGCCATTCTTTTTTTCGAGTTTAGTATGGCAACACAGAGAGAGTTAAGATTCGAAGCATATAGTTCGTTGCTCGTCCGTTTCTTACGGGATTATTTTCGATAACGCCCACAACTCATGGTAGTTGGGCTTCTCGGGTCAAGGCAGTAACTCATTTCACCTTCCGTGCATACCAAGATTGCTATCGGCGACAGTTTACCTGTGTGTGCATTGTGCAAGTGGTAGGACCGAGGGTACCGCTTAACTGGATCCAGCACTGAGCTTAGCCTGAGGGAGTGCCCTTCCTGTATGCTGAGCGTCGCCTAGAAGATCTCCAGGTAAGCCGATACGCAATCCATGCCGAAGCTAACATTTGTCCTGTGAAATCACGGCAATTGCGCGAGGACTCATTTTGATACAGTCCACTTAGATTTCTCGCCTTTCGCTATAGTAATACACTTCAATTAGTAAATATATTTACAATATCTATTGCTTAGGAGCATGAACAATTATAGAAACAATATGGTTTTATCTGCTCGTATTAATGACTGTCAAGTGTTAATAGAATAAGTTGTAATAAAAATAGTGGGCTTGGCAAATATTGTAAGTACCTACCTATGGGTTGCATGCCAACTCCAAGTTCGATACAGAGTTATTATTTGATATGAAACAAAGTATGGGTAACGTACAACTAATCTATAAGTATATATTTACCCGAGGCCGATTTCTGTACAGTCAGCATAATATAGTTAGTAGCAGCCAAGTTAGCCAAATATATCGGAACGTACATTCATCGAAATAGTCTTTGTTACTATAAGTAGGAGTAAGGAATGTGTTACGATATATTTGGCTACTTTGGATGCTACTAACTATCTGATGCAGACTGTACACGCCATCATCATCAAATCAAGGAAGTAGAACGTAATAAATATACCGAAAATTAGTTTAAAACTTAACAACCTTACACTTACACAAAAGGTAACGGACAGACAGACACACTTTCGCATTTATAATATTAGTATGGAGTATGGATATGAAAGTATGGATAGTATGGATTATATGTCTTTCCCGCTCACGGGACAATGATGTCCCGGACCTTTGGGAGGCGTGCGTGGAGCTCTGAGCCAACACGTAGAGGCCCTTTTGACAATTTAATGAAATGCAAGGAGTACACCAAGCGAATGCTGTCTCTGCCCGTGTCATGGGACGCACACAGAAACAGCACCCGCTGGGGTGTAAGAGTCTATTGCTAGTTGATAGAATCTAAATAAAACGGGTTATTGGGTGAAAATGATGGACTAGTAGCTGGGCTATTGGATGAAACATCGGACGCCTGCCCAATAAAACTGTTTCACATTTTATCTCTGGCAGACGGTGACTCGCTAACTGCTAGATGGGCCCCTATTAATAGCGACATTAAAAAATGGCCTAAGGGCAACAGTAGGTATGGATTATTATTATTACCTTTATATTTTTTCGCACTATCCGTCTCTCTCTTATTAGAATATTTAGTATCAGAGGTATAGTGCGAGAAAAATCGAAAGTATGTCGCGGCCGTCTAGTGCTAGGCGTGCTGAGGGCCTACCGCGAAACGAAACCGAACTTCGTTCGTGTATCTCCCTCCCTGTCGCGCTTGCTAGTTCGAGCGACAATGAGAGTTATTCAAACGAATTTCGTTTTCACTAGCACGGCTAGCACGAGACGGCCGCGACATACTCTCGATTTTTCTCACACTATACCTCTCTTTCCTAATGTTCTAATAAGAGAGAGACCGATAGTGCGAGAAAAATTGAGTGTATGTCGCGGCCGTCTCGTGCTAGCCGTGCTGACGGAACTACACTAATCGTAAGTAAATAGTAGGGACATAATTTTTGAACTTAATCAATTATGTAATTTATGTATGATAAATATCACGTTTCAATTAAGCATGACGAATGTCACCCACCCACGTCCACCCTTGCATTGGTAACGATGCGCGATGACGCGTCTGTAACTTAATCTATGTAACGCTTAATAAACGACGGCGGGTTGTGCGACTTGCGCGGGGAGAGGGTCGAGGCTCCGCCCATACGCTCAAGGACTTTAGCGGGTATACAAGCCTTAAGACTGCGCCGAGCTTTTGACGCGGGCACCGATTTGGCATTTGCACCTGTGTGTGCGTCACGTGTACGGTAGTGTGCGTGTCGCATCACGCACACTACCGCCGGCTCACTCGATCGGTACTGTCGGTCACAAGCTAAAAGTTAGTAGCTCATCATTCTCTAATAATAAATCGCAACTCCGCGTATAAAACCGTGGATGGTATAAGGAATAAAATACAAAGCGCCATTATTATTTTTATTGAAATTTGTTCGTTAAGTAAGGAAAAGAAAAAAATAAGCAAAGTAATAATAACGCAGTGTTACCGGTGGACTAGTGTTGGAATTGAATTAGCAATCAGCAGTGGCGTGCACAGAGTTTTTAGACAGGGTAGACAAAAAAATAGCCAAACTAGCCAAGTCCACGAAAAGCTAGCTCTTGTTTCTCCAAAAAACCAAAAATATCAATGAGTGAAAATATTGTCGATTTCGGCCATTGAGTCCGTTTCAAAAGATTCCTGTAATAAGATTAAAAAGTATGAATTTGCGAATCAAGTGCTACATATAAATTTAAGTAGAGCATTTAAAATCGTAAGATACCCATTTTTGCCATTTTGGCCATGGATTCGTCATGTCCGTCTGTCTGTCTATCCGTCCGTATGTCCCAGTTTTTTTTTGTAAGTTGCAAAAGCAACCTCGACTACAGATTGAAAAATCAACTAAAAATTTTAATCAACTAAACTTACTGTAGTCTTTAGTTGACACGGAATATTCGTTCTGGACCTTTTCCTCACATGACGATTCCTAAAAACAGTGCAATACATAGTGATGTTGATAATGTTGATATTAGCTAGTTTCTTTAGTGTTAAATATATTGTAACCTCTTTATTATTTGAAAACAAAACCTTACCACAGATTCATTGCGTGCCGTAACATTGGACGCTGCACTTTTTCCATTCTCATTTGTTGTTCCAAATGCTCCAATCGGATTATTCGATGATTTCTAAAAACATAATCAGTAATAACAATGTACTTATTACTGATTATGTTTTTAGAAATCATCGAATAATCCGATTGGAGTATTTGGAACAACAAATGAGAAATTTCTTATTATCTGCCAAATATCTGCTTAATACAGGGTGTACCAAAAATGATAAGAAAAATCAGAAAAAAAAATCTGTCGTGATTTTTTTTACCTTAGTATGGAGCGTGTCCGACTGGGGCGACAAGCTCCATAGAAATGTAAAAAAAAACGCGTCAAAATTATTTTTTTTCTGTTTTTCTTATCAGAGCACGATACCTGTTAAGCCCTTGATTGGTTCATACCCCATTTTTGTTACACTTTGTATAATGCCAAAAGTATTTAAAAAAATATACTTACATTGGAAATTCCTAATTCATTTTGTCTCTTTGTTGGTGCAATAGAAGCAAGAAGCCGTTTGTTGAAATGCTTAGGGCCAATTTTACGTGTATTTATATCTTTCCTTGCGTCTTCCCATTTTATGGGGCTCCCATACGCCAATGACCTTCGATCTGAATCCCTTAGTTTTCTAATGTCTTTTGTAGCTTATTATATTAAGAAAACGGCTTTAAGCAATATAGTATCCCATATTTACTTCAAAGTTCATTGTTTTCGAGATATTTGGAATCAAAGTTGAACAATTATAGGCCGAAAAACTGGTTTACTGGCCATAACTTTTGTGTTAATTAGTTTAAATTGAAAACCCTAGACACGTTTTCAGAGACGTCATAGACGAACCCATTTGTAGATTTCGTATTATGTTAGATCTTTCACGTCAATAGTGTAGTGTAGTAGTTTTTAGACAATGTTTAAAACCGATAGCCGTTTGACTTATAATTCTATATGTAGTGCAAAAGTAGGAGATACGATTATAACTCGGCAAAAATCGATGAAAACCTCGGGTACTTAACCCCTTAACTAAAACAATAAATAGTTGGTGCACCATCAATAGGTTAAATGTTTCCTGAGTAAAAAAATATTATTGTAATTATCCCGTCGGTTACATTATCACTAAATATTGGACACGTATGTTTTCTTTTGTCAAGGAAAAAAAATGACAGAAAAAGCAGGTCAAAGTTCAGAGGTGCGAACTCGTGACGTCAGTTGTGGTAAAAAGTGTGGCAAGGCGTGACGTCACGCGGAACTTTAACGGGCTATATCTTCATTACTTTTTTTTAATTGAAAAAATAAGAAATACGTGTCTAATATTTTTTTGATTTAATAACTGACTATACAGGAATAAGCTAACGAGCTTGAGTTTGAAATCGACTATCTTAGCCCCTTCCATCATATAGTTCCACTAGCCATCTTCCGGCTTCGTCATGAGACCCTCGCCATCATGTTTAATGGTAAGTACTCAAGATAACAAAGCAAACGAGCCCAAACTCGACTATCTTAGCCCCTTCCATCATAGAGTCCCACCAGCCATCTTCCGGCTTCGTCATGAGACCCTCACCTTCATGTTTAATGGTTAGTACTCAAGATAACAAAGCAAACGAGCCCAAAGTCGACGTAACGTTTCGAACGCACGTCAGGTAGATCCAACTCTCATTTTTCCATATAAAAATTGACATTTAGATCTAAACTGACGCGCGTACAATGCGTTACGTGATCGACCTGCTTAGAAGCTTATAAATCTTATAATATCAAAAATAATACTCACCCTGTTTTGCTGCGTATTACTGCTGTATTCATACACAATTGACATTGAAGTATTTTT
The DNA here is from genome assembly GCA_947049275.1 of Epinotia bilunana. Taxonomy (NCBI): domain Eukaryota; kingdom Metazoa; phylum Arthropoda; class Insecta; order Lepidoptera; family Tortricidae; genus Epinotia; species Epinotia bilunana. The sequence continues at coordinate 22,502,830 of OX346260.1, read as the reverse complement.
AAGTGTCACAGCGCCGCATTGAGACGTGCTCTCTCTCTGAGCTCTCGGGGGTGACTGAATATGTCATGCGTTGCTCGCGTATTATATTTCATCATTTTGTTCCATTGTAATTTTATATGGCGGATTTGAAGGGCATTTTTAAAAATCATAAGTAAATAACCAAAGCACTTTGAAATGTTAGGATTGCATTCTTTTGTAGTTAATACATTGGAGATTCGTTTGAGTAGGATTATGAAACTAAAGTATCATTTTTTTAATTCAATTTTACCTAAACGCCGACACACGTTCTTCTCATTTTTTGTGCAATTTTACGGAATTGTATTTATCTAACTGTAGATGATTTGAGAATATTTATAGTATATCATTGTAAACTCACTCTTTGTAATTATAATTACGTATAATTTATATTTTATTGTAAAGAATTGTGAACTCCACCGTCGGAACGGTGACTGCCGTTTTTGCCGATTATGCTTAAAGTCCAATTTTATCCAGCCGACTTCCGATGAAGAAACCGAAGAGGGCGGCTCAGAATGCGTCATCTGCATGTGCGACGTTCGAGACACCCTGATCCTGCCGTGCCGGCACCTGTGCCTGTGCAACTCGTGCGCCGACTCGCTCCGCTACCAGGCCAACAACTGTCCGATCTGCCGCGCGCCGTTCCGCGCGCTGCTGCAGATCAGGGCGCTGCAGCGCGCCACCGCGCCGCTGCCGACCGCCAGCCCGCCGCTGGTGAGTGACACTGCATGTGCGAGGGAGACACCCTGATCTGTGGTGGTTGCTTCTTCACACATCCTTGCGAAAACCTTCCGTTACTTGATGTATGGGCTTTTCAAATCCCCATGTTTTGTGTGCAGGGAAGTATGGAGAACATCCCGGCGGGCTACGAGCAGGTGTCGCTGATCGAGGCGCTGAACGGGCCGCCCGCGCGCGCGCCGCCCGCCGTGCCCGCGGCGCCCGCCATCGCCAGCCCCGACACCGACACCGCCTCGCAGGTGACACGCACACACACGCACATACACGCACGCACTAGCATGGAGAACATCCCGGCGGGCCACGAGCAGGTGTCGCTGATCGAGGCGCTGAACGGGCCGCCCGCGCGCGCTATGGGCATCATCTCCATGCTACAAACACCGCACCGACGGCACTGCGTGCCGGCAGCACCGCCTACCGGCAGACTCGCGTGCCGGCAGGCGCAGCGTGGGTAGACACTCGGTGGTCTGATGACCTGGTAAAGGTCGCGTGAGTCCGCTGGATGCGGGTAGCGCAGGGCCGGTCATTATGGCACTCTTTTATGGCCTATGTCCAGCAGTGGACGTATTTCGGCTGATATGACGATTAAGATACTACCATTTTCTGTGGAATGCTCCTAAACTCGTAGCTCCACCACCGACGTATGCACCACAACCAATAAACAGATTAGTCTTCGCCAGGTGGTCAGGCTTTTCTCCTGTCTCTTTGGAGTCTTAACATCGCCACTTAAATAATATGGTACCACTATGAATAGATGCAAGTTAGACACTAATAGTACATCCCGTGCGTTTCTGATCTTATTCCTAGGATTTCTTGGAATTTTATCGGTCTGGTGTCAAATGTAACATTAATGTCGCAGGCGGCGGAGATCCTGAACCGCTGCAACCTGGAACGCAGCTCCTCCACCAGCCTGGGCAGCGCTCTCAACAACACCCACGCGCTCACACCGGAGGTACACCAACCTACACTACCACCTTAATTTGACCCACTGTTGAGTTAATGACGCTCATTCCGCCGGTTCTGTGCTACTATAATAGAATTGTTGACTGTCATTCAAATTGCAACTTTTTATGAAACGTCAAAAACTCTATTAGTATGAAGTACTAGCTGATGCTCGCGGCTTCGCCCGCGTGGTTATAGGAAAATGTAACATATCGAATTTGCCCGTGGGAATTAGATGTTTTCCCGCTGGGAAAGTATCATATGTCACTCTCCAGCCTCTAAACTATCTCCGTACAAAAAATCACATTAATACAACGCTCCGTTGCGACGTGAAAGAAGGACAAACAAACACTCACACACACTTTCGCATTTATAATATTAGTAAGGATGTAGCGATATAGAACCCAAATACACAAGAAGTAGAGCATAAGCATAAGTTTAAATTAAGTAGTTGAGTTTTGAATACGTCTTAGTCTAAAATGCAATACTAACTTTACATTTTGAGTCTCGTGGAACGCTACGGGAAACATAATTTATATACCTAAGCAGGATACAAATGTTTCTCCAGTACTATGTGTATGTGAGAATTTGAAAACTTTAGCATATTTCAGTGCCGTTTGCATCCGATTAGCAAGTCCGAGCGATTGTCTAATAGTCGTGTCCACACCGGCCGAACGGTTCGCCCGAACGGCTCGCCCGAGCCATCAAAAACGCTCGCCCGAGCCATCAAAAACGCTCGCCCGAACGGTTCGGGCGAGCCGTCAGAAGGCTCGGGCGAGCCGTCAAAAGGGTCGGCCGCAAGCGCTCGGTCGGTGTGGACGGGCGTTCGGGCAAACGCGCGCGGCTCGCCCGAGCCAGACCGGCTCGGGCGAATTTACCTACCGATAGTTGAGCTCACGATCACTATGAAGCCGCACGTGCGCACAGCTGTCGCTGCGACAACGTTAATTTTGTTTTTGCTTGTTCGAATTCGAAATCGGAAGAAATGTATTTAAAAAAAAGCCGCAAAATGTGGATGCGCAAAATTTTTGAGAACCTAAAAGAGGCCGGGATAAAATTATTTGATCAATTGTGTTATGATCAGAGCGAAGACGCCTACCTATTGAAATTCCTACTAGGTAGGTACTAATCAATCTACCAATCCTTCCAGCTGACAAACAAACCCATGCGTGTCGAACTCAGTTACGCAATTCCCAAATCCGCCTCAACTCGTCTCACTACCAAGTTACCAACCGCCAGTAGGTATAACTTGATCCCTAATTTCCCAATATCAATATGTAACGTAGGTATTCAGGGGTCAAGCTAGTTTTGACCTTTTCCAAAGCAGCGACTTCGAATGAACTTTAATAAGTTACCTTGATAAAAAAAGACCGGGTTGCACTCCGGGAGTGCCGACAGAAGTGAAAACTTGATTAATTTTAATTTTGCAAAAAAATCCCTTCCTCCCCCCTCTCCCCCTGCGTGCCAATATATCTAATAACAACCTTATTAGTAGTACGCTATAGTTCAACCTAACTCAGCAAAATTGATGACGGAGACAAAGAAATAAAATACCGATTTGTTTTTGCCATTGCCAAATATTTTTCAAAGCTTTATCTCTTTAAGAATAACGTCCAAATTCGCAAATGCGAATAGTTATTCGAATTTGCTCAATAGCAAAACGGTAAAGGACGCGTGGACATAATTACTTTATTGCATATTCTATGCAATTGCAAAAAGTGTTTAACGGCTTTATACTCTTACGAATAGCGTTCAGTTTTGAATGAAGTCGAATCGGCTAACAGCAAAATATAAAAGTGTGATGTGAAAACAAAATGGAATTTGCATTTACGAAAAATGTCTTACGACCTTATACTGTTAACAATAAAGTACAAATTAGAATAATAATACGTAGGGCAAAAATCGCCCTCACCTTCTGTCGTTCGGCCGAACAAAACCACCGTCCACATAGGCTGAGCCGCTCGCGGCTCGGGCAAACCGTTCGGGCAAGCATTCGGGGGCTCGCCCGAACGGCTCGGGCGAACCACCGTTTGCTCGAATCACGTCCACACCGGGCGAGCACGTTTGGGCGAACGGTGTTCGGGCGAGCCGCTCGTTCGGTGTAGACACGGCTATTCTCTACTTTGAAAGGTAAAATAATTTGTTATGTTTTGTCTCAGTTCCGCATGTCGGTGTTGCTGGCGCGAGAGCAGGACGGGCGCCGCGAGCGCGCCGCCAGCCCGCTGCTGCGTGAACCCGCGAGAGTCAGTCCCGAGGCCGTTACTAAGGTACACTATTATTATTATTTTTGAGTTTCTAAGAAAAAAACAGGATATTACGCTTAAGGAAACTAAATTTTACCGTTAGTTCGATAGCTCTAAGTGCAATTTCCTAGCATCTATCCTGGCAAGATCAGGCACAGACGTATGTGCTCTCGCCTACGTGCATCCGATATCTAAAACTTACGTTATAAACTCCTTAAGTCTGTGGCAACCTTGTTAGAGATTTCTTGATTTCTTTCTGTCAAGTGTGACACAGAGTTTTTGTCTACGAACGCTTGTGTAGTCCTGAACATATTATTTATATTCAGATTTGAGTATGTTGTAATACACCTATCCCAACTCTAACTGGCATTTATTTTCACCTGAGATCCGAGGAAGATCATTGAATACGCAACCGACCCAATAGGACGAGGAGGCGGAATAGCGGGGGCCTTGCCCATGCTGGCACCCGCGCGCGCCCTTTAAACTCCTATATTGATGACCCCGACGTTCAGATCATAGTTTCTGCCAAGTTGGAGAAATTCGCTGCAGAGAAGACCCGAAAATTGTGTGTCATAATTGTGCAGTGAAATGGCGGATCATTTATAACTATAATTATTTTTTCGTATTTCTCGCTTGTGTCATCGTTGACATGTCACAATTAGTGCCGCCGAACAACGGAACATTCGATAGTGTGCTACGAAAACAGCGGAAGTGTTTTCCATAGACTATCCTATCCTGCCGTGACCGTTACGTTTGACTTTTCGTTCGTACTTTTTCAAATCGATTTTCATTCTCCGGTGCCCGTCACTATTTTGTCAACGTCAAGACTTCAAAAATTACGTCAAATGGTGTTTTGTAAACAAACTTTTAGTTTTAATGAAATAATTACTATTAATTGAGTTGTTTGTGAGATACGTAAGTGTTAGTTATAGTTCAGTATCTTATGGCCAGCCTGCCTGGGTAAGTTTTAACTGTACTTTTTACAAATTGTGTTAAACTGCATCTGTTGTTTTTATTTTGACAATTTGTCATTCGAAACATTTCTTTTCGATTTCAATGGTATGATTTGCACGTTTTAGTTAATTTTATGTCATTATTGTTCATACTTAACATTTGCATTTGTGTGCTACATTAATATAAACTTGTATTTGTTGCATCAGCGTTGCTATACCGCTAACCCTTCACAACAATACTCATATTTACTTAGCTAGTCTAACCAGATCGTATTGTTTGCAAGTCTTTTGCATATTTGTTTACGTGTGTGTTAATAACTATGGCTGACGAATTACGAGCTTTGGTTGAACGCTTGGAAATTGAAAATGCTGCGCTTCAGCAACAGCTAAAGCCGGTGCCTGAAGTGTGTAGAGTTGCTGTCAAATTACCAACCTTTTGGCCTGATAAACCTGCGGTGTGGTTTGGGCAGGTTGAGGCTCAGTTCCAGATAGCAGGTATCACCGCTGACCGCACCAAATTCAACTACGTCGTTGCCCAGCTAGATCAAACATTAGCTGGCGAAGTGGAAGACCTTATCACACGACCTCCAGTCGACGGTCAGCAGTACACCAAGCTGAAAGAAGAGCTCATTAGACGACTGTCTATGTCTGAAGAGCAACAAGGAACGTCAACTGATTAGTGTAGAGGAACTCGGAGATAGACGTCCATCCCAATTTCTGCGTCACCTGCGCTCACTTGCTGGCAACGCATTTTCTGACGAGAATATACTGCGCCAACTGTGGCTACGCCGACTTCCACAACAAGTACTTAGTTGACACTGGTTCAGATCTCTGTTGTTTCCCTCGCCGTCTCCTTAGAGGTTGCTACCAACGCAGCGATTACAATCTGAGCGCTGCCAATGGCAGCTCAATTGAGACATACGGCACCGTTTCCTTGCACTTGGACTTAGGTTTACGCCGGGATTTCCATTGGAACTTCGTGATCGCTGACGTTGCGACACCCATTATCGGTTCCGATTTCCTTTGTTATTACAACTTGTTACCTGATTGTCGCTATCAGCGCCTGGTGGATGGTAATACTAAATTACACGTACCTGTATCTTTCTCAGGAACTTCACAGCCAAGCGTCAAAGCCGTACAATTTGGTAGTTCTGCTTACGCGGACGTACTAGCTGAGTTTCCGGAGATTACTCGACCACCAGGTTTGCCTAGAGTAGTAAAGCACAATACTGTGCATTATATCACAACCACTGATGGTCCACCTGTCTCCTGTCGACCTCGCAGATTGGCCCCACAAAAACTTGTGGTGGCTCAAAAAGAATTTGAGGACATGGTTCGTTGTGGTACTGCAAGGCCTTCCAAAAGTGCTTGGGCCTCGCCATTACACATGACTTTAAAGAAGGATTCCAACTGGCGTCCATGTGGCGATTATCGCGCCCTGAATGCCAGGACTGTTCCTGACAAATACCCTCTCCGGCACATCAACGATTTCATCAACAACCTTCACGGCTCACGAGTGTTTAGTACTCTCGATCTAGTAAAAGCTTATCATCAGATTCCCATGTTTGAGGACGATATTCCGAAGACAGCCATCGTAACTCCGTTTGGCCTCTTCGAATTTCCTTTTATGACCTTCGGTTTACGAAATGCTGGTCAAACCTTCCAGCGCTTTATCACCACAGGTACAGGTTTACAGAACAGGTAAAATTTCTTGGACAAAATATCAGTGGTGAGGGAGTGCAACCTCCATGCGAACGTGTAGCCGCGTTGCTGGAGTACAAACCTCCTGAAACAGTTAAAGGTATGAGACGATTTCTAGGAGTTTTAAATTACTATCGCCGCTCCATACCTCAGGCTGCTAAATTTCAAGCCCCTTTGATTAATGCGGTGGTGACTACCAACAGCAAGGGTGACAAACCGTTTCCATGGACTCCCGAGCTGCATGAGGCATTTGAGAAATGCAAGCAAAGCCTTACAGATGCTACGCTCCTTCATCATCCTGTGAACGACGCCCGTTTAGGCCTCTTCACGGATGCATCTAGCGTGCACGTTGGCGCCTGCTTGCAACAAGAGGTAAATAATCAGTGGTGCCCACTGGCGTTTTTCAGCAAGAAATTGACTCCACGCCAGTCGGAATGGCCTGCTTATTACCGAGAGCTTTTAGCGGTGTACGAAAGCGTACAACATTTTCGCTATATACTCGAGGTACAGCATGCCACTATTTTTACCGACCACAAGCCTTTGTTGTACGCTTTCGTACAACGTCGAGAAAAACTACCGCCACCGCAACTTAATCAGCTGTCTTTTATTAGCCAGTTTACCACCGACATTCAATACATTCGAGGAGAGGATAATGTCGTTGCCGACGCACTGTCGAGAGTTGAAGCGATCTCATTAGAGGCGGATTACGCTGCTCTTGCTTCCTCTCAGGCTACGGACGAAGAGCTTGTCAGCCTACGTCAGGCCAACAGCTCCTCTCTCAAGCTCGAAGATGTCTGCATTCCGGGGACACACATTACTCTCGTGTGTGATACTTCCACGGGTAAACCCCGCCCGTATGTGACTTTTGCATTCCGTCGTGGCATTTTCGAAAAACTGCACGGCCTAAGTCACCCAGGTGCACGTGCGACTGCAAAACTGGTCAGCGACCGGTATGTATGGCCTGGCATTAGAAAGGACTGCCAGAGATGGGCAAAGAACTGTGTGCCATGTCAACGGAGCAAGGTGACAAGGCACGCCTGTACGCCCCTAGGCGAATTCACCACGCCATCAGCCAGACTGCGCCATGTCCACCTGGACATTATTGGCGCGCTACCTCCATGCAACGGTTTCAACTACTGCCTCACGGCCATTGATCGCAGCACGCGTTGGCCGGAGGTATGGCCGATGGTTACCATGACAGCGGAGGAAGTAGCTGAGACTTTTACAAATGGCTGGATTGCCCGATTCAGTGTTCCGACTGTCGTCACCACCGACCAGGGCCGCCAATTTGAGTCATCGCTTTTCCAGAAGCTGTTGCAAGTGCATGGTGCCACCAGGAACAGGACGACCAGCTATCATCCACAGGCTAATGGAATGGTGGAACGTCTCCACCGCCAATTGAAGGCTGCTCTGATGTGCCACGGCAGCTCGTGGATCAGAGCACTTCCAATGGTACTCCTTGGTATTCGTACCGCTTTAAAAGAGGACATTGGCTCTTGCGCGGCCGAGTTGCTGTACGGCGAACCACTGCGACTTCCAGGTGAACTGCTTGTCACTCCTGTCGCATCCGAGCGTTCCACTGACGTCTCCGATTTCTTCAACCAGCTTCGTGTCAAGATGGCTCACTTTCGACCAGTTCCGGCATCGCATCACCATCAAAAAGCAATTTTCACATTCAAGAACCTGTCAACAGCGACCCACGCGTTTCTTCGCGATGATACTGTGCGTCGTTCCTTGCAAGCTCCTTACACGGGACCTTATCCAATCTTGCGCAAGACGGAGAAGACGATTACCTTGCTGATTAGGGGTCGAGAAGCGGAAGTTAGCATCGACCGCGTGAAGCCAGCTCATATTATGACTGACGACACTGTTTATTCGCGTCCTGCATTGGAACGTGACCAGCAGGTTACGGGTGCTCCCTCAGCTCTCCCGGTTCCTGGAACTGCAGTCTCTCCTGCGCTGCCTGCGCCAGCTCCCGCACCAGACTCCTCTCAAAAACCTCCGTACATTACCAGATCTGGTCGACAAGTAAAATTTAAAATATTTGACTAGTTTTTTATAAAATAAATATTATTATTATTTTCTCTCTGATTTATCATATACTCCTATAACTATATCTTTAGATTATCTCATGCATCTTATACAGGGTGGAAATAGATTTTGGGTCAGTGAGGGCAGCTACCAGATCCCGTGTTGCTAAGCGAAAATGGTCTTAAGAGACCATCCTTCGATATTAAATTAATGAAGACTCGCGTTTACAGATTTTGGAAAAAACATACAGGGTGCGAGAAAATGGTCATTTTTGACAAGCTTTTTTTTATGCCAATCGATTCCATTCCTGACCAGGATCAAAAGCTTGTATGGGACCAAAAAGAAATTTGCCGGCTAGAAAAGCCATAAATACACAAAAAACTTAGGATCTGGTAGCTACCCTCACTGACCCAAAATCTATTTCCACCCTGTATAAGATGCATGAGATAATCTAAAGATATAGTTCTGTGTAGTTCCACGAAGTAACGGTGTTTCAAGTCTAAACCTGGAACGCTTGACCAAAGAGCAGTTTTCCGGGTTAGATCCGAACAATTTGAAATGGGCAACAGAAATGCAACTTTTATGGTTTCGATTTGTATTTGCAGTCATCACTAAGCCTCGACTACCCGGCGGAGGCAGCCTCCGTGCACGAGCCGAGCTCGGAAGACGAGGGCTCCGAGGAGCTCGCCGAGCCGAGCGAGCCCGCCGAGCCGGACGCCGAGCCCGACAGCGACGCGGAGCGGCTGTCCCCGCTGCTGACCCAGCCGCAGCCCGTGCTGCAGGCTAACGGGGTGAGTCTAGTCTAACCGACTGATTTTGATATCCTATTACTACATTAGTAGACAACACACAGGATGATAAAAAGATCAAGCTTTTCTTTTGATCAAACAGCTCACGTGATAACTCTACTTAGACTACATTTCCAGTTTAGATTTTATGGGGTCCACTCGTGGACCGACACCAGAAATGTCTACTGATGTACCTTGTACACTGTAATTGTACACCGCTGGTCAGCCTTCCCTTCATAGTCTAACCCATAAAATACAATATCCCCTCTTATGCTGATAAAAATGTTTTTTTACATTTCTCGTAGGCAATAAATAAGTTCGATAATGTGGACGTCCCCTCATGGGCCACCAAAAATGTTTGGTAATATGGATGTTCCCTCATGGGCCACCAAAAATGTTCGGTAATGTGGACGTCCCCTCATGGGCCACCAAATGTTTAATGATGTAGAAGTCTCCTCATGGGCCACCAAAAATGTATGTCGTCACCTCACGGGCCACCGAAGATGCTTACTGCATTCCTAACATGGCCATCAAAAATGTTTGTGCAGCGATACCGGGGCCCGCGCCGATGTCGGAGGTGCATGCACTGTACTTTATAACACCGATAATTTTTGCGAACGATTACATAAATTAAAATACGAGGATATAAAGGTTTTAGCAAAGACATTATCGTGATAGCTCTTAGGACATCTCGCTCGCACATTTACCGGTCGAGACCTTAGTTTATCAATTCAAGAGAGATGTCCAATGAAAATGTGTTATTAGTTTAGAACCGTGCTATAATGGTTGTTGTGCGGTCAGGTGGGGCACCTGGGCGCGCGCGCGCGCTCGCCGCGGCCGGCGCGGGCGCCTGCGCCTGCGCCTGCGCCTGCGCCTGCGCCTGCGCCTGCGCCTGCGCCTGCGCCTGCGCCTGCGCGGGCGCGCGGCGACGACCCCGCCCCCGCCCCGGACACGCCCGCCTCTCCGCGCGCCTGTGAGTACCTACCTTAATACTCAGCACCGTACTACTAACATTTTCCGTGGCCATGGGAATTCAATACTTAACCGGCATAATCCCGTTGAGTTTGGGCTCGTTAGAATCGTCTCAATGAGTAGTTGATGACGGTATACAGAAAAGTACAGTCGGCAATAAAAACTTGTATCAAAAATTATTTTTTTGACAGAAACTTATTTCCTCACAGAACGTGTGAAAAGCAGTATGTGCCACTCGGTAGCAAAATTATTTCCGTCTTCGGCGTGAACACTTGAATCCCTCGTTACGCCCAAGGTTCTACTTTAGTATCAGTCATGTAGAATCGTATGCTTTACTTGGGATTTAATATACCGCCCTCGACGTAAATATATCATTTTGCTTCCTTGAGACACAATTTACTATTCTGTACCAGGAGGCCACTAGAGCTGTCGGCCATCCACATGGATTGCTATACTAGAATTGGGATGTTTGGTGGCATTGGGGTGAACAAAGAGCAATGGAGTCATTGTTATATATTTTTTGATTGAATGAATGAATTAATAATTTATTGATAAACCAATAATGTATAATTAAATTTATTGGTTTCAACATTTTGAAACTTTAATTCCAGTTGCAAGTTGTTCAAGCTCTTAAATACATTAACATTTTAGCAAACAAGTATAATTTATTTTAATGTTATATTATAAAATCATCATTGTAATTTACAGTATTGCATTGCAGTTGTCAAAAATGTATGTAAAATATGTAACTAGTAAAATATGTGATGTATCAACAAATTTAAGGCGATGCCTTGATTTGAGTCGAACACGCCCCCTAGACAGAGACACGCTGATGTATGTAAAAGAGATGTAACACTCTTCGGGAATGGCTTTTTTGGACAAATTTTGATAAATACCTAACTTTATTTAAATTTCATAAAGTGAGATTTTAGATGAGATAAAATACTATAGTATTAACTTGATTGTGTCGTAAAATAATGTACCATTTGAGTAGGCTGAGTAAAAAAAGGAAAATACAGACCCAACTTTGGAATTTTTTTCTATCGAGGAAATTTTAAGCAATCATCTATCGATAAAATCAGATAAACAATCATATAGTCAAGAATCATATAGCTGAAAATCAGACCTTATCGTTTCTTAATCTAGTCAGAACGGTGTTTTAAAGCATGCGATAATTTCCAATGCACAGCCTTAAATTGTTTACTCTATACACGTTCATACATTTTTTATCTATTCCTCTGATTGTATGATTTGTTAACTAAGTATTTAGGCAATTACATGAACTCCTTCAAAGCCTGAGATACAGGATTTCCTAGTTCAGGCTCAAGTATTATGTATGCACCATGTAGACGTAAGACTTTTAATGCAAATTGTTATTATTATGTTTTTATTAATAAAGATTATTATACAATAAAACGCAAAGGTGATATATTATTGGCCGGTACTGTAATATAGATTACAGATAAAAAATATACAATGGCGACTCCACTGCATTACTTGTGCTAAACTGCCACCAGAATCCTAACCCTAGCTATAACTTGCAAAATATTCATGATGAGTCGTGATTTTGGAAAACTTTGGGAGATTTAACAGTATTCGGTTACCTGCGGCGCTATTACGAAAATCGAAACTCGCAATCACTCCCTCTATGTCGCACTTGGATGATTAAGCGACAGATACGGGGATATTGGAAGTTTCGACTTTCGGTTTCGTAGTAGCCCCCGCTGGTCATTCGACTGGAGAATTAACCAGTTAATGTGTCCATCCGAGATGACACACACGTCATGACGGGGCAAAAACAAAGTGTCTTACACCCACGACTCATATTTTGCAAGTAGAAAGCTTAAAAATTCACAGAGGCATACTTTATTTATATGGTTACTTGCGTAATTTAAGTGATAATAATTAATTCAATAACTGTATTTTATTTGTGAAAATGTATAAGAATTACGAGCATTTAAACGACTACGTCGCATTTGAGATTTGATTCAAGATATGGGTGCATACAACTTACCCATAAATATGTCCCATCGCTCTTATGTCAGCGGATTAAGGTACCGGTACATATTTATGAGAAGATTAAATCGATACATATTTTTGCACTTGACACATGATTTGACGTTATAAAAATGTTACTTAAAAATATGATTCCAAGCATGCTTGAGGGTTTTGCCGCATCAGTACTCAATTCACATCATATCAAGTCACGTGTTGTTGTCACGTTGATGGTCCCATTTTCCTCATCCGCTTATTAAAGCGACCATCCATTGCATCCATTACGTTAAGAACATCTGACTGCGAAGGAAATAACCCACACCATTTAGAAGTTTTAAGTTCAATTACTACAAAAGTTCTTATTAGTATTGACCATAATTCGCTAAAGGCGCGAATACAAATACTTAATTTCATATTTGTCCCTCTTAGCCTTCAAAATTATACCTTAAGAGCCCGCAGCTTAAGCTCGGCCGAATTTCACCTTCCCATACAAACGTAATTACGCTCTCATTTTAAAACTACGTGTTGGTTTGTAACGAAACTTTGCATATACAATAACATGAGGTGTATCTATGTCTGTAATTAGTTTATATGGTTCCAGTTTATAAAACAAATGAAATACAGCAAAAACAAGTTTTGTATGAAAAACTTAAATTCGCTGTATTTTTTTACTATGGTATCTGAAGCTACATAAACTAATTACAGACATAGACATACCTCATGTCATTGTATATGCAAGGTTTCGTTACAATCCAAAACGTAGTTTCAAAATGAGAGCGTAACTACGTTTGTATGGAGAATCGGGCTTACTGCGGACTCTTAAAGTTTATTTAATTCCTCGCTAGATGAATTACTAAAATGTTAAGTAATCAAATATCAAAATTGTGACTACAGGTATTTATAATTTAAAATTTGTGTTCTGTATTTATTGCTCCTACGGGGCGGAACAATAATTGACAACGCCATCACTTTCGTTGATTAGATTATTCAAAGAGTCAACTCCCACTAAAGTCCATGCATTCTTCCTCATTTTATTTGGTTTAGAAACTTCTAATCTCAGCAAGTTCATCTTCAGAACGCAATGAAAAAATAATACTCAGTAAATAATAATTATATCATACTGAAACAAACAACAATCGCATCATTCACAATTTTGAGTGTTTATTAGCGGCCAGTGTTACAGCATGGATGTCTACAATCGAGTTCATGAATATATATTTAATTAATCTCATGGCTTACACTGAATAGGCTACTATAAAAAGACATTGGCATCTTATAATGGACCCCCGGAGATCTGTTCTTCCCCCTGACGCAACCAACTGGCTTAGATCTCTTATTACCCTAGTGGGTAGTGAACGCCCAACGAAGGTGAAGGTCCTGGGTTCGAATGCCAGGGTTTTTAGTCGGGAAATATGCTGTTTATCCCAAATAATAACTTTTTGAGTTTAGAAGCGTCAACCAAATACAAGCTAGGATGTTGGACTTTAGCTAGCGTAGGGTTGGTAAATGTTGGTCCTGGCGCAGCGAGCTCGGCGGGCTCCGCGGGGTCGCCGCCGGCCGAGGACTCGGACTATTTCACGCCGGAGGAGACCGGCGCCACCATACTGACCGTGCCCAAGCACAAGCATACTGTAAGTCCGCGCGCCGACATGTAGTGGGGGCTCTTACGACATACCCGACTATATTGCTATTTGGTGGATATATTATTTATGTATGTTAAACTTTATACGAATCAAATCAGTGCAAAGGGCGTACTATTATTTATTGAATCGTATCGCATACATTATTTTTGGCCAGGGCGTACTTAATGCGACAACTATAGGCCAAAAATAAAAGGGCTTACGGAATAATGCTCAAATATTTTGAAAATCCCATTTGGCTTCCGTTTGAAAATACTGTCATTATTCAAATAAAACGGGATTTAATCACGGGACAACGAGTATAAATAAGCTTTCGGACGTCTCAAAACAATAAGTCTCTAGCGAAATTGATCTAGGTGCTAACAGCCGAAACAGACAGGTATAAACATATTCCAGCTAGCAGCCGTGCGAATGGCACTTGCCCTTGGGGTTTGCTGAGGTTTTTAAATACAGTCATACTTAACAAATTGTTTTCCCTAATCCCATATTTTGCAAATTATTCATATGGGCATATTCATTAATTTATGTCCCTTAAACGGATAGTAACAAAACTGACAGGTTAGACGTGACATCGCTTTAGTTAGTCTTAACCTGCCATTATTCTTGAAACTCCCTCATCTAAATCGTATGGTATGTCGCGAGAGCCTCCGGCAGGCCTGCCTCATGGTTCGTGACGTCACGTCATCCGCCATCTTGCGCGCCATCTTGTAGGAGTGCGTTTCGTTTCGTTGTTGTGGTATAATTTGCGCATTCATTCTTCACGTAATACGTTATTTTTGTTTTCCATTGTGGTCATTATTTTTGTTTTTTTGTCGTTTTTCTGTTGCATTCACTTGGCTATTTATTTCGTTCGTAGTTATTGATAAGTGATGGTTTTTATGTAGAAAGATAACGGCGTTTCGACTACCGTCGTTTAATAGGTAATAAAGTCGGTTCGTACAATGTTAACAAGTTGGGAAGGTAATTATACATATAAATAAACGTTTTAGTAGTGCAGATACTTGAATTTTGGATTTTCCATGATCGGTGAAAGGTACCTTTTAGTAATAGAATTTTATATTTACCGATGTATTCTTAAAGGATCAATAATAGACTTGAGAGTTGCTACTCAAAATCATAGAGCACACAGAGATTTCCGTCCCTATAAATACAATTTGAATATGTCAGTGAAATACATTATGCATATTTAAAGACTCCTAACTTCCTTATTTGTTCGTGTAAGTACACGTACACACAGGTTGACTCACTATATTAAATACACTGTGCATGATTCAGATTGCTTGGGTATGATGTTCCCACTACAATTTATATCAGCAATGGGGTCTACACATGGCATGATTTGTCAGCCCCAATTTATCAGAAGCTGACTAATCGCTATCGTCTGCTGAACCAACTGTCAAATGAGTTGTACTGAGCAATTGCATGCACATGTGGTCGGTTTGTTACATCTGTACGACACACACCCAATTATGACTTCGACATGTTGTACTGACAAATTGGGGTAAAATCACACAATCTGTATACCCCATAAAACGTCATTGATGACATAAATTGTACTGGTGTGACCAGTGTTAACCTACTCAAGCAATTGAAACGCACTATAGTAAGTAATCTAATGACATGTATGCTTTGATTAGCGTTTAGTGCGCGTTCACAGTGTTCTGGTTTCTTATTTGCAATGTGGCTTTTGTATGGACTCGCACTAACCACTAGTCATTGTGTAAACCAGGCCCCAAAGTGTAGTACAGGTCGACACACGTAAAAAGAGCTCTGCGCGCCATATTAAATGTATGGCCGCCAGAGCTTTTTGTTTTTTTTCTATATACTTAAAAAGCAGATAAAATGTTAATCGTATTTAAAATATATCGTGTGACACAGGAGCAGCTGAGCAACGGGCCCGGCGACGGCACCCCGCAGCGCTGGGCGCTGCCGCACCGCGTCACCTCCTTGCCAGGTACAGCCCACAACATGATCCCGAGGGGTGGCCCAGGGCTCGAGTGGTCAGCGTTACGTTAGGGGTTTTAGCCGCCAATCAACCATTTTTTGATGCTCGTGTGATGGTTAGGGTCACGTCTCCTGCAAGAATCCACTGAACATGTGTGTTTATGTGACAATGGTAAACACGTTTTATGGCGGTGGAACCCAGAGACTATTTGTCTCCCGCCTGCCGGGAGAGAATGACGACAAGAAAAATTGAGTCACCCAGGGTGACTCTATAGTATCTGTGTTTATCTGCAGCTAACTCACTCACTATTTTATGAATAGTTATGTGGTTATGTGATTTGTTTGATTGTGTGCAGGCACGCCGCTGTCGCAGTCGTCGGTGCGGTCGTCGGGCGACTCGTACAGCTCCACGTCGTCCACGCGGCAGCTGCTCGCGCCCGCGCCGCTGCCCGCGGACACCGCCTGCTAGCCGGCGGCTGACCGCGCCGCCACCGCCACCGCCACCGCCTGCTAGCCGGATCGCATTGAGTAATCTGACATGTATTTATCTATATGAATGTAACTGGCGCTAACTCCGGCTATAAGCTATGCAGAGTGAAGTGTGAAAGAATTGTATTCCAAAAGCATGATTATACAGGCTGTACCAAAAATGGCGTGTGGACCGATCAATGGCATATTCGGTAGCGCATTGCGTTTCCAAATATGCATGTGGTTTTTTTTCTTTACATTGATAGTTTTATTTTTGTTTACACACTGCTGTTTTTGTTTTTGTTGACATTGCTTGTGTATGACAACATTCCCCCGCGAGGGTGAAGGGTGGGAGGGTTTATATCATTTTCAACCGCTGCGCGCACAGCTGTGTTATGAAATCAGATGTTTTTTTGATACGCAGGTGACGGCTTTTACGTTTTTGTGGTCATACACGAGCAATCAATGTAAACAAAAATAAATATTTTAATTAAACCATAAACAAAAATTTCAATGTAATATATAACTCAACAAACTTAATAAATAACCAAATGCATTTTTGGAATCACAAAACGCTACCGAACCTGGCCTTGATGGGTTCACACCCTATTTTCGTTACAACCTGTATGTCCATACAATATCTAAAATGTATCACTAAAATGAATTGTATGATTATTTTGATTACCCATTTCTTAATTTTTCATTACTCACTGCAAAATTTCTTGCATTTATGATAATTATCAGTGTCCTTTGCTATGTTGATTGGTCTACGTGTCAATATGTTCTTATTAATCTTATATGCTAATGTTATAAGAGCGAACAAATAAGGTATATAATAAAATCAAAAGCATTTGTCATTATGTAAAATTTCGATATCAACTTTCGCTCAAGTATTGTTTTAGCATCGCTGATTTTTTAAATGTGATGTAGGTGTTTTTTCATTGGGCAGGAGTATTATGTAATTATACTAGAGTATTATCATTATGAAACTTTGGTATTCGTCCTTAATATATTATAACTAGTAAGATATCAGATTTTTATAATTCAAAATGTTATATTTAGAATCCGTATGTAACCTAGTTCTTCATAATAAGATTCAAATGAATTGACAAATGACCTATTTGCTAGCACTACCTAGTGTAGAATCGATCTTCAAAGATATTTTTAAATTTTTGCACTTTATTCTATTGCAATAAGGCGAAAAATGTGTACATATCTTTGGCGCCGACTATACATGCCAGTGGTGCTACATACCTGTATTGATATCAACTGTTTTTTTGACGAGTCAATGTATATAGGTAGAGAAGTATACTATGGTATAGTTAAGCATAATAGACTGACCGAAACATTCCTTGACTTTAGGCACTGAATCTCAGATGTAAAATGGTAGCTAACTCTATGGTAGCTAAGTAACGTATTTTATTTTGGTCCTATGGTATCTAGAATAAGTTTACTCATGTATTCTCTATGATAATTATGCATAGTTTTATAGCAAATGATTTGAATAAACGTAAAGAATGTTAAAATATTTGTTTGGTTTAATTTCTTCACTCCAAGTGCCTCAAGTATTTCATAGTCTGACACATTTTCGTACAAATTGATCCGCTTTCGCACTGACAAGAGGGCTACGGCAAGTGCTTCACACCAGGCGGGCTGTACGTACGCTTGTTTTTCACCGACGAGGTATTAAGTACAATAGCGACGCAGCAATGGATTGGAGTGATATGCTCACTGCCAAAACGTTATCGTCTTTGCAGCAATTGAAATAACGTTGACAATTAATTGACACTACAAATCAAAACATGATGCCTAAGCTACTTTCTACCACCGCACCACTCGCCGTCGGCAGGGCATTCATCCTCACACCCCGAAACCTAAATGGTCGTGCCGTACGGTTTCAAAGTTTCCTCCCTCGGGCGCTCCAGTTGTGGAACGAGGTCCGTGCCGAGGTTTTCCCGAGGGGCTACAGTATGGGGGTCTTCAAAAAAGCAGTGTATGAATTCATAAAGGGCCGGCAAGGCGCCTGTAACACCCCTGGAGTTGCAAGCGTGCATATATGCCACGGTAACCATTTACCATCAGGTGGGCCGTAAGGTTGATTGCCAGCGACGAGGTATTTTTTAATAAATAAAAAACAGTCTAGCAAGCTCGAACGCGTTTATGTCGGTCATAAAGCATAATATACGTCCCTTCTTACATACTTGCCAGCACGGAATAAACAATCCATTGGAAGTGGCATTCAACCGATTTACATAGAGAACCACAGTAAGGGACGAATGCTTTATGTCCGATAAGCGTAGTGGGACTAGACCTAGAAGAGAGACTAGGCAGAGGCAGGCGCAATGAGGCGGATATTAGCGCGTTTGCTTGTGTACGGGTAGGGTAAGTGGGCATGCGTTTTCGGTCGCCGAATCGAAGCATTAACCCGACGAACGCGCGTCGTCTGTAGAACAATGTGTAAAGGGCTTATGACTCAACTCCGCTCCCTAATTAGGATGCTAAATTCAGGTAAGTGTCATAACATAAGCCCTTTACTATTGTCCGTTAGGCGCACACGTGTGTGTCTAGGACGCATCACGGGTAAAACGCGCAGGTAGTGCGCAGCCGCGCTTTTAGGGGCATACAGACAACGCGAATACGTTACCGATTTATGTTTGTTTTTTACCCGACTGCCTCGGATGGAGGGTTATGTTTTTCGAGCGTATGTATGTGGACAAATCGATTATATTTCAATATTTGACAGGCTGCAGTCCAAACGGCTTGGTGGATTTTGACATATGAGGCGTCGTTGGATTCGTCTTTTATATCAGTTTACACACGACATTACAACATTTATTAATATTATTACATTATTTTAAATGCTGCTATATATTTTGTATATACGCTGCACATTGTTTATTATTCCGCATTGTTAGGTTATTATCACTGTATTTATAACGATCACTATACGACGAGTAGAGAACACAAGTCAAGTAGGTAAGTCATACTACTTGACTTATGTTCCTGTGTCCCCTGGATGGGGCAGAGGGCGTCCACAGTGTGGCCATTCCGTTCGGTCTTGAGCTTCGCGCTTCAATTCACTCCAAGTCTTCTCTATGGTCTTCGCCTCTGCGATGATCGTCCGCCGCAATGTATTGTGTCATATGGTATACTGAGATAAAATAAACTAAACTTAATTATGGGAGTGACGTAGACGTATTTGTAGAAAAGCAGTTGGGGTTTTCGTTTTTTTATTTATTTTACTTGTTCTCTGAGCATGAGCCTCTGAGTTCGCTTCATCTCACTACCACCAATATAGCATTACATATGTATTTATTAAATTAATCCATGAAAAGACCTAATATCAACCTTGTGATATAAGCAAGAGGGTACAAAATTTCATGACTCATTCACTTTAAATAAACCTTTACCTTCATACCCAGGCTGTATAGCTGGTATCCACGGTGGGTTAAGGTAGGGCTTAAGTTGTTCTCTGACCAGAAGACAACTTCTGCCCCACCCCTTAAAAAATGCTGGGGGCCCCCATGCCTTCATACAGCCATATATGGTGAAGAAATAAAATAGCACTATAATTATGTCACTAAAACATACAAAATGCATTTATTGTGATCTTCTGATAGGTACACATGACAATTTAAAATTCTCTATTAAGGTGCTGCCACACTGAGGTTATAAAATGTTCTATAACATAGTGTAATAAGGACAATGCTATGTAACACTAAGATGTTGAAAAGGAATAGTTGATGTTATGTAACATTTTATAACCTCGGTGTGGCAGCACCTTTAATCTTGTAAAAATATGTGCAGAGATTAAACACTCAATAGCGGTACTATTATACTATTGCTGCTCTACATTGGCAAACCTTTACAGTATACATAAATAAATACTCTATAAAAACATAGAATATGCTATTACATATGAAAAGCAGATAATTATTTACAACACTAATATAATATTAAATTCAGTTATTTATTGCATAGTACATTCTAAAATGTTAAGATAAAATTAAGTTCCATAAACAATCCTATTCAATTCCTAATCACCAAGACGCTATATGCAAAAACCATAACCCTCCCTCTGCCACGGTGTGGCATATAGAACTGCCGCCATGATGTACAGCCCAGGGGCAACATCATACATTTTGGTAGCTATCTATCAAGTAAGAATTACAGATCCAGTGTGCTTACTCGCAGTTTTGTGTATTCATTAGTCTACCAACAGTTGTCACATCACAAACAATTACGAAATTCAGCCAAAGAAAACATTTAGTAATATTATGAAGTATTAACTAATTAAAGGTAGACACTATAAGGTTTACTTTCATCATTCACATCATTGTTCAACAGTGAGTCGGAAGCAGGTTCACCGGGAGGTTGGATACTTGCATTGTTGGATATCTTCTTGCGGGCCTGGCGGCGCGCGGCGTAGGCGGACATGCGCGCGAGGCGAGCGCGGCGCTGCTCGGGCGACTCGCTGGCGAGGCGGCGCGCCGCGTACGCCGACATGCGCGCCAGGCGCCGCGCGCGCTGCTCGGCGCTCTCGTGTGCCAGCCGCCGCGCCGCGTACTCCGACATACGCTTGAGCCGCAGCGCGCGCTGGTCCGGCGTCTCGTTGGCGAGCCGCTGCGCCGCGTACGCGGACATCTTGGCGAGCCTCACGGCGCGCTCCTCCTCCGTCTCGCTGCGCGGCCCCGAGCCCTTCCGCCGGCGCCGCCCAGCGGCACCCCCCTCCTCGATTTGCAGCGGGTCCTCCGGCCCTGTCGACGACCCGTCATCGCCGTACTCCTGATCCAGGTACGAGCGCTCCCCGCTCTCCTCCCTCTCGGTCTTCAAGCCGCCGAAGGGCATCTGGATAGCATCCATGCTGAAATCCGAAGTGTTCATGGCTCTATGGGCATCTATTTGTTCCGATTTAATTGTAGAGATCCATTCGTCGTTCGCTTTCGCTATTACCATTTTCTTCCAGGAACAATCGGATGCGCTAAAATCTTCACCCATATTGATTGTTCAAGGACAACGATATCCAAAGAATCATATTATTGAAACGATTTCCTGAATTACAGTACTTCGTTGCATAAAATTAAATAAATCTTATAAGAAATCACATCCTCCACTTGTTTACTTTTTCGACGTTTTCTTTTCATGGCTTCCACAGGTACGATAGAAAAAGCGGAACATAAATTAAATTATAATTACGAAACTTACGGACAAGGACTAATATTTGTAATGTTGGTACCAATAGATTTTCTTATAATTCCATCACATTATAAATAGAGCTATTAAAGTCACACTTTAAATCGTGGCTTCTGTTTCATAGTCCGATTGCGCGATTTTGTAAAAATTTAAAATACGTCGAACTAGAAAGGAAAATGTCGAGTCGAGTTGTCAAAAAGTTGGCATTTTTTCCATCTGTTATTGGTGTAGCGAGCTATTTTCATTAGTTAACGTCGATAAATTACCACTAGTGAGTTTTATTGAATTACAATAAATACGAAATTATCACCTTGCCAAAAAGCTTCATACGTTTACAAATCTATTTTCGTGACATAGCGCTATAAAATAGTCGTAGTATTTGTCGTACTATTTCTAGTCAAATTTGATCATTATTTTAGTATTCAATTGACATTGTTTGACTTTTTAAAATCTTGTTTTGTTTATTTGTAGCGACTGCAAACGTGGGTGTATGAGTTGCGTCTAGTTATGTGATGACATAATTGTGTAATAAGAAGTGTTGTTTTTCGCGCGGACTTGACTGGCCATGGACAGCGAACCGGAGTCCCCCGCGGCGGCGGCGCCGCTGCCGGAGCTGGAGGGCTACAGAGAGAACGAGACCGACTACTCCAGCATCAGAGGGAAGGTGCGTGCTCGTCTTTGTTTACAAACATATGTTTCCCGCTAAAACGTGCCGTGCATCGTCATTATCCTGATATTCTGGCGCTCACCACGACCTGGATACTTTCACCTGCAGTACAGTGACTGTCGTGTTTCGTGTCCAACATTTTATCCTACTTTATATGTAAAATTGTCATGAGAGCCAGATCTTTTCGTTATCCTTCCATATGGGGTTATTGACCGTATATCATATAGCTTAACTGCAACCTTATTATGTTTCTTATTATTTTTCTCGTTTTTTTTTTGGCATTATATTGTTTTCTAGGCTGGGAAGTAAAAACATTTATCATTTTCAGATGGTGATGCAATATGAGCCATTAAGTTATACTTGTGTTGCAACACAGCTGCTTCTTGTCTTATGCTTGATTTACATGTATTAAGTTGTTAAGTAATTAAATCTTTTTTTTATCGATTGAAAGAACAAGGCCTTTATCACATAGCGATAATGCAGGCCTCATCGGCATTACATGGTTCATTGTCTACAGTTCAGTAAATTAACTATTATTGGTACAGTTTGATTGCTAATATAGATGTAGGGTTAGACAATATTATGTTACATAAGCCAATGTCTGCTAATTTAAGTCTGGCTTGTGTTTCAAGTACCCTGTGGTCTGCTCTGATTCGAATTTTAACTTAGTGTTAAGTGACTAAATGCGTGTAAACAATCAATTTAGTTGTAATTTATTTTATTACTAACCTGATTGTTTACACGCATTTAGTCACTTCATATTTAGTTAAAATTAAGTTAGTTACTTAACAACTTAATATGTGTAAATCAAGCAAAGGGCCTGTGTACACACTGATTAATGATTAGTGAGAGTCCATAAAGAAGATGCTCACCATTTTTTTTGGCACTCCTATTATATGTACTTGCACTAAACACTACACAAGTAAAGTGTTTACAGGCCATTAGTGCCTATACACACCGGTTTTAAAAAACGCGCCTTTTGATGCGCGTTTGTGTCGATTTACAGCGTCGACGGCGTCCCCCTGCGGCCCCCCCCTGCCTCCTGAGGTCTTACATAACAGAGTTTAAAATGTAAAATTTTACCTCAACACCATATTCAAGTATAAGCAAAAAGAAATAAACAGAATAGAATAGAATAGAATAGTATTTTATTGTTTAACCGTGTTACATAGATGGTATAAAATATTACAAGGCCCCAACGGTTACCCATTTCTCTTGACAACTGCTTTAGCCTAGTTGGTAGTGAGCCTGCCTACGAAGCAAGAGGTCCTGGGTTCGAATCCCGGTAAGGGCATTTATTTGTGTGATGAGCACGAATATTTGTTCCTGAGTCATGGATGTTTTCTATGTATTTAAGTATTTATTTATCTATATAAGTATGTTTATCGTCGTCTAGTACCCATAGTACAAGCTTTGCTTAGTTTGGGACTAGGTCGATTTGTGTAAGATTGTCCCCTAATATTTATTTATTTATTTCGGGTGTACAATATTTGCTTAAAACTAAGGAAAATATAACTAATATTATTATACATTATTTTTCTTTTAACACGAAGATTCAAAAAATTCTTTCAAAGAATAGAAACCTTTCTTGCTTAACCATGTTTTTAAATTCCGTTTAAATTTTGTGTCATCCAACATTTTTAATTCATTAGGAAGCTGATTAAATACTTGAATAGCACTAATAAATGAACTTTTGCCATAAGTTTTATTTTTTACCAAAGGCAATGTTAAATTGTACCTATATTGAGTGCGTAGGTTATCGCGTTGGGAAGCTAGTGTCGTGAAGTAATCCTTGTTACTTTTTATAAAGTTACAGAGCTCGTAAATATAAATGCTAGTTAATGTTAGAAAGCCTTGCTCTTTAAAAACATTTCGAAGTGATAGTTTGTTGTTCATGCGAAAGATAATTCTCAAGCACCTTTTCTGTAAAACAAAAGTAGACTGTACGTCTATCGAGTTTCCCCAGTAAATGATACCATAAGTCAATAAAGAGTATACGTTAGCATAGTATGCAGTAATAACGGCTTCTTGCAAACAAAAACATAATTGTTTTAGATGGTGCTGGTGAGTCCGTCTGCAGATGAATATGACCTGGTACGGAAGCAGCTGATGGAAAGGCTAGAGGCGGGCAATGGAGAGATTATATATGACATAGGGCAAGGAGAGGGTATGTATTTACCAGTTGTAGGTACCTAATTAGTACAACAACAAGAGGTGATATATGCATATTACTTTATTATGGGGTTGTCTGGAAAATTACATTGTCCATTTATAATGTGCTGTGTAATTCGTTGGAATAAATAAATACATAAATAAAATAAAACAAATCTGTTTAAAGGTACAAGTTGGAACCCGACCGCAGACAGCAGCAGCAGACGACGTGTCGCGGCGACACCACCGGTTTCTATGTATTTCTATGACGGCGACGTGTCGCTAGCTACGAAAGGTATTTCATAGAAATACATAGAAACCAGTAGTGTCGTTGCGACACGTCGTTTGCTGCAGCTTCATGTCGTCCGCTACCAACTTGTACCTTAAATCTTCTAATAAATTATGTTTGCTTTAAAAAAAACATGATTGATAGAATAACAGTTATAGTTTAGGTTATTTGAACTGAACTCATGAATGGCCATTGTACTGAGCTCATGTTTGCCTTTTAATAATAAGCTCATGTTTGCCTTTTAATAGGTAAAAAAATGTTACCGCCACGTAAAATGTTCATTGAATAATGAACTCTATCTTTTTATACAATAGATTCCAAATTAGCTATGAGATAAAATACCACACACAGCGCGTTGTACCTGGGTCGCTCGGAGCGGGTTGTTTTATCTTTTAGTCCATTTTGAATCTATTGAATAAGACCATAGAGTTCATTATACAATGAAAAGCGCCTAACAAAAACATTGTGATAATGATTATTCAGCCTTGTAGTAAGCAAAGCAACAGTGCCGGCAATTATGTTTACTAATAAATACTGAGATAAGGGCAACATTTGTTAACACAGATATCAATACCAGACATGCTGATAGGTTAGATAGGTGTTATTGAGTGAGAATGTAATGCAATCCACTGTAATGTTATCTCCATGTCGTATATTATCGTATTACTATGACGTTACAACGTTGCAATGTTACGGTCACTTAAAGGCGTTAATAGCCGTGTCCACACCGGCCGAGCGGCTCGCCCGAGCCATCAAAAACGCTCGCCCGAACGGTTCGGGCGAGCCGTCAGAAGGCTCGGGCGAGCCGTCAAAAGGGTCGGCCGCAAGCGCTCGGTCGGTGTGGACGGGCGTTAGGGCAAACGCGCGCGGCTCGCCCGAGCCAGACCGGCTCGGGCGAATTTACCTACCGATAGTTGAGCTTACGATCACGATGAAGCCGCACGTGCGCACAGCTGTCGCTGCGACAACGTTAATTTTCCTTTTGCTTGTTCGAATTCGAAATCGGAAGAAATGTATTAAAAAAAAAGCCGCAAAATGTGGATGCGCAAAATTTTTGAGAACCGAAAAGAGGCCGGGATAAAATTATTTGATCAATTTTGTTATGATCAGAGCGCCGACGCCTACCTATTGAAATTCCTACTAGGTAGGTAACAAACTTCCAGTTGACAAACAAACCCATGCGTGTCGAACTCAGTTACGCAATTCCCAAATCCGCCTCTACTCGTCTCACTACCAAGTTACCAACCGCCATTAGGTATAACTTGATCCCTAATTTCCCAATATCAATATGTAATGTAGGTATCCAGGGGTCAAGCTAATTTTGACCTTTTCCAACGCAGCGACTTCGAATGAACTTTAATAAGTTACCTTGATAAAAAAAAGACCGGGTTGCACTCCGGGAGTGCCGGCAGAAGTGAAAACTTGATTAATTTTAATTTTGCAAAAAAATATCCCTTCCTCCCCCCTCTCTCCCCCTGCGTGCCAATATATCTAATAACAACCTTATTAGTAGTACGCTATAGTTCAACCTAACTCAGCAAAATTGATGAAGGAGACGAAGAAATAAAATACCAATTTGTTTTTGCCATTGCCACATATTTTTCAAAGCTTATCTCTTTAGGAATAACGTCCAAATTCGAACTATTCGAATTTGCTCAATAGCAAAACGGTAAAGGACGCGTGGACAAAATTACTTTATTTGCAGAATATGCAATAGCAAAAAGTGTTTAACGGCTTTATACTCTTACGAATAGCGTTCAGTTTTGAATGAAGTCGAATCGGCTAACAGCAAAATATAAAAGTGTGATAAAACGAAATGGAATTTGCATTTACGAAAAATGTGTTACGACCTTATAGTGTTAACAATTAAGTACAAATTAGAATAATAATACGTAGGGCAAAAATCGCCCTCGCCTTCTGTCGTTCGGCCGAACAAAACCACCGTCCATATAGGCTGAACCGCTCGCGGCTCGGGCAAGCATTCGGGGGCTCGCCCGAACGGCTCGGGCGAGCCATCGTTTGCCCGAATCACGTCCACACCGGGCGAGCACGTTTGGGCGAACGGTGTTCGGGCGAGCCGCTCGTTCGGTGTAGACACGGCTTAAGTTACGTTAGTTAATATCTCAGACATACTAAATGAATAAATGTAGTTGCTATGCATTTTTATTACTATAATACTAAACGACGCGTGGTTTAGTAATAAAAAAAAGATATATGTATATTACTATTAGAGCACTCGTAATCTAATAGTAATATACATATATTGAGCCAATGGGCATTAAGGCCAAAATCAACGCTGCGCAGGGCGTGCGCCAGCCGCCACGGTCTCCTGGCCGTGGTGGACAGTGCCCTAATCAGACACTGTTCCACTCAACATTTAAGTTTAGGTACTAACATAGTTATTTGTAACACTAAAACTTCATCGACTCCCAATTTCTGAAATAAACGATTTTTATTTTATTTGTTTATTTTAAGGTACACTTTTAATACAGCAAAGTAATAGTTAAACATTGCGTATAAGTTTAAACACAGTGCCAAATTAAGCCTTACACAACACTAGACTTGAATGAACACTTAAATCTTATATACGTAGACGGGCGAGGCCTAACCGAGGATGAATACAGCGCGTCAGTGGCCACACTACAGTCCCTAGTGAGCGGGTCCCGCGTGTCGTGCGTGGAGCTCCGCCGCTGGGAGTGCGGCGGCGGGCGCGGGCTGCTCACCGGCCAGTACCTGCTGCGCGCCGAGCGCGACCACACGGACTTCATGGAGATCAGGTCAGGACAAGTACAGTGAAGGCTATGGATGATGGCTGGGTGGGTGCGCGAGGCGTACTTTGGCAGTTTTTCTGCTTCTGTTGCTCAAAATCAGAAAGGTGTGCAGTTTATGTTCGGAGAGAGGAAGTGGAAAAGAAAACCTCTATGAGAATGGTCAAGGGGGAAGGTGATAAGAGAGGTTTGCACTCGCTTCACACCACGGGGACGAAGGGAGGAGTTGTCTGCGTGGGCTTCCTTCGGCCCTTGGGTTCATGCAGAGACCTGCTGCGCCAAGACATTACTCACCATCGGCCCATCGCTATATCCGTCAATAGTGGCCAGTGCTCAGTTAAATGCTTTTGCTACTTCATCTTAAACATACAATGACTTACTAGAATGATGTTACGCTCTTACATTGCAACCAACACTTACGATGTCTTATTATCGCAGAGTGGCAGTAGTCGGCAACGTGGATGCCGGCAAGTCCACATTGCTCGGAGTACTGACCCACGGGGAGCTGGACAACGGGCGCGGGTACGCGCGGCAGCGGCTGTTCCGGCACAAGCACGAGATGGAGAGCGGCCGGACCAGCTCCGTCGGCAACGACATCCTGGGCTTCGACAGCTTGGGTGAGTGGCGCACACTCCTCGACCTCCTTGGGCTGCTACGATGTAGATCATTATTTAAGTCCTGCTTTCTCGCCAACACCAACCACAGTAACCGAGTTCCCTCAAGTTCCCTTTTTTAGGACTGCTACAATGTGGATCTGTGTTAAGATTAAACCAAGTACAGTTCTACTTAATCTCACTGGTTTTGTCAGCAACAGCGAATTAGCTTGGACCGTATTGGTGTTAGCTACTGTGTGCTGGTGCTGACTCTTGTCATTACACCCAGCAGACCCTGCGTACGCACATGATATCTTGGAAAAAGTAGCCTCTCCATTTATTGATTTATCAACCTGTTCTCGAAAGTGTCCAGCCTTTCACGGGTGTGTCCTCACTTTGACAGTATTATTTGTTCCCAGGTAACGTGGTGAACAAGCCCGACCACGGCACGCTGGACTGGGTGAAGATCTGCGAGAAGTCATCCAAGGTGATCACGTTCATCGACCTGGCGGGCCACGAGCGCTACCTCAAGACCACCGTGTTCGGGATGACGGGACACGCGCCAGACTTTGGCATGCTTATGGTACATCCCCATAATACTATGCCTATTTTACATCTAATTAGGTTTTAAGCTGACACTCTTAATGTTGCAAACAGCCATTGATAAAGCAGCCAACAGTCCTAGCATCACTTATCATTATCAAACAATCATGTGTTTAATAGAAAAAGTGCTTATACACTTACACTACAACATTAAATCATCATCATCATCATCATCATCATTGGCCTTTAGCTTCTATAAAAGATGATTTAAGCAGCGTCCATTCAAGTGCGGCACTTACGTACGTGGCTTGTCAGGCCAATACGAGAGCGACAGTGTCGCCCGCAGATATGACATGTAAATGTCATACACAGTGCTGTTGGAGGGGCAGCAGCGCGCTGGTGTCCCAATGCTCGTTTTTGGGACAACAGGTCAAAACAGGCGATATCATGTAGTGTCACGCCTTCATAAAGTATCTTACTCCAAAGGTCTTGGTCCTGAGACTGCTTTTCCCAATTCACGGGGTCGATCTTGAAGGACAGCATGTCACGCTTTGCACTGTCCTTAAACATTAAATACACTCTTCAAAATTACCCCACAATATTAAGCCGTAACCAAGTACTGAAGACATAATCATGGTAATCTATTTAGCTTCTTGAGTTAAATGCTGTTTCTGTATGAATCAAAATTAAAATGATATGAATTTTATTCAAGAGGAGGGCTTTTAATAGGCCTATATGCGAATAGAGTATAAACATAATACAGTCTGTAAAGATTATTGAGGTCAATCAACTATTTCTTGTTGTTATTCTGCTCCGTTAGCCAGGAGACAACATTACAGAGTTTCTAAGGAAAATTGTTACAATACGAACTTCTAACGTGCCCAGAAGATGGTCCATACAAAAAGGGGCCGAGCCGGGTTGACAAGTAAAGCCCTCATTTGGTGATTTAAAAACCCATAAATCGCAGCTTTCAAGTGACCCCGGCGACGTAACCATGGCAATTAGTGACAGAAAATAGTCGATCCACCCATTGATGTCGTGTTGCAGATAGGGGCGAACGCAGGGATAGTGGGCATGACGAAGGAGCACCTAGGACTGGCGCTGGCGCTGTCGGTGCCGGTGTTCGTGGTGGTGACCAAGATCGACATGTGCCCGCCCAACGTTCTACAGGTACGCCACTAGTGGCCGCCACAAGCGAGTTCTTTTATACGCTTTGTATGGCATCGGCGCACAGTAAGCGCTTATTGGCCGCGACCGAGCCGCCAACTAGTGACTTACCGCCTTATTCATAAAACAAATGCCTCTGCTAAATAAAATGCGCTTTGTCCCTTTCTTACGAACACAAATGTCAAAGTGAGAGATAAAGACAAACGAATTTTAACACATTGACTCT
This sequence comes from Epinotia bilunana, assembly GCA_947049275.1. Taxonomy (NCBI): domain Eukaryota; kingdom Metazoa; phylum Arthropoda; class Insecta; order Lepidoptera; family Tortricidae; genus Epinotia; species Epinotia bilunana. The sequence goes on along the minus strand of OX346260.1, from coordinate 22,472,806 downwards.
CGAGCAGCAGTCATCTCATCATATTAGGTCCAAGTTACCAACATAATGTTATGTTCCAGGACAACCTCAAGCTGCTGATCAGGATACTGAAGTCGTCCGGCTGCCGCAAGGTGCCCGTGATGGTGAAGACCAAGGATGACGTCATCGTTAGCGCAACCAACTTCGTCTCGCAAAGGTATGCCTAGCAATGATATTGAATTGCACATTAAATTTCTTCTGAGGAATGCTGCTGTAGATGAGTCCTAGCGTTGTAGCAGTACCATCCCGAAGGATAACAGGGCCCGTTCGGCTACCTAATCTCAAGACTTGGCGTTGGCTTTACTTTTTTCGGAAGCGACGTCCGCCTGTCTCATTAACTCGGAGTTGGAACTAGACCTGTTGGATTAGGCCATTGGAATATTACAAGTAATCTTATTCAGTTGTTCAATAGTTATTGCGATCAGATATTTCGTAAACATAGAAAGAACAAAACAAAAATCGTATAAAATAAAACCTATATAATTAAAATTTGTACCCCGTTTCACGGCTACACTGAGGTAACTTGCAGCTTCGTGAAAGCCACTAAAATTGCTACGAAGGCCTTCGCGAACGTCCACATATTACGTCACTCAAAATTCCGATATATCCGACTAGTCAGCCTTTATACCTATGTCAAACTTTTTTCGATACTGTCACGTTTGGCGTGAATTTCTCCCCCCTGGCCCCTGTTGCTGTTATGTACCTATTATGTGGATGGTCCCTTCGGCCCTGTGCATGATAGACTTGCGAAGCGTGTGGCTGTATTCAAAATCTTGTTTGTGCCCAGGCTATGTCCAATCTTCCTGGTGTCGAACGTGAGCGGCGAGAACCTGGAGCTGCTGACGATGTTCCTCAACCTGCTGAAGACGCGCATGCCCTCGAGCGACGACCAGCCCGCCGAGTTCCAGATCGACGACACCTACTCGGTGCCGGTGAGTGTCACCAGTGGTGCTGTCCAGGATGTGTCCGGACTCCCATCCAAGACGGGGAAACAAAAAATATTCATGCTCACACAAATACGTCGAACCTGGGACCGTCAGTTCATATTCGAGGTATACCCACTTGGCTAAATCGGTAGTGTAAATAGTATTGACATTTTTGATCTGCTGTATTTATTCCAGGGCGTGGGCACGGTAGTGTCCGGCACGACGCTCGCGGGAGTGATCAGACTCAACGACACGCTGCTGCTGGGCCCGGACCCGCTCGGCCGCTTCACGCCCATCACCGTCAAGTCCATCCATCGCAAGCGCATGCAGGTGATGCTCTAACATACAAATTGGTCGTTAATTACTTGTTACTTATAAAATAAGAAATGAATCTGTGGGTAGATAGGTACTTACTTCTACTGTGTACACAAGTACAATCCGACTGTTGCAGTATGCTGCTTACTTATCTTATTGCTGCATAACGCATAGTTATTATTATTTTTTAATTATATAAGATTATGTTCCTTGTAATAGTAGGTAGTTTTACGCTTGGCTATTACCACTTTTTTATTTGATGTTTTTTAATACGTACAGAGTCAATTACATATTTCAGTGTTGCATGCAAATAAATTCTAATGTTACCCGCTAGTTTTAAGTTCACTTTTGTAATATAAAATTGTTTGTTTAGTTTAGTCCTAGTTTTATTTATTTTTAGGGCTCTCACTGAAAACCAGCGTCACGGCCCCGTGACAACATGCTGAGTGAGGCTCCCGTTTAGGATTGTAATATAGGGTTACCATTTTGATTGCATTTCTTTTTTCCGTGTTTTGTGTGCTAAATAAATAAATTCTTATTCTTAACAATGTCTTGTCAAGTTGTCAGACATATTGGCAGACAGAAACGATAATAAAACTTACGTAGCACCGTGTAGGATGCTGTCTCTGTGTGCGCCCCAAAACACGGGCAGGAACAGGTTCTCCCTTGTACTGTGTAACTTATACCCTATATGCTTCATTTGGCCTTATGTTTCATTAGACCTAATGCATTTTTTCTTCAATAGTAAACTATAGGATTATTGCAAAACAAAACTAACGTAACCTAATGACTTCTATACAATGATATTCAAAGAAAACCCGAAAAGTCCACTGTTTCGAAGAAAATGTCTTAGGTCTAGTGAAACATTAGAGCAAAAGGTTAGGTTAAGTGACAGGACCCCCCAGGAATAGCATCCGCTCGGTGCACCCCTAGCATTTCATTAAATTGTCGAAAATACCTCTACGTGTTGACTATGTACTTGTATGGTACTGCGCTGCTTCGGCTCCACGCACGCCTCCGAAGAGTCCCGGGACACCATTGTTCAGTGAGCGGGAAAATTTTAAGTTTACTGCCTGACAATCTTGATGTGTTTTAACTTGTGACCAACTGTATATAATAAGCCATTTATTTCCCTAAATTATTTATTTATATGTATAGGAAGATCATCAGCTTAAATACTACACAGTAGCTTAAAACAGTAGAGACAGTGAGCTGATAACAGATCCTCACCGTTAGCGTAATTAATTACAAAGTTGGGTATATAAATTCTCATGTACTCCAAATATATTTAAGGACCTCTACGAGTAAAGGCCTCCTTCATTCTACTCCACAATAGTCTCTCTTGGGCTTTTGATATCCAGTTTTATTTCATCTAGCTAACTCGGGCGTCTGCCTCTTTTCATTTTTCCGAAAGGGCCACGCCACAGTGTTACTCTTTTTGGCCATCCTTCCTTATGCATCCGTGGCCTGACCAGTAAGCGACTAATACCAAGATGACATGTAATATGAATGCAGGTTTCGGAAGTACGCGGCGGGCAGACCGCCTCGTTCGCGCTCAAGAAGATCAAGCGCTCTCAGATACGCAAGGTGAGACCAATATATAAAATTTTGATATTCGACTGTTCAGGAGCATAATATCCTGTTACGCATAACTGGCGACTTTATAAAATCAGGAACATTTTATGACGTTGTTATCGACGGTTAAAATCAAAGTACGTACATTACAGCCAGCAAAGTTGTTGTGAAAGTGATAGTTCTGTGCTCTGGTCAAACCATTGATATAGTAGTAGGTATGATTCTATTCAGATATAACAGCAATTTATGTTGGTAGTTGACTCTCCTTACACTAGATTTCGATTAAAATTGTCATAATCTCAATACACAACGCTCTTTCTCAGGGCATGGTGATGGTAGCGCCAGCACTAGAGCCCCAAGCGTGTTGGCAGTTCGAAGGCGAGATCCTAGTCCTGCACCACCCCACCACCATCAGCTCGCGCTACCAGGCCATGGTGCACTGCGGCTCCATCCGGCAGACCGCCTCCATCCTGTCCATGTCGCGCGACTGCCTGCGCACCGGCGACAAGGCGCTCGTCCGGTTCCGGTTCATCAAGCACCCGGAGTACCTGAAGCGCGGGCAGAGGATGGTGAGTCACTAGTTACCAGCAGACCGCCTCCATCCTGTCCATGTCGCGCGACTGCCTGCGCACCGGCGACAAGGCGCTCGTCCGGTTCCGGTTCATCAAGCACCCGGAGTACCTGAAGCGCGGGCAGAGGATGGTGAGTCACTAGTTACCAGCAGACCGCCTCCATCCTGTCCATGTCGCGCGACTGCCTGCGCACCGGCGACAAGGCGCTCGTCCGGTTCCGGTTCATCAAGCACCCGGAGTACCTGAAGCGCGGGCAGAGGATGGTGAGTCACTAGTTACCAGCAGACCGCCTCCATCCTGTCCATGTCGCGCGACTGCCTGCGCACCGGCGACAAGGCGCTCGTCCGGTTCCGGTTCATCAAGCACCCGGAGTACCTGAAGCGCGGGCAGAGGATGGTGAGTCAGTAGTTACCAGCAGACCGCCTCCATCCTGTCCATGTCGCGCGACTGCCTGCGCACCGGCGACAAGGCGCTCGTCCGGTTCCGGTTCATCAAGCACCCGGAGTACCTGAAGCGCGGGCAGAGGATGGTGAGTCAGTAGTTACCAGCAGACCGCCTCCATCCTGTCCATGTCGCGCGACTGCCTGCGCACCGGCGACAAGGCGCTCGTCCGGTTCCGGTTCATCAAGCACCCGGAGTACCTGAAGCGCGGGCAGAGGATGGTGAGTCACTAGTTACCAGCAGACCGCCTCCATCCTGTCCATGTCGCGCGACTGCCTGCGCACCGGCGACAAGGCGCTCGTCCGGTTCCGGTTCATCAAGCACCCGGAGTACCTGAAGCGCGGGCAGAGGATGGTGAGTCACTAGTTACCAGCAGACCGCCTCCATCCTGTCCATGTCGCGCGACTGCCTGCGCACCGGCGACAAGGCGCTCGTCCGGTTCCGGTTCATCAAGCACCCGGAGTACCTGAAGCGCGGGCAGAGGATGGTGAGTCACTAGTTACCAGCAGACCGCCTGGATCCTGTCCATGTCGCGCGACTGCCTGCGCACCGGCGACAAGGCGCTCGTCCGGTTCCGGTTCATCAAGCACCCGGAGTACCTGAAGCGCGGGCAGAGGATGGTGAGTCACTAGTTACCAGCAGACCGCCTCCATCCTGTCCATGTCGCGCGACTGCCTGCGCACCGGCGACAAGGCGCTCGTCCGGTTCCGGTTCATCAAGCACCCGGAGTACCTGAAGCGCGGGCAGAGGATGGTGAGTCAGTAGTTACCAGCAGACCGCCTCCATCCTGTCCATGTCGCGCGACTGCCTGCGCACCGGCGACAAGGCGCTCGTCCGGTTCCGGTTCATCAAGCACCCGGAGTACCTGAAGCGCGGGCAGAGGATGGTGAGTCACTAGTTACCAGCAGACCGCCTCCATCCTGTCCATGTCGCGCGACTGCCTGCGCACCGGCGACAAGGCGCTCGTCCGGTTCCGGTTCATCAAGCACCCGGAGTACCTGAAGCGCGGGCAGAGGATGGTGAGTCACTAGTTACCAGCAGACCGCCTGGATCCTGTCCATGTCGCGCGACTGCCTGCGCACCGGCGACAAGGCGCTCGTCCGGTTCCGGTTCATCAAGCACCCGGAGTACCTGAAGCGCGGGCAGAGGATGGTGAGTCACTAGTTACCAGCAGACCGCCTCCATCCTGTCCATGTCGCGCGACTGCCTGCGCACCGGCGACAAGGCGCTCGTCCGGTTCCGGTTCATCAAGCACCCGGAGTACCTGAAACGCGGGCAGAGGATGGTGAGTCACTAGTTACCAGCAGACCGCCTCCATCCTGTCCATGTCGCGCGACTGCCTGCGCACCGGCGACAAGGCGCTCGTCCGGTTCCGGTTCATCAAGCACCCGGAGTACCTGAAGCGCGGGCAGAGGATGGTGAGTCACTAGTTACCAGCAGACCGCCTCCATCCTGTCCATGTCGCGCGACTGCCTGCGCACCGGCGACAAGGCGCTCGTCCGGTTCCGGTTCATCAAGCACCCGGAGTACCTGAAGCGCGGGCAGAGGATGGTGAGTCAGTAGTTACCAGCAGACCGCCTCCATCCTGTCCATGTCGCGCGACTGCCTGCGCACCGGCGACAAGGCGCTCGTCCGGTTCCGGTTCATCAAGCACCCGGAGTACCTGAAGCGCGGGCAGAGGATGGTGAGTCAGTAGTTACCAGCAGACCGCCTCCATCCTGTCCATGTCGCGCGACTGCCTGCGCACCGGCGACAAGGCGCTCGTCCGGTTCCGGTTCATCAAGCACCCGGAGTACCTGAAGCGCGGGCAGAGGATGGTGAGTCACTAGTTACCAGCAGACCGCCTCCATCCTGTCCATGTCGCGCGACTGCCTGCGCACCGGCGACAAGGCGCTCGTCCGGTTCCGGTTCATCAAGCACCCGGAGTACCTGAAGCGCGGGCAGAGGATGGTGAGTCACTAGTTACCAGCAGACCGCCTCCATCCTGTCCATGTCGCGCGACTGCCTGCGCACCGGCGACAAGGCGCTCGTCCGGTTCCGGTTCATCAAGCACCCGGAGTACCTGAAGCGCGGGCAGAGGATGGTGAGTCACTAGTTACCAGCAGACCGCCTGGATCCTGTCCATGTCGCGCGACTGCCTGCGCACCGGCGACAAGGCGCTCGTCCGGTTCCGGTTCATCAAGCACCCGGAGTACCTGAAGCGCGGGCAGAGGATGGTGAGTCACTAGTTACCAGCAGACCGCCTCCATCCTGTCCATGTCGCGCGACTGCCTGCGCACCGGCGACAAGGCGCTCGTCCGGTTCCGGTTCATCAAGCACCCGGAGTACCTGAAGCGCGGGCAGAGGATGGTGAGTCAGTAGTTACCAGCAGACCGCCTCCATCCTGTCCATGTCGCGCGACTGCCTGCGCACCGGCGACAAGGCGCTCGTCCGGTTCCGGTTCATCAAGCACCCGGAGTACCTGAAGCGCGGGCAGAGGATGGTGAGTCACTAGTTACCAGCAGACCGCCTCCATCCTGTCCATGTCGCGCGACTGCCTGCGCACCGGCGACAAGGCGCTCGTCCGGTTCCGGTTCATCAAGCACCCGGAGTACCTGAAGCGCGGGCAGAGGATGGTGAGTCACTAGTTACCAGCAGACCGCCTGGATCCTGTCCATGTCGCGCGACTGCCTGCGCACCGGCGACAAGGCGCTCGTCCGGTTCCGGTTCATCAAGCACCCGGAGTACCTGAAGCGCGGGCAGAGGATGGTGAGTCACTAGTTACCAGCAGACCGCCTCCATCCTGTCCATGTCGCGCGACTGCCTGCGCACCGGCGACAAGGCGCTCGTCCGGTTCCGGTTCATCAAGCACCCGGAGTACCTGAAGCGCGGGCAGAGGATGGTGAGTCACTAGTTACCAGCAGACCGCCTCCATCCTGTCCATGTCGCGCGACTGCCTGCGCACCGGCGACAAGGCGCTCGTCCGGTTCCGGTTCATCAAGCACCCGGAGTACCTGAAGCGCGGGCAGAGGATGGTGAGTCACTAGTTACCAGCAGACCGCCTCCATCCTGTCCATGTCGCGCGACTGCCTGCGCACCGGCGACAAGGCGCTCGTCCGGTTCCGGTTCATCAAGCACCCGGAGTACCTGAAGCGCGGGCAGAGGATGGTGAGTCACTAGTTACCAGCAGACCGCCTCCATCCTGTCCATGTCGCGCGACTGCCTGCGCACCGGCGACAAGGCGCTCGTCCGGTTCCGGTTCATCAAGCACCCGGAGTACCTGAAGCGCGGGCAGAGGATGGTGAGTCACTAGTTACCAGCAGACCGCCTCCATCCTGTCCATGTCGCGCGACTGCCTGCGCACCGGCGACAAGGCGCTCGTCCGGTTCCGGTTCATCAAGCACCCGGAGTACCTGAAGCGCGGGCAGAGGATGGTGAGTCACTAGTTACCAGCAGACCGCCTCCATCCTGTCCATGTGTCGCGACTGCCTGCGCACCGGCGACAAGGCGCTCGTCCGGTTCCGGTTCATCAAGCACCCGGAGTACCTGAAGCGCGGGCAGAGGATGGTGAGTCACTGGTTACCGTCCGGCAGATCGACCATACATCGACTAGACTAATATCATGATGACGGTGTCTTCTTAGGGCAAGTTGCACCAACATACGATCACAGACCGATCGACGTGTATGGCGCCGGCAGCTGTCATTCCATAGATGCTTGTCAAACTTTCCATACATTCAGATTGTATTACTGCAAAAGGTTTGGTGCAACCTACCCTTAACCGAAACATGATGAATGCCGACTGCGTTCGGCGAGTCATAATGATATTGCAGCTTTTCCATCTCGACTTTTTACACGTGCAATACTAATGGTTCATAATGTAAGCTTGTCAAATTATGTGAGATACCTTTTGAATCAGAATCAGATGGCCGTCGAGTCTTGGGCCTCATCCAACGCAGACATATCGCCGAATTTTCCATCATGACAGTTATTTTTACGCTTTGAGCTTCGTCCTTCAGAGATATAACCTCCTTATGTCTCCAGGTGTTCCGCGAGGGCCGCACGAAGGCCGTGGGCAACGTGCTGCGGCCCGAGCCGGCCAGCGCCGCGCCGCGCCACAAGCCACCGCCGCGACACAAGCAGCAGCGACCGGCCACAGACGCGGCGAGGGCTACAGACGCGCACACGGTACTGACATTGTCTCCAGGTGTTCCGCGAGGGCCGCACTTCAGTGTTCAAACACGCTGAGCAACAGCCGGGGTCGATTTGCTAAATCATTTCCTGGGCAATACGGGACAATACGAGGACAAGGTTTTTTATGCATATAGCTTGCTTGATATTTGCCGAGTATTTTTAAAGTTGTCAATCTTAAAACGATTATTTCATTACAGTTGGCAAATACCGTCATGCCACACAATCTGATCAAAGTGATAACCCAACATATATCCCCAGGAGCCCGACGTGACGTCCCCGGACTCCCCGTTCGAGGTGCAGGCGGACAAGCGCGGCGCGGGCGGCGGTCGCCGCGGCCGCAAGCGGCACGACAAGCCCGAGCCGCCCGCGGTCGTCGCCAACTGAGGGGACAGGGGACCTACAAGCGGGGGAAGGGATTACGGATGCCTCTCTAGTGGACTGGGGTTTACTGTATTTACATATGTACAGGCAGCATCGTATAGTTAGTAGCAGCCAGAGTCTTACAGTAATAAAGACGACGTCTACCGATATATTTGGCTACTTTGGCTGCTACCAGCTATATGATGCTGACTGTACCAACGAAGACACGCTTCAAGTTAAAGAGAAATGAATATAACTCATAATATGAATTGCACGACTTGTAAGACAAACATAAATGCTCACTCTTAGGTCGATCAAATTTATTTGCCTCTTGTAATTGTAATAGGTTTTGCCTCTCACCAACTACTGTCAGTGACAACACGTTATTGACTGCTTCAAAATCAATTAATTTCAAAAGCTTGATTAATTCTAGTTAGTTTCCTATTCCGCAGGTGTATCTGGAACTACTGTAAGTATCACAGTGTAATACGGTTCACTTCAGTGTGTCTTCATTGGTACAATAACTACCTACCTAATATGTTTGTAAGGGCAGTTTGCAGTAAACACGGTGCGCTCGAGAGTGTTCCGATTTCGCATAGCGGTTCAGATATTCACTCCGATTGTGACACTTCATACAACTGTCATGATACTCATGATATATTCAAATTTTATTTAGAAGTATTACATATTTTTCAAACAAGTTCCTGGTGAAAATCTGATGGTATTTCAATACGAAAAATAGCTAGGGAATGCTTGTACTAAAACGTACTGTAACGTTGTGTAATGTACTTATAAGCTTGTGAGAATATCATTCTAAAAGCATTATTAGAATGATTTTCCTCATTCAATATTTTGAATGAAACACTACATATTTAAAATCCGCCTAAATGATATAATCGTTGTAATCCATGTACAACTAGAAGCACAGTATAATCAAGTCTGCTTGCTTAGCATTAGAAGTATTAGGATAGAATTGCTTCCATGTACGAGTATTCCCTGGCTTTAGCATACATTTTACAACTATACTGTAGCAATGCTAGATTCTATCTCCAGGCACTACCGAGAGTACAAGGTACATAGGATCTATTCACTAAGTTAGGTGTAGGAACATATTATCTGGATAATCTACACATATGGTAAAATAAACAATATGATTTTGCGGATTGTATCATCCGTCTGACATGCCATCAAATTCTGCAATCTATAGTCAATTAGTCAGCAGCAGCTATGCGCAAGAAGTTTTCAAAACGATCTGAACAAGCTCTTATTTTCTTGACAGTAAACCTGAGTTCACATCATTTTGACATCTTTGTCCGTGTAGCTACTTGTGCCTGTTCAATCACCAATCACTGATGAAGAGGATGACCTAATAACTACTTTGAAGACATGTCTCAATTACTCATGTTGTTTTGATTCAGCCTGTTGTGTAGATGCATCCAGACAAACATGGTCTCAACAGATTGTTCCATATTTTTGACATCTATTCTTATTGCTGTAAAAACGGGCGTTTACATTTTCTGTCTTAAACTGTAATCTAAAATAAATATTCTTCATTGTCTAGGGACAGATATTGTTAAACTACATGATATCTATAATTAATTATTATGTGTGTGGCAGGAAAATATTCTCTACTATAGTATCGGCAAACTAAACTGACGACTAAGCTCTTATGATGCATCACATCTTTTATGGCTCCAGCCCTCAGCTTGGTTTGCGGATACTATAGCTGCCAAGTGGTGTCGACATACCTGCGTGTGTATTGAAGCGACGCGCAATTACTTATGTTTCTTGTTTGATTTAATTTAAGGAAAGAAATACATTGATTGTATCCTGTTTAACTTTCATGATAAATAAATTGTTGTGTTATTAACATTCATAAAGCAATAATCAAATAATAAGTTATGTGAAATGAGCAGCTTTTATACTGTGATAAGACTGATAAGTCTTTACACAGTTTTCAAGTTTGTGTGGGTTATAGTGGACAATTTTGACAATAGTGATGACAAGCCAGTGTCGGCTGCTAGGAACCTGTTGGACGCCTGCACAGGCATATGTTTACATTAGTTGTGTTAGTGAGGCTAGCTGCTCTACTTCATATCATTATATTCAGTATTTGATTGTTTGCAGTACCATTTATAATGTGATTTTTCTAGTTTAAGTGAGAGAATATTTTTATTGATTTGTTCTGAGTGAGGGAAATTAAAATAGCTCGAAACAATTTCAGTGTTTTATTCTATAATTACACAAATATTATAATGCAGCCTTGACTAAACCTGAACACTGGATAATATTTACAGTATGCATAGCCTACTTTTTGATTTGTTTTTTTGCATCCTCAATACCTTGTTTCAGGTTTTGGGAGAATTTTCTAAGAAATGATGTTAGTCTATTCACATGTGCAGGGTCCATTTTTGCAACCTTTTCTTTCCCTCTGTAAAACATGGACACTGCTAGCTGTGCAGCGCGGCGCACAGGGTAAGATTCGGCTAACCTCTGAACTAGCTGCTCATTGTTTGCTAGATACCTCAATAGAGTTCGAAGTGGCATTTTGTCTGATATCACTTGAAGGATGTTTCAATTGAGCACATATTCTGGTACTTCTGGAGCAGTTCTCTTTTCAGCTGCAGTTGAGTCCTGAGTACCTCAAACTGCTTAATTTGGTCTTGCTTGTTGTATTCAATGCCTGGTAAACGCCTTATCTGTAACATTTCATTTTATTACAGCTGGAACAACAATTTGTAGCAAATAATTGCATAAAATACGATCCACACACTATATTTTTACTAAACTTCAGAGAGGTAAATAAATAAGTTAATTATATGTATGTGCCACATGTGCTTAAGTCGCGTTTAGTAAAAAAAATATGTGAATGCAATGTAAGCAGGTACGTAGTAAATAGTTAGTCCAAACTCTAGCTGTAAATAAGTCATTAAAGGCTTTAGCAATAAGAGCATGATACTGTGATAATTAAAACTAATTATTTGGACCTTTAATTTTAAAAAAAGGTTAAGAATGACAATTAATAGTCATACCTGGGAGCGAGCGTGATCAAGTTTCTTTTGCAGCTCTAGGACCTTCAGACTGCACTCCTGGGATTCCCGCACCTTCGCGGTGTTGTCGTGGAAATCTCGCTCGACACTGAACAATGGATTGGTCAATAAATAGAAAGCACAACACCAAATTATGTAAAGCTAAAAATAAAAACTACGTGTAAATACCTTCGTATGATTTCGTATACAATTGGCAAAAAATCTACATCTACTTCTTGCACAGATAACGGGGTGAAATTGTTTTGTTCGGGATTATCGGTATTGTTATCCATCATATAAACTCAATAATACAAGCAACTTTAACACAAAATAAAGATCACTTGCCTAACAATAAGAAACGCTATTCGTATTTCACGTCCACAACGAAAATATATTTCTATAAAAAATTGCCGCAACGCTCAGCAGCCATGTCAAATGAATGTCAATTGTAAAAAAGGTATGTTACGACAGCGGTTTTTATAGACACTCAAACATGCTGGCACAGATAACAAATTCTTTTCCGAAATCACACATCATGTCAATGTGACGCTGTCATTGTCAAATAGTTGCGTGTTATGGCGTAAACATCTTAGATCGTTAGTTGATCAGGAAATAAATTTACGATCAATGACATGATCTTGTGTTAAAATCTAGGATAAATATAAGAAAATAACAATGGATGAAGTTGCTAAACTAGAACACTTATCCTTAGTATCAAAAATATGCACAGAACTGGACAATCACTTGGGATTGAATGACAAAGATTTGGGTAAGTGCTGTTACTTTTACGTTTTACATGCCTTTTTGTTTACAAGTTTGTGCATTCACCGCAAAAAAGTTAGCGTTTCCGGCATCTCCACGATTTGAGAGCACTCCCCTAGCAGCCACAGCCAGCATCGGAATCATTGGCGTCGACATTTCGAAAGAAGTCCAGTTCCGCGGCCACTTGGAGGGTAAGGCCAAATTAGCCTCGATGAAGCTCCGTGTGCTCAATAGATCGAGACAGTATTTCACGCCGGCTCACCGCCTACAGCTCTATAAGGCGCAGGTCCGTCCACATATGGAATACTGTTGTCATCTGTGGGCAGGGGCTCCTCAGTACCAACTCCTGCCTCTAGACCGCATTCAACGGAGAGCGATTCGAATTGTCGGCTGCCAGCGTGTTTCCGATCGGCTTGATCCCTTAGCACTGCGTAGAGATGTAGCCTCGCTTTGCATTTTCTACCGCATGTACAATGGGGAGTGTTCCGATGAATTGTTCGGATTAATCCCCGCCGCTTCCTTCCGCCATCGCCCTACGCGACAGCTTTTCCATTCTCACCACGTAGATGGTTGGCAGTCCTCAACTGTGCGTTTCTCCCGAAACTTTCTGCCTCGCACAGCCAAACTCTGGAATGAACTGTCGCCTGCGGTATTTCCGGACCGTTATAACCTTCAAGCCTTCAAGAAAAGAGCGTACTCCCATCTTAAAGGCCGGCATCGCACCTACAACTCTTCTGGTGTTGTAAGTGTCCATGGGCGTCGATTATCGCTTACCATCAGGTGATTCGACTGCTCGTTTGCCTCCTATATCATAAAAAAAAAAAAAAACACAATTATATTAGTACTAATTTGTTTTATTGGTTACAGCGGAGTTTATAATCGATTTGGCTGACAAGAACCCAAACTTCGACTCGTTTAAAAAGGCACTTACCGAGAATGGAGCTGAATTCTCAGACTCGTTCATGACTAACTTACTTCGGATCATTCAGCACATGAAACCCACAAACAGTAAGGCAGAAACTAATGGAAAAGAAAGACTCAACTCAAATCCTTTAGCCAATAAGTTCCCAGGGTTAGCTATACCCAATGAGAAACCTGTGTTCTCATCAGACGAGGAAAGTGATGATGAGAAGAAAAAATCCAAAAGACTTACTACTAAAGAGATATTTAAAGATGAGAAAAATAAATCCTCAAATGACAATGTAGTTGATCAAACTATGGCCGAGTTGGAAGCTTTAGCTCCTTCTTATTCTGGTTCAAAAAAAGTAAGCAGAGAAGAACCCAAGAAAGAGGAAGATCGCAAAAGAGTACGCAGTAGTAGCAGGGATCGTAAAGATGGTAGAAGCAGGAAAAGAGATGGGTTAAGAGACAGGAAAAGAAGCAGAAGTAGACATAGGAGAAGCCGCAGCAGAGATAAAAGGAGTAGAAGCAGAGATAGGAGAAGTAGGAGTAGAGATAGAAGGCGGAGGTCCAGGAGCAGGCAGCGCCATAGATCGAAGTCCAGGGAGAGGCGTAGGAGGTCCCGATCGAGGGGCAGGCGGTCAAAGTCTCGGGAACACCAGTCTCCATCCCGGGACAGAGATCAGAAGGACAGATTTGGTGACTATGGCAAGACGGGAAGGAAAAAGAGTCCTGAGGTTGAGATGACTGATGACCCCGAGCCAGGAAAGGTAAGACTAATTTATATTTATGTTCATCAAGAACAGTTTTTAAGTATTATAGAATTGTGTGTTTGTTTTAGCATTATTTTGCTGTGTCCCCAACCATTATTAATGCATACAACAGTTATTTTTTTGTTGGTACTTCTTAAAATGCGTACGAATTTGAGTGGCTCAGCCTGAGGCATGCTTGCCCCATGCGGTGAGCTGCTCGCAAGACCAAACGAGTCCTCTTCTCGCTCTGTGCGTGGCACGTTCAGATACACGTACAAATTACGCCAGGCACGCACACTGAGGGGCCTTGGGGCAAGGTCAAAAGACCGCCCAGCTCGCCGCGTCCTGCTCGCGCACAGCACGTGAGCGCGTACGAATTAGAGCAAAGTAGCTGAGCCGTGCGTACCTCAACCCTAGGCTGCTCAAATTTTGTTCAGTTTTCCCAAAAAATGGCATCACAAGACGGCAATTAATTCCAACAAAATCGGGCTGGACCTACATACCACAAACTATTGTTCTTTCCAGATCTACAATGGGCGAGTGGCGAACATCGTCCCGTTCGGGTGCTTCGTCCAGATCGAGGGCGTGAGGAAGCGGTGGGAGGGGCTGGTGCACATCTCGCAGCTGCGCTCCGAGGGCCGCGTCACCAACGTGTCTGATGTCGTCAACCGTGGCGACAAAGTCAAGGTATGTTTAACCACCAAGTATTCTAACTATTTTGAATCAGGCCTCAGAAACGAGAGTATCACCCATCCTGATCCTGCACCAAGTATTGAGTAATTTATCCTAATGCACAAATGATGTATTTAAGTTGTATGCTAGTTAAGTTAGTTATAGCAGTAGTTAATTAAAGCTGTCATCATCATCCCTCTGCTCGGAACAGGCCTCCTCTCGGCACAGGCCTCCTCTCATGCATGTGGTCCACTTTGACTTCACTTTATCTTTGAATTTCTTCTCAGATGTATGCAGGTTTCCTCAAGTAAAGCTGTGTATCATTATAATTATAATTCACCATGTTACTGCATGCATATGAATAATGGCGACCACATAATTTTTTGTCAAGTAAGGTGGTAAGATAAAATCTACTAATGTACCTACTTTTTAGATTTTAGTAAAGAAATGCGAGGAAATTTCGGGTAAATATCCACTAGATATGTGCGAAGATGTGTGTTCATAATGTTTGACACCTCTGTCGCGCCGAGCGCAATTCGGACCGGAAAGAGTCAGGTAACTGTTTGCATTCTGTCATGTGGCAACACTGGCAGTGAGATGACAGTGCTAATGGCGGGAGGTGGTGCCACGGGCTGAGTCGGCGCCATCTGGCGAGAAGATCCTGGTAAGTGCTCGTGCATGATTTGTGTACTATAATCGACATTCCAAGCTACAGGGGATTAACCAACGGTCGCTGATTAATGTTGTTTCACGTAGTCCAATCTCGAGGTTTTAGTACCTCTGAAAGACAAGGGATTTGGACAGGGAACGCCCGGTCAGGCTTCCCAGGAGTGTGTTGAGGCCACACTTTCAAGGTACTTTGGCCGATTATGAGTTGGAGTAAAAGGGCCAGGTCTAGGGGGCTAGGAGGACCTCGCGGGGGCAACGCCCTCATGTCCAGCTGGTGCGTAGAGCACCGAGGTACTGACAGGCAGTACCTGCGCTGGAGGCTTAATCGACCGTACGGTGAGTCACTGGATTGGCCAGCAGACCAGACCCTCGGATATAATCTATACATATAAATGGCTATGTCCTGACTGACTCACTCACTCACTCACTCATCAACGCACAGCTGAAACTACTGGGACTGGAAACTTGAAATGTACACCAGAACTTTCTTTTATGACGTAGGCAAGGGATAAGACGGGATTTTTGGAAATTCCACCCCTAAGGTGGTTAAATAGGGGTGCAATGTTTGTATGGGGAAAACATTATTTTTTTAACTAGACTTGAAACTTTGTAGAAAGATTACTTATTAAGATACTAAAAAAGTACTTTCAGCGTTTTAGAAAATTCCACCCTTAAATAGGGGTGCAATGTTTGTATGGGGGAAACATTATTTTTTGAACTAGAGACTTGATACTTTGTAGAAAGATTACTTATTAGAATACAAAAATGTTATGCGTGGTCTGTATAAAAAAAAATACGAGTTGACTTGAGAACCTCCTCCGTTTTTTTCGTCGTTTAAAAAATACTTTCTGCGTTGTAGAAAATTCCACCCCTGGCAGGGGTTAAATAGGGGTGCAAAGTTTGTATGGTGGGAACTTTTCCTTTTGAGCTAGAAACTTGAAACTTTGTAGACAGATTACCAGAGCCCGGATTTTTCACAGCAAAACAAAACACTATCGTAATCTAGCCAGTGATAGAATTCATTATTTTATCGATATCGAGTTATTAGGTATATAGGTACAAAAATAACGTGCCGATATTATTTTATATTATTGACAATTTAAAGTGTGCAAAACAACCTTTTTATATTTTTTAATAAAAAACTAGAAGTGTATTTTTCTTCCGAAAACGCCATAAGGTATTTGAGCCAACTGAAAGTGTTTCTTGTGTCTGCTTCTCATTGATCCATTTATACAGCCAATCACTATTACACAAATAAAATGCCATGTGCTGCTGTGTGTTCTGACGTGGATTACGAAGAAGAAATTGCATTTGTTTCTAATATATAATTTCATACAAACTTAGTAGTTTTTTTATTAAATATTTATTTTATTTGGTGACGTTTTTTCTTCTACTACAATTATCGATATCGATGAAATAATTTTTCTACCACTGGCTAGATTACGATAGTGTTTTGTTTTGCTGTAAAAAATCCGGGCTCTGCATATTACTTACCTATTTGAATACAAAAAAGAACTTTAAGCGTTTTGGAAAATGCACCCCTAAGGGGGTTAAAAAGGGGTGAAAAGTTTGTATGGAGAGCAAGAAAATTTTAAAGTAAGGGATTTGTAACTTAGGTCTTAGCCCGTATGCTAAAAGACTGCAAAATAAATTTCAGCGTTTTTTTATTTATCTTCTAAGAGGGTTAAAAGTGGGTTCGAAGTTTGGATAGAGAGCAAGAAAATTTTGAAGTAAGAGATTTGACTGTTTCTATGAAGACTAGAAAAAAATATTGGGTGTTAAACGAGGTTCACCCCTAAAGGGGCTAAGGAGTTGGAAATTTATACGGGGAACAAGACAATTTTAAAATAAGGGAACTGTAACTTCGGTCAAGGACTAGAAAACAAATTACTGCGTTTTTTATATTCTTCCTCAAGGTTTAGATTAAAAGGGGTTGAAAGTATGGGGAACATGTACTTTTTGAGGTAAGAAATTTAATTTAAGAAGTTAATCATCATTAATCAATTAATAATAAAAGGCTAATCAAAATAATTTATTCTCTAACTCCGCATGTGATAATTTTACTTTCAAAACTTACCGGGAGCCCGGACTAACGTAATTAAAACTACTAAACGGAATTAGGCAAAAATAATCAGTAGGTAATGTAGATTAGTAGATATTAAAAAAACCTTTAATACATTATGAAAAACAAAGAATTCAAGTAGTTAGAGACGTGTGATAATACTTAAAATATCTATATTTTTAAAACTGACATTTCAATTTAGGTTTAGCAATTTAAACCTTTTACGCCTAAACCCAGAACGGAATTAGATGAACATTGGCATAGAGATAATTTGAGACCCTTGGAAGGATTTAGGATAGTTTTTATCTCGAAAATCATCCCTAGAAGAAAATTCTGGAAATCAACGAATAATTTAAACCCTAAGTTGGCCTTGCCTGTGAGCGTAGCTGGGTTGCATGAGCCGAGTGATATAGCCAATGCGTTTCAGCGCCACTTTAGGTAGAAACTTTGCTTACGCCAGGACGTGTTTCACATACACGACTTGGGTCTAGAGGGCACCACAACCTCGCATGATTGACAGCTAGCTCACTTTATTCTGTTTGACCATGAATATCTGTTACAGATCAAAGTTCTGTCAGTGACGGGACAGAAGGTGTCGCTCACCATGAAGGATGTCTGCCAGGACACGGGCAAGGACCTCAACCCCACCTCGCACGCGCATCTAGAGGTCAGTTGACAACTAGATAGACAAACTTTACCCAAAAATTAAATTTATATTAAGTTACTTACCTTATTCCAGTTATTGTTATTTGCTAAAGACATACTTTTAAATGATATAAACTTTTAGGCCAATATAGCTACATTTTTACAAGCTTTTATTTATTTTCCACTGTTGATATGTAAGATGTTCTTCAACATTTCCAAACCATTCTACAGACACATATTGGTATCCGATTTAGTAAGCATACTTTTACATAACTATACCAAATACCACAACCAACAGCTGATCTAGTGATGGAGACCGAAAGTGACCATAGCAACTCCCTAAACTACACAAAATAAAAAAAGTCTTTGTACCTCATTGAATGTAACATATAGGTTTTCATATTGTGTTTATGCTGTTGTAGGCGGAACGCGAAGGCCGCAACCCGGACCGGCCGCCGGTGGCCGCAGCGGTGCTGGCGGGACTCCAGGGCGGACTCGACCCCGACGAGGACTCCAGCCGCAAGCGCGTCACCCGGGTCTCGAGCCCGGAGCGCTGGGAAATCAAACAGGTAATCTTTTTAATAAAACTGGTCTAGGGACTGACTAAAAAATTAAAACGGGCTGCCACTTATAATATTTAGGGATTTTTTGTATTATTTGGCATTTGCATTAACAAGTGGTTCCTCAACTGTTATTAAGACTTCTGTCTTAATAACAGCCTACTGAAATTTAAAATCGTTCTATTATTTTCTACTTATTCTCATTTTTAGGGTTCCGTTTCACCATGTCCGTCTGGCCGTCCGTCCGTCCGTCTGTCCGTCCGTCTTCGGCTTATCTCAGTAGCCATTACTACTAGAAAACTGTAATTCGGCATGGGTATATATATAAATCAATCACGCCAACAAAACAGAAGAATAAAACTTGAAAAAACATTTTTTTGGAGTACCGCCCCTACACCTAAAGCTTGTTCAAAAATATTATGGGTTTTTAGTGATTCGTTTGCGAGATATTGGGCTTTAAAGCCCAAATTTTTGTTCTAGTCATGGGTCCCCCCTGCTGGCTAAATGGCTGCTACTGGGAATGTGAAAAAAATCGTAGCAGTAGTACATATAATGAATTTAAAAGGAAAACTATCACGGTTAAGTAGGCATAACTAGTTACCGAGCAATAATCGTCCAACTAAAAATGTACTTATAAAGGCCAACTTCCGTACAAATTCGGCCGATGCAACCATTTAGTTGGCGCGCGCGTGTCGATGTAACTAAGAAAAACAGGCAACTACGGAGCCCGCGTACACTGCGCGTGGCCCGACACGCACTTGGCCGATTTTCATTATTATGTGACACGACTTGTTGGTATTGGTATTAACATTTTTTTGACGGCGTCCTCACAGACGTTACTTGCCCGGCTCTAGGGCGCACATTTTGAGTATTGCCAAGTCTAGGTGAAACACCCATTCACATTCATTAATGATGGTATAAATCATTAAGTATTTTTTTAAACAAAATGTACACTTGACAGATGATATCATCAGGCGTGATAGATAAGAGTGAGCTGCCTGACTTCGACGAGGAAACTGGTCTCCTGCCCAAAGAGGAAGACGGCGAAGCGGACATAGAGATCGAACTAGTCGAAGACGAGCCCCCGTTCCTCCAGGGCCACGGCCGGGCGCTCCACGACCTGTCCCCCGTCAGGATAGTCAAGAACCCTGACGGCTCTCTAGCACAGGCCGCCATGATGCAATCAGCGCTAGCAAAAGAAAGGAGAGAGCAGAAGATGATACAGAGGGAACAAGAGATGGAGAGCTTACCAACCGGTCTTAACAAGAACTGGATAGATCCTCTACCAGAAACCGATGGTAGAGCGCTAGCGGCTAACATGAGGGGAACTGGTATTACGCCTCAGGATCTGCCGGAGTGGAAGAAGCATGTGATTGGTGGAAAGAAGTCCTCGTTTGGCAAGAAGACGAATTTGTCGCTGTTGGAGCAGAGGCAGTCGCTGCCGATTTATAAACTCCGGGATGAGCTGACTAAGGTAAGTTTCTTGAAGTATTATTATTATTATTATTACTTACTAGATACGTATCTATATTTCAGGTATAATCTATCTGGAAATGTAAGAGTAAATTCTGTCAAACGAATGTGAACAATAAACGACTTTGTGCTCTGTTCCTAAGGTAGATTATGCTTGCATTTTTTGAACAATACTTACTATTACAGTTTCGGACGTACTGTACCTACCTCAACTTACCAGTCTTTGGCGTGAATTCTTCTTCTATGAAACTTTTCGATTCCTCTAAACCACGCGTTCTTTTCCAGGCGGTATCCGACAACCAAATCCTCATAGTAATCGGCGAGACGGGCTCCGGGAAGACCACCCAGATCACGCAGTACCTGGCCGAGTGCGGGCTCACGGCGCGCGGCAAGATCGCGTGCACGCAGCCTCGACGTGTCGCCGCCATGTCGGTGGCCAAGCGGGTCGCTGAGGAGTTCGGTTGTAGATTGGGACAGGAGGTCGGATACACCATTCGATTTGAGGATTGTACCAGCCCTGAGACCGTCATCAAGTAAGTATTACGTCCTAATGACTCCATACATAATCGTATCGTCCGTGGTTGCTAGATAGTTTGATCATTCGGACGTTTAATTTATGTCTGAGTCTGAGCCAGTACCCGACAACTACATAAGTGTCCAAAGTTTAAAGTAGGGGTATGTTCTGTCCCTTTTCCGCAAAACGCAACTTCATATGAAACGGTTGTCGTTTACTATGACGCTCGCAGATGCTGAACGACGTCAATAACTGCGAGCGTTTTCTCTCTCTAACAAGCAATATTAAACGATTGTAGCTTCGTAATTCTTTGACATATAGAATGGGATTTTCGTTACTAGGCATATTTTTTTGCCTTCTTTATTTTGGAGCAATAATAATTTTCGAGTCCACCCGTATTGTCAGGTTGAACCGTTCCATTTCTGGACCGCACCCGCACCAATGCGTTTAATCATCATCAATTTAAGAGGTCTCTTATCGGTGGAGCAATCTCCATGTACCTTTCTCTTGAGCGTTTTCTTGGACAATCTGAGAGGACACGATTTACTTTTCTATGATTTGGTCCTTGACCGTCTTCTCTTCCGCCTCCCTTCTAGTTTCCCCTCCACTAAAGTTTAAATATACTCGTGCCGTAAAAGGTGTCCAGACATGTTTCCTCTTCATTCTTCAACATTTAAGTTTTGAGGCGTTTAAAGCTAACTTTATTCCTTCTGTGCAGGTACATGACAGACGGTATGTTGCTCCGCGAGTGCCTCATGGACCTGGACCTCAAGTCCTACTCCGTCATCATGTTGGACGAGGCCCACGAGCGCACCATCCACACCGACGTCCTCTTCGGCCTCTTGAAGCAAGCCGTCCAAAAACGACCCGAACTCAAGCTCATCGTCACCTCAGCGACGCTGGATGCTGTTAAGTTCTCGCAGTACTTCTTCGAAGCGCCTATATTCACTATCCCTGGAAGAACTTTCCCAGTTGAAGTCCTTTACACTAAAGAACCGGAGACGGATTATTTAGATGCTTCACTAATAACAGTCATGCAGATACATTTGAGGGAACCGCCTGGAGATATACTCCTCTTCTTGACCGGTCAAGAGGAAATCGATACCGCTTGTGAGATACTCTACGAAAGGATGAAATCGCTAGGGCCTGATGTGCCTGAGCTGATCATCCTGCCGGTCTACTCCGCTCTGCCTTCTGAGATGCAGACTCGTATCTTCGAGCCGGCGCCGCCTGGGTCTCGCAAGGTGGTGATAGCGACGAACATAGCGGAGACTTCGCTGACTATAGACGGGATATACTATGTGGTGGACCCAGGGTTCGTTAAGCAGAAGGTGTATAATTCAAAGACTGGGATGGATTCGCTGGTCGTCACGCCGATTTCGCAGGTAAGAATAATCAAATATTTTTTTACATGGTAATTCTGTTCTCTATACTTATCCTTTTCAAAACCTGACGACGCGAAGCCATTTCATATAACATTAGAATTTTAATAGACAAAATTGTCTACGTTTCTTAATTTATCTGGGATATCAAAGGGGGAAAATTTGTACTACTTTCACTTAATCCGATTATTAACTGCATTTTAAACATAACAATTCTAAAGGATTTGCATTTCCAAATGTTGAAAACAAACGGGACAGCCATACCATAGGGTGGTACTCCACTTGTCCATGATCATTGCTCAATGTGCCTTTGATCAAAGATATTGGACGACTTCATCAAATTTACTAGAACCACTGACGACGAATGACATTTAATTCAAAATGGCTACGCAAATAGTATAAAAACTTGAACCAAGATATTGGGTAAGTGGAATGGGCCTCCGTCAAAGAAAATTCATTAAATATTGGATACAAATTGGACAAAGATCTTGGACAAGTGAAATGGGCACATACGTCAAAGAATTTTTATCAAATGTCTGACCTTAAAATTGGACAAAGATATTGTGAGTTGATGAATTTGAAATGTTGTGTATGGTGTATGGTGTATGGTGTATGGTGTATGGTGTATGGTGTATGGTCGCACTCGCAGGCCGCGGCGAAGCAGCGCGCCGGGCGCGCGGGCCGCACGGGCCCCGGCAAGACGTACCGGCTGTACACGGAGCGCGCCTACCGCGACGAGATGCTGCCCACGCCCGTGCCCGAGATCCAGCGCACCAACCTCGCCACCACCGTGCTGCAGCTCAAGACCATGGGCATCAACGATCTGCTGCACTTCGACTTCATGGACGCGCCGCCCGTGGAGTCGCTCATCATGGCGCTGGAGCAGCTGCACTCGCTGTCGGCGCTGGATCAGGAGGGGCTGCTGACGAGGCTCGGCCGCAGGGTGAGTTTAACGAGCTAACTAAGTGTCCTAGTCATCATTTCATTAGGGTTTATTAGTCTTAGCATCTTTTGAGATTATTGCTGCAATATTTAAAAAAGACGAGTGGGTTTTTGAAGCGCTCCACAACGTGGCTGTAAAACCCGAAATTTATCTAGGGAGACAAGGGATGGAAAATTAATGTTTTGTTTGTCATGCTCATGACGACAGTTCGATTGACCACTGAGGTGAATGAAGCGCGATCTTATGAGTTATTTTCTAGACCTTGATCTTTTGTATATAGCCGTATTTTACACAAGTACAAGATGAACATTAAGTCCGCCATTTGTACTTCTTATCTGTGCAATAAAGTTTAAATAAATAAATTAACGGAATCCTGCTCCAACCCGTTGTGTTTTGTTATTAATTATTGCTTTCTTTCCAGATGGCCGAATTCCCCCTGGAGCCGAATCTCTCCAAGATCCTGATCATGTCCGTGGCCCTCCAGTGCTCGGACGAGATCCTGACGATCGTCTCCATGCTCAGCGTCCAGAACGTCTTCTACCGCCCCAAGGACAAGCAAGCACTGGCTGACCAGAAGAAAGCCAAGTTCAACCAGCCCGAGGGCGACCATTTGACCTTGCTGGCCGTGTTCAATAGTTGGAGGAACAATAAGTTCTCTAACGCGTGGTGCTATGAGAACTTCGTGCAGATTCGGACGCTGAAGCGGGCTCAAGATGTGAGAAAACAGCTGCTGGGGATTATGGACAGGTGAGACATTTAGAGTTAATTTTGTCTAGTTATGTTAGAGTAATTCTATTTAGAAATTTTTGGTATGAAAAGTCATTTATGAAGTATTATGGTCAGTATTCACCAGAGAAGTGCTAACCTGTTTTCATATATTTAACACTCCGCATGCTTGATAGCTAGGTGTCACTTATACGGAAACACAGCCTAGCATATATCTGATGGATCACCTTTGGGTCTATAAATCTTTCAGTCTCCTAAAGTCTAGAATCCACAATGCTTTCAATGGCGGTTCGGGTGTTTCGCATCTTTTACAATGAGACGTAAAATATGTTTTTATTGAGTTTGTATGTATATGTTTATTAATAATACCTATGTTATCCAGGCACAAACTAGACGTGGTGTCCGCAGCGAAGAACACTGTACGCATCCAGAAGACGATCTGCTCCGGTTTCTTCCGGAACGCGGCCAAGAAGGACCCGCAGGAAGGCTACCGAACCCTCGTGGACAGCCAGGTGGTCTACATCCACCCCTCTAGCGCTCTCTTCAACCGGCAGCCCGAGTGGTAAGGCTCCATGCTTGTATACAGTAATGGAATGAATAACCAAAAAACACTTCCTTGAGGAACACCAGTCAGTATCCATTACTAAAAATGTTATGTCTCCCTTCCACTATCCTCCTAGCGTTTTCCCGGTTGTATCCTAAAGTCTGATAGATTAGACTGATTTGACGTAGGTACTAGATTAACGAAATTGACTGTAACTTAAAATCCCAAGACCAGTTTCCTCACGATGCTGTCCTGTGGCCCATAAAATATTAGGTAACTCCTGCACATACTAAATCTTCTATATTTTCCAGGGTAATCTACCACGAGCTGGTCCAAACCACCAAGGAATACATGCGCGAAGTGACCACCATCGACCCAAAGTGGCTGGTCGAGTTCGCGCCCGCCTTCTTCAAGTTCTCCGACCCCACCAAGCTGTCCAAGTTTAAGAAGAACCAGAGACTGGAACCACTCTATAATAAATATGAGGAGCCCAACGCGTGGAGAATCTCGCGTGTGCGCCGAAGGAGGAACTAGGGTTAAAATGTGTATAAGTTCAGGAAGAATGTTGTGTTTTGAAAGGACTGTAAAGGTCGTCACAGATGAGCGTGTGAACTGTTATTTCTATGCAACAGCTGACCTTCATACTGGCTGAAAGTCAAATGTATGCCATTTGTGCAGACAAGACCATGCATATTTATTTATTTAAGGATCACCAACATATAGTTTAATCATTGTAAAGTTACAATGATTAAACTATCTGTTGCTGTGGTCACCTGTAAGTACAGGTGACCACAGCTCACACACGTGTTTAATAAAGAATAAATACTAAAAAAGAGCAATATAACAAAAAAAAAACATAAAATAATAATAATAAACAAACAGAATGGTATGTACCTACATAGTGAATTATGCAGGTAGGACACATTCGACACAACCATGATACACAAACTAATACAATGTTATCAGTTTTATATGGTCCTTTCAATAATATTGAAAATAAATTTGTAAATATAGGGACAGTTGTTTTATTTAAACCGGGGATATTGAATAAAGAACCACATTTCACGTAAAACTACATACACTACGTGTGGCGGGATGGCAGGCGATCTGTGCGGGCAGCATATGTAAATATCAAGATAGGTATTTAAAAGATTACTTTATATTGTGTTTCCATTAATACGGAGAATACATTACATGCAGAAACCTGTTTGGTAAATAACAAATTACTATACGTTGCGCGTTGGTACATAAAAGGGGTTGTACTTTTTTTCTAAAGTTTTCGAATTAGAATCGAGTATAACTTTCATTTAACTATAACTGAACGACCGAGCGAAACGGACGAAGTTCTCCGTTTAAGCTTGGGCCAATATGATATCGTCTTTCCGGAAGTCCGGGTGTTTTCTATATGTCGGCAAAGAGAATATAACCACTACGTTCTATATATGTATGTCGGTATGAATATTTCATGGAGCGTGTCCATGTTTTATTTATTCAGTGGCCTATATCCTACTAATATTATAAATGCGAAAGTTTAGATGTTTGTTACTCAATCACGCTTAAACAGCTGAACCGATTTGAATGAAATTTTGCACGAAGATAGTTTATAGCCTGGATTAAAATATAGGTAAGTTTTTATCCCGAGTCCACGCAGACGAAGTCGTGGGTGGAAGCTAGTGTATAATAAAAAGTAAATCTGAAATTAAATCCTCTTTTACGGTGGCGTGAGTTCACTGCGTGCCATCGTGGTGCCATCACTTACGGAGTAACTTAGTATGTCAGCTCTACGCTATCGACGACATCCTCTTCGTCGCATCCTCATGACTGAGGGTCGTGACTACACGAGGTCGTTGCTTTGCGCACTAATGCTCTCCACACTACATTACGTTTTATTATTGCCAATATCGTAACGTAATAGCTGTAACCTAACCTAACCTAAAAATATGACACGCATAAACAAAACGTAACCTGTCAAAAGAAATCACAGCTGATTTGATTTTACGATTTACGATACAGTTCCGTGTTAAGATGGGCTTATTTTTAAGGGAAATTTAAATATTATTAGCCGGATACCATTAAAATTGATTATCCGTGGTGTAGTTTTATTTAATTCACCATGGATTTCTTCACGGAGGTGATCGGAGAGACTGTGATCCTAGGCCTGGACTCGCTCATTCTCGGCTTCTGTGTGAAGCAGCTAAGCAAGTGCAAGCATATATTAAACGCTTTACAGGTAGGTAAGACTGTTATTTAACTATATTTGTCTTGTATCCTCTTTGCCGGTTGTTATGAAATCGTTTTTCCGAGGGTAAACAATTGCATAATAATAACAAACCTTGCGGATGCATGGTTAGATTTATAGCTGTGTAGTTTTAGCTAGTGGATATTTTAATATGCTTTTTATCAGATTATGTACAACCGCTTTAAATGACGATGTTAAAAGAGCGAGGGATTAGAGGTTAGCATTATTTTTTAAGATCCATTTACATCTCTAAATACTTGAATTGACCGTAATTTTCAACTTAACCTTGTTTGTGGTTATATATTTGTAATTAATCAAAACCAACCAAATCCTCTGAGATATAGATAAATTTAAAATAACTTTCTTTTACTCGGACTTGAAAATTGTAC
Organism: Epinotia bilunana; assembly: GCA_947049275.1. Lineage (NCBI taxonomy): Eukaryota > Metazoa > Arthropoda > Insecta > Lepidoptera > Tortricidae > Epinotia > Epinotia bilunana. Next base: position 22,446,166 of record OX346260.1, on the reverse strand, counting down.
AGCTTTAAAACATATCATCATCATATCCGCCGAAAGGCGTCCAGTGCTGGACATAGGTTTCCCCCAAAGAGTGCCAGTGATCTGTCTTGCACCACAAATATATTTTGCAATAATCTGTGTCAAATTTATTTATTACTTCAGACAGCACCAGTGTTGGACATAGACTCCTCGCTCAGCAAAGAGATCAGCAAGTACCCCAACAACCTCATCCCCTACGTGGTGATCCGGGGCCTGGTGAAGCCTCTCGGGAACCCCATCACCAGCAACTACAACAACTCTGTCACAGGTGTTGTTCAGAGGTGAACCTAGTTTTATAATGTTTTTGTATATCTAAAATGTTATTCTTTAAAATATCATTATGTTTAACATTGGTTGCCATTGTCACGATATCGCGTCCTAATTATACGTAATATTTGCGCCTCGGCAACATATGGGTTAGGTCTTTAGACAGACTTAAACTACTGCCAATATATTTTTACACTTACATTTTTATAAACTTCAACCTATTTATTTTCGCAAAATCATAAAGCATTTTCTAAAAGAACGTGAAACATAAACATAGAATCCCTGAAAACGTGACTATGTTTTACTGGAATCTTGTGTGGAAATGTTTTAATGAAATTTAATGGAAGTTGTGAAAAGTTTTAAGACGTGAAATACATGTTGCATCTTCGCTGGTAGACCAGCACGTTTTTTAGTGGAATATTTTTTTCGTAACATACCATGGAATTCTGCAAAGTAACGCCTGATTCATTCAATTACGTGAAATAGCCCTATTGACAGGAGATGTTTTTAAAGAATAAGTATGAGTCAAATATAAATTTAAAAAAAAATATATATTTTCAGATTCCATAGATCCATGGGTTAGTTACAAAAACACTTATAAAACTACATTAGTAAACTAATATTAATGGCAACTACTACTTATTTTTAGGTCTTAACACATGAAGGTTGAGCTGTATCAGCGGAGAATATCCGAGTCCCACCTCTGCTATCAGTCAAAGACTGCTACAGTAAAAACACAGTAGCAGAGGCAGACCCATGAATAGGCCTATTTACAGTCTTTTTCATGTACTTTTTTTTGCAGGCTTACAATAAAGGAACACGTGATAGCGCGCACGTCTGCCGGCTTCTGGTCGGATCAGACACGCACCATCCACGAGGTGTGCAACTCCTGTCCCTTCGTGCTCAGCAGCGGCAAATACAGCATCGAGGTTGTCGACGCTCTCGCGGCAGAGTTACTTGGTGAGTAGTGTTGCAGGCTATAATAGGATCTGTTCTGGTCGGACCAGACGCTCGTCATCCACGAGGTGCCCCTTTGTGCTCAGCAGCAGCAAATTCAGGATCGAGGTTGTCTACGCGCTCGCGGCAGAGTTCCTTGGTGAGTAGTGTTGCAAGCTACAATAGGATCTGTTCTGGTCGGACCAGACGCTCGCCATCCACGAGGTGCCCCTTTGTACCCAGCAGCAGCACAAACAGCATCGAGGTCGTGGACGCGCTCGCCGCAGTTACTTGCTGTACTTGGTGTCGTACTCACAATAGGATCTGGTCGAATCAGACGCGCACCATCTAGGAGGTATGCAACTCATGCCCCTTGTAAATACCCTATAATTTAAAGAATGAAGTTTGTTTTTTAATGATTTCGTAGCTGTGATCTGCCTTGCGTTTTGTTTATTTTCGGTTGAAGAATAAGGGCTTCTCGGTAGGTATTGACAAGACAAGACTCGGGTAATAACTGTGTTTATTCAGAGAAAATGTATGCCTTATATACTATTGCATTTCCTTGTGTTCCCGTGAGTGGAAACTGCTATCAAGGTTACAGTACAAAGTCCAGGCATGTGCAGGCGGCTATGCCGAGGGCGAGTAAGGTAAGTTTATTTTCTTATATATAAAAAAATATTTTAGTGAATTGAATATAATCAATATAATAGGTTTATTTTTTTTCCTTTTAAATATTATCTTGTTTTTTTTGTATAATGGAAATAATTTCCTATTTTTTGTCTTAAATTATTATCTAGTAATTTAATATAATGAATATTTCATATAGCTTGTTCTTCTATTTAAAATATAATCTAGCATCACTGTTAAAAATAAATTAATAATTTTCCCTTTTATTTAGACTTATTTTAATGAATTTGACATATTCATTTCTTTCCTGGCCTGCACCCTGGCTGTGCATTGCTAATAGGATTTACTTATTTTCTCTATCACTACTACGCACGATGGTTGAAAACATCGTCATATAAAAATTTCAACTACTTTTAGGTGATCAGTCTAATCGTACTGTGAAAACCTTACATGTCTTAGCCTTCTCGGATATATACTGATTTTAAGGAAATTGAAAATAATTGCTAAAATAATGTTACTACGGTATGGTTAAAATTCGGTGTTTGTAGGTATGTGGGTCTATACTAATTATTACGAATACTTGTGCGCTATGAAAACAATTTTTATATGGGTCATCGATAATATTGGTTCTTAAAAAACAATCTAATTGGAAAGTAAGTCTAAAACAATGCGCGAGGCTTTATTATAAAATTTGTACGTCGGCTGTATCGTCAGCTGTCGCGTGCCAGAAGGACATGTACTTGTGATATTATGACCTCAATTAGAGAAGCTCTAAGATTAAAAACTAGTGTAGTTTACACTTTAAAAACATGATTCTATCTTTGAACTATTTTTCTACGTACTTCTTTTAACTTTTATTATTTTGTAATTTTTAATTAATTATACTTTTGCTAAGTTATCAGATGGCCAGTCCAATAACTAGGTAATGTATAATTGACAATAAAGGAATGTCTCTAATATTGCGATATTAAAATTAAGTTGGGCTTATTAAATTTTAGTGACACTAAATTTACACATTATTTACGAAGTAGTTCTTACTTAGCTACTTTTCTAAAATAAGTAAAAAAAATATATATTAAGATTATTTCAAAGTATACGATACGATTTCGACGTCTTCGTTATTTCGTCTCGTCTCTCGTCCTCGAAGCTGGCTGGCTGCTGGTGGCTGCAGTGTGCTCTCTCGGGACGGCTGCGTCGGTTTCTGATGCGGGCCGGGAAAATCCTGGACTCCCTCGAACATGGGCCGGGATAACCCTGGACACCTCTTCTGTCTTCTCATGTTCATGTCGGTCATCTTGTCTGTCTGGCTGTCGCAGTGGATCTGGTTGATGCTGGCTCTGGCTGGTGCTAGGTTTGTGGTCGATGCGCTGCAGTGATAGTTTTGGCTGACCGCAAATTGTGTGGAACTCGGCATGGTTTTAATTTATCGTCGCAAGGCAGGTCGCTGCGAAGCGACCTGCCCTGGCAGGATCACTATCTAAAAATGTCCTGCCAGGCCTGGCAATGTCGCCATGAAGAGTTAGGGCTTCTCGGTAGGTATTGACAAGACAAGACTCGGGTAATAACTGTGTTTATTCAGAGAAAATGTATGCCTTATATACTATTGCATTTCCTTGTGTTCCCGTGAGTGGAAACTGCTATCAAGGTTACAGTACAAAGTCCAGGCATGTGGAGGCGGCTATGCCGAGGTCGAGGTATTATGTTACAGTTTGTTGTGATTAAGTACTAATGAAAAATAGGTAGGAACTTTCCATCAGGTGTGCCGTGTGCCCTCACTACACGCAAATAATACTACCGGACTACCTCCTTCTTACTAAATATACCTTACGACCTCGTTGGCCGTTACGCTGGTACCGCAATGGCATTAATACATGACCTCAAGAGCCTAGCTAGCAGCAATAACATACTTGCTAGTAAGGAACGAATGCAATATGTCCGACATAAACGCAATAAGGTTAGCTAGACTGGTATATAATATAACACTAATCTTCCACAGACATGGACGTGATCTCAGACAAGTTCGAGCCCATGTCCCCTGGCGTGATCGACCACGTGTGGGGCTTCTTCTCGGGCGTGCGGCAGCGCGGTCTCCAGTCCATGGAAGAGATGCTCCGGGATGGCTCCTTCATCACCGCTGTAGGGGAACTAAGTGGGCCACCAGGAGCCCTGAAGATACAGCCGCCCAGAGACGGGCTGCCGCTGTACCTCACTACAGCTACGAAGTCCAGTTTGCTCAAGAGACTGGCTAGCTCAAGGGATTTTCTCAGGTAACTTTAGTGCAGTCTGTATATTTCTCCTTAGGCTCGAGGCCACGACGGAAATGCTACGGGGCCATCACTGCTGTAGGAGTGCAGAGTGGACCGTCAGGAGCCCTTAAGATACTGCCTCATAGGAATGGGTTACCCTTATACCTCACTACTGCAACAAAGTCAGCTTAAAGCCTGGCTAGCGCAAGGAATTTCCTGAAGTAAGTAATCAAGACTTCGTCATCTCGTATTTGCTGACAGATACATTCCATATGCGTGAACCACATCGATTTAATTGACAAACAGTTATATACCTGTGCAAATACAAGAATTACCAATTAACCACGATATTTAAAAAATAAAACTGACGGATAACGGGCAGGTATATGGAAATAACAATTTCGCTTGTGCCGGAATCGAGCAAGGGACACCTGGATATCGGCAGAAAACTGTCCTTGTCATACTTCTTTAGTAGGTCATCAACTCGCGAAAGGGTGGCGCGTCACGCGCGTGCTTACTGCGCGACACACGTGCCCACTACTTCGTTCGAATCGGGGTTTAATCGACAGTCCTTAATTGGTTTTCATTGCGTGCTAATTCTCGCTCAATATGTTCATCACTACCCAGTGAGTTTCACTTCAAAAAATCGGTTATTTTGGTTAAATTTATATTTTGGTTTTTTTTTGTGCTTCAGTGCGTGATTGCATGAAAATTCCCTCTGAAATTCCCCTAGATGTCCTGGGTATCCCCTTCGGATGCCCCTTAAACTTAAAATAACTGCGTGAAATTAAGCCACCGGGTTTCAAGACGTCGCGTAGTTGTTTCTTAAAGCATTCCGATATTTTACAACAAACATTTGGTTAAGTAATTCTCGTATTTATAAATAATTAATAACAGTTAATTAACATAAACCTGAAACTTATTATTTCGCTTTTGACGTATCGTAAGCAAGGCTCACGTAATGAATTTTAATGCTCACTTTTCCGACGTTTCGACACCTCATATGGCACAATTAATTGAATTTAATTGCCGAAACATGGTGAGTGAGGTGCCTACGTATCGGCTATCGTTCGTCATCAATAAACTGGATCGTGTTTAGTAATAGCTCATCTATTGACGTTTTATTGGGCGCTGTTTACGATCACAATGTTCAACGGTGTCATGTAAGTTTCGTCTTATGTTATAAACTTATTAAATGCCAATATGTATGTGCTTATTGGTATATCCAGGACCGACATAACTATTTGCATGTTAGGTATAAACTAGATGAGATAAGTAACTTTTGATCTCGGAACCTACGCGAGACATATATAAATGTTTTTTGTGAGTGGCCTATAGCTACTACTACTGCTACTAATTTATTGTACCGGTTTGCGACCACTTAGATGAGTAGAAAAGGTTATTTTCTGTTATTAGTTTTCCTCATTAAACAAGGAGCCGTTATAATTTCGCCATGTCTGTCCGTCCGGGGCTTACTTCAATGACATTACTATTAGAAAGCTGTATTTTGGCATGGATGGTGTACTCGTATCATATCCTATCAACCACGCCGACAATGTGGTAAAATAAAATCTGTGAATCATTATATTAGGGTATGTAGGATTCCTTTTCTAGACAGTATCATCTTAAGAATCATCGGCCCAACAAAGCAATCGCTTAGCCACAGTAGCCACGTGCCACAAACGCATTGGAATGAAAAGGCCACTTTACTTTACTCGATTAGCGATTCTATTTTTAAAGTAGTTTATTGTTTTTATACAAAATTGTCAACATTGCGTAGTGTTACATTAAGTAGTGTTTTTTTATTTACTTTTGGTCGTCATTTCCTTAGAAATAAAGCCGCCTTTTGGATGAAAAAGGCTTGAGGTTCGTAGCGTTTATTTTACAGACAATCACTTTGTTTACGACTTAACAATGAAAGACAATCGCATTGTTTACTAGGCACAAAGAGTAGTCAATTCGATATTTTAAAAAAACGCACTATAAGTACCTCTCCTCCACGTAAAGTAGGGATGTATTTTTCTCGTTAATCCTAAGGTGAATGTTGTCGTTGGATAACACAGTCAAAAATATTAAGAACTAATTAGCATTTTTCGATTCGAACTTTCGTATTACGAGTAAAGTGACGAGTGAAACTACATCATTAAATTTATTTGTTTTATTCAATCGGAGCGGCAACTAAGAAATGAGAACTTAGTTTAATTCGCATATCTCTATCTCTATCGCACTTGTGTATTCGAGCGACCGAGAGGGACATACTCGAACGCTTGAAGCTGGCGGTTCGCAGTAGCTGCTCCGTATGCCCATAAGATAACGTCACCACAGACGAGTTCGTTCAAAGCCAACATTGATTTCCAAACGTCACAGACTAATACAGACCCGCAGTATTATCGACATTTTATCGGCGTGATTTTTTATGTAGACGGGGCGTTTGAGAGAGACAGGAAATACAGATGTGAGTGAGCTGGAGGTTTATTTTGCTACTTCTGTATACCGACCACATTAACTTTTGTACTGTTTATTTTAATAGATAACTAAAACTATAGTGATTATTATTATAGTTGTTAAATACAACTTAATTATATTTTAATATTTATTTAAAGTCCGAATCAAGTAGCTATCTAAACCTCACGTACGTAGTTGTCTCAGAAACAGGACTTAGGTAGTTAAGGGTTCATGGTTTTGGTTTTTAATGAGGTATGTCCGTTAATGAAATTTTGTATAGGATGGAGATACAATGTATTTACGAAGGGCGCAGATTACGAATATATGAACAGTAATTATCGATGTCGATAATTTGTAAAAAAAATATCTTTCCCTGCACTCCTGATCTCTAGCGAGCGAGAGAGCGAGATACATCGTGCGAGCGAGAAAGCGGAGATAATGACGTATGAAAACCTAGCAGATACCAGTTCTATCCCTTTCTTACTCGTCGTTAAGTGCAAAACTAAGAAGAGATCGGGTATATAGAATACGTTCAATTTATTAGAGCCGATTGCCTTTTTCTTTAATCTGTGCCGAACGTGTGCCATTCTTTTTATCCATTATTCGGCTGGCAACACTACAGGTTTCTGGCAGGAAGGCCCCCTAAATGTACAGCCATGATAACATAATGCTCGACCTAAGATTAACACGACAGCAGTAGTAAATGTCACTACGGGGCGCCCGTAATGACATTTAATACGTGAAGCATGATTGAGTTTACTTTGAGCGTAGTTCGATTTGTGTGAGATCGTCCTTTCTATTATTTATTTATTTAGCCTAGAATGATCGGATGACTGTGTAAGACATCACCAAAACAATCTACATTAAATCTGCTAAAATTGGTTGTAGAAAATAATAATATTATTTACTGAAACGTAGTATTATCAAACCGCGATTCTTGACATGAGGACACTTATTCCAGAGTGCTGGTGGTGATCTTCGGCACTGTAGCGGTCCTAGCGGGGTCCCGCATCGCTTACAAGTACATAGCGCGACGGCGGCGGCGCGCGCGCGAGGACGGCGTCAAGCGGCAGCTGGCTGTCGGGCGGCGAGAGCGGCGCGCGCGGGCCCGCGAGCGCGACCTCAGCGAGGCGCAGCTGTGCGTCGTGTGCGCCGAGAACCCCAAGGAGGTGAGTGTGTGCGACTGCGAGTACGCGGGAGGAGCAGGCATTCCGGTCCCTCTCTAGTATTTTGATTTGTTGCCTAACAATAGGTAGACAACCACAGATTTGATTTGCGTGCCGCTCGGCGAAAAAGAGATCGAATGGCGATATGCGACTTGACACGGGCGCCAACTGTAACTGTCCGGGGAATTTACTTGTATTTACAAAAACGAATGTTCAGCTGCCAACGAATGTTCCTTCCTTCCGTCCTTGTCGTATCCTCATGGCTGAGGGGACGTGATGGCTATGGGCGCTCTTCAGCATCACTGCTAGCTGCTCGGTTCTCGGCTTCATGCATGCTGGCCTGAAGTGTGGCTCTAGCCACAGACGTTACCGTGTCCGCCCGACGTATAGGCATCCGTCCCCTGCTCCTCTTCCCTGCCATGCGACCAGTAATAATCAGCTTACGACTGTTAGAAGTACACAAAGTGGCACACTATTATACGGATATATGCATTATTATACGATACGATAATGATTGGAATACCCCCCCACCACTAGTATATTCTCGAGAATAGTAACTATTTGTTATTTCTCACGAAATATACACATATTTTCTTTCTTTCTTTCTGCCATAAACTATATATACCACTAGTGCAAATCCCCTTTTTTCAGATAATCCTCCTCCCGTGCGGCCACGTGTGCCTCTGCGAGGACTGCTCCGACAATATCACAGAGCACTGCCCCATCTGCCGGGAGCGGATAGAGTCGCGCGCACCCGCCTTCATCACGTAGCGAGTTAACGGGTAGTCAGGGATGTGGCGGGAGGGGCGAGAGTTCCATGGACATAAGCACACCAGCACGTTCTATCATGCGACGGCCGCGACATACTCTCGATTTTTCTCGCACTATATACCTCTTGATCTAAGTGTTCTAATAAGAAAGAGACGGATAGTGTGAGAAAAATCGAGAGAGCTCGCGCGCCGTCGCATGATAGCCGTGCAGTGCGCTTTCCTTTCAACAAGGGCATGCGTCATATTGCTGTCACACTTTCTTATTCTTTACTTAGACGGACAATGAGTGTGACAGCTCTATGACGCAGGCCTTCGTTGAACGGAAAGCGCACTGGTATGGAATTAGCTATTCAGATATGTGGTTTCACGAAGCTATAGCCCAGTCAAAGCTACTAAGAAATGCCAACTTCGTTCGTTCGTCTATCTCTGTCGCACTTGCTTATTGAAGCAGCAGAGAGGAAGATATTGCGAACTTCGACCTTGGCATTTCGTGGTAACGCCGCAGGAGTTGATTAATAACGACATTGACTGGCCATTTGACCGGACTTGCCTGTTTAGATTTGCAAAATTGTAACTTGTAGCTTAGTGAGCCGGGCCACTGTTTTCAATTAAGCCTGAACAACGGAGGGTAGCTCGCATTTAATTACAGGATTTATAGGCACTTTCTTTATAGTTTATTTATTTATTTGGTTTGCCAATAGACAGTACGCAATTAAAATTATATCTAACCTAAACTAGCTGAAGTGTATGTCCACTTACAGGCAGACGCAGCTTTCGCAGATATAGAGCCGGTTAACGGCAGATAGTAAGTAGTATGTTTCAAATCTGTTTCCATGGGAAGTTTGATAATTGTCTATGAGATGACAGCTGCCGTCGCCATATCGGTGTCCCCGTCCTTAGCGCTCGGCAGAATCAGCCAAGCCCCGTGCGCGTAGTATTGCAAGGAGTATGCGCGTTGTATGCGTATCCGTGCAAGCAGCACAGTGGAGATAATGAAATCGGGGTAAAGAATTCAATGCAAATGATGAATTTAGATTAATATGAAGATTCGTTTCGCATGTATTCGATGCCTCACGTGAACGACGAGTTCAATCAAACCCTGCTACATGGCAGTTGCGCCGCATGCGAGTTGTTGCACCATGTAAATGGACCTTAAGTCGGACGGTGCAATTCTGTTGTAGTTAAGGACTCGTGCAGGTGGAAGCATGCAATTGAATACAGTTTGTCTGGTCAAATAAGATTTCTTTTACTGTTATGACATTGAGCTTGTATTAATTTAAATAAAGGGTCAATTGATAAATCAACATGTGCCGCTCTTCACAGGAGGGACTTTAGCGCTCCAGGAAGTATGCCATTGAATACAGTTTGTCTGGTTAAATAAGATTTTTTTTACTGTTATGCCATTGAGCTTGTATGAATTTAAATAAAGGGTCAATTGATAAATCAACATGTGCCGCTCTTCAAAGGAGGGACTAGCGCTCCAGGAAGCTCCATTGAATACAGTTTGTCTGATCAAATAAGATTTTTTTTACTGTTATGCCATTGAGCTTGTATGAATTTAAATAAAGGGTTAATTGATAAATCAACATGTGCCGCTCTTCAAAGGAGGGACTTTAGCGCGCCTGGAGCCTTAAGGCTTTATTACGCATTACACAACTATTAACACATTATTAATAATTGTGAGTCGCCAACTGCCCAAAATTTCCTTTTCGCTGAGAACGACAAATAAATAAATTCATAGTAGCCAGTAATTTTTGAAGAGCTCCTTTTAGCTGTGTGAGCTGTAACTAGTATTATTATGGTGGACCATGCATTTTATTTGTATTATTTATGATATATTCCCAGCATATTATCTGGAACTCGTGACTGTAGAGGTGCTCCGAATTGTACAATATAAAAGTTAACTAATTTTAGGTTAATCAAATTTAGAGCTGAGCGTATAATGTGCTATAGGGTGTGTAATGAATGTGTATGTTAATTAATAAACGTTTTATTTAAATATTTGTATAATTTAATAGATTAAAAACCTATTTTCATTGATCCCAATGCACCGCGAGCCCCTAAACAGCCGCCATCGTCATTCGGGGTCACTTCATCGTCTGTGTTGTCCTCATGTCCATTTACTGGTGCTATATGTTCTGTGTTTGGCTCCAGACTATATTCTTCAAGTAGACTGTTTTTCTTAGAGCTAGCTTCATTTGTTTCCTTTCCACAATTGCCAGAACGTTCCACAATTCTCCTTGTCCTTATTCTGTTTCTTACCCCTGCCTTTGCTTTTAAAACTACTATTTACATTTGACTCATTTAGGTCTTCTATAGCTTTATCTAGCTATTTCCCATGTGGTTACTCTTCTAACATTTTCTTGGCCTTTGCGTTCTTGCCAATGCCGATACGCGGCAGGCAATTGGTCAGGCCCTCCAGCAGCACGCAGGCCTTGCACACTTCTTGTGAGGGGACGAAATATCGTCTGTGATGGGATAGTGGCAGAATTAATGGCAGCAATGTAAGGATCATTCTGCACTTTTGTCTCAGGCCACTTGGCACAATAGTTCCTTGGGTGAAACTAAGCTATTTAGCGTTCTAGCCACGGGATGAACCCCTGGCTAGTACCCAAAAAGAGGCCCCCCTCCCCAAAAGGGCCGCTTCCCGAGGTCCGGGGTCTGCTATATTTCTACCTACCCATAGCTACTAGGTCAAGTTTGGTATAATTTTCGTATAATTTAGCGATGGACGCATTCATTTATGGGAAGGCGAATTTTGCTAATTATCATAACAAATACTTTAATATCGTACTACCTATAGCGTTTTATTGTAATTAAAAAATACTGTAATAGAGCCCATTTACCTGCCATTACAAAAAGTATCACTTGAAATTAGTCTTAAGTGAAATTGGAATGAAAGAGTTATTTACCATCGCGTGAAGTAATAGATTTCAACAGCGTGGCCGCAGTGCGCGGTGGGGTATGTATGTATCAGGTAACACAAATTGCATACTTATGGTTTAGATTAATTTAGTTATATGTTATACAAGGATGCAAAGTTGTGTTTTAACCGCGAGTGTGGAATTTAAACACGAGCTAGCGAAAGCGAATGGATTCTAGGGTTAAACCACGAGCTAGCGAATGGATTCTATGGTTGAACCACGAGCGAAGCGAGCCAGTCGCTGTCTAAACCCCACGTGTCTCAGAAACAGAACTTAAGTTGTTAAGGGTTAATGGTTTTTAGAGTTCTGTACCCAAAGGGTAAAAACGGGACCATCTGTCACTAGGCTGTATCTCATGAACCGTGATAGACAGTTGAAATTTTCACAGATGATGTATTTCTGTAGCCGCTATAACAACAAATAAAGAACAAATATTTAAAGGGCTCTCATACAACAAACGTGATATTTTTGCCGTTTTTATAGATAATGGTACGGAACCCATCGTGCGCGAGTCCGACTCCCATTTGGCCGGTTTTTTGTTTTAAATGTGGTAATTACCGTAAATTACATTTTGCATAGTATAGGTATAATTTATTTACGAATGGCGCAGATTGCGAATACATAAATGAACAGTAAATATCGATGTCGATAACTTGTAAAAAAATATCTTCCGCTGCATTAAATCTCGAGCGAGCGAGACCGCGAGATACATCGTGCAAGCGAGAAAGCAGAGACAGTGACGTATGAAGACCTGGCAGCAGATAATGTGGTTCTATCCCTTTCTTACTCGATGTTAAGTACAAAAGTAATAAGAGATCGGGTATATAGAATACGTTCAATTTATTAGTGCCTATCTGCCTTTTTCTGTAATCTGTGATTATTCGGCTGGCAGCACTAAAGGTTTCTGGCAGGAAAGTCCCCTAAATGTACAGCCATGATAAGATAATGCCCGACCTAAGATTATAACGAATAAAATAAGTCGTGTCCATCGAATTTCATGCAGGTTTTTGAGTTTGCAATACGAGGCTTCCGATTAGCTGGCTTTTTATTATCGTCCCGTACAAAACGTAGACAGTAACTCAATTTGTATATATTTAATTCGTGAATAGGTACTTGTTGGTCTTAATCTTAGGTCAGGCATTATCTTATCAGGGCTGTACATTTAGGACGCCCACTCACCTCACAGCACGTCATGTCACCCGACCCGATCTTTCCTACTGTCGTAATGTGATGAAGTCTTTTTGATCGTGATTTTTTGTTAATTTGTTTTGGCCCGGTTACTGAATAGGCTTACTAATCTTTTCGGGGTATAAAATAATTTATTTTAAAAGGGGCAAGTTTCCATGTTTCGGGCGTTTCGGCTCGAATGCTTTACCAATAGACGACGAAATGCCCCAAACGAAAAGTGAAAGTGATGTGAACTAAACATAACCTGAGACATTTTTGTATTTTGATCTTTTTAAGTGAAATATTTACACAACTATAGACGCAGACATGTCTACTCATCTTTTTGTCGCGGAATGGAACAGAATGTCACCAACACCCGAAGTCGTCGTAGACACGAAACGGTACGTAAACTTACAGGAAATCAGCTACGTATTTTCAGAACCCTTGATTTGTGTGATGAGCATGGATCTTGGATTGAATCGTATGGCGATATGTAAAATAGGCGAATATCCATGTGATATTTTTATAGGAATAGGCTCCTATTTCGCCGAGTGTTGTCGCTCATTTAGCACCACCCACGGTGGGGTGGTGTCCGTGAAAAGATATTAAATTATTTTTCCAACTTGTGTAAATATAATAGTTTCTGTTTGACTTTAATGTCAATTAGATTTAAGTGAAGTACCAAATTAATTAGTACAGTGAAGTATTTTAATTGTTGAGCCATTTAGAGCTCACTTTATACTGGGCACTTCCAAGCTACTATTAAAAACCAAAATTAGTTGACACCTAAATGGCCCAACAATGAAAGACCTTGACCATACCTAATTATAAATCTAGGTCAAGGTAGAATTAGTAGTATCCAGGTAGTACCTGCAACCTAGATGTAACCTAGTTATAATAAGCTTTTTTGCTGTACATGCCCTTACATTCCATTTTATTACTTGTAATATTATGTGTGCAATAAATATTTTAAGTTGGAGGTTAAGTTCGATTTGTGTGAGGTTTTCCCCTCCTAATATTTATTTATTTTGGCTAGAATGATCGGGTCGATGAATCGGATTTTTTATATTTTTATATAGCAACTATATTATTACAGGTAAACCTAAAGCAATAGAACCTTAAATACCTAATTGATTGACTTAACATAATTTTTCATTTATTTATTTAGATATAGCAACTATTATTACAGGTTAACGTAATGCAATAGCGCCTTAAATACATAATGGATTTAACCTAATTATTATACTTGCACAAGACACACAAACAAACTTAAAAAAATTCGGACATTGAACAATGAAATATCACTTTGGTCAGCAACTAGGTTTAGTGTGTGTACGGCGCGACTGAGAGGCGCTTTACGAAGCAAGTTGGTTCTGCCGCTCGGTTCCGCCACCAGCCGCCGCCCCGCGTGCCCGTCCGGCACACCCAAACCTAACTGCTGCAATATGTCCGGGTTGCATATAAGACCCCGTAGAACTGACTAGGTAACATGGTATATGTCACTATATCCCTGTTTCCTACCTATTGTAGCCTACCATGCCTGACGAAGTCTGTAGGATACATCAACGGATAGAAAGGGTAGACTCCGTACAGTTTCCAGTACAGATACCTGGTAAACTGAAACAGGTTGAATGTTTTTAAAGCTCGCTGCCCGCCGAAGTACGAAACCAAGGATTCTAAATAAACATACAAATGCCAACTATATGGTCCCTGAAGGTCCCTATTTAAGAGTACCGCCCCCTAGGTCTTTCACAGAGTCCACTCTAGCTATCTGCGCTCCTGCTACCCCATAGTTGTAGCTGAGTGGTGTTTTTGCCCGGGTGAAGGTGATATTTTTCTACATTAAATTGTAACTTGTTTCTTTGGCTCCACTCCACCACTCTCTGTCTGTATATCCCGCTGGAGACGCTCGCAGTCTCCCTCGTCTCGTCCTCGATTGCCAGGAGCATCTTGAGGTTGTCCGCGAATAAAATATATTTGGCATAATTTATACTGTATCGAAGATTTTAAAGATTTTTTCTTTAAATCAAAGTGTTGTGCGGTACAGGATCGCGGATCTAAATTGCCTATAGCCTGACCCAGTCTTTCACATATCCAACCATATGACGAGCTTCTGGGGACTATTCCTATTTTTCCCGCCCAGATTCGTGATGATAAATAAGAATAACTCGGTTCTTGGTGTCGTTCTTTACATGACGATGATACACATTTTTCCAGAGTGCTGGTTGTGATCTTCGGCACTGTAGCGGTGCTAGCGGGGTCCCGTTTGGCATACAAGTATATAGCGCGGCGGCGGCGGCGCGCACGCGAGGACGGCGTCAAGCGGCGGCGCGAGCAGCGCGCGCTGTCCCGCGAGCGCGACCTCAGCGAGGCGCAGCTGTGCGTCGTGTGCGCCGGGAACCCCAAGGAGGTGAGTGTGTGTGTGCGAGTACGCAGGAAGAGCAGCCATTCCGGTCCCTCTCTAGTGTTTTGATTTGTAGCCTACCAATGGTAGACAATCGCAAACTTAAATGGCGTTGCAGAAAAAAAAACCTGTTGCCAACGAAGGTTAGAAGTACGCAAAGCTGCACACTCACCGTATAATGATTTCGTCACGTTATACGATTTGGCCCCCCAGACTAGTATAACCTCGAGAATAGTAACCATTCGTTATTTCTGACGCAATCTTTTGTTGCCATCAACTAAATATATCACTAGTTCAAATTCCCTTTTTTCAGATAATCCTCCTCCCGTGCGGCCACGTGTGCCTCTGCGAGGACTGCTCAAACAACATCCCAGAGCACTGCCCCATCTGCCGGGAGCGGATAGAGTTTCGCGCGCGCGCCTTCATCACGTAGCGAGTTAACGGGCTCAGGGATGTGACGCGAGGGGCCCGCCTTCACTACGTAACTCAATTTTTCTCGCACTATACCTCTTGTTCTAATAAGAAAGAGACTGATAGTGCGAGAAAAATCGAGAGTATGTCGCGGCTGTCTCAAGATAGACGTGCTGCCCAGTCCCGCAGTAATGCAAGGAGCAAGCGTATGCTTATCAGATAATGTAAATAATAATAAATACTCTTTATTGCACCATGACTACGACAAGAGAAACACCTTACAAAAATAAAATCTTAATAAATAATGGTAACAACGGGCGGTCTTATCGCTTTAAAGCGATCTCTTCCAGACAACCTAATAATTGCGCAATAATTCAATGTAATTGAAGAATTTAGATACATATGAAGATTAATTTCGCATGCATTCGATGCCTGGTATCTACGCTCTACTATACCATGCGCAATTGCGCGCATGGTGCAACAATTCGCATGCGACTTTCATTACATTGCGGGGCAGTGGCTACCGAAATACGATGAATTCAATCAAACCCTGCAATGTAATCGTAAGTATGCCACAGTTCAGGTGGAAACATGCCTTTGAATACAGGTGCCATATGGGTCAGGCCGTAGATTTTGCCATAAAGAGCGCAGCGGTGACGTAGAATTTTCTGCGAACCGGATGCACAGTGACGCAAAACAGTAACGCAGGTGCGCAGAGTGACGCACAACGGAAACGCAAAATAATTAAGGTGCGCGCAACATGTGTGATTTTTACATAAAATATTTGGAATTAATATATAATAATTGTAGATTGTGAACCGAGGGAAGAAAAACCCCATTACAAACGAGATATTAAAGGTACTGGAACGAAGTGAGAGCGCCAATAGGTCGTGGATGGAATGGGTTATTTCATACGAGTAAAACACTATACCTACACGTTTGATTTCGAATATGAGGAAAGTAGAACAGACACGATGTTAGGAAATATCATACATTATAAAAATGCGCCCAAGATCACCAAGAGACTCCATACCAGTAGAAATTACCTATCAGTACTATTATGAAGCCTCAGGATTTTCATCATAGTTAGGTTAGGTCAGGTACAAAATAAAATGACGGATTTCGGTATGGTATGTTTTTTTTTATTACTGAATAGACTGAATTTCTTGGATTTGTCTGCCGGAGTCAAAGGCATCTGAAAGGAAATATAATAATTGTAGCTTCGCAAAAAAAACACCTAAAAACCCGCAAATCTAAGCATTGTATGTGTGCACATCTTTACTAAGTAGCGCAGAGTAGCATACAGCCATTCTGCGTAACGTGACGCAGATAGAATCAATCTTAACTCGATAAATACACTGTTTTTTCCAGGTTTCTTTGCCTTGAAAGATTACACACACTTTACTGAATAGGGCACAATAACAATAACAAATATTCATACAAGACTTACCTTGAAATCTTAAAAAATTCACTCCGCGACAAACTGGTTACCTTCCACTTTTTGCCAAAATTGACAGCCTACTGACAAAAATAGCTCCTTGCACGTGGTCCACCTAATCTGTTCACCTGGGTGGACCACGGGAAGTTTTTTCTACCCGTGTTCCACCTAGAAGGACTATGGTAAAAACTTATTGGTGGTGGTTCACCTCGGTAAACTTTTCCAGTAAATTAGTATATAGTATACAGTAGTACTTTTTGTGTGTACAATGGATTTTTTTTAATTTCCACCGTACACCTTGTTATCAATACAGCGTACCTACATACTATCAGAACTCTTCAGATCGAAAAATGTGCAGGCCAGTGTAGGTACGACGACGAGCGAAGCGAGGAGGAGTGTTAGGTGTACTGCGACCCTACAGCGCGCGAGCCGAGTGAGCGAAGCGAGCGTGCCGCGGCAGCGGCCGGCGAAGCGCCAGAACCGAACTTTTAATACGAGAAAGCGAAATAACAAATTTTCGGTGCGTATTTCCTGTCAGAGAAATCCTTCACGCAAACATAAAAAAATCCATAGATATAATAAAACAGCCAGTATTAAATTTCAGAGGTGGACGGTCACCAATATTCCGTCTCCATTAAGTGAATTCGTCTTTTATGGGAAATGGTGTACGCTTCTACAATAAAATCCCTAAAGATATTTTGATTCTATCGCTCACTAAATTTAAGAAAATTGTAAAAGACCGCTTAGTATGTAAGGCATATTATAGTGTTAAGGAATTTGTGGAAGACAATAACTTCTTTTAAGCCAATTTATTCTACTTTTGATTTTGATTATTCTTAAGTGACATTTTATTTATTTAACATAATCAATTTTGATGTGAACTGTGTTCTATAATTTTGTATGTGCTTGTCAGCTATAAAATTTTAATGTGTATTTTAAATTTTCCGTGCAGTCAATTTTAACTTTCTTTTGTTGCGTTGTGTATATACATATATCATTTGTGACGTTTCTCAAGCACTCTGTGAGTCTATTTGAAATAAAATATATTGATTTGAAATTTGATTTGATTTGATATAAATTACACTATATAATTAAAGGTGAACGGTAGGAAAAAATAATTTTCAACAGTTCACCGAGGAGGTCTCGGGAGGTGGACGGTGGGAAAGAAGGGGTCTTTTAGCAAAGTTTACATAGGTGCACCACGGGTAAAAAAAAATGACCGTGGTTCACCTTAGTCCACCTAGGTGGACCACGGGTAGAAAAAACTTCCCGTGGTCCACCCAGGTGAACAGATTAGGTGGACCACGCGCAAGGAGGGACAAAAATATAGCCGCTACCGCGTCATTGACCATTGACAAGGTAACTTTGGTGTTGTCACTACTGTAATACAAATACTGCTAATGTTTAACTCCACAAAATGGGGAGATGTTAGTTACGCAGTCAAAGTAGCGCAGAAAAATGGTTTTGTGTGTGTTTTTTTAAACGTGTGAAAATTCATGTACTTTCTTAGGAAACATGAAACGATATTTAAAAGGCGGCTAGGTAACTATTATTTCATAACGTCAAATCAAAAAGATTATCAAAAATATATATTTTTCTAGTTTTTCTGATTGAGTAAAGTACACTACTACCTAAGCGGATTCGCGTTTTTCGTTGTTTTTCGTGAAAAAATATTGTGTAACTTCCCAAGTTTATGGATTTATTTTAATATCTTCAGTGACCAAGGTTCACCATTTCTTAGGGAATACAATGCTGTGGTTGAGAAATTAATATTACGTATTAAAGGTTAAAAAAAAAGGAGCGGAGAGTTAGGTTATACCTTTTGTGGCAAAATCTACGGCCTGACCCATGTAGGCTAGTTGTCTGGTCAAATAAGACGTTTTATTGTTTGGATATTGAGCTTGTGTGAATTGAAATAAAGGGTCAATTGATAAATCAATACGTGCCGCTCTTCCGAGAAGGGACTTTAGCGCGCTTGGTGCTAAAGCCTTTATTACGCATTTGTATCTATCAACACATTATTAATAATGGTGTAATCGCCAACCATACTAAGTTTCCTTTTCGATGAGAACGACACATAGATACATTGATCACAGGATCACAGCCCGCTTTTGAGGGTAAAAAGTGAGGTAAGAGTAGCCAGTCATTTTTGTAGAGCTCCTTTTTTACCTGTCTAGTATTATTATGGTGGGCCATGCATTTTATTCGCATTATTTATGAAATATTTCCAACATATTCTCTAGAAATCGTGACTTAGTTCCAGACTCAACAGACGACGGCTACGACAGACAACTCAAAAGACGAATGACGTTTAGAGTGGATCACACCTTCAGGATTGAAAAAAAAATGTTTTGATATTTTGACTTGTGTTTTTTACATAAATGGTAAAGATACTATTTAATTAACAAAAATAAAAAAATACGTGGTATTATAATGTTTAATAGTTTTACAGAAAAGGCATATTTAAGAATTCGAATTTATATTTTTCCCGGCTGATTCACTGGGAATTTTTGATTTAGTAAATAACTATAGGAAAAGAAAACACACCGGACGAGCGGCTCGCCCGAGCCATCAAAAACGCTCGCCCAAACGGTTCGGGCGAGCCGTCAGAAGGCTCGGGCGAGCTGTCAAAAGACTCGGCCGCAAGCGCTCGGTCGGTGTGGACGGGCGTTCGGGCAAACGCGCGCTATTTACCTACCGATAGTTGAGCTCACGATCGCGATGAAGCCGCACGTGCGCACAGCTGTCGCTGCGACAACATTAAGTTTGCTTCTGCTAGTTCGAAATCGGAGGATATGTATTTTAAAAAAAAGCCGCAAAAAGTGGATGCGCAAAATGCACAGATTCTCGTAAAATTTTGTGAGTGAGTTCGATATTTATGATTGACTTGTGTCTCCCTCTCGGTTTCTCAGAGGGAGACACAACAACGATCAAAAGGTGATAAATCAAAAATACCTACCTATTGAAATTCCTACTAGGTAGGTACTACTCAATCTACCAATCCTTCCAGCTGACAAACAAACCCATGCGTGTCGAACTCAGTTACGCAATTCCCAAATCCGCCTCAACTCGTCTTACTACCAAGTTACCAACCACCAGTAGGTATAACTTGATCCCTAATTTCCCAATATCAATATGTAATGAAGGTATGCAGGGGTCAAGCTAGTTTTGACCTTTTCCAACGCAGCGACTTCGAATGAACTTTAATAAGTTACCTTGATAAAAAAAGACCGGGTTTGCCGGCAGAAGTGAAAACTTGAATAATTTTAATTTTGCAAAAAAAAAACCCTTCCTCCCCCCTCTCTCCCCCTGCGTGCCAATATATCTAATAACAACTATAGTTCAATCAATCAGCAAAATTGATGAAGGAGACGAAGAAATAAAATACCTATTTGTTTTTGCCATTGCCAAATATTTTTCAAAGCTTTATCTCTTTAGGAATAACGTCCAAATTCGAACTATTCGAATTTGCTCAATAGCAAAACGGTAAAGGACGCGTGGACAAAATTACTTTATTTACAGAATATGCAATTGCAAAAAGTGTTTAACGGCTTTATACTCAATCACGTCCACACCGGGCGAGCGCGTTTGGGCGAACGGTGTTCGGGCGAGCCGCTCGTCCGGTGTAGACACGGCTAATCATAAAAGGGCATTTTTTCTTCCTGCTACAGCCATGCGCGTATTTTGTGCTAAGGTTATAGGTTGTGTATGTTAATTAATAAATGTTTTATATAAATATGTGTATAATTTAATAGATTAAAAACCTATTTGCATTGACCCTAATGTACCACAGGCCCCTGAACAGCCATCATCGTCATTCGGGGTCACTTCATCATCTGTGTTGTCCTCATGTATACCATTTACTGATGCTATATGTTCTGTGTTTGTCTCCAGACTATATTCTTCAAGTAGACTGTTTATCTTAGAGCTAGCTTCATTTGTTTCCTTCCCACAATTGCCGGAACAGTTCCCACAATTCTCCTTATCCTTATTCTCTTTCTTACACCTACCTTTACTTTTAAAACTACTATTTACATTTGATTCATTTAGGTCTTCTATAGCTTTGTCTAGCTCTTTCCCAGGTGGTTGCTTGGCATTGTACTCTTCTAACATTTTCTTGGCCTTTGAGCTCTTGCCAATGCCGAGACGCGGCAGGCCCTTGTTTAGGCCCTCCAGCAGCACACAGGCCTTGCACACTTCCTGTGAGGAGACGAACTTGCATCGCACGCATATCCTCTGTGATGGGAGAGATATTTCGTCTTTCACTGCCATTGTCTCGCCTGTAAATCGGTAAAAAATTATGATGAACTCTTTGATGAACTGCTTTCAGTTCATCAAAGAGTTCATCATAAGTGATTCTGCTTAATGACTATCATTAACTCTAAAATGATTAGAATTTTGAGCTCTTTACCTAATGATAGTGAAATATAAATTACATCACTTATGGCCTAACAAACTAAGGATGACCATACAGGCTTAGTGGGCTAATGTTATTATGTATCATAAGTCATAGACATGCTCGGTCATGCCCTAAATTTAAATGGATATGGGCTGATCATGTTCCCAGAGAGGTGGACCCTCCAAGGAACAATATGGAAGGCCCCTGGGGGAAAATGGAAGAGAAGTTGGCCATTGGCACACTGGGCAGACAACATTGGGGGGGTAGCAGGCCCTAACTGGGTTTAGGGGGTCCAGGACAGAAACATGTTGCAGTATTTGGAGGCCTTAGATTCATAGGTTCTGATGTGGAATTAAGCTAACTGTTAAAAAAAAATATACCATTTAAATGTTATGTTAATCAACACTAGTTTCGGATTTCATTTACCTGAATAAAGGCTTTTTTATTTACCTGAATAAATGATATCCATAATGCAAGTGGGCCTGATTTTCTCCATGTCTTTGAGCAAAGCCCGGGCGTGACCTCTATACGCGTTTGGTGCAAACACACACTCTGTGGAGAAGTACACCAACTTCTTGTAATGTGCGTACATCACTATCTCTTTCTCATAGGTGTACTTGAGGGGCTTCACTCTTGGGATTGTGCCTTCACTACCCTGATAAAAAGAAAATAATTATGACAAATATAATGAGTGAATTTAAACTTTCGTGAGTAATGTCTAAAATACTAGGAATAAATCCACAGTAAAATCCATGTATTCGATGTCACCACAATATGTTTGGAACTCTTCGAGATGTCGGAGCGTGTGTGGGCAGTGTTTCAAACAGTTGCCGTAAAAACATTCATCCTGAAGAAGAACTCTGGGAGAGTTTGAAACATGTCACCCATGACATTTAATATATATGTGTGTATAACCATGGATTTGTGAGTAGTTTTTTATATATAATGAGGTTCAAATTTGATCAAGCTGTCCATTAAAGTACAGGCAGATTATAGCACATAGGGCTGTTCTCCAACACTTCGGGAACTCGAATACCGCAAGCCATCCAGTTGCCTCTTCGACACTGCAACTATGTGTCATTGTTATAGAAAGATATAGGTACTTACAGTGGATATAGCTGTACACCGCTTCAACCTGGCAATATCTCCTCGCAACACATTCATGAGCACAGTTTCCGCAATATCATCTGCATTGTGTCCTGTGGCAATACACTTAACTCCCAGCATGGCTGCCCCACGGTCCAGAGCCTGCCTTCGGAATACTCCACAAAACGTGCAGTTGTTCTTCCTACCAATCTGTGCGACTATCTCATCCATCGTCCAACCGTATAAATCCTTATATGATAGGATTTTTAAAGACATTTCATAGTCATCCCGGTTCTGTTTAACAGTTTCTAGGCTGTCGTCTCTGTATCCTGTGATCCCCTCATCTATGGAGAGTAGCATTAAGTTCAGGCCATAGTCGTACCGCTGGTTGAGCGTCTTCATCACGTGTGCGAGCACAGTGGAGTCCTTGCCGCCAGAAGCAGCGATTGCGACAGCATCTTCTCTATGAAAAAGCTGGCCTTTTGTGATTGTGTAGTGTACTTCTGTCTCGAAAGCCCAATAGAAACATTCTTTACACAGCGCATCGCCGGTCTTGGGACGCTGGAAATAAAAGCGATGAGCTCAGTTAGTAAGTAAACCAATATGCGTTGATTATAACATAACCTAAAAAATAACAATAAATTACCTTTAGTACAGCGTTTTTGCCACAACCAGCTCGGCACGTCACGGGCATCGTTACTGTTTATTTTACTTAAAATGTATGATTTGGACTACTTCATTTATTATAATTTCGTAATGTTAATTCCGTGTGGCAGACGGATGTAAATGACAGCTAAGTATTTTATACTTACGAGTTCTTTTTCAAACAATGCGTAACATAATAATCAAATGTTCATATATTAGAACAAAGATATATACGCCTCACTAAGCTAATTATTTTCGAAAAAGTTTGTTTATTTCACGAATATCACATTTTAAATGATATGTTCCTTAATTCCAATAATTTAAAAATAAAATTATCAAATCAAGTATCCTAGCTGAAAGTATGGGACCACAGATTACTAATATGTAGTTACTATATGGGACTATAAAATACCCACTGGAATCTTGATGACGTTTCTAAAGTACGTTCCGTTCTAGCATAAATGGAGTGGAAGTTTGTGTACACAATAAATTTTACATGATTTTTCAGGCAAATTGGTGCTTACTGTGAGAGGTAATTGAACATTTAATTTAACTTAATCTAATAACACAAGTTTACAATTGACACTGTTTTATTCGGTTATTAAGAATTTTATTAACAATTGATCAAACTCGTAAAGTTATCTCGAATTCTCGAAATGAAGAACGAAACGAAACTTCTACTTTTCCTATCGAAAGTACGATCTCGTCTCTGTTCTAATTACTTTAATATTGCTAAAACACCGCTAATAATGTTGTGCTGCCGTATTTCCTTGTCTTGAATGGTTAAACTATTCATACAAAGAAGCCAGGAATAGTGGGTAATACCTGATGAAGCGAATTGGATGTGTGGGCTGAAGTAGTTCGCGGTGTTTGAGCATTATGCGAATTTAGAAGTGGAGTAGTTCCTTGCGAGGACTTGGAAGCACAATGCACGAACTGCTGAAGCACGTCCTCACGGAGCGGGACCTCACCCGCGCCGGCGACCTGTTCTCCATGACCGACGCTGAGATCGTCGATGACCTGAACGAAGTGGTGAGAATAGTATTTTAACTTTGAAAGTTTTTGTATTACTTTTTGGAAGTTCTTAGGCATGATAACGTGCCAGTCATAATAATTGAACGTGTCTCTAAGTGGTCTAAGTTATGATAACATGGAATAAAATGATGTCAGTATACTATTGTTTGTTTTATCCTGTGTGATATCAATAACAGTGATCACATGAATACTAGTTTATAAATTTAGTGTTGATGAAAGTAGTCCAATTTAATTCAATTGAATGGTATGGTTACAGTACTGAGATATTTAATGTAAATCATATTTACAAACATAAACGTACATACATAACACTACATTTGAATTAAGAGTCCGCAGTAAGCTCGGCTGAATTTCACTTTCCCAAACAAACATAGTTACACTCTCATTTTCAAACTATATGTTGGATTGTGACGAAACTGCATATACAATGACATGAGTTATATCTATGTCAGTAATAAGCAAACCCTGGGTTTCCGGTGCGGGAATGAATGACATTAGCTAAAGAATAGGTATTGACTTAAAAAACAGAGTGTACTTACCTACTGAATAATTAATTGAATAAAAAGATACTTATTTAAAAAAAACATACGTTCATATCTAGACCTCGGTATCTTGTCACACTGACAATGCTTTTCCGTAGAGTGTGAATGTTTTTTTTAATCGACCATCTCGATATTGATGTTTATTATTTATATAATGTAACAATGCGATTGAATTTTCGCCTTTTAAATCTTTGCTCAATCTCAATGAAATCTTCTTGATGAAAAATAAGTAGATAACCTCATTGGTGAAGCGATAACCTTAGATAAATGATTATTATTATTTTATTTTTATTATTATCTCGTAAGGCTTGGTAATAATGCTACTAATACTTAAGTTAAAATAAAATTGTCTGGTTTGTTACAATTCGCAGAAAGGTATTTATTCATTAGGCACAATATGATATTTTGTCAGAATAACCTATCTGTTTATCTCTACTCTTTCTCAACTTATTCCCGCACCGAAAACCCCGGGGTATGGTAATTAGTTTATATGGTTCCAGTTTATAAAACAAACGAAATACAGCAAAAACAAGTTTTGTATGAAAAACTTAAATTCACTGTATTTTTTTTACTATGGTATCTGAAGCTACATAAACTAATTACAGACGTAGATATACCTCATGTCATTGTACATGCAAAGTTTTGTTGCACTCCAACACATAGTACTAAAATGAGAGTGTAACTACGTTTGTATGGAGAATCGAGCTTACTGCGGACTCTTAAATGATACATTTCAGAGTAACAAAGGGCAGATTTTTCACTCCCCTTAAATAGAAGCTACGGTAGCTTAGTGGTCTAGGCATGGGGCTGTCAAGCGGTGGTCATGGGTTTGGATCCTGGCTCGTACCAATGAGTTTTTAGGTAGTACAGAGGTATGGAATATTTACCGCTAGCTTTTCGGTGAAGGGAAACAATGTGAGGAAACCAGTCTTCCCGATAAGGTCTAGTTTTCCCTGTGGGCTGGAAGGTCAGATGGCAGTCACTTTTGTGAAACTAGTGCCTATGCCAAATCTTGGGATTAGTTGTCAAAGCTGACCTTGGGCTCCATTTCATTTCATTTATTTAATTGTTTTGTAAAGTTTGTATACACAAAAGATGTTATAAATAAATATGTTTCAACACAAACCCGTTAAGGCACTGCAATAATAAGTCGTGTCCACACTGGACGAGCGGCTCGCCCGAGCCATCAAAAACGCTCGCCCGAGCGGTTCGGGCGAGCCGTCAAAAGACTCGGCCGCAAGCGCTCGGTCGGTGTGGACGGGCGTCCGGGCAAACGCGCGCGGCTCGCCCGAGCCAGTTCGGCTCGGGCGAATTTACCTACCGATAGTTGAGCTCACGATCGCGATGAAGCCGCACGTGCGCACAGCTCTCGCTGCGACACCATTAATTTTGCTTCTGCTAGTTCGAAATCGGAGGAAATGTATTTAAAAAAAGCCGCAAAATGCACAGATTCCCGTGAAATTTTGTGAGTGAGTTCGATATTTATGATTGACTTAACAACGATCAAAAGGTGATAAATCAAAAAACCTACCTATTGAAATTCCTACTAGGTAGGTACTACTCGATTTACCAATCCTTCCAGCTGACAAACAAACCCATGTGTGTCGAACTCAGTTACGCAATTCCCAAATTCGCCTCAACTCGTCTCACTACCAAGTTACCAACCACCAGTAGGCATAACTTGATTCCTAATTTCCCAATATCAATATGTAATGTGGGTATTGATAGGGTCAAGCTAGTTTTGAACTTTTCCAACGCAGCGACTTCGAATGAACTTTAATAAGTTACCTTGATAAAAAAAGACCTGGTTGCACTCCGGGAGTGCCGGCAGAAGCGAAAACTTGAATAATTTTAATTTTGCAAAAAAAAAAATCCCTTCCTCCCCCCTCTCTCCCCCTGCATGCCAATATATCTAGTAAAAATCTTATTAGTAGTACGCTATAGTTCAACTTAACTCAGCAAAATTGATGAAGGAGAGGAAGAAATAAAATACCAATTTGTTTTTGCCATTGCCAAATATATTTCAAAGCTTTATCTCTTTAGGAATAACGTCCAAATTCGAACTATTCGAATTTGCTCAATAGTAAAACGGTAAAGGACGCCTGGACAAAATTACTTTATTTGCAGAATATACAATTGGAAAAAGTGTTTAACGGCTTTATACTCTTACGAATAACGTTCAGTTTTGAATGAAGTCGAATCGGCTAACAGCAAAATATAAAAGTTTGATAAAACAAAATGGGATTTGCATTCACGGAAAATGTGTTACGACCTTATACTGTTAACAATAAAGTACAAATTAGAATAATAATACGTAGGGCAAAAATCGCCCTCGCCTTCTGTCGTTCGGCCGAACAAAACCACCGTCCACATAGGCTGAATCGCTCGCGGCTCGGGCAAGCATTCGGAGGGTCGCCCAAACGGCTCGGGCGTGCCACCGCTCGCCCGAATCACGTCCACACCGGACGAGCACGTTTGGGCGAACGGTGTTCGGGCGAGCCGCTCGTCCGGTGTAGACACGGCTATATACTATTATAAATAATTACATTACATCATTTTCATGCATTTACAGTAATAATTATATCAAAAATCAAATCAAATCGAAATATTTATTTTGTAAATAGGCTTAAGCTAGCTCTTTTACACGTCATGTTTTAACTTAACTACTCAACTTAACTAAGCTATTTTACATATAAATGCTTCTTTGTCATCTAAAAATTATTTTATAGTATAATAAGATTTCTCTATAAGATGGCGTTTAACACTTAACTTAAATCTATTCATTGACAATTTCAGAATATCAGAAGGCAACTTATTGTAAAATCGAACACAGTTCCCCATAAACGACCTATTTACTTTGCAAGATCCTATCATTTTTAAGAGCACTCCTTTAGGGCACAACCGGCAATAATGCCAAGGGGATTATCTTGCTTTACAATCGCAGATGCATCCCAGAGTGCTCATGCAGAGTGCACCTCCGATTCGTGAGTATGCTCTACGCCTTGTCATAGTATCTAAACCGCAATTCTGTTTTGCCACAGCTGAAACAAATAACGGAGATCTCATCCCGTCCAGACTACACCCGCAACGACCACGACCAAGCTCTGATCGAGATATGCGTGACCCGCGTGACCTCATGCATCAAGGAGACGGGGACGCTGGAGAAGTACTGCGGGGCGCTTGTGGCGCTGCTGGAGTCCTGTCTGCATCACAACCTGATGCCCGTGGGGCATCTGCGGGACGATGACCCGCCTCATGCCAAGATTGCGTCTGACGTCATTGCTTGCATAGTGTTGGTGAGTTTCCTTATCCAACCAAGCCCTGACAAAGGAGCATATTTATATTTTTTGTCAGATTAGGATAAATGTGCAATAAGTTAAAATAAATAAATAAATAATATTATATTATGTACCCTAATATTTTATATTCATTCCGCCATTTTATTCGTCCTAGTACAGAATGACAATCTCTCCAACCTGCCCACTTTTATCCAATTCGGTAGAAGAAATATAATAGAAATACTAATCTTCTCTTTTTATTGAGCTGTCACTGCTCGCCAAAGACCTATTGTAAGATTTTTCACTATTTTTTCTCAGGTATCATTCCCAATCCAATCCGACAAGGAGATCAGCGGCAACAAGAACGTAATGGAACTTTTCCTGCCCGTGGCCGTCCAGTTCCTGCACAAGGGCAACCGCGAGATCTCGCGGCATATGGCGCGCTATCTCTCTCTGGCCGCCGTTCATCACGCCATGCTGCTCAAGCCGCACGTGCAAGGCATCATGGACTCTATCATGACTGGTGAGGGCTCGTTGTCGTCTGGCAGGCTAGTGGCCGCACGTGCAGGGCATCATAGACTTTATTTATTTTATTTTATTTATACAATTATACGGGACACCAACAGAGTACATAAGCTGAGTATAAAAATTTATCTGTAGCACAATTATTATTTGGGATTTTATGTACCCCAAGTATAGGTGGACACATCATTGTCATATATTATTATTATTAATTAAGATTTATATAATTAAGATTATTACATTTCATGCATAGTTTCAACAATTTAGTGAAGTACAGTGTATATTAAGAGTAGACTTTGTCATGACGACTGGGCAGGCGATAGAGGATGTAGGAGTTTCTTTATGATTTTAATGTTGCCTTTTCCCTCTGATCAAAGTCCTAGATTTGCGCCTGCTGGCGACGGTTCATTGTTGGCTGGGCTGGCAGGTTGGTATTGAGGCTAAGCGAGGAGTGACGTTACCTGTGGCTAAACATCATGACGAAGACTGACTGTTGAGAGTAAAATATAATAAGGAGATACCTGAAGTGTTATAACTCATAAAACTGGAATTGCTTTTTTCCAGGGAACTATCCTCTAAGCCGCATCTTGACCAACCTATACGAAGTCTGCCCGGAGCCTCTGGAAGGCCATGTGATGGCGCTAGTGTCGCTCCTGCCCCACGCGGAGCAAGTGGAGAAGAACTCCCTGTTCGCTCTCTTCGAGCAGATAGCGGCGCGGCGGCCGTCGGCGCTGAAGACGAGCATACCGCAGCTGCTGTCGTATCTGTGCCCGCACACCACCGCACAGAACGACCCGGGGTGCATGTGCGTGGATATACTGCAGGTGAGCCCGGCATGTGTACACAGATCTCGGCGCTGAAGCACACACACATAAAAGTGAGATCTAGGGTGGGTTGCACCAAACCGTCTGTTATCGTAAGCGGTGTTCGTTAAAATCTGAGCTACCACGAACTTCGAATGTCGAAGCTGAATCTATGGAAAGTTTGACAAGAAGTTTATATGGAATGACAGCTGCCGGCGCCATATTTCACGTTAATCAGATTAGATTTGGTGTTTCTTTTATTATTATGACTATTCTCTCAGTGCCGTGCCATCTAGTCCAAATGCTGGCTTTACTGAAAATCAGCGTCACGGAATGTGTCCTCTGGCTAACTCCGTGACATTAAGCTGAGTGCAAGCCCTTTAGTGCAAATTACTTAAAATAATGTGTACTAAGGTAAGTTTTGTTACACTTTTATTTATGTACCTATAGTTTTTGCACTAATCAATTATTTTCTTTCTTTCTTTCTTTAATCGGCCTGTAATGGTGCCTGGCCTGGTGCAACCCGCCCCTAGTGGTGCAAAACCATTAGTTTCACATTCTTCCTGATGGATGAATGTATTTAAAGAAGGCCAGGGTCCGCTTTGGCACTAGTTTTAAGAAAGCGACTGCCATCTGACCTTTGAAACCAAGAGGGAAAACTACGCCTTGTTGGGATTAGACCTGTTTCCTCACGATGTTTTCCTTCAACGAAAAGCCACTGTTAAATATCAAATATTTTTATGTAAATAAAAAAAAAATATTGAACTGTTTATTTCAATTAAAAAGAAGTTATTATATGTTTCATCACAAACTTAACATGAGATTTTTGAAAAACTCGTGGTACGCGCCGGGGTTGGAACCCAGGACAGTGCTACCTAGCGGCACCGTGGGAACTTAGAATTATACCTACACTTTGCCCGCCGCTAGCGGCGACTCAGCCAGTCGGTTGGAATTAGCACACGCGCTCACGGCCGGACGCTGCTTACGCGCACAATAAAAGTTGTGACCAATTACTAAAAAAATTACTCTGGCGCGAATACTTCCCGTCCGAATACTTACTGAAATTATTCATCAGATTCAGAATTTTCACCACTCTTTTTAATAACCGAACATTTAAAGAAGGAAAATAACTCACATTCAACACTACATACAGGTAAAGCAATAGGGGAAGACACCAAAAAAAAAACAATAATGTTGAATTTTCCCGGAAATGGATTGAAAATATTGTCAAATAGAGAAATAATTGAAGCAGGGGCTTAAATAATCAGAAAGTTTTAAGTATCCAAAGTTTTAAGAGGTGGTTTATTCTGTCCCTTTTCCGAAAAATTCACCTTCATATGAAACGACTGTCATTTACTCTCTCTAGCATCTAGCAAGCAATATTATAAAACGGGTGTACCTTCGTAATTCTTTGAGATATCTGAGTGGGATTTTCGTCACTAGGCATATTTTTTTGCCTTCTTTCTTTTGGAGTAATGATACGTTTGCCGTATTACGTAGACACATCATAATAAAAATGATTTATTCAAATTATTTCCAAAAAAAAACCGTTTTTTATTTCACGTTTATGTATACGTGTATTATAATTATAAAATAATTTTTAAGCAGTGTAAACCCTAGGGACAGGGTCGATTAGCCAGCACGAGCGGGCAACGACCCGCGTTCAAAGTAGCTCCATTGTAAAATTTAGTAGGCATGAAAAGCGTTAAGAATGCGGTATTTTTTTCAGACTTGAGTATCTGTGCCCAGGACCTCCAGATTGAAAGTCACGTGCCTTACCGCTCACAGTGACCAGTTGGTTTGAAATTGTCTCTGTATATTCCAGCTGATAGTGTGCGTGTCCCGCGCCCGCGTGTCTCTCGTGCTCGAGCACGGCGCGCCGCTGAAGCGGGCCGCGCGGGCGCCTCACGCCGGCCCGCAACAGGTGGCGCTAGTGGCGGCCGCGTTGGCTCAACTGGGGTACACTTCCAAGGTCAGTGTATATTCCAGCTAATAGTGTGCGTGTCCCGCGCCCGCGTGTCTCTCGTGCTCGAGCACGGCGCGCCGCTGAAGCGGGCCGCGCGGGCGCCTCACGCCGGCCCGCAACAGGTGGCGCTAGTGGCGGCCGCGTTGGCTCAACTGGGGTACACTTCCAAGGTCAGTGTATATTCCAGCTAATAGTGTGCGTGTCCCGCGCCCGCGTGTCTCTCGTGCTCGAGCACGGCGCGCCGCTGAAGCGGGCCGCGCGGGCGCCTCACGCCGGCCCGCAACAGGTGGCGCTAGTGGCGGCCGCGTTGGCTCAACTGGGGTACACTTCCAAGGTCAGTGTATATTCCAGCTAATAGTGTGCGTGTCCCGCGCCCGCGTGTCTCTCGTGCTCGAGCACGGCGCGCCGCTGAAGCGGGCCGCGCGGGCGCCTCACGCCGGCCCGCAACAGGTGGCGCTAGTGGCGGCCGCGTTGGCTCAACTGGGGTACACTTCCAAGGTCAGTGTATATTCCAGCTAATAGTGTGCGTGTCCCGCGCCCGCGTGTCTCTCGTGCTCGAGCACGGCGCGCCGCTGAAGCGGGCCGCGCGGGCGCCTCACGCCGGCCCGCAACAGGTGGCGCTAGTGGCGGCCGCGTTGGCTCAACTGGGGTACACTTCCAAGGTCAGTGTATATTCCAGCTAATAGTGTGCGTGTCCCGCGCCCGCGTGTCTCTCGTGCTCGAGCACGGCGCGCCGCTGAAGCGGGCCGCGCGGGCGCCTCGAAGGACCATTTTTCTGGAGCGGTGGTCTATTGATTGTGTTCGAAAGATGAGCAATAGTAATGAATCTATTATTTAACAGGAGCGGGCCCAGGAAGCGTTAAACTTCATCCTGGAGTCGATGAGCTTTGGCGGAGCTTCGCAGGCGGCGTTACTGCGCGAGTGCACCGCGCTGTGCAGCGCCTACCCCGCGCTGTTCACCGAGCGCGTGCTGGCTGCCGTGCGCAACCACAGGTGAGCCGGGACCTGCAGTGCAGCGCCCACCCCGCGCTCCTCGCGTGCTGCCGTGCTGCCGTGCTGCCGTGCTGCCGTGCCGCGTGCGCGGCCGCCACTAACCTGTGTGCTAACGGCTGTCGTGTTCCAGCAGCGAGGTGAACCGCACGGCCGGCGGCGTGACCATCGTGAAGCTGGGCGGCGCCGCCGGCCCCGCGCCCGCGCCCGCGGCCTCCGCCCACGCCACCTCGCAGACCACCGGTAAGGACCATCATGCAGCGAGGACATAATTTCAGAATGTTTACAAACAAAAGCAAATCTGATCCTAGCTCTGAAAGTTTTTGCACCTACAGCTTCCCATACTTCTCTTTAACTGTTCAGTTTTCTATCAGTTCTTTGACATTCTGGCCACAGCTGGCCATTTCGGACACGTGACCTATAGGAACGTAACCAGTTGCGATTATAAGATACTAGCTTATGCCTGCGACTCCATCCGCGTGGAACTCGTTTATATCGTAGCTCGATACAAACTTTCAACCACCATTTCACCCCCTCAGGGGATGGATTCCGGGATAAAAACTATCGTATGTCCTTCCCCGGGATTCAAACTATCTCCATACCAAATTTCATCTCAATGGGTTCAGCGGTTTAAGCGTGAAGAGGTAACACAGACAGACAGACAGACACACTTTCGCATTTATAAAATTAGCGCTGCTCGCGCAGACGCGCAATCATAGCCACTCTCCACTCTTTCGCGCGCTAACGTTACTCAATGACATTTTACTTAATGACAGCGACCTAGATATATTTTATAGCTCCGAGTCTAGGCTCATGGCCACAACCACCAGCTATTTGGAAGCTAGATTTAGACCTCTAAGTTCTATTTTAACATAAGGATGTTTTGTTTTCTTTATTCTCATATTGTTTTTGCCTGTGTGTATTTAATACTAAGTTAATCAGCATGCTTGGTTATATACTGTAAAAGTGGATTGTGAAATAAATAAATAAAAAATATTGTAGCGGCGTGGAGCGGCGGCTACACGCGACGCGCCAAGCTCGGGGACTCGCGCAGCACGGGCCGCCTGCACCCCGGCCCGCAGCCGCGCAGCATGACGCGGCTCAACGTCGCCGGTGAGTCTAGGACTAGCTACTGACCTGTAACAGCCCGGCCGCGACATCGGCGTGGAGCGGCGGCTACACGCGACGCGCCAAGCTCGGGGACTCGCGCAGCACGGGCCGCCTGCACCCCGGCCCGCAGCCGCGCAGCATGACGCGGCTCAACGTCGCCGGTGAGTCTAGGACTAGCTACTGACCTGTAACAGCCCGGCCGCGACATCGGCGTGGAGCGGCGGCTACACGCGACGCGCCAAGCTCGGGGACTCGCGCAGCACGGGCCGCCTGCACCCCGGCCCGCAGCCGCGCAGCATGACGCGGCTCAACGTCGCCGGTGAGTCTAGGACTAGCTACTGACCTGTAACAGCCCGGCCGCGACATCGGCGTGGAGCGGCGGCTACACGCGACGCGCCAAGCTCGGGGACTCGCGCAGCACGGGCCGCCTGCACCCCGGCCCGCAGCCGCGCAGCATGACGCGGCTCAACGTCGCCGGTGAGTCTAGGACTAGCTACTGACCTGTAACAGCCCGGCCGCGACATCGGCGTGGAGCGGCGGCTACACGCGACGCGCCAAGCTCGGGGACTCGCGCAGCACGGGCCGCCTGCACCCCGGCCCGCAGCCGCGCAGCATGACGCGGCTCAACGTCGCCGGTGAGTCTAGGACTAGCTACTGACCTGTAACAGCCCGGCCGCGACATCGGCGTGGAGCGGCGGCTACACGCGACGCGCCAAGCTCGGGGACTCGCGCAGCACGGGCCGCCTGCACCCCGGCCCGCAGCCGCGCAGCATGACGCGGCTCAACGTCGCCGGTGAGTCTAGGACTAGCTACTGACCTGTAACAGCCCGGCCGCGACATCGGCGTGGAGCGGCGGCTACACGCGACGCGCCAAGCTCGGGGACTCGCGCAGCACGGGCCGCCTGCACCCCGGCCCGCAGCCGCGCAGCATGACGCGGCTCAACGTCGCCGGTGAGTCTAGGACTAGCTACTGACCTGTAACAGCCCGGCCGCGACATCGGCGTGGAGCGGCGGCTACACGCGACGCGCCAAGCTCGGGGACTCGCGCAGCACGGGCCGCCTGCACCCCGGCCCGCAGCCGCGCAGCATGACGCGGCTCAACGTCGCCGGTGAGTCTAGGACTAGCTACTGACCTGTAACAGCCCGGCCGCGACATCGGCGTGGAGCGGCGGCTACACGCGACGCGCCAAGCTCGGGGACTCGCGCAGCACGGGCCGCCTGCACCCCGGCCCGCAGCCGCGCAGCATGACGCGGCTCAACGTCGCCGGTGAGTCTAGGACTAGCTACTGACCTGTAACAGCCCGGCCGCGACATCGGCGTGGAGCGGCGGCTACACGCGACGCGCCAAGCTCGGGGACTCGCGCAGCACGGGCCGCCTGCACCCCGGCCCGCAGCCGCGCAGCATGACGCGGCTCAACGTCGCCGGTGAGTCTAGGACTAGCTACTGACCTGTAACAGCCCGGCCGCGACATCGGCGTGGAGCGGCGGCTACACGCGACGCGCCAAGCTCGGGGACTCGCGCAGCACGGGCCGCCTGCACCCCGGCCCGCAGCCGCGCAGCATGACGCGGCTCAACGTCGCCGGTGAGTCTAGGACTAGCTACTGACCTGTAACAGCCCGGCCGCGACATCGGCGTGGAGCGGCGGCTACACGCGACGCGCCAAGCTCGGGGACTCGCGCAGCACGGGCCGCCTGCACCCCGGCCCGCAGCCGCGCAGCATGACGCGGCTCAACGTCGCCGGTGAGTCTAGGACTAGCTACTGACCTGTAACAGCCCGGCCGCGACATCGGCGTGGAGCGGCGGCTACACGCGACGCGCCAAGCTCGGGGACTCGCGCAGCACGGGCCGCCTGCACCCCGGCCCGCAGCCGCGCAGCATGACGCGGCTCAACGTCGCCGGTGAGTCTAGGACTAGCTACTGACCTGTAACAGCCCGGCCGCGACATCGGCGTGGAGCGGCGGCTACACGCGACGCGCCAAGCTCGGGGACTCGCGCAGCACGGGCCGCCTGCACCCCGGCCCGCAGCCGCGCAGCATGACGCGGCTCAACGTCGCCGGTGAGTCTAGGACTAGCTACTGACCTGTAACAGCCCGGCCGCGACATCGGCGTGGAGCGGCGGCTACACGCGACGCGCCAAGCTCGGGGACTCGCGCAGCACGGGCCGCCTGCACCCCGGCCCGCAGCCGCGCAGCATGACGCGGCTCAACGTCGCCGGTGAGTCTAGGACTAGCTACTGACCTGTAACAGCCCGGCCGCGACATCGGCGTGGAGCGGCGGCTACACGCGACGCGCCAAGCTCGGGGACTCGCGCAGCACGGGCCGCCTGCACCCCGGCCCGCAGCCGCGCAGCATGACGCGGCTCAACGTCGCCGGTGAGTCTAGGACTAGCTACTGACCTGTAACAGCCCGGCCGCGACATCGGCGTGGAGCGGCGGCTACACGCGACGCGCCAAGCTCGGGGACTCGCGCAGCACGGGCCGCCTGCACCCCGGCCCGCAGCCGCGCAGCATGACGCGGCTCAACGTCGCCGGTGAGTCTAGGACTAGCTACTGACCTGTAACAGCCCGGCCGCGACATCGGCGTGGAGCGGCGGCTACACGCGACGCGCCAAGCTCGGGGACTCGCGCAGCACGGGCCGCCTGCACCCCGGCCCGCAGCCGCGCAGCATGACGCGGCTCAACGTCGCCGGTGAGTCTAGGACTAGCTACTGACCTGTAACAGCCCGGCCGCGACATCGGCGTGGAGCGGCGGCTACACGCGACGCGCCAAGCTCGGGGACTCGCGCAGCACGGGCCGCCTGCACCCCGGCCCGCAGCCGCGCAGCATGACGCGGCTCAACGTCGCCGGTGAGTCTAGGACTAGCTACTGACCTGTAACAGCCCGGCCGCGACATCGGCGTGGAGCGGCGGCTACACGCGACGCGCCAAGCTCGGGGACTCGCGCAGCACGGGCCGCCTGCACCCCGGCCCGCAGCCGCGCAGCATGACGCGGCTCAACGTCGCCGGTGAGTCTAGGACTAGCTACTGACCTGTAACAGCCCGGCCGCGACATCGGCGTGGAGCGGCGGCTACACGCGACGCGCCAAGCTCGGGGACTCGCGCAGCACGGGCCGCCTGCACCCCGGCCCGCAGCCGCGCAGCATGACGCGGCTCAACGTCGCCGGTGAGTCTAGGACTAGCTACTGACCTGTAACAGCCCGGCCGCGACATCGGCGTGGAGCGGCGGCTACACGCGACGCGCCAAGCTCGGGGACTCGCGCAGCACGGGCCGCCTGCACCCCGGCCCGCAGCCGCGCAGCATGACGCGGCTCAACGTCGCCGGTGAGTCTAGGACTAGCTACTGACCTGTAACAGCCCGGCCGCGACATCGGCGTGGAGCGGCGGCTACACGCGACGCGCCAAGCTCGGGGACTCGCGCAGCACGGGCCGCCTGCACCCCGGCCCGCAGCCGCGCAGCATGACGCGGCTCAACGTCGCCGGTGAGTCTAGGACTAGCTACTGACCTGTAACAGCCCGGCCGCGACATCGGCGTGGAGCGGCGGCTACACGCGACGCGCCAAGCTCGGGGACTCGCGCAGCACGGGCCGCCTGCACCCCGGCCCGCAGCCGCGCAGCATGACGCGGCTCAACGTCGCCGGTGAGTCTAGGACTAGCTACTGACCTGTAACAGCCCGGCCGCGACATCGGCGTGGAGCGGCGGCTACACGCGACGCGCCAAGCTCGGGGACTCGCGCAGCACGGGCCGCCTGCACCCCGGCCCGCAGCCGCGCAGCATGACGCGGCTCAACGTCGCCGGTGAGTCTAGGACTAGCTACTGACCTGTAACAGCCCGGCCGCGACATCGGCGTGGAGCGGCGGCTACACGCGACGCGCCAAGCTCGGGGACTCGCGCAGCACGGGCCGCCTGCACCCCGGCCCGCAGCCGCGCAGCATGACGCGGCTCAACGTCGCCGGTGAGTCTAGGACTAGCTACTGACCTGTAACAGCCCGGCCGCGACATCGGCGTGGAGCGGCGGCTACACGCGACGCGCCAAGCTCGGGGACTCGCGCAGCACGGGCCGCCTGCACCCCGGCCCGCAGCCGCGCAGCATGACGCGGCTCAACGTCGCCGGTGAGTCTAGGACTAGCTACTGACCTGTAACAGCCCGGCCGCGACATCGGCGTGGAGCGGCGGCTACACGCGACGCGCCAAGCTCGGGGACTCGCGCAGCACGGGCCGCCTGCACCCCGGCCCGCAGCCGCGCAGCATGACGCGGCTCAACGTCGCCGGTGAGTCTAGGACTAGCTACTGACCTGTAACAGCCCGGCCGCGACATCGGCGTGGAGCGGCGGCTACACGCGACGCGCCAAGCTCGGGGACTCGCGCAGCACGGGCCGCCTGCACCCCGGCCCGCAGCCGCGCAGCATGACGCGGCTCAACGTCGCCGGTGAGTCTAGGACTAGCTACTGACCTGTAACAGCCCGGCCGCGACATCGGCGTGGAGCGGCGGCTACACGCGACGCGCCAAGCTCGGGGACTCGCGCAGCACGGGCCGCCTGCACCCCGGCCCGCAGCCGCGCAGCATGACGCGGCTCAACGTCGCCGGTGAGTCTAGGACTAGCTACTGACCTGTAACAGCCCGGCCGCGACATCGGCGTGGAGCGGCGGCTACACGCGACGCGCCAAGCTCGGGGACTCGCGCAGCACGGGCCGCCTGCACCCCGGCCCGCAGCCGCGCAGCATGACGCGGCTCAACGTCGCCGGTGAGTCTAGGACTAGCTACTGACCTGTAACAGCCCGGCCGCGACATCGGCGTGGAGCGGCGGCTACACGCGACGCGCCAAGCTCGGGGACTCGCGCAGCACGGGCCGCCTGCACCCCGGCCCGCAGCCGCGCAGCATGACGCGGCTCAACGTCGCCGGTGAGTCTAGGACTAGCTACTGACCTGTAACAGCCCGGCCGCGACATCGGCGTGGAGCGGCGGCTACACGCGACGCGCCAAGCTCGGGGACTCGCGCAGCACGGGCCGCCTGCACCCCGGCCCGCAGCCGCGCAGCATGACGCGGCTCAACGTCGCCGGTGAGTCTAGGACTAGCTACTGACCTGTAACAGCCCGGCCGCGACATCGGCGTGGAGCGGCGGCTACACGCGACGCGCCAAGCTCGGGGACTCGCGCAGCACGGGCCGCCTGCACCCCGGCCCGCAGCCGCGCAGCATGACGCGGCTCAACGTCGCCGGTGAGTCTAGGACTAGCTACTGACCTGTAACAGCCCGGCCGCGACATCGGCGTGGAGCGGCGGCTACACGCGACGCGCCAAGCTCGGGGACTCGCGCAGCACGGGCCGCCTGCACCCCGGCCCGCAGCCGCGCAGCATGACGCGGCTCAACGTCGCCGGTGAGTCTAGGACTAGCTACTGACCTGTAACAGCCCGGCCGCGACATCGGCGTGGAGCGGCGGCTACACGCGACGCGCCAAGCTCGGGGACTCGCGCAGCACGGGCCGCCTGCACCCCGGCCCGCAGCCGCGCAGCATGACGCGGCTCAACGTCGCCGGTGAGTCTAGGACTAGCTACTGACCTGTAACAGCCCGGCCGCGACATCGGCGTGGAGCGGCGGCTACACGCGACGCGCCAAGCTCGGGGACTCGCGCAGCACGGGCCGCCTGCACCCCGGCCCGCAGCCGCGCAGCATGACGCGGCTCAACGTCGCCGGTGAGTCTAGGACTAGCTACTGACCTGTAACAGCCCGGCCGCGACATCGGCGTGGAGCGGCGGCTACACGCGACGCGCCAAGCTCGGGGACTCGCGCAGCACGGGCCGCCTGCACCCCGGCCCGCAGCCGCGCAGCATGACGCGGCTCAACGTCGCCGGTGAGTCTAGGACTAGCTACTGACCTGTAACAGCCCGGCCGCGACATCGGCGTGGAGCGGCGGCTACACGCGACGCGCCAAGCTCGGGGACTCGCGCAGCACGGGCCGCCTGCACCCCGGCCCGCAGCCGCGCAGCATGACGCGGCTCAACGTCGCCGGTGAGTCTAGGACTAGCTACTGACCTGTAACAGCCCGGCCGCGACATTGCGCGCATTGCGGCGCGGCAAGCTTTTCATCGGTTCATTGCGCGGTCGAGACGCGCAACGCACTGTGGTTAGCCGGGATGACACGCAATGAATTATTTATACAAACCGCTGCCAGCCGCCGCCGGTCGAAGTCGTAAGGTGGTTACCGCGACGCACCTGTGGAGACTGTCGCGCTTTGGCGTGTCGTTGTGAAATGGTCGTCGAGATCTTCTCATAAGTGATTATCTTTTAACTGGTCAAAATCGTGGAGGTGGCGTTATCATAGCTACTCGCAGGGAGCTAGCGGTCATACCGCAACCTACCTACCAATCATCAGCTGAAGACCTGTGGGTGACCTTGACTATTAAGAGCTGCCATAATACATCGATTAACCTGCACCTTTGTGTTTTATACTTATGTAAACAAGGTAATGGTAATACCTTCTCACAGCAATTATCTAACTTTCTTGGTAGCCTGGGCGAAGCTGTTTTACGTGGTTGTGATGACAAGTTTTTAATAATAGGCGACTTTAATATGAGCAATATTATATGGACACATCAGTATTCTATTTTGGTTCCCTCGAACTATAAAACTAACGATGAGTGCAGTTTAATTGATGAGTTAAACACATTAAACTTAACCCAATACAATGATGTTCTAAACCAGTACGGTAAGTTGTTGGACCTTGTCCTGTCAAATGATGTAGTGCATGTTGGCGAGTGTTTGGACCCTTTAGTACCGATTGATCCCTACCACAAAGCTATATTAATCTCGATTCAATTTGCACAAATAAATAGTTTGAAACCTGCTTCTCGTATTAAATACTGTTATAATAAAGGTGACTATAATTCGATTAGTAATGAGCTGACCTTGGTTAATTGGGAGAATGAATTCTCGCGACGTTCATTAGAGGAGTCTGTTAGCTTTTTTTATTCCATATTTAAAAAATTGCGACTTAAATATATCCCTAGTAAAATATGTCACACTGATAGTTTTCCGAAGTGGTACTCGCCGGCTCTAAAAAAAGCTGTCAAAGAGAAATTTAAATATTTAAAGAAATTTCGTATATACGGCAATATATCTGATTCAAACTCTTATAATATTCTAAGGGACAGGGTCAAAAAACTGGAACAGTCATGCTTTAAAACATATATTCGTAGCCTTGAAAACAATATCGTTAAAGACCCGAAGCAGTTTTGGTCCTACATCAAGTCACGCTCTGTATCACATGGTGTACCGAGTTGTCTGAAGTATGATGAAAGATTGGTCAATTCAGCCGCTGATATATGTGAGGCTTTCTCTAGCTATTTCTATACAACTTTTTCTGCGCCTAGTACTGAGCTAGCGATGCCGGTCAACCCTACAGCTAGTTCAATTACGCATATATGTAATATACAAGTTAACTCGGATGTTCTCATAAACTTACTGTTAAAACTAGATCCGTCCAAAACAGCTGGACCTGATGATATGCCGGCTCAATTTTTGATTAATTGCGCGAAAACTATTGTGGTACCAATATCGCTACTGTTTAAGCGCTCTTTTGCTGAATGTCATGTCCCTTCGATTTGGAAATCAGCCTACATTACACCCGTCCATAAGAAAGGCCCAAAAACGGAAGTAACTAATTATAGGCCAATTTCAAAACTTTGCATACTTGCTAAAGTACTTGAAAAAGTAGTTCATGCTCAATTATATGCGGCAATTAAGAACTATTTTAGTCCTGTCCAGCATGGTTTCCTGCGTTGTAAGTCTACCGTTTCGAATCTAATACTCCTTAACGATTATGTAACTAAAGCCATGTCCGAAGGTAGCCAAGTGGATGTAGTGTACACTGACTACAGTAAGGCGTTCGATAGAATTGACCATAAACTGCTAATTCTTAAATTAAACAACATAGGTATTCATGGTGATCTATTGCGATGGTTCGCATCTTATATTGATAACAGGTCGCAAGCTGTTGTCATTAACAACTATATGTCTGGTTGGGTAACTGTTCCCAGTGGCGTCCCGCAAGGATCGTTGCTGGGGCCATTGCTCTTCAATGTATTTGTTAATGACATCAGTGATTGTTTCCACTTCCAAATTGCTATGTTTTGCTGACGACATGAAAATTTTTATTAAAGTGAATTCATTAGATGACTCTGCCCTTCTACAAGATGACCTTACGCGTCTTGTCGCATATTGTCAGACCAATAAATTAGACCTTAATGTATCTAAATGCTTTACTTTAACCTTCACAAGACAACGTAGTATAATCCCGACCATCTACAAGCTTAATGATCATGTGCTCAAAACTGTGTCTTGCATGAGGGACCTGGGAGTCACCCATGATTCTAAGCTTTTATTCGAAACTCATGTTGATAACATGGTAGCTAGTGCTACTAAGGCATTAGGATTTATTATGCGTAGTTCCTTACATTTTACCCAAATTAAAACTATTAAAGTTCTTTATTGCACATATGTCCGAAGCAAACTTGAATATGCGTCTCAAATCTGGAACCCCTCTTACAATATCTACATTAACAGGTTGGAACGTATACAGAAAAAAATTATAAAATACCTCTGCTTTAAGCTAAAAACCCCTTACAATTCGTCTAATTATGAAAATATTTGTAAAAAACATCACCTCATTCCATTGCATAAACGTCGTCAAATTGCAGATATTATTTATATACTTAGTATCTTAAATGGTAACATTGATTGTCCGGAATTACTAGCTAAGCTCTCCTTCAATACTCCATCTAGGTCTAAAAGATACTTCCCTCCCCTCTCAATTCAATCTACACCACGTAATTATAGAAAAAATAGCTTTTTATTGCGAGCTGGTAAAAGCCTTAATGAACTAACGAAGGAGCGGGATATTGACATTTTCAATAGCAACATCACCACTATAAGACGGATTTTAACTGACGAGTTTTTTAAGTGAGCGAGTCGCATGCGCGACATCATATTTATTACTGTAACGGTTGACTCAGATCACTTAATAAATAATTCATTTTCTTTTTTTCTTTCTTACATATGTATTCATTGTATGCTTTTGGGTAACACGTTGTAACTAGTGATAACCACCAATTGTATGTTAACCTGTTGCTACTGGTGGGAACCTTTAATTGGCTTTCTGTTACTTAAGTTATATAACTAGCTTATATTATTATTTTGAATTGTTAGCTGTTGGTTCTCCGAATAATAAATAAATAAATAAATAAATAAGTGAGGTGGGCCTGAAGGAACGCTGGGGAAAGATGTACACTTAAGGTAAGGGGTGTTAGGTAGGATGATGATGTTGAATTTAGCAGTGTGTGCTGACGAAAATTATGTTGATTTAGTGAGGCGCATCGTTATTTCATTCATTTGTGACGTTGGTGCCGTTTGAAAAGCCCGTGTCTTCGAGGTAAATGTCGCGAGGCGGCTCCTTGAGGCGTAATAAGGGGGAACTGGTTGAAAGAGTCGTTGAAGCGAGCAAGGGTTCCGATAGCTCAGCTGGTTAAGACTTTGCGGTGGGCTGGCTTGTACGCTTTAAGTTCGTACAAGCCAGCCCACCGTAAAGTCTTAACCGTTGAGGGATACTGTTTGTGTTTGTTTCTCCCATCTAAAATTTCAATTATCTACCCCACCTTTTGACTTTGCATTGCCGGATATCGCAATGACCGTAAACCTGTGTTATTTCGTGGTTGGTGGTTTTCGTTCTAATTAGTTTCGTAATCGGCAGGAGGCTCGGTCGGCGGGCTGCACAAGAGTATGACGCGGCTGTCGTCGTCTCAGCAGATCAACTCCCAACAAAACACTGTGACCAACGCAGGTGAGTCTTATTGGTACTTACAGTAGGTGTTCAAATGTAAGTTTTCTGGATACTTTTGTTGAGGTTCTTTAAAAAAAAGACCGTTATTCATTATACGAACACTTGCTCTTAGGTGTTTGTATCGTCGAAATGCTTTGGAGGTTGTTGGGCACATATTGGTATGCATAGTCAGCGACACGCGGCTCGATGCATGCCCGCACAGCTCCGCGCCGCAACTTGCTACCGACACTCGCCTGTGTATCTATTTAATTAGTCACTAGTTGGTAGCGAATACATGTGACTTAATATATCCCCTTCGCGTTGTATTATTCCATCAACAAGTCGCACCTTCACCTTCACTTCACATACGAGGTTAAAGTACACACACAATAACCCGTACAGTGTAGCTTATGTCATTTATTTAAGTATCTATGTTTCTGCGGCCGTTAGAACTGTCATGGAAAATGAACATATTGTCGCTTAGAACCAACCGTAGCGATGTATTTTTTTTGCTTTTTGTTGCAAGTATTTTACAAACAGCCGGTAAAAGCGCCATGTAACGTCTCGACTGTAATCGCAGGAGACGGAGGCGAACGAACGAGCTGACTTCACTCGGCCATTTTTACCCGATTCCCTTAGAAGGATGGTTATGTTTTTCGAGCGTGTGTACAGTCAGCAGCAAAACTGACAAGCCGTTGACCTTCGTGAAGGAGGGGATCTGGCCGAAGGGTGTAATTTTCCGGCGATTTCGAGGCCGGCTATTTGACACCCAGATCTTGCGCCGCGCGTCGCCGTCTTAACTTGTTTTTGTGCTATATTGTATATTGATATGTATGTTAGTCTGTAAGGTATTTGTAAATATGGGCCTTCTTGCCTGACTCAAATAAAAAATATAAAATGTAGCTAAGCGGGTCAAGTGCTCAAAATTACTTACACACGACTCTAATGTCAAGAGCATAAGGACTGTCTAGCAGTGGCGGAGCGCCCATGCAAACCGATTCTCACTGCCCACCGTCTTGATTAAAATGTATTATTTATTTAATTTATTTATATATAAATATAGGAAGGTCGGCTTAAATACAACACAATAGCTGAAAACAGTAGTGACAGTGAGTTAATAACAGATCCTCACCAATAGCGTAATAATTATATAAAAAATAAGTGAATAAAAGCCAAAAAAACAGCAAAAATCAATCTAATGCCAACACGAGCGATCAGTCGCAATATACCTAGACCTACCTTAAATAATACGCGAAAAGACTAAGATTTTTTTATGATGTCATTCGCACCATTTTTTGGAGAGGAACAAATGATTGTATGGGAGCAACTACAATAAAAATTTGAGACAAAGATTGACCTCGCTGGCGGCAGCGCAAAACCACGATTGGCGAAGCACGTGCAATTAAATGACAGTCAGTTTGGCTTTAGAGCAGGGTTGTCCACGGAAAGCGCCATATTGTGCCTTAAGAGTACTGTCAAATATTATGTTGATAGAAAGACGCCTGTTTACGCCTGTTTCCTCGATCTATCTAAGGCTTTTGACCTGGTTTCCTATGATACATTGTGGTCAAAGCTAAAAGCTACAAACTTATCACCGGAAATTATTCGTATCTTCAGGTATTGGTATGGAAACCAGGTCAACAGCGTTAGATGGGTTGACGCTCTGTCT
This sequence comes from Epinotia bilunana, assembly GCA_947049275.1. Lineage (NCBI taxonomy): Eukaryota > Metazoa > Arthropoda > Insecta > Lepidoptera > Tortricidae > Epinotia > Epinotia bilunana. Next base: position 22,401,490 of record OX346260.1, on the reverse strand, counting down.
GAGAACTATAGGTTGGAGTGTGGAGTGAGACAGGGCGGCCTGAGCTCACCCACACTCTTTAATCTATACGTGAATGACCTGATTGAGGAGCTCGACAGAACACACGTCGGATGTCACGTGGATGACGTGTGCGTGAATAATTTGAGCTACGCTGACGACATGGTTCTGCTGAGCGCGTCAGTCTGTTGCGAAGATTGCTTAACATATGAGAGAACTTTGCTAGCAGTCACGGACTTGTATATAACGCAAGCAAAAGTCAATTTATGGTCTTTGAGATCGGACGTAAGAGAATGGAGAATGTTCCCCATATCCATCTTAACGGGGAACCTCTAGTTAGAGTGGATCATTTTAAATATCTAGGCCATGTGGTGACGACCGATCTCAAAGACGATATAGACTTGGAGAGGGAACGGAGGGCCCTTTCTGTACGGGCGAATATGATCGCACGAAGATTTGCGCGATGCTCCAGGGAGGCAAAAATCACACTTTTCAGGGCTTACTGCACCTCCCTCTACACATTCAGTTTGTGGAGCCGTTATACGCAGCGGGCATATGGGGCTCTCCGGGTGCAATTCAACAATGCGTTCCGGGTTGCAATGCGTGATAGGGCTGCCCGGTTTCTGCAGCGCATCGGGGATGTTTGCTGAGGCACGAATAGACTGCTTTTACGCGACAATGCGCAAACGCAGCGCGTCCCTGATGCGTCGGGTGCGGGCCAGCCCCAACAATATCCTGCAGATGTTAGCAGGTAGGGTGGATTGTGCATATTTACGGCACTGTTGTGATATGCACAAGCCAATCACTACCATTCTATGGTAAGAAAATAAAATAGCGTAGGTAGGTAATTTATTTCATGTTCATTTTATTCTATTCAATATTGATTTAATTGTATTGTATTCTTATGGGTCTATGATATCCGAATTAAATGATTTTTATTTTATTTTAATTTTAAAACGCTTCATACTAATAGACACACAGGTATGACGTCACATTTGTACTAATCATTGTATGGAAAATCAGGTAAATTGTTATTTCGGTCGCGAAATACTGCGTTTAAGTACATAGTTGTCATACAATTATGTTTCTATAAAAGCGTAAGGATTCTATTGGTAGCTTTAAATTTACTCTTGGACAATAAAAAAAATGCATATTTTTTCTAAATTTTCAAGGTTCATATCTTTTTATGATTTTAATTATATTTTATAATTTATACTTTAGTACGATAATTTGATGGTTAACTATCAATTTAGCATCACTAAGTTATCAATTTGAACATGAGGCATCATGCCTCAATAGGCATGATGCCTGCATGGCATGATGTCGAATTGGCATTTTGCGTTGATTGGGCAATCTCAATAAACGCAAAAGGCCAATTCGACATACCCTAAGGCAGGTCTCCGTTAGGTATGACGACGAGCGAAGCGAGGAGGAGTGTTAGGTGTACTGCGACCCTACAGCGCGCGAGCCGAGTGAGCGAAGCGATCGTGCCGCGGCAGCAGCCGGCGAAGCGCCAGAACCGAAAATTTGATATGAGAAAGTGATATGACACATTTTCGGTTCTGGCGCTTCGCTAGCCGCTGCGGCGGCACGCTCGCTTTGCTCGCTCGGCTCGCGCACTGTAGGGTCCCAGTACACCTAACACTCCTCCTCGCTTCGCTCGTCGTCGTACCTACACCGACTTGCCTTAGTTATTCCGTATTGGTCAATTTACGTGCGTCATTCTGCGTAGTAGCAACTTAGTAATTCCGCGTATAGGTCAAAATACGTATTGGTCATAAAGCGTATTGGTCAATTTACGTATGTCATTTTGCGTAGTAGGTACTTTGTTCATTCTGCGTATTGGTCAATACGCGTAGAGAGAATCGAAAATATTCGCCGCCACTGCTGTCTAGATTATTTTGCATGGCTACTTCTGCTGCTGACTGTATGTATGTGGACAACATAATTCTATTTCATGGGTTGCAGCTCAAACGGCTTGATGGATTTTAATATATGAGATGTATTTGATTCCTCATAACATAATTCTGGGAGTGATATAGGTTATATAAAAAATAAGCAGGTAGGTGATTTTAAATGTATTTTCATCGCACTTGCTGGAAACGGGCTTCATAATGCGCAGACATACAGAGCTGTAATAGCCTATGTTACGCCCACGGGCGTAATGGTTTTTTTCTTAAATTGTACCTGTCACTCATGCGGCAGTTACAAAGCAAAGAGGTAAAATACGTATCAAATACGATGTCTGAAAACGTATTTATAAATAAATGTAAACTTAAAAACACTACTAAAACATGTTTAACTGAATTATTTACAGATTTACGGCCGTATTCATAAACGTCCTACAAGCCTGTTTTAACTAAAATGGCATTAAAATTCGTTTGTACTTATCTGTCACTTTGACATTTGTGTTCGTAAGAAAGGGACAAAGCACATTTTATTTAGCAGAGGCATTTTAAGTTTTATGAATAAGGGGGTTAATATGTAGTTATTTAGTGTCTATGTAAAATGTTTTTAAGTGTTTTCAAATCGTGGCTGTATACCGAAGGGTCTTTGCCATACGCGCCTCACGTCAAATTCAACAAATGGACAACTGATATGTCGCAGTTTTTATTACGATTTGTATTAATTTCATCGAAAATGTATTTGTTTCCTCGCAAATGTGATAAAAAACATTGTGAAAAACGCGGGCGTAAGAATATTGCAAACAGTATTCCACTTACGCCCCTCGTTAAACAATGTACTATTACGTCACACCTGGCCATAATGTGAGTTTTACTGCACGTTGCGCGTTCGGTAAAACTTGCATTGTGGCCAGGTGAAGACGTAAAATTGTGTACGTACCCTAGGGCGGTGATGTACTAATTTGTTGAGTTGTTAGTAAAGATAGCGCGTGACACGTAACGTTCGTAAGTGTTGTGAACCGTGTTGCGCAGGCTCGGCGGGCAAGGTGCGCGGCGCGGCCGTCACCGTCACCGCGGTGCGCGCGCCGCGGCCCGCGCCCGCCACCGCCACCGCCACCGCCACCGCCACCGCGCCCGCGCCCGCGCGTGCGCCGCACACGCACAATATACTCATTGGACCCAATCATAACGTACGTACTATACTATATCATGACTGTTCACGAGACTTATGTTGCACTTGCATGCCATCATTGATGCGACAAAGATGTCCCGTTCTTTTATACCATTAGCCCGCGCGCAGCAAGCGTTTCATAATACCATAAACACCAATAAAATCTTAAACAAATAAATGGTGATTTGTATTGTAGACTTTTTCAAAGATACCGAGGCAAAATGTCAAATCGTAGTAATGAACTTATAGGATATTATAATGTCTAAAAATAATAAAACTACTCATCTACCCCGCAGAGCACCGGACCCACCATCATCACCAACCCGCCCCTCCAAACCCAGTCCATCTCCGTGAACCCGCTCACGAACAAGTCCGCGGACACGCTCCCGCTCGGACACGTGTCCGTCGTCACGCCCGCCCCCGCCCCCGCCACCGCTGTCACCGTCACCGCGCGCCGGAACAACACCAGCGTCACCATGATCAACACTAGCCAGAATCAGAACCACCGGATCAGTGTGTTCGAGCCCTATCCGATGAGAGACACGGTGCAGCATTTCTGCGAGAAGCACTTGGATAAAATCAAGGCGTATATGGACATGGTGTCGCTGAGGGTACCTCCGCCAGCAAAATGCACTATTGAAGGTAATGCAACATTTTTTTTGTCATTCTTCTCATGTCACACTAGCGTCACCACTCGGGACACTTATAACTTTGTGATTATTTAACCTCTTGCGTTGTGCTTTTCTCTATTTGACTAAATTTTTCGAGAAAATACGACTGATTATTTGATTTAGTGTTTACACCCCTATTGTTCCCTGTGCACTCCAGAGCGGCGCTCCAAGAAGCAGGCGCGCCTGCAGTTCGCGTGCGGCACGCGCGGGCCGCACTGCCTGTACTCGCGCACGCTGTTCAGCATGCGCACGCGCGCGCCGCGCGTCTGGATACACCTCATGTTCCTCGCGCTGCAGGCCCGGCACGCCGCCGCGCTGTCGTCGAGGGACGCCTCCGTGTCTAGTCTCAAACACTGCTGGGACATACTCAAGTGCGAGAACAAGACGTTTCTGACGTTGGTCACTAGCGCTTTCCCTGGGATTAAGGTAAGTCTTCCAAAACCAATACCGTTTTATTAAAAAGTTCCAAAACCTCTTATGGTCAATTGAGGCCTGATGCTACTCACACCGTCTTCACAATTCATACTTACATCTCGCTCGAGACTGCTCACGTTCACTAAGGTAAGGGTCCTGCAACTCCTGCAGAATCTAAATCGTTTTGTCCTTAACTTTATCCAACCATAGACAGTCATTTGGTCGGAGACCTATAAAGACAGGTCTGTAATATTACGTTGCTATAAAGATAGGGAAGAAAGGTATTGGTCATCATGTATTTTTAGAGGGCCTCGCTGACATTGATTGAACCTAAAAGCAATATTTTCTTCATGATCTTATATATTGTTTAGAGACTAGACTTCGAAGTCTAGATAGACAGCATAGTGTCTAGATACCGATTTTTGTTCATTCATACATTTAATAGGTGGATATTGCTTTTACTCATTCAAATTTTATTCAGATAATGAGTCCATGATAAAATCCTCAGCTATCAATTAATGTAATCGATCGATTTATGAGTAAATCGATCGATTACATTTGGATCGAAAATGTCCCACAGGAGCAAGAGATGCTGTTAAACGAGCTCCGGTCCGCGGGCTTCTTCGACGTGTTCTCCCTGACCAGCCCGCTGGAGGCCGACGCGCCGCCCACGGCCGCCACCTGGGGCTGCTTCCTGTGCACGCACCCGGAGCGCGCCCCGGGGTTCCTGCAGCCCGGGGCTCCGGTCATCGAGGGCACGCTGAAGGAGAAGAAGGGCCGCTGGAGGCTGTTCCGTCGCTGGCGCACGCGGTACTTCACGCTGTCCGGCGCGCATCTGAGTTGCAAGGGGGCGGTTAGTCATGCTTCTGTTTAATGATAGTTTGCGACGGGTTCAGTTAACGTGCGGCTCGTTGATCCGCGTCCGCGTAGCTTTCTCTCTCCCTCTTCATGCATTTGTAACAAAGAAACAGAAATATAGTAGGATCGGATCATTGGACCATACAGTAACCGGACCCGTCGCGAGGATAGCCACGGCTTGTTCGATGAGTCCGCAAGATGGGCTCTGTCGCATTTAGTTCAACGGCGCGACACGACATTTTTGCGGAAATCATGTTGGCAATTACGATCTAGCTCAAAGAAAGCCATGGCGCAGTTGGAACATGGTTTAATCGTCCCTAACAGGGTTATGGATGCAGTATCGTCACGTGAGATTTATAGATCTTTTATTCCATTACAGAGCGGCGGCGAGAGCATAGACATCAACCAGATACGCTCTGTGAAAGTCTCCCGCGGCGCGCGCAACATTCCCAAAGCGTTCGAGATCTTCACGGGAGACCAGACGCTGATCCTGAAGCCAGCAGCAGGAGACGCCGAGGAGTGGGCGCAGTGCCTCAGCATCGCCGTGGCCACGTCGCAGGCGCGCCACGCGCCCGCCAAGGCCAACAGCCTGCCCGCGCGCGGGCTCACGCTCAAGAGCTTCTGACCCGGTATGTGCTCCTGGTACCGTGTCCAGTATGACAGCAGAAGACAGAAAGAAAGACAGGTAAAAAGAAAGAATATAATAGCTGTGGTTGGGGAATCGCTGTTTAAACTGTCCAACAATGACAACCACTACTACAATGAAACATTGGTAGTGGTGTTTCAGGTGCTACAGCTATTGAAAGAAAGAAGAAAGAAAGAAATCTATTGCCTACTTTCTAGCTTGGTTTTAGACCATCTATTGCCACATTTCCGAACAGTGGCGTGAAAAGATACATTTATTCATAAACACACAGGACACACATATTATACAATAATAAAAACAGATAAACATCAAACAACTGTGTCTCAGCGGCAGTGAACCGGAACATGGCTCAGCACCACTTACCCATTACATACTTCACGTACTGGTAGCAGATAATTCTATTCGCGAAGAAGCACCACTTACCCATCCATACTCCGAAGATTATCAATGCTAAGGATTGGGACCCATTCTCGTGACTGGAACGGTCTATACTTCTTCCAATATAAATGATTCGGAGTTCCACATTCAAAACATGTGTCACTTTGATCGCTCGCTCGGTATACTACCGTCCCGTATTTTCATGATGGTTCTTATTGCGCGTTGTTTTAAATTACTGCGGTGAATATGTCTAATATGTTTTTATTTTATTTCAGATTATATTGGTGGTTAGCCTGTCACAGGAACACGACACTACGTGGACTAAAGAAAATCGATAAATCTTTTTTTATGCGAGTATTCGGGTAAGACAAAGTACTACTAATCACTTTGTAACAATATTGTCGCAATATTATTACAAAAGTATTGTGTTTGCAGTCTTCCTTGTCGACTATGCCTGAAGTAGAAATAGGTTTTTGCTTATTAGAGTCACAGTGACTGCCAAATGTCGACTGCATTATTGTAATAGATCTCATACTAGATGTAATATTATACTCTTAACAATCTAGTATAACTTGTTCGCGGTCAGAGTGCGCCGAGTTAACGACTCGTGGGTTAGGGTGGCATTCCACTTGTCCAAAATCTTTGTCCAATGTGTATTTCCATCACACATTTTGCATAAAGAGTGTGAGACGCAATGCACATTGGACAAAGATCTTGGACAAGTGGAATTTAGTTTTACCCTTAGTACTATCGACAACACAGCTAACTGACCATTGTACCTTAAGTGCATTGTAATAAGGTTCTATATCAACACAGGATGGTCAGTTAACAGTGTTGTCTTTTGTACGAGTGGAAATTATTTGCATTTCGAGTGGCAGCGTTAGGGTATAGAGTCAAAGTGTAGCCACAGGAAGCAAGACAACCTAAATCTCTCCCAAAATTTAAACTGTACCACAGAATAAATAATAGTACTACGTCCAGAAGGTTCTCTGTTAACAAATCCCCTGTTTAGGTATGCCGAACGAGGCTAAACGTGGCCATCCCTTTCTATCGCATGGAACGCGCTGCGTTAGAACGCGTGCGTGCCGTAGCAGCGCTGACGTACTCCCTGTGGCTGGGAGGCACATGCTTGTAGTGGCGCGACTAAATCACGAAGTGAGCCGCCCCTGACTGCGCTAAGCACTCGGGTCATAAGTCTATTCTACTTGTACCATTTATAGAAGTTAAAAAAATATGTTATTTTGTATGTATGTCATATACTTATGGCGCTACGCATACATGCCTTAGGCTTTTAGGCATGTATGCGAAGGTACTACTAGGTGTAGGTACTATTTGCCCGGAACATCGATGTTTAATGTATGTGTATATTTGTATATTATGACGACGGGGTAGGCGATGCATATTGTCTTTTAGGTGTATTGGCTTTTAGGTGTCATATCAGATTTATAATAATTATGAAATATTTAATGTTGATATCTCTGCTGCCAATTAGATTTAGGTCCCCAAGGTTTATTGCGCAATGTAAATGAAATGAGAATATTGCACAATAATATTGACTGTGTATAGATGGCTAAATAAACTTAATATTGCGTACTTAAGGCGGAAACTTTAATGCTCACTACATATCTACGTAGTCGGTCCCAAAGTTCTGTCACTGGCATATTATTTTTAAATTTAGAAGATGATTTTAAGAAAATTTTATTGCAAGCCATTTTTGAATGTTTGACAATTATTTTAAAATAAAAAACAGTCATTCGTTGCAATTTCTCACGATGGAGTGGACATTGAAAGAAAACCGAATAGCTGTTTTAGCATTGCACCGCTGTGGGCACTCGCCAAGTACCATTTTCAAGTTGCTCAAAAATTTAAAAATATCGCTTAGGTTTGTGTACCGTACTATTGATAGGTACAATGAAGTCTCCAGTGTTGAGGACAAGAAAAGAATTGGCCGGCCTCGCTCCGTACGAACACCAGCAGTAATCAAAGCGATCAAGGCGCGCATAGCAAGAAATCCTGTCCGAAAACAGAAATTGATGGCTTTGCAGATGGGTGTCAGTAGAAAAACCGTCAAAAAGGTTTTAAACGAAGATCTTAGTCTACGAGCATACAAAAAAAAGCGTGGGCACTTACTTAATGCCCGTCTAAAAACAATAAGGCTTAAAAGATCCCGGAAGTTGTTAAAGCGGTACGCGAAAAATCGACACCGTGATATCCTCTTTACAGACGAAAAGATTTTCGATATTGAAGAGAAGTACAATAAACAGAATGATAGAGTGTACGCTAGGAGCTCTGAAGAAGCAGGAAAAAGAGTTCCGCGGCTGCAACATGGGCATCATCCATCATCAGTGATGGTCTGGTTGGGTGTATCTTATTACGGGCCAACTGAGGTTCATTTTTGCGAAAAAGGTGTCAAAATCAGTGCGAAAGTATACCAAGAGACAGTTTTGGATAAGGTTGTCAAAGATCTGCCCAACACGCTATTTTCGGGACATAACTTTGTGTTCCAGCAGGATTCTGCGCCAGCACACACAGCCAAGACCACTCAAGCCTGGTTTGACCGTCAAAAAATCGACTTTATAAGACACGAAGATTGGCCTTCCTCTAGTCCGGGCCTTAATCCTTTGGACTATAAAATTTGGCAGGTCTTAGAGGGGAAGGTCTGTGCTAAACCACATAAAAATTTGGAGAGCCTAAAGTCATCTTTAAGAAAAGCAGTCACTGAGATAGATATGAAAATGGTGCGTGCTGCGATAGACGACTGGCCGCACCGATTAAGGGCCTGTATTAAAAACAAAGGAGGTCATTTTGAATAATTTTCATTAATTTTAATTCTTTATTAAATGTACTTTAAATCGGTATATAATTTATTAAAAATGTATTGCTACTTTAGTTTTTATCATTATTTTCATTTGTGACAGAACTTTGGGACCGACTACGTATACCTATATTATGACAGCGCATTGATCGCATTCCCTTACTATTAAGGTGCTTCACAATAATGACCCTTATGACTTAATAGATTAGGTCTTTTTGAAGTACTTACTCGTGTGTAGTGTTAATGATTTATTATTAGCAAGTGCCTTATGTATTAACTTAGAGTAGTTACGCCGTTCGAGCTTCAAGTACAATGAATTTATATACAGTGTATGTACTTACATGTTTTGTTTTATAGCGGTTCGCATCGTACAGTTTAATGATGTACAGTTGGCAGCAGAAATAGTTACGTGGACGAAGGGCTGTAATTTATAAAGTAAAGTAAAAGTTTTCCCTGTCAGTCTTAATGACGTTGACATAAGATTGAATTTCAATTGGCCTGTGAAAATTGGCTTAAAAATATAACCGCGGTTACAAATGTAAAAATATATGACTGTCTACGTAGCTAATTCTACTGCCGTGGTCAATGTTTTCTATTTATATCCTATTGTCTTAATATAGATTAATAATATATTCATAAATATTGACAATGAGATTTCGTAAAAAGCTCTAAGACTGAATGCTGGTCATGTCTACTTCTTTATATTGTTTGGAGACCAATAATGTTTGTGATTCAAAATTGACATTCCCGTCCTGTTTGACAGTAGTCTTGATAATTATTAAATAATTATTGTGGTCTCAAATTATTATTTTAATAGTTGTATGAAATGACATTATTATTTAGTTGATTAGTGCTGTATTTCCCAGTTTTTTGACTTGCCAATTCGCATTTGAAAGCACGATTGCTGTCGTTGACGTAGTTGTAGATGATTTCTGTACAAATGTAATGTAAAAATAGTAGTAATGTGGAACTCTAGCGTCGGTGGCGGCGCGTCGAATCATCACCAAATATCGAGTGTTCATAGTAACCAAATTGTTTATTTGATTGTTATCCTACTGACGATAAGGTGCTTCCACTGTTAGCGCTTAATTATACCGAGTCGACGGTCGAATTAGACTGTCGATAGCGCCATCATTGGGGTCCTGGGCCGTCATCCGACGAAAATCATGTTGCTAGATAGAAACCCATGGCGTTGTCGACAGTCGGATACGCCTGTTGACCTGTTGTATACGAGCCATTAGAGTAGCTGTAGTCTAGCGTAGCTGCGTAGCTTAGTAATTGTGACGTCCATTTGCAATTATATATGATAATGATAACACTTTTCTCGGTTGTTGATGTGATTAATTTAGTTCAAGTGCAAGCTTGATTACAATTAAGTATAATTTGCTCACCTGTTCGTCCGTACAATTTAATCCTAATACTTTTGTACTGCTGACTTTACTCTCGCGAAAATATGATCGACTGTAAACCTGATTATAACTTTTTTAGTTAGTTATATATAACTCACACGCACACACTCAATAATATATTATGCAGAATTAGCTTGCGATCAACGGTACAAAAGTTATGTTTAGTTACATGTAAGGATCGATATTGTTTTCGCCTGTACAGAAAGATATTTATACAATGTTATACATGTTGATTAAGTTTAAGTTGAGCTTCAGGAAACTCGGTGCTATTTGTCTTATGATTATGAACTTGAAATAATACGATTTATCTTATTCCTCGTATTTAATATATCCAATAATGAACTGAGAATTGTTCTCTAGCAGCAGTTGCTTTAAAAAGATTGCCGAAAAGGCCTTTGTACTTAATTTTTTTGACAATAAATAGTTCTGTTTGTAAACTGACTTTTTATTATACATGTAACAAAACTATACTCTCTCACTGTCTCCACAAGATTAAGTTTTCCCTCTGATCAGATGACAGTCGCTTTCGTAAAACAAGTGACTACGCCAAACCCTGGGATTTGGTGCCAAAGCAGGTACAATAAGGTACAGTCAAGGGCACCAATATGTATACACTACAAAGTTTCAAAAATATGTAGGCAGACCTTATTTCTGTAACAATATAGTATACATATTTATGAAACTGAGTGATTACATATTGGTGCCCTTGACTGTACAACCGTGAAAACGCTACGAGGACGATGTTGTAACAAAAATATACTCTTAGTACTTGTTCATGCATTCTAACCCATCCCCACCGCTTTCCAAACGGCCGCCTAATTACTCTCACATACATGACCTCAGTACTGACCTACGAGTGGTGCGATGCACATGCCCGCGACATACGTCATTATATAATTGAGAACGAACTCTATTTTACGTGTCCAAACAAATGCTGTACAGCTAGTGCTTCCAAGTGTGACCTGGACCTGGACTCCTGAAGTGTACCCCTGGACTGTTCCTGGGTGCCAGCGGGATACCTACTAATTTATTTCTGAGGATCGCGGCCCTCCAGCAGCTCAAGGTATTGTGCTCCAATTTCGCCACGACACTGACAAACCCTTTTCCCTTAACAGTACTCGTCCATACAAAAGGAGAAAATGTTTTTCCACTTCAAAATATTTTCCAATCTCAATGAGTAAGTACGTTATTGACACAATGGAACACTAGGTTTATAGGTTTTTACTTTTTCAAAATTTGCAATAAATTCTTATTTATAGGAATCTCTATTTTTTTTTATCGAAAGAATATATTTTGCTGAAGCGATCGACATCAAAATCAAAGTGATTTGTTAAGATTTAGTTAGTGGAAAATGTTTTCTCCCGAAATGGAAATTTCATTAAATAAGTACCTATTGTCAGTCGCGAGCTAGCTGCCGCAAAGCTATTGTTCCCTCTTAAATGACTTGTCCAGGTTTCATAGCATTTAGCTGCTTCCTGAACCCAGCATTAGGCTGTATGGCGGGTCGCTTCTCCTTCACCAAGCGATATGCGTCTTCAAACTCCAGCCTATTGTACTGCATGAGGTACGCTATGGCCACAGTCGAAGTCCGCGACACTCCAGCGTTGCAATGCACCAACACATTCTCACCGCGACACACGGCCGCGTGCACAAACGGAAGACACTCCGCTAGCATCTTCGTTATATCAGTCTCAGGTAAATCTAAGCACTGTACAAACTTATGTCCAACGTTTACTTCAGCGTCTATACCCACACTAAGCACGTTAGATATGCTATACGTCTTTAGAATATCAGCAGCAGTACAATCTTGAGAGCCTATATACAAGTGTTCAGTGACTAGAACAGGGATATTATCAGGTTTCGTATCCACAACGAAGCCGTGTCTTGAAGATAACTCGGTCTTTTCCCCTTCGCGTTCTACGTATCTCTGTCCATCTGCTCTCGTCACTACAGTTTCTACAGCCTTAAGTTTATTCCTCCGCTTCTGCAACTCATTTAGGAAGCTCATTCTTAACTCTCTTCAACTGGGTCAGTATGTTCGTAGATCAAGTCTTCAGGGCTGTATTCGACGTCGCAGAGGTATAGGCCCTGCGGGGGGCAGTTCTGGATGAAGTTGTGCCAAGAGTGCTTGGAGGGGATTTGCAGCATCAACTTTATTTCTTCAGCTGGAAGTTTGCCCGTGGCTACGCTGATCAGTGTTCCCATCATCCGGCGAATCTGTAAATATGCATTCTAAAGCGAATATTTCACCATTAAGGTTTCACTACTCTCACTCGTGTAACAATTCTATAGTTGCCCAGAGATTTAGAGAGGTATGGCAAATCAGAGTGTCATCTCGCTATTTGGAGCATCCAAACTGAGGAAGTATCTCCACCTTACATAAGATCGCAGCCATAACACCACCTACTTGCTCTGTAGATATATGGTGTTGTGTTTCTGGTGGCGACTTGATGAGTAAGAACTTAAGAGCTCCCAAGGATGTGCTGTGTCGAGCGAGGGACCTGCATTTATCTCTAGTTTGTCAACACAGCAAATCCTCAAATCAATAATGGGTCCGCAACGCGCTTCCATTTTGCCTCATGTGCTTGTTTGTTTACCTGGTTCTGCACAAACGCCCTAGTCCGGAACTCCATGTCCCAGTATTCAGTAGCCCCACACGCTGTTCCACGGGCTGCAAGTAGTGGGAGGCCTCCCAATCCTCAAGAGTGTTTGATCTCGGCTATTTTACCTGGTTGTGCACAAACGCCCGGGCCCGGAACTCCACGTCCCAGTAGTCCCACACGCTGTCCCGCGGGTAGCTGGTGGTGAGCGGCACGCCTGGCCGCACGACGATGTGTTTGATCTCCCGCCGGTTGTGTTTGTGCTGCTTGAGCCTGTCGAACCGCTTGAACGTGGTGAAGTCGTGGAGGCCGACGAAGTGTTTGCAGCCCTCTTTGAACCGGACTATGTCGAATTCTGGCGCTCTGAAATGAGTTCTTCGTGTCGTGATCGAGTCATCACGTCGTCAAAATAGACTATGGTCTATGCAAAATATATATGCCACCTAGCCTCGTAAGGCCTAATGTGCATTACTATGTAGACTCCTTTTCACTGGGATCTGAACCTTCGTAAAACTAATAAAGTAGCATGTTGTTTCGTTGGTTATTCGAGCAAATGCAATTCAAACTGATTTTTCCAACTAGATTCAAATTAACTTGGCAAACATTTTATTATGCGCCTTACGAGGCTAGGGAAACAGGATATTAACACAAATCATTTATTGTGATGGTTTTGGGAATGGAGGTGACAGATACGCTATGTAATTACCTACATGATTTGACACAATAAATTTCAATAAAAACTGTGTACCTAGTCTCTGGAAAGAACTAAGTACCTTATGACCACTTTTATAACTTGGGGTTATTCTCAGAGCTCCCGAGGATGCGTTGTGTTGAGAGCGAGGGAATTCGTTCCCTCAGCTGTCAACACGGCGAATCCTCAAACATATCAAGGGTCGGCAACGCGCATGTTACTCCTTTGGAGTTGCATGCGTCTATAGGCTGCGGTGTCCGCTTACCATCAGGTGGGCCGTACGTTTGTTTGCCACCGTCGTTGTATAAAAAATTATATTACCTCATAAAATGACACCTCCTCCACTCCTCAATAGGTATGTGTTGTGCTATGCTATTGTATTCGGGTAATAATATGTCCTTCTTTAACACGGCAAATCTGCAACGGAAGCCAAAGAGTTTATTATTGTTTATCATGACCTTCTATAGAAAGTATATCAGTGGGTAAGTTGGATTGAAAGCTTGGGCATTTTCTCGAAACCGCTTTAGGGTGCTCAAGTGTAGTGCGCTGCGTAATGCATACGTGGATTTCAAATACGAGTAAAACTACGTGCAAATGCGGCGCACGTTCCATGTGTTAATATGCAAATCCATGAATAATAATAAGTATTTATCCTTGCTATTTGCACGAAGAACCGATGGCTGTTTGAGGGGAAATGTTCTCGAGCGCAGCGTGGGTAGAGTGGACTGATGACCTGACCCCGTAGCATGGACGGCCTTATCACACGATAAGTGACAAAATAGAGCGTCCGTCACTGGCTGACACCGTTCAATAGAACGAGACGGACGCTTTATCTTGTCATTTATCGCGTGATAAGGCCGACCATGATACGGGTCTGGTAAAGGTCGCGGGAGTCCGCTGGATGCGGGTGGCGCAGGACCGGTCATTGTGGCATTCTTTGGGGGAGGCCTATGTCCAGCAGCGGACAACTTTCGGCTGATATGATGATGGTGACGAGGATGATCTATGCCATTGAAAAGTATGCTAATTTGATATCTATTCTTATTAGAAGGTACCTGTACAAATATGTCCTAGACAGAGCTTTAAATCTGGCATGGAAGTTATCAGGCACCCTCAAGCAGTCCTTGATATAAATAGGTGCCTCTGTTCGCAGGAAGTGTTTGTTCAGGGCAAAGGTGACTTGGTCTGGTTCGAAGATCTTGCTGCCATACCGGTCTAGGTCGAAGTGGGCACTAGCACTTAGTGCATGCACTCCACCATCTGTTCTGTATAATGTGATAAACAGATTATTATAACAGTTTTGTTTCAGGTTTTCTGTTTATATTTGTTTACAGTTAAGATTATAAACTGACGATTAGGTTAGGTTAGTTTATAATTTAATGTGTAAACTGGTTCAGTCTGCTGGGGTGACAGATTGGTGAATATATCACCATTTTAAATAGAAAACTCCAGTATTACTATAGCCCTGCCCTGGCCTGTCTAGGCCTGTTTGTGAGGGGGGCCCGGATCGCGCCGGCAGGTTTGTAAAAATAACCAGCATGCAATGTTGAGTGATCAGCATTCTCATTTCATAAGCTGCGTACGAATTTGAGCGGCTCAGCCTGAGGCGTGCTCGCCCCGCGCTGCTCGCGAGCCAAATTGTTGCACATTAACATGCGTGGGTGAGGCAGCGTGCTCGCGGCGAGCCGAAATTGTACGGTGCGTCGTACAAAATGGCGTCGGCCACGATGACAGCCGCGGCTGCGTTTATCGTATTTCACCAAATTATATTAATAAATTTACGAACAAACTCGATTACACAAGCACGGCTCATCCACTTGCTCAAATTCATACGCGCCTCGCCCACAAACAAGTCAGAACGTGTCGCTCTGCCCGCGGAAAGCTCAGGTATACGTCCAAATTACGCGAGGCACGCACACTGAGGCGCCTTTGAGCACGGTCAAAAGACCGCCTCTGGACGGCTTGCTAGCGCGTACGAATTTGAGCGAAATAGGTGAGCCGTGCGTGCCTCAACCCGAGGCTGCTCTAAATCGTATGCAGCTATAAAGTACCATATTTTAATAATGCAATAAATCCATGCTTTGTCTTGCAAATTCATCCTTTATTTTTGGGAAAATCACTTATAGTATCTCATAAGTGATTTTGCCAAAAATAAAGAATTACAGTAACAGTAAGTGTACAGTAACTTACCGGCTAGACAGTACAACAGTCGGGTAATTTAAAGACCGCAGGCCGACCAGCGCTAGTTCGACCCGACCTTGTACGCTTTCTGGATCTGCATAGTTTTTCCCGTCTTTCAGCCAGAGTTTCTCCGAGGACCTGCGTTTAGGGAATTTCACATGGAGAGGAGAATAGAGCACAACAATCTCTCGCAAGTTCTATCAGGTTTTATTTAGTTTACAAACCTGAAAGTTGACCCAATATATGAAAAGAATGTTAGATATCTAGCTTTCATTGTCAATATTATGTAGAAAATTTGTAGTTATCTATGTTTAATTCATAAAACATCAAATAAGTATCAACTTTCGTAGGTTAGTTTTCCAGCTGATTAATTTTTTTTTTTTTTTTTTTTTTTTTTTTTTCTGGCTTTACATAGATTAGCCAATGTCATGTTATTTGAGTTAAAAGTTAGGGAAACAAGGATAAAACGGGATGATTTCGGAAATTTGGAAAGGAGAGGATTGGGTTTTAAACATATAAATACACTATAATTTAATATCATTTTTCTCTATAAATACTGATAAAATTTTATAAATATCATACGAATTACTTTGTAACAAACAATTAATTGATGTTGGAAAAGGAATACGCAATGATACAAGGCTAGAAAAGAAGGCAGTTCGATCGTACTGCGTGCATGAAAAGAAAACATGGTTTAGATCCCCATAGTCACCACAAGAGCAATAGGGATCCGAAACTTTATTCATCATGTGCAATCGCTCTCGGGTACATACATGACCCAAGCGCATCCTACACAGTACCGAAGTAACAGTTTTTGAAAATACTAATTTGCTAAACCATGGTTTCCTTGGAATGTATGGTTGGATATTTCTATAATGAATTCCTTTTGTCTCACTACTCCATACCCTATTCCAGTCTTCGTACATATATACTTTAGCCATATTAACTAAATCATGACAATAGTTAGCGTATGAGGCAACGTCTCCGATGCGTATGGCTTCATTTGCCAATTGGTCGGCTCTTTCGTTCCCCGGAATGCCTACATGACTCGGCACCCAAGCCAATACGACAGCACAACCCCTCTCAGAGCACTTATGTAACAGATTCCTAATCCTAAAAATAGTCGGTGACTGTTTGTGAGACTTAAATGGAAACCGCATAATAGCTTCTAAAGAGCTACGAGAATCTGAAAAGATAATGGTATTTGGAATCTTTAATAAAAGAACATATTCTATTGCTTTAAATAAACCAAAACATTCACCCGTATAAACCGAAGTCTCAGGCGGAAGTTTAATTAATTGAATTCCCTTATATTGTGAATGGTAAACTCCAACACCAACGCAAGTGCTTACTGCATGTTTTGAGGCATCTGTGTATAAACAGTGAAAGTCGGGCCATTGACTATTAATGATGCCAACAAACTCCTGTTTTGGATTAAGGTCATGTTTAGAGACTCCTATGTCGAATTTTACATCGGGAACAGTAATAAGGCTATTATAATTAAATTCGTAAAGAGGCAAAGTTGAGCTTCTACATGTAGGTGCTTCTAATCTTTCAAATTTTTTATAACTTTTAACTAAACATGGGGGATCTTTGTGTTTCCAATATTTACAAGTTTCGACCTGCTCAGTTAGTTGCCTTACCTTTGGGAACAAAGGATGAGTGCTCAATTGTAATGTACGAAAAAAGAATTTATCACAAAGAAACTGTCTTCGCAATCCCAAGGGTGGCTCACAGCACTCTACCTGTAAGCACCTAATTGGACTCGACCTCATAGCACCCAAAACCAACCTCAAAGCCTTTGACTGAATAGAATCTAGTTTTTTTAGTGCTGTTGAATTACTAGGATGGAGTAAAAATGTACCATAATCTAACACACTCCTAATCAATGCGTTGTATAATAGTCTCATTGTAGAGGGATGAGCACCCCACCAGACTCCTGTGAGACATCTCAAAACATTTAGATTCCGCTCACACCTCAATGTTATATATTCTAGGTGAGGGATACCAGTTAATTTTTTATCTAATACCAAACCCAAAAATTTAGCTTGATCTTTGATAGGTAGCTGAACACCATTATAATCAACATGAAAAGATGGAATATTTTGCTTACGAGAGAACAACACCACGGAACTTTTAGCCGGAGATAAATCTAGACTGTTATTATCTAACCAAGCCTTTAAAGCAGTTAAAGCTAAAGAAAGTGAAGCACTAGTATTATCTAGAGATCGTCCAGAAACATATAAAAGTAAATCATCAGCATATTGAAGAACATTTGCATGTACTTCTACAGACTTTACCATATCATACGTGTAAACGTTATATAGTAAAGGGCTCAAAACAGAGCCTTGAGGTAAACCCTTCCATACCGTTCTTTGGATATTTTCATTTCCAACCTGATCCAGTGAATACTTAATATACCTTTCGTACAACATATTTACAATAAATTTAGTAATTAAGATTGGAACATTCAACTTTACCAGTTTATTTTGTAAAATTGAAATGTTTACGTTATCATAAGCAGCATTAATATCTAGAAACGCTGCAACCAAGAAATTATTGTTCGTTAAACTTATTCTTATATCTGTGGTAAAAATGCTCAAGCTGTCAAGAGTGCATTTACCTTTCCGAAACCCAAATTGGCTACTACTCAGTAATTTGTTATGTTCTAGGAACCATTCCAATCGGATTTTTACAAGATGTTCAGCAGTTTTCGCTAATACGGATGATAAAGCAATAGGTCTGTACGATGCCGGGTCTGAACTTGGTTTATTGGGCTTAAGTAACAAGATCAATGTTTGGGTCCTCCACGCTCGAGGAACAATTCCCGTAATCATAACTTCGTTAATTAAAGAAAGGAAATACCAAAGGCAATTATCATCAAGATGTGACAAGAAAGAATAAGGAATCCCGTCTTCGCCAGGGGCGGAATCTTTTGTTGATGAAAGCACGCCTTTAAGTTCTGCAAGTGTAAACGGTGAATTTAAATTATTAATATTGCTATTGTTTGATATAATTAATGAACTAGGAATGAACGGTCTACATTCATCAACACAAGAATGAGGTGGCATAAGTACAAGATGCTCAGGAACATAAGGGGGTGCTAAACGATCCATAACTTGTTCTGCCAAATCTGGGGATATTTTATTCAGTTCAGTGTCTTTGAATGCAGATCTAAACCTTCTAATATTTTGCCAAACAATTGTTGGTGAAACATTAGGACTTAAAGACTTACAAAACTTATGCCATCCTTCAAACTTCTTCATCCTCAGTAATTCTTTAGTGGAATTAGCAATTTCTAAATAGTTATTAAAATTATGATCTGTCATATCTTGGCAATACATTTTCTCAGCCTCCTTTCTTTTTTTAACTGCAAGTGTGCATTCAGAGTCCCACCATGGTGGGGATGGTATGAATCCTGGACCACTACCTTTTAACGGAAAGGTTTCATTAGCAGCTTCAATTATTGCTGCTGCTAATGCTTCTGAGCAATTTGAAGTGCTAAAGTGACCCACACTAGGTAATTCCTTTAGCTTTTGTTCAACAGCCTCTCTGAACAAACCCCAAGTAACATCTGTTACATCTGTCAGCTTATGTTTAATGCGTGGTTGCCTTGCTTGCTTTGGAGGTTTTATAAATGGAAAAGAAATTAATAACGGAAAGTGGTCACTTCCATGTGTTGAGTCTAAAGGAGACCAGGTAAGAGATGATGCAAGGTCGGGGGTACAAATAGATAAATCAAGAGCACTTGGGGTTCTACCTAGCCGTGTTGGAGCTCCAGTATTTAAAATACATAAATTTCTATGATTAAAAATCTCAAGCAATTGTTCCCCATAATATGATGTTTTGGCACATCCCCAAAATTTGTTGTGAGTATTAAAATCGCCTAAGCAAATAAATGGTTTTGGGAGGAACTTTAGGATTAATTTTAACTCACGAAATATAGCATTGTTTGGCTCTGCAAAGTATACAGACATATAGCAAATACCATTAACTACCACTGCAATAACTGATAGGTCTTCACTGTGATCAGGGAGAGTGATAGGTGTTACTGAGAGTGAATTTTTGACAAGTATGGCCACACCACCATACCCATCAGACCTGTCTTCTCTGAGACAAGTATATCCTGGCATTTTGAACAATGAACCTTGTCTCAACCATGTCTCTTGGAGACAGATGAGAAAAGGATCATGCTTATTTATAACATATATTAAATCTTGTTTTCTACTGATTAAGCTACGACAGTTCCACTGCACTAGACAGGACCTTTGATCCATTGTTAATATTTTGGAATTGATAAATTGCATTAATAACTGCAGCAACGTTGGACGGTGATACTATTTTCGGTTGTGATAATAACTGAATAAGAAATTTTATTATATCAGAAGTATTCATGTTCTCATCATTATTACTATTATTTTCATAAATAGGTTTTCCTTTTTGTAATACCGGCTCTCTTATTATTTCTGCGTGAGCAAGGTGATCAAAACCCTTTGAGGGCCTTGAGGGAGTTCTTGGTTTTAAAAACACAGTTTTTTTGTATGAATGAGACCTAGTGTTTGAGGTTGATGGCGAGTTTGTATTGTATGCATTGTTTAGGGTATGTGGAGAAGAAGATGGCGTCGGAGTTGAAAGTAAGGCTTCAGCATAAGAAACTTTAGAAACCGGTGGATGCATTTTTATGGCTTCCATGTAGGAGATACAACTTTTACTCATAGTCTCTTTAATGTTTTTTTGTCTACTAAATTCTAAACATGATTTACTAGTGGCTTGATGCCGCCCCTTGCACAGACAACACCAATAGTCATCCTCTTCTACATTACAATTGTCACCGGAGTGGCCTTGGCCACACTTGTAGCACTTTGGTACTGAGCGACATTGATTTTTGACATGGCCAAAACGACAACAGTTATAGCACTGCACGGTGGGATATATATATAGATCAACTGGCAGTGATGTATACCACATATATACACGTGTAGGCAGTATTTGGCCGTCAAATGTGATGATGATAGTTCCGGTATCAATGAATTGACTAGTATTATTTACAGTAATTTTTCTTTTTATTCGTCTAATTTTAACGACTGGACCACAACCAATGGGCACCTTGATTGCAGCCTGAACTTCGTCATCTGACAAGTCAGTAGGTACACCTTTTATTACACCCATTCTCGTAATATTAAAAGTTGGGATGAATACTTTATATCTTTCTTTTTCTAAATTTTGATTACTCAGAAATTTGTTGGCATCACTATGCGTCTTAAAAGCGAGGCTGATGCGGTTCCTGCCCACACGCTTAACGCTCCCATCCTCAATGCCCTGTATGTTATTCCGCTGCATAAAGCGACCAAATGTTATTGGGTGAAGGGTTGTGCCTTCAGTATTGCCTTCTTTTTGAACATGTACTACGAAAGGAGCAATATCTGTATCTTGGTATCGAGCGCGACCAACAGGCACCCGAGTCGAAAGAGACCCGTTTGCGTCTGAATTTAAAGTATGACCGGGAGTAATAGGAGTTTCTACTCCTACTACTGGAACTTGAACTGGGACTGGACTGGGAGTAAGATAGTTAGACTCTTCACTCAAATTATGTTGTAAGTTGTCTTCACATTTACAATCATTCTGCCCTACTTTCCTTCCTGATTTTCTTTTTCTTTTATTACAATTTTTACATACTACAGAAAGTAATTTTCTTTTTAGTTTTGTTTCTGTAGAGTTGGATACAGATGCATCTGTATCCATTGATGACTCTACTGCTGATATTAAAATCTCCATTGGTGTTTGAGCATTAGACCCCGGGGGAATCGTCCCCCCAGGGTCGGGGGTGCTATCCCCCATAGGAAAACTAAGATTAACTTATACTATAACTTACCGAGGAATATTTACAACTAAAAACGAATAAAATAACACTAATTCTACAAATATATACAAAAGATACGAACACCAATCCTCAAAAATATTAATTATAAATTATAGTTAAAAAAGCCGCGTCCGCCACACACGAAGTTTCCCGCCCTTTTCCAGCTGATTAATTACAGATATGACATTCATTAGAGGTTTTTCACTAGACGAATATCTTTTTGAATAATTTTTGAACTTCTTTTAACGAATATACAAAAACGCTCTATAGCTGTCAGCAAAGCTATTTCAGTAAATTTTTAAAACGTTGATTCCTTCGCTTGATCTAAATAGTTTTTGCTTTTTTCCCCTTTCACTGACGTCGTAATAAACATCGTTGACTTGACAGTTCAATTAAGTCAGTCAGTCGGAAAATGGCTCGACGGACGTGGCATATGTTTACTGTGATAACACTAATATTTACGATTTTATCACTCGTTGGTGATGTGAGTACTTCATCGCCGGCGCCATGGTACGAGAACCTGCCCGCGGTGACCATGGACTACAAGGTCCACATCGACGCGGGCAAGGAGGACTGTTACTTTCAATACGTGCAGCCGGGCGCCACATTTTACGCTAGCTATCAGGTAATTAGCAATTATTGTCGCTTTCAGGCATATGCTTGGTTATCGCATATCTTTCTGGCTTAATTGACGAGTCCGTCTTGTTACTTGTTGAAGTTATAGATTGAAACTATGCCAATAACGCACTTTCTAATTTAGGTGTTGAAAGGGGGCGATGGGATGTGTGGGTTCGCGGTTCGGCACCCGAACGGGCAGATCGTGCACCCGTACGAGTGGCGGCAGAGCGCCGAGTACGCGGACCAGTCTTCCACTGGCGGGTACTATGGGGTGTGCATCGACAACCAGTTCTCGCGCTTCGCCAGCAAGCTGGTGAACCTGTACCTGTCGGTGATCCGGTACGACATGTGGGAGAAGTACGCCAAGGAGGTGGAGGAGCTGGATATGAACATTAAGAACTTTACGGTGAGTTTCATTCATCAAACTTAGCTTGACCAGAGTAAGGGTGGGTTGCACCAACTTACAATTACAGACCAATCAACGTTAAATAAGCCCCGGTAACTACATGTCAAACTTTCCATACATTCAGGTTTTAATGAACACAGCTTATGATTACAGACGGTTTGGTGCAACCCGCCCTAACTGATCACCAGACATCAGAATTTGAGAATTTTAAATGATAGGAAATTCCTTTAATTAGATAAACTCAATCATCAATGCTTTTTTATATTCAGGACATCACTTCAAGTTTTGTTTGTAAAAATATATTTTAATTGGAAGTATGGAATTAAACAAAATAATGTCTTTATATGTATGTAATTATGTTGCTTTCTTCTTTATTTAAAAAGGATTTTTTAAATTTCTCATCTAATCATTTTAATTTTCAGTGTGTATTTCAGAATTACTGTACCATTTACGATTGTTAAAATAAACAATCTGAATTCTATTTATCTGAAGAGGTTTGATTTGATAAAGAGATTATAACTACTTCTAGATAGTAGAGGTAGAATGCGAGGTTATGAGTAGATACTCATAACCTCGCATTCTTTTAAAGTAGTTGTCTCCAAAATAATACTTACAATGAAATCTGGGAGAGATCAATTGTGTTGGAAAAGCATAGATGTGTCTCCCTACCTATTATTTAATTTCACTAAAATAGTAAGATGGGAAATTCCACAAAATGTTAGTATACGTGTGGTTGTCTGATTGAATCATCATTCATCAGTCAGAAACATATTTGCGAAAATTAATATTGGATTTTAAAAGAAGTTGAGTGTTATATTGGTTTTAACTTTCACAAATTTTATGTATTTACATCTATCAAATATATGAAATATATTGTCATCTAGTTATGAGTACTAGACAAATATAATTGAGCTTACAATGGGGCTAGTTTAATTTGTGTAAGATTGTCCCCTAATATTTATTTATATATTTATTTCTAAGAATCTGTAAGGTAGTACTGGGATATAACACAGTATCACGCACCCGCATCATCATCATCATATCAGCCGACATGGGCATAGGCCTCCCCCAAAGAGTGCCAAAATCTTACCCTATCACTAGTGATCGTAATCAACGTGCAATTTTCGTGGCAAAGTGTATGGTTGACAGAAAAAGCATAAAGTAAATATAGCATAGAGTAACTATCCCATACTGCGGTCGAATATTTCTGAAGAACGTTAAGAGATGTCGTTTGGAGCACCACTGACGGATATTAATATTTTACGTTATACGAAATCTCAAATATTATCATTAATAGATATTCATTTTCACTTATCAACTTAAAAAAAAAAAAAACAACCAGACACAGGCCTTAATAGATCGTAAATCGATTCAAAATAATTTATAACATCCTTTATTTGTGCGCTATCTAGTGAACGGCTTGACCTTTATTACAGCTTAGCTTGTAAGTGGACAAAGTATACATGCGCAGGATTCTAGCAGGATAAGTGTCCATAGATGGTGCTGTATTAAACCTGATATATTTACTAAACCTAAACGCATTGTTGTTACGAAAATATATAAATAAGTTTCTGTCAAAAATTTAATTTTTGGTACAAGCTTTTATTGCCGACTGTACTTTTCTGTATACCATCATCAACTGCTCATTGAGACGATTCTAACGAGCACCAACTCGATGGGGTTATATGGTTTTATTACGGAGTTCCTATGGCCACCTTCTGTCTCTATCATCAGATCAGCTCGATGGTACCATAATATTGAATGTCATCCAAACTATAGTTATACCCAAAATTTCAGCTCAATCGGTCACCGGGAAGTGGGTCAAATTTAACTTGCAAGATTTGACGGACAACTTACTTACATACATACTTTTATACTTACATACGAAAGAAGTCAAGTTACTATAAAACTTGTAAAAAGACCTATCGGTTTTTGCACTCCGGGAGTGCCGGCAGAAGTGAAAACTTGAATAATTTTAATTTTGCAAAAAAAATCCCTTCCGCCCCCCTCTCTCCCTCTGCGTGCCAATATATCTAATAACAAACTTATTAGTAGTACGCTATAGTTCAACTTAACTCGGCAAAATTGATGAAGTAGACGAAGAAATAAAATACCAATTTGTTTTTGCCATTGCCAAATATTTTTCAAAGCTTTATCTCTTTAAGAATAACGTCCAAATTCGAACTATTCGAATTTGCTCAATAGCAAAGCGGTAAAGGACGCGCGGACAAAATTACAAATTTATTTGCAGAATATGCAATTGCAAAGTGTTTAACGGCTTTATATTCTTACGAATAGCGTTCAGTTTTGAATGAAGTCGAATCGGCTAACAGCAATATATAAAAGTTTGATAAAACAAAATGGAATTTGCATTTACGGAAAATGTGTTACGACCTTATACTGTTAACAATAAAGTATAAATTAGAACTATGTGCCCCTAGTCAAACCCCCGTTTTCCCCCCCGCCCCCCAGCCTCGTCCCGAATCTCTCGCCATCCTCCTACGGTCACGTGGCCTCTTACGCATCTGACGTCACAAATATCTGTCGCGAGTTTAACAATTTTTCCCCATCCCAAAAAGTGCTCAGCGCCGCTAAAGAAGTTTTCACTTCATACATACATACATACATACATTCACGCCTTTATTCCCAAAAGGGGTAGGCAGAGCACATGAAACTTATGTTCCAGCGCCACTTCTAGCATAAATGTGGGTATAAAAAAGATCGACAAAATGTGATATTGCAGTGATAGGTTGCTAGCCCATCGCCCACAACACACTTCAACCCTGCTCCCTTAGTCGACTTTTACGACACCCACGGGAAGAAAAACGAAAACGTACGAAGAGTTTTTAAATAAGATGAAGTAAAAACTAGTGCCTATGCCAAATCTTGGGATTAGGTGTCAAAGCGGACCCCTGGCTCCTTTAGGGGCACACCCGGGAATATCGCTAGGATTGTGATGCGACCAGCTGATGAGTTTAGTAGATAATTATTAGAATAGGTAACCTAGTCTCTAAAACATCAGAATACTACAGTAAGTAAAAAATATAACATACATTTATTCTGGACCTATACGTAAAACTGTTTTTATTTTACAACTTATTTGAATATTCTTTCTTTACATAGGTATCTAGTACCATAAATAAAGAATAATACCTATAATATGTACCTACTGCCATTCACATTTGAGTATGTAGCAATTTATGATTCAAATTGCCAATAAGTACCTAAAATTATCGAAGTGCTTACGACGCGCGACGTTGTCAGCTCGCGCTGGCAGCGCCGTAGTTCGATCTGGCAACGTCGCCAACTGTATACTAATTTCCAATTTATTTTATTATTTTTAACATCTCTGCATAACGTTCCATTTCGACATCTTATATATTACAACAAATGAATTACTGCGTGTTACAAATATTTTACATTAAATTAAAATAAACATAAAGTGAATGCAATCTCTTAAATTATTAATAAATAATGGAGCATAATTATTTATTTCTTATCACTTCGCACTCGTCTTTGAAACTGTATAATAGTAAAGAGAACTGCGTACAACGAAACGACTCAGTGCAGACGAAACACAGATTACAGAGACGAAATGAGAAAATGTTGCTACAAAATTATTCCTTTAAATTGTAGGTAAACAGAATAAACTTTGTCCATTTGTAAAAATGCGAAAAAAATGATTTAGTATGAGTTTATTGTCTCAATTAAAAATACAAATAAAGATAACCTGCGGTATGATATTTTTTTATAAAAGCGTAGTGAAAATATACGTGTTATTACATAGGCAAAGTCAAAACGTCAGAAGTATATGGAAAGATAGAGACTTAACTGGCCACACTGAAACTAGACGATAGGTATCAACTCTACCACGAACATATTGTTAATGTTATTCTTTTAAAATTTGATCTCCGCTTATTTGAATGGACCTACGATTTGATTTAGAAACGTATTTGTTTGCCAGTGATTTACATGGGACTTACGGACTGATTTGATATTATTGAATTTACCAAAATGACACATCGGTGCCAATTCATAAACTGTCACACATTGTTTCGTTTTCCAGTTAGTGATAAAAATCGCCTACGGATCTGGATTAACAATTCAGGTAAGCTGTATTTTATTTACAATAAATAAAATTATACAACTAAGCACATACATACTTGGTGACGTCGGGCATGCGTCAGTCAACTTGACTTTTTATCAATGTTCCAAAACATCGTTTTGTCTTTCAGTTTTTTATCGCGTTACTTACGTTAAAATAAGTTTATATCTCGCTCCAAACTGATTAGTGTCCTTATTAATCCTTCATTTCATGTTTGCACTGTACCTAATGGTAATGATAAACTAGTTAGGAGTTTGCTTGTTGGCATTTTATTTTGAATCTTTTGAATTTACTTATTCGCAGTGTGATTGCCAATTCGTGAAAATATCTAACCGGAAATGATGGCTGAAGTACTTGGTTTAGCTTGAGATATCACTACTTTTCAGGCCGGAAGGCTTGCCAGGTTTTTTTACAAGAAATGTACTTGATGGAAATTAATAATATCTAAGTATTTAGTTTTATGACGACTGCTTTAGCCTAGTTGGTAATGACCCTGCCTATGAAGCAAGAGGTCCTGGGGTCGAATCCCTGTAAGGGATTTTTTTTGTGTGATGGGCACAAATATTTGTTTCTGAGTCTTGGATGTTTTCTATGTATTTATACCTATTGGAACTATATATATCGTCGTCTAGTACCCATAATAGCTTATTGAGCTTACAATGGGACTAGTTCAACTTGTGTAAGATTGCCCCTTAATATATATTTTATTTTATTTATTTTTAATTTCAGGCAACATCAATCTCACATCTTTGACACCTGATCAGTTAAAGTACTGCTATCTTTTTGAAGTGCATTTTGAATCCTGCTATGAGTCACAATGATAACCAGAGAAGGTTGACCGGGACAGCTATTACTAGACACTATCACTGTGAAGATAAATCAATTGATGTTATTAGCTTTGTGTCTGTAGAGCACCCAATGCAAGGTATGTCTTGATTTTTTATTGTTCAAATAGTATTTTCTTAAAAACATGATGACAATTTTTCTGAAAAGGGACTCCTTAAGGCACACATGGGAAATGTACAAAAAAATTGTTTATCATTGAAAACAGGATGGCATTGGTATCCGTTCATGTCAAACGAGATAGCTTTAAGAAAATATTGCGTTTGGTGTCGGGTTACAAAAGCACCACACCCTTTCTTCCCGTCGGTGTTGTTGGGCCAAGCAACTTATACTTGAAAATATATACAGGCTGTCCCAGCGCTATGCAACTTGAAGGGACAGTACCTTAAATATTGTAGATAAGATATTTTACTGAAAGGAGATATTATTGAATATTTTATAGTAAGTAATACTGCACTCAAAGATTTTCATAAAATTGCTTGCTTCGTCTGGGAGTCAATCCGACCATAGAGGAAATATTTATTTATGATCCGGCTAAATCCAACTCCTTTCTTTCAAGCTAAATTGTACTTAGAAGAAATCATTCTTTATTTTTAGCTTACTTATTGGCATCATAAAAGCACGTGGTGTTTTTATATCACATATAAATAAAATAAATAAAAATAAAAAAGCTTTATTAATTCCATTACAGCGTTTTTTACAGTTAGTAAGTAATGAATTATGTATGTAATGTATTGAATTTCTTAGCTAAACACGCAGAACTAAAAAAAAATGCTTATAAGATGTTAGGATTGTTAGGTTAGGTTAGTTAGGTTTCACATATAGCCGGTTTTTATTAGCATACGGCGGCAAGCATATTTGAAAATATTTGCAGTATAATTTAATAATAATATAAACAATAAATCAGCTTATATACATCCCACTGCTGGGCACAGCCCTCCTCTCAAGGATGAGAGGGAACGGGCAGTAGTGCCCACGCTGGCCCAGTGCGTGTTGGGGACTTCACATACACCTTTGAATTTCAAATTACTTAAAAAAATGTGTCTCCTCCACACATGAATGACTTAACAAACGTATACAGACACTACCTAATCGATCTATCGTATGAGTCCTAATTCTATCAACTCAACGGAAGGGGTAAAGGGGACGATTAACAAAATTTAAGTATGCTCGGATAATATTGTTTAGTTTAATATTTATTTTTTAAATTTCAGGATCTGGTACTGAAATTACATTCGTTGACGTGCGACCTACCGGACAAAGTAAGAAAACCTGACAATGATCCTGAGGAGTGGCCAACTTCAGCACCACAACCCGCATCGCCACAGCCCTCATCACATCATCACGTCCAACTGAGGCTCCTCAAATAAAAAGACATCTGGAAGAAAGCTCCTCTTGCGTGGACGTGGGGGCGGCGGCGTCGAGCAACGCATCCGACAGATTATTTAAACACATTCAAATTGTATTTATTCAGAGCACGTAGATGTTTTAGAAAAATATATTGTTACTAAAAAAAATATATTTGTAAATCTCACAAAAGAAGTCTACAAAATCAGCAAAAAATTAGGCTACTTACTGCAAAGTAAATGAAATAATTTACATATAATACGTGTTATTGAACCCTTACCTTTTTACCTTACTTTTCTCAAGGAAATCTGCATTACTCACAGGCAGTAAATAGAAGAATGTCTCGGATCGCATGTAATGCACGCAAGGGCAAACAAAATGCGATCGGAGGCTTTTTTACTACTGCCTTGCCGGTGGTGTTCGCACCTTTTTTTATAACTGAAGCTTTCAACCTCAATAGTTTTTAAATTTTGTATATTAAGGTACCTTCCTATTGTTCCTTAAGTTTGTTCTATAATCGTCCTCCTACAGTTGTTCCTGGTAATAATAATCTTGAAAAATCCAGGGGAGTCAAAAGCGCGATTCCGATCCTTTACTGAATTGAGTATTCAATGTGCTGTGGTTTTATCGATCGAGGGAGCGAAGCGAACGAAGTTCTACGCTTCAGCTTGGGCCGAAAATCGTTCGTATGTCCGGTGTCTGTCCAGCTGTCCGGCTGTTCTCCTCTACAGGTCGCATTCTTAACCGATTCTCGTGAAATTTTGTGAGCAGGTTCGGTTTAGTATATAGTTTTTTCTGTAACTTTTTAGAAATTAAAAAAAAGACAGGTTCGCTAGTTTCTACAGCACATAGAGCCACTAGCACAATAAATCGCATGGCAGCAAATAGACGAATCAAGGTACAGCTTTGAGATTGATAGTACAAATGCACATCATCAAACAAGATGAGTTTTGTTGATAGTGGGGATCCACATAACTCCCCCCTCGGGAGCCCTGGCAAGCTTACCCCCAAGAACACACCACATACCTAAGTAGCAAGTAGTGGAACTTTGGCTGCGGTCTTATGTAAGGTTGCTTATATAGGTACTTTATTTATGGTACATGATGGTACGGTGGAGGTTCTAAGAAAAGGTACAAAAGTTGAGCATTTTATTGACTGCTCGCGTGTGCTCTAACAAAACAGAAAAAAATACTATTATTTTACTTTGTGTAAACCTATCTTGCAAAGTGACATCTATTGACCGCGTAAAACAGATTTTTTACAACATCACCTGTTGTAGGTACAGATGCCGTTAGTGTATTCAATAATCCGTAAAAGGCAATATTGATATAAACGACATCTTTTGCTGAGAGCAAATGTACATACCAGTTCACTAACGCCCCCTGGTGCTCACAGCAAATAAGGCGGATTCATTTTAATGTATGGCGTGGATATATCTTCTTATACTTTATTTATGGAAAAAGCGAATATTCAATTATTTATTTTCTAGTTTTACACAATCACTATAAAACAAATACTTGCCAACATAGGATTACATCTCTAGATAATAAATCTACACTGTACAAAACCTTTACCGCCCTAAATATTTTTAAAACAATATACGTCAAAATGACATTAATTTGTCATACATAAACATATAACTGCAGCTGAACATTCGATAACATTACGCGAAGAGTTTATTTTAATCTAAATAAAGGCACGTCGTATCTCGAGTTGATGATAATCAAGTATTTCAAGTGGAGTCTTAGTAAAGTGCACATTATGGTAACAGTATTTATATTCACAGTATGGAGTTAACACAATACCCGGATATTATAACGACGGATGTAGGCACGCGATGTACAATTTGCAATGTCAATATTAAAAATAAAAAATACAATATAAATAAGCATATAAAGTCGAAATCTCATCAAAATAAAATGAGTGATTCGTACTCACATTCGAAGCTACAACACAGCTTAAAAGACAACCCTGATTTTGAAGTCAAAGAAAGAACGTTATTTTGTAAATTGTGAAAGGTCATTTAGTTATTTAAAATGGATTTTTTCCAATCGTCGTGAACGACTGACGGCAAAATCTGTTGAACAAATTTTAGTAGTTTATTCAGCATAATTGCAGAAGTGATAGTAAATATGTATATAAATGTTATAATTTGTGAAATATAATAATATTTAAAATACTTGAGTATTTGTTTTTTTGTCAACCATACTTTGCCACCAATTCAGCACGTTGATTACGATCACTACCTATCACACAACAATACCACTTTGTTTCCAGTCATCCATCCAACTGGTGGAGCGCAACATCAACGACATCCTGCAGTACCAGTACCACTCGCGCGCGCGCGAGAGCCGCGACTACAACCTGCTGCAGGACAACAACACTTATGTGCTCAGGTAGATCACTACTGAGTCTGTATGAGATGCCATTACTCCAACAGCCATCCATCCAGCTGGTGAAGTGCAGCATCAACGACATCCGGCAGTACCAGTACCACTCGCGCGCGCGCGAGAGCCGCGACTACAACCTGCTGCAGGACAACAACACTTATGTGCTCAGGTAGATCACTACTGAGTCTGTATGAGATGCCATTACTCCAACAGCCATCCATCCAGCTGGTGAAGTGCAGCATCAACGACATCCTGCAGTACCAGTACCACTCGCGCGCGCGCGAGAGCCGCGACTACAACCTGCTGCAGGACAACAACACTTATGTGCTCAGGTAGATCACTACTGAGTCTGTATGAGATGCCATTACTCCAACAGCCATCCATCCAGCTGGTGAAGTGCAGCATCAACGACATCCTGCAGTACCAGTACCACTCGCGCGCGCGCGAGAGCCGCGACTACAACCTGCTGCAGGACAACAACACTTATGTGCTCAGGTAGATCACTACTGAGTCTGTATGAGATGCCATTACTCCAACAGCCATCCATCCAGCTGGTGAAGTGCAGCATCAACGACATCCTGCAGTACCAGTACCACTCGCGCGCGCGCGAGAGCCGCGACTACAACCTGCTGCAGGACAACAACACTTATGTGCTCAGGTAGATCACTACTGAGTCTGTATGAGATGCCATTACTCCAACAGCCATCCATCCAGCTGGTGAAGTGCAGCATCAACGACATCCTGCAGTACCAGTACCACTCGCGCGCGCGCGAGAGCCGCGACTACAACCTGCTGCAGGACAACAACACTTATGTGCTCAGGTAGATCACTACTGAGTCTGTATGAGATGCCATTACTCCAACAGCCATCCATCCAGCTGGTGAAGTGCAGCATCAACGACATCCTGCAGTACCAGTACCACTCGCGCGCGCGCGAGAGCCGCGACTACAACCTGCTGCAGGACAACAACACTTATGTGCTCAGGTAGATCACTACTGAGTCTGTATGAGATGCCATTACTCCAACAGCCATCCATCCAGCTGGTGAAGTGCAGCATCAACGACATCCTGCAGTACCAGTACCACTCGCGCGCGCGCGAGAGCCGCGACTACAACCTGCTGCAGGACAACAACACTTATGTGCTCAGGTAGATCACTACTGAGTCTGTATGAGATGCCATTACTCCAACAGCCATCCATCCAGCTGGTGAAGTGCAGCATCAACGACATCCTGCAGTACCAGTACCACTCGCGCGCGCGCGAGAGCCGCGACTACAACCTGCTGCAGGACAACAACACTTATGTGCTCAGGTAGATCACTACTGAGTCTGTATGAGATGCCATTACTCCAACAGCCATCCATCCAGCTGGTGAAGTGCAGCATCAACGACATCCGGCAGTACCAGTACCACTCGCGCGCGCGCGAGAGCCGCGACTACAACCTGCTGCAGGACAACAACACTTATGTGCTCAGGTAGATCACTACTGAGTCTGTATGAGATGCCATTACTCCAACAGCCATCCATCCAGCTGGTGAAGTGCAGCATCAACGACATCCTGCAGTACCAGTACCACTCGCGCGCGCGCGAGAGCCGCGACTACAACCTGCTGCAGGACAACAACACTTATGTGCTCAGGTAGATCACTACTGAGTCTGTATGAGATGCCATTACTCCAACAGCCATCCATCCAGCTGGTGAAGTGCAGCATCAACGACATCCTGCAGTACCAGTACCACTCGCGCGCGCGCGAGAGCCGCGACTACAACCTGCTGCAGGACAACAACACTTATGTGCTCAGGTAGATCACTACTGAGTCTGTATGAGATGCCATTACTCCAACAGCCATCCATCCAGCTGGTGAAGTGCAGCATCAACGACATCCTGCAGTACCAGTACCACTCGCGCGCGCGCGAGAGCCGCGACTACAACCTGCTGCAGGACAACAACACTTATGTGCTCAGGTAGATCACTACTGAGTCTGTATGAGATGCCATTACTCCAACAGCCATCCATCCAGCTGGTGAAGTGCAGCATCAACGACATCCTGCAGTACCAGTACCACTCGCGCGCGCGCGAGAGCCGCGACTACAACCTGCTGCAGGACAACAACACTTATGTGCTCAGGTAGATCACTACTGAGTCTGTATGAGATGCCATTACTCCAACAGCCATCCATCCAGCTGGTGAAGTGCAGCATCAACGACATCCTGCAGTACCAGTACCACTCGCGCGCGCGCGAGAGCCGCGACTACAACCTGCTGCAGGACAACAACACTTATGTGCTCAGGTAGATCACTACTGAGTCTGTATGAGATGCCATTACTCCAACAGCCATCCATCCAGCTGGTGAAGTGCAGCATCAACGACATCCTGCAGTACCAGTACCACTCGCGCGCGCGCGAGAGCCGCGACTACAACCTGCTGCAGGACAACAACACTTATGTGCTCAGGTAGATCACTACTGAGTCTGTATGAGATGCCATTACTCCAACAGCCATCCATCCAGCTGGTGAAGTGCAGCATCAACGACATCCTGCAGTACCAGTACCACTCGCGCGCGCGCGAGAGCCGCGACTACAACCTGCTGCAGGACAACAACACTTATGTGCTCAGGTAGATCACTACTGAGTCTGTATGAGATGCCATTACTCCAACAGCCATCCATCCAGCTGGTGAAGTGCAGCATCAACGACATCCTGCAGTACCAGTACCACTCGCGCGCGCGCGAGAGCCGCGACTACAACCTGCTGCAGGACAACAACACTTATGTGCTCAGGTAGATCACTACTGAGTCTGTATGAGATGCCATTACACCAACAGCCATCCATCCAGCTGGTGGAGCGCAGCATCAACGACATCCTGCAGTACCAGTACCACTCGCGCGCGCGCGAGAGCCGCGACTACAACCTGCTGCAGGACAACAACACTTATGTGCTCAGGTAGATCACTACTGAGTCTGTATGAGATGCCATTACTCCAACAGCCATCCATCCAGCTGGTGAAGTGCAGCATCAACGACATCCTGCAGTACCAGTACCACTCGCGCGCGCGCCAGAGCCGCGACTACAACCTGCTGCAGGACAACAACACTTATGTGCTCAGGTAGATCACTACTGAGTCTGTATGAGATGCCATTACACCAACAGCCATCCATCCAGCTGGTGGAGCGCAGCATCAACGACATCCTGCAGTACCAGTACCACTCGCGCGCGCGCGAGAGCCGCGACTACAACCTGCTGCAGGACAACAACACTTATGTGCTCAGGTAGATCACTACTGAGTCTGTATGAGATGCCATTACACCAACAGCCATCCATCCAGCTGGTGGAGCGCAGCATCAACGACATCCTGCAGTACCAGTACCACTCGCGCGCGCGCGAGAGCCGCGACTACAACCTGCTGCAGGACAACAACACTTATGTGCTCAGGTAGATCACTACTGAGTCTGTATGAGATGCCATTACTCCAACAGCCATCCATCCAGCTGGTGAAGTGCAGCATCAACGACATCCTGCAGTACCAGTACCACTCGCGCGCGCGCGAGAGCCGCGACTACAACCTGCTGCAGGACAACAACACTTATGTGCTCAGGTAGATCACTACTGAGTCTGTATGAGATGCCATTACTCCAACAGCCATCCATCCAGCTGGTGAAGTGCAGCATCAACGACATCCTGCAGTACCAGTACCACTCGCGCGCGCGCGAGAGCCGCGACTACAACCTGCTGCAGGACAACAACACTTATGTGCTCAGGTAGATCACTACTGAGTCTGTATGAGATGCCATTACTCCAACAGCCATCCATCCAGCTGGTGAAGTGCAGCATCAACGACATCCTGCAGTACCAGTACCACTCGCGCGCGCGCGAGAGCCGCGACTACAACCTGCTGCAGGACAACAACACTTATGTGCTCAGGTAGATCACTACTGAGTCTGTATGAGATGCCATTACTCCAACAGCCATGCATCCAGCTGGTGAAGTGCAGCATCAACGACATCCTGCAGTACCAGTACCACTCGCGCGCGCGCGAGCCGCGACTACAACCTGCTGCAGGACAACAACACTTATGTGCTCAGGTAGATCACTACTGAGTCTGTATGAGATGCCATTACTCCAACAGCCATCCATCCAGCTGGTGAAGTGCAGCATCAACGACATCCTGCAGTACCAGTACCACTCGCGCGCGCGCCAGAGCCGCGACTACAACCTGCTGCAGGACAACAACACTTATGTGCTCAGGTAGATCACTACTGAGTCTGTATGAGATGCCATTACTCCAACAGCCATCCATCCAGCTGGTGAAGTGCAGCATCAACGACATCCTGCAGTACCAGTACCACTCGCGCGCGCGCGAGAGCCGCGACTACAACCTGCTGCAGGACAACAACACTTATGTGCTCAGGTAGATCACTACTGAGTCTGTATGAGATGCCATTACTCCAACAGCCATCCATCCAGCTGGTGAAGTGCAGCATCAACGACATCCTGCAGTACCAGTACCACTCGCGCGCGCGCGAGAGCCGCGACTACAACCTGCTGCAGGACAACAACACTTATGTGCTCAGGTAGATCACTACTGAGTCTGTATGAGATGCCATTACTCCAACAGCCATCCATCCAGCTGGTGAAGTGCAGCATCAACGACATCCGGCAGTACCAGTACCACTCGCGCGCGCGCGAGAGCCGCGACTACAACCTGCTGCAGGACAACAACACTTATGTGCTCAGGTAGATCACTACTGAGTCTGTATGAGATGCCATTACTCCAACAGCCATCCATCCAGCTGGTGAAGTGCAGCATCAACGACATCCTGCAGTACCAGTACCACTCGCGCGCGCGCGAGAGCCGCGACTACAACCTGCTGCAGGACAACAACACTTATGTGCTCAGGTAGATCACTACTGAGTCTGTATGAGATGCCATTACTCCAACAGCCATCCATCCAGCTGGTGAAGTGCAGCATCAACGACATCCTGCAGTACCAGTACCACTCGCGCGCGCGCGAGAGCCGCGACTACAACCTGCTGCAGGACAACAACACTTATGTGCTCAGGTAGATCACTACTGAGTCTGTATGAGATGCCATTACTCCAACAGCCATCCATCCAGCTGGTGAAGTGCAGCATCAACGACATCCTGCAGTACCAGTACCACTCGCGCGCGCGCGAGAGCCGCGACTACAACCTGCTGCAGGACAACAACACTTATGTGCTCAGGTAGATCACTACTGAGTCTGTATGAGATGCCATTACTCCAACAGCCATCCATCCAGCTGGTGAAGTGCAGCATCAACGACATCCTGCAGTACCAGTACCACTCGCGCGCGCGCGAGAGCCGCGACTACAACCTGCTGCAGGACAACAACACTTATGTGCTCAGGTAGATCACTACTGAGTCTGTATGAGATGCCATTACTCCAACAGCCATCCATCCAGCTGGTGAAGTGCAGCATCAACGACATCCGGCAGTACCAGTACCACTCGCGCGCGCGCGAGAGCCGCGACTACAACCTGCTGCAGGACAACAACACTTATGTGCTCAGGTAGATCACTACTGAGTCTGTATGAGATGCCATTACTCCAACAGCCATCCATCCAGCTGGTGAAGTGCAGCATCAACGACATCCTGCAGTACCAGTACCACTCGCGCGCGCGCGAGAGCCGCGACTACAACCTGCTGCAGGACAACAACACTTATGTGCTCAGGTAGATCACTACTGAGTCTGTATGAGATGCCATTACTCCAACAGCCATCCATCCAGCTGGTGAAGTGCAGCATCAACGACATCCTGCAGTACCAGTACCACTCGCGCGCGCGCGAGAGCCGCGACTACAACCTGCTGCAGGACAACAACACTTATGTGCTCAGGTAGATCACTACTGAGTCTGTATGAGATGCCATTACTCCAACAGCCATCCATCCAGCTGGTGAAGTGCAGCATCAACGACATCCTGCAGTACCAGTACCACTCGCGCGCGCGCGAGAGCCGCGACTACAACCTGCTGCAGGACAACAACACTTATGTGCTCAGGTAGATCACTACTGAGTCTGTATGAGATGCCATTACTCCAACAGCCATCCATCCAGCTGGTGAAGTGCAGCATCAACGACATCCTGCAGTACCAGTACCACTCGCGCGCGCGCGAGAGCCGCGACTACAACCTGCTGCAGGACAACAACACTTATGTGCTCAGGTAGATCACTACTGAGTCTGTATGAGATGCCATTACTCCAACAGCCATCCATCCAGCTGGTGAAGTGCAGCATCAACGACATCCGGCAGTACCAGTACCACTCGCGCGCGCGCGAGAGCCGCGACTACAACCTGCTGCAGGACAACAACACTTATGTGCTCAGGTAGATCACTACTGAGACTGTATGAGATGCCATTACTCCAACAGCCATCCATCCAGCTGGTGAAGTGCAGCATCAACGACATCCTGCAGTACCAGTACCACTCGCGCGCGCGCGAGAGCCGCGACTACAACCTGCTGCAGGACAACAACACTTATGTGCTCAGGTAGATCATTACTGAGTCTGCAGTATTGATTGCATTACTTGATTTTTCAAATACTTGAAGGAAGTGAGTGACGAGGTCGCGAGCGATAGAGAGGTATGGAAGAAAAATACATGCCGCACCTAAACCAAGTAAATGGGATAAGGGCAAGCGAATGATGACTAACTGATGGTAAGCTGACACTATAGCTCATCGACGCTTGCGTCTGGAGAGGGTCAGCAACACGCTTTCATGACTACATGTAAGGACCCTTTATTGATTTTAAGGAATTTATGTGTTTACAACTTTAATAGAGGATAAATATCAGGATCAAATTGGTTTAATTTAAAACTGTGTCCGCTAAACCAATTAAGGCGATGCCTTGATTTGAGTCGAACACGCCCCCTAGACAGAGACACGCTGATGCCTTCCGCGCACTAGGAAAAAAGATGTAACACTTCGGGAATGGCTTTTTTGGACAAATTTCGATAAATACCTAACTTAGAGAAGTATTATTTAAATTTCATAAAGCGAGATTTTAGATGAGATAAAATACTATAGTATTAACTTGATAGTGTCGTAAAAGTAATGTATCGTTTGAGGAGGCTGAGTAAAAAAAGGAAAATACAGACCCAGCTTTGGATTTTTTTTCTATCGAGGAAATTTTAAGCAATCAAGTATCGATAAAATCAGATAAACAATCATATAGTCAAGAATCATATATCTGAAAATCAGACCTTATTGTTTCTGAATCTAGTCAGAACGGCGTTTCAAAGCACGCGATAATTTCCAATGCACAGCCTTAAAACCCATAAAATCCTGGA
This sequence comes from Epinotia bilunana, assembly GCA_947049275.1. Taxonomy (NCBI): domain Eukaryota; kingdom Metazoa; phylum Arthropoda; class Insecta; order Lepidoptera; family Tortricidae; genus Epinotia; species Epinotia bilunana. Next base: position 22,362,862 of record OX346260.1, on the reverse strand, counting down.
ACTGGTGGTAAACCATCGGAATTATTATTATTTACTCTTTCACCGCGGACGACGCGATATAGCGTCATGCCGAAACATTACCCATTCGCGGGAGACGCTATATCGCGTCGTGACATTTTTACTGGTAACATGGCCCGTATAAATAAATAGTGACTTTTTTTCAGTAATCTTATTCTTAACAACTGAAAGTACCATTCTGTCGAAACAAATATCCTTAAAACTGTCTAGAACAAACCGAATAAAGTCAACAAAGTTTGAGTGAAGATATTTGAATAAACTCCGTTAGGAGTATTGGTGTTTTATATTAACACCTATTAGTAAATACTCTTTAGAACGACATAAAAATCTGTTTAGGTTTTTATTTAGCATTTAAATGATTTAAAAGTTAGGACGCAGCCGTCGCGTCACTCAGCGGTATGGGTCCTGCTCGATACGGCACTACAGTTTATAACGACTCAAGTAGTGAGTATCCATCACGATTTTCAACCTTATTGTTGACGATTTAAAACTCATTTTTTCTTGAAATTAGTCACTATTATGTCTTTGACGATGTTATGCCAACTTACTATAAACCATTATTTTATATATTCATTTAATTTTTTAACACACATTTGTTTTCTTTTTGTAAATGTATAAAGTGTGAGTAAATATTATGCGCCCTTTTTTACTTAAAGGCAAGGAAAGAGAACAAATCAACTTAAAGACTAATCGTTACTTAACACTTTCACGACCAAGCTTCATCATTGCTTGTTACTTACTCGACATTTATCATTAATTATTAATCTTTATATTTAGATATTACTAAACTTACTCTCTTGTTGCCTTTCTGCCTCGAACTCTTTCTTCCAAGTCCTAAATTCTTCCTAATTAAATATCTCCATAGTGCCGGTAAGTAATTTGTGTGTCTGGTAGAATGCACTAACAAATACTGAATACAAACACATTTTTAGAGCCCTTCCTTTACCCCAATATTTCCGGTCAGCGGTAAAACACCACAAAGATAACAGATAAGGATTATTACCTCTAACTCTAAAATACCACGATCCCCGACCTTTCGGCATGCGTACGACCATAAATGTATTTACAACAATAATGAGGTAGTTATTGTTGTCACTACGACTGTCATCGCATCCTAGCTAATCCTAAAACAATGAAAAACGATAAACGCCCTGAATGGGTTAGTTACCTTATTATTTGTCACCAGCTTTAGTTTTACTACACAAACGCGGTTGTGATATCTTAAAGGGTATTGTTATTAATGTACACAGTAATTACAATTAATCTTTAAATAAATACCTTGCATGCTCGGCAGTCGAGTCGGCGACAAAGGCTAAAGGTTCGTAGTTTTATTGCCTACCCTCAGTTTAACCCTATATCCTAAATCTTAATTCTTTAAATTGTGAACTAAAAATATATGAACCATAATTAAGATTGATTAAAACTCAGCATATGTATAAAGGGAATAAAGGCGTGAATCTATGTATGTATGTATGTATGTATATGTATAAAAATGACTAGTTCTAATTTCTTGGTCAAGGAAAACATACGCATATACCCATCCACTTAGGCGGATCAGCAGCGTACGAACCCGAGGCGCTGCGTGACGCGACGGTTGCGTCAAGCCAATACGCATGATTTGGTGTGTATGGCCGCGAGAGCTTATTATAAAACAAAGACGCTGGCGCAGTGAAAGAGTTAAGTTAGCTGCCTAAACCAGGTGATACAAGGTACCAAAATGTGTGATGTTATTTGTCATCAGTGGAGTCCGGGGTTATTGAATAATTAATAACTAATTACAATTGTATAATAATGAATTGTATGTAATTACAAACACTAGAATTAAGTTTTTTTGTATGCTACTAACAAATATGGACAAGTATCCGAATTAAATGATTATGATTATGATGATTAATTAAAATGTATTTATACAGTGTCAAAGATTCAATACTGGAGACTAAATAATAGTTTTTCCTTTCCAGGTGGTCATTCATCCAGATCCTGGCCATCACAGCGACGGGCACGTTACAAGTATACTTTTTAAGGAAACTCTTCGAAGTGAAGGACAACTCTTCAAAAACCAGAATATGATTAGTTTGTAAGAGAATCACGGCTCGGATAGAACAGCCTATTCACTGGCGCAACCATTCACTAGTCATGTAAGTCAATCACATGGACAGCTTTTTCTATATGTAAATAATTGAAGTTATTTGATATGGAATGAGACAAAATAAGCCATTCGTATGTAGACCTTATGTATTTAGCAAGAATGTTCAAATTGTAATGACCGTCTTGGCAAGAACTCGTGCATTTCAAATAATTTCATCCTCAACAGGGTACTTTTAATTTTGTTGCTAAATGGCTGGACTGTTCTCTCTGGGCCTTTATTATGTAAAAATGCATTTGTTATCAAATTATTCACTTTCTGACTGATTGACTCTAACATTCCTTCTTACTCTACTTACACTGATCTCTTATGATTTTAAAATATGACATGAAAATATTGAAAATACTAATGATATTCAGAGCAATGACGCGTAGTTGCAATGTCCAAGAGGTAACCGGTTGGCTCGCGGTATTTGAGCTCCCGAAGCGTAGTGAAACCGCCCTGTGCAACCCGAACGGAGCCAACTTGTAGTGAGCAGCGGATTGAAACAGCGGTTGCCTAAAAGTGTGTAGGCTGTTTATATAAAGAAATGCTGTTTCAATCGAATACCTGGTGACAATTTTTTTAAGTAGTAATCAATAACAATTATAGACTGCTAGACACGGAATCCCAAATGGGACGTGGATTTAATTGTACATAAAGCAATCCATAAGCAAAGTCCTGATACCATAACCCCATTCCTGATAACTAAGCATTACAATGTTCCAGGACTGTCATCAGATAACAAACAAAGTAGTATTATAATCGCTGTCTTGAAATGAGAATCATTTTATGCTTATTAACACTCACTCAAATTCCGCGGAGCACTTTTGTGCCCTGTTGGATTATTTCTGCTACTCTATAGTTTTAACCATGTATACTGCAATGCATTAGTTTAAGATCTGCTTTTTTACTTTTGTAATATGTCTAAGGATAATAACAACACACACCCCCTTATTCATAAAATTTCGCAAACTATTAGCTAAATAGTGTTTTGTCCCTTTCTCACAAAATAAATGTCAAAGTGAGAGATATAGACGAAATAATTGTAACATTTTAGTTAAAATAGGTTTGTTGATCATTTATGAAAAAGGCAAGTGTTTTTTTACAGTACGAGTGCAACTCAAAGGTACACAATTTTGTTTCTGCAGCCTTTTTATCTGTTTTTAGTTACATCACTTGCATATGATCTGTCTAAGATATAATTTATACATTTATTGTTTTTGATCTGAATAAAGAATAATGTTTTATATATTTTATTGAAAATATTTAATTAATGTAGAGTTGTGGGAGTCCGCTGGATGCGGGTGGCGCAGGACCGGTCAATGTGGAACTCTTTGGGGGAGGCCTATGTCCAGCAGTGGACGTTTTTCGGCTGATATGATGATGAGGATAAATTAATGTAGACTTTAAATTGATCTTGTCCTATAAATGTTTTATTGGTGAGGACTTTTCTACGATCGACTTGAGGTTTCTAGTTCTTGTAACTACGGTGAAAACCTTTTGTATGTGATGTACTTACAGAATCGAATATTTAATTAAAATAATATCACTGATTACGGCTCTTTAATTTTATCATATTGATCGTATCATGCTCATATAAAATTATAATACTAAAACTAAAAATGCATCTAAGGCTAGCTGTAGTAGATGAAAACGTATTCCTCCCTTTTTCAGGGCGATAGTGTAGGCGTGGATGAGCCCACTGTCTGGTTTCAGCTATTTAGCTATTAACAAGGTTGGATGGCATGAATATTCACTGAAAAGCGTTTATCTCGCAGGAGCGAATTTTACAACGATTCGTAATTAGTAATAAAAGCGGAAGTCTTTCTAATAAAAGGAGTTAAAAAGAGGCTTCTGCTAGTATTACCAGTTACAAGCCTTTGAGAAACGGGTCCCCTGTCTTTTTTCTTCGACGGTGGCAAACAACCATGCGGTCTGCCGGATGGTAAACTGACACTGTAGTCAATAGACGCTTGCGATTCCTTTATTGATTTGAGGAATCGTTGGGTTGCTGCTGGTTGGGAGCTAAAAAGACAAGTTGATAATATTTTTAGATTATATGAAATGAAAAAATCGTTTGATATGTACGAAGTTATATTTGACAACACTATAATATTAAATAATCCCTAAAAAGTACGTGGACCCACATCATACATACATATGTATAACAATAATTTACTTAAGTACATTAATTCAAATCATGTTAATAGTAAAACAGTAAAAATACACGGTAAACATCGGAATGTTCTAGAATTTAAATTAATTGTGATAATTTCAATTAGAAATCGCGAAAGTCGCTCTCGTCCGCTTATATGACTAGTTAACGAAACAGCGGCAAGAAAACGAGCTGTTTTAACCAAAAACTGGACCGCTGTAGAGCCTTTTCACAATAACATTCATTTATTTATTTATTTATTGATAAATACATTTACGTGACATTACAGTAATAACCAATGCGTCACGAAAGTAAAAGCAACAAATAATACTATTTAGGCGACGAAACGGCGTGGCCCCGTTGCATCGTCATCTCCGGCGTAGGATTCGGCAGATTGCCCCGGAACCGTCGAAACACGACACCCTTCGGCCAGAAGTCAGCACATGCGATGGTCTTCTGCAGCGGTCGCGGCATAAAAAAGTCACGAGGAATTACGTATTATTGTTATTGTGTCAAGGTTGCACAGCCCATTATTTCGGCCGTTCGTGATACTTACATCTTACAACTGACAAGCAGTTTCATAAACATCTGTACAATAAACTCGTGAATCTCATGCGTAACTGTACACTCGACTACATTATATTAAGAGCGCTCTTCAAGACGCGTAACATGAATACATCGCATAAACAAGCACCGCTATTCTATAACTATTAAAGGCTGGTTTACAATAGATTAGTAGCAGGATGCACGCACGTAGAACCGATGGCCATTGGGGCGGAAATGTTCTCGAGTGGCGACCACGCACAGGAAGACGCAGTGTAGCCCCCGACCAGGTGGACTGATGATCTAGTAAAGGTTGCGGGAGTCCGCTGGATGCGGGAGGTGCAGGACCGGTCACTTTGGCACTCATTGGGGGAGGCCTACGTCCATCAGTGGACGTCTTTCGGCGGATATTACAATGAGTGGCTGGATGCAAGCATGACAACACTGGATGACTAAACATGTATACATTAACCTAGTGTCAACCCAGTGCTGGGATCTAGTTACTGGACTCATGTAAATCAGCCTTTACCTCCGAGGAGGAAATGCATTAGAACTACAACATACGTTATAATGCATTTTATTTTGTCTTAAGAATGAATCATGCTACTTCGTGCCGATTTCTGTCTGCTACATAACCATAACATTTACATATATTTGAGATGTCAGTCGTTACATTACTATTGTATTCATTTGCATACTGCGAATTCATGGTACATACAAAAAATATATACGTCACACTGACATAAAGCGGCATTTACCGCCCGCTACGCGTGCCGTTAATCCCACTTTCTAGCCACGAGGAAACGTAAAATCTTATACTCGCCACGGGCAGTAATAGAGAAAGCCTCAGATATCATATTTATCGCGCTTGCCTTCGGCTCGGGCGTCAAATACCCGCGATCTGAGACATACTTTGTATTAACGCCTTCGATGAGTAATGTACTACGCAACGCATTGTAGTACGCAAGACTGTATCGGACACAGTGTAGCAAGTCATCCTTAAAACATAGGTGCAGTGATATCGTGTTGGTTATAATGCTCCAAAATACTAAGGTCTAAAGATCTACTAAAATAAGGCAGTGTCTGGACGGCCGCTTACTCTCTGGTCACCACCGCGCGACCAACGGGCATCGCTTCAGATCATTAAGTACAGTAACTTAACAAAACTGTATTAAGTTAAAACAGGTTTTATCTATTACAAACACAAATGTTAAAGTGCCATAACATAACAAATGAATTTTAACACCATTTCAATACAATAAGTTCAATAAAGGTTTGTGATAAGGGTATGTGTTGAGGAGAGATTTACACTTCTATAATTACAAGTCAAAGCACCAAGGCGCAGTTATTCGAGTGATATACCTACTACTAGAGCCGTTTTATAGTGGGGCGAACATACTGGAAAAACTCATATAGTCCGAACAAAATAACAGCACTCACTAACACTCTGGGACGATGGTATACTTTCTAATTGTTGACGCCTACAAAAAACGTAGCAGCTTTTGAATGCGTCTCGACGCGAGTATGCTGAGAGCAAGGAGACGATATTTATTTCTGTCAATTGCCCCCTGTGTGTCTCTGGCCCTGTTAAGGTCGTCTCAGTCAGCTAGGGCTTTCTGCTCAAGGTAATCTACTGCCAACGTCCCGGACGAATAGCACTCTCACATCTTGTTAGGGTTGCCAACTTTGTTGGACTGAAGCAAGGGTATAATTGGCGCAGGTGTTACTTTCACATCCCATTACAGTCGCCAACACTGTCAATTTAGGGCTGCTTCTTCTGTCCCAGGTACGTTCCTGAGTTTAGCCGGTTGTTCTTGCAAAGAGTTGCCAACCTTGACGACGCAGTGACTTAGCCTTGAGGTCAGTGCTGCCCCTTCTTCTGTCCCAGATACATCCCTGAGAATGCTAGCAGACGGTAGCGCTGGCACAGCTTGCGAAGCGTCGCTAACTTTGACAAAGTGATGACCAGCTTGAGGTCAAGGCTGCGGCTTTTTCTGTCCCGGGTCCCTGAGAGCGCTACCAGGCGGAACGCTGGCTCAGATTGCTCCTGCAAGGGGTTGCTATCTTTGTGACTAGCCTTGAAGTCAGGGTTGCCGCTTCTTCTGTCCGAGGTAGGTCCCCGAGAGAGCGAGCAGGCGGTAGCGCTGGCGCAGGTTGCGGGCCCGCGCGTGCGCGGAGGCCACCTCGGCGGTGTACGAGCCGGGGAACCAGCCCGCCTCGCCGTCGCGCGTGCGCTCGCCGTAGTACCAACCTGAAACAATACATTTATAGTTATTTACTAGATAAACAAAAACAATACAACAATATTTGTGCAAGCGTGTGGGGGAAAAGAGCTGTTCAGTAAATAAATCCCAACTCTTGATATTATTTGAGTTGGTCGAATCGCATCGCAAGTAAGTAGTCCATTCAAAAGCAACTCTACCGTCCACGGGAGAAGATTCAAATTCGAATGATCGTTTCATAAAAACGGCCATATTAAACAGTTTAAACCATACAACACATAACAACAGCATTCGGCATGGAAATGGATGGCGACACGAGTTGTATATAATTATTTTAGCACTGTGCAAAAAAGAAGCCTAATTTGGTATGCCTAAGTAACAGCGATATGAATTGAATTGAAGTGGATATACAGGCAGGTGATTTTCAGTCTTACCACAGGCCAGTAGTTGAAAATGGAAAATGGAAGACTGAAAATGGTAAGGCTGAAAATCACCTATCCCGCGTGATTCTTCACGGAATGAGGCGCGAGTGGAGGTTACCTCGCACTCCGTGAGCCTTACGTTGTATTCGATGGATTTTTAAGGAAGGATTAGACGAGCTAGCAGCAGATGTAGATTATAGATCAGGAGTGCAGTGTACTGGGACTCACCCTCGCTGGTCTTGCGCGTGACGTTGAGCACGTCGCCCTCGGCGAGCGGCAGCTCGTCGGGCTGCGCGGGCGCGTACGCGTACAGCGCCACGGCCTGCGGGCAGTCCCAGCCCGCGTACACCGCCTCGTCCCCCGCGCCCCCCGCGGCCCCCGCGGCCCCCGCGGCCCCCGCGGCCCCCGCGGCCCCCGCGGCCCCCGCCGGGGACAGCGCCTCGGCCCAGCGGGACGCGTCCGTCTCCGTCGGGCACGAGATCAGCTGGGGAACAATACTAAACTTAGGAACATTGTGCATTGCCGTGGCGAATGGCGACCATTGGTAATCATGACGATGGTATTCTCTTAGCCCTCATCGGGTATATGGGGTTTTTACAAGAGTTTTAGAGTGAGATCCACAAGAGACGTGCAAAGCTTCGTTTTCATGCATTGGATACCTGGGTTGCTGGACAGCTAGGTGTCGGGAAGGCGACAAAATCTCTTTGCCCTAGGACGAGCCAAATGTGGCGAGGCGCGACGGGGGCTCCAGTGCGTTCAGCATGAGATCCTGGAGTCCCCTGCATGAGAGTGCAGGGCACCGTGGAGTTTTTAGTGTATAGATATACCACATAACCCAATCATCCCCCGGTGGAAAAAAAGGAGTCGCTTGTATGGAAACATTACTTAGTACTAGTAGTAGTAGTATTTATGGTGACGGGAGAGATGGAAGGCACCGAAGCCCAATGCGACAGTGCGATCAGATATTCGACCAGTTGGATATCCCTCTGAGTATCGTTCTCTAAAGGGGAACCGAAAGGGAGAAGTACTCACTAGAAGGAGATACTCAGCGGTAAGGGACCCACTTAAGAGGTAGATGGCTGAAAGTTGATGTGGCGACCACTAGCGATATCCAGTGTATAAAGTAGAAAGGCTGCTATTGGAGCTCGTTCTACGGTCATTTGAGCATGACAGAATATTTACGTATAGTGAGCGCGATTAATATACACAATTTCGGACGTAAGTGGCCGTCAAAAGAATTTGCTAACTATGTAAACAAACCGCCATATTAAAATTGACATTCACTATGGCGGTTTGTTTACATAGTTAGCAAATTCCATTGACGGCGACTTTAGGTATAGGTACCAAAACTTCGTTTCACACAAGCATTGGATGTTTTTATTTTATTCTGTTCTTGGTAATATTTTTTTATAAGATTTATTTTCACTGGTCCAACGCGATATTTATTTGTTGATCTTATATTATGACGATTCGACGCAGGTTGCAGGTGCTAATCTAAGAGTATTTTTAATAGAAAAGAAAATGATTTAATTATTGTTTTATTGGGTTTAGTTTGTGTTGTTGTATGTTAAACTTTGCAAAATGTTCATAGTTAGGAACAAAATGTGTTTAAGTTGTATTATTTACAATAGTGTTTACAAGTGTAAGTAAGTAAATGCACAATTAATTACAGTTGGACGGTATTTTTAAATAATTTGATTGTATTATACACAATCAACTAAAAACAGTATAAAATGTATTAGACAGTGCAGTGTTTAGGTAATAAGACATGCTTTTAAAAACTGTTCACTATGAATTACGTACAAAGTTTGAAGTTTGTCCAGTCAGTTTGTCCGTACGTTCATCTAAGTCATCTGAAAATATCGACGAGACATCAAAATAAAATGTTGTACTTAATTATCTTTTGCCTGTAACATTTAACGGAAGAGAATTAACGGCAATGGTATCTGAGCAGTCTTATTATCTGGACTGGAGCGAGTGGTAACTTTTTCCGTTTAGCATCGCGAACGACCTGTACCCATTTCAATATATCTCGACCGAGCGGTAACTGTCTCAATGTACCATCTCTAGCAACTGGTAACCGTCTCAATTTACAGTTTCAATTTACAGTCGTCTCAGTTTACCATCTCGAGCGTGCGGTAACTGTCAACTAACTATATCGAGCGACCAGTATCTGTCTCAAATTACCATCCCGAGCGAGGGCTAATCGTCTCAGTTTACCATCTCGAGCGTGCGGTAACTGTCTTAATTAACCATCTCAAGCGACTGGCAACCGTCTCAAGTTACCATCCCGAGCGACTGGTAACCGTCTCAAGTTACCATCCCTAACGACGGACGGGTAACTGTCTCAATTAAGCATATCGAGCGACCGGTAATTGTCTCAATTTACAATCTCGAGCGACGGGCAACTGTCTCAGTTAACAATCTCGACCGCGCGGTAAGCGAGCTGTGTCTCATGCCTCTGTCTCGAGCGATAAGTGTCTAACATATGTGTCACTCACCATCTCCAGAGTCCGGCCCTCGTGGTTCTCGAGCAGCGTGAGCAGCAGCGCGTGCTTGGCGGCCAGGCCGGCCGGGCCCGCGTCGCCGCACACCTCGAGCACTCACCATCTCCAGAGTCCGGCCCTCGTGGTTCTCGAGCAGCGTGAGCAGCAGCGCGTGCTTGGCGGCCAGGCCGGCCGGGCCCGCGTCGCCGCACACCTCGAGCACTCACCATCTCCAGAGTCCGGCCCTCGTGGTTCTCGAGCAGCGTGAGCAGCAGCGCGTGCTTGGCGGCCAGGCCGGCCGGGCCCGCGTCGCCGCACACCTCGAGCACTCACCATCTCCAGAGTCCGGCCCTCGTGGTTCTCGAGCAGCGTGAGCAGCAGCGCGTGCTTGGCGGCCAGGCCGGCCGGGCCCGCGTCGCCGCACACCTCGAGCACTCACCATCTCCAGAGTCCGGCCCTCGTGGTTCTCGAGCAGCGTGAGCAGCAGCGCGTGCTTGGCGGCCAGGCCGGCCGGGCCCGCGTCGCCGCACACCTCGAGCACTCACCATCTCCAGAGTCCGGCCCTCGTGGTTCTCGAGCAGCGTGAGCAGCAGCGCGTGCTTGGCGGCCAGGCCGGCCGGGCCCGCGTCGCCGCACACCTCGAGCACTCACCATCTCCAGAGTCCGGCCCTCGTGGTTCTCGAGCAGCGTGAGCAGCAGCGCGTGCTTGGCGGCCAGGCCGGCCGGGCCCGCGTCGCCGCACACCTCGAGCACTCACCATCTCCAGAGTCCGGCCCTCGTGGTTCTCGAGCAGCGTGAGCAGCAGCGCGTGCTTGGCGGCCAGGCCGGCCGGGCCCGCGTCGCCGCACACCTCGAGCACTCACCATCTCCAGAGTCCGGCCCTCGTGGTTCTCGAGCAGCGTGAGCAGCAGCGCGTGCTTGGCGGCCAGGCCGGCCGGGCCCGCGTCGCCGCACACCTCGAGCACTCACCATCTCCAGAGTCCGGCCCTCGTGGTTCTCGAGCAGCGTGAGCAGCAGCGCGTGCTTGGCGGCCAGGCCGGCCGGGCCCGCGTCGCCGCACACCTCGAGCACTCACCATCTCCAGAGTCCGGCCCTCGTGGTTCTCGAGCAGCGTGAGCAGCAGCGCGTGCTTGGCGGCCAGGCCGGCCGGGCCCGCGTCGCCGCACACCTCGAGCACTCACCATCTCCAGAGTCCGGCCCTCGTGGTTCTCGAGCAGCGTGAGCAGCAGCGCGTGCTTGGCGGCCAGGCCGGCCGGGCCCGCGTCGCCGCACACCTCGAGCACTTACCATCTCCAGAGTCCGGCCCTCGTGGTTCTCGAGCAGCGTGAGCAGCAGCGCGTGCTTGGCGGCCAGGCCGGCCGGGCCCGCGTCGCCGCACACCTCGAGCACTCACCATCTCCAGAGTTCGGCCCTCGTGGTTCTCGAGCAGCGTGAGCAGCAGCGCGTGCTTGGCGGCCAGGCCGGCCGGGCCCGCGTCGCCGCACACCTCGAGCACTCACCATCTCCAGAGTCCGGCCCTCGTGGTTCTCGAGCAGCGTGAGCAGCAGCGCGTGCTTGGCGGCCAGGCCGGCCGGGCCCGCGTCGCCGCACACCTCGAGCACTCACCATCTCCAGAGTCCGGCCCTCGTGGTTCTCGAGCAGCGTGAGCAGCAGCGCGTGCTTGGCGGCCAGGCCGGCCGGGCCCGCGTCGCCGCACACCTCGAGCACTCACCATCTCCAGAGTCCGGCCCTCGTGGTTCTCGAGCAGCGTGAGCAGCAGCGCGTGCTTGGCGGCCAGGCCGGCCGGGCCCGCGTCGCCGCACACCTCGAGCACTCACCATCTCCAGAGTCCGGCCCTCGTGGTTCTCGAGCAGCGTGAGCAGCAGCGCGTGCTTGGCGGCCAGGCCGGCCGGGCCCGCGTCGCCGCACACCTCGAGCACTCACCATCTCCAGAGTCCGGCCCTCGTGGTTCTCGAGCAGCGTGAGCAGCAGCGCGTGCTTGGCGGCCAGGCCGGCCGGGCCCGCGTCGCCGCACACCTCGAGCACTCACCATCTCCAGAGTCCGGCCCTCGTGGTTCTCGAGCAGCGTGAGCAGCAGCGCGTGCTTGGCGGCCAGGCCGGCCGGGCCCGCGTCGCCGCACACCTCGAGCACTCACCATCTCCAGAGTCCGGCCCTCGTGGTTCTCGAGCAGCGTGAGCAGCAGCGCGTGCTTGGCGGCCAGGCCGGCCGGGCCCGCGTCGCCGCACACCTCGAGCACTCACCATCTCCAGAGTCCGGCCCTCGTGGTTCTCGAGCAGCGTGAGCAGCAGCGCGTGCTTGGCGGCCAGGCCGGCCGGGCCCGCGTCGCCGCACACCTCGAGCACTCACCATCTCCAGAGTCCGGCCCTCGTGGTTCTCGAGCAGCGTGAGCAGCAGCGCGTGCTTGGCGGCCAGGCCGGCCGGGCCCGCGTCGCCGCACACCTCGAGCACTCACCATCTCCAGAGTCCGGCCCTCGTGGTTCTCGAGCAGCGTGAGCAGCAGCGCGTGCTTGGCGGCCAGGCCGGCCGGGCCCGCGTCGCCGCACACCTCGAGCACTCACCATCTCCAGAGTCCGGCCCTCGTGGTTCTCGAGCAGCGTGAGCAGCAGCGCGTGCTTGGCGGCCAGGCCGGCCGGGCCCGCGTCGCCGCACACCTCGAGCACTCACCATCTCCAGAGTCCGGCCCTCGTGGTTCTCGAGCAGCGTGAGCAGCAGCGCGTGCTTGGCGGCCAGGCCGGCCGGGCCCGCGTCGCCGCACACCTCGAGCACTCACCATCTCCAGAGTCCGGCCCTCGTGGTTCTCGAGCAGCGTGAGCAGCAGCGCGTGCTTGGCGGCCAGGCCGGCCGGGCCCGCGTCGCCGCACACCTCGAGCACTCACCATCTCCAGAGTCCGGCCCTCGTGGTTCTCGAGCAGCGTGAGCAGCAGCGCGTGCTTGGCGGCCAGGCCGGCCGGGCCCGCGTCGCCGCACACCTCGAGCACTCACCATCTCCAGAGTCCGGCCCTCGTGGTTCTCGAGCAGCGTGAGCAGCAGCGCGTGCTTGGCGGCCAGGCCGGCCGGGCCCGCGTCGCCGCACACCTCGAGCACTCACCATCTCCAGAGTCCGGCCCTCGTGGTTCTCGAGCAGCGTGAGCAGCAGCGCGTGCTTGGCGGCCAGGCCGGCCGGGCCCGCGTCGCCGCACACCTCGAGCACTCACCATCTCCAGAGTCCGGCCCTCGTGGTTCTCGAGCAGCGTGAGCAGCAGCGCGTGCTTGGCGGCCAGGCCGGCCGGGCCCGCGTCGCCGCACACCTCGAGCACTCACCATCTCCAGAGTCCGGCCCTCGTGGTTCTCGAGCAGCGTGAGCAGCAGCGCGTGCTTGGCGGCCAGGCCGGCCGGGCCCGCGTCGCCGCACACCTCGAGCACTTACCATCTCCAGAGTCCGGCCCTCGTGGTTCTCGAGCAGCGTGAGCAGCAGCGCGTGCTTGGCGGCCAGGCCGGCCGGGCCCGCGTCGCCGCACACCTCGAGCACTCACCATCTCCAGAGTCCGGCCCTCGTGGTTCTCGAGCAGCGTGAGCAGCAGCGCGTGCTTGGCGGCCAGGCCGGCCGGGCCCGCGTCGCCGCACACCTCGAGCACTTACCATCTCCAGAGTCCGGCCCTCGTGGTTCTCGAGCAGCGTGAGCAGCAGCGCGTGCTTGGCGGCCAGGCCGGCCGGGCCCGCGTCGCCGCACACCTCGAGCACTCACCATCTCCAGAGTCCGGCCCTCGTGGTTCTCGAGCAGCGTGAGCAGCAGCGCGTGCTTGGCGGCCAGGCCGGCCGGGCCCGCGTCGCCGCACACCTCGAGCACTTACCATCTCCAGAGTCCGGCCCTCGTGGTTCTCGAGCAGCGTGAGCAGCAGCGCGTGCTTGGCGGCCAGGCCGGCCGGGCCCGCGTCGCCGCACACCTCGAGCACTCACCATCTCCAGAGTCCGGCCCTCGTGGTTCTCGAGCAGCGTGAGCAGCAGCGCGTGCTTGGCGGCCAGGCCGGCCGGGCCCGCGTCGCCGCACACCTCGAGCAGCGAGCGCGCGCAGAACTCCACGGCCACGTGGCTGTTCTCACTGGGTACAAGAGGGTCAAGTTACAAGAGAGGCCATTATTACGGGGAGGCTGCAGATTTAACACATTCATTGCCAAGAATCGCTACGCGCTACGCTCGTAGCCGATCCCGTAGTTTCCCTCGCATGTAGCGGAAAGCGACTACGGCGCAGGCGACCGCTAGGCGGGTTCCTGGCAGCGGAAGTGTTCATTCATTTATTTATTTATTTACACAAATAATTAACACAGCATTACAGTTTGCACCAAGGCGCTGGAGGATTCAGATTCAATAACAATATTAGGTAAATTAAGTACAATTTTGATAACGAAAACAGAAAAAGAAAACTAGTGCGAGTCGGACTCGGGCACGAAGGGTTCCGTACCATTATCTATAAAAACGGCAAAAAATCACGTTTATTGTATGGGAGCCCCCTTCAATATTTATTTTATTCTTTTTTTTTAGTATATGTTGTTATAGCGGCAACGGACGACGGACGGACGGACAACGGAGTCTTAGTAATAGGGTCCCGTTTTACCTTTCGGGTACGGAACCCTAAAAACAATACAATACAAATTTATAATAATTGGCTCTACCGACTAACCATTTTCTCACAATACTTCAGGCATTCACAACACACGCCCGACCATCTACTTGCAAACACGTCACAATGTTTGATGAGCGTAACTCATAGCTACTAGATCATGGCTGGACCCCATGCTGCATATACAGCGATATTACTCCAAGAAAAATCCGGTTTTGAAAAACATTAATTTATAATAACGTTTTTTTTGTTGATTTAATTTTAAAATATTATTCTAAGATGCTTTATTTTCAAGAATCTCTTTCTTTCAAGAACCCGAGAAACTTTCCACCCGGAAATAATTATGTAGATTTAAATGAAAAAAGACAAAAATATTGACTAATATTTTTTTTTGACTTTTCAGAAGCTAGCTAATTAAACATTTTTTTGATGTCTGAAATTTTCTCGGATTTTGTCGCTGGGTAACAATTTAATCTATATATATAAACGTAGACTAACTAACGCTAAGAAGGGATCTTTGGAAATTCTACCCTCAAGGAGGTAAAAAGGGGGTTGAAAGTTTGTATGGGGATGGAGTAAAATTTTAAGTGAGACTTAAACTGTGTAGAAAGATTACATATTAAGATACAAGCAAAGTACTTTCAGCGTTGTAGAAAATTCCACCCTTAAGGGGGTTAAATAGTTTGTATGGAGGGAACCTTATTTTTTGAGCTAGAAACTTGAAACTTTGTAGAATGATTACTTATTAGAATACAAAAAAGTACGATCAGCGTTTTGGAAAATCCTATCTGTTCACGCCTGCATCGCGTGACAGACAACGCAGGGGAAATGAGCGGCGCGGGAAACGAGGAGCGCGGGGGGCGAACAGCTGGCCCGCACGGCACTTGCCGACAGACGCCGTACCGATCACTGGTACCTACTTTGCAATATAATCTGTCATTTAAAAAATTAAATTATTTAATTTACTAAGCAAGTCTATATTTTATTTTCTACAAATAATAAACATCTGGCGACACTACAGCTAAATACAGTCACATACGGTACGGCTTCAGCTCCGTTTATAAGTACGAGGTGTCTTGTACAGTTGGCCAATTAATGCAGTGATGAAACTATTTCGACTGTTATTAAAAATGATTTTTATATAGATGACCTCAATACAGGAGCAGAGACAGAAAGCGAATTACAATATATTTATAAAAGGGTCAATACTGTCTTAAGGGCTGCATGCCTGCCTTTAAGAAAAATACGCACCAATTGTTCACAGGCATTCACTAATGAGGAAACAATTACTGACATTGTTGACTTGACCAAGGAGTCTAGTGTATTAGGTTTGAGTTACTGTCCAAAAAATGACATGATTCAATTTTCAGCAAATATTGAACCGGCTTCACAACATACAAAGCGCTCAGTTATTTCTACGACATGTAAGATTTTCGATCCACTTGGTCTTATAAGCGCTGTTGTCATTACGGCAAAAATATTTTTACAGACACTTTGGGTTGAGAAGTTACCTTGGGATGAACCTATACCAAGGAGACTTTTGGGCATTTGGTTATGTTTCATAAATAATTTGCATTTAATATCAAATATTAAAATCACGAGAAATGTAATGTGCGATGCACCAATATTGAAAGACTTACACTGTTTTGTTGACGCTTCCCAGGTAGCTTATGGGGCGTGTGTATATATTCGTTCAGTAAACGAACGTAACGAGGTTAAAGTTAGACTCTTATGCGCAAAGGCTAGGGTTTGTCCCCTTGGATGCACTACTATACCCAGAAAGGAACTACTAGGCGCATTACTAGGGGCCCGCTTATGTGCAAAAGTGATTAAATCATTCCGTTTTGAAATAGCAAACAAAACTATTTGGACTGATTCGACAGTGGTTCTGGGGTGGCTAAAAACTGATGTAAAAAACTTAAAACCATTTGTATGTAACAGGGTTAACGAAATGAATGAACTAACTGGCGGGTTTCAGTGGAGACATGTACCGACGAGTATGAACCCAGCTGACCTCGCCTCGCGTGGTGTCGACCCACAGAACATAGCGTCTTCTAGCTTGTGGTGGGAGGGTCCCGCTTTCCTCAAGAAGGGCGAGGCTGGGTGGCCGCGGGGTTCGTGCTCGCCGCAAGAGTTACCAGAGTTAAAAGTACCTGCTCCATCATTTACAGGTTTAGTTAACGCAACCGAGTCATTCATAGATTTTTCTAGATATTCAAATTTGACAAGGTTAATACGAATTTTCGCCTTTGTGTTACGATTCGTCAACAATTGTAACAAAGAAAAACAAAAGTTATCTGGCCCACTCAATTTAACCGAATTAAACGATTCACATAACATTTTAGTGAAGTGTTGTCAACGAGAGTCTTTTTCGACAGATATAAAAAATCTTCAACAAGGCAAAAGTGTAAACAAAAAGAGCAAATTGTTAAATTTAACGCCGTTTATTGATGCAGACGGAATCGTTCGAGTAGGCGGACGCTTAAATAACTCGAGTTATAATTTTGAAAAAGCGCATCAAATAATTATAGATTCCAAACAGAATCTATGTAAACTCATTATGATATATGAGCACATGAGGTTATTTCATGCAGGGCCCCAGTTGACTCTAGCATCAGTTCGAGATAAATACTGGCCTATTGGAGGCAGGCGCTTAGCGCGTAGTATTGTCAAACAATGTGTAACATGCATTCGCTTACGAGCGACCACTGTGCAACCAATCATGGGACATCTGCCGGAGGCTCGGACTGCTGCTGGATTTGCCTTCAACTCGGTGGGGGTCGACTTTGCCGGACCGTTTTTAATTGCGAGCCGAAAAGGCCGTGGCAGTCGTACCACTAAATGTTATTTGTGCTTATTTATCTGTCTCAGTACGAAAGCAGTTCACTTAGAGCTGGTAAGTGATCTGAGTACTCAAGCTTTTATTCTTTGCCTTCGAAGATTCATTGCACGCCGAGGCTATCCCTATGAGATCTATTGCGACAATGGTAGGAATTTTGTAGGTGCTAGCAATGAATTGGGTAGAATATTAAGATCCAGCCGTCGATCCGTCTTCGAGTATTCAACTGGTGAAGGAATTAAATTTGTCTTCAGCCCCGCTTATTCTCCCCACTTTGGAGGAATTTTCGAGGCTGGTATTAAATCTGCCAAGCATCACCTAAAACGTGTGGCTGGCAATGCTGCCTTGACGTTTGAGGAGTTGGCGACGTTGTTCACACAAATTGAAGCCATTTTAAATTCACGCCCGCTTTCTCCTCTCTCGTCTGATTGTACTGATCCCTCTCCTCTGACCCCAGGCCATTTTCTCATCGGGAGACCGCTCAAGTCCATTCCGACGGTGCCTATAAAAGCTACCAGACCCAACAGATATGAGCTCATTGAGAAAATACGCCAACACTTCTGGGAGAGATGGAGCCGAGAGTACATAGCCGAGCTGCAGCAGCGCACCAAGTGGCGCACACCCCAGAGGGATCTCGCCTGCGGGGACCTGGTCATACTGAAGGAGGACAATCTGGCGCCGCTACAGTGGCGACTAGGACGAGTATGCCGACTGTACCCAGGAAATGACGGCGTCACCAGGGTCGTCGATATAACCACGACAAAGGGAGTGATAAGACGAGCCGTCAATAAACTGTGCTTGCTACCTGTCTCCGATGACAATGGAGGCGAGGAGGCAGACAGCCAATGAAACGCTTTGAAAGCAGTCTATAAGCTTTCAACGTCCCGGAGGATGTTCACGCCTGCATCGCGTGACAGACAACGCAGGGGAAATGAGCGGCGCGGGAAACGAGGAGCGCGGGGGGCGAACAGCTGGCCCGCACGGCACTTGCCGACAGACGCCGTACCGATCACTGGTACCTACTTTGCAATATAATCTGTCATTTAAAAAATTAAATTATTTAATTTACTAAGCAAGTCTATATTTTATTTTCTACAAATAATAAACACTATCCCTAAGGATGTTAAAATGAGGTGCAAGGTTTGCATGAGAAACACTCATTTTGATCTGGAGACTTAAAACGTTGTATAAAGATATCTCATCAGAATAAAAAAAAAGTTCCTTCAGCGTTTTGGAAAAATTCCGCCTCTAAGGCGATTAAGACGGGATTCAAGGTTTATATGGAGACCAAGAAAATGTTATGGTAAGAGATTTGTAACTTCGGTCTTAGCCTGTATGTTAGACTACAAAACTGATTTCAGAGTTTTATTATAAATTCATCCCCTATTAAAGGGGGTTAAAGGAGATTCAAAGTTTGTATGGAGAGCAAGACATTTTTAAAGTAAGAGATTTGTAACTTCTGCATTAGACTGTTTGAAATTGATTCCAAAAGGAGTTGGATGTTTGTACGGGGAACAAGACAATTTTAAAGTAAGGGATCTGTAACTTCCGTTAAAGACAAGGAAAAGAATTATAGCGTTTCTTAAAATTCATCCTCTAAGGAGGTTAAAAAGGGTTGGAAGTATGTATGAGGAACAAGTAATTTTTGAAGTAAAGGAATTCCTAGGTCATACATATACTATATAGTTAGCCATTTATTAGTCAAAATACATAATCCGACTGCTAGCAGAAAAATAGGTTAGGTTCAGTTAGAACCACGACCCTTACAGAACCGTACAGCTA
This sequence comes from Epinotia bilunana, assembly GCA_947049275.1. Classification (NCBI taxonomy): domain Eukaryota; kingdom Metazoa; phylum Arthropoda; class Insecta; order Lepidoptera; family Tortricidae; genus Epinotia; species Epinotia bilunana. Next base: position 22,343,669 of record OX346260.1, on the reverse strand, counting down.
CCAGAAATGCAGGTTAGGTTAGGTTAGAACTGCGATGCTCTCAGAACCGAAAAGAAGGTAATGTTTCATTTTACCTGCGGATTATTTTGTTAATTTAAAGTTTATTTTGGATAATCAAATAATTTCTTCTCTAACTCCGTTAAATGGGGACAGCGGATAGAGATGAAAAAGCATTGGATAAGTTTGCTTTCAAAAATATATAGGTAGCCCGGACTAACGTAAGTAAACCTACTGGACGGATTTAGGCAAAAATTACCAGTAATGTAGCTTCATTTAATATATTATGAAAAAATATACAATTTAAGCAGACACGTGTGTTGATGATTACTTATTAAGATATTTATATTTATAAAAATTGCGTTTTTCAATTTAATTTTAGCAATTTAAAGTTTTAAACTTATGACTGTTGTTACGCACTGTTACCTTTTACGCCTAATCCCTGAACGGATTTAGATGAAATTTCCGTACAGATAATTTGAGAATTTTGGTATTTACTTGGATAGTTTTTATCTCAGAAATCATCCCTTAAGATGGTAGAACTTACTACTAATTAGGAACCTTTTTTATCGCCAATCCAAACTACTACAATAATTTACTAGCAATCGTTTTTAAGACGGTAACAAGTTCTACGCGGACGAAGTTTGTTCCTTTGCCAACGGATATCCGTTACACATAAAACATAAAAAATAAGCTATTATAATTTATTTCCAAATTTGACATTTTGTCCATACAAGTTGTCAGTTCATTTACTGGACTATATGGTCATTTGCGTGTTTGAAATTGAGAAACAAGCAAAAAACAACATGCAATTCTTTACTTCATTTTGTACAAAATTGATCTATTCAACACGACAGCACACTAGACCAATCATCATTATCGTATCAGTCAAAAGACGTCCAGTGCTGGACATAGATCAATGGGATTTTATTATTTGTTAAGCGTGATAAGTGATACGCTACCAATGGCTATTTTATAGTTCAGTTAGTTGGCAAAGGAACAAAAAAATCCATTCAAAAATATAATTTACTGTGTAAAACAGGTGCCAGAAACCCGCTATTAGGCCTACTTAATACCGCCTATGATTTGCTCTTGCGCGCTTTATTCTACAAATGGTTTTTAGCATGTTATCGGCTACGAGGGCATCGCTTCGAAATCGTTGGTACTGAATGTGTTAACTGCACAGTATATTGTGTGTATACTAACCCCTTCTTCTTAGTGATGACGAGCAGGTCGTTGAACAGGAACAGGTGGAGCGGCGTCTTGTGGAACTTGCGGCCGAAGGTCAGCTTGGACTCGTCCGCCTTCCACACCAGCTGTGTGGCCTCGCCCGATCGCACCAGCCACCGGACCGGCCTGAACGACAGACAAACAATTTATGTACATACAGTACCTAAGAAGCGATGGCTGGATGTCGTGAAGGCCGACATGAGCGAAAACGCGCTCACAAAAGAAGACGCCCAGGATCGTGCAAAGTGGAGGAAAGCGAGTGGGAAAGCGGACCCTGGCAAAGGCCGGGATAACGCTAGGTAGAAGAAGAAGAAGATAATAGGTGTCACTGGCTGTCAAATGTCCGATGACCAGATTACAGCACTGTGACGATAGCTCTATTCGACGCCAGCTTTTTAAATCCACCAATCAAATTGATGATAGATTCATCACAATGATGGGTGGATTTTAATGTGCCGCCATCTGATTGCATAATGCCTTCTGAGAAGCCCGAGTATCGACTTGGATAGCTGATAACAATTTTGTTCAGTATTCGTTTTGTTGTATATTTCTGTCATAAAGTCTGTACTGTCACAGCAGTCCAAGGTCCAACCCGATGGACCGATAAAACTCGCACCACCCTCGATACTAAGCTCCACGCGGCCGCGCATGGGTGAGGAGCAAATTCTTGGCTAGTAGTGAGCCTGGTTAGTCGGTAGTTAGCCATAAAAACTGAAGAAGTGAACAGTTCCGTTGTGACACAAAAATTACCCATTAAATTGAATGGCTAATTTTCGTGTCACAGCGGAAAACTTTCATAGAAAATTTGGTCCTTACCCGCATGCCGCCGAGAACAGATGAACTTGGCCAAACATCATTAGTGGAGGAGCATATGAAAATATGAAGGTCTGTGTTTGTTACCTCTTGTCCCGGCGCGAGCAGGCCGGGCCCAGGTCGGGCGGGTCGCGCATGGTCGGCGGGAACTCGATGACCTGCGATATCCGGAACATCTCCTCGATCCGCTCCGTGTTGCGCGCGCCCTCGTTGCACTGGGACACGAACTGCAACAAGGCGAGAACGTTATAAACAATCTGATACGTTTATAGTACACAAAAACCTATCAGTTTAATTAGGCCTTATTCTAAACTCAACACTAATCTATCTATCTAAATAAATAGAGAATTTCTATGCAGAATTTTGGAAATAATATTATAATATGATAGTAAAAAAATACGAAATGTCTGGATTAAGTAAAAACTACACGAAAACATAAAAGTTCATATTTTGAAAATCATAAATAAGTATTGCAAGTTACAGTGTCATATAATAGACCTCGGAATCGCCAGAAAACGACACCGAGTGAAAACTTATCCTACATATTGTCGGCTGCTTTTCATCGGAAATGACCAACTGGCGCCCAATAGGACCGGCCCTGCAGCACCCACACCCGTCCGATTTCGGACTCCCGCGACCTTTACCACGTCACAGTCCCTCTTGCGGCACTCTTTTGAGGCCTATGTCCAGCAGTCGACGTCTTTTGGCTGATATAATAATGATGATACCGAACTTAAATATGTGGTATAAGATGGTGCTGGTACTGACATGGTTGAGCGTAGCCAGCGCCAGCATGCAGCCCTCGCGCTCCGCGTCCCCGTCAGCGAGGTGCTTGAGCACCGCGTCCAGGAGTAGGGGCAGTCGGGTCACGCGCTGCATCGGCAGCATCAGGAACGAGTGGAGCGACAGCGACTGGCAGGCGGGGTGACTCTCGAGCCTGGAAATGAGGAGAGTAATCAGTGCCGCAACAGTACAACCTTAACGAGCTTGTTGAGTGAGCAGAGAGCTGAGATGAAGCCTCTACTTCCATACTCTCGTAACAACAAACGGTAATAGCTTAGTTTAGCAAGTTTCAAGAAGCTACATACTTTCGTGGGACAGCGCTTACGTGAGCATAACTTGACATAACTGTGAAAGTAGTCTATACCTCTCGCACTATGTCCAACGCGGCGGCCAAGATACATCTTTCGCCGAGTCTCTGCAGGGCACGCACCATCAGAGTATTTGACATGTTTGCGAATAGACTATAATGTGGCAGACACTACTGTAGGAGGACAGTCAGTTCACATTACATTAATTCAAGATCTGCAGTATCATACCTTCGCATGGCAGCGGCAAACGCCGGCCGTTCCCTCAGTCTCTGCAGCGCTCGCACCATGAGCGCCTGCGCTGAGCAGTACTTGACGTAGGTGTGGAAGTGCTGCTCCGCGTGTCGCTGCACGAGGTCGCAGATGCCGGTGAGGAGAATGTTCTCCTGCCAGCAACGCTCCAGCTCCACCATGAGGAGCTGGGAACACCTGCGCACTGGAAGGGAATGAGAGCGTTAGGATGGAGTGATAATATACTCAATAGTTATCCGTATAAACTTTATTGCATGGTACGATAATAAACGAGGTACATTGAACAGCAAAAGGTACCTTAAATTAACAACTATGAGAACTAAATACGAGTGCTGATGGGAAAGATGCCGATTGAAAGACCTACCATATTTACACGTGTCATTTGGTAAAATTTTCTTCAAGACAAGATACAATAGTTACATAAGTTAACTAACATTTTGGACATCACTTTGATACAGGGATTAATCTGAAAATAGCTTCTGAACCTGAGTGTGACATCAACAGCTGCTCGGTTTCTTGGACTCTGGACTTGGTGGAATATGTGAGACTCACCAGGCAATATGGTGGAGAACAGCATCTCCCAGTCCTCGCGCGGCAACACCTGCGGGTCGCGGAAGGCGGGGTGCGCGATGAAGTGAGATTCCAGTACGTTCAGCGAATTGAGGTACGACGCCTCTGATGTTAGGAGCTCGAATTTGGCCTCTTGGAGACGCTTTTGAGCTGGCGCTAGGGAACCTGAGGGTTTTTTTTAAGTAAGTCAGCAACTTGTAACCATATTATATGTAAGTAGGTGTAGTGAGCAGGGAAGTGAGCATGAGTGTGATACTGCCTAGTGCATTGATGTTAATTAATAACTGTTTTAAGGTAGAGGTAAGGTACAGCAGCCCCCAAATTAACTTATATGGAGTAAAACAACACGAAGCCGTATCGCATGTGAGTGATTAAAACAACAACTAACAACCTCCAAGGTCGCTAGTAGAAAGTAGAATATCTTTTCAAGATTAGTAACTTATTTTTTCGATCGACCACAGAATAAATAATAGTACCTACTACGTACAGGTGCTCCGTTAATAATTCCCTGTTTAGGTATGCCGAACGAGCCTGAAAGTGGCTATCCCTTTCTATTGCATGCAACGCGCTGCGATAGAACGCGTGCGTGCCGTAGCAGCGCTAACATACCCTCTGGGGCCGGCTAGCATGTACTTGTAGCGGCGCAAACAAATCACGGGATGAGCCCCTGTTATGACAATTATTAAGTGGACAGGTGTTACGCGGCCAGAAGTGATCACAGCCAAGGAGAAGCTGTCGGAATGTATGACTTACTAAGTACAGTCGACTGCAGCACCTCGGGCACCTCGCACCAGAGCGTGCGCGCCGGGCCGCGCGGCGCCACGAGCGCCATGGCGGACGGCCGCGCGGGCGCCGCGGGCGCCGCGCCCGCCTCGTAGGCGTCCGAGTCCGAGTCGCCGGTGTCGCGGCACACTGACTGTAGAGAACATGGTAATACTGTTAGTAGGTATAATAGCTTGTTAGGTATTTTTCTATTTATAACTAACTTGGTCAGTTTTCCCGTTTTTTTTTTTGCTTTTTTAAGTACTAGCTTCCGCCCGCGACTTCGTCTGCGTGGTCTCGGGATAAAAACTATCCTATATTTTAATCCAGGCTATAAACTATCTTCGTGCAAAATTTCATCCAAATCGGTTCAGCCGTTTAAGCGTGATTGAGTAACAAACATCCAAACATCTAAACTTTCGCATTTATAATATTAGTAGGATGTTAAACGTCAAATCAGACGTCAAAACTCTCTTTAGCAAAGGCCCCTGAGACTTCACTATTAACTAACTAATAATACCCTATCAGTGACGTTGTCTCCCTTCTTGACGCTGCTTGTATAGTCTGTAATAGATTTAAAGGCCATTGATGACGTATACCCTATAATGTTGTTATGCTCAGACTTAGAGCAGGTTGATTCAAACCTTAGGTAGGTAATCGTAAGTTACGTTCATTTAAATCCGTTTTATGGGTCAGTTCTCTATGGGATGACAGCTGCCGGCGGTATATCTAACGTCAACGAGTCTGTTAAATGTGTTTGATGCAACCCGCCCTTAGACGAAAGCCGTAGACGCGACGCGTTATGATGGCGCACTCCACCATGCGTACTTAACGTCACGTTTCTGCGATGAGCGGAAAAAATACTCTCGTGTTATTGTTTTTTCCAACTCATCGAAGATGCTGCGGCTTCAGTCTTAAGCTTTAGTGTCGCCTACAACGTCCGAGTGGCTCAGCGTTTGTATACAAGCAAAATGGTACGATTCCGTAAGCAGCCCAACTTTAGATACTTACAAGAAAGGTAGAGTTTGGTTGTCTTATAATGCCGTCACTTTTAGTTTAATTTAATTGTGCACTTTGGAAATAAAAGTCCTAGCATCCTTTCCGTAGAGAATGACGTCACTACAACATGACTAGGTACCTACTGTATTAAGCTACATCGTTTAAATATTGAGAGCTAGTCAACAGCAGAAAAATATAAGCGAAACCTGTAATATACCTACAAACTTTAAATAAATTCCCAATAATTCGGGTCAAAACCCGCATAGAAATGAAGGCATCACGATAATCTCCAAATCTATTTAGACTCTTTCCACACAATAAAACATTAATTAATTGTTAGCCACTTTCACTGCCGACCTACCGTTTCGCCGCTAGGCACTGAACTCTCTAATATCTTCAACGATTGAGCGCACAGCACACTCAAAGGATGATAACCATTTTTCACACTATTCTTGCGCGATAACCCTTTTATTTTAAACCCTATCATTTTTAAATGCACTTCACGGGTATCACTGACATATCGCACGTAAACAAGTCTACTCGACATACCTACTCGTAATGTCCATAATGCCCTCATTTAGTTAAAATGAAGTGACGGAGGTCAAACGGGCGGATAATTCGCTGGCCCCAGCGGAGGTCGCTGCAATTATACCGCCAATTAAAAGTGCTGCACTTCATTAGTGAGCCGAATAAATTGCGTGAGAATTTTGCACAATAACATAATAGTAACGCGTATACTCGTGTTCTTTGCTTAAATATTGAGAAATAGCCAACTCTATCATAATTTTGATTGCCACATATTTTCGCAAACTTTTAGGCCTTTCAACCGACGTGTACCTAGTCTAGATAAATAAAAATAAAAAATCAATGTATTCTTATTAAAAATATCTTGATATGCAGTTTGATTAGCAATTTTTTGTTCACGGTATCTATATTTAAAAGTTTTATTTAATTGCCAAATAGAGAGAACAATCTTAACTGTTATTACTTTATTAGTCACATTAATCTTCTGACGCTTAAACTAGTGTGTATTTGACCAAGCCGATGAAGTTAGGTCAGAGCATATGCAGACTGCGTTTTTTAAGCGCGCCGTCGACTCGCATTTGTGTCAAATTACAAGTAGAATAGAATAGAATAGAAAAACTTTATTCAATAGACATATCAATTTATAATTAATCTTACAGTTATCATTATGTGACGTCAAAAAGGGGCTTGCCTCAGCATAATGTTACAGTAGTAAGCCCACTGCAACGCTGGTTTTCAGGCAGACCCTGGTAACTATATTAATCCAAATTAATTTTGTATTAAGCAGTAACGCTGCTAACGAAATTATAGATTTAAATTAAAGGAAAAATGTAATGCTCCGAGCCGGATTCGAACCAGAAAAATATTTATTACGCAAGCGACGTACGTAAAGGACATGCCCTTTTGTCCAAAACAAGTCTTCCTCAGGGCTGACGCAAACCCGCATATATTAGTCGAGAGAATAGGTGTCGACTACGCCTATTGAGGCATTGTGGGCTGTCGTCACTTTGTTGAGCAAACATTACAAACAGAACATGGTATTTGGGGCTATGAATAGTTCGTCAACGTGAAATATCTGAAGATTTGTTATGCATATTTGTTACAGCGTAGTAAGACTTCGTCAAAACAGAAGTAAGGCAAGTTTCCCGCGACTTAATTGTGCCTCGTAATCGACGAATTATAAAAATTGCCTGTGCTAGAAAGAGGATTGTTTCTGAAAAAAACACATTTCTTATTAAGACAGCAAAGAGTCACTACAGTGAGGAGCAGCTAGAACCCAGAGCTTACCTATGTTAAAAGGACCTAAAGGCGCCCTAGAAGTCTAATCGACGTCCATTTTAACATTTGCGACTAGACTGCTGGTGCTAGAATAAATGATATTCTATTCTATTCTATTCTAGATGCTAAAATATCGTAGAATCACGTAAACATTCACGAGGATTACTCTGGCCATTTTCCCTTAGATATTCTCTACGGTAACGGCTGCTACTGACCTCTACTTTGGCCGCGTTGTAGAACTGGTAGAGTGGCTCGTGGGTGAACAGCGAGTGCGGCAGAGGCGACGCGGGGTGCGAGCCCGAAGACGCGCCTGAGGAAGAGGAGATGTTGCCCGCTTGGTAGAGACCGGCCTCTGCGTACCTGCGACAAGGAAGGATTAAATATTAGGTATACAATAAATTGGACAAACTATATATTCTCTGTTTCTCTGCTCTCGTCGCAGATTTTCTTCCAATCATAATTTGTAAATAAATAGATATTAGGGGAAAATCTTACACAAATCGGACTAGTTCCATAAGGCTCAATAAGGCTTGTGTTATAGGTACTAGACGATACTATATTTAATATATATAAATACCTAAATACATAGAAAACATGGAAGACTCGGAAACAAATAATCGTGCTCATCACACAAATAGTTGACCATACCGGGATTCGAACCCAGGACCTTCTACTTCGTAGGCAGCGTCACTACCCATTAGGCTAACCGGTCGTCGAAAGTAATATATTAGGAAATCCAAAAAGTGTATGTGTGTAGTACAAAACACATTTAACACTTTCACTGCCAGGAACCCGCCTAGCGGGCGCCTACGCCGTAGTCGCTTTTCGCTACATACGAGGATAACCACGGGATCGGCTACGAGCGTGGCGCGTAGCGATTCTTGGTAGCGAATGTGTTAATCAATGTAAGTAGTAACGCTAATTTTTCACGAAAATAGACACGCTGGCTGTCGACTTGCGGAAAATGCCCAGTACAACCAATACTAACCATTGTTTGGTAAACCTATTTTTAAAGCGTAAGCAATTAAGTCAAAACACAGTAATACATATGTTTATTTTCCTATTTCATATGGAATAGCCCGGATGCCAATTAATATCAAGAGGGAAATGATTGTGTAGTTAGGTAGTTATACAACTATAGACGTTTTCTTATTCAGTAAAAGTTCCTCGAGTCATATCATATTATAACATAATCCATGAATGTTGTATAATAAAATAAAACGTGTAGCTATTTACTATTGAATGCATTTCCCAGGCCAACAATTGAAAGCGTTATGGAAGACACGAATAGTTTAGAATAGATACTTACACGCTTTCGATAATAACATTGCCACTGTAAAGGATGGCCTATTGACCCAAATGAATAACACAGTAAGTAATTAAGTTATTTCTAACTACGAAGAAACATTGATTTTATAGCTACGGGAAAGGTACCTACTTAAATATAAATCTTCAATAGTAAACTGTGTCAATGCTACTACGAGGAATTACACGGTTTATTATTTAAAGCCTGATGAGATACAATTAAGTAGTTTATAGTTATCCGCCAAATACAAGTGGAAGGTTTTGTATCGTCTGTTGAAATTGAGAGACATCAAAGACATGGCTACTTTTAACATGAAAGGAAAGGCCTGGGAAAAGCTTGCCGTCGACAGAGATCAATGGCGCAAACGCGTTGTGGACGGTAGAGCGTTTGTGCGATGGAACCTGGTTCCCGACACACGCAGGCAGGCAATAGAAGGTTGCGTCGACAACAGACCGGGACCAGAGCCCCTGGCACCAATTGTTTTGCCAGAAATGTAAGACCACGTCGGTCTCGAATCGGTTTTCACAGTCACCAAAAACGATGTCTCTACAGCAATGTTTAAATCATCTGAAATGGACGTAAAGGCCAAATTGAAATTGTAGGTATGAATTACAAAACATTATGCTACATTACTGATACGCGAACCGTACGCGTCCTGATAAGGAGTATAATTTACAGCTGATATTATAGGAATAGATAGACAGCTGTTACACCTGCCACGCTAAATAATGTACGTATCTACTCTTCATAGTAGACTGTAATAGATAATACATATAATGCTGATTATTTCATGAATTTTCGTTTATAGGCAGACGATAACTTAGCCAGTACTCATAAGAGCAATTCCGCTGCTTTTATAAAAAAGCAGCGGAATTTAATACAGTTTTAGGAAGTTGTTTGCATTTCCTGATCTTAATAATATAATTCTGAGACAAAAGCATAGCTAATCTAGTACAATGATAGCTAAATAATCAAACCCATGTTTGTAAAAAACCGTTAAAAAAATTATACAAGCCTTATCTCGCTTGAAAGTATAATTCTCTGCTGACTGTACCTAATCGTCACAAAGACGTAAAAACGCGAAGTGTTAAGTATTCCATAAAACGTTCACACCACGCACGACTCACGATAACAACACTAAACGTGCACATTACCATAAACACGCTACAATTCCATTGTTTTAAACTACGTACTCACAATGTGGGAAAAAGCGCGTCGCCACAATTCCTAATCAGCCAGCATGACCCGCAAGAAACTCGCATCACTCCACTACTTCGCAACACTAACAGAAAACAATTAAAAGTTCAGCTGAATAAAAAAAGTGTTCGATAGTCGGTTGTTTTGAAATCGTAACCGAACGTAACGACCGCTCAGAAGGCAGTTGCGGCGAGGAATCGACGAATACCGCGCTGTTCTTGGGCGGAGGCGTAAGTAAAAGGAAATCAGCGATTAAATACGAGTACACAATAGAGCACCATCGATCAAATCAATGTTCAAATGAAAATTCGGTTTCGGTAGAAACTATTACAGGAATGCAGTCGATAAAGAACTTTGGCATTGAGATATTAACATAATCTGATAATCGGACTGTCTGTAGTACGTACGAATAGTAGATAAATAACTAATGCTTATCGATTATATTATATTACATTTGCATTTGCAACCATGGTAAGTAATAAAGTAGGTTCTTGTGGCCCAGATTTTAGAAAATAGGGTACACATTAGGTAATTACCTTAGCAACTAACAATGAATATGGCAAAAGAGTCTGGACATACGCATTGCCACGCGCTTTAAATAGACTTCCATATGACTTGATACCAAAAAGTCTGGTAAACTTATAGTAAAAACGTATAAGGAAATGTTATTAGATAAAAGGACTTAAACGAATTCTTATTATGTAATAAAAATACTAAATATTAAAATTCGATGACGCAATTCAAAATCTTAACATAATAAGATTAAGCCTTTATCGCTGGAAATGTAACATATTTATCTTTCTCTGAAATAAACAGTAATTTTTTTTTTAAAATTTTTAATTAATCGACAAAAAACGGAACTAACAACTAAGTTAAGGTAGGTTTTTTCAATACCACGTCAGTGACAAATACGGCCTGCCTGATGGTAAGCAGCCACCGTAGTCTGTGGACGCTCGGAACGATAGAAGTGTTACAAGCGCGTTGCCGATCCTATATTGCTTTGAGGTTTTGGTTTCCGTAGCCTGGCCAATTTGTAGACTTGGCAAAGCAGCCTTAGGGGCTCAGCTACGACTTCCAGCGGTAGCGGTGCGCCATACGTGGAAGCGAGTGCCAGCACTCCGATCTCTCGCTCCGGCTGGTCAAGTCGTAAGTCTGCTCGCTCATGGCTCGTGCCACCGGCTAACGGTGCGGGAACTGGCTGGCGCGGTGAGTCACCGCACCGGCGCGGGCGCATCGTTCCTGACTAACGCCGACTCACGCGGTCCAGTCACAGCGGCGCGGCGCCGGGAACTCCTATATGGGTTGACGTATGTAAAGTATCATCCCAAAAATTGCCTCCCTTTCTCCATCATTTATTACTTGAAACCGCAAATAAAATTTTATAAAATATTAATAAAATTGTCCGGTGCGCTCTCGCTTGCACTATCACGTAGCCATGTAGGATGGAGCACGAATACCATGATAATCAAATCGAAGCTGAATTAAATTGGTTGTTACCGAATTGAGACCCTTGCACTGAGCATGTGAAGTAGTATTTTTTTGTTTCTTTTTTGTTATTTAGGATTCTAACGAACAGACTTTTTGGGGAGGATTAGTAAATACCTCACTTAACTGTTAAAGTATCTGCCTAACACATACACTATAAGTAGTCACGTTATTCATGGTGGTAAAACTAAAAAATGTCTCGCATCACAAGTACCTATTTGACGTCCGACCCAGGCAAGGGCGATAAATAGGCGAACGGAGGCTTTCTTATTATCGCCCGTGTTGAGTACGAAATTGGACGGTTCCTATGATCGGGAATTGGGATTTTTCGCAACTTTGTGCCCAGGTGTGACGTAAAATATATTGTGTCTGGCAGTTTGAGACTGACTTGAAATTCGCAAACGTGTTTTGCATAACGGTCAGCGGGTGGCTCTCGGGCCCGCTTTTATTTAATTCCGGAGAGAAAGTCACAAAGGGGCATCCTGGTTAATGACATTTCATATTAAGTTTGTGTAAAAAAAAAAGGTAAATGGCTGACGTTTGCAAATTTTGATGCCGACTCATGGTATTATTTCGTTGACAGAAGTATCAGCAATGAGTCGTTTAGGGGGAAATTGTGATTCAAGTTTCCAACTAAATCAAAGAAGTCCCTTATTATCTGAACAATCGTACGTATGTGCGAGTATACAGGGTGTAATTTAATTCGTGATACAAAATGGCTAGATGTGAATCTATCCATCATTTATTTATTTATTTATTTATTTTTATTTATTTATTTAATATGTTACATGACATTACAGGCATCCAATGCGTCACACAACTAAGATTAAACATGTTAACAATAGCACATTATAAAAAGAACAGTATACACAAAAGAGAATATTACATTACACTCGAGGGCCTGGCATCCATCACCTCACAGAACTTCAAACATTCTTTCCTCACACTTGCCCATCCCCATGCAGACAGATCGCACTCCGGTGCTGACGCCAAGAGCACATTTAGTAGTGAGAGAGCGCGGGGCAGTGGGGAGTTCCTACGCGACACAGTCCGAGCTGGCGGGACAGCAGGAAGAACGCGTCGCCGAGGCCTAAGAGCTATTTTGGGGACGTCTGGCACAAACAGTCGCACTAAGCGGCATACTAGCTCAGGACAATCCGACTCGCCGCGAAGGACTCGACACGCAGTCAACAGCAAACTAAGGATCCGTCTTACCTCCAAGGAATTGTAGCCGAGGGTACCTAGCAGATACTAGGTGGGGTAGAGGAACGGGTAGTACCCATAAATCTTCTTGTAGAGAAACCTTAGGAAAGCTTTTTGCACTTTCTCCAGCATTAAGGCATACGTTGATTCATAAGGTAACCATACGATCGACGCTGCCTTCAACTTGCTTCTAGCCAAGGCGTTGTAGACTAGCTTGATTGCTAGTGGATCGTTAAAGTTACGCAAGTTTCGAATGACAAAACCGAGTCTTCGATAGCAGTCCGCAGCTAGTGATAATATGTGCTCGTGGAAAGAGAGACGTGTATCGAAGACTACCCCGAGATCCTTGACGGTGAACACACGGTTTATGGGCTCAGAACCCAGAAAGTATTGAGCAAGAATTGGATCACGCGCTCGACTATAAGTACAGACACATTTGGCAGGGTTAAAAAGCAGTTTGTTGTCCATACTCCAACGAAAGATCAAGTCGATGTCTGCTTGCAATGATTCACAGTCAGCTCCTTGCTCCACACCGTAAATTAACTTTAAATCGTCAGCATATAGGAGACATTGAGATGACTTAAGAACGGACTGGAGATCATTGATCATAATTCCGAACAGAAAAGGTCCTAGTATGGAGCCTTGACTCACACCCGATCGAGTATGATATGGGGCTGAGACGAAGCATCCATACCGAACAAATTGCTGTCGATCACGTAAGCCAGGGGAAAGGCCAATACCAATAGGCTTAGTTTTATTAGCAACACATCGTTATCTACGCGATCGAAAGCTTTCCTGAAATCAAAATAGAGTACCTCGACCTCGATACCTTTATCAAGAAATTCCGAGATACTATCTACTAAGATCAAGATGTTTGTGTTTACTGAGCGACTCGATCTGAAACCATGTTGAGCATCACACAAAAACGGTTTGGTCTGTGCTGATAGATTCCGATGGAGTATGGACTCAAACAATTTACCCAACGTGGGCAGAACAGCTATCGGCCTGTAATCTTCCACTTCAGTAGCGTCACCGTCCTTTGGTATCGGCCTCACTCTAGATACCTTCCATTGGCGAGGGTAGCATGCGGTGATAAGAGCCAAGTTAAAAATAAAGTGGATAGGAGTTTTAAGGCTCTACACATCCTTTCAAAATGTACGCCGGCAGGTTATCAGGCCCCACCGAAGAATTGGACTTCATTCTTTTTATTCCTGCCTCAACCTCATCCACAGATATCGACTTAATATTAATGTGGTTGGCATCAAGATTTTGACCTTCTGCCCCCAGCACAGTCGTGTCCAGGCGCGGAATATCAGGCAGGAACATGATTCTGAACAACTTTTACTATGGGACCAACTTTGTGATATGCCAAATAATCCTACTATTTCATTGACTTTGCTCATTTTAGACTGGCGAAAATGTATGTAAGTAATGTGTGTAGTTTATATGGTTCCAGTTTATAAAACAAACGAAATACAGCAAAAACAAGTTTAGTATGAAAAACTTAAATTCGCTGTAATTTTTTTACTATGGTATCTGAAGCTACATAAACCAATTACAGACACAGATATACCTCATGTCATTGTATAAGCAAAGTTTCGTTGCAATCCAACACGTAGTTTTAAAATGAGAGCGTAACTACGTTTGTATGGAGAATTGAGCTTACTGCGGACTCTTAAATTACGAGAACCAGGACGATTCGCATATAATATAACTAACCGGCTTCAAAGGCGGTTCTCAATTCGTCGTAATCTTTTACTTTAATGTATGTTCCCCGATTACTCGAAGACGGCTGGACCGATTTGGAAAATTCTTTTTTTAATTGAAAGGGCTTCCTTCTCAGGTGGTCCCATGGCCATTAGGGCAGGATCTGGTGCTGGGATCCTCGAAAAAAGGGGGAAATCGAGGGAACTCTACAAATTTTATAAGCACACTCGAAGCTACGGTAGCCTAGTGGTTCAGGCATGCAGCGGTCGTGGGATCGAATCACGGCTCGTACCAATGAGTTCTTCGGAACTTATGTACGGAATATAGTTACCGTTAGCTTTTCGGCGAAGGAAAACATCGTGAGGAAACCGGTCTAATCCCAATAAGGTCTAGTTTTCGCTCCGGGTTGGAAGGTCAGATAGCAGTCGCTTTCGTAAAACTAGTGCCTGTGCCCAATCTTGGGATTAGGTGCCAAAGCTGAGCACGGGCTCATTTAGGGCACAACCGGGAATAACGCTAGGAGGATGATGACTTGAAGCGACTAGGGTATTTTTTTTAGAGGAAATGTGCAAAGTTCATTTATGTGGCTCGGCGGAGTATTGAATGTAAGTCAGTTATTTGTTTGTTTTTAAAGTAAATTATTTAAATACGTCAAAAAGTGCGCTCCTGAATTGGGCCTCTTGTAGGTAATGTATTGTCACCTGAACCGCGGAAGTGTTTGCGGAAAACCGCTGCGCGCGTAATTGCGGCAAAGGCGATAACAGCCGAGTAAGGGAAATTTCTACATAATTACAATGTGTAGTGAAAATATAACAAGATCCCGCTAGAAATAAAACAATCTACTAGTGATGGATTATTCAATAAAAAGCTTAAAACAAAATTGTTATCGAGTGCCTTCTACTCAAAAGGCATCGTTTGCGAGAGCTAATATGTACGCAGGCCTACCTGTAGTAAATTGGTACAACACCAAAACGTAAACGGCTCGCTGACTCAGCCTCGCCTCCCAAATCTCTATCGTAACCTTAATGTAACTAGAATATATAAGTTAAGTACTTACCTATATAGTATAAACAATTGACATGTAAAATTTTATATTTTATGAATACTTAAAAATTTGAATTGAAAAACTGTGGGTAAAGTAGGCGTCGTATGCGATTGTATACATCAGTCTTATTCACTTACGTCTACATATATTTAATGATATTTAAGAAGATATTGCGTCATCATTATTATCGTCAACCGGCTGCAGTCCAATGACAATCATTATTGTTTTTTTAATTTTTAATGCTGGAGATAAGCCTCTCACAAGGCACATCCCAGCGAAGCTCTTTGCGGCGTTTCGCAATGGCCATTTCGCCGCCTGACTGGAGCGCGACCCACTATACTTTTGCTAAGATGAGGCCAAAAGTATATTTCAACCAATTATTGCTCGATTTCTTTGTAAATTTGAAAATCTCTTCTAAAATGTATATTTCACTTAAACCCATTCGCACTGGCGCTCCACGCCACGCAAGTCTCAAGTGTTTTTGACTTGGTATTATATGACGTCGGCGGCAGAAGGGTAGCAACAGTGACGAACTTGAATTCAAGCCAGTGGCGGCAAATGGGTTAAAGTCTGCAAATACCTAGAAGAGGCCTAATAGGAGCCGCGCACATGATGAAACACTTGCCCAACAAGTTGTAGGGCAAGTGTTTCCACGGTTACAACGGCTATACCATAAAAATGATAGTGACTCACCAGGAGGTGTTGGAGGTGCTGGAGGTGTGCGCGGAGGTGTCGGAGCCGCACTCGGCGTACCAGGAGGTGCGCGCGCGCGGCGCTTTGTCCTTCCGCGTCAGCGTCGGCAGCAGCCGCTTTAGTTCTACATTCAAACAACAATTAGTTACTACTCGTTTAATGGCACATACTTCAATAAAAAAACTATAAAAATGTGCTATTCAATACGTAAAAGAAAACAGTTGTGGGGCGTCAAATACGAATATGCAGTTTATTCGGAATAAAGTACGCTTATTTATTTTGAAAATTGCTCATAAAGGAGTCGAAATTTCAGCTGCGTAACTTAATTGCTAACTTTTTGAAAATTTCATATACATTATCATTTATTGAAGACTACCTTCCGGCCGCGACTTCGTCTGCGTAGACCCGGAATAAAAACTATCCTTTATTCGAATTCAGGCTATTTATAGACTATCTTCGTGCAAATTTCATTCAAATCGGTTGAGCCGTCTAAGCGTGATTCAGTAACAAACATCTAAACATCCAAACTATCGCATTTATAATTATTAGTAGGATGATATAACATTTGGCCTTATCGGCGCACCCAACCAGCGAGCCAGACCACCGATGTGATGTGCAAGTTTAAGGACTTTGGCACTCCATGGGCGGTTTTGTTTTGCGGTTTAATTTGTCGACCGGCTCCGCGTGCAGATGGTTTTTATTCGTCAGCGTGATATCGTTATTTGGTCAAATCAGCTATCTACTAAACTGCTTTACTATTAGGTATGAAGTCTTAAAAGAATAACATAGGTACTAGGTATAACGCCGGCATTTGCAAATTGCAATGATCAAACCGCTTCCTATACGCTATTGCTAATTAAAATCGTTGAACGTTCTAAACGAAATTTGCGCTTGTTTTCTTCCGTGTATTTCCATTAATTTGTAACTTCTCTAATATTATTGGGGTATTAATTAGCCAATTCCTCAATTTAGGTTACAATCCAAAATAATAACTAAGTATACTGCGATTAACAATTAGTATTATATTTGACGACACACTCCTGTACTGCCTTCCTATTCCTGAGAGCCTAGAATAAGGCCGGCCTCACACAGTCGGAATCAGTCACTGAATTCAGTATCTGGACCACTTAAGAGCAGAAAAGGTCCTTTGGTAGAAATTATGTCCAAAGTGTACCGTTTTATTTTCTCTTCAGTCTTCAGTGATTCCGATTATGATTCAGTGACTGAATTCCGTTCGGTGTGAGGCCAGCTTAAATAAGGTGTTCAAAAACATCTGTCTTAACCCAACCCTATTGGATTTGTAGAGTCGTTACAGGGTGTTCGATATGTTTGAGCACTTTGCAGTGTGAGATATTATTGCAGGTTACTTTAGCCACCATATCAATAGAGTTTGCTCTCGTTTGGCAGTGTAGCAATTTCACAGAAGCTAGCACTTAAATTCAATTGTGAAAAAGCAATCAGCTGGTGTACTTGAAACATTTGAGTTGTACGGTAATTTCTATCTTATAGCTTACGTAATAAAATTGGTATTAGCATGGATGATTTGTCTACAAGCACACAATCAATTTCAAGTACGCTTACGACACGAATGTTTCAATCGATTTGTGCACGCGATCAATTGAATCGAAGGATTTATAGTTTCTATGTAAATGTGCATACGAGAGTGCGGTTGCATCAAAGACCGATAAGCGATGTACAATCGCCTGCGTTCGCGCCCTTAGGGCGATAATCGTTTGAAGGTCTCGCGTTATTTGTAGGAAGGCGCAGTGTTTAGCTCGTAGCAAGGCATAAGGCAAAATGTTCTTTAGTGGCACACCCCGAACACAAGCGTGTGTATGTCGATCCTTGAATCCACGGAGAAGCGCCCTATTCTATCCAATTCAAGGCCACACGTTGCTACGTGCTACGCCGTAGTCCGTAGCCTGTTAATCTTCGTATGTAGCCGAAAGTGCTCGTAGAGGCTTCATGCATGCGAGTGGTCATCAGTCTTGATTGGAGTCTGCACAAACTAGTATGCAATGAAAGGAGTGGGACTCTTTCTAGTGGACTGAACGATCTATACCTTTTTTTTTTAATACGACGGTGGCAAACAAGCGTACGGCCCGCCTAATGGTAAGCGCTATAGACGCATGCAACTCTAAAGGAGTAACATGGGCGTTGCCGACCCTTGATATGTTTGAGGATTCGCCGGGTTGACAGCTGAAGGAACAAATTCCCTCGCTCTCAACACAACGCATCCTCGGGAGCTCTGGCGACCTTGCTCACCTCCAGGAACACAACACTATTACAGAGCAAGTAGTAGTGTTATTATGGCTGTGGTCTTCTGCAAGGCGGAGGTACTTCCCCAGTTGGGCTGCTCCATATTCGAGCGGGATAACATTTCGCTGTGCCCTACCTCACCTTACCTTAAAGAGCCTTGACACAACATACATTTCTAAAATAGACAAGTTACATGACGTCTAGTCACGTACTTAGGGCAGCTTTTCCATTTGCTTTGGGCATTTAATCAATAACTTAAAAATGCCAAAAGCGTCGTGATATACTTAATTTTCGAAAAGCCTCATCATAGAAAATGAAAACACATAATTAAATACAAAAAGAACAATACAATTTGTAATTATATATCATGAATTTAAAAATGAAAAGTTAGTAAATGATTTATCTACGGCATAAAGGCTCACTAAGTCGTGTCACAATCGTATTGAATAGGTAGCTTTTTGTCTAAAATGTTAACAGGTGTTGTCATTCTGCATGTGCACCAATATATTTTCGTACCATAATGACAACATTGTGTATGACTAGCATGCAACGTGGGAGTTTAAAATAGACAAAAACTATATATTACTCATGCTATTCACAGATCACAACATTAGTCTACACAGGTTCATTCGCGAAACTAGTTAACCTTCGCATGCATTGTGCACTGCATTACCGCATTAGAAGCACAAATTGATGTACACTTTATTCACTAACATTTATCACGATGCAACAAATACATAATAACGAAAATGCGATGTTGTATACAAAACAACTTACTACCCATAACACAACACAAAAACAACACAACACGGACGTTAGAACAGATGAACAAACATACGTGCACAGACCAAGACCGGCGGAACACAACTAAACGGTACATAATCTCAGTGCTGTTGTATATAATGGTACATAATTGGTATACAGCAGGAATGTCGGTGATGTCATAACATCGTGACATGATAACGTTTGTTATAAGTACCTACATCTGTTTAGCATGGTCGCCTTTGTCGGACGATGTAGGTGCGAGAGGGACGAATGCTTATATCCAACATAAGCCCGATCATGCTAGTTAGGCTGTTCTAAAAGTGATGTCTTTATTATAGGAAACACTTATTACAAGTTTTCCATATGGACCTAATGTTTCAGTAGCTATTATTATTAAACCCCGACGCAAAAGGAAGAATATTATAAGTTTGACGTGTTTGTGTGTCTGTCTGTGACATCGTAACTCCTGAACGATCGGACCTATTTTAGCTACGTTTCAAAAAAATCGGTTCAGCCCGTTTTGAGATATAAAGCTACGAAATGAAAATGTCGGGGGTTTTTCAACTTTTCTAAGTTGTAATTACATTGAAAAGCAGATATCAGAACTGTAATTAAATTGGAAAACAGGGAATTCTAGTGTCAATTCATTGGTAAAGAACAGGCCTATTTTCATCTGTTGTCGTTGTCCGTTTAAATGTACATAACATTCGTGAGTCACCTGATTCATCGGTAATAACTTTTAAGTATGTGACGAGCATGTTAAACAAAGCTTAAGAAAGTACGTGACTACTGCCTACGAATTTTTATGACAACTAGGTACCTATATGCATATAGAATTTAACTGATGTAATGCCACCTAGCGAAACTGCTAGAAGAACGAAGTGATGATGTATGTGTAGATATTTCTGAAGATTATCCCTTACAAAGCTTAGGTACAAAGATGTTTCTTACAGATGTTTCCTCTTTTAATATAAATATGCAAGAGCAAAAAATCGGGAACACTTTGTATGAAAATTCAATACGCAAGGCGCAGGAGTCGACGCAAAAAAATAATAAGAAAGAGCAGGTTTCAAATACAATAAGCTGATTACAAGTGCCACACATTGTTCCGTTACAATAATAATTACTGTATCGATACATGACTAATGCTCTGTGTATCAATAGCTTTTAATTACTGCTCTAAGGTCGGATTATGAATTCATTGTCAAGTGACGGGAAAAACGCGGCAAATAATGCCTTCTTGTTGGAGTTACCTTAGCATCTGTGTAGACGCTAAAAGCGGTTATACATGACGACTTTTTGCAGCGCTTCTAACGCAATACAGTATCGATACAGGGCTGTTATTCGGAACGCGCTAATGCGCCTCACCTCACCCGTCACGCCTAAAGAAACTAGACAGAGGTCTAATCAGAGGATTACGTTTAGTTACTACGAATCGCGGCGGCAAGATGTATTTGTGGGTGAACGGTGAGGTGAGGATAAAACAGGTGATTTTGACGGATGATCTATGGCTAGTGTCGCGCGTTCATAATGCAATCTCGCACAAATGAATGAATGCATGAATGCAATCTCGCACAAATGAATGAATGCATGAATGCAATCTCGCACAAAACTAGTCTCACGAGATTTCGAGATTTACGAGAATACAATACAAATACTTTTTATTGCACACCTTAAAACATGAATCAAATAGACATAACTTAAAAAAATAGAAGGATGTTATAATTGTTAAATATTGTCACTGATAATGATTATCAACATGTAATATTATATATATTTAAATATAAATAAGACTAAAAACTACATTTAGTAGCTATAATTACAAATTTTTGAATATTATTTGTTTAACCAACAGTTTTAAAGTTAAAAGTAACAAAATGTTAATCCAAAAAATAGTAGGTTTTAATTAGTCAGTTAGGTGAAACATTTTTCATGCTGTGTTTTATGTGGAAAGTTCAATCTCGTACGAAAATTGTACGAAATTCAGTGTCGTGAAATATGGGCGCGATCGAGATTGCATTCCCTGGTCCACACTGTTGCGATCGTCTATCGTACTGTGTACTGAGGAGAATCATCAATCGTATTACAACTTGTGATGAATGTATAGTTAAACGCGAATCGTCTATGTTACACCATACTGGAGGGAATCATCAATCGTACCAGAATATGTGATTAAGGCTGTGCATTGAAAATTATCGCGTGCTTTGTTACGCCGTTCTAACTAGATTAAGAAACAATAAGGTCTGATTTTCAGATATATGATCTTGACTATATGATTGTTTATCTGATTTTATCGATACATGATTGCTTAAAATTGGACTCGATAGAAAAAAATTCCAAAGTTGGGTCTGTATTTTATTTTCCTTTTTTTTACTCAGCCTACTCAAACGACTTTAATTTCACGACACAATCAAGTTAAATACTATAGTATTGTATCTCAACTAAAATCTCACTATGAAATTTAAATAAAACGTCTCTAAGTTAGGTATTTATCGAAATTTGTCCAAAAAAGCCATTCCCGAAGAGTGTTACATCTCTTTTCCTCGTGCACGGAAGGCATCAGCGTGTCTCTGTCTAGGGGGCGTATTCGACTCAAATCAAGGCATCGCCTTAATTACCAAATGTCTGGTGGTACGGTGCCACAATGTGCGGCGGCTCTAATAGAATATAAGGTCCGGCGAAGTAACAAGGTGGGAGCTCGAGTAGGAAGGTTTCATCAAATAAATAATATGACTCAAACACTCCTACAACATTTTTTGTGATGATATCGTAACCGAATACTAACTGCATGACCATTAACATCACATCTTTTATATCTAAAATATAATAACCGCATTCATAGACGTTCAACAACACCTTATTTTAGCTAAAATGCCGTTAAAATTGGTCTTTATCTGCCAGTTTGACATTTGTGTAAATAGGTACGTAAGAAAGACAAAACACATTTTATTTAACAGAGCCATTTTAAGTTTTATGAATAAGAGGACAAATTAATACGAGTACTTTAAAGTGAGAAAATCAAAACGTGCATTTTTTGTACAAATGATACACACTTTGCATGCCCTGCTATGGTGTTTATAGAAAATTTAACAATGCTTAGCTGTTCAGTAAAAATAAGTATGTGTGAGCGAGTGAGACAAATGAGTGTAAGAACAAAGACAGTGCAAAACATGGAGCATTCTCGTGAACATAGACCTCAACCATCCCGCGTTCGCTGGAAAATACTACAGGATATCCTATACATTCATAATATATTGGACTGCTTGTTCAGGGTGTTTCCACACCAAGAAATCGATCATCGTCGTCGATTGATTGATTGTTTCAATACAAGTGTTCATCAATTGATTGACGATCGCTGGAAGTCGATTGATGCATCGATCAGTTGGATCTAGCTGATGAGGATACTGTGTAAGAACTGGCTCAGGAATCCCTATAATGTACGGCCCAATAATCAGCGTCCGTCTTTCTCTCTTTTTAAACCCCGACGCAAAGAGAGGGGTGTTATAAGTTTAACGTGTCTGTGTATCTGTCTGTGGTATCATTGCTCCTAAACGGATGGACCGATTTGAATGCGGTTTTTTTTATTCGAAAGCTGATGTGAGCCCGAGTGTTCTTAGTCATGTTTCATGAAAATCTGTTTAGCCGTTTTTGAGATATTGGACTTTGAAATGAAAATGTCGGGGGTTTTTCAACTTTTCAAGTTTTAGTTATTATGGGTTAAAATGAGACAAAGATATAGTGGACGCGGGTTGTTGGGCTGTAGATCTTCGAGATCCCTGACGTAGCAATGTCAATCTCTGTGGAGAGAGGTCTCATCATAGTTATATCGGTTCTTAATTTTGCAAAATAGCATTCTTGAGATACTGAGGCGGTTATCTTATCACACTGGACCGCACCTACGGACGGAGGTGCGGAGACGCGTATAAATTTCACCGCACGGATATGCAGTGCAAAATGTGGTAGGTACCGTGCGGAATTTATATCCAAACTGAGGTAGGTACTGGCATGCAACGAGGAAACTGAGATGCGGAGCAGTGTGATAACCGCCTTAGAGAGTAAACTCTACTAAAACGTTTATTGTTTTAAACAGAAACTAGTGGTTAACCTATATGTGGGTTGCCAAATTATAACTCGGATTGAAAGCAGCAGAATTGTAATAATTGCCAGGTTACTTTGTACAATAAGTGGAACTGATAGTGGAACTGATAGTGGTTTCCAGCGAGCGCGGGCACTGACCTCTGTTTAGCGCTGCCTTCGTGTCTAGGCCGACTAGGCACAACGTCCGACACTAGGTCGAACAGACGTCAACTGAAATTACTTGGGGATCGTTTGTTTAGCGAACTGGAACTTGTCTTTAGGTTTGTATTGGAAGACTAACCAAATACACTCACGGGCAAAGAATACGGGTCGGTAAAATACCGTCATATTTCCTAAAATACTGCGTGAGAGGTTGTACAGTTAATCCTGTCATGATCTTTATTTAATTTTACATATAAACTGCTAATAACAGTAAAAAATATAACGTTACCAGGTTTAAATCGGACTCGTAAAAACCCATGAAAAAAAAAACAACGTTAACGGAGCGAGATATCGCAAAAATCGTGATTTTTGGATATCGATATTTTTATGATAGGATCCAGGAAATTGTTAATACAGTTGTGTATTGTAAAGAATAGCATATTATGTATATAAAACAAGTATTAAATATTTTAAAAAACCTATTGCAGTTATTTAATTTAGGGTGACCCGTATTCTTTGCCCGCGAGTGTAGTATTATTATACTTAAGTGTCGTCGTTTATGTCAGTGTAATAAGAACTTGTTGATCGCCAATAATTTGGGCATTCGAGTTTCTTGTCTTGTCAAACCTTTCGTTTGTATAATTTGATGCAGATATAAAAATAGACCTCAATGTAGCGCAAGGTAGGCCTCGAACCTGCGTCTTCGCCACTCCGGGGAAACATCTAGACCACTCAGACCACTACACACTACATAACGCAGCGAATTTATTTGCAGGTCGTTAATAGCGGACCGCTGTGGACTTCATTGCAACAATTTATTTCGTGTTATGGAATTGTTGTCATCGTCTCATTTGCCAGGACAAAAAGTGTGAGCCTAAACACTAGTATGTCAATGAATTTTATATTAAGTATAATAGTAATAGAAACAAGTTTCTGACAAAAAAAATCATTTTTGGAACAAGTTTTTATTGCCGACTGTACTTTTCTGTATATCATCATCAACTACTTACTCATTGAGACGATTCTAACGAGCCCAAAGTCACCCGGGCTACGTCGGTTAAGTACTGAATTCCCATGGCCACCTTCTGTCTCCATCATCAGATCAGCTCGATGGTACCATAATATTGAATTACCATCCAAACTATACTTATACCCAAAATTTCAGCTCAATCGGTAACCGGGCAGTGGGTCAAATTTAACTTGCAAGATTTGATTACAGACAGACAGACAACGGGAAAGGTGAAACGCTTAGCGCTTAATATATAGCAATAAAGTTCCACATTACAATGTATTAAGTATAATTTGGGATAAATAATATACGTGTACTAAATAGCCTACTAATTATTTAATTTTCAATGTACTGTAACTTTTTCATAAACATATTCTCGAAACATCAGTTCATCTACCGTGAATCTGCTCACTAAATAAGGATTTAATCAAATCTCAGTTAGTAATAATCTAGCAATCTCTACTCTAAACTCATTCTATGTTAGCGGAAGCAAAAACAGTTGACGTCCGTTACCTTCATTGACAGCGCTAATGTCAGTGGGGCGGCCGGGCGGCGGCGGCGGCGGCACGCTCGGCCGCTCGAGCGCGGCCTGAGTGGCCTGGCCCGGGGCCTGCGCGGCCTGAGCGGCCGGGGGCTGAGGGGCCTGAGCCAGGCAGGGCGAGGAGGCGGAGATGAGCGCGCGCGTACCGTCGCGGTGGTGGCGCGCCGGCGCGGTGGGCGACAGCGTCTCGACGCTGCCTTGCCCGTTGTCACTGCTGGGGGAACGGTGTTAAGTAATTATTAACATTTTGCCAATATGTAACACTATACGTAGCACTAGACTCTCGCCGAGACGAGATGAGAAAGATGTGCCGTCTGTATCAAACGAGGTCCAAAAACCAAACAATGAAAAAAAAAATGGTTGTTGCTAATGATACAAGAGCAATTTTACCTACAAGTCTGATTCAACTAACAATAAATCAGTGTTCCCGGACCAGAGCCATTATTTGAGTTGGTTAAACCGATAGTAAGGTACCTATTTAGAAATATATACAAGGTGTAACAAAAATGGGGTATGAACCGATCAAGGGCTTAACAGGTATCGTGTTCTGATAAGAAATAACAGAAAAAAAACGCGTCAAATTTTTTTTTTTCTGTTTTTCTCTTATCAGAACACGATACCTGTTAAGCCCTTGATCGGTTCATACCCCATTTTTGTTACACCTTGTACATATGTATACGATTGAGTCCACAGAAAAAACCTCTATTAGTCTCATTTTTTGATAATGTGATTCAAATATCGTAGCTCCATACAAGCTTTCACCCCCCACTTCATCCCCTTGGGGGAGGATTTCCGGGATAAAAACTATCCTATGTCCTTCCCCAGGACTCAAACTATCTCTATACCAAATTTCACCCAAATCGGTTCAGCGGTTTAAGCGTGAAGAGGTAATAGACAGACAGACACACTTTCGCATTTATAATATTAGTATGAAATTATATAACACCTCAGTCCTTTCCAAAAAGATTTTATCCATAATTCAGTGTAATAATCAGAGCGCATACACGGAGAATTTATGCAGTTGATATAAACGCAATAAAGTCGCACTAGAGTATCGCTAATGCAATATCTATGGCTAATGTCGCCACACAGTCGCGCGTTCGTCAAACGCGCGTTTCAATTGCTGCAACAAGTCGCGGTGAGTAATCGCTCAAATCAACGACCGTTTTAATCTTTGAGTGGGCGTTCTTAAATATTCGCGAGATAAATGTGAATCAATGGGTAAGAATGTAGTTGTAGTAGTCTACAATTATATTGCGTGGAAAATGAAGTAGGTATTTTATAAATTCAAATACTTAATAGGCGTAAAAATAGTTACGTCGTAGGTACTAGCCAGCTCTGATAGTGTCAGATGTTATAATGATTACATGCACAATATGTTTTAAAGTATAAGGGAGCGACCACGCCGGTGCTTAACGCTGCGCATACGCGTTGACGTGTCGTCATGCGTCACGTGTCTTCATACATTTTGCTGCGTTTTACGATGCGTTAGCGTATTTTGAGCAGCGGTGTGGTCGCACCCTAACTTAATTGAAGTTTGGCGCACTTATTAGTAAAATGTTTTCTAGATATACTGTATTTGTTCTCAATGATATTTAATAAATAAAATGCTATCCTCACCAGTTGCTAAATCCAGAGTCTCCATCCATCGAGTCAGTCAAATAAAACGTCGAATTAGTGATCTTCAAAGCACTAGGCACGTCAGAATTGATGTCTACTGCCATAGACGTCGCTCGTCTGAACCGCGATTTAAACGAAAAATACGTCTTCCTCGATAGCGTCCCGCTGTCTTTCTTAGTCTCGCTCGTAGGGGTCAATGGCTTCTCCTGCTTTTCAGGCAACGGCGGCGCCACTTCCCCGGTACTGAACCTCTTCTCATTAATAACAGTTTTCAGTTCGTCCTTAAACCCCTTCACGGGATTATCAGTCTTATTGAGTGCGGGCCGCGTTTCGTGGAAGTTCATATTGGTGTAGCTGTGGTCGGGCGGCTCGCAGTTGGCGTATATGGGAGACTTCTTCGGGTCGATGTCGTATGGGCCGGTTTTCGGCGTAGATAGCTTTGTGAAGGTGCCGTCCATTGCCACTGGAAAGATAAGATTAGAAGTAATACATTTGTTTACGCCATTGGATGTTTAATTTCGGAACGCTTGTTAACATCCGATATGGTCTAGTGGCTAGGATACCTGGCTCTCACCCAGGAGGCTCGGGTTCGATTCCCGGTATCGGAATATCTTTTTGCTTTTGGAACCAGAACAAGAAAATAAAGTGTGTAAAATAACTTGCTGCATCTTTTTACTACAACCACAGGTGTCAGAGTAGAGAATTATAATATTAAAAATAGCATTAAGTAATACTGCTTATGTCGAAAAAAAGGCTGGTAAAATAAACGTTTGACATTTTATGGTTATACATTAGTACATTACTATAGCGGCCGGGAAGTAAGCATTTCATACAAAATGCAAGATGGTTTCCCCTCATAACTATCCAGCCTAGCTACGCTCGGCCGTCTATATGTACTCGGCCGGCAACCCATTTTCACACCGAGGTATGTATATTGCTTTTCTCAAACATGCAATGAAATAAATAAAAATACTTAAAAAAATCAAACTTTAATTGTTATGGCTGAACACCGTGATGCTGTGCCACAAATCGTGAAAAGACCATCTTGCAGGCCTAGGCCTCCAATTTTAAATGAAATGCCATTACGGATCTCTCGTCTCACTGCGCCCGAAACGTGACACTTCGAAGCCCATTATGAAGAACACAAGCAACGTCAATATTTTATTGCATGTTTGAGAAAATTATAATTACTGTCATATTCTGGGGTAATTCCACAGACCGTGAAATGGCATTCAGGGCACAAAAAAAATGTTTACGATCGGTATGTGGAATGGCACCAACAGAAACCTGTAGAAATCATTTTATTAAGCTCAACATATTAACGGTTCCATGCCTTTACATATATGAGGTAGGAATATATGTCAAAAGCAACATCAGCCAATTTTCCGCTTTTAACAGCTGTAGGCAGAAGAATAAAATTTATACAGGGCCATTCAAAACTGCTCTTCTTTGCAAAAGTATTTTTGGAATGGCACCAAAAATTTATAATAAATTACCAAAAAATATAACAAGACTAGATGATTTATCAGACTTTAAAAAGAGATTGTACAAATTCCTGGTAGAAAAAGCATATTATTCCGTAGGTGAATATTTAAGCGACACTTTAATTTAAGCGAGAAATTATTTGAATTGTTATTTAAATTAGTTTTTTATGTTCATGCATGCAATATCTGGACTACAATATTTGTATGCCGAACGGCAAAACATAGCGATACCCAGAATTAATGCAACACCCTTACAACCTATGTTTACAAATAAATATTTTGAATTTGAATTTTGAATTTTGTAAATTTGAATTTGAACTGTTCATTAGTTAAGTCTTTCAGCATACGAATGAAAATATAGAGCTAAAATATCTCTTGGCCCGAAGTATGCTAACTCGGCATGACACAGTTTAATTTATTTTTAGACTTTTCTTTATAAAACAGCGTCTAAGCGAGACACTGAATTTCGGTATGCTCTCCAACATCCGATATGGTCTAGTGGCTAGGATACCTGGCTCTCACCCAGGAGGCTCGGGTTCGATTCCCGGTATCGGAATTCATTTTTGTTTTTTTTTTGTAACCCCGTATATTGTAATAATGTGGATTTACTTTTAAATATATGTAAGCGATTATTAATTTATCAGTTCTTCTCTTGATTGAAGAAATTATTATTCTGCCTCGTGACTTCAACAATACCTAATGTAGTTTATCCATATCGGCGAGGCGGAGCTAGGAGTCGATTTAAATTACATACCGTAAAACCTCTCAAGTATAGTCCAATTATCGTCTAAATTAACTCGAATATTACCCATGTAGGTCTTGGGATTAACTCAGACAGCCAACGAAGACACAAACTTAAATAAAAACGTATTTAAAAAACGAATACAAATTGAATGAGTTTTGAATTTTTTTTGAACCATAGTTGTACTTGCGGTCTAATGTTTTGGGAAGTTATACAGTCGTGGATACTCACCGGAGCACCGCTTGGTGAAGTTCCGCTTTAGCTGGCGCATCTTCTTGTGCGCCACGCTCGCTATCTTGGTGAGCGTGTAGCCGGCCGTGGGCGGCGGCGGCAACCGCGACGCGGGCAGCGCCGGCGGGTGGGCGACAGACTGGAATGACCAAACACACTGTTTTGTAATTTAAAGAACGCAGGCAAACCCGGGGTAGAAATTAAGCACACGACCATCCAGGAAGAGGATTCCACTCACAGGTGAATTAATTATTTATGAATTATAACAAGTGAACACATCACACTTGTTACACTTGTTCGAATCCGACTTGGATCGTGGCCTCTGGATGATATAAACTGTCATTGATTAAAGATCGGTTAAATCGATTATCCCCCTTTGTGGTTGAGCCGCAGTAGGGTAAAATGTTAACATTTACATCAAAGTAAAACCTTGAAATTCATGGAATCGAATTCCCCCGAAAGGACGTTGAGAGAAAATCGAACTTGTGGATGCCTTAGCCTCCAGCACGAAGACATTTGCCTCGTCATAGTTGTGTACTGCGGGTCACTGGCGGCGCCTCTAGCGACTCGTACAGGTGTCCTGTGTAGTGAGACTAGTGGGTAGTGCCGTCACCTGTTGCTCGTCGTCCGTGTCGCTGTCGAATGAGTCGAAGTCGTCGTGGAGCGGCACGGGCGTCGGCGCCGGCGTCTCTATTGACTCGCGCAGGTGTCCTGTGTAGTGAGACTAGTGGGTAGTGCAGTCACCTGGTGCTCGTCGTCCGTGTCGCTGTCGAACGAGTCGAAGTCCTCGTCGAGCGGCGCGGGCGTCGGCGCCGGCGTCTCTAGCGACTCGTACAGGTGTCCTGAGTCGCCGCTGTCGCATTCTGTGGACAATGGGACATTCCAAATTAGAAAAACTGTCTGTATAGCAGTAATGCACTGCTGAAAAAATGCATTTCTTGGAGTAGGCCAGGTCCCGAGTTGGTCTACACTGCATCAAATCTATTGGAAATTAACTTGTCAACAATAAATCAATGGAAGCGATTACCAGTATTTCTATCTGAAAGGCGCAGCAGTCTTAGATTTAATCGATCGCATTATATTTATCGGATGGGTAGAGAACGGACGGAAGTTAGGAGGTTAGGTATCTAAATATTTCCATACCAGGGTTCTTGTTCACGATAGTACAATGCTTAGGGCTATTTACATAGATAATTACTGCCTTCCTTTGGTGTCTCCTTTAAGAAAAACAAGGACAGCACGAGCTCTCCGCAGGCGGGATGAGCTCTATCGACCAGTATAAATAAGCATTTACCGAAAACTTCGGTGTCTACACCTTAAATGTTGACTAACTGTTATAAAACTGGCCTATGAGTCCCGCGTTTAAAAGAGCAAGGTGCACTGCATTACCATCTCTTTTGTTGAGAAAGACTCATATTAGTGACGAGCTCAAAAGACGATTAAAAACGTTATAGATAACTGCGTGCTCCATCGAGAAATACCCACCATTGACATTTAATACAATAGTCACGATAGAGCTATTACTGCTATTAGAGATGCATATCGATAGAACTCAACTTGGACCACTGAATTGACAGCTTGGCCTTCGCTTTGCGTCATTGTATACCCGTCCCTAAAGCACTAAACTAAATAGAAATTATAGATAATATTTTTCATATGACATGGAATCGCCTGGCTACAATTATTGGCCCTTCTGAAATCTGTATTTGATTAGTTAAACAATTTCGTTCTTAGGGGCAGAAGGGCTGTACGCAGCAGTGAGTTAATTGTACTCAGCTGATCGTGATGATAACTTAAACCAATGATAATTAGCAGAAATGTACCTACGACCTTTATGGACCCTACCTACTAGTTAGGTAATTAAAAACCGATAAACTTAAAGGTCACCTCAAATGTTACTTTTTTCTTACTACAAATGCCATACAAACAAAATGTCAAGGCCTCACATGACCGGCATGACCCATCACTTACATAATCACCTGCCGGTACCATGTGGTAACGCGATTCACAACAATGGCCCAAGAAAATCAACCCTATTGTTATAGCCTTAAGAATCACCGTTTTCAATTTCACTAAGTCCTACTGTGTTACGGTTTGAGCTTATTCGAAATGCAATCGTAGAGTATATTGAACAAGGTTTGTTTTTGATTGGTTGAGGGTGAATATGAAAGTAAAACCGTCGTACCGGCCGAGCAGGTCTAGTGTGATGAAAGGTTAGTTCAGGAATGGGCTTGAAATTGTTGGAGTAACAACGCCATATCATTTCTACGTAGGTACTGGACAATTACATCAGTGTTTAGAAGTGGTTTCGAACTAGTTTCGAGCTAAATATCTGAGGAACTTCCGTTTTTCTACAAGAAAACGGATGAGTAAGACTTGTTCATATCATAATTATAAGTATAAGCAATCAACTTCAAGATGACAACACGTCAAACTAGTATTTTTCCTTTTATAAATGACTAGCTGATGCCCGCGGCTTCGCCCGCGAGGTTATAAGAAAATTTCATCATCATCATCATATCAGCCGAAGGACGTCCACTCTCCACATAGGCCTCCCCCAAATAGTGCCAAAGTGACCGGTCCTGCGCCACCCGCATCCAGCGGACTCCAGCAACCTTTACCAGGTCATCAGAAGGCTCAAAGTCACCCAAAGGGCAATGGAGAGGGCTATGTTGGGGGTGTCTCTGCGTGATCGCATCAGAAATGAGGCTATCCGCAGCAGAACCAAGGTAACCGATATAGCCCTCCGAATCGCTAAACTTAAGTGGCAGTGGGCGGGGCACATAGCACGTAGAACCGATGGCCGTTGGGGCGGAAAGGTTCTCGAGTGGCGACCACGAACCGAAAGGCGCGGCGTGGGTAAGCCCCCCGCAAGGTGAAGAAAATGTAACATATTGAATTTTCCCGTCGGAATTAGATATTTTCCCGCTGGAAAAAGCAGCCTCTGTTAGTCTCCAGCCTCTAAAAACTCTCCATACAAAAAATCACATTAATACGACGCTCCGTTGCGACGTGAAAGAAGGACAAACATACACACTTTCGCATTTATAATATTAGTAAGGATTAGTATCCTTAGATTTACTAGAGCCACATCCGTTGCTTTCTCTTTTTTTTTATTAGACTGTACTTTTCTGTATACCATCATCAACTACTCATTGAGACGATTCTAACGAGCCCAAACTCAACGGGGTTACGTCTGTTAAGTACTGAATTCCCATGGCCACCTTCTGTCTCCATCATCAGATCAACTCGATGGTACCATAATAATGAATTGTCATCCAAACTATACTTATACCCAAAATTTCAGCTCAATCGGTCACCGGGAAGTGGGTCTAATTTAACCTGCAAGATTTGATTACAGACAGACAGACTAACAGACAGAGAGACAACGGGACAGGTGAAACTAAATAAAAGCCTGTAAAAATTGTCATTTACATCTACCTAACGTACGTACAGTACGTTCGGCCTACCGTGGAACAATATGCAGAAGAAATATGCGAAAAATTAAATGATTTTTTTAAATGATTCCTCTCATAAATAAGACCGAAAACCGATATAAGACCAATGGCGCCCATGTTTTGGCCCTCGACCAGGCGACCGACTTTTGAGTAGTAAGGGCTGAAGTATAGAGAACCGGAGAGATTCTCTTAAAGCACTGTGGAAAAGATATTCAGTTCAGTGACTCCATGGACAAGATTACATTACAGCTATGTTGCGTTATGTGAGATCCGTACCGTATCGTTGCGCTATTGCGGTCTTCTTACCGCTGAACGATCACCATTATCACATTATGTACCTCATAAATAATGCCTGTACACTGTACAGAGTGAACATACCTACATCATTAATGCCTGATTTGATAAATCGGAATAAGAACGTTAGGGGATCGTCAAAGTTACATATTTGATAGGAACTACCTACATATTTTTCAAGAGTTTCATATAATTAGTCCCATCTACACACATCATCAAATTTCATCAATCATCATCCTCCTAGCATTATTCCCGGTTGTGCCCTAAAGGAGCTCGGGGTCCACTTTGACACCGAATCCCAATATTTGGCATAGGCAATAGTCTTAAGAAAGCGACTGTCATCTGACCTTCCAACCCAGAGGGAAAACTAGACCTTATTGGGATTAAACCGGTTTCCTCGCGATGTATACCTTCACCGAAAAGCTAACGGTAAATATTCCGTACGTAAGTCCGAAAAACTCATTGGTACGAGCCGGGATTCGAATCCACGACCGCCGCTTGACAGCCCCATGCCTGAACCACTAGACTACCGTAGCTTTCGTCCCATATCTAAAAACATATAACATGTTCAGTCAGCTGTAGATAAACATGCCCCCCTGCATAGAAATTTGGTATGCAGGGGGGCATGTTTCTCTGCAGCTTACTGTACATTCTGATCGTATTGGGGGTATACCGATACCCAATAGACGTACGAGTAGTGATGTGCCGGGGAATATTGAAATACAAATTGTTCCGGGGAATATTCCCGGGAACATTGGTAATTTACTTTTGTGGGTAAATTACACTGGTTAATGTCTTGGTAAAAAAATCAAGGGCCCAAGTTATCATGGAATCCCTAATAGCAAGATATATAAACATACACAATTTCAATATTCCCGTATGTTCCCTTGTATGGGAATATTCCTGGGAACGGCATATCACTACATACGAGAAAGTGTATCGTTTTCCGTTGCCTATTCAATAAAGCGAATAATGCATTATTAATATAATTATCGTGCCCGGGTTAGAATTTCACCACCCCCTTTCTTCCCGTGGGTGTCGTAAAAGTCGACTAAGGAGCAGGGTTGAAGTGTGTTGTGGGTGATGTGCTAGCAACCTATCACTGCGCTATTGCTGCTGCGCATTTTGTCAATCTTTTACATCCACATCTGTGCTAAAAGTGGCACTGGAACATAAGTTTCATGTGCTCTGCCTACCCCTTTTGGGAATAAAGGCGTGAATGTATGTTGTATTGATGTTGTAATATAATTATTTATAAACTTCTATGGACCTGCATATATACCTGCATGGTCGTTTGGTTTTCACTTTCACGAGCCTTACATGTAATCATCTGTCATAAAGCGAGTAATTTATCGAGGCCACTGCTTTGAGTTTCATATGGATTATGAACGATTATAGAAAAAACGTGAGATAACAGGTTCCCTGTTATATGAAGTATAGTTAAAAGTAATTAAAAACGCTCAATGAATAGCAATATAATGTATCAGTTAAAGCGCAAATTTTAATTAAGTAGGATTATTCCCCATTCTTTATAATCATCATGTTTACACAAATGTATATTTGCGATATATATTACTTATGATAGTGTGTATTATATTTTATATTGTATATTTATATACGTATTGGCATGTTTTTATTTGTCTAGAATTAATATCTATTACGTTTTGTTTTCATTTTCTCTGTGTTTTTGCACACGGTATAAGTTTCCTATCTCGTTCTACCTACCTTCCTCTCAATTGCTCAAAGGTTAGCTGGAAGAGATCCCTTATAGGGATAAGTTCGCCTTTGTACTTTGATCTATTGTGTGACATGTATATTCTTTATCCTGTTAT
Source organism: Epinotia bilunana (assembly GCA_947049275.1). Taxonomy (NCBI): domain Eukaryota; kingdom Metazoa; phylum Arthropoda; class Insecta; order Lepidoptera; family Tortricidae; genus Epinotia; species Epinotia bilunana. The sequence continues at coordinate 22,309,045 of OX346260.1, read as the reverse complement.
TGTGTACAATAAATTGCTTACATACATACATACAAAAGCGTTTCTTCATTCACAATTCTTCAAAAACGTTTTTCTTCACGAGGTTTAAAAATTCGTTCGAATGATATCGTGAAAATAAATGGACATCTCCTACTGTGATGAGTCCAGAGGGGTAAACAAATCCCGCAACGTCCCGAACGCGCGTTAGGACAATCCAACTGTAATTTTTACATATAAAATTGACATTTAGATCTACCTAACGTACGTACAATGCGTTACGTGATCGACCTGCAGGTCATACACAGACAAGGAATGCTTCTATGTAAGGCCTTTATGACAATGCAGTAGATCATATGGAAAACGTATTTGCACTATATCTGCGTAGAATTATCAATAACCACGTAATTCAAAGTTCAGATATCTAAATCTCTATCCCACGTGTAACACACTAACTTGGGTAGCAGATAATGGACTTATTATTAACTTCGATATTTGAATTTCGTCGTAGCGCCAGTGTACACCGCTAATAGAGATATTTTTGCAAGTTGTATAATATGAATACTTCTATCTTCTCCGAGTAAAATAACTCATGATGATGAAGTAATCAGCGGCATCGACTATCAATGAGTTTAATCGGCCGTCAGTCAACTTTAATGGACGCATCAATGTGTTATTGATTATCTTAAGTGGTTGAAAAGTTATTTCTGTACACTTCGTAATTTAATAAGCCTAATATACATATGTATGTAGTTTTCATTACTTTACAGGTGTAGAGAGTTAAAGTTATTTTAAAATCATCATGTCTTTACAAACAATTGCGATTCAAATCTCTGCTGGTGACGACGTTACATAGTAATAGATTGCGTAAGTACTATTACTAGAAAAACATAAATATTTAATCATATGAAATAATCATTTTTTTGTTTAATCATAGCGGTTACTCAATATAAGGTGTCAATATCTAGGGCACATGGTAACAGATGATTTAAGTGATGACCTGGATATGGAGCGGGAGAGGAGAGCGATGGTAGTGCGAGGCAACATGCTCGCCCGCAGGTTTGCACGCTGTAATGAACAAGTTAAGCTGACACTTTTCAAAGCATATTGTCAAACTTTCTACACGTGCAGCCTGTGGGTGAGATTTACACAGAAGGCATATAACACACTGCGTGTGCAGTACAATAACGTCCTTAGAATGCTGTTGAGGCTGCCTAAGCACTGCAGTGCGTCGGGCATGTTCGCCGAGGCGCGAACGGATGACTATATCGCCATCAGACGAAAAAGAGTAGCCTCACTACTACGACGGGTGCGTGGCAGCAGCAACAGCATGCTGAGGATGTTAGCCGAGCGAGCGCCTCGACTGCCCGCTCACCAAGTACTGGGTCGAAGTGGTTATCGGTGGGACCAAGTAGAACAATGGCTATTTGCTTCCACAATAAAATAAAAATATAATTAAACTTCGATCTGCTGTGTACTTTTTTGTTTTGTTGCTGTTTCCTTTATTATTATTATTGCTACTAACATAGCGTTAAGGATCTAAATTGTCTATTTCATTTTGTTACTAACATAATATGGATCGCTGGTCTGAATTACAACATTTTTATTTTTATTTTATTTATTTATTATTCAAGCTTTAATGTAATGTAGGTACATAATACAAGATTTTATTGCCGACTGTACTTTTTTGCATAGTTATCAAGTACTCGTTCAACAGTTTGCAAATTAGGAACTATTTAAGGATAATTTTCATACGAACAGTACAAGTAATTGCTGGTAAAATAAAAACTATAAAACCTTGGCTGATGGCACATTTTACAGTTCATGGAATGAACTTGGTTCCCCCTTGGAACCCCAATCCCCTATTAAGGTAGATTAAATTATTGAGTTGGGTGGTACGTATACACAGTAACTATGTGACAGGTAAATAGGCATCAATCAAGCCATGGCGCAATTTCAGTCAACCATACACTCGCGAGCACGGTGCTACCAAGCACGAACGGGTAATTTTAAAATGTTGCATAAAATCAAATTGCCTACACTCAATAAACACGAGTGTGCAATAAAGACTAACAACAGTCTATAAAGTATCGAGAAAGTGCTCTGAGACCGCCGTAGTTATGGACAAGTCCATAACAGTGTTAAGCGTTTAAGAGAAATTGAAGGCTAGCCAACAGCTTCCGATTGGGGAAAAAACTGGAATGTCAACCAGGTTCCTTAGATGATTTGCTGTAGGTTTACGAGAGAACGAAATGTATTATATATAATACAATAGTATAGATTCACGAACGACCCTGAAAAAAGGTCATACCGAAGAAAATAGTTAATTGTTTCATGCCACTTCAGCTATGAGATGAGGTCATTGTAAATATACATACTTATTAATTATAAAATTCTCCCACACACAAGACCCCCTGAGATGTATGAATGAGACTGTGAATAATTGTATAATTGATTATCTGTTTATATTAATATGTAAAAGTGTCGTCGCGTTTTAACAGCTGTTGGTTCTCGAAATAAGTAAACATTTGAATTCTGTATGAAATAAGTAGATTGCCGAAAACGATTATATCCAAAGCACGTAATCTAACCAACTAATGTCCAGTAACGGACGGGAGGATTCAAATTGTGTCAAGTCAATTGCCTTGACTGTACGGCATCCGGTAAATTGAAACTTGGCAAAATTTACCGACAAATGCGTCGACCATCGTCGACGACGTGTCGCGCGACCTCGTCATTCTTGCTGTAGTAAGGCGTCTTCACACTATGAGATGTTAGATCAAAGGGGCATTAAACACAATTTACCGACAAATGCGTCGACCATCGTCGACGACGTGTCGCGCGACCTCGTCATTCTTGCTGTAGTAAGGCGTCTTCACACTATGAGATGTTAGATCAAAAGGGGCATTAAACACAATTTACCGACAAATGCGTCGACCATCGTCGACAACGTGTCGCGCGACCTCGTCATTCTTGCTGTAGTAAGGCGTCTTCACACTATGAGATGTTAGATCAAAAGGGGCATTAAACACAATTTACCGACAAATGCGTCGACCATCGTCGACGACGTGTCGCGCGACCTCGTTATTCTTGCTGTAGTAAGGCGTCTTCACACTATGAGATGTTAGATCAAAAGGGGCATTAAACACAATTTACCGACAAATGCGTCGACCATCGTCGACGACGTGTCGCGCGACCTCGTTATTCTTGCTGTAGTAAGGCGTCTTCACACTATGAGATGTTAGATCAAAAGGTGCATTAAACACAATTTACCGATAAAAGCGATAAGATCCTGTATCTCGAACTCGCCGTCCCGCAGCACCGTCCTAATGCTGAGCCAGGACGTCGGCTGCAGCGCGTCGACGAGGGTCACACTGCCATCGTCGACGGCGAGTCGCGCGACCTCGTCGTTCTTGCTGTAGTACGGTGACTTGGCACTCGTGTCGATGTACACACTCGTCGGAGACGATATGAACACTAAATAGACGATCAAGATGGTTGGTTTATTACTATCACGCACATCGTTGTGAGCAAGGTATTGATAAACATCTGAACACGACTTTATTGTCAAGACCTTACAGCGATATTAAAATCACTACTTGCTCTATTAATATGTGTTGTGTTCTTAGTGGGAAGGGCGGCTTAAGCGTTTAAGGGTGTTGAGATTAAGGGACCTGCATTTGTCTCTAATTGCCAATAGAACCAACCCTCAGGCGTAAAAAATAGTCAGCAACGGGCTTATGACTTATGACTCTGGAGTCTCAAGAGTCCATAGACTAACGTATCTGCTTATCAGATAGGCCGCGTGTTCAATTGCCAACGTCGTAGTAGGTATGTTTAAACAAAGAAGCGTGTTTGGATGTTTTCGAGCACTTTTGCACGTTACCATGCATGTGATGGCAACTAAACCATCTTCAAACATAGCTGAGATCACGTCGCCAGATAACGCTAAGCTAGAAGATCTACAATAATAATTCTAAACGCTTATTAGCTCTGAGTTCTCAGGAAACAATGCCACGGCCCAGTTTATTATTTAATTGGCGAATTAGTATACTCTAAATTATACGCAATTATATAAGATTATTACATTTTCATTGAGCTGAGCTGTTCAAAATCTTAGACCAGAATTTATTGCACGGCGCATATTTACTATAGCGACTGCATTTCAATTCACCTAAATAGTGTTCATAGGCAAGTGTTATATTGTTCAATGAAATATTAACATTGTTATTTGTTTCTTATATTCATTTGATCCTTTCACAGGTCTCATGGTCAAGGCAAACTAAAATTTCTATGACCTCGAATCAATGCAAATTCAGAACAAATATGAAACCTTAGTTTTAGTCAGAGCCGGTTGCCACACAATTGAGTCATGTTGCCTGGCGTCATCGTAACATACGTGTCTCAAGCTATATCAACAGATCAACTGGCTCTGAACTCACGACAAACAGCATTCATCTCCTCCACGGCTATCTCAAGATGTATTCACTTGTTTGTTGCTCGGCAATCTCGTCTACATATAAATAAACGTACACACGGAGGAGCAAGCAAGAGAATACAACTTGAAATACCAGCACGGCTAGCACGCGACGGCGCGCGAGCTTTCTCGATTTTTCTCGCACTATCAGTCTCTCTCTTATTAGAACACTTAGAATAAGAGGTATAGTGCGATAAAAATCGAGATTATGTCGCGGCCGTCGTGTGCTAGACGTGCTGTGCTGTTAGTGTTAGAGTGAGTGCAATATATGAGCTCAGGATCAGCTGATTTAGCTCTCTAGACCACCTTGATCGCCGCAGTTCCTCCGAAAAGTCCTCGGCCGCACCGGCGGCCCGCACACCGGGGGCCTCTCGGCGACCATTTTTCATTTTCACTACACGTTTTCACTTTATCACGCACATTTCACTGTTCTACAAGCCCTTGGCGAACAAAGCACTCCGTTACACATAGTATATTCAACTGTCATAACTTGAATGGAAAGAAAATGCTACGGTGAGATTTCCATCGTAATCCGCGTGGAAGCCGGTCGCGTTAACTGTTTCCTATAGTTTAAATGGTCAAGTTTCAATAAAAAACAAAGTACTACGCTACGGCAGCTGCGGTGCTTGTTGCTCGGCGCTTCAGGGTCAACTGGTACCAGCGGGTTATTTCCAACGCCTCTAGAAACGAGAGCTCTTTTTTGCTCGTTTCAATGCTGCAGTATTATTGCAATTTAACCAAAAAAGTTACTTTTATTGTATTGACATTGGCCGGCACTTAAGACGCATATAAACGATTTTCTGCATCACTGGCATAGACAGAATTGTGCAAAAAGTGAGGCGGTTATGGTAAAGTTACAAAACTAGAAGATATGTGTGTATGGCGTTGCAATCAGAGCACTGCATGTTGCAAAACAATGAAGGCCTAACATAATCAGTTCCGCGGAAGGAGAACAGTGCAATCAATTACCACGTAGTAAAGTGGTTTATGAACAGCTAATTTGTAAACATATCGAGACAATATCAACAGGAGACAATGCTTATGTTCTTGCTAATGCAGCTTAAAATGAAAATCAGCGTATAGTTCAATTGTTTGCAAGCAATGTGGATAACGATGAGGTAAGTTAACACATGCGCTAGGCTTTTACATATCTCCACTCCATATCGAGCACGCGACACTTTCTAAGATAGTCGCGGCGATAGAAAACGTCAACGCGTATGTTTTGTCTCCGCAGACCATAAATATAAAATGAGAATTGAAAAACTATTGCAAGAAACGCACGACACGCGACGATGACGTAATTTAGGTTGTGTCAAAACTTTACCACAATAAGAACAAGTCTTGAAGCTCTAGAATCTTACTGGGCTTGAGCAAATTTGGACTTCTGAGTGAAACAAGAATAGATGGAAGGGTAACGTTGGATTATTGTTACCTAGAGACACTTCTTCAGCATAGAAGGACATTTCTTCAACATCATTATCGTTGTAATTTGTGAGCAATGTTTGCTGTTTTGGTCATGTCCCAGTTCCGGTTAGCTGAGCGCCTGAATGCGGATGCCCCTCTTTATACTACAAGCTGCATTGTGTCGGACCAGTATTTATTCCGTCCCCTATTGACCTACTCGTAACAGCACACTATTCTGATAAACAATAAAACCATTATACGTAATGAACGAAATTTACTTAATGCCATTGTTAGTTATGAGAAATACGCAATATCGAGGTTGGGGAATCCAAATCATGTATCATTAATTTGGCAGGAAACAGACAATAAAGCGTTGTCGTAAAAATAATTGAATTAACAAACTAGCTAGTACAATTGTGAGAAATAAAATAAACAAGATTACCTAAACGAAAATATATTATCAAGACCAAGACTGCACATTGAAGCGAAGCGAGGCGTGACGAAAGATAACATGCGAATTAGTACAGTAACCGTAGAAAGTAAACTACAAAGCGCTCCGATGCAACCATTAACTGCCAGTTAATATTTGGTAAGCGCTCGTGGGTTTTCACGGGTCCGTGTAATTTTGTACAGCAACGCAACCGGCCGGCGCGGCACTTGCAACACAACGCAATGACAAATCACTATTTCACAAGAGATATGACACTATGAAGCACGTGTAATCAAGGTATCATCACAAGGAGATACTTTCACTGTCGCGGGCGCAGCGGTGGCGCGTCCGTCCGCGAGCAGGCGCAGGGCTGACTCGCGCCGCGCGCCTTCCCTCTCCGACGCGACCCATACGCGGCAACTGTAGCAAACGCGTTGGCGTACCAGAATGTCCATTTAGGTAACACCCCGTCCATGCGCTTAAGAGCAGGACCCAGACAAAGAAATGTCATCACTTGGAATGTTGACGTAAGCCACAGTAAATCTTCGATACTTTAACGACATCGTTACTCTGCGTCAAAAACAGGTTTTGTTTAATATCATTGGTCAACCAAGCCGAATATACATAATAGGGATTGTACATTTGCATCAGTCTTTACATTTATGCATCTCCTAGATTGTAAATCTGCTCCCGTCATGTAAATCATTGCGACTTTCGATTCGGCTACAGCGGAGAATGTTGGTCTAAAACTAGATTAGAGACAATAGAAAACTCAGTATTCAACTGGAGCAACATTTCAGACTGGTCCAGTTAGACCGGCGGGAATCTAGAGCGAAGCGATATCAATTAAATTAAGCTATAAATTTCTGTACCCATAGAACGATAAACGCAAGCGATCAGAGACAAAACGCCGATAAATTCTTGACAGTGACCAAAACGGTAGCATTCGAAGATAAAGGCAAGAGACAATATGTTAAAACAATTTTGTTTCGGAATAGTTATAATTTACTTTAAAAACAAAGTTTTAATCGACTTCAATTTAGTACTCCGCCAAGCCACGAGAACATTTCTACATTTCTTTTCCAATTTACCACATGAACTGATTTCCGAGAGCAAATGCGTTGATTATTAGAGAAAAAAACCCAATCGCTGTATGTGGCCCGATAATATTTGAGGACTTCCGTCAATTCCACAAGGATCACCTTTGGGACTTTATTAGTTGCTATTTCAACGGAATCTTAGCAAAATCTGTGACGTACTTTTGTACTTTTAAGTACATAATTAAGGAATTCTATAAGTCATCTGTGGTCTTCATCATCAATTCCACTCCACCAAATTTATGATTTCCGGGTGTAAATACACGAGTTATAATAGAAAATACCAAAATCACTACACGCGTGCCTAATATCATTGAGGAGTTCCCTCAATCCTCATGGATCCATTCATCCAACTGTATTTTTGAAAAAATGGGACCCACCTCAACCAAAAACAATTTTACGAATCGGCTCATCAATGATGGAGTTCTGAGGTAACAAACATTGAACAAAAAAAAATATTTTTTTTTTGATGTTAGTTAATAAAAAAAATACAACCGAATTGGGAACCTGCTCCTTTTTTTTGAAGTCGGTTAAAAAGGTGACATTACTATTAAGGTAGCTAAACGCCTGAACGCATAACAGGTCTGCCTAATTGTAATGCACAAGAAATCTAGCGCATTGCTCTCGTGTCTCAAGTGACATAATGCCGACAAGTCGCCCCAACTGGAACAGGTAAATAATTGATCCCACGTTCGACTTCATCGGCGATTTTGAATGTGTTGTGCAACTAGTTGCACAACTGCATTGAGACTTTGTGATCCCGGATTACCTTCGAATCAAACCTATTTGGCTGGAATGGCATGTTGTCTCTGACGCCGGTAATGAAGGTTATTTGAATTCCGTGACAATCTCCTCGTAAAACTGTGGTCTCCTCGTTTTGTCTGTTTGCTGGTTGATCATATGGTATTTGCGAATGGCAGCCCCAGTGGGCCCAGGCACGAAGCCGTCGTAATCGGACCATTGTTGTCAGATTTAAAAATGTTTCTCACCATTATATATTTAGCCGCCTGTTCAATAGCTTAGCGAAAGTCATAAATTATAATTCAGCAGTACCAATTTAACTTGTGGTTTGTAATCGGTGGACAAATTTTATTGTCCACGACAGGTTTCTCCTAATTGCCTTGGAATGGAAATTTATCTGTTTATATGAAAAGTGTCGTGCACGGATTGCATTAAGTGATTATTGGAATTGGCTTTTTCCTTCGAGAGATCTGATACAGTTTCCCGCGATATAAGCAGCTTTAGTTTTTGCTGCCACATTGTGTTCTCTTGGAGACAATTTCACGTGCCATATTGTCTTCGACAATCTATGTGCTAAACGTATAACTTTCTGATCAGTTAAAAACACCAAAGGTGTCATTTATATGATAATTAGTTTGAACTATCGGATCAGTTCTTCCCGCTTCAGTGCCTGCCTAAACGATTTATAATTTGTTAAATCATTCATATAATTCACATCCGAGGTTATTTTCAATGTCATAATTATTTTACAAAGTATTGGATAACTGCTCAATTTATTTCAATGGAACGCATATCGCCATGAAAACTCAAGTCATCATCGAGGCAATCTCCAGATTACGGTGAACCCTCTACTAAGTCATTGCCAAACACGAGGGGTCTTCAGCAAGAGACCTCCTTCGACTGGGCACGGGCACTATTGCACTAAAGACCGTAGACACTCTTTTCGGTCAAGGTTGAGCAATATAAGGCTCCGCAGTCCGCGCCGTGAGAAGATATTCGCGCATTAATACATCTAATCACAATACTTAGCGAGGAATTCTTTTGTTCCAGGACTTTAGATATCGTTTCGATATTTGATTTGCAAAGTTAACGTTCAATTTAATTGTCGCCATTTTCAGAATGATAACTTCAGTATATTCTCAAATTTTGTATAGCTCTCTTCAAGCCGTGCTGTTTACTTGGTCCTTGGTCCAGGTGATACAGGATCGCAATTACGATGGATTTAGATTACACCATCCTAACTGCGATCTGAATTCGCTAATCGTATGTGGGCGTTAGGCGCTCATAGTCAGTTGGACTTTAAATATATTTTTGTTATTGTTTAGGTGCATATTTTATAATTGTTTAAGTTGGTCGCGGGAGTCCGCTGAATGCGGGTGGCGCAGAATCGGTCATTGTCGCGTTCTTTAGGGAGGGCCGTTTCCAGCAGTGGACGGCTTTCGGTAGATATGAAGAAGTGTATAATAAATACAGGCTCTACCCGTAGATAAAAACGAAAATAAGTGAAATTGTCAAGCTACCTATAATAAAACGAAATGTGAAAAAAATCGGAAAACGAATATAGATCGTGGGGCTGATGAGGTGTTGATATTAAACGAATATACGACTTTGTATATGGACCTTGATAAAACCCAGCCCATATTATTAATTTGGCCCTCTGCCAGCCATGAGGTCCACGATCCTTTTTAGTTTCAATGCCATGACATCAAAAATTGTTGCGTACAACGTTACCACACCTATATCGGACTAGCATTCACGAAAGTTAATAAGCGGTCAGTAGTTAATGCTATGAATGTGTACCAAGGAACTACAGTTCGGAAAAACTGAAGCGCACGTTACCAAATATGCCATTAATCAAGCAAGACCGTACAATAGAGGAAATAGCTTTCACCAGAAAGCTAGCAACCGGTCCTGATGCTAATATGTTCCTGTACTGAATCAAGCCGGAAGAATAAGTGCATAATGACACGAAGGCAACCTGCCGTACTTAGGAACGCAATAACTGTGCCAACGAAGACACTATAGTAAGCGTTTGTATACCTTTTTGCAAAGATATAAGGTCTACTTTAATTGCATCTACGTTAGCAGCTTATAGATACTTTATTTTGACATCGAGTTATAGTCGGCTGTTGTGTGTAAAAAAAGAAAGAGTATTGGGAATGTAGGTAACTGATTGTTACTAGATAACACACAAACTGTTATTTTTAGTGATTTAAACCATACTTACTAACCAACTCTTATAACCGGATAACATCTCAGCAGAGAGGACCTTTGGCTCAAGAGCCGCGCAGATCTTTAAATGGTGGGAACCTTCGCTGGTAATTAAACAAGATACTGAAGTTTGTACCCTATATTATGTGGACAAGAATCCTCGCGGACATGACGGTCTCGGGTAACCGCAGTGACATTTCTTACTCTTAGGCCTAAACACAGTCATAGATCGATCGAACGAGCGCTGGTCGAACATATCCTGTTCCAAACTGACCCGGAAACCTAATGTTCCTCGACTACCGAACTCGGTCGATCCACCCACACAGAAACGGAGAGTACTCTCGCGATGCCGACTTAACGTACGACGCGGGAACGCGATACGGAAGCCCGACGGAATTAATGTCTGTGTGAAACTTGGCCAAGTTAATACAAAAGGAACGAACTCACATCCCGATGTCGCGGGCTCGCGACATGGTCCTAAGTCCTGGTTGCGATGGTGAAACCCCGTCAACAGATGCCGCGGTGCTCTCGAAGGATAGGAGAACTCGCGCCCCGACCTTGGTATGGTACAGCAGCGGAGCCCACTACTGTACTCGCCGTGAAGACATCCTGCGGTCGCGGGGGCGTGGATCCGCCTTGCACTGGGCGCTACACGTCGAGTTGGCGCCGCGACGTCACTCGGCGACCTTCGCCGGCGTGTGAGGGTCTTTCAACCCCATGCCTCTTCGACACGGGCAGAGATCCCGCGGGTAAGGCGCGAATACAACATGCGCGGTTCTCCCACGAATCGCGCTGCGCAGGCGCCGCACGGGCGCTATTCCGCGGTCGTCCACGCACCAGCACACACTACGCCCACATCAAAAAACACGGGAACCTCCCTCGGTTCCGAAATACGGACTCAGCTCGACGAGCTGTCACGACGAGCGTCACTTTCGCCGCCGACAGGCGTGCGGTTAGTACAGCGGACGGAGGATGACTGACAAGACACAACTCCTGTCACTAGTGTCTGGAAAAACGTTGTTTTTTAACGACTCCCATTCACTGTACCGGTGAACATGGCTAATTTACTATCACGTTTTTTTATGAAAATACATGGGAACTATCAGGCTTTACTCGTAGGTTACTATTATCACAGCCAGAGTCCTCAAGACCCTCAGATTCACGAGTTATCTTGAATTAAAGTGAGAACCGCTATTTCGCAAGTCGCGTCACTAGCCTCCGATTTGGCTGACGTAGCTTTTGACTTTGACAGCTGATAAAATCTAGAAATTATTTTCGAAATCTGCCCGCTGCCATCGGAACTGGATTCTACGTGAAATTGCGAATCGAACGGTATATAACACGCATAGTGTTTGAGTTGTCCTCAGCGAGATAAACGGTTTTTTTGCCAAGTCATTTGCTTGTGGAATTTAGCTGTGCCGACCTGTTATTCCTGCATTCTGGAACCTCCGACGTCGCGGAACCTGGAGATCAGGTATGGATGTGTGTATTCCATTCAATCATTATTTATGGGCATTGTTTTCTACCTAGATATTCGGACGCCGAAGACCTAACCTCAACTAACCTCTTTGTTTGTATGTATACTACAATACATACAACAATACTCCCCTTGCGAGGTAAGGGTAAACCTCGGGTTACCCCACAGCCGGGATACCCGTGAAAAAAATCTTCAATCTGGAGTTCGCGTCGCGAGACAGCGACTCTACGTGCTTGCATGCGTGGAGTTCGGAGACTACTTTGGTCCTTTAACCACGGGTACCATCGGTGGGATCTTTCATTTTACCCAATACGCAAGTTTATACCGCCTAACATGCGTTTGAAATCCTAACTCCCTACTCAAGCGTTTGTTAATTCTAGGTTTCCTATGTTTAGTAATGTGACAATGTATGCCCATGCGTTCAAGTTATCTAATATGCTTACTTAGTGCATGCCTATTAGCTAGTATATACACTTAGACTCATACCATAATAACTATAGGCTTATCATACTTATCCGCGTGTAAGCGGTATGTTTAAATCGACGAGCAAGTGATCTGTGCCGTTCGGACAAGATCACTCGTTCGCGTTTTGCTTTGTCCCTATCGACCGCGGCAAAAACCTAAGCGTGACGTTGCACGAGAAAACTTACTTAACTTGAACAAGCTTAAATAAGTTTAAGTATACATGTATGCTAACATGCTACTAAAATGTACTTATTTTTCAATTCTAAATTTTTATACTACGTTAATTCTAAATTTATATTTATGTGTATGTTGTAAGTAAAAAGTTGTGGTCTTATAGGCTGGTTACTATAAGACAAAGTCAAAAAACTTCCAAAGTTTTCTTTGGTGAAAAAAGTTAAATTTATTGAACTAGCAAATGGATAGGCATAATAGATGATATTCTATCTCCACCATTGACTCGTCAACAGTTGGTATTTAAAAAGAAATAAATTGTGGCGCCACTATGACACACTTACTCCTAAGTTTGAATTTAAATTTATTCAAAGTTATCATCTTATGTTATTATATGGAACTGACTTTAAGAAATTTATTACGTGTTTACAAGCATAGTTGTAACAAAAATATGATAACTAGGGTGAAGGTCTATTCTACTGAACTGTTTGAATTTGCCCACATTCCTACTATGAGTTTAATTTTATACTGTTGTAATTATATTGATTACCGCTAAATAATTGAATTTAATAAATAAGTTCCTATGGGGAGGGACGAGCGAGAAGCGAGGGTTCGTGTTAGTGACGTAAGCTTGATTAACAAAATTGGCAAAATGATTAGTGAGATGGGAATGGTGGGATAGTGGTTTTGCAGCGTTGTGTAGGTTATTGTTAGTTTGGATATAAGCATTATTAAAGCAAGGTTGGATGGACGTTAGTGAAGCGAAAGATTTGGCAAAATAAGCAGTGTGTTAGTAAAGTGGGTGGTAAGGGAATTAAAGTTGGTTAATTGTGGGACTGAGGTAACTTCTGGTATGTTTTTAGGTAAGTTGATTATATTTTTGTTAGCAATTGTGGTTTATTAAAATAATGTATGTACTTGTTTCTTTCTAAATGTTTTCGAAGTTCCCATGGGGATAGGAATGTGGCTATAAATTCAAAAATGTAATGTTAACTTAAGTATGATATTAAATGTTGTAAAAGAATATATGGATGTGTTTTGGACCTGTAACCTGCCACGCTTGTATGAAACGTGTTAGCAGGTGAGCAGTGAGCTACCTGATTGAGCCTATGGACGCCGCCGTTGATGGACTAGCCATTCCTCCGCCGCCGCCCCAAAACCAATACCCTGCTCTGGCATTGATTGTTCGACAAAGCCACTAATGTGCCTTTGTCGACCGATCACGCCTTGAAAAGAGGCGTGCGACAGTTTAACGTCATGTCGGGGACGATTAAAAAATGTTTAAGACAAAATGATAAAATACAAGTAGCATGCATCGTTCTATGACCCTGTGGGTTAATTATTAAATGAATACCTGTTACTTCTTCTGAGGTTAACCGTTGTGATGTTACATTGTAAATATTTTCCTAAGTTACCTTACTATAGTATGTCAGTGGTGTGCCATCCTTGGTGTCGTGCTGTCGGCTGCTGCTGAACAGCACATCTAATTAAAGAACCTACGGCTATGACTATCTATCTAGCATGCTTCACCCTTTAGGTGCGTTATAAAATACTTGAAGTACTACGAGTAGTTTTACTCTAAATCACGCGCTTTACGTTCTTGTCCCTTTTTTGTAGGTAACAATCCGAACGCGGCTTCGCTGAGATCCTGGCGACGCAGCGAGAGTTCGTAAGAAAACGGGCTGCGCGTCCAGGCTCTACAGCGGGAAAGACAGCCAGTGGCTAGGTTATGTTTACTTAGCTACCATAGGACAAATGTTGTCTATGTAACCAAAGTGGTCCGATACCTAATTGAATTCGATATCGACCTATGATACTAAAAGAGTAACTTTCCCTATATAGAAATGACTCTACATATTTCTAAAGTTATACCTAGTATATGTTATGACTACCTATGTTACGTTCAATATTACTCGTAACCTAAGCTATTGTCTTACTAAACATGCTCTACACCGAATGCTCTTACTGACTTTTTATATCTATGCTAGCTCTACGTTGTCTAACTAAATAGGGCTACCCAGGTGATCAGCCTGGGTAGTTCCCGAGCGTTTGTCGAACTCCCTCGTGTGAGGTGTCGACTGTGCGCTCAGTTTTCAGTCACGATTACATTGACTGGAGTGTCAACGTGTATCTCATCCCGTTGCACTTTCGTCGCGTGTATTCCTGACTGAAGTACCCGAGTCTTGACTCGTTTGTAACCATACGTAAAATCGTGAGTATAATCTACCTAGTGTGTCGCGAGCACATTTGGCGTTAAAAAAAAAAGGTGACGTCGAAATAAAAGTTGTGGTACCACTAAAAACAACTTAGTCCTAACGAGGTACTAAGGGGAAATAAGTGTTCCGATAACGCATTCGTTTTCGTAACTAAGAAATGTAAGTTTCGCGTTTCATCGAACAAACTTATGTACGCGTTCTGAATAAAATCAATAATCGCTTGCTACACACCTTTCGGGATCTTGATGATATCTTTAACGTGAAATTTACCTTTCTGACCTGTAGTTAGTTCTTCTAAATCGTAGGCCACGTCTGATAGTCGATTTACGACTCTACATTTGACGTATCTTGGGGCCAGCTTGGCTGAGAAGAATTTAGCCGCGTTAGACTGTACAAAATTGCGACGCCATACTATGTCTCCGACATTTAGCCTAACTTCGCGTCGGCGAAGATTGTACCTGCTTGCGCTCTGCTTATAAGCTTTGGTTAACGCGGACTCTACCTTTTGGAATATGTCAGCTAGTTCGTTTAAAGATTCGGCTTTCTTATCCCTATCTGTGGGTTGAACGTTGTCCGAGGAATTTGGTGCGCTACCTTTTACCGTGTGTAACGAACCGTCCAGGACCAGTTCACGCCCCTTCGCTAGAAAACATGGTGTATAGCCTGTGGCTATGTTCACAGTTGTATTTAAAGACAACTGTATCTTAGGCAGGAACTTGGACCAGTTCCTCTGATCCTGCTCTACCAATATTGCTAGACAAGTCTCTACCGATTGGTTATATCGCTCTATCGGGTTTGACTGCGGAGCGTAGACGCACCCATATAGAGTCTTAGGTATAGAGTTGTCCAAACAAAATTTTTTAAAGTCCTTGCTTTTAAAAATGGTTGCGTTATCGCAAATGATGACGCAAGGAGTGCCTTCTTTTAACAGAATTTCTGACTCTATAAACGCGGTGACGGTACGAGTAGTTGCGGTTCTCAGAGGGTGTAACCAGCAGTACTTACTGAAGACGTCTACTATGGAAAGTATATATATATGACCTGAGTATGACTTTGGTAGAGGGCCTATTATATCTAAGGATAGAGTATGCATTGGGGTATTTACCTGTTTTTGATTAGTCATAAGGCCATGTGGTGCGTCGTTCGAGTGTTTGTACGCTTTACACACTTCGCATTTTGACACGAACTCTACTATATCCCTATGCATGCCCCTCCAGAAATATGTTTGTTTAACTTTCATGACTGTCTTGTGAGTACCGGGGTGTACAGCATTGGCCTCATGGTTTTGTTTTAAACATTCCGCCACCATCTCTCGCGGTAAAACTATCTTCCACGCGTTGTCATTTTGGAGACCGTTAGGCGGCTTGCTAAATCGAAACAAAACGTTATCTTTGATGAGGTAATTTTTATGGAATGCTGGTTTGGACCGTACGTTTGTAAATAATTTATTGTACCAGTCGTCTTGGGATCTACTCCCCCCTGAGAACAGTACTGCTTTGATTTCGGCTCTAGAAAGTGCGTCGGGCACTGTATGTAATATACCTTTTCTATGTCGTATCTCGAAATCGTAGCAGGACAACTGCATAGCCCACCTAGCCAAACGACCGGATGGGTTGCTAAGTGTTTTTAACCATTTTAAACACATGTGGTCTGTCACTATAATAAAATGGCCACCCTCTATGTAAGGACGAAAGTGATTGACGGAATCAATGATTGACAATAATTCGCGTTCTGTTGTTGAAAAATTTTTTTCAGATTTGGACAAGAGACGGGAGTGATACGCGACCGGATGCTCTATACCTTCCACCTCCTGAACTAGCACGCTCCCTATGCCTACATTGGATGCATCACAGTGTAATTGAAACGGCTGGGTAAAGTCGGGGCAAGCTAACACTGGCGCTTGGGTTAGAGCGTCTTTCAGAGCGTTAAATGCTTTCTCGGGCTCGTCTCCCCACGCTATAGCTTCCTTCCCTTTTCGTTTACCGAGCAAGGCTGTCATAGGTGCAATGATAGTGGAAAAATTCTCTACAAATCTGCGATAATATGAGCAGAGACCTATAAAGGCTCGGAGCTGTCTCGCAGTTGCCGGTCTAGGAAAGTTACGTATAGAATCTAACTTTATGGGATCCGTCTTCAAGCCCTGTGATCCTACAATATATCCTAAGTAACGAAGCTCTTCTTTACAGAATTCACATTTCTCGTAATTTATAGTTAGACCTGCTCTAGCTAGAGTCTCGAAAACATCGTTTAAGATTGATAGATGTTCCTTAAAAGTACTAGTGGCGATCAACAAGTCGTCACAGTATCCGAAAATTTTCTCTCCATATTTATGCAGAAAAAGAGAGTCGATTAAACGCTGCAACTCGCACCCAGCGTTGGACAATCCAAACGCTAAGCGCTTAAATTCAAATAAACCCCTATTCGGAACAACAAAAGCTGTCTTCTGACACGAGGTACCAGTACCATCGGTGTCATCGGTATCGCATAAAGGAATCTGCCAATAAGCGGCTGAAAGATCTATCGAAGTTAAATACCTAGCCCCTTTCAAGTTATCTAATATAGAGCTGATATATGGCAATGGATATGAGTCCTTAACGGTGACGTCATTCAACTTTCGGGCGTCTAAGCAAAATCGGAGTGAACCATCTTTTTTTGTGGTCATGACAACTGGATGTGCCCATGATGATCGGCTCTTTGCTATTACCCCTAGCTGTAACATTTTGTCCACCTCGTCGTTCAGAGCTTTAAGCTTTGGTGGTGACAATGGGTAGTAGCGTTGCTTGATTGGTTGTCCGGTTGTCACGATCTTATGTTCAATTATATCTGTTCTACCTAAGCCTTTCTCTTTCATTGAAATGGATTTAAATTTATTAACAGTCTTTTCTAATTCAATGGACTCCGTCGGTGACAATTCCTGTCTCGGTATGATTGAGCATACCTCGTCGATGCGAGGATGTGACTCGTTGTCACTTGATTGTGGTATATTTTCTAAATTTAATATGTTTTTAAAACCAATTTGATTTATAATATCTATGCCTAAGATAAAGTCATTGGTTATCCCAGGGATAACGATGAACTTTGTCCTATATATCCTGTTATTAAAATTTATAGGTAGCGTCATATCACCAATTGCCTCTACTTCTGAACCGTTGGCACACCTCGCGCTCATGCTAGCGCTTTGTAACTGATAACCTAGTCTTTCTAAGTTACTATGGAAACCGTTCCCAATTATGGAAATATTAGCTCCGGTATCGAGAAGACCATGAAAAGTCATATGTCCGATTCCAAATTTTATAAATAATCTATCATCTCCCTGCATCATAACTAAACCCGGAGTAACCGTACCTAAATGCATCACTCCTTTATTTGCCGGAGTTGCTCCGGGTCGTTCTAGTTTTTTGGACTAGTAGTCGGACTGGATTGTACAGGCTTCTGCAAGTCAGAGCGACACTTTGTGCAAGTCGACGATAAAACCCCTCTTTCTCCACAACCAAAACACACTATACCCGGTATAGTTCGACACTGTTTATAACTGTGTCCTACTTTTTTACACTTTCTACAAATCTCCGGAGTGAACCGTTTCTTTTGATGTTGGGTATTAACCACGGTGACTTGTTTGTGGGATCTGGATGGCTTCACCGCCAGCTCGCTTGGAAAAGGATTGGCGTAGGCCTCGAAACGTTTGCCTAATGCTATGAGTCTGTCTAAAGTATCAATGTCACAAACAGCCAACAAGTGTGCGTAAGCTGGCGAGATGTTGTGTTTAATTATTTCAATAAGGCTAGGTTCCCATAATGGTACGCTCAACCTTGAGTTCATTGCTTGCATCTCGAGCACATACATGCTTAGTGATTGTCCCGTGGACTGCTTGTGATCACGAATGGTTCGCTCTAGTACATAATCACTATCTATCGGAGTGAAAAACGACTTAAATTTGCCTAACAAGTCCGTTAGTGAAGAAGTACTGTCTCTAACCTGTCTATAAAAGTCAAGCGCTCTACCGCTGAGCAAGTCCGAGAAGCACCTCAACACCTTGTGTTCAGATGCGTCGCGGCTGCGCATGTGGTCATCAATTCGTAACAGAAATTCCGTGACGTCAGAATCCCCAGAATACTTTAAATTCCACGAGCGGAGGTTCTCCTCCTTATAAACATGGACGACGCGCTCTTTAATATCGTTCGTTTGCTCAGTCGGCCGCGGAGTAGCTACTGGCATATGCGGCCCTGATTGACCTGGCTGTGGCATTGGTAACTTTAATTCTTTAACATTTTTATTTCCCCGCGCCTGTGTATTTACAAAACGGTAAGCCGGATTCTCAATAACCGGTGTGAGTGGTGACTCGTCACCACCGCTCCTTTCACCTTGGGATTCACCTCCCTTTCCATCGTCCGACATGATTGTGGACTTTTTTTTTAAAAATAATAATAATAATTAAACAACAAAATTAAATTGTATGTATGTATGGATGTGTAGCCTACAGCCCATGATTGTGCTTCTAAGTTGAGGACAGCGCTGCCGTGCAACTGTTAAAACAAAAGGAGAAATGTTTACACTATTTCCTTCATAGTGAAACTTAAAAATCCAAATATCTTGGCTGTACGGTCTACACAGTCCACCAATTGTACACAAGTAGGTACTAGTGTATCTAGACATGCGAAAGAATTTATGCTAATGGTAGTAGCACATGTAAACAAACATTTAAAAATGTTGAAAACAATTATTTAATTATCAGCGAAGAACCAACCCCAAAGAATCTCTACTTTGACTTCGGGCGCCATCTGTTGTGTGTAAAAAAAGAAAGAGTATTGGGAATGTAGGTAACTGATTGTTACTAGATAACACACAAACTGTTATTTTTAGTGATTTAAACCATACTTACTAACCAACTCTTATAACCGGATAACATCTCAGCAGAGAGGACCTTTGGCTCAAGAGCCGCGCAGATCTTTAAATGGTGGGAACCTTCGCTGGTAATTAAACAAGATACTGAAGTTTGTACCCTATATTATGTGGACAAGAATCCTCGCGGACATGACGGTCTCGGGTAACCGCAGTGACATTTCTTACTCTTAGGCCTAAACACAGTCATAGATCGATCGAACGAGCGCTGGTCGAACATATCCTGTTCCAAACTGACCCGGAAACCTAATGTTCCTCGACTACCGAACTCGGTCGATCCACCCACACAGAAACGGAGAGTACTCTCGCGATGCCGACTTAACGTACGACGCGGGAACGCGATACGGAAGCCCGACGGAATTAATGTCTGTGTGAAACTTGGCCAAGTTAATACAAAAGGAACGAACTCACATCCCGATGTCGCGGGCTCGCGACATGGTCCTAAGTCCTGGTTGCGATGGTGAAACCCCGTCAACAGATGCCGCGGTGCTCTCGAAGGATAGGAGAACTCGCGCCCCGACCTTGGTATGGTACAGCAGCGGAGCCCACTACTGTACTCGCCGTGAAGACATCCTGCGGTCGCGGGGGCGTGGATCCGCCTTGCACTGGGCGCTACACGTCGAGTTGGCGCCGCGACGTCACTCGGCGACCTTCGCCGGCGTGTGAGGGTCTTTCAACCCCATGCCTCTTCGACACGGGCAGAGATCCCGCGGGTAAGGCGCGAATACAACATGCGCGGTTCTCCCACGAATCGCGCTGCGCAGGCGCCGCACGGGCGCTATTCCGCGGTCGTCCACGCACCAGCACACACTACGCCCACATCAAAAAACACGGGAACCTCCCTCGGTTCCGAAATACGGACTCAGCTCGACGAGCTGTCACGACGAGCGTCACTTTCGCCGCCGACAGGCGTGCGGTTAGTACAGCGGACGGAGGATGACTGACAAGACACAACTCCTGTCACTAGTGTCTGGAAAAACGTTGTTTTTTAACGACTCCCATTCACTGTACCGGTGAACATGGCTAATTTACTATCACGTTTTTTTATGAAAATACATGGGAACTATCAGGCTTTACTCGTAGGTTACTATTATCACAGCCAGAGTCCTCAAGACCCTCAGATTCACGAGTTATCTTGAATTAAAGTGAGAACCGCTATTTCGCAAGTCGCGTCACTAGCCTCCGATTTGGCTGACGTAGCTTTTGACTTTGACAGCTGATAAAATCTAGAAATTATTTTCGAAATCTGCCCGCTGCCATCGGAACTGGATTCTACGTGAAATTGCGAATCGAACGGTATATAACACGCATAGTGTTTGAGTTGTCCTCAGCGAGATAAACGGTTTTTTTGCCAAGTCATTTGCTTGTGGAATTTAGCTGTGCCGACCTGTTATTCCTGCATTCTGGAACCTCCGACGTCGCGGAACCTGGAGATCAGGTATGGATGTGTGTATTCCATTCAATCATTATTTATGGGCATTGTTTTCTACCTAGATATTCGGACGCCGAAGACCTAACCTCAACTAACCTCTTTGTTTGTATGTATACTACAATACATACAACACGGCATTGAACATAAAATATGATTCAGGCGAGGTCTGTTCGCGATTTGACATCATGATAAGATAGCAATAAATATTTAAGTCTCTCCCAAACTTGGCGAGTTGAGCATAAAGCGAGTCATAAATAGTAATGATATCATTAGAAGATTGTTAAGGTGCCTTGTGTCAGAAGGCAAGACTAGTTAGATATGGTTTTAATTTCATAGGTCATCTGTAATCTTCGATGGATGGAAGTTTAGGTATTACAAGACTGCCAAGGTGTATCTTAACCTTGAAGCTTGAAACCTATTGAGACCAATTCAAAACGACATTAGAGATTTATCCGCAAAATACAACACATTCAAAACAAAAGTGAGCTATTGGATCGGTTGTTATTTATCTACGTCGAATTCAGAGCTCTCTATCAGGTTCAAGGGACTTCTGAAAAGTAGCGAGGCTCTCTTTTTTATTCAGTCGTTGCCTCTTACTAAATTGTGCAGCATCTAACTACATATTTGTTTCGTTATATTGGATTGAAATTAGCAATGTTATTCTATGTAAAGAAAACTTAGCAAGATTTACAGACTGTTACTAGCTTAAGTCAGCGATTTGTATACCAAATACCAATACACAAACATAAGTAAACCAATTGCCATCCCACGCTCCACAACTCCGACCTCTATTAGTTCGACCACCGTCACGTACCGAATCGGATTGATCCACAAATGCCTAACGAACCATCGGATCTTGTTGACATTCCTCACTCGAGAATCGTTCCATTTTTCTCGTCAATTTAACAAATCGTAGTTACGCCGCGAAAGCTGCGGCCGAGACCTACATGACCGAATGAGATTGATTTTTCAAGAGCAAACACGTGTATGCGAGTAGAACCGTAGTTAAAAGAAGGGTCTTGACAGACAGACCGACGAACAACAAAGTGATTCTGTTCTGTTTTTTCCTTTTGAGGTGAAGGACCCTAAAATACATATTTTTTATTGTGTCTTGTATTTCAGGCTGGTAACTAAATATATATCTAAGCACCGCACTTCCGAAAATATGCAAGTGTTTTATTGACAAAGTGTCCACATTGGGTAAGATCCACACATTTTAATTTATATAAAATGAAGGATCAATGAATTTGTCCTAACAGTTCCGCTACACTTCAATGAATATGAACAAAAGAAAGCAAAGTAGACCCACAACTTAGACACCCATTAGTTACGATTTAGAAAAAAAAACCCAGATGCCGTGGCCTGCTTGCTCTAGTTACAGTCAGCACTGACTAAAAACGCATCTACATACTACTCTATATTCAAGGGAACAAGTTATATTTTCGATTAAGTTTCATACCCGTATCTGTTGCCCTCTGCATTAAGATACGTAATTTGGTTAGAGTACGTACAATAGTTAACCCATTTAATGCAACAGTGCTCGCGTCTTCATTGGCTATA
Organism: Epinotia bilunana; assembly: GCA_947049275.1. Taxonomy (NCBI): domain Eukaryota; kingdom Metazoa; phylum Arthropoda; class Insecta; order Lepidoptera; family Tortricidae; genus Epinotia; species Epinotia bilunana. The sequence continues at coordinate 22,286,489 of OX346260.1, read as the reverse complement.
ACTCATTTCGAAACGGCTGCACTGTCGGCACACCAGTATATCTCAGACATCTGATTACAAGCATTTCTAAAAGATCTACGGGTCAAATTAAAATAGGGTCGAGTCGAAACTAGAATAGTGACAGGCCCAATAAGGAAGTCCACTCCACTACCGCTGCACAATCGCTAAGCATTTGCTCATAATGAAAGCATTATTCTATTGTTTTAATAATTAGCTTCAACAATGGCCCTAATTAATTTAAAGCATGCTACCAGAATTGGACTTCATAGTCACAGGACAACATTGCATCGTAAGACTTGGGGCTAGTATTTTTGGTAGTTGGTAGGTTTTGTTATAGAGATTTGTGTGGGAAATCGTGTGTTTATTACAGCTGTGTATATTGTTGTTTCAGTCTTTTCATATAGTGATCAATGTATATTTGTATCTTCTGCATGCTTCCGCTGAACTGATTTAAGTGGAATTGTTATAGAGATAGTTTGAGTTCTGGGGAAGGACATAGGATAGTTTTTATCCCGGAAATCACCCCCCAACGGGGTCAAATGGGGGTCGAACGAGTTTATATGGAGGTACGATATTAACGAGTTCCACGCGGGCGGAGTCGTGGGGAGAAGCTAGTCAGATATAAAGCGAGATAATCGAGGTTGCTAATGATGGTGCGTTAGATCTGTTAACAATGTGTAGCTTTCTAATAACTAGGTGTGACTTAAACAAAGAAATCTGATGTTAGATGACAAAATCACCTACGTATCAATTATGTATTAGACTATATTTTTGTGGTAGAGTTCAGGACAACCAGGCCCATTCAATATAGGGGTAGAGTCATATAAAACATACAGTTTACTTTAGTTACGGGTTACACCCATATAGGTAGTAACGAAAGTTAATGGAACAAATGTAATTATATACCGTAAAAACCATAAGGAAGCTACACGATACGTTTGCATATGTCCTCATTGTATGATAGTGTAAAGCATATGTAAAGTATTACGTGTATAAATGTACTTTATACACACCCATTCGTACGTGTTTAATAACAACTCGTGTTTATTATTTCTTGCTTTTACTTTCGTCGGCTAACTACTGCGCCTCGCTTCCTCGCATATCAATGAATCATTTATAATTACATAGGTACATAGTTGTTTGGTCTTTCCTGTAATCAAAATAACAATTTTAAACGGAACACAATAAAAAGCACGACGATATTAATGCATTTATTTTGTTTTCATGATATAAACGTTTTAATTATATGGAAATGTTTAAGAAATTTAAGAACGTGTTGGTGATAAGACTCATAAGATACTACACGTTTATATGTACAGTACATTAATATCTGCTATAATAAAGTGGGCAAAAATATCTCTCGCACCTGCAGACAAACTGTTAAAACAGTTTTGCAGGCAAATGTAATAGATTAAGTTTTCTATCCCATTGTTTAGTAAAAATAAAAAGTTACTTTCTAACGGCCCTAGAGATAGTCGTGTCAAATATTTATGCGCGTTTTTGTGGCAGATATAGCTAATGGTAATGACTGTACTGTAATACTCTGGACAGGCTATGGTAATAATAATACCACGTGCGAGCGAGCTGGTAGCATACAAATCTCGATAAGTGTGACAGAAAGGGAAATATCATTCATTGTCCTTGTCATAGTTCGACTTTTTTTATATGCCACAACTGATTTAATATGAAGTTGTGGCACATAAACCATTACCCGTCCAAATTAAGTAGGTTTTTAATGGCAAGTTATCAGCCATTTTAAGAACAGTTCTTAATTTAGCTGCATAGGAGCATTTCCGTCCCTCACTATGGCATCACGTACAGCCTGTCCAGAGTATTTTAGGTTCATGTATATTTACCGCAATTATTCGTAAGCACTTACAGTTTTGAAACAGACGACACTATTTTTCTGCGACAACAAACTCATAACAAGGCAAAAGGTATTCCAATTTAAATCATAGCTACGTTTAAACCCATGAAAAGAACAGTGATCATTTTGAAACAATATTACAACTAGTACATGTATTTACAACATAAGTATACTATTTGCACACAGAAGTGTCATCAGAGGCTCTAGTATAAGTTTTACCGAAACAAAACTTTACGATCGAGTTTGCGTTTTACCCTCAATTTGTATGGGATTTGACAGCTAAACGCGAACGCGGTCGTAACGTTTTGTTTCGGTAAAACTTATACTAGAGCCTCAGAGTTCGCTGCTCATTGCGACCCACTCCAAATAAATTAAACGTTTTAAGTTTATTAAGATAGCAGCACTATCTTCGTGTTAATTTAAACATTTCTCACGATTTACGACACTTTTCCGGTAAAACGAACATGAGACTACTTTGTTTCTAAATGAATAACGGAACGGAGCAAGTTTATATGTCGCTAGTATCAAAGTGGGTCATCGGTTATCGGATCGATATTTCAGTACCTAATCAGAGTTATTATCAACTCTACAGAATAGTTTTGAGGGAGATTAGAAGATTGCGAATCTTCGTAGGGAAAACGTACTAGTGCTCGACACTGGCCCAGTATTTAAAATTTTAAAACTTAAGTCAAATCAATAGCATGTCAAATAAAGTCAAGTTATTTCACCATCTTATTAGGCAAAAGGCGCATTTTTAGGGTTCCGTAGTCAACAAGGAACCCTTAGTTTCCCCATGTCCGTCCGTCCGTCTGTCCGTTTTCGGCTTAGCTCAGTACTAGAAAACTGTAATTTGGCATGGGTATATAAATCAATCACGACGACAAAACAATAGATTAACATTGTTTTTTTTTTAAATTGTATCTCCCCTACACCTAAAGTAGGGATGTAATGTTTTTCCTCGTTAATCCACAGTGTGGGGTATAGTTGGATGTAGTAGTACGTTAGATAGTGCTATCACTATGTAAAAAACTCCTGGCACAACTAATATTCATAAGAATGCTAAAGGTTGTAAGTTCAACCTCTACAATGCTGGCTATGCATCGCTATTCTTATTTTGAAGCTTATAAATAGAAGTGAGAATACATCAAGCAGTCGCCCTGTCGCAGAATATTTAATAAATCCAATATATTGGTAGTCTACAGTGTGTAATAGTTAAGTGTAGCCAGGCGATTATTCCGTAAATATAACAGATATCAGAAAACTTGAAACTGATATCGAAAGTACGTTACCAATGAGTAAAATACCATCAACTTTTTGAAAACAAAACTAGAAATATCCAAAATATTAAGTTTAAACGTTCCCATTATTTCTAAAAACGTGATTTTACTTATTGGGTAACGTAGTTTCGATATCAGTTTAAAGTTTTCTGATATCTGTAATATGTATTTACGATTACATCCCTGTATACATTTAGCGATTTTCTTTCTCCGTCCGACTTCACCCTTCCACAAGTTGGTGGAGGTGCGGGGCATCACGACCGACAGACTATCGAAAAAAAACCTTAAATCGGTTTATCCGACAATCACACAAGGTAAATATACAGATGCACGTTTTAATCTTATGACACCCCTCGCCTGTCCTCCCTATGCCTGAAAGCAACCTGAAAGTGAACTTCGGGGCACTTCGCGCTCCAATGCAATTTTGATAAATGATAATACGACTAGTTTTTTTTTTAGAATAAGAGTGAGTATATTGCGATTAACAAAATGATTTTAAAAAATATTTAAAATCCAAAGACAGCGACCTGCCAGTTAATAATTTTCCCATAAACTAAGGGAAATTGCTAGCCTACCAACTGCTGTATGAAGCTGGTTTCTCTCATCCTAACCTACAGTCATGGTAATATGTGAGAATCAAATCCAATTGTACACGCCATAAAACGCCTCCAAAACAAGGTGCTAAATGTTATCTTTAATTAGATTTTTATGGCTTATCCAAGATAAAAGCAATTTACATTTACACCTAACTATTCTGAGAAACAGAACAATTTCCAACAATTTGTATGCAGTCACAATGCGAGCGTAGGACGCCTGTCTCCGACGTTTGCGCAACTGGCATCTAATTCCAAACCATAAAAGCATGCCATTGTGAAATCACACCAGGTGGCTTTCTAGACCTCGTTGATCAAAAACCTGCCTCAATCCTATAGTTAGAAATAGAACCCTATAATAAATGTTTCAGGTGAAATATCCGACCCGATGTAATGATCACCGCTACGCCATCTAGCGGCAGACGTGAACAACGCATCGATTAGTCTGTTTGTAGTCACGTCGTTGTACGGCAGTGTGACAATAGATGGCGCTGTGTTCATGGTTTTGATGGCATTGATCAATCGATATCGTAGGTGTAGTCGCGGCCGATATATAAAAATAGCGATTATTAATATATAATTAATGAATTCGTATATTTTACGAACAGATATTTATAATGATTAAAAACTAAAGGTCATTGCGCCCGCCAGGGTCAGCTAGTTTTAACTGAAGAGTTTGTAAAATATTCAATACTGACTCTTTGATTATATGTACTAAGTCCCAGGATTGAGGTACAGCTAGCCGCATAACATCAACACTAGTAACGCAGCCTGCGTTATGCAGGGCTCTCATACATACCTTGACAACGGATCTACTGCTATTACATTGCACTAGATTCAGTATCGATTTATATTTCAGTGTATTAGTAGTGTATTAATTTAGTACAGTCAACAAAAATCGAAGAGGTAAAAGTGATCTACACAACGCCTTTATTATGAGGACACAAGAGCCTATGTAGACATTTTTTTACGCTCGCGGCCACGTACCTAGCTACTTATGATGCTGACTGTACCTAATATACACTTATTTATTCCAGCAGCAAGCGTTCTTAAGATGCACTAACTAAATTTGGTCATAGTTTAACAAAAATATTCCAAACCAAACAAATAAACATGTTAGAATTAGTTCCTCAAAGCTAAACTACGTCCAAAAAAAAATTACCTTGCTCGTTGCTAGCCTCTTTCGGAGTCTTCTGCCACTGATGCCGCACCTTCTGCGACCAGCTGATCGGACTTTTCCTCCCTCGACTCCGCTCCCGCACACTGCAATAAACATTCATTTATGTCACATTGGGAACCACTATACAGCGTTGAAACGTTAACCTAATTCAGCCACTATTGTTGCACTGAGCCGGCCGTGTTCTGATAAGAGTGTTTACATTTCTCTTTGGGGATTGCAGGTTGTAATTTAGGATGGCAAGTTTGACTTCGAGTTGAGATTCGAAAACACTTTATTCAGACTTTCTGAAATATAGTTATTGTATTGTTTTCTTTTTTTTAATTATTCTTACTTGGCCTATACCGTTTTCAGCTTGTTTTCAGATGTGAGAAGTAGAACTCGCGTCACTTCTTAACAAAACCAATTATTTTTATAATGTTTTTTGTTTCGTGTTAATACTGTTAATTTAACATGGATCACGTGGTGTAACGTGGCTCAGTGGTAAGAGCACTCTACCGGAAATAGAGGGGTCACAGGTTCGAGTCCTGTCTAGGGCTACAGACGATGATGGTTTATTTTTCCATTTTATTCGTTCTCTCTGTATCATATCGTTACAAATATGGCGTAGAACGTAAATAATAAATGTTACTAAAGATTCGTTCTGGATGTTGTTTTAGAGAAATGTTGTCTTACTGAGTAGTCGTCGTGTCATATCTTATTGTGTCTAATTCATGACCTTTTCAATATACATATTCAGACTACAGCGACTTTGTCCTTGAACGCGCCAGACGGCATTGTATTAGATAACACCGCAGACCATTATAAAATCTAATTTTGATAAGGTGACGACCATCGCTGATCGAACTTGACATTTGACTAGCGATTATACTTACATAATGATCTTCTGCTCGTCGGTTCTCTCCTCGTCCGACACGTCGACCCAATCGTCGCTCCGATCGCTCCTGTCGCTAACGCTCGTCTCGCTACTCGGCACTTGAAAAGCGACCTCCTGACCATTATAGCTCATCACAGACCTCTGCCCGTATATACTATTAGTCTTCTGCTCACTCGAAATCGTCGACTGACTAATATTGGATACGTTGTCGAACGACAACCGCTTGTGAACAGTAGATGCTAACTGCTTTCTCAGATTGTTTCTCAGTTTCACCATACTTGGGCTGTTCGGGATGCTTTCGTAGCAATGCGATAGGGAATTCGCGTCAGCGTGTTTGATTGTGTCGTAGATGTTCTCAGAATCGTTGTAGGTTGTATAGTCGGAGGCGTAGGAATGTCTTTTCCTATCCGTGGGACTGCTTTCTTTGGACTTGGGAGCTCTCGCGGGGATTCTTTCGTAAATTCGGTCGGTGCCAATCTTTTCGTAGCTGACTGTGGAAGTTCCGCTGACGGATTTGGAGACTTCATAGTTTTTGTTAGCTTTAGGTTGGTAGACCTGGTATTTTTCGGCTATCTGTATGCCGGAGCTTGAGGTGACACAGTAGGGTTTGATGGGCGACTTGCAGTATTCGTACCCGTCGTCACTGTCCCCATCGCCTCTGGTCCTCTCTTCTAACTGCGAGTCACACAGCTCGTAGCTATGCAGACTACTCTCGTCACCTTCAGGGTGCGATCTCATTTCCAAAAGACATTGATAAATATTTTCTCCCGTGTCTTCTTTTTTCTTCTCCGCCGGTTCTTCTTTAGGGATTTCAGGCAAGGGGCAGTTGATTTTTGATACTCGATCTAGCGTTCTAATAGGTATTACTACTACATTTTCAGCATCTCTTGGCTCCAAGATTTCATAGTCGTCTTCAACAACAGCCTCCTGTTTGGGCTTCATCGTAAATCCGACTAGAACCTCTTTGTTGTAAGCCTCAACCAAGTTGCTCTCAAAGTCTAAATTAGGGTCACTTTTAGCGTCAGTCCCAGTCTCTTCGTTACATTGCGAAATTGTTACTTCACTTGTTTGAGATTCTTCATTAGAAATGAAAACTTCTGGACATGATTCAACCGTCTCATTAAGGCTACAAGAATAAAAACCATAAGGGCTTTCTGACATCGATTTTTCAGAGTCTGAATAAAGTATGCTACTCTTTCTTCGCCAGAGGAAAGACTCGTTAGGAGTTATGCTATTATTAACATCTTGCACATTTTCTTCTTTTTTAGAATTTTCACTTATTTCAGGGGGTGCTATAATCTCTGGTTCTGTATTCATCAATGTCAAATAACTCTCGCTGACATCCTCTTGAATTATTTCAACGATTTTTAGAGGCAGTTTTTCGGAATGTATGTAATTAGTTTTATATTTATTTTTATCATAAATAGATTCTTTCCGCTTGAGATTTTCAACGACGGGAGTTTTTATGCTTACTGGTTTCGGAAGCAGTTCAGACTGAATAGGCTTTATAGTTTTGATTTTTGGAACACCATCTTTGACTACAATGTTTTTCGTTAAAACTAAAGTCGATTTCTTTTCAGGTACTTTCGGTTTTTCTCTAAGTAAAGGTTTTTGGGGTTTCGCAGGTTGCCTTTTTAGTGTGTTATTAGTTGAATTTGTTTGCGCAATGATCTCGCACTCAAATTTCTTAATAACATTTTTGACTACGTTGCTCTCCGTTGGTTTCCTTTCTTTAGGTGGTTCGACATCTTTACTGCTGTTCTTCTTGGGAGATCCGTCTACAGAATCGGATCCACTTTGTTCACTAGAATTCGAGAACTTTAACTTTTTTTTGGGGGATTTTGGAATTTTTGTATTATCAGATTTGGAGCGGAATATTACGCGTGATTTGTTTGACGAATTGTCAGACACTTGTTTGTCTATAGAGTCCATACTTGAGCATCTTCGTCTGCTATTTCTTTTCCTAGAGCCGCGTCGCTGGCGCACCAGTATTTTGATATTCGAGCTCGAAAGCGTCGAGGACGGCGTGGAGCTATTACTCGCAGAACCCAGAGACGCCTGCACATCTATGGCTTTAGCCAAGTCCATTGACTTTCTCGACCCTTTAACTGGTTCACTGACAACAAGGTCATTAAACTTTTTTGTTAATTCTGTAACTTTACTGCTTGGGATTGTTAATGTCTTCGCAGCTAGAGGAGGGCGTCGGTAAGAACTCCCGGCGTTCTTGATTTTAAAGCTGACCTTCCTTTGCTGTTGTTCCACGAGTTTCTTAATATTCGGCGATATTTCCTTTGGAACAACAGTTTCCTTGCTTTTGAATCGATTGACAGTTTGTTTGAAATCTTTGCCTCCGCCGGTGCTCCGTGAGTCTTCGCTCCCTGTTGTTATTGCAATCTGTGCGTAATGCAACGTAACTTCCTCTCTTTTGGTTTCATTTCTAGGCGGCACCGTTTGCGGATTTACTGTGGAGTTTAGGAACGCTTGCTTGGCATCGTTGATGGACTTCATTCTTTCGGATATCTGCGGCTGGACGGGCACCGAGTAGACGTATTTGCTGGAGTTGTTCTGATGGTTGTCCTTTATAGCCATGCTTGCGTCCGGTAGGATAAAGTTCATCAAGGCACTGATCCTGTTTTCTTTCCCGTCGTTAAGCTTGATCTGTGATATCAAGCTGTTCTTGGCTATGGCTTCGCCTTCCATTAGGCCGTTCAATAACATTTGTGTTGATGTCTCTGACTGCTTTTCTACGCCATCTGGAACAACAAAAGTGAATATTTGAATACATGGAACTATCGTTCTAGTCGATTGAGGTAAAGTCCCTCATGATAATAAAATGATAGTGTTGAAAGCTAACTCGCGTCTATAAACCTACTTTGTGTGTGGAAACAGATCGCAGTGGATTGTAGAACAAAAGTACGCGTTCTTTGCAAGATAAGTTTCCACAGTAACGGACTAACTGACGTTGGGATTGCTGGTATTATTGTCTCCGGCGCTCCCACGAGATTGCGATTACGATAGGTGGTACTTGTACTACATCATTTAGGAACTTTTTATAGGGCTTGCAAAATAGTCATTTGGAACATTCCAGTATCCTTTGTTGTTGGTTTATGATTATATTTTACGACTGCCAAGTTTATTTGAATGATAATAACAGTCGTTCCGTGACGCGTGATAGAGCATAAAGGAAACATATAAAGGAAACAATGCAGTGTAAAAAGCCATGCATGTTGGTATAAAATCTAACTAATATTTAAATCCGATGTTTTGACTGTTTTGATTAATATAAACTTTCAAACTCGTGTAGATCGGTTTATAACATCATAACTATTCATAGATGGCAGATGAGTTGGTTATTAATGAACGCTAAAAGCATGTTTTGAATATTTTCGCTCATTTGGTCGTTCGGTTGTACCTAGAGCATCAACCTCAAAGTTAATTGAGCAAACCGACATGACATGTAGGCAGGTACTAGGTAGGCACCGGCACGTGCAACAGGTATGATAACTTGACGAAACAAAAACAGATATCAGTAATACCTACCTTATACAATAAAGGTCTCTAAAGTTAATATGTGAAAAGAAGGAATCCCCTGCCAAAATGTTGATGCCAAATCCACAAAAGAACCGACAACAGTATTTTTTCTTTTTCAATTTATTTAGGACTGTAATATAATTGCTTTTCCAAATTATACTGCACGCCCTTAATTACAAGAAAGTCCCCTACCCAGCCCCATTTCTCAAGAATGCCACAAACATAGAGATGCCCTTAGGGCGTTTACGTGATGCTGAACAGTGTATAGATTCTGTATGTCAAATGAGTCGTGATCAGCTTTCACCGGGGAACCGTCAGAGCTTGATAAGGGAAGTAATTGACAGCGAAATTTTAGTCAACATTAGGGACATAACTATTGACTAAAATTTCGCTGTTAAATATGCTCTATTATAAAATGGGTAAAACAAAATATTAATATTTAATGCTCTTTATTATTATATCAACTAAAATGCCATTAAAAATCGTTTGTCTTTGTCAGTGACCTTTGTGTTCGTGAGAAAGCAACACAACACATTTTAAGTTAACAGAGGTTTGTAAAGTTTTAAGAATAAGGGTATAACCATTAATACCCTAATTCTTAAAACATACCTCCGTTGAAAGTTCCAGGTTTTGAGAATTAGGAGTATACTTACTTAGTAATGGAATACTAAAATACTTTTATTTTATTCATATAATACATACATATGTATTTACAACTTTTACTTAGTTTACATGTTTTTAGGTCAAATGTTGTATCCCTGTCAGATCAGATCAATGTAATCGCACCATCTTATTGTATTGGTTGTCATGCAGCCCATTTGAATCCCAGGAAGAGGTTTAAATGAACCACCCTATGCAAACTTTATGACCGTATTCATAATCGTTCAATAAACCGAATTTAGGTCAAATGTTGTATCCCTATCAGATCAGATCAATGTAATCGCACCATCTTATTGTATTGGTTGTCATGCAGCCCATTTGAATCCCAGGAAGAGGTTTAAATGAACCACCCTATGCAAACTTTATGACCGTATTCATAATCATTCAATAAACCGAATTTAGCTAACGTGCCGTTAAAATTCGTTTGTCTTTAAGTATACTGACACTGTTACTTTGTGTTCCATTCAACTGCTGTCTGTTGACATGGTAAGAAAGGGACAAACACATTTTATTTAACAGATGCATTTTATGTTTTACGGAAAAGGGGGCAAAACAGTTACGGAGTTTAGATTCACCTTGATAAACGCGCAAAAGTAAAGTCCGTACAGACAAACTCAAAAGATAGTTGTTCTATAGTGGTTTTAAGTAATGGTAAAATAAATAACATATCAAGGAAACTGATCTAAGGAATTCATACGGAAACATCAATGAGGGATGGTCTCGCCATTTGTATTATTCACTGGGAAAAAAACATTATATTGTATTTAATAATGAGTAATGTAATGAGTACCTATGCAATGTAATAACAATAACAACTAAATGCTAGGGAAACAGAGGACTGCAAAGTATTGTATGTGTAGAAACAGTAATATGGTTATATAATGTTTTGGCAGTTACGTTTCGAACTTTTTGTGAAAAAAAAGATCGAAACCAATGGTTTCAATGTTTCATTGAAAGTATTGTTTAATGTAGAGACAGACTTTGGAAGAAAATTGTTTTGTATATGTACTTCATGTAATGTATTTTGACAATACGGAAGCTTACATAACGATGAAAGTTTTGTACACAACTTCAGACGTCTGTTTCCTTCTAGATATTACAATACCACACACGTAATATCAAATTAAATGACCATTACCATACAATTATCGTACCGAATACGTGTCCAGTGTTTACAAATGTAACACCGTTGCACAACAAAATAAAGTGCACAGGGTAAACATTTATAGAAATACCGCTCACTTCAACCGGACGAACTGACCCCTCGCACATACTTTGTGAACCAGGATTGGGTTACTTCGACCCGTAAATTCATACATGACTATTGTTTCAGCCATGTCATATCTTGTGGGTTACCTAACCATGTAATACAAAGTTGTAACTTATTTACAAAGTAATATTTAAATGACACTCAAATACTCTCAATTCATGATATCTAAACCCCAGACACCCCACACCCACGATAGCCAATTACTGTCTAAAATACTGCTCTAATGGATGCAAAATAAGTAAGAGGATATCGAGAATTAACTAAGTGCGATTAGATATGTGATGTCCATTTAAGTTTTTTAATGTCCATGAATAGTTTTCACTAATTCAGATTGCATTAGTTAAGTAAGGTAAAACACGATATTATGTGCGCAAAGAAACGACACAACGCTATTTGACCACTTCTAAAATAGCGTGTACCAATTAAGTGGTATGGTACAAACCATGTGTGCTTATAAATCGAGTCGTAAAACGTTGTTTTTGGATGCAGTTTTTGACATATATATATAAAATAGTAGTTGACAGTATGGAAAGAATCGTCTGCGTCCCGCTTGTTCTGTGGCCCGCGCGTGCGCCGATTTCCGCTCGACTCGAGTATCATGGTCGGCATTATCACGCGATAAGTGACAAGATAGAGCGTCCGTCTTGTTCTTTTGAACGGTGCAGCCAGTAACGAACGCTCTATCTTGTCACTTATCGTGTGTAAGGCCGTCCATGCTACGGGGTCAGACCCCGTATCATTGTCGGCCTTATCACGCGATAAGTGACAAGATAGCGCGTCCGTCACTGGCTGACACCGTTCGATAGAACGAGACGGACGCTCTATCTTGTCACGTCACCTATCGCGTGATAAGGCCGACCATGATACGGGGTCAGGAAGGTGAGATCTAAATTTATTTATGGTTGTCAATCAGGAGCCGCTAACGCGCATATGAAATTGCAAGTGGAACTAATGCTGAGCCAGTGTCCGGTTCACTGCCGCAGAGACACACAACTTGTTTCATGTTTTATCTGTTTTCTGTTTTTTGATTATTTTATTGTTTAACACGTGTGTCCTGTGTGTTTGTGAATAAATGTATTTTTCTTTCTTTCTAACTTTCAGGAATTTAATTATTTAGTGAAATGTCATACTTTAATAATCTGAGACGCTGTCTGTTTTTTTTTTTAATTATGGGTATCTCTTTTTGTTTTCGTAAAAAATATTGAATGATACGAAAACAATGAACGTACTTATAAAAATAGACAACTAAATAACTCTAGATAGGAAATCCTCTAACATCGCAATTAAGGTTTTAAATATACACCGGCAATGATTTAATTAACATCATAAAACTAACAAGTTTAACCCCGACACGCTTTGATGTAAACGTTTTTCCGAAAGGCCACTCGGAAGCAAAGAGTATAAATATACGAGTATTTACGTACCGGAAGGCTAGGGATTGGAAAGATAAGTGACTATTAAAAGGACGTTAATTGTAAACAATAACATACTAGAGCAACTTACGGAACATTCCATCTCACGGAAAACGCCACACAAGTCCAGTGTGACCAACACAACGCCAATCAATAGGAGAAAACCTCGCGAACAATGAACTGGCACACAAACCCATATAGCCAATACAAAAGAACACATTCTAAATTCAAACAGCGATTACCGAAGGCCGAGAAAATTCCTAAACGTGTAAAGTGAAGCTTCATCGGTCCGTTCCTAACTGTACTGGTAACGGGACTGGCCGGTGGACGGATGAAAGAACATTATTTGCTATAATTGATCAATGAAACCACAAGGATTAATTGATCCAACGGGTTAATTGATGCGGTTAATGATTTGGGTTGGACAAAGAAGACATCTTAAATGAGGTTGACATAGATCGAAGTACAAATCTGTAAATAAATCGGTTCTTACAACTATAAGCCGAATAACGTCAAATTTACTATTGACCGCCACCGTAGGCCGCACCAGTGTGATTCAGGCCTTGTGGAGACAGTTTGGGTCTCGGAGACAGGATACTTCTTACCCCGATTATCAACTATTAAAGAGGTTGAAAACTGGGTTGGAAGTTTATAATTATGAGAATCCGATTCATGAGTTCTACGCAGATCAAGTCGCGGGCAATAGCTAGTTATAAATGAACATTTACCCCACCTCGGCAACAGGAGGGTTAGTTTTGTGTGTGTATTTAAAGTGACAAAAGAAGTGAAATTTTTCAAATAACCCAACTGCTTTTTCCAAATATTAAGCCTATGTCACTCCCAAGATTAAGAGGAATCCAACGACACCGCATATGTCAAAAGCCATCAAGCCGTTTGGAGTGTAGCCCGTGAAATAGAATTTACTTGTCCATATACATACATACATACATACGGTTGAAAAACATAACCTTTCTTCTGAGGCAGTCGGGCAATAAGCTACTTAATACTAGGGTCTCATATACATTGTCAAAAACAATTTCCCACTTAAGGCGATGCCTTGATTTGAGCCGAACACGCCCCCTAGACAGAGACACGCTGATGCCTTCCGCGCACGAGGAAAAGAGATGTAACACTCTTCGGGAATGGCTTTTTTGGACAAATTTCGATAAATACCTAACTTAGAGCCGAGTTATTTAAATTTCATAAAGTGAGATTTTAGATGAGATAAAATACTATAGTATTAACTTGATTGTGTCGTAAAATAATGTATCGTTTGAGGAGGCTGAGTAAAAAAAAAGAAATACAGACCCAACTTTGTATTTTTTTTCTATCGAGGAAATTTTAAGCAATCATGTATCGATCAAATCAGATAAACAATCATATACAGTCAAGAATCATATAGCTGAAAATCAGACCTTATTGTTTCTTAATCTAGTCAGAACGGCGTTTCAAAGCACGCGATAATTTCCAATGCACAGCCTTAACCACGCCTGCAAAAAGAGGTACTAGCTAAGGCGCTACTACTTCTTTGTGTATGCAAATAACTCTTTTGTGTATAGCTTTTTATGGCAGTGAAAAGCGAATGACCACTTAGTATGCTACCTGCGTATGTCTGGAATTACTAATAACAATAATATATGTTGTTTGACATCGACACCTTAGAAAATGACCCTAATTACTGGGACAAACATTCGTGAGTCCGCAATAAGTGGTTGTGTGTGTGTGCGAATGTTTGTATGTATAACATTTACTACTTAAATGAATATTTACAAAACCTTAAAACTAAACTTAGAAACTAAAAAAACATCTAGATAAGGCCCCCGCGGCATCGTGCCAAAGATGCTGGCAGCATTACCTCGCTGAATAATGCGGCAATACTAATGCGTTGAGCGAGGAAGTTACCAGCCCTTTGGTCAGCAGTTGTGTCGACGAGCTATTTTGAAATTACATTCACTTGACTTACAGGCAGGTGTACTAGTTTCACGAAGGTGTCAGTGCAATAGGTACAACCTACACTATACTACACCTACGGGTAAAATACAAATTGGAAGTTAAAGACAAATGGCCGTCATATCAGCATTTAGCGGAAATGCCGTTAAAATTTGTTTGGCTTTATCTGTCGCTTTGACATTTGTGTCCGTAAGAAAAGGATAAAACATATTTTGTTTAGACATCTTCAAGTTTTATGAGGGGAAAGAGTGGTGGGGATGGTGAGTGAATCGTTCGTTCGATGCGCCGCCATTATCCTCGACTATTATACTGAGGCTCTAGTTTAGTATAAGTTTTACCGAAACAAAACGTTATTTGCGTTTTAAGTCTCAATTTGTATGGGATTTGATAGCTAAACGCAAACGCGATCTTAACGTTTTGTTTCGGTAACACTTATACTAGAGCCTCTGATGAGGAGATGAGGTACAGAGACGTCTCAAAATCAGCAAGAAATTCTGATAATTATTAGTAAAGCAAGAAACGTCACTTATAATTAAAACTATGCGAGCGACTGGACAAGTCTCTGTTCAAGTCAAGCTTGTTAGCGTACCTAACAAAAAACTGGAAAATATTTATATTATTCGAGAATCTATTCAAATATGAACATTAAAATACAGCTTGATTAGCAGGACGTGATTGAAACAGATAATTCGAAAGTTAATGCGGAATAGGCACAAGAAAGTGAAAACAAATAGAACGCTCTAAAAGAATCGAAAAGAAGTACAGTCGACTAAACAGAGATTATTCTGTAATTTCACCTTATAACATGGCAATAAGGCGAAAAAAATTGAACAACTGTACAAGGAACACCAATGCGAGAGCGATTCGAACAAATGAAGTGAAATAATACCTACTATTTCCAAAGCACGATCGACATCTAAACGCAATCTATGTAATTTTGCTGCTTTTACGCTAATGGTATATATTAAACAGCAAATTAGAAAACTATCAAGTTGGCATCCGTTCAGTATTAACAATCGTGACATGACTGAAGAAATTGAGTATCACTACATAGTATAAATCGAAGTCGCTTCCCGCTGTCTGTCCCTATATATGCTTAGATATTTAAAGCTACGCAACGGATTTTGATGCGTTTTTTTTTAATAGATAGTGATTCAAGAGGAAGGTTTACATGTATAATATAGTACCGGTGCGAAGCCGGGGCGGGTCAGTAGTAATAATATAACGCAACTTAAAAAGCAGACTAAAGTATTATAATATAATGATAAATATTAAAGATTTAGCTAAGTAAGTAACATAGTAGGTAGGTACTTTAAGTAATGTTTTGTCTGAAATAAACATTTAAAATTTTAACTTTTTTTATGTCAGACATCGTACATTTTGTAGAAGTGTTAAAAACAAATATTTAAACATAGACTGCTTCTGGCGACGCTTTTTCTGCAAGTAGGCCTCAATGGATCTTTTTATAATATCAGAGTTTAGGTGCAGGCGACATGGACACATTAGCAACATTGATGCAATAGAATAGATAGACCAAAGCCGAGATCTTCCGAGAGATGTAACTATAATCTCCTTCGTTCATTTTCTTTGCAGTGTTGAAGTATTCATGCTATGAAATGGTAATCATCAATTGGTATGGAAAAACTCAATTGAAATGGTTAATTAAGGATAAAATTTACGTAACTAACGCAATTTAACCTTAAGATTTAAATTGTTTACCCATTTCGCTAACGTACACTGCAACGAAAGCAGTAATAATAACACCATCGTTCTACATATATATGGTTCTTGATGGTAAGGTCGCCAGAGGCCCAGGGCTCCCACGGACATCATTGCATTGCATTTGTCTGTCGCTGACTATAAAACGAATCGATAAATTGTGACTCTTCTGAAGTTGCAAGCGTGTAAGTCAAGTCATTTATCAATAATATTCTAAATATAACATGTCATCACATCATACTCATAATTCTTAACTTAAATGTTAATGCGTAAAAATCTTTGATGTCATTAAAAGAGTAGGTGAAAAGACTGAGAAGAAACGATTTTAATTTTCTTAAAACAATTGAGATACTACCCGCACGTATAGGCTAGGGTGTCTTCTTACCACCAGGCTGGCATGTTTGCCACCCTTGTTTTATTAAAACTAGTTATCAGCTCTGTGAGCAGTAGGACTTGCGAGCCTGTCTTTTTTTTAATGTTTTTGTTTATTTTATTTCGAAAAACTGAATCGACAATAATCTATATAAGTAATTACCTATTGAATCTGCGTGCAAAATTTCACGACAATCTGTTGAGAAATGCGACCTGTAGAGAACAGCCAGACATACGTTTTTTTTTTATCTAAGCTGAAACGAAGAGCTTCGCTTCTCTCGCTAATTCAAAAAAAGAAAACGCTAGTAATTTTATGATTTCCGGTAATTACGTTACGATGACAAATAGATTGTCGAAAGATTGTATAATTGTTGCAGTTAAGGTAAATAATTTTCTACAGTATACAGTGACAATCGCGTAACTACAATGACATTACATCTTTCGTACTATCGACAACACAGCTAAGTGACCATCGGTGCACCTTAAGTGCATTGTAATAAGGTTCTATATTAAACACAGGATGGTCAGTTAACAGTGTTGTCGTTTGTACTAGCGTAACCCATGTGCGTAAGTAATAGGGCATTATGAAGTTACCTACTTTCCTGGTTTTCGCAGTAAAACAGTGAAATAACTTGTATTTCATATGTGACAGTGTTTATAAATAGGTACCTACTATACTTTCCACAATTTATGAATATTTAACAGTAATATTAACCTCGTGGATGCTACATGGTGTCACAGAATTTGACAGCCAAGTCATGGCAGGGTTATATCCCTCTCAAGTCATGATAAATCAAATTATAAAGTACACGTGGAAAAAATCAGTAAGTACCTAGTAGGTACTTACTGATTTTTACCTACTACTACCTACTACTTATCACAAAAAAAACAGGCAGTATTTTACTAAACTCCAGTGGGTTTATTATTCTATGCCTATAAAAATCACTAGTTATACAAATATATGTTATGAATTATTTCTCAAATAAGAGAAACTCATGAAATACGTAGGCCGTAACCCGTCAACTTCTACCTTCTAAGTAATATGTAAATACTGTTAATTTACCAACGCTTTCACTTAGAATGGCCATAGTTAATAATTTATGGAATGATCATTACAATACTAATTTAGGAAACTTCTTAACAATCAATCCGAAGTCCTACTGGCGAGCTGGGCAGTTTGATGGTGACAAAAAAGAATGAAAAAGCGTAAAACTATCATTCTATTGAAGGTCAAAGCTATAACTAATGAATGACGTTCGTAGTAAGGCCGCAGATTTGGGTCGATTAAAAGTGAAATGTACCCTTGGCATCAAAAAACAAACTTACTGGATCAGTACTGGCTTAAACAGAAGTTGTTTTGTTATATATGTACACCCAATAATTAAACTTGAACGTGACTATTAATTTTGGAATTACAAAACGATCACATAAAAGCATTTTTTATTCAATATGTACCCTATATTGCCAGCCTTGGAGTAAGCCAATCGAGTTGCATATCCTTTTACCAAGTTCTCACTTTCGAAACGCCACACAACCGGTCTATATAAAAAAAACCATATCCCTATAATACTAGTGATTAACAACATTCCAAGCATATGGCTGTGCCTTAAGGATATTTTCGAAAAAAAAACTCAATGTCATGCTGTCGACAGCCATCGCTCCTTGTAACGAATTGTAATACCCAAGGACCGGGATGTCACGAACTGACACCAATTAAACGAATGACGTAAAGGTTTCAAATAAGTAATGATTTAATCATACATATCACTGCCATTAGTCCCTCAATGGCTAGTCAATGCAATACGCCGTCAACAAGAACAGTAGAGCACCCATTGTTTGAAAACATTATCTATCCATCATTTCGACATAACTAATGAGACTATTTTCTGACAACTGATAATGGTATAGAGTATTTGAAAAGAGATAAGATAATTTATTTTAAATGAAAGTATCACGATTATGCGTATCTGTAACTGGTTTGACCAAGTCGTTATAAGGTCAAAGGGAATCTATTAAACCGCATTTCACGAAACGTCTGACTTATAAAAAAATATAAAATACATACCCACGAGTATATTACAATAAAAGAGAAGAATTATAACGTAGTTTGCTTGAACAGTCTTCTATATACAAACAAGAAGTCTCCTTGGTGCTAAAACGTATTTCAATACCGGCCGGTATTATGTTTCATAAAACTAATGAGGCTATAAAAATATTCCATACCTGAGACAAGTTGCAGGTTTCCGAGGTTTTAATAATGCTTTAACCACAAGCGACGCGAAGCCGCGGGAACAGGTTAACGTTTGAATACAAAGAGAGGAAGTGGCGCGAAACTACCAATCCGATTACCATAGAATTGGCAATGGTACCTCAAGTTGTCACCTTCGCAAAAGTCGATGCGCGCCTCGGGGCGGCGTCAAGATCCTTTTGCGACATACTGTCTCATTGTCTCCATTGTCTTACAATTAAGGAGACCTATACTGGTCGTGCCAGGTGCTAACTACACTAGTAATCTCTAGATATTGCTAGGAATGAACCGACTAATCTATACGTATTACTGAAAGACACAAGAATTAAAACTAAAAGATAAAAAAGTACAGAGGCTCTAGTATAAGTTTTACCGAAACAAAACGTTACGATCGCGTTTGCGTTTTACCCTCAATTTGAATGGGATTTGACAGGTAAACGCAAACGCGGTCGTAACGTTTTGTTTCAGTAAAACTTATACTAGAGCCTCTGAACATCTGCTCTAACAGAATCTACGAGTATGTTAAGTGAGGTGCATGCAGTGGCGTGCACGTGCATAGGGTTTTTAGTTAGGGTAGGTAGATTTTATTTGAGGAGACCTATCAACTATGTGGGGACGAACAAGTTGTGTTTAGCAGTGCACGTGTAAAGTAATATTATTAGCACTTACCAAGCCTAAGGCTATTTTGACTTTCTACAAAGTGGGTCTCCCCGTCAGCGTGCGTTGTGTTAGTGATACTATACATGAAATTGACGAGTAATATCACCCCGAGTTTGAGCTAATTGCAACTGTGGCATACACCTACCTATATTAACTACCTAATTATCGAACGATAATTTGCTAAATTCACCGCAAGTTAACTTCCGCAAACACACTAGGTCATGCATGTATGTATATGTTAGCGATATGCTTAAGGAAATGCCTTAAATAGTCTTCAAACTTCAAGGCCCCTCAATGCAAAACTTATGTTTTTTATTGAATATCATATAATTACACCAAAAACGAAGTCATAATGGCTGAAAGTATCTTAGTTATAACGTTAGCTGATGTGGAAAGGTTTCTAAAAGAAGTCGCGGGCAAATCCTATTAGATGCCTATGTGGGCTATGTGCCTCTGCCATGGCACCTACGGCGTCAATTCAGAATTGTGTCTGTATAATTCACCTACACAATGGCCTGTTTTATATACATGAAGCTACAATAAGGAAATGTTTGAAAATATTAGTAAAGAAAACGATAATGTGTAAACTTGAACATTGACTTTTGTAAACATAACATTATTAACCTATTTACTTATAACCGACGTAATTAATATGTGTAATCGGTATTGACGTACCAAACTAGTTTGAATCATTATTAGGGTGGTTTTACCAAGTAATAAAAAGGATAGCTTTTTGGAAAAATCCGAAGTTTTAATACCAAGGATTGCTTATTACAGTTTGAATGCAGAATTTGGAAATAAGGTCAAAATACCCAATGCCATTAGTGATGTGAAAGTGATGCGAAGGGTAAAACGAAACAGCAGGTATAATCCCAGTTAATCCCTCTAATGAGTTCCGAAAGGAACACCAAGGCCAGCAGACAAAAAGACCGGACGAACTGTCAGCGTATAATGGGTATTGTGTTGTAGACAATAGATAGGTCCTGTGGCAATGCCTCGTTAAACAATTCCTTAAAAAAGTTTACATGAGAATATTTATGTTCGTTGAAGCAGATTTCACCGATCGTCTGGCGCGTGGTAATGAATATTTACCGAAGCGTAATTGATTAAGGAGATCGTATCGGATTGTATTTAGTTATGCATTTTTTTAATTATCCATGGCTAAGCAGAACATTTTAAATAACACGCACACAGAAATATAGGACCAATAAATAAATTTGAGGTTAAACAACAAAGGTGGAACAGGTCATTAGGAAAAATATGCTTTATGTAAGCATAATATTTGAACGATATTAGCACGTACGTGATGTACTTTTCTTTTAAACTAGTTAACATTTGCAGCGGTAGCATATTATTAATTACACTGCATAGGTACATGATGAATACACAAACGCAATTCAAATGAAACATAAGTAAAATATGAAGCTGAGCAACAAAGTAGAAGCAATTTACATACGGCAGCTACATGAACACATTAATTTCAGTTTTAATAACGCACAAGATGCCAGTATACATAGCTACTCAGATAATTCTGTAACGGACTTAATTAAAATCTAAGAAACAAAAGAGCACAGAAACAAAGTCCAACCACCCTGGCCACGTCACGGCGCTAAGGCATTGCATCTGCTGGATTACTTCATATTATTAACAGCTCGTAATTGCAGCCAGTGGCGCGGATAGCCGACCTTAATAACGGAGCGTTGCACATGTGTTATACCTACTCGTACTAGCAGCTTTGTGCAAGTTTTAGCTTAATCCATTATTCGACGCCGCTCGCCAATGTTGCCATGCATGCGTCAGACACGGGCTGCCATGCTCGTTTTTTTCAATGGGTTTAATTTAAACCCTACATCTGCTAGTGTATCAGATATCCCACTTATATTATAAATGCGAAAGTTAAGATGTTTGGATGTTTGTTACTCAATCACGCTTAAACGGCTGAACCGATTTGAATGGAATTTTGCACGAAGATAGTTTATAGCCTGGATTAAAATATAGGATAGTTTTTATCCCGAGTCCACGCAGACGAAGTCGCGGGCGGAAGCTAGTATTTTTATATATGTCAATTAACATTATCTAAAGTATATACAAGATTGATGATAACGAACATTAACTAAATTAAATTAAAACTAAGTTAAATCTAAAAAAAGGCCCTCGAGGCATTGTACCGAGGATGCTGGCGGCATTTCCTCGCTGAATTTCAATGCTGATGCATTGCGCGAGAAAGCCGCCAGCTCTTCGGTCACCAAGTTACGTCAACCAGACGTTTCTATTGTTTAATATATTAACATTATAATTATGTAAAGGAGGAGATTTTTTGAGTTTGTAGCTTTGCAAGATTGTATGTTGTATTGGAGGCAATCTCCGAAAATATTATATCTTAGAACTGGACAGAAACGGATTGGACAGGGAAGCCTGGCGGTCTTTATTGTCGGAGGCCAAGCTCCACTTTGGGTCGCTGCGTCACAGCAATAAGTAAGGCTGCTCACGCACTACGATTTTTTGTCGTGCGATAATCGCGTCGCAAAAATCCAACGTATGTGTTTATATTTCAGTGCGCGCATATGACAATGCGCACTGACAAATAAACACATAAAAAATCGTAGTGCGCTCTTGGCCTAAGTAAGAATGGATCTCCCGGATGGCCGACCGTATATAAAAAATAATAACCGTGATGAGTGCACTACTAAAGCGAGGTAGGTAATTTAAAACTTATGACTGCGTGTGTTTAATCGGCCGATGCAGTTAGATAAATAATGCAGCACTTTTGTGGCTCCTCTGTGAAATCAATAATGATACCTATAATATAGTAGTCAAAAACAATAGCTTGCTTCGATTAAAGTTGTAGATTACATTGAAAACGTTTCGTACCTCAATTTTTAGGGTTCCGTACCTCAAAGGGAAAAAAACGGGACCCTCATAGGATCACTTTGTTGTCCGTCTGTCTGTCAAAATTAGGGTTTGCAAGATCCGCCAATATTTCGGATCCGGATATTTCGTATATTTAAATAGAACGGATCCGGATATCCGGATTTTTCGGATAAAACGGATCCACAAGGTTATTTTTGGTATTAAGTAGGAATTGTAAGGCCAAAATAAGAAAAAACTAAAAATGGCTATACCACCGCATTTATATACCTGAAAGATTTTAAATAGATACGCATTCCCGAGGTCATAAGGGGTATAAAACTTTATTTTGTTTCAACTTTTAACTTACGACTACAAACGAACTAGCAAAGTTAGTTCAGTCATTGAAAGCTGTCACTTGAACAAGTACAACCAGGTCGCGTTAACTCCGTACCTGGTGCTCGCACATACATTTCAATGATCTCTATGTATACAGTTAATTCGATAGGGTTGTAAAAGAAATTGACATGATGACTCGGACGCCTTACTCAATAATCGATTGGAAGAAGAGCCAACACGGAAATCGTGAAAATCAAGGGAAGAGGTGTTTGTTTAGTAAGGGACATTCCATTAGGCTAATAAGACTAGGTATGTCTAGATATGGCAAAACCGGTGAACTATATATCGCTATATAGTTTACCACTATTCTTATTTTACATGATCATATTATAAGTCAAGACCATAATACTAAAAAAAATATTACAATTATAAAACGTAGGTATTGTTGCTGCATTTACTATTTATTTCCTGTGTCAAATCAAAGACTACAATGTGTCAAATATACTTCTTAAATATTTCTTTAGGTACATCTCAACTAACTCTTTAGTAAGTAGTGGGTACATATAGTCTAAGTAATATTGGATTTATATAATTACTTAGTGCCTACGGTGGATTAGTGCATTTAAATCAACGCCAACTTTCGACATCAAATTCCGCAATGTTGTGACTAATAAATTAAAAACAAAAATAATCTGATCTGGGATGAAGAAGTGGCGAATAAAATCAGAGATTTAGAAGGATCTACATTATATCATTCCGTTTTTAGCGTGGACTCGGTACAAACTTCATGTTGTAGCGGTATTTTCGGTTATCATGGTTGTATTTTAAGGATCCGTAATATCCGAAAAATCCGGATCTGAAATTTGGCGGATATCCGGATTGCAAACCCTAGTCAAGATCATATATCTCGGAAACTCGTGGAGGTATCGAGTAGAAAATCAAACCATATACTCAGGTTTACATAGTCCCTTGAAGGGCTTGAAGTTATGAAAAAAACAAACTTCAAAGTTTACGTAACAAAAGACTCGACACTCTCAAAGAATCAAAATGTATGAAATTTGGCAAGTAATATCGTCTTATACTACGAGTCTAATAACACTGAGGCTCTTGACCAATAACGACTGGCCAATTGATCAGTGTTGCCACTTTTGAGCTTAGCCCTTGTACGCGGTTGGACAAAACATATGAAACCGCAAACGCAAAATCTCTACGCACTAAGCGGTTGGCCGCTTATAATAAATAAATGAAAATAAATAAAATAAAATGCATTTATTTCGGACCATTAAAAAATCCATATCTTGTTAGTAACAATTTGGTACTTAAATAAATATATTAGTTCTATGCCTACAACTTAAATGATGAGAGGACCAGTGCTTAACTAAATTGCTGTCCCATCTATCGGCTACGACTGTCAGGAGACTGTGGCGGCTGCCGCGAACCCTACAGAGCGTCGCGGCGCAGCGCTTGCGCAGCGTCGCATGAAACCCGTCTACATGCGCGTCCGCAAACATGCCCGACGCGCTGCAGTACCGCGGCAGTCGCAACAGCACCCTGAACGCGTCATTATATTGTACACGCAAGGCAAAGCTTAGTGCGTAGAGGTTTTGCGTTTGCGGTTTCATATGTTTTGCCCAACCGCGCGGCAAGCAGCTTAGTGCGTACAAGGGCTTAGACTTGTAAAATTGTAGGTAACTCGTATTTTCTGTATAACGGACCGCAGGAGTCAGGAGGTAGTTTATACGAGTATATTGCAATTGTACCCGTTGTTGTGTGTGGTTCCGTGAGGGACCAACAGAGCTGGCTGAAAATCAGCGCTGTAGGTCTCTTACACCTCAGCCCAGCATAATGCTGAGCCAGTGCCCGGTTCCCTGCCGCAGAGAATCACTTTTCATGTTTTATTTGTTTTTATTTTATTGTTTTATATGTGCGTTCTTTTGTGTTTGTATCTTTCTTTCTTTCACGAAATTACAGACCTAGCCAAAGGAAACCCTGAGCTCGTGAAAAGATACGAGAAGTCGATTTAAATTGTTTGTGATAATAAGGTCAGTTGAATCAGTCGGTTGGAAGGTTCATCGATTAAATATGACACGTTAAACGTATTGACTAACTAGATATTATATGCCTGGGGCATTTAAAAAAAATTGTGTACCCAAGTAGTGTAAGTGTTAAACAAAAATAACTCAGTGTCAGTTTTGTGACGACAATTAAGTATTCAGTTGTATAAAAGTTAACTTTTTATTTTCAATTTATACATGATATGCCAAATCACGTTACTTAAATGTGAAACTAGTTCATTTTCGCATATTCTTTATGCTTAATTTTTGTCACAAAACTGTTATTTTTTTTAAGAACTTACGCTAATTGGGTACTTACACTTTTTTTTTAAATGCCCAGTTATACCAATAGCCAAAAGGAAAATGTCATCCATTTCTCATACGGAAACCAACAAGTATATACCAACCCCCAAGTGATGACGACCCCATAATGTCATTTGCTTATGGACTAATCGTATTGAAAGTACTGAATCATTGTTTGTTATGATAAAGAGATAACAGTGTGGACTGAAAATAATCAGCTTAGAATCCGGAAACTCACAGCATGTGTGTACAAAGCAAGAGTAAAGTCCTAAGTTGAAAGTTGCTTTCAAAAGTAACGCATTTTTTTAAAGAATATGGCACTTCCGTTGAGTTACTCGTATTGGGCACTCTAAGAATTACTTTTCAATATGCTCTGTATTCGATTGAATCTGTAAGCGATCAATTTTTATGCACAATAAGAACCAATTACGCGCGCGACCACACACGAAATTGAATCAATAACCATTCCATGCAGTGACATGACATGATACAAAAAGTTAATGGACTTTCTCCGATATTTATAACACTTTATACGCTTAATTTGAGTAATTACGCTTACATCATAAACGTATAAAAAATAAATACCTGTAACTCAGTTGGGAAATCCGAAATCACTGCACTACACAGACATTTCACTTTCACACTGAACATCGTGCCACTGATGATTAATAGTGTTATTATTAGGTTATTATAAGCGTTGTCTCTGCGGGTGGTGAAACATAATGTAAATATAAACTGTATCTAAAAACTAAACAAGTGAACGTGAGGCGTCCGCGCTTACGTGCATCCACTGCGGATCTGACGCTACCGGCGCTGGACTGACGTGACCCAGTTGGCGGTTGGAATGCCAAGGGCTACCTGCTTAATCTCCTATTGAAAGAAAGTTAATCCGAATATTTATGGTTCATTCAACTACTTCAATTTGTCAAGAATCTGATAGAAGACAATGAAAGATAGTAACTAATAGTGAAGCGACTGATTTGTGAAGTGAGAGACCATGGTTGCGGTCGGGTCAATTTAGAAAAAGAACTTTCGTAAACAATTGTATCTAATGTGTGAAGTACGTACGATTACAAATGTTAATCCAGTGCAAATATTCCTACCAGCGTCATCATAAGTTTAGAAATATGTAACGAACAAAAAAAATCCCCTAGAAGTCATCAATGTAATAAAAACTTGCTTGCGATTATTAAATGAGAATCCAAAAAAAGATTGGCATAATGCAGTTGAAACTAAATTTATACAACTAATGAGCATAAGTATTACGGGATATACCCGATAGATCCCCGTAAATTAGGTGCCTACACAATTACCACGCATTTTAGAAAACAACACATGCAGTCATTAAAACCACAATAAATGGGTGATAAACTCGGCCTGCCGTAGTTAAAGAACAATGCAAACAATATAACAAGCCACGTCAGAAAGAGATTCAAAAAAAAATCAGCAGGTTCTTGAAAAGATTTCGCTGTCCACTACAAATCAAACTTAGCGCTTGTAAGCAAGCTTTAGTGGGTCCACCAGATGGGAGCTAATGTTAAATACTTTAGAGCCACAGTGCCTACGAAGCCGCAGGAATCGAGTTCTTTTTTTTTATGATATAGGAGGCAAACGAGCAGTCGAATCACCTGATGGTAAGCGATAATCGACACCCATGGACACTTACAACACCAGAAGAGTTGTAGGTGCGTTGCCGGCCTTTAAGATGGGAGTACGCTCTTTTCTTGAAGGCTTGAAATTCGAATCCCGGTAAGGGCATTTACTTGTGTGATGAGCATGAATTTGTTCTTGAGCCATGGATGTTTTCTATGTATTTATTTATCTATATAAGTATATATATCGTCGTCTAGTACCCATAGTAAAAGTTTTGCTTAGTTTGGGACTAGGTCGATTTGTGTAAGATTGTCCCCAAATATTTTTATTTATTTATTTACAGTGCATTATATCCATTTGAACGTTTATGCAATTTTGGGCTGGAAGACAGCATTGTTATTCTACTGATTGTCAAGACAATCAGTAGAATAATAATGCTGTGTAAAGCAAAGCAAATAGACTCTCTAGCTCTCGGGCAGCCATCACGAAGGTTACTTTACTCCAAATCCAAATGATCGATGGCTTAGTACACTTCGTCCGACGCCGACGCCCACTGTTGACCTCAACATTCTCAACATGTCTCTCAATACGATCCACTTGCGAACGACATACTTATGTGGACCATCGTTTCTGCATTCTTTAGTTGCTATTTCCTATGCGTCCTATGAAACTTGGAATTTCGTTGCATGACTTCAAGTTCTACTGCTTATTCACCACTACAGCTTTGTGGAGATAAATAAATCATCATATGTCACATCGGATATAAACAAAAACGTTGTTTACGTTGTCTCCCGCACAACATACATACTTACATTATTATTGGTCGACTATCCGTGCCAGTTTCCTTTGGTTTTTAATTACCTTCAACGACATTTATAACAGCAATTACAACGTAGTTCAAAACAAAACCGCAACAATATTATACAGCTTGTCAAACATCTTTTTATACAGCTATAATGTCTTCTTGTTTGGGTAATAACGAACGGTCTGCTGACGAGTAGTATATAAAGTGTTGTTGTTCTCGGCCTTTCTTTACCTTCGATTGCTCCGTCTTTTACTTCTGTTGTTTCTATATTTAGTATTTCCGTAAATGTGGCCAAAATATGCTCTCCTTACGAGATCCATTTCCTTCTTTTTTTTCAAATCTGTATATTAATAGATATCTGTCGGGTGTTTCACGAGATAATCTAGGTAATATCGCCTATAAACACGTCTCTTTAGGATGGTTCTAACATTTAGTTTAAACGACACACCTGGTATTTTGATGTCACAGTTTCGACCAAAACTAAAGAACAAGCAATTTATAAAATACTAGCTGATGCCCGCGGCTTCGCCCGCGTGGTTATAAGAAAATGTAACATATTGAATTTTCCCGTGGGAATTAGATGTTTTCCCGCTGGAAAAAGTAGCCTATGTCACTCTCCAGCCTTTAAACTATCTCCATACAAAAAACACATTAATACGACGCTCCGTTGCGACGTGAAAGGAGGACACACAAACAAACACACTTTCGCATTTATGATATTAGTAAGGATTATTAACTAGCTTAATTACGATGATATAAAGGTGGAGTATGTAACTAAAGAACAATTGCTTGAACGGTGCCGCGCGGCGGCAGGCGCGGCAGTATGTGGGTCACTATAACGTACAAACTACCACGTTGTTCACATCGGTTACTATTGTAATAAGATACAATTCACACCATCACCCAGAGGGAAAACTAAACCTTACATTGGGATTAGATCGGTTTCCTCACGATATTTTCCTTCACCAAAAAGTCACTGTTCAAACGGTACCTAACTGATCAAATGATATTTCGTACATAAGTTTTGAAAAAACCATTGATAGCCGGGGTTCCAACGCGCGACCTCCCAGACTGAAAGTCGCGCGCCTTACCGCTCAACTAATAGCTCCATTCGAAAATAAAAATTACTAAAAATGTTATTTAAACAATCAGATAATTTATTAACGACATATTCAAGTCATAAGGGTGATTATAGTAAATATAATGATATAGAATTACGTTATCTCCCAAGGCCACCCCGTTATTTGCTGACCTGTTAACGTAACACAGCGTTCATCGTTCTCAGGCATGCAATCAGCTGTACAAAACCATTATCGATAGCCGTTCACAATACGCATTCTTCGCTGGTGAAGTAATATTTGAACGAGCGCAGGTTGTAGAGTATAGTTTTGTGTTCGTGATCGTCTTTATTGTAATGCTATGTTGATTTGTTTTTTTAGGTCGGCAACCAGCAGAATGCTAGTAGTGTTGAGATAATATGAGCAACGTCTTAATGCCTCTTGCGTAAGCACCTAAGCAATAAGTACATATGTGTGATCACGAAGCACTGATTTTGAGATGAGATTGGTAACGAATTGATATGTTATATTTGTAGCAATAGAGAACCCCTGCATAACAGCCCGGGCGTGTTTAGATGCGTGTCGTGTATGAACATAACACAACAACACCTACTACTGTGCAACATAGTCTGTAGGGGAGGATATTTAGAGTTTCTCTCTGTTATCAGCACGTCTATCATGAGACGATTTTTTCTCGCACTATACCTCTTGTTCTAAGTGTTCTGTACTAAGAGAGAGACTGATACCGCGAGAAAAATCGAGAGCTCGCGTGCCGTCTTGTGATAGCCGTGCTCTCTTTCAGAATCTTTCAAAATCAGAATGACCAGAACATCCCCTTCAGTCAATTAAATTTTTTCAAGTAGGGCGTTATAAATAGACCACATACTGCCTACCCACGCTGCGCTTTCCGGTACGTGTTCGCCACTCGAGAAACTTTCCACCCCAACGGATGGCCGTTGACCAATGGTGGTTCGACGTGCAATGTGTGCCCACTAAACGAAACAGTTAATTAAGCGAATGATAATAAAGATGCACGGGTCCCAACACGAGTGGGGAAAACCGCGAATGCAGCTACGTTCAATTAACGAGATTGGGGAACCCTGCTAACCAGCTTCTTTTAAATATCTTCGCTTTTTTTATCAAATACGCCATCATTTTTCAATTGCCACTTATTAATTTTATCACTGGTGAATGCAATTTAGCGCTACATCTTCTTGACAGCACATCATCAATCTTCATCCTTGCGCAAATCTTTGATGTTCTCTCTATCAAGGCGGCTGTCTGCTTCACATTATGAGTATGAGAAAGAGACAGGTGTCGATGCGATTAAGTCAATCATTCATTCGATTAAAAGATAGTCAGGTTGACTGAACCATCAATAGTTTCTAATACCTGTCGAAATTTCAATTGTTACTTAATCGTTTGGTTAAGAGTCTATCAGTCAGTCAAGTCCAAAAGAGCCATCCGTGATGTTGTTCATCTCAAGTACATGACACTGTATCTGTAATTGAAGTCGATTATATGTTGTATATTTTCACCAAATTCGCACAAAGTAAGGTGGTGTATGTAAATATACAATACCTGGAAAAATCGTTACGGCAACTTGTACGGCCCAATTCCAGAACATTTTGACGTATTGAAAGGATATGCGAATCATTCATGCACGTCCTTCGGGGGCGCTCGGTACCGCGAAACATAAACGACATTCGTTCGTGTTCATCCCTCTCTGTCCCTCAAATAAGCAAGTGTGATAGAAAGGTTTCGTTTTCGCGATGTGGTAGGGCCTATTCCTTAGCGCATAGTCAAGTGTGTGTGAGCGCGACGTAGTGACAACGAAATATAATTGGAATTAACTGGCCGGGACAATCGGACGGTGATGAAGAATAGTTTGCGAGCACTTTGTTCGTTCATATATAAAGATGGCAACTGCATAGCAAAAGCCATTTTCAGTGCTTATGGATAGGGGGGCTCACAAGCGGGGATTGCTTAGGGCATCAAGTACCCGTCGAACGATATTAATAAAAAAATAAAAATAAAACAGATTCCTTACATCCATAGATAACTACATTCGTAAACTAATATTAATATTAACGGCAACTTAAACTACTTATTTCTCAGGTCTTAACACATGAAGGTCGGTGTATCGGCGGAATATATCCGAGTCCCACCTCTCTGCTACCATTCTCAAGATGCTATTGGAGCTCCCCTTCGTCTGCATCACCACAGATGCCATCTTCTTCCGTACTATGGCATAAAAGTCCTCTACGCTAGCATCGGCAAATACAGGTTGATTTTTTAATGTATCCAAATTTTTTGTAGGCATTTGGTCTCACTAATAGACTCCATTTTTGAAAAAAAAAACTGGTAGGTATTTCTTTTTATTATAAATTGTCTATGCCAAAAGAATTATCCGTACAGCGTGGTTACTCGGGATTCAGTGCCGCGTGGAGCGGGGGCGGGGGAGGGGGAGGAGTGCCGTGTTAACCCTTACTACCCGCGGAGGTGTCCGCGCGGTAAGGTTTTTTGGGATAACTCTAAGCAGCAATTACTAAAAATTTTAGTACTGAATGATATGAAACAAAAAAACACGTATTTTATAATTTTTGCTGAAGAATCTTATACTTGAATTTGGACACTCATTAAAAATTCACGCTGTATGTCAAAATACCATTAAGAATATAATTCCATAAGTGTCATACGTAGGTTGAAAATCCTATTGTCACACCGTGTCAATAGGGCGCTCAACGGGTTCCGGCGCTGTCAATTTTCAATCAAGTCATTTCGGTACTTCATGTAACTCTAGCACGTGAATATTAGATTACTATTTAGGAAGCCGGACGATTTTAGTTTCTATAAGGTTTCCTTCCGCGTCGCAGCCGTAATCGTAAACGATTATAAGGATTCCATATCCGATATCGGATCGAATCAGACGTATCAATTGCGAGATGTAAACGAGATGAGAAAGTGCAAGGTATGTCGTTTCCGATGAAGTAAGAGTTAAATAACATGTGTAAGTAAGTGTAATTGCAGAGGAGGTTCTTTTTTAAGATCGGGTGTCGTGATATCGTTGGATACTTCAATATTATATTCAGATATGATCTAGCATAGTGAAGTGTTTTTATTTTTATAACGGCCTTCCAGTTGGAGTAGTAGGAAGAATTACCTCGATAGAAGTAAAAAAGGATTGCCATTTACGAAATTGTAATCATGACTTCTGAATTATAAGTACAGTCAAGTGTAAAAATGTGGGGACGTCCCATCGCTCGTATGTCAGCGCATTAACGTTTCGTTACCAACATATTTACGAGAGGATTAAATTGATTCATATTTTTGCACTTGATTGTACTGGATTTGTGAAGCCAGACCGTAACGCGAATATAAAAGTCACTAGAAAATTCTAAACCGAACATTAAGTCTCTTTTCAGTAGTTGGTCAAAGGAGAGAAAAGCAGAAAACACCGATTACCTTTTGAGTAAACGTTATGACTCGCCGGAAGGAAAACTGCACAATGTTTATAACCAGACGTTGGTCGATACCGGACCGGGGACACCTGTATCCATCTGTGAGAACTTCCCTATTATAATTGACCCCAAAGTTCGAAACAACCGTGCGTGGTCGGATGTCAGTCTTTGGGCTCTTCCTCATTGGACGAAATGCGGATGCGATGCAGTATCAGTAAGCTGTACCGAGTTAGTACAGATTCTTTACTGCTCGCCTACATTTCAATGAGTGCTTTCTGATTTTAGAGGGATGCGCGGAAAGGCGGCGGTACTCATTCGTATAGCTCCGCTTCCGTGCAATATAATACTAAGTACTCCACCAATATTATACTGACAGTACTCCGACAAGTGATGACCGCTTTAGCCTAGTTGGTAGTTACCCTGCCTACGAAGCAAGCGGTACCGTATACATACATACATACATACAGAGTCATGGATGTTTTCAATGTATTTAATTATTTATTTATCTATATAAGTACTTATGTTTATCGTCGTCTAGTACCCATAGTACAAGCTTTGCTTAGTTTTGGACTAGGTCGATTTGTGTAAGATTGTCCGAAAATATTTATTATTATTATTTTATTAATTGTTTTTTTAATTATTGCGACGTCTTTCATTGTAGAAAATACCGCATACACATTCCAACTCGCCAAATCAGGAAGCGGTTTATACTTTGGTCTCCAACGAAAAGGCCGGCAAGCTTGTTTTGCCGCACAGCCCCGCTATTATGTAACATGTTTTAAGCACACCTCAACGCTCACCCACAAATATATCTTGATGCCGCGATTCGTAGTAACTAAGCGTAGGTAGAGGTCTAGTTGCGTTAGGCGTGACGGGTGGGGTGGGGTGGGGTGGGGCGCATGAGCGCGTAAGGAACAGCTCAGCTGTAAAAGGCTATACGATGTTACAGGGAAAGTGGCTGAAGGGTGAATGGACGCTGCACCTGTAGACAGTGCACTTTAGCTGGGCGGAGTTCATTGGATGCTTGTAATTTGTGGGGCTAGTATGGCAGTTTGTGTTGTTTGTCACGGGACAAATATATAACTTGTCAGGTTTAGAACTTTCTGGGTGAGAGAAAAACAGGCGAGTGAGGGGTAGCGCATGGAAAGCCCTCAAATTAAACAACGCAACGCAACGTATCCACAAATCAAAAAAGGTGCAGTAGCGCACTCGTGATTATTTTGGAGTCGCAAGCGTTCAGAGGTAAGAGTGTCTGCTTACCATCAGGTAGGCCGTGTGCTTGTTTGCGACGAACAGGCAAGCCTGCTTGATATATAAAGAAAGACGCCTAGTCGAGCTAAGTTCATATAATTCAGGAATTTACCGTAATGGCCGCTCCACACAATAGGCCATCCTGACCCATCATACAGGATACAGGACGCAACTATGCGTTAAAGGGAGTAAGACATATTTATGTCTCGTTCTACCGCATAGCAGCGTCCTGTATGATGGGTCAGGATTGTATGGAGCGACCTTAAAAGGGTGAGGACCACATTTTTGGCCAGTAGTTAGCCAGGTTAGTCGGTAATTAGCCATACAAACTGAAGAAGGTGAATATAGATCCGTTGTGACATAAAATTTACCATAGATTTGTATGTCACAACGGAAAACTTTCATAACAAATACAGAAGTTAGAGGGTTTGGTCCCTTTTCAGTAATTTGAAGGACAATTTCTCCCAACAGGTTGAGTTCGGGCAGCTAAAAAAAAGGTGTCTGTTATTTAAGACTACTCTATAACATATAAAAATAAATCAAATCGAATCCGGTCAATTGGGTACCTTTCCTTGTATTAAGAAGAATAAACGATATAAGGGAAAGTGTCCGTAAGATACCTACCAGGAGAGACCCCGTATTAATACACTCACCGGCAATAAATTTAGCCCAAATTAGAAAAATGCATTTAATTATTTAAAACATTATTTAATCTATTCAATTTATAGTTTGAAATCACGAAAAATTTTTGGGCCAAATTTTCTGCCGGTCATTGTAAATAGTAATTTATAGGGCTAGCACTAGATAAGGCCGTTTTCACTCGACAAATAATAAAACTACACCTTTCTGTTCAGGTGCGAGGATTTGTAGCGTGAGCGTGACTAACGAAATCCAAGCCAGAGCCTGTTTATCTTTCGCGTGTAATTTCTCCTTTAAAAATCTTTCGCGTCCAAGTTGAAATTGGAGATGTCGCGGTACTCAAATTTTATGCACGTATTTACGAGTATGTTAGGTAAACTTCCTAATGTTTGACAAATTAATAAATAGTTGACACCGATTGTTTGCCAGTATTGTCATGATAGGTTTGAAAGTATCAAGTATTGGACAAGTGTCGAGCACTGCAACGTTAGGTATATATTAGGGGACAATCTTACACAAATCGACCTAGTCCCAAACTAAGCAAAGCTTGTACTATGGGTACTAGACGACGATAAACATACTTATATAGATAAATAAATTCTTAAATACATAGAAAACATCCATGACTCAGGAACAAATATTCGTGCTCATCACACAAATAAATGCCCTTACCGGGATTCGAACCCAGGACCTCTTGCTTCGTAGGCAGGGTCACTACCAACTAGGCTAAAGTGGTCGTCAAATATACTTAATACTTACCTTAGTTTTAATAATTTATAGCATGCAAATTTGTACAATTAATTATTTACAACAATAAAATTTTCAACACTTAAATTTTCAAAATTCTCACAATTCCTTCCTTCTTCTTTATCTGCCATGCCCTATCGGGCGATCCTATTCTTGCCAAGTCTTGGACAGACAGGAAAAATACGCAACTACTTAAAACATTGCAAAAAGTATATTTCACCAAGACTTGTATTACTCTCCTCTTCTCGTTAAATTCAGTGACGTCATGTCATGACAGAGAATCGTGCCGGTCATACAACCTGAACCAGGCACAATACCAGGGCCAGGATAAAGTTGACTTCAAATATATATAGCAGGTAGTGCATTAGCTGTGGCTCTGTGAGCTGCAATATTCGCGAGTGAGTATTTAAAATTAAAAAAAAAGGAAAATCGAGAGCAGATAGCCGCTGCTCACAAGATTTCACGAGAATCAATAGAGGAGACAGCCGGACAGACATGCGAAAGAATTTTGGGCCGAGTTGAAACGGAGAATTTCGTTCGCTTTGCTCGCTCATTCAATAAAAAAATATTGTGACTTGCACAGAGCAAGCACAACGCGCAAGTTGTATGTCAACTGTAGTATTATAGGTACTTATACAATAGACCTTCGCGATGGACATATACGCTATATTTTATGCCGCGACTTCGCTTGCATTCTTTGTAATACGTGACCAGGGCTGTTATTCTTTACGCTCATACACCTCACTGCACCCGTCACCTCTAACGAAACTAGACCTCTGCCTGATCTTAGCTACTACGAATCGCGTGGTCAAGATATACTTACAGCACGTCTATCATGGGACGGCCGCGACATACTCTCGATTTTTCTCGCACCTCTAGTTTTAAGTTTGCTAATAAGAGAGAGACGGATAGTGCGAGAAAAATCGAGAGAGCTCTCGCGCGGTCGCGTGTTAGCCGTGCAGAAAAGCGGGGCTGATTACGCTCAGTTACTACACACGCTCGTATTTTACAAATATATAAGGTGCTCTCGATTTTAGTGGTTTCTTAACAAATTTCACAAATCCACGTTAAGGCCAGCCTCCATTACTCTTTCAACATGTATACAAGCTTGCACTACACATTCATGATTCAGCGCTTTTGGATGATAACCGTGTAACTTTGACAGCATACATTCGAAATCTGATATGGACACATGCTTGTACGCTTGCACGGGCTGGTAGGTACTTGGCACGGAATAAAGAATCCATTGGAAGTGGCATTCAACCGATTTTCATAGAGAACCACTGTCGCCGCACGCACACAACCACACTTCAATAATACACGAACACACAAATTGCAATATGCTTTCGAATTGTTAAAACGTGCTGTGCCAATATGTTGTTAACGGTAGTTAATTTTATGTGCAAAATCTACTTTAACTAGTACTATTTACGGTCTCATTTAGTGTCAAGTAAATATTTCTTACGTCCGTTACCATATGCGTTGCAAGACTTGCAAGAGGCGTGGTCGTTCGGCTACTCGACGCAAGATGGCGGTGTTTTCAAAACATCCTTCCAAATCCTTAAAAAGTCGGCCACATTTAATAATCTCAATAATCTAATTAACACGAGGTATAATTTAACTTGTAGAAATAGAAACCGCACTTTATCATATCGTAAATAATATAAATTAAAATCAAACTATCACAAAATAAAAGAGACCGCAAAACTACTACCATATTCATATGGATTGCTATTTCGACATTGGTAGAACACGGAGTGCTTTTTTTATCTCATGTTATGTTTCCGTGTTTAACCTGTGCTTGGCAAATAAATTTTACTTTACTCTAAAAGCTTTGAATTTGTACATCACAAAATAATATTATTATAAACTTCTTTAGGAAAATCTGAATTTTTACGTCAATGAACAGCAACTTTGTACTTAAGCGCAGTATTTCATTACTAAATTAGCAATTTAATTATTTTACTATATATTACTTTCACATTGTTTACCCAAACGAGAGGTAAAGTTTGAGTAAGGAATTATTAGTATGCTGGGTCGTTTATTACGCTCGCTAACAATGTCTCTCTTTGACTCTCTCCTGACGGTTATCACAGGACGGCCCGCGAGTTGTGTCGCGGCGAGATAGACCATCCGTCTCTTTCTAATTAGAACACTTAAAAAAAGACGGATAGTCTATGTCGTCGTGACACAGTTCCCGGGCCGTCCTATCATAGCCGTGCTGTTGTCTCTTCCTGCGCTGCTCCTATAAATCACACTTAAAGCCAGGTTTAGACGAAGCCAGTGCTTGTGTTATTGTTTTTAAGCACTGGCTGCCAGCACTGGCGGGAATAGAGCACCGGTCTATTTTTCAAGCCAGTGAGCCAGCACTGGGCTTCGTCTAAAGCTAGCTTTAGACCTCTAAAAACTGGTTCAAATGTGAAAAAATAGGACACTAGTTTGTTCTAATCTAACCAATCCAGGGGTCACGTTATACTAGACACGAGAGGTTAGTTAAGTTGAGATGTATTGTGAATCGCATAGCTCCGTGTACTCGTGGGAATGAAAGTGTTACCTTTAAAATTGAGCGTTCAATCAATCCTCGACGACCTTTGGCAAGTGCATTGGGAAAGTTGGTCGATAAATTGGTCGTAAAGACAAGTTTATGGTCAACCGTCAACTTATGTCGAGCCTATGACATGACACATGTTACGTGGTGAACAGGGAAAGTGTTGTTAAAATATTGGTATTTAATTTATCGGTGATGAAACGCGAAAATTTTTGCATGCTTGATTGCTGGCCAATATTTATTTAAATCACAAATAAGTTTAAGATATTCCATTCATCGGAAGGTACTAGGCCTAGTGATTATAGTGAGACTATACTTTACCGTTATTAAATTAATGATGCAGATAGGTGCCTACGTTATTGCGAGGCCATGTCGTAAGATAAGATCAATCTCTAAGATAGAAAAACACTGCGGTCGTCGCAATATTACCCAGAAATTTAGGTCACTTGCGGCATTTGTTTTCAAAGCTAATGACCAGCTGCATTATGATCACTCATGATCAAATGTACAGTCTAATGGAGAATCGCATTATCTGAACAAAAGAGAAACTCATTACTTTCCCCAGAAATGGCTGAACAAACATCGCTAAATTAAACACCGAAGATATCAATCTGGTTACATAACAATCGAGTAAAGGCACCGTCCGTGTTATTACAAGTGATATAGCGGGTTGAAAAACTGCTTAAACGCAGCATATTGCATTAAATTTCCCCAAAAACATCGTAATTGGACAGGTAAGCAGGTAATTAGCAGTGATGGTTTCTACAGTGACGACACTACACCTAATTACTGCCGGTGGCATTTCGCGTCGGGTGGTCGTTTTCGGTGCGCCTTTAAGGGGTCATCATGCCCGCTTTTGTCAAATTGATGATATAATGCTTTTAACAATTATCGTCAAGCATTAAGAAGACGTGGTCGCTTACTATGGGCCTCATAAGAAGGCTCAAAGACACCCAAATGGCAATGAGATCGCATCAGAAATGAGGCTATCCGCAGCAGAACTAAGGTAACCGATAGTAGAAACGTTCTCAAATGGCGACCACGTACCGGAAGACACAACGTGGGTAGACCCCCCACAAGATGGACTTGCAGGGCAAATCCCCAATTGTCTAGATTATATGCTTGGATAGCGCAAAGAATACAAGAGAAATAATCATCATCACTGAGAATTATCCTCTTGTCGGTGGAGTATTTTCCATTTATCTATGTCTTACGCCAGCCTTTTGATTTTCTCATACGACCACCAGCTTTTTCCTTTATTTGGTAAGAGAAATAATACTTCCGGTAAATATACAATACAACAATACAAATACTCTTTATTGCACACCTCATACAAACAAAGCAGTTAGAAAGAGAAACAGTACAATAACACGTGGTAGAGGTAGACAACAGGCAGTCTTATCGCTGAAGAGCGAGACAGAATCAAGTTGAAGGACGCACTAAGTCCTTATGTGATGTAAAACGTCCATATATATATCACCTGTAAGCCTTAAACCCTTTTAAGGCTAGTTTAGGCGATAACATTTACCATACTCGGCGGTGAATGCGGTGGCAAAAAACTGGCTCGACTGGTTTTAAACATTTAGGAGGCGTCTTAGAAACTGAATTCAATAGGAAGATCTGATATTAAATGTACGATTGCTTGATACAGTCATATTTATTTATCAGCAGTATAATTCATCCAGTTTATTTCACAATTGTTGTCTTTATGATGGTTAGTTAGCTTTATTGAATGAGGTTAGTGTTCAGGAGTATCGTTTAGTTAATACAAATGTATTTTTAGTTGATTGGATTGGTACAAAGTCCGGAAAGAGATTACCCGGCTGAAGACCAAAGTTACTGACATAGTTAGTTCAGAAGAGTAGCAAACTGAAGTGGCAGTGGGCATGTCACATGTCGCAGAACCAATGGTCGGGGTGGTCTGAACATGTTCTCGAAATGAGGCCACGGCTTGGCAAACGTAGTGTTGGACGTAGGGTTTGCAAGATCCGCCAATATTTCGGATCCGGATATTTCGGATATTTAAATCGAACGGATCCGGATATCCGGATTTTTCGGATAAAACGGATCCACAAGGTTTTTTTGGTATAAAGTAGGAATTGTAAGGCCAAACTAAGAAAAAACAAAAAACGGTTATACAACCGTATTTATATACCTGAAAGATTTGAAATAGATACGCATTCCCGAGGTCATAAGGTGTATAAAACGTTATTTTGTTTCAACTTTTAACTTACGACTACAAACTAACTAGCAAAGTTAATTTAGTCACTGAAAGTTGTCACTTGAATAACTACAACCACGTCGCGTTAACTCCGTACCTGGTGCTCGTACATACATTTCAATGAGCTCTATGTATACAGATAATTCGATAGGGTTGTAAAAGAAATTGACATGATGACTCGGACGCCTTACTCAATAATCGATTGGAAGAAGATCCAACACGGAAATCGTGAAAATCAACGGAAGAGGTGTTTGTTTAGCAAGGGACATTCCATTAGGCTAGTAAGACTAGATATATCTAGATATGGCAAAACCGGTGAACTATATATAGCGCACTATTCTTATTTCAATATCACATTTTGTCGATCTTTTATACCCACATTTATGCTAAAAGTGGCGCTGGAATATACGTTTTATGTGCTATGCCTACCCCTTTTGGGAATAAAGGCGTGAATGTATGTATGTATGTATGTATGTATGTATGTATGTATGTATGTATGTATGTATGTATGTATGTATTCTTATTTTACATGATCAATATAAGTCAAGATCATAAGACTAAAAAAATATTACAATTATAAACGTAGGTATTGTTGCTGCATTTACTTTTTACTTCCTGTGTCAAATCAAAGACTACAATGTGTCAAATATACTTCTTAAATATTTCTTTATGTACATTTAAACTAAGTCTTTAATAAGTAGGTAAGTACATATAGGATTTATATGATTACTTAGTGCCTACGGTGTATTAGTGCATTTAAACCAACGCCAACTTTCGGCATCAAATTCCGCAATGTTGTATTCCGCAATAAATTAAAAACAAAAATAATCTGATCTGGGATGAAGAAGTGGCGAATACAAACAGAGATTGAGAATGATCTACATTATATCATTCCGTTTTTAGCGTGGACTCGGTTCAAACTTCATTTTATAGCGGTATTTTCGGTTTCCATGGTTGTATTTTAAGGATCCGTAATATCCGAAAAATCCGGATCCAGGAGCCTGGCAAATACCTGGGAAATTTGGCGGATATCCGGATATCCGGATTGCAAACCCTAGTTGGACGCCCTTCGGCCAGATGGACAGTTGACTTGAGGAGGGTAGCTGGTAGTGACTGGATGGCGGAAACGGTAGAGCGGGTCTTATGGCGTAGACTGGGAGAGGCCTACGTCCAGCAGTGGACTGCAATAGACTGATGCGTTTGTGTAATGTACGTTTTCCACTGATTATTAGCTGCTGAAATTTCCTTGAATTTAATATATAATGTAATAAAGGCTCACCTGAAGTGTATGTGCATCACAATTTAACTGCAGATTCTGAAACAAGAAAAACATTTACAATTAACGACACGTATTAAACTGGTAGTACTAAGTGTACGATTAACTTATTAAGTTGAACAGGTTTCGCAAAACCACTCTACATCCAGGCGTTTTCATCGTTAAATCCCATTTTCATACCCGCTATTGACAAAGTTAATTGAACGAGGGAAGCGAACGAACTTCTCCGTTTCAGCTTGGGACAAAATTATTTCGTTCGTCCGGATGTCCAGATGTCCGGCTGTTCTCCTCTACACCTTCTCAACCGATTCTCGTGAAATTTTGTGAGGAGATTCAATAATGATACTTTATGGTTTTTTTGTCGATTCAGATTCTAGCTATTGAATTTTTTTAATAATACACAGGTTCGCGAGTTCTAAAGTTCACAGAGCCATTAGTAGCATTATGGGTGGGTTGCACCAAACCCTCTATAACCGTAAGCGGTGTTCGTCATAATCTGAATGTATGGAAAGTTTGACAAGTGTATTGAACGATGGCTGCCGACGCGACGCCATATTTAACGTTGAGCGGAACCCGCCCTTAGTCGGACAAAGACGAGGAAGATTCCAATGAGGAAGTGAACCAAACGCAGAGCAAAGAAGCGCAGGGAAGCAGCACGTACGTGTAACGTGTGTAATCTGTGGGACTATGTTTTGCAGGCAAAGGAAGCGCGCAAACAGCCATTGTCTGTCACATCGATTGTTACAAATCCAATATGGCGGCGGTATCGGCTGTAATGCAAAACAAATCTATTACGTTTATAATTGTCAGAAGACATTTCCGCGGTTTAATATCAAATGAATAAGTAGGCAGTTTAAAACGTACTCTCTTGCAGTTTCTTCTTGCGTAATCCCCGTTTTATAATATACACTGTAACTGAGTAGCTAATTTAAATGTTTATGTGAAAATCATTGTTGTTGGTGGTTACTTCCGTTTTCTTTTGCGTTACGTATGTACAATTGTACTTACATGTTCTAGTTATCACCAGTAGGAATGCCTGTGACAATACATATGACGTTTAGGTACGTAACGCCTCGGAAACACATGTTTTTTTGAATAGATGCCATCATACTACGACGGAGGCAAACTGGCATACGGCCTGCCTGATAGTAAGCAGCCACTGTAGCCCATGGAATGACTATAGAAGAGTTAAGAGTACGTTACCGACCTGTTAT
This sequence comes from Epinotia bilunana, assembly GCA_947049275.1. Lineage (NCBI taxonomy): Eukaryota > Metazoa > Arthropoda > Insecta > Lepidoptera > Tortricidae > Epinotia > Epinotia bilunana. The sequence continues at coordinate 22,244,520 of OX346260.1, read as the reverse complement.
TGATGGGAGGATTACTTTTGTTGACAGCTAAAGACAAATTTCATCACAAAGTAGTGGCGTTATGATGATTGCGATCTTCTGTAGGGTGGAGGTTCCCAGTTTTATTTCCTCCAAATATTTTGAGCGAGCTGACATGACATTTGTAACATTGGTTATGAAAACAATCTTACGCACATGTTATAGATATTTACTTTGAAATCAGATCTATGTAGCAGTTTGTAGAAGGTTTCTAAACTTGACCTCGTTCGTTTTTGCTTGTTGCTGTTGCAGTATCAAATAAAATAAATGTAAGCATTTTTTAACTTATCTTTTGCACGATAGCTCTAAAATGATCTAATTTTTTTTAAATCATTTTTTATTTATTTATTTTAGGCACGTGTAAACTTAGGCGACCTAGACCTAGATACACGACCGGTTAGTTAATCGTTTAGTATTATCAGTCAGTGGGCATGTCGTAACCATGTAACGTTATCAATCTTCTGTTCGTATATTAACTTAACCTATCGCAAACCATGTCGGCTTACTATAGTTTAGTGGCGCTCAAAATAGCCTAAAGTCTTAATTGAAAATCTGGCCAAAGATTACCGTAACCGTAACATACAAATGTAGACAGTTAACAATCAATTACTTTCAGAAATGTGTATCCCGCGTTTGTCTTAACATTAGATAGAACTTAAACCAGACGGAGCAACGTCCATATTTAAACGTAGTCGTCTAAGATAGCATATTGCGAAAGTAGCGTAACATGTTACAAAATAAGAGTGTAGCATCGAACTGGCATATATTATTCGTATGGCCATGCTCGTATGCTATTTTTACCCTGTTAATAACAAGTTCTAACAATGGAACATGTGGGAGAACAGACGCCATACTTGGCCCATAGTTTCAACATAAATATGATGCTAAAATTAACAACTATTAACTCATCGAGCTCTGTATCGAGGTACTAGGGTAGGTTTTCGTTTGGCATCGGTTTTTTGCAAATATGCGTTGGTCACGGCACATCATCGAACTCTGAATCAAGGTGATAGAGTTGGTTCTCGTTTAGCATCGTTTTTTTGCAAGTATGAGTTGGTCACGGCGCATGCGCGGTCAGTGGCTGCGATAAAACTGCAGTGGCGCAGGCGCGGATGCTTGATAAGTATTACTTAGAATTGTGTTTATTAATTGCAATATAAGTTGGTATTCAGGCTTAGTTACAAGTCAATAAATACTTGTCATTAGTACTGTATATTATATAACCTTTTTATAGTTCTTACTTTTTGTTTGAGTAAATAAATAAATATTTGGAAACAATCTTACACTAATCGACCCAGTCCCAACCTAAGCAAAGCTTGTACTATGGGTACTAGAGGACGATACTTATATAGATAAATAAATACTTAACTAGATAGAAAACATCCATGACTCAGGAACAAATATGCGTGCTCATCACACAAATAAATGCCCTTACCGGGATGCGAACCCGGTACCTCCAGCTTCGTAGGCAGGGTCACCAACTAGGCTACAGAGGTCGTCTTAATTGAACTGTATCAGTGATAAGTACATATTAGAGGATTATTCGAAGACTAAACACCATTTTATCACGATGCAAATATTGCCCAATGCTTCAACTTCTACGTATGCCTTACGGGCTCACCATATCCCCATTTCAGAGTTCGCAGTTCACGTACCTAACTTACAACTGTCTGAAGCTGACTTAGTCGCGTATACTACTTAGAACAAATAAGAGTACATAATCCTGGCACCGCAGAAGCCTTAAAGCTGGTGGTAAGTGGAGCGTAAAGCACCCGCGTGCACAGTTAGAGGATTTACTGCCAGGCGTATCTGGCAGTAATCTATCACTCTCGTGTTATTGTCATTAGTTTTTATTATACAATAGACCGCTATTGCCGCCCGCATATCATAAATAGTCAAAAAGCCCTATTACTAAAAGTACATCTGGATGTCTATGGCTAGATGAAAGGTATTCTTTACTACTCGTGATTCGGTGAACGCATTTTGAAATCGGATGAATAGATTCTTTAGTATGTCCAGACGGACATACTCTTCTCTGCGATTCTTCACGAGAATAGGTTGAGAACAGGCATTCTCAACCGATTCTCGTGAATTTTTGTGAGCAGGTTCAATAATTACATTTAATACAATTGTCGACCTAGATTTTCGTAAATTAAAACAAAAAACAAAGCTTGCGAGTTCTACAGCTCACACGGCCACTAGTATACTCATTCGGAATTTTGGGAAATATACGCAAGCTGACAACAAATTATTCCGATTACGTCAGTAACGCGATCCGAGATTGAGTCCAGCAATATTTATGGACGAATAATGTCTTCATCTATTATTTACCTAATGATCTAATTACCGCACAGTTAACAAATGACATAAACATCACTGTAAGTGCCCTTAAAGTTTCTCCAAAGCCACAAGCCGCAATGCCCGGTTATGTTTACGATACTCGTAAAGCAGTCAATGACTTCAGTTCAGTTTAATTTCACTTAAAGCAAATTGAACAGACTCTTGGTTTACGTCTGACAACAGCCCTTGTTCCGTGGGTTTGTGTATTTAATTAAGTCATAACATTTTGCAATGGGGAACAAATGCAGTTCTTGAACCCTTCAGGCGCTAACAGAAACGCATAAATCATACATTTGATAAATTCTTCATAAACTTCATAAAATTAAAAAGAAGTTAATGCATGTACTCGCTGAAAAACAGTATTACAGTGTAAAGGACTTTCTATCGCAAAATGCTAGTATTGCTACGTTAGTATTTAATATAGCAGAATAAGCAACCTATTGTCTATGTACCACCTAAGGACACTGTAAAAAAAAGACTTATTCTATGCAAATAAAATCTTATCTTATCTTATCTTATCATATTGCCAAGACCAGATTTTCTTTCACGAATGATCAGACCAGATCAGAGATCTTGGGACTTCATTGACAGAAGGGTTTAAACTCAAGATCTCGCTTTTGTTTCTGTCTCTGTTATTTTGATTTCTAAGGAGTCATGTTAGTAGACCTTTATTTCAATTATTATTTTACACGGGTCTAACGCGATATTAATTTACCTTTAATTTTGACTTTTCGACACGGGTTGCACCGGTTATGGTCCCAGATGACTGATTTATGGGTGAATAATATTTCACTACCGAAAAGGTAATAAATATCGCGGTTAGACCCGGATATAATTATCATTTAAATATGTTACCTATATATCTGCAAAGCGCGAAATTAAAGTGTTAAATCTGGGTGCGCTAAAGCTCATATAAAATTATTATTATTATTTCTGAAAATTATTGGTTTTCCGAAAATGTATCTCATACAATTTTATATCATAAGTATCATAACGCAGGCTCGCAAATCACTTGATGTAGATAATAGGAATTAAACTTTATAACTCTCTTCCAACTGAATTAACTCATCAGACGCCATTTTCAGAGGAAAACTAAAAAAGGTATGATTGGACATGGCGTGTTACGCCATTGACGAATTTAATGATAAGGTGACCCACGCATAAGTAGTTAAAAAGCCTGATAAGACTGACATTTACAATGTCAATGAACATTGAATAGAAATATTGTTTTTTTTTTTAATGAAATTAAAATATTTTCCATAAAACCCAACTGCTTTTTTTCAAATTTTATTGCCTATGTCACCCCCACGATTAAGAGGAATCCAACTACACCTCATATGTCGAAATCCGTCAAACGGTTTAGGCTGCAGGACGTGCCAAAGAATAAGGTCACATACATACATACATAAGCTCGAAAAACATAACCCTCCTCTCCATCGGCAGTCGAGTTAAAAGGAAAGCAATTCGTATGATGAGAAAAATAATTATGATCTTCAGTATTTTCAAATCAATATTCTGTGTAAACTGACCTGTAACCATGTTATCAATAAATAATTGAACTGAATTGAATCACTATTCATCATTTGCTTGATTATGATGGCAAAGCGGTATTGCTAGAAAAAAGGGACCGAAAAAGTGTGTATGAGCAAATATGGACCTGTTCAATCTATATTTATTTCAAAATCCCTTCACGAAGCTACGACACAATTTTATAAGTCTAAATAGGTCCAACGGCCCGTCGTTATTTGACAAGCGTCTCACTAGGTTCGTGAAATAAGCCCCAGGGCATGCATTGTTATGTCAGTCCGTTACGAAGGAAAACGTCCTTTCAAAATACCTAAACAGAAAATTAATTCAATGCTGATTATACAAAACAGACAACTGTTTGGTTCATACTAGCATTGCAACGCCATTCGACCCAATCTCTACCGCAGAGGCCTCTACTAACGTTGTCATTTATTACAATAACTGACAGGGACGCAAATACAGTTGTAACGAGACAGAAATATATAGCACTTCTTCTAACTAAAGCTGCGTCTCTCTCAGTTATTGTGATAAACTGCAAGGTTTGATTTATGGAAAGACCTCGGACAGTCCCAGTTCAAGTTTGTACACAAGAATGATTCATTCATTTCACCAAGTTTCGGATGAATGGACCGGAACAGCGCAAGGCGTTCTAAACCGCACCTCCTTGTTAATAAGATATTATTTGTATTGCCAGCTTTCGAATATGCTGACCTGTGTCTAACGTGAGTCATAAGCTGAAACGTGGGTCAATGTGACGTCACAGTCTCGTAGATCCGTTTGTGACGCGAGAGAAATGCATTATTGCGATACGTTCAATTTGTAAATACCTTGGCTATGGTGACACATGTTTAATGGCCTTAATGGGCGTTATGAAAGTCACGTTTTGAAGACTGCGGGCGTTATAATGATGTTGTGATGAGATGCATCACAATGTTGTGGATATAGACGGTATGGCGTACGTACTTGACTGATGTAAAATCACAAACTGTTTAAGCAACGTCAAAACGCTCTGTTAGTATGATAATGTAAACTATAGTAGTAGAGAAATAGGAACAAGTGACGTCATGATTTTCTATGGTTCAGACCCCAATTTGATATATTTGACAATTCGAGGTACCGTGGAATGGGAAATGGGGTTACTTTAGGAAAAAATGGGGCTACTTTGATCATTTAAAATGTAGTATAAAAGCAGAACTATTCGAAATTAAAAAGATTTAATCGAGTAGACAGCAAGATAGAATATTAATATATTTATTACCACAGTTCACCCCACCCACAAGGAGAAATAATGATTTCGGAGAAAAACCTATTTGATCAAAGTCGCCCCCCGAATCAAAGTAACCCCATTCCATCGTACTTTGCTAGTTGCTTTCTCCGACCAGCACGCATAATCTAGATAAAGCCGTCAAAAATCCGTTAATGAATAGTAAAACTTGAATGCCCGCCATGATAAATCCAAGATGGCGACGTTATCTGCGCCTGAGCACGCGCGGGTTATCAATCACAACAACCATTTTGCAATGAAAGTGAATGTGCTTCCGCCGATGTTAGGAACAAAGTCAAAGAACTGAACACTTGATAAAGAATATACATAAGTTTAATACTTTCGATTTTCGGCACTCCTCACTTTTGCTGGTATTATTCGTTATTCGTCACAATCTTCTCGGTCACGTTCTGGCTTCATTTGTTGTTTTTGATTTCGTCTCCTTATTATTATCAATTACGTGTGTTTTTCATCGCTATTCGTGATATCATTTTTACCTCTACAATTCGTAGAATAAGAAAAAAAGGCGAAGAAGTCAAAGTGCACATGACGAAAAGTTGTGACGAATAGATAATAGAACCAAAACTAAGACAACAAGCGTCGAACATGACCAAAGAAGATAATAACAATAGCGAATAAAGAGAGCGAATGGCATTAGTAACGAGTATGTCAAAAATAACCCTCCGGCCGCGTGGTCCTACTGCTTCGTCCGACTGGTAGGACCACGTGAACTTTTTTTTCCTGGTGGTCCGATTAATCGGACTACACGGAATTGTAATTCCACGTCGTCCTACTGATCGGAGTGATCGGACCACATGAACTTTATTTGTCCTCGTGGTCCGATCAATAGGACTACTACAAGGAATTGTTATTTCGCGTAGTGCTACTTACTGATCGGACGTAATTAGGACGACCATCATATGACCCTTCGGACTACTATAAAACATACTTCGAAGTAATAACCTAGTAATCGAAGTATTTTGAGAAACGAAAACGAGTCATGTAATTGACGCAGCCAAACTAAAACCCATCGAGTAACTGAGTGTAAGAAAATCGATTTGTGATACGAGGTAATAAAAATAACGTAACAAACAGTAGAAAGTAATTCAATAGAATGTTGTTTGTTAACTGTTAGGGTGTTCTTTAGTAAATATACTAGACAGTTGCCATTTCTTTAGATGGAAGGTGTTCCAAGGTACTTTCTAATGTTTAGTGTCATTGATCTCCCCCGCCACGCCCTGGAACAGAACCTTGGGACTACAATATAGTTGCGAATACCGAACGAACTGAGTTCCACAGACATATTTATAACCACTCACTTGCTTGTGGCAACCACAGTTGCCAATTTCGCGAACCCCTAAACTGATGGTGGCAACTGTGGTTGCCAAGTGAAGTATGGACTTCTTTGATAAAGAAAAATTGAAAGCAGTTTAGGCTACCGTTTTTAAAATCCGAAAGCAAGTGAGTGGATATGCGTCTGTTTGGGGCTGTACTCTAAAATCACAAAACTGTATATAAGCTGATGAAAACTGAAACAAGCATTGAAAGTTGAGTGAATTTCTGGTTAAAGTTGCCCTTAGCAGTATTTCTTGAGTATGCTGATACCCAAAATGTAGTGATAAAGCAAGTTAGTAATTTTAGTGCTGATCAGTATAGAATTGGTTGATTTCCGACAGTGTTGTTAATCTACTTAATAGAAATGTAAGTAACAAAACGTGGAAAAGAGCGTGACGTTAAAACGGGGCTGCCATAAGAATATATATAAACAATTGAGTGATCTAAACAAAACCCACTTATTATATTTAGTTAAAACAATCAGTGTCACTGTACTACTACTAAGTAGGATGACTTGTGGTAGCGTAAAATATTACAAAGCGTCTGAAGTAGGTAACTAAACAAAACGAATTGGTCGTGAAACTGATATCGCGTAAAATTAAAACAAAAACCATTGATTTGCGTACACTCTTCTTATCAAAGCAACATTCCGTTCAATTTTCAAAAACAATTTATTTCATCAGCACATTAATGTGTTGCCAGCATGATGGCATTTATGATGCGACACAAATCAAACCCGGCCACATGACAGCCAACCTAACAGGTTAATCGATTTTTAATGAGGTAATATTGACACACTCGACATTTTCATCCAGCTTTCATTCGGTGAAATGGAGAAAATACAGAAATTCTCCGTTTATGAACAAAATATTTATTATTGATCTAGTCGTAGGGTGGTCCATCCACTGCCTGAGTATACGGAAGGACTCATGCTAGGTCAACTGATAAAAACATTAATCGACATTCAATAATAGCAGTAGAACATGAGTAATAAGTTAATTAGGTTGCAGTAGTAGTGGAACGAGTTATTGACTTATTGTAATGATAAATGTGAATCGAACTGGTTCATGGCGCATGAAATTGCGTTTGAGCATGAAATTAGAATGAAATTGTTAGGATCAGGGACGCCTGTCATCGCTACCAACTTCGGCTATAGATCATTCAATGGACAATAAAGCGCCCAACTCCATTACATTCTGTACACACCAATAATGGGATAAGAAAAAGCAACAGAGAGCGCGACGCGTTCGATAATAGTTTATCAGATTGAGGTAAGAAAAGCGCTTCTTCAAGGAAAGTAGTTAATTCAAACGAGATATAACTTACGATCCCAATTTAAATGTAATGAGCAATTTGAAACGCAAAACAGTTACTGGAAAGCAGATACCAATGTGTTTTACGTAAACTAAAACCAATTATGGCCGCAATTAGTCGATTTGCGATTTGGTTTAGCAATCGAGCGAATCGTTGCAATGCCAAATTCCTTCCATTAAAAGCCAATAAAAATGTAATCTCGATTTATAGCTGTATGAAATTGAATGCGTACCGATAGGTGAGTTAAAAATTTAAAGATGAATAGCTGCTCGCGCGGCTTTGCCTGCAAGAACCCAAGTAGGCTAAGCGGGATAAAATATAGCTTATGTCTATTCCAAAGGTTCATTGTAAATACGGGTGAAAGAGTTTTGCAATCGGTTGATTCATTTCAGAGATTAAAGGGGTATGAACAAAGTGCAAAACAGAAAAGGCCTAATTTTAAATATGGCTAATCTGCCAATTAATCAACGGAAAAAGGTCCAATTACAAATTCCAAGTGTCCACCTATAAAGCATTGTCTGTGGGTAGAACGTTTGCCTTGAATTACCTACCTAATAAGTTATGCTTAGCGTTCTAAACGTTCAAAGAATTCACTGACACTATTCAAAATCCTCTGATTAGTCTCAAAGTCAAACATTTAATATAAAAAACTGTAGCGCAAACCGTTACGAATCCAACACGAGCGATGCCCTATCGATCGTTTCGCTTTGACTGGATTACACGCGCTGGGTGGAGATGTCGGATCGAATCCGACGCAAAAGGCGAGCGGCATTCGCTGGCAACGGCCTCTGCAGTACGCTTACGCCGGTGCACTGTGAATCGAGTAGAACATGCAAATGGGACAAAAACCCTTATCAAATATCCAATAACTCATTATGGTAGGTCATTACTAATGAGTATACATTAAGAGTCCCACGTGTTATTTTTTCCTGCAACCCCCCCTTACATGAGTAATTAAGGTGACTATATAGGATGAGTGCAAATTTACTATGCATTCATTTGCGTAATTGCTCTTGGCTTAAAAATAATTGTGTGCATTTCCAAGTTATTTGTGTTTATTTCATTATTATGGATTCCAATTTGGAGGGTAAGTAGTATTTTTAGACATATATTGATTATAAAAATATTCATTGTATTTTGTAAAACATCAACATGTTTCCGAATAATCATTGGAATTTTACCCTAACTTTGACTTTCATGGTCAAGAAATTACATGTCGGCATCTGTCTACTCTGTGAAATTTATATATAATATACTTATAACTATAAACCGTCATATTTAATAAACTCCCTATCCAACTTTTGAGTACAACTATTTTTTTTATTTTTTCTTTCAGAATTCGATTTTTGCATTTCAAAAGTCAATTTCTTCGATGTATGGCAGAGACATTTGAAGGAAGCGAGAAACAACGAAATAGATACATTTATATCATCTGAGCATGATTTAAGTGGAATAACCGAGGACTCCCAGAGACAAATTAAGGTAAAGATATCCCAATTTTCATCCAGGATAGCTCAGAAGTGGGATGCTGCTGGTAAATGTAGACAGCGATTTCTCGAGAAGAACTCTGACTGGCTTCATGGTGAAGCTATCAAGTTTGAAGTTCATAGACGTACGACGATGCCGTCATCATCCACTGAAGCTGTAGCAGGCCCTGGAAGGCCCCAGAAGGAATTCTCGGACTCTAGCCTGAAGACTAAACGACGACGAGTAGAGAATTTAGTTCAATCTACAAGTTCCGAGGAGTTATTGTTTGCAGCAGAAATTTCGTCACATCAATCGGGCTCCAAGGAAGTGGCTAGAAGAATGAAGAACATAATTGAAGATAACAAGAGCGGCGACACCTCAGGCAACAAAGAAAACACCAAGTCATGCAAAGAAAACGCTAGATGTTTGACGAATGAAGAAGCTTTGGCGTGCTATATAGATAGCAAATTGACTACATGCACATACAACATCATAAGGCAGTCGACTAGTAAGGTAGGGCATACCGTATTTCCATCATTGTATTGTTTAAAAAAGGCTAAAGTTGCATGTTATCCTCCTGAAGATAGCTTTTTGATTAATGAAACGCGTGCTGAAATCAACGTTCAGGCAGTTTTAGATAAAACCGCTGAACGTTTGGTTTTATCACTGGAAGATGTTTTAGATAATTTAGTGTCCCCTTGTTCATCATTCAAACTAATTAGTAAATGGGGTTGCGATGGAAGTTCCGGTCATAGTACATACAAACAAAAGTTTACGAATAGTAATGACACTGATGAATTTTTGTTTGTATATTCGTTCGTTCCGCTTCAATTACGGGATGATGCTGATAATGTCGTTTGGCAGAATCCACGCCCGTCATCTACTGCATATTGTCGTCCAATAAAGTTTATTTTTTCCAAGGAAACAAAAGAATTGACTATTGCCGAAACAAATCGAGTCTTGGAAGAGATAAACGCTTTATTGCCAACATTATGCAAGGTGATGGGAAGGGAAGTTTCTGTTGAACACATTATGCTTTTTAAAATGGTTGACGGAAAAATTTGCAATACTATGACCGAAACTTCTTCTGCTCAAAAATGTTTCATTTGTGGAGCTACTCCAAATGTTATGAATGATGAATCTAGGGAATATATTGCAAATAATGATAATCTTGGTTTTGGTTTATCAACTCTCCATGCTTGGATTAGATGTTTTGAGTGTTTACTTCACATAAGCTATCGCCTTGAAGTAAAAAAGTGGCAACTTAGAGGAGAAGCCGATAAAGCGAATGTAAAGAAACGCTCACTAGAAATTCAAACTAGATTTAACACGGAAATGGGACTGATCGTTGATAAACCAAAACCAGGCTTTGGTAATACTAATGATGGAAATACAGCTAGAAGATTTTTTGAAAACCCGGAGCTTAGTGCTGCAATTACAGGGTTAGATGTATCACTCATTAAAAAATTTGATATAATACTTCGAGTTCTATCATCGGGCTATGAAATAAATTTAGAAGCGTTTGAAAATTTGACACGGGATATAAGAAAACATTATTTAAATCTCTATTCGTGGTATTACATGCCTGTTACAGTACACAAATTATTGATTCACAGTAGCGACATTATCCGATCAGCACTATTGCCGATTGGACAGTTATCCGAGGAAGCACAAGAAGCTCGAAACAAATATTGCAGACGATTTAGGGAACATCACACACAAAAACGATCTCGTCAAGCCACGAATAGAGATTTAATGAATATGCTGTTGATTACATCTGACCCTTTAATTAATAGTTTTAGAAATGTACCAAGGCAAAGAGTAAACTCGTTGTCTTCTGATGTTTTAGCATTGTTGAAACCCCCTAGAGTTAATGAAACTAATGTAGATGTAGTGTCTAGTTTGTTTAGTGTAGATGATCATGACACGTCAATTAATGATTCGCAGGATGAAGATGATGACGGTGAAAGTAATTAATAAAATGACCGCTGTAATTAACTCTAATTGATTTATATGTACCTACTTAAGAATCCTATGTAAATGTAGTTCCTAATTAGTTTTACTTTTCCTTGTAACATTGGCATGATAATGTTAAAAATGATGTTGATTAAAAGATTACTGCAACAGTAGATTTAGTATTTTATGTGTACATGTAATAAAATATATAATTCATTATTGTACATTCACTTTTATAATATTGTTTTTTCTGAACCCCCACCCTACCCCTCTAAGTCACGAACCAAAGTACATAAACTATACGTATATGTATATTCATACATAATGAGCTCGTATAAGCTCAAAAAACTACTAAAATAATTTTGTCCCATATGCTTGTTCTACTCGATTCACTGTGCGGTGCCGGGAACTTTTCTCTTATTATTATGATGATGGAAGAGATCCATTACAGGGATAAGTTCGCATTGGCACCTGTATAACGTATTCTGTCTGTACCTTTAACTTTTTGTGTTACATTAAAGAATCTACACATATATTATAGTTAAATTATAATACTGACGCTTTTCGGAACTACCCTTTTTTAAAGTCGGGGAAAAGCACGCATCGCACCCGGTTAGGGGACCAGGGTATAACGCACTAACTGCAGAAAACGCCATGAAGTATTTACCATATAAAAACCTCAACGAGTGCTAGATCCGCCTTGTACAATCAATGAGCTTTTCATTCAGCATTTGTCCGCGTGCATCCCGGCTAGTTGGCCACATGGTAACGTAACGGGCCGCAGGCATTAAGCACAGTCCAATGGGACAGTTATTTGCAGGATGTCTATTGTCTGCCAAGATCGCACTATGGCGGACTCGGCGGAGGCATGGAAGGACACTGGCCTAGTTTAGCAGCTAGGGACGCGTGTAAGCAGATGAGCGTTTCTCAAAAAAAATGCCACTACATTTTTCGGAGATTTTCTGCAACTTTTGTGTTATTTCTACTCAAAATCACGATGTCTTTCCATCCCAATAGGAGAAAAAAAGTGTCCCAAAATGTCCATACATTTTTGAACTTTCCTATTGTGTTACCACCATACGAAGTGTATGGTAAATGGTAACACAATAGGAAAAATATCTTTGGGTCAGTTTTTTGTCCTACCAGGGTCGAAAGAGCTCCTGATTCTGAGTGGAAATAGTTAACATAAAATTCCTAGAAGTACAATTAATAATAGTGGCATTTTTTTTGAGAAACGCTCAGATAGGGACGCGTGTAAGGATGGATTGCCTTTTACATGTGGTGTACGGGCTACAAATGAATGGATTAAATTATGATGGGTCGTGCGTGTTCAGCTCTTCAAAGAGTGTAAGTTCCATACATCTACTGGAAAAGATCCGTTTATGACAAATTACGGGGGCTGCGTATGCGTACGCGCACAGTTCGTCCCAGCGCTGCGGTTTCACGCTCGTGACTCGAATACGGCGGAAATTCCTCCCGCAGCCATATTGTCAAACCAATTCGCATTCGCGCCTTCAAGTCAACAGTGAAATAACTCAATTTTATGCTCTTGCAATATTAATCTTGAGGCAATTTAAGGGGATGCCTTGATTCAAGTCGACCACGCCCTCTCACAGAGACACGCTTATGCCTTCCGCGCACGAGAAAAAGAGATGCAACACTTCGGAAATGGCTTTTTTGGACAAATTTCGATAAATACCTAACTTAGTGAAGTTTTATTTATATTTCATTAAGTGAGATTTTAGATGAGATAAAATACTATAGTATTCTATTAGTACCTTGTTTCTGTCGTATAATAATGTATTGTTTGAGCAGGCTGAGTAAAAAAAGGAAAAAGACCCCAACTTGGTTTTTTTTTCTATCGAGGAAATTTTAGGCAATCATGCATCTGACTGCGAACTTAAATTCTTATATATTTTTAATAATGTTGACTACCTGTTGCTGCATGCAGAAGCATGTTACAAAAATATAACTATATTCGTATGCCGCAAGGCGCCACATAGTGATACTGAAAAAATGTAATACCTAATAACTACATATGTTGGACAAATAAATCTTTAAATTTAATCAGATAAACAATCATATAGTCAAGAATCATATATCTGAAAATCAGACCTTATTGTTTCTTAATCTAGTCAGAACGGTGTTTCAAAGCACGCGATAATTTCCAGTGCACCCCCTTAAATGTACATTCTACATACCCAATAAGGACTGTAATAGCATGTTAGATTAGGTGTTAGTTTGTTATTGTACAAGTTTCTGTAATGTGTTTGTTTCTTTGTTTTGTAAGTGTGGAAAGTTCGATAAAAATCTTTATAAAACCAACAGTATGTAAGAAATTTTACAAAACGTTATGCTCTCCATGGCTAGTTTTTCTTAGAACTACATAATTATGTGATCAACATAATTTGACTCATCACATCACATCAAGAATTCGGTGATGTGTCAAAGTAAAACAATGTCCCCAGAAGACTTCAAAAACTGGATAATTACCAACAATCAACATCTTCATTCATTGAAAGTAAAAGTAACATTTTTAACACTCAATGAAGTCTTTAAGAACCCACTTTAAACTAAACATCAAGTCAGTGTCACGCAGGATGACATCACGCGTATGCGAATGAGATGTAAATTAAATAGAAGGCTAGGTCATTTTTTTAAACCTCAGTCGGGAATATACATCGGCACAACCTTAGGGAAAACTTAAGGCCAGCCAGCCCTCGCTTAGGAGTGCAGAGAATTTTAATCGGACCGCAGTAAAAAAATCGGTTATACATAAAACATGTTGCAATTCCTGTGACAGACCCGACAATACAGTTTATATGTATGGGAAATTCGAGTACAAGATAAAGTTGAAATATCGTATAAATAATATAAGGTAACTATCTGTTCTAAAGACAAAAGCGAAGTAATGCTAATAATTACACGGTTCAACTTCAACTAACGTATTAAATGTCACTACGGGCGACATGTTTCGAACTTTTCGGGAGTACTTCTTCAGGAGGAGTGTTGTCGCGGCGGTGTCGCGTCATGCGCATTATTTCAAAACATACATACATACATTCCCGCCTTTATTCCCAAAAGGGGTAGGCAGACCACTTTTAGCATAAATGTGGGTATAAAAGATCGACAAAATGTGACATTGCAGTGATAGGTTGCTAGCCCATCGCCCACAACAGACTTCAACCCTGGTCCCTTAGTCGACTTTTACGACCCCCACGGGAAGAAGGAGGGTGGTGAAATTCTAACCCGACACCACACGGGTTAACGGGTGGGTCACGGGTATTTCAAAACGTCACACGAAAGTTTAAATTCGACAATATCAAAGTTTGTAGTAGACTACAATCTATCTAATGTTCATCTCGTGCATTTGGGTTGTTCGATTTCAGTTAAGTACGCATGTTTCCGCCGTCGTCGTGATGTTGTTGAACAAAACAAGTGCCTAATGGAGACAAAGAAAGGTCCTTCTTTCTTAAGAAGGACCTTTCAAGGAAGTGTCATGTTTAAGAGCACATCGAGAGATCATCATGGTCATCATATCAGCCGAAAGACGTCCACTGCTGGACATAGGCCTCCCCCAAAGAGTTTTTCTCTTGTGAGTTCTACTCTGTGCTCTGTGCCACTAGTTTTATTTCAATTATTGTCCACCTTAGCACAAACATAGCCAATATCAGTAGTTACCTACCTAAGAATGCCAAATTGGATTATATTGAAATGGTATTTGAATGCGCTTATTAGAAATAGCAAGTCACTAATCATATTACTATTATTGCGTAGAAAACGATACACCCGCATCCGTCACACACCCTCTCTTTTTCTTTCTTCCAAGAAACCGAGGATGTTGCGATTTCTCTTAACCATACATTTTGAGTAAACACATAGCTGTACACGCGACAGCGAAAGGTGTCCGAAAGTTGGTACAAATAGGGTTACTACATGACTTTTGAATACATTCAATGAGAACAATATATTCGAGCGGCTGACGGAATTACGTTATATGTTGGGTTGCCCTGTATACACATTTACCTACCCTGTGTATGGTTGGGTTTATTTAATGTGGCTGACATTAGATAAAACTGTCATTGGAATGTTCTACCTTGGACGTTAGAGTTGCTTTTTGAATGGACGACTTTGATGCAATGCGGCCAACTCAAGTAATTTTAAGTAAGATGTAGCGTGATGAACGTTGCATAAGGGTTATATAAGGGTAAATGTTGTATGTACCCGATTTGGCATTCACTTAAATAACTCGTTTAATCGTAGGTACGATTAAGCCATCAAAGTTATCGTTCTGTTAATTATAAAGTGCGAAACGTCAAAATGAGCGAAAATATAAATTATGTTCCAGCCGAAAGATACGTAACAATAATTAATCTTACTAAATTAATATCAGAACCAGTTTTCTGAAGGTTTCACTTATTTTTTCCTTATTGGATCTACATATAGTTAAGAAGGTTGATAAATGATAGCATATGTTGCTGGAGAAATACTTATAGCATGGTATGAACTGCCGATACTTACACAATTTATTAAAGACGATTCCTGAGATATAGTAATGTTAAGCGTTAAAACATGAATATCATATGAAATAATAAGATCTGTTAAATATGAATAAATAAAAGTGCTCGACGAAGGCCATAGAGAAGTCCATGGGATTTCTCAATAAAACGCATAGATCGATAAAACAATTGCGACACCGATGCTTAAATATTAAAAAATCACGTTCCCTCATTGTCTCCAACACAAAATACTAGAGATAGGCAGTTCCGTCGAATATTGAGAAAGTAAGTGAACTGATAAGTCAGTAACAACTAACACGCACAAAAATGCGAGATCAGATGTTGGTCAATGATTTCCAGAAAATAGGCTTGCATTCGCTTCCAAATGATGATAAAGTGTTTTATCACTTTGATATGATTGATCCACGTGGATTGATAATACTTTTGTTGTCCTGAAGTCTACCTCGTGTGGTGTTTAACCTAACAAGGTACTGTCCCTATTAATTATTTTTAGAAAGCGGTGAAACTATTTTTATCGGAATTTGTCTAGTTTCATAGACATAAAAACGATTTAAATATTATACAGATTGCTGCATTAGGTACACTTAGCTTTGACTAGAAGTCGTCTCCGATCGGAATTTCAATAACAATTAAATACAAATTACTGTCATTAAAATGCAATCACATGCACCATATATTCAAGTTATTATTGCATCACTTTGCATTTTTACAAGACTCGTATTCGTTTAACAGTGCCAGGCCCAGGGTTTCTTAAAGTGTGGTTCGTGACTTCGTTCACTCTTAACGTAGGCAAGTATAGATAGACACAATGATGTAATATAAATCTACAGATAGGTTATAAGCGCTCCAAAAGTGGCACACTAAAAACTCAGTCAATTGTATGACCTTGCCTCAGTGTTGCGTCGTCAATGGACACGTATAAACGTGTCTCAGCTGTCAGATTTGGTGGCCATTTTTAGGGTTCCGTACCCCAATGGGTAAAAACGGGACCCTATTGCTAAGACTTCGCTGTCTGTCCGTCTGTCCGTCCGTCCGTCCGTCCGTCCGTCCGTCCGTCTGTCTGTCACCAGGCTATATCTCAAGAACCGCGATAGCTAGACAGTTGAAATTTTCACAGATGATGTATTTCCGTTGCCGCTATAACTACAAATACTAAAAACCGGCCAAGTGCGAGTCGGAGTGGGGCTCCTACACAATAGACATGTTGTTTTCGCCGTGTTTATAGATAATGGACGGAACCCTTCATGCGCGAGTCTGCCTCGCACTTGGCCGGTTTTTTTAAACACGAAATTTCATATAGACAACGTATCTACCTCTATTTATATTACATCATTAGATAGCCACATGAAACATGAGATTTTTTCAACATTTTCTTCAACAAAGGGGAACTTTTGAAATTCTGAAAGTGGTCCATGCCTAACAAAAGTTTAAGAACCACTGAGATAGATAATAAGCACATGGCGACACAAGCAGTTTTCTATGCCGTTTTCGACTCGGACGGCAGCTACATTGGACAAAACTAAAAACTTATTCAAAACGGTTTTTATATCTATAGGCTAACACAATTATAGCGGAACCATATCATTTAGGTAACCATTTAATACCTACTAGATTTACTCTATCGGAAAACGTAATCAAACCAAAGGGGTTTCCGTTATATTCATGACAAGTGTTACGTTGGACCAATTTTGGTAAAGAGCACTAAAAATTATAGGTACCCATCGGGTTTTTTTATCAGTATTATTTTTAAATATCTATTATCTATTATCTTTAGATTTAAAAATGAAATGTAGCAATTTAGTGTGATCTTAAATCGTGGCTGAATGCCGAAGGGGATGTGCCTTACGCGCCTCCCATCAAATTCAATATATTGGACAACTGATATTATCCTACGGGTCGCCAAACTATGACCCGCGGGCCAAGTCCGGACCGCGAGCCCTTCAAATCCGGTCCGCGATAGCGATGGGGTATAGCTGGTCTAGACCTTCGGCGTGGGGCTGCTAATAGACTGTCATTCGTAAAACATATCTTACCGTACTTTAGAGCTGGGCGTTTTTTCCCGTAAGCGTTTTCAAAAACAGTTTCTCGTACAGTAATGGAAAAACAGTTTGGGCTAGAACCACAAATTGTTTTTATAAAAACGATGACAAGGAGCTACGAGTAGAAGGCGACAGTCGCACGCAACGGTTGTAATGCAAAACGTGAAAACGCAACTCGAACACTGTAAACTATTTCATTCGTTTTTCGTTTCACGTCGTTTCGCGATCGGCGACGGCGGCGACGCACGGAGAAACTAGTTATTTTAGAAACTGTTTTTCAAAACAGTTGTGCGATGAAAAAAAACGGTTACGTTTCGTTTCACGGAAAAGTCGAAACGACCCAGCTCTACCGTACTTGTGGCTCCATGTACTGAGCCGGTTTGGGAAGAAGTTTACATAGTCACAGGTAAACCACCTGTGACTGTAAACTTCTTCCGATATTGATAAGTAGTTGATAAAAGCAGTTGCAATTAAAATGTGCCGGATAAAAGTGCCAGCACACGATTTTAATGACGTGTTATCGCGATTGATTTGTGGAAAGTGCAACGTTGTAATTTAATCAACAGTGTGAAGCAATGCTCAGTATGTACTGACATACATATGGTAATACTAGTTTAACACTCGTTTTCAGAATCGCGTAATACTAACCTATATACTGAGGTACTTATTACTTACTTTTACCACACTCAATTATTATTAATTAATTTGATATCGACGCGCATACTACCGCCACCTCCGCTTTCTTCCCTTGAATGGCGTGAGACTACAGTGGGAATAGGGTTGAAGTTTGTTGAAGTCTTTGATAATAATGATAATTGATGCCGATGACAAGATCACGGAAATATTCACATTGAATTACAAAACAATTAAAGACATCTATTATATGCCTAATTTTAGAACATTGTAAGTAAATCCAACATATTTTATAAATATGATAATTTGGTCGGACGTTGGTTGCTCAATCACGCAAAAACGACTTTTATAGTAGATCGGGCATAGAAATACATATCCTAATAATGCATTAGTAGAGAAAAAACGAGTGAGATTTTAACTTTGTACGTTTCTAAGTTTGTATGTCATTACTTATTACAAACAAACTTTAAAACTTCCTGAACCACTGGACCAATTCCAAATTTCTTTCACCTGTTTGTAGAATAGACTTTCTGGATAGACAGGCTATGTTTTATCCTTCGGGTTTGCCTACGTTCTTTGCAATGCGCGCGGATGGATTAAAACAGCACAGTTTTCAACTTAAATATCATCCCTCAAAAGAATTATAATGGGAATGGAAGTTATGATATGCAATGTCTTAATTACCTACCTAAAGTTGAAGTGCTTTACAAACTTGACTTTGCGTTGCAACCATTATTGTATTCACTATATTTAAAACCGGGTTTTCCTCCATTTTAACCGTCTTATCGTTGTTAACTTCCTCATCTCGTTATTTACTTTGTTTCATTTTTAATGAACAATACTCCATTCATTACTCCGTTCATCTATATTTATATTTTATTTTTTTCCTCATAACAGTAACTGTTTTATCTGAATATAGAATAACTTGCTCGAGTTATTTATAAATTCACGATAGAAACGATAAGTCTGTTTACTTTTGGCTCATGGAAGAATAATGGATCATATCACAAACAATCGTTTCCGTATGTTGATTTGATATAATGGGGCAGTAGGTACATATATATAGCCTACTAATATTATAAATACGAAAGTTTGAGAATGCAACTTTGCACGAAGATAGTTTATGGCCTGGATTAAAATATAGGATAGTTTTTATCCCGGGTCCACGCAGACGAAGTCGCGGGCGGATGCTAGTATTAACTAAAACAAACTAAGCCGAACCCAGCTTACTTCATTATAACATTATTTTCTAAATATGGTCTGGTACACGTTGTATATGACATAAAACAATAATCCTTTCTGCAACGTCAATGACATGACACAAGGGTTAATTCCAAGTGAATTATTTATTTCACGTAAATAGACTCACTTATTAAGGGGCTGTATTGAAAAATATCGAGTTGTTTGAAACGCCATTCTGACCATACTAGCAGACAATGAGGCCTGATTTTCAGATATATGATTCTTGATTATATGTTTGTTGATCCAACCAGATCGATACACGATTGCTTAAAATTTCCTCGATAGAAAAAAAATCCAGAGTTGCGTCCTAATTTTTAGGTTTTTAACCAGTGTACGTAAGCAACATGAGATCAAGCGGCGAAACTTCGTTGAAATGATAATCTATTACTCGTCTTGAATCTGATTTTATAAAATATACTCCCTTCATAATAATATTTAGAATAATCCCATCATTACTGATTTCGCGTTTTTGGAAGCAAACGCCCCTTTCTGAGGATGTTGTTTCCTTGTCTGTCAAACGTTATTGGCGTAAGTTTGTCTCTGACGCGCGGACCGCTCATTGAGCTCATTCGGCGACCGGCCGTCTTCGAAGCAGGACCTATGTTATTCAGCGCCGCAAAATTACTTACGAATTATAATTATACACCAGTATATGTAGGCCTACGGCGCCATTCAACCCGAAACGTGCCGGAGGTCTTTTTGTAATGGGCTTGGGCGATCCTAGAATCGCACTCACACATGCGCAATAAATTTATAATGTGTGCTAAGCAGTTTCTTCACATTAAAACTTTTTGCTGAAAATGTTTCTATCGGGTGTTGTGATTGAAAAATACTGGCCGTATTAATACCTAAATTTAAGTGTCAAATTTGTTCTACAGAATATCACAGCTTATAACAGAGCTGTCAGATAAATAAGAAATATTTTCATTTACCTACAAGTTGTGATAAATTGTAGATTGTGCGAGTGACTTAGTATTTTTCTTTGGAAACTTCAAAACACAATAATAATTTAAACAAGTCCACCTGAAAAGTGGGACTTGGTTCAATTTCCGTGGTTCTATGGCAACTTTTGGGCTACCGCTGTAAACACATACTTACTTTTACCCCTCTAGTTTTTTTTTTCGTATGAGCAAAGGAACTGAACTACGGCGTCGCTACGACGCTCATTTCATGCTCATAATGTCACATCACATATTTCAGAGAATATTTCATTATTTTGGTACATACAATGAATTATCTGCCACAACTTACTCTACACTTGGTCTAGTAAAGTTTAAATATATAGAAATGTGTAATAAGCGATTTTCAAAGGAACAGATGAAGACTCCATGACGTCGGGACCGAAATGAAAGGGACGAATGTATCGCATGACATAACATAACTGATCTCTTCTCGATGAGCGTCAAATTTCTCTACTGTCACGCTAGGTGATGTGATGTGACGTGAGCGGGACGCGTGTGTTTGTGTGTGTAACATGTATAAAAACGAGACTTTTAATGCGGGGTGCAGGCCGCGGGCGGGTGTTAGGGCGTGGCTTAAAATACCTAATGTTGATGCTTGGCAGGGCCTTAATTTGCAGAGCGGAAAAATGTAGTCCTAGAGAAATATCGGAAAATCACAGAACGTCTATCGTACGTCGCAAAAGTGTCAGAGGGGTTCGACGGTGGTGCGGGAGGCGACCTGAGGCTAGCTTCACAGACGCAAACATATGCGGCGCTTATTATACCGACCTTTGCTTGGTATCCTTATTAAAAACAAGAGTCCAAGAATCATCCTTCAATATAAGTTATGTTCACGGAGTTATTTAAAAAGATTGTTTAGCGCGACCTTTCGCAAGGAAACCAGCGCGCGCGCAGCCAATTACGAGCGGTATGTGGCGCATGCGGCTCGCCTTGCGCGCCAGAATACGGCCCAGAATGCACAGATGATACGGATATGCCAAGGGAATTACCAACGTTGTATAGCAACAGTCTTTCCCACTTGGCTAAATGCCTAGGTAGGCTAGGGAGCCCCCTAGCCTACCTAGGCTACAGCTAGCCAGCTGTTGCCAGTTCAGGGACTAGACTTAGAGCTAGAACCCTATTAAGTTTACAAAAGTATCAACTCCGTGCTTCGTTCTCCTCAGTGCTGAGGGTCGTGATCTCGCCCATGGGTCTTTTGTCTTCGTTGTTTTTTTAAGTTGTCACCAGTTCTTCTGGCAATGTGCACGAAGAATTCAAGAACTCTTCAGAGACAAATAGTGAGACATACAAGTGTGTTATTATATAGGAACATCAATTTGTTGAACACCAACCAATCATGTTAGAGATCCTGGTATAGCAAAAGAATTGCTTCCAATTCTACAGATTTCTATTACAGAGTTCCCTGTTAATGTGTTGTTAAGGTTCCTACAAGCGAGACATGATTAGCTTTAATATCGAAACACACTGCTGGGAGAGGCGCGCTGATCTGAGACCTGACCCCGTATCATGGTCGGCCTTATCACACGATAAGTGATAAGATAGAGCGTCCGTCCCTGGCTGACACCGTTCGATAGAACGAGGCGACGCTCCTATCTTGTCACTTATCACGTGATAAGGCCGACCATGATACGGGGTCAGAGTGGCGTCGGGACTTGTAATGACAAAGCACGACGAAGTCTGGACAGAAAATTTCAGACTGAGAAGACTTCGCAGTGCTGCAAGTCCGCAAGACTCACGGCATGACTGTGATCGATGTGGAAGGGTGTGTCGGTCTGCTACAGGGCTTTACAGCCAAAAGAGGCGGCGCAGACTACCGCCGTGATTACTTTTTACTATTTCCCAATCATCTGTAATGGATGCTGTGGCCAATGATGGATGTATAATATATGGGTCCGCAGTGAAAAGATCCACAAATTAACCACATGAGAGCTCATTCAATAAGGTCACGTCATAAGGAATAAAAATTGTCTGCTGCCTTGCAGGCTGGGCGACCGTTTATCTAAGTAATTGAGCTATTAAGTCCAGTTACTTGGTCGACGGGTAAACATGTCATGTGCACGTGTTTTTGTTTAAGTAAGTATACATATTTTGCACTGTAAACCCTCACTCAGATCTGATGCGAAATAATCCAGAAATTACAAAGATATGCGATCTTCTTGGTAGACATAGAACCAAAGTTATATTGCATCTGTTTGTGCAATACTTGGGTGAATCAACTTTTTTCTGTCACTGTCTGCTGATGGGTTACTTTTTGAAACTACGGTTATATTGGTTTAAATCTACTAATTTTCTTGTCATTTTCTTTCACACATTTTTTGTTCCTGCGGGCGTAGCACGGTTGCCATTTTATCACTTATCGTTGTGGATAAGGCATCCGTCACTCTCGCACTCGCATACTTGTCAGAGCGTGATGGGCGTCTTTACCACAACGATAAGTGATAAAATGGCAACCATGCTACGTTCACTGGTTGCCCATTGTAAATGTTCACGCGCCGCCACTGATATGTATATGTATGTCTGTATATAAAAACAAGACAGTATAAACAATTCAAACCTGTCCTAATAATGTTTACTATACGTTCTCTTTGACTAAAATAGATGACGCCTCGGCAACAGGCATCAAATTATCGGTATAAGCTGTAACCTAGTTTTGTGAGCAGTAGGTAGGTATTACAGACCTGGAAAATGCCAACTGAATAAATACGAAAACATTCCAGTTTGTGCGAATCATCCTTATTAAGTATTTAACGTTGTCAATTTTAATAGTTAGGTATGCCGTTTTAACACTTTTAACCATAAGCACACACATTTAACATAAATATTAATGGACCATTATAATCCTACTAATATTATAAATGCGAAAGTTTAGATGTTTCGATGTTTGTTACTCAATCACGCTTAAACAGCTGAACCGATTTGAATGAAATTTTGCACGAAGATAGTTTATAGCCTGGATTAAAATATAGGATAGTTTTTATCCCGAGTCCACGCAGACGAAGTCGCGGGCGGAAGCTAGTATAATCATGTAACTAATCTATACCTACATGTTACAAAATGATTTCGACAGATAAGTTAACAGCTGGTATCAAGTTAATTGTAAAATTACCATTTAACAGGATTCGAGCGCCAATGTAGGCGAAAATAAATAAAAACATGCGTTAGCAATGTGTATGTCATATGTGCCATGCGGCCAAATCAGCATCCTTGTTTTAACGAATTCATAAATATGAATTCAAACTGCCGCATTAACGGTCCCAACATTCGTAACAACTCACCACAAAAAGCGGAATCCAAGATCCATTGTCAGAGAATCCAAAACAAAAACTAGCCATCCATCTTTCCCTCTATCATTGGTGATAGAAAGAAGACAGTAACACTCACTAATTGTCACTTCACTTGTTTTTCTAATTCGAATATGGAATTCAAAATAGGAACGCGTCGCGCGCGAGTGCGCAGGCGCGCCGACAGCGGAGGACTGGAGACAGGCTTCAGGCTTCGATCGAAGGCTGTGTAGAGATGTGGCTTTTGCGTAATCGATACCGGCTCGATAATACTGTCGATTGTAATTAAAATCGATAAAATAAAAGTTACCGCCTTTCTTATGGTCGACGCAACCTAAAATTCTGCGAATAGAGCTCTTTCTGCTTGTTTTAAATAAATAAATGTGTAGATTTTCCAATGAATTATTACATTGTTACAAATAAAACTGCTTACCTTACCGGTCATAATTAAGATTAGATGCTTAAATTTCGATTAATATAATGAATATAATTTAAACGCAATTTGTAAGTTTTATAACAGTATTCAACTAAGTTTATGACGAATTCCGAGTTAAATAACTGGTTATTGAATAGAATTGCTAATACAAAATGATGCATTGTTTCTTTGATAGGTAATTTTGTAATTTAAAGTATACTCTACCGATAGAGCTAAATGTGTAATAAACAGTCTTTACACTACGTGCAGTAGGTACGACGTTTACTTACTCTACCTAAACGGGCAGGGGACAGGTAGGGTTTGATCTAAAGTAAACACTTTACATCAAACTTTTTGACTAAGGACGGGTTGCATCAACCACTACTAGCTCCAGACGGACCAGTAACCGTCAAATATGGCGCCGGCAGCTGTCATCCCATACAGAACTGTCAAACCTTTCGTACTAACAGATTTTAACGGCCGTAACATACGATTTCCGACGGCTTGAAGCAACTTATCAAGTCTCAATTCGGCCAAACAGGAATAAAATTTCTTCCAAGATGAGTCAATACAAAATTTGTCATTTAACCTTAGATAAAACTCCTCATTGTTTAGCCAAATCCGGCCTTAGTATTAAAAAAGTCAGACTAGGGCCAACTGCTGGTCAGTTGTACAACGTCAACTTTTTAAAATGCTATATTTTGTATAGTGTACTACGTTGGAGCTCTGACTTTCCCAGGGGCTTTATACCAAAGTTTTAAGGCCTTATTAGGCATAATTTTGTGGCTGGCATGACGCCACTGCTACTTAAGACTTAAGTGTGACAGGAATATATAGGTGACATATATCATAGTACCTGAACCGCTAACTTATTGTATAGTTATAAATAAATAAATATTCGTGGACAAACTTACCGAAATCGACCTAGTCCCAAACTATGCAAAACTTGTACCAAGGGTACTAGATGACGATATACATACTTAAATACATAGAAAACATCCATGACCCAAGAACAAATATTCGAGCTCGCAGGATCACTGTCAACCAGGCTACAGAGGTCGTCAATAGGCGGATTCATGGTTATTTATTTATCATATGGCAAATCAGTATTTAGAACCGTGAGATCCTGGAAAAGACAGTACGGTTGCCAGGTTGTTGCACTTTTAGCACAGCTCCGGGGTCACGTGTAGGGTAGCGGTGGGTGATTCCTACGGACGTGGTGCAACTTCGACCCCCATGATTACCCTTCCCGTATATTAACTGTCGATATGTAGCTGACATCCCTGAAGCCTACACTAGAGGCATACCGCACGCACTAGCCTGGCCTGAACCTGGAGTGACGTCACTACAGTGACTACACATCTGCGACACCTGTTGACGCTCTTATCGTTTTACTAACAGACTTAATAGGGCTGTCAACACACCATAAATGTCAGACGTAACCGAGTCTTAAATAGTTATTTGTGTCACAAGGGAGCAAAATAGTATATTTACATTACGACGAGGGCGGTGTATTGAATCCTGAACGTAGCGAGGGTTCCTGCAGGATACACGTGTTGTCAGCAGTAAGCTCGGCCGAATTTCACCTTCCCATACAAACGTAGTTACGGTCTCATTTTAAAACTACGTGTTGGATTGTGACGAAACTTTGCATATACAATGACATGTGGTATATCTATGTCTGTAATTAGTTTATATGGTTCCAGTTTAAAAAACAAACAAAATACAGCAAAAACAAGGTTTGTATGAAAAACTTCCATTCGCTGTATTTTTTTTACTTTGGTATCTGAAGCTACATAAACTAATTACAGACATAGATATTCCTCATGTCATTATGCATGCAAAGTTTCGTTACAATCCAACACGTAGTTTTAAAATAAGAGAGCGTAACTACGTTTGTATGGAGAATCGACCTTACTGCAGACTCTTAACGCCCGAGACGAAGATAATTTTCCTACCGAGTATAGTATAATACTATTTTTCACATCAACTAACTATAAAGAAATTTAAAAATGATGCTGTTAAAATTACTTAACAAGTTTTAACAAATTATCTTAATGTTTTTACTAATTTTTCAATACATATAACTAAAAATTCATAGTTTGATACAAGGTTGTTAAAGTTAAAACTCGAAATATGTTCGTTTTTAATCGATTACGAGGAGTCGATAATTTTATTAAGATCTGTGTTCAATTGGCACATAGCGTAAATGCTACATGCCAATGAATAAAATTAAAAAGTAGCTTGAACAGAAAAGTAGCATTTTGTTGATCCCTCTCGTCGTGGAGCAAAACTTACTTTTCCGAATGAAAGGTGTGAAAAAGTAATTGATGACCGACCACTTGTGATACCTGAAACTGAAAAGTAGGGTTGCTAATTTACCATGTTCCTGTATTATAAAATTGATTGTTTAAAATGTTGTTTATATATCCATGTTTTCACCAATTTGCATTGTAATATAATATATAAATATATTTTTGCAGTCAACTGTTGATATACCAGTTCAACGCTTGCATTAATATTTACATTTATAATATAACAACACTTACCTACTTGAGTTCATTGCTTCATATAGTAATACTTAACCAGTTTCTCTTGAATAATTGAGTACGAATAAGTTCATTTGATTAAACATGGATTACTCAAGTACCAGCATACCTGCAGTTAAACGCCATTCTATACAACAATTTGCCTCCTCGTGCTTTAAGAAATCAGCCGGTTCAACCCTAAACATACCGAACATGACAACGGAACGGACCGCGCTACATACCTAAACGAGGACATCTTTTGTTTACAGCACCGACCAACGTAACCTGACCCGTAGGCTCTAGCAGTACCCACGTTAATCAGGTCCTTGTTAAACTCGCTGACTGCTGGTTAATTACCCGTTCCGTTAAGCGAGAAAATTAAATTTGTTTCGTAACAAATAACTTTAGCTAAAATATTGTGCGGAAGATAGTTGTCTGCCATTGGGCAAGAAAAACTTTCATATTGACAAGTGAGTGAGTGAGTGAGGTATAGCTATACTTAAATGATGCAAGTTTTGTAATTTATTTCGGTTAGTAATAAACAAATACTGCTTTAAAATAACTTGTTTAAGAGTCCGCAGTAAGCTCGATTCTCCATACAAACGTAGTTACGCGCTCATTTTAAAACTACGTGTTGGATTGTAACGAAACTTTGCATGTACAATGACATCAGGTATATCCAGGTCTGTAATTAGTTTATGTAGCTTCAGATACCATAGTAAAAACAAGTGAAATTAAAAGAGTTTTCAAAAACCCAACTGCTTTTTTCAAATTTTAAAAACCTATGTCACTCCCACGATTAAGAGGAATCCAACGACACCTCATATGTCGAAATCCGTCAAACGGTTTAGGCTGCAGGGCGTGCAAAAGAATAAGGTCACATACATACATACATACATACGCTCGAAAAACATAACCCTCCTCTCCTTCGGCAGTCGGGTAAAAATACAGCTAATTTAAGTTTTTCATACAAAACTTGTTCTTGCTGTATTTTGTTTGTTTTATAAACTGGAACCATATAAACTAATTACCGACATAGATATACCTCATGTCATTGTATACGAAAAGTTTCGTCACAATATCCAACACGTAGTTTTAAAATGAGAACGAAACTCCGTTTGTCTGGGAAGGTGAAATTCGGCCGAGCTTACTGCGGACTCTTAACAAGTCTGCTAACCTAAAGTTATTTCAACATAATTTGCATGATGCCGACGAAACACTTTTCGTTAATATCTGTCATTCCCATACATTTTATAAGTTTTCTATTGGCGTTAGCGCTTGTCGATTGTAACCTTGTCTATAGGCCCCCTGGTTTGCCTATGTTATTGCGAATGTCTTAGCATGGCTGGGGGTCCTATATCATGCAGGGGAATCGTGGCTTCTCTTCTCACCCACTCTTTTTATGGCATTAAAGATTTTTATGAGTTACTTCAATAAGAATGAATCTTATACATTTAGTATAATGTCATTAATAATATTAAAAACTTAAAAAATAACATGACTTATGATGCCTGTCGCCAGACAAAACAGACTCCATATCATACTGTCGCCCGTTTCTCGAAGCTACAAGTTTCAGTTTTACAACAACACAGGGCAAATGACCAGACGTTATTGGTCAAGCACATTAGTGGTGCCAGTGTAGTCGAGGTAAAAAAACAACTGTATTGTTCGTATTTTCATTCAAGTGTCGAAAGTGACAACAACAATCTGTATAATAAAACTTAAGCATAAATACTTAGTTAACATCATCACATTCAATTAATCTAACAACCATAAACTAATTGAGCTAACCGGTTAGAAGCCGTAACAGGTGGCCCTTCGATTATTATGTGGCTATTCGATTGCCGCCGTTTGGCGGCAATCGAATTTATTGAGACACCCACTCGATGGAGAAAGTGTGATAGAGGATACAAATGCAAACAATGGTTGCGTCTAGCAGTGACAAATGGAATATAAATAAAGACTATTACGAGTTTCGCCATTTCAAGTAGAACTCGTGATGTGAGGTTAACTTTGTTGTGATTGCGTTTGGGACTATGCCCACTTGCCCGCACCTATTCACACTGCAAACTGTCACCTGTCATCACGGGGGCGGAACGTTTAGAACGGTAAATATAATTATTAACATAAGGTACCAATAAACAAAACTCACGAAAATATTAAAAAAGTCGGAAAACTAGCCTGAGCTTCAACTAACTTAATTTTTCTATCAAATACGTAAATAATTAAAGACCAAAGAAAAGTTTATGCACATCTTTTGCCAATTATAAATTGGCAAAACATGTGCATTGTCATTTTACTAAAAGATTACGAGCTAACCGAGTAGATACCAGTTTTTAAATAAGACAGTTTTAAGAGGAAAACAGACGGCGCGCAAATTATACAAAAACTTGAATTTAAAAACCGTGGTAGTCCCCGCCAATTTCTCCGTCAAATTTAAATCTACGTGAATACATTTTCTTAGACTAACGAAGAGTTTTATATATTTATTTATTTAAACTTTATTGCACAAAACAAAAAAGTACAAAAGGCGGACTTAATACCTCAAGGCATTCTCTACCAGTCAATCATAGGACAAAACAGAGATAGTATTACTATGCCCCTATGTTAATAATTTTCTAGGACGATATCTATGTTTTTCTCAACACCGCGTGCTTATGCTAAATAAATTAATTTCATAAGTATTTCCCTAGATTACACACAACATTCTACAGGCTCTTTATTCGCTCTACATGTCCAAAAGATATTACCCAAGTTTCATAATTCTGCAATATGGAAAGCTTATCACTTAATAACGTTATGGACGCTCGGATTTTCCGGAAAGTTCATAGGAATTAATAATTCATAGAATTTCTAATTTTCTATACGCCATCTTTATTATCGAATAATTTACTGTAAGAATTTCTTAAATCTCTTGGAAATGTAACTTCATGGTTTGATTATGCGCTAACGTATATCACTATGCTTAATTTCAATCGGAAATAAGAAACCTAAATAATCGTTCTATAACATTATTGTATTTCTTTATTCACGTTCGTTTCCAGCCTAAGATAATTACTGTAAAGTAAACCCAGCTAAGTAGTCGTTTGCGTAACGTTTCGTAGGTGCGTTAGTTGGATCTAAATATCATTTTCTGTAGGGGAAAATTAGTTGAATTGTTCTAACGCTCGTTCGAAAAGATTCTCCCTCCTCTGCTTTCATTGTTTCAAAAGAAGCTTCTGTCAAAAATTCCATTATTAGGAACAGCTTATGTTGTAAATTAATTTCGTGCCACATTTTTAATTTTACTGCCGGCTATGCTTTTCTTGGACGCTGACATACCAAGATGATTTTACCGAGTAGAGCCCACACTATCGTGTTCATTATACAATGAACATTTTATGTAACGCTATTTTTTTTTTGCAAATTTGGCGCGCGTCATGAATAGCTTTAGTTCGGACTCAGTACAATGGCCATTCATGACCTTAGTTTAGAAAATTTTAACATACCTACAGTTGATACGAGTCGAAAGCTCAAAAGCACAGCATAGCAGATCTGGAAGATAGTATATGATGAATGCTTCTGCTTTTAAGATTGTATCACGAAAGTCCACACCCAAAATTCAATACGATCAGTACAGGTTTAGACATTCACGTAATACTTATGCACTAGATAGATTGATTTGCCTGAAAGTATTTTCTAGTCTCTCTTACCTACTTATTATGTGAATTATGCAATTGTGTTCCGCGATAAAAACGTGTGCAATGATTGAGATTCAGTATTAAAGTAATTAGAAGTACTGCGCAATAGAATGTGTTTCATTAGGCCATCGAAGAAGTTACACACTAACTGTACTAAATCAAAATTAGCGCCTTGATTTACTGATGCATTATGTGGCGGATTATGATCAAGCGAGCAAAAACATTCTAGCCCGATCCGTAAATTTCTCTTAGCTAAACATCGTCAGTGCCAGAACTATT
Organism: Epinotia bilunana; assembly: GCA_947049275.1. Taxonomy (NCBI): domain Eukaryota; kingdom Metazoa; phylum Arthropoda; class Insecta; order Lepidoptera; family Tortricidae; genus Epinotia; species Epinotia bilunana. The sequence continues at coordinate 22,213,720 of OX346260.1, read as the reverse complement.
TTACTTCTATATGTATGTGCCATATGTGACAACAATGAATGAATAAATAAATAAATAAAAGATTACCAGCGCTGGTCTTCCGTTGGAACTATTGGCGAAACCACGGGAGGCAGCGCACACATTGCAATAATAATACTAAAAAAATATTAAAACTTACAATAATATGAACAACAATAACACAGTCAAACAATTGAAAAAACTAAAACGTCGATGGTAATTTAAAAGCTTATTTACTTCGCCCGTCCACCAAGCCATAACCGTTCTTACACTGAACGCGATCCACAAAAGAAAACCAATAAAATAAAATAAACTCCTAGCCGCATAGCGAATTGGTAAGTACTAACAAATCAACGCTTTACATAACTCTTAGTATCATTTAAATCTAACAATTCTGGGCCTGTTGTTCTCAACAGGCCCAGAATTGGCCCCATGCATTTCCACTTTCGCTGGTCTAGCGTCATATAATTACGGTACATCTTACTGCATCATCTTATTTAATGTCCTAAAATAAACGGCATCATGTTACTGTTAAGTAAAGGCCTCCACCCACCGAACGCGTGTCGTGCGCGGCGCGTGTCGGGCGCGGTTGAAGCGGTATATTCACACCGCATGCAGGGCTGTTATTCGCTAAGCGTTAATGCGGCTCACCCCGCCGTTCACCCGTCACGAAACTAGACCTCTAACTACGCTTGGTTACTACGCATCGCGGTGTCAAGATATATTTGTGGGTAAGCGTTGAGATGAGCTTAAAACAAGTTACAGAATAGGGGGGCAGGCGGCGTGAAGCAATGCGGGGGCCCGCGCGTCATGCCTCTCTCACTACCAACACATTTAATATGTATCTCACTGTCTCTATCACACTTAGCAGCGCGGGCCCGCGCGTCATATCCCTCTCACTGCCAACACATTTAATATGTATCTCACTATATCTGTCACACTCAGCAGCGCGGCAGCAGGGCGGGCACGCCCGGGCCCGAGCGGGCTCGCGCTTCACACGCGACGCGCACGACACGCGGCCGCGCTGCCGAGTTGTAACTTTAGCGCCGCGGGCCCGCGTTCGATGTGTGTTTGAAGTGTAGTTTCAATGCTTTACAACTTGCGGGGCCCGCGCAGCACACGCGCCGCGCACGACACGCGTTCGGTGGGTGAAGGCCTATAACAAATCGCATCTTGCTAGAAAACGATGAATACCGACATCGCAGAAATTGATTCTACAGTGGTGGATGCAGAATTTTGGTCTGGGAGGCTTGTTGGGGGGAGGAGAGTGTAATATTTGTATAGTGCGGATCCTCTATCAAGACCGGATCGTATCTCAAGACCCATCGGTCCAACAAAACAATTGTTTAGCCACGTGCCACAAACACTTCGAAAAGAAAAGGCCATGATTAATAAATACTTTGCTCGAATAGCAACTCTACTGTTGAAGTAGTCTATTGTTTTAAATACAACATGGTCAACATTGCTAAATAGTATTTTTTTAGATAGGTAAGTACTTCGTTTATTTTACAGTATCAATTAGCGGTAACACTTAACAATAAAAGACAATCGCTTTGTTTACCACTTAACAATGAGACACAATTGCATTGTTTACTAGGCACAAAGAGAAGTGAATTAGGGCTAGAAGAAAGATCCGCACTATAATGAAAGGAGACATGTGCTTTTGGGCTTGAGCTTGAATGTACTCTGCGCAACATGTGGAAGGTTTATAAAATGATCGTATGATGAGTGGCTTATACCGTCTTTGAAGACAGGCCCATCTTCATTTGGGCGATTACAGGCTGAAAATGAAGATGACGATCAGTATAAATTTTGTTCTGAGGTGTTTATGTTTAATGTAATTTACATAGAATATATTCCCATGTCCCCTTCAACCGGACATAAACTAATGATATGTGATTTGATAATAAGAGACATTACAATGGACATCATTACGGTGCGTTTTGTTATAACAAAAATCTATTAAACATGGAAAGTTCTCAGTCGTGACAAATGAAATGTTATCTCATTTCGGAGATGCAGGTAAAACAATGCTGTGATGTAAGTTAGTGTCGTAAGAACGTGGGAGCGCGGTAAGTAGGGTTAGTTGAATGACGATGATAAGTTGAGATGATTGAGATAATAATTCAATATAGAGAGCGTGATGCTGCAGCTAATCAAATAGTAGGCAGTGATTCATGAAGAAGATTTTTTGACACGCATATCTTGCCTCATTTGCGCCTGCTAGTTTTATAATTGAACGATAACATTTGTACTTCGACGGTGTCAAACAAGCACTTGGTCTGCCTGGTAAGTAGACAGTCGTTGCCGAACCTTTATTGATTTGAGGATTCGTTGTGAAAACACATCCTCGGGAGCTCTGGCGACATTACTCACCTACTTCAGGCAAAACGCGGTTTTGAATAACATTAATTTATAATTGTATTTTTTTTGTGGATTTCATTCTAAAATGTTATTCAAAGAGGATTTATTCAAGAATCCGACAAACTTTCCACCCGGAAGTTATGTAGATTTAAATGAAGCATGCATTGTCTTTTTTTGTACGATTTATCTTGAATTTTTTTAATGACTTTTCAGAAGCTGGTTAATTTATCATTTTTTGATGTCTGAAATTTTGTCGGATTTTGTCGCTGGGTAACTATTTAATTGATAATATATCCGATACACATAAACAATAAGCTATTATAAATTATTTCCAAGATTGAAATTTTTCCCATACAAGTTGTCAGTTCATTGACTGGACTAACCACCAGGAACACAACAGCAAGCACAATAACTCGCCATTTATCGGATTCGGCTCCGATGGCGCTAACGGAGTGGACATCGTATCTTCCTCCGAATCGGACGACGAGCTAGTAGACGAGGTGCTAGACGTATCCAACATGATAATTTCGTAAACTTTCTGCAAAATAAACTAGAGTTTATAACACATCTTTCGAACGGTAAAACATAATACTCAGAAATATCACACAAATATTCAAACATTTCTCGACGAGCAAGACGCCAATGAGGATAGGGCGCTCCACCAGCTCCAGCCGAGCCGTTGCGGTATATAATCAACCCTGCACCTCCCGTACAATTTGTGATCCTACGAGTTCGGGTGAAGTGAATCGGTACTACCGATTCGGTAGTCATTATGAGTGACAATTATCGGAAACCAAGGACACGTAGTGCAACGAGAACTGTGATGAAAGAGGCCGAAGTACGCGCAGATTCGGGAATAAATACTCCGTCGTGCCCCGGATTACAGTCGACGCCGCCTCAACGACTTGCCGATGCTCCCACGATAGGTGGTCTTAGTGACCACGGAGAAAAAGGACTGCCGTTGGGTGTGGATGAGTACGCCGGTTTCAGAGCGCACCGTGAGAGCGCGGAGCAATGCCAGCCAGCACACGTCGAGACTTAGCCAGGCCGGGCGCGAAACGCTTCGAATGCACGCTGAATATGAGGCGGAGCTAATAGAGGTGGCTAAGCTCAGGGAGAGCCTCATAAAGAAGAAGCTTGCACTTGAGATGGCAGAGTTAGCGGCACGGGAAGAGGAAGAGGACGAAGCACCGCGGCGAGTGTCGCGAGCGGTGCCTCAGCGCGCATAGCGCTGGCTCAGCGACGCGCCCGCCGCCCCCCGCGCGCCCGTCCCGGACCTGCCGTACGTGGCCGCGGAGCCCTCGCCGCTGCCGAAGAGCCGGGCTCTAACAGATATGGATCGGCTGGCGGAGGCCACCGGCAAGCTAGGACAGGCGAGAGGAGTACCGCGACAGGTGCACGAGATACCGATGTACGATGGTAACGCCGCGGACTGGCTCAGCTTCGAGAAGGCCTACCGGAGTACCACTGAGATTCACAACTTCAAGCCATTCGAGAACATGGCGCGCCTCAGGGTGGCGCTTGTCGGAGAGGCGAAGGCTGTCGTCGTCGCGGACCTGCTGAGAACATCCTACGACCCTGAGGAGGTCCTAAGGGCGCTCGAGGACGCGAGTTTGGACACCCTAATCGCCTTCTAGAGTGTGCCATCAAGAAAGTGCGTGACTTACCTACAGTTACTGAAAATGGACCCGGGGACGTTTTACCACAACAGTGCGGAATTGCGTATCCGTGTTAAAAAGTATACGTGCGGATGGATATCTAAATAACCCACAATTAGTGAGCGGACTATTAAATAAATTAACTCCATATCAACGCGCGCAGTACGGAGAATTTGCGCTGCGCTTGGACAATAATAGTGGTGTTGATTTTTACGAGTGTCTCCAATTTTCTCAGTCAACTCAACTCTCACGTGCACCCTCATATTACACACCGATTAGTTTAAGTGCGGAATGTGCGCCACCGTCCGGCGCTATCCGACGCGATAAGGACAATTAAGTCTGTGGTGCCAGTGCGAGCGGGCGGACAGACATCGTGTTCATATATACACAGGTTGAGACAGTAGCTGCTGTTACTAAGTAAGTGATTTATTTGTAAACATAGGTTACAGGATGGTCGTGGAAAAGGTACGTAGTCGGTCCCAAAGTTCTGTCACTGGCATATTATTTTTAAATTTAGAAGATGATTTTAAGAAAATTTTATTGCATTCCATTTTTGAATGTTTGACAATTATTTTAAAACAAAAAACAGTCATTCGTTGCAATTTCTCACGATGGAGTGGACATAGAAAGAAAACCGAATAGCTGTTTTAGCATTGCACCGCTGTGGGCACTCGCCAAGTACGATTTTCAAGTTGCTCAAAAATTTAAAAATAACGCTTAGGTTTGTGTACCGTACTATTGATAGGTACAATGAAGTCTCCAGTGTTGAGGACAAGAAAAGAATTGGCCGGCCTCGCTCCGTACGAACACCAGCAGTGATCAAAGCGATCAAGGCGCGCATAGCAAGAAATCCTGTCCGAAAACAGAAATTGATGGCTTTGCAGATGGGTGTCAGTAGAAAAACCGTCAAAAAGGTTTTAAACGAAGATCTTAGTCTACGAGCATACAAAAAAAAGCGTGGGCACCTACTTAATGCCCGTCTAAAAACAATAAGGCTTAAAAGATCCCGGAAGTTGTTAAAGCGGTACGCGAAAAATCGACACCGTGATATCCTCTTTACAGACGAAAAGATTTTCGATATTGAAGAGAAGTACAATAAACAGAATGATAGAGTGTACGCTAGGAGCTCTGAAGAAGCAGGAAAAAGAGTTCCGCGGGTGCAACATGGGCATCATCCATCATCAGTGATGGTCTGGTTGGGTGTATCTTATTACGGGCCAACTGAGGTTCATTTTTGCGAAAAAGGTATCAAAATCAGTGCGAAAGTATACCAAGAGACAGTTTTGGATAAGGTTGTCAAAGATCTGCCCAACACGCTATTTTCGGGACATAATTTTGTGTTCCAGCAGGATTCTGCGCCAGCACACAAAGCCAAGACCACTCAAGCCTGGTTTGACCGTCAAAAAATCGACTTTATAAGACACGAAGATTGGCCTTCCTCTAGTCCGGACCTTAATCCTTTGGACTATAAAATTTGGCAGGTCTTAGAGGGGAAGGTCTGTGCTAAACCACATAAAAATTTGGAGAGCCTAAAGTCATCTTTAAGAAAAGCAGTCACTGAGATAGATATGAAAATGGTGCGTGCTGCGATAGACGACTGGCCGCACCGATTAAGGGCCTGTATTAAAAACAAAGGAGGTAATTTTGAATAATTTTGAGTAATTTTAATTCTTTATTAAATGTACTTTAAATCGGTATATAATTTATTAAAAATTTATTGCTACTTTTGTTTTTATCATTATTTTCATTTGTGACAGAACTTTGGGACCGACTAGGTACAGTGTGGCGCTATGTTTCGCCGATAGGCATACAAATTTAAAATCTAAAATCTAACATGACATAAGAATTCACGATGCTTAAAACTTATATTTAGAATAAGCCTAAATTAAAATTACAATATGTCCCGGATATACATTCAATTCGTAAATAATATTAAGAATAAATAAAAACACAAATCAAATTAAACATTACAATGATAAAAAGAATTCAATTAAATTTGTCCGCAAAAAAGTCTGTCAAAGGAATAATAACATTTGTCAATTGTGGTAACGAAACGCATCCTGTTTGTTGTTTATGGTTTTCTTGTCGACATGTATTTTTGAGGTTAAAAAATGGAGACTGGAATAAAGTGTCATGTGGAAAATATCGTCGTATTAATTAATTACGGAGCAACTACCACGATATAACAAATTGGCGACGAGTTTACGAACAAACGCGTATTAAAGCTAAATATTTAAAGATTATTGAGGCTCGATTACCTACATAAACTATAATAAGTGTACGCATGGAAACAAAGCAATAATTATACATGGAGGAGGTCGAAGGGTACATTAAGACGGGAAAAAAAGCGTAAATCCAAACTAAAAATAAGGAGGAGCTGATATTAATAGCAAACCAACTGGTCGACGACCCGGCGTCAAAATTTTCGAGCGCATTGAGGACATTCGAAAATATCTCAGAGAATATATAGACGAGCATATAGAGGAGTCCCGGAATTGTTCGGCACAAACCAGATTAAAAATGAGCCCTATTTCGTATTTGGAGGCGTTTGGCGGAGGTAACTGGAATGCATATAAACTACAGTTGGAATGTTTTTTCGTTTTAAACGATGTTGAAGAAAAGAAGAAAGTGCTGCTCCTTATTACAAAGCTCAGCACCAATGTATACGAATTACTAACCACTTTATGTACCCCTGAAACACCAATAAATGAAACTTATGAAAACATTTGTAACAAACTGCAAAACCATTATCACCCTGTTCGTAATTGTGCATTGGAACAAGCCGAATTTAGAAAACGCAACCAAAAACGAGATGAAAATATAGATCAGTATATACTTGAATTAAAAAAAATATCGAAAAATTGTAACTTCAAAAACTTAGACGAAGAAATAAAAGAGCGTCTTTTAAATGGTACCCGATGCGATGCAGTGCGGTTTGAAATATTAAAACAAGCAGATTTGCCATTAGACAAATTAATACATATTGCAAAAACAGTCGAGACTGCATACAATTTGGCATATAAAAAAGACGAAGAAGATATTCGACCGCAAATGTTTAAATTAGAAAAACAAATAAACCGGAATAGAAACTTTGGAGTAAGGCCTGGCACTAGCCAATCGAAGCCGCAGGCAGGAGGACATGTTGGGAGCTGTTTCTGCTGTGGAAAAGCCGGACACATGCGGGCTCAGTGTACGTTGCGGGAAAAGTTCTGTAGCGAATGCGGTCTGAAGGGACACATTTTTAAAATGTGCAACAAAAACAAAGATACTTGGAGAATGAAGACGTTGAATGCTACGGATACAAACATCCCAGTTGTAAGCGAAGTGAAGCAAGAAGATAAAAATGATATGGCCGAGCCTGAAATGTTTGACATTTTCTATTTTAGTGAGAAGCAGCACATTCCATCAGCTAAACGATTACGTATTCTGATAAGAACCTATATTTTTCAAATGTAGATTTGAAACAACGTAATGTAATTTTTACTTTTTAAATTTTGACCAGTCAACTTCAACACCATTGGGTGTGCTCGAAAATGTAAGTCTGTCATATGGTAATGTTAACCTGGAAAAACAAACACTGTTTATTGTCAAAGATGGATTACCGAGAATTATAGGAAAAAATTGGCTCTCTGTTTTACAATTATGGCCCCCTACTTTTGACCAAAAAACATGTGAAACCATTTCAAAAGACACATTAGAGTTTAAAATAAAAAGTGAATTTGCTACTGTTTTCGAACCAGGCATGGGGGAATATAAGGGAAAGCCAATTCATTTGGAAATTGCGTCAGGCACACGACCTATTTTTATGCCGGTGCGGACTGTGCCATTTGCGCTTAAGGAAAAAGTTAAAAATGAGATTGAAAGGTTAATTAAAAATAAACGCATTGTTATATTCTGCCAACAATAGACCAGATTCTAATGAAGCTGCAGGGAAACCAATTCTTCTGTGAATTGAACTTACGGGAAGCTTACTTGCAGGCTCCATTGGACGAGGAATCTCAAAATTTGGTATCGATCGTGACTGAGGAGAGAATTTTCAAATATTTATTTCTCCCTTATGGAGTCAGTACCGGGCCTGGCTCGTTTCAGCGACTTATGTCACAGAAATTAAGTGGTCTCGATGTGATTGTTTACATAGACAACATATACATATATGGTAAAACGTTAGCTGAGACATATGAAAATCTAAAATTGGTGTTAATGAGATTGCGAGATTCAGGGCTAAAAATTAAGATGGAAAAATGTAATATTTTTGAAAAAAAGCTGGAGGTTTTTGGATTCGAAGTTAATCAAACAGACATTAAAGTAATAAAAAGTAAGATAAAGCCTTTGCTGTCATTACCACCACCAGTAAATGTAAAAATGCTGCGATCTTTTCTCGGAAAAGTTAATTACTACAACAGATTTCTGCAAAATATGGCAACTGTATTGAAGCCGCTATATGACTGCCTAAAGAAAGACAAATTTGAGTGGACACCTGAATGCGAGACGTCATTCAAGAGTATCAAAAATGCATTGGCCAATACATCTTCCTTAACACATCTAAACAAAAATTCACAAATTGTTCTAACATGTGATTCAAGTGACAGTGGTGTTGCTGCAATATTGTCTGTAAAGGACAGTAATAATATTGTCAGACCCGTAGCATTTGCTAGTATAAAACTAAATGATACCCAAATCAAGTATCCAATTCTAGAAAAAGAGGCCTATGCAATTGTTTTTGGTGTCAAAAAATTTTATGAATACCTATTTGGACAGAAATTTACCTTACAAACAGATAACGAAGTTTTAGCAAAAATCTTAGGCCCAAAGTACGGAATCCCAAAAATGGCAGCGAAACGGCTGCAATATTGGGCAATATTTTTAAGTGGTTTTAACTATGACATTGAACATATAAAATCCAAAAACAATCCGGCCGATTATTTATCACGGGCAGTGATAGACAATAGAAATGATATAGATAGAAATGCAGAGATTATTGAAAAGTCTTTTGAATTAAACACGGTCAATTATATAACTAGTTCGAATCTTACTAACCTAAATTGGGAAACCATTCAAAAAGAGACAAAACAAGACAATGTATTGTGCAACATCATCAGGTTCTGCAGAGATGGGTGGCCAGCTAGTAATAGTTTAGGCAAAGAATACGATTGTTATTTTGTAAGAAAAAATGAAATTCCATGGATAGAGATTGCGTGCTCTGGGGGTATCGGGTTATTATTCCTAGCTCTCTTAAAGACGAAGTGATGTTAGAATTACATGCCTCCCATCTCGGCATAACCAGAATGAAAGAGATAGCGCGCTCCTATTTTTGGTGGCCCGATATGGATAAGGAAATAGAGGACATAACAAAAAATTGTAAAATATGTTTAGAAAACCACAAACTACCAGAAAAAATAATATTGACACCGTGGCCACAGGCACCATGCGTGTGGCATAGATTACATGCAGACTTCTTAGGTCCCTTATATGGAAAAATGTATTTAGTAATCATTGATGCTTACTCAAAGTGGCCTGAAGTGTTTGTAATGGCAAACATAACAGCACGTAAAACGATTGAAATATTCAAAAGTGTGTATGTAAGATTTGGATATCCATTTCATTTAGTTACTGATAATGGTCCCACATGGACTAGTGACGAGTTCAAAACTTTTTGTAAATGTACTGGCGTGAATCAGAGTTTCACTCCAACGTATTACCCATCAACCAACGGCTTGGCAGAGCGTTTTGTGGAGACCTTTAAGTCACATGTGATCAAAATTGTTGACAGTGGCCATACACCCGAGTATGCCTGTAATTTATTCCTGTTCGATTACAGAAATTCAGTGCACAAAATGACTGGCCAAAGCCCCGCCAAGACGTTGTTTGGAAGGGAGCTGAGGTGCCGGTTTTCCCTTCTCAGGCCAAACCCAATAACTGCTGTGGTCGATAAAGAAAATATAAAACAGTCGTTAAAGAGCAGTAACGTAAGGGAACTATTTCTGATCGGGGAGAAAGCCATGGTAAGAGACCATCGCAAGAATAAAAAAATTGGACTCTGGGGAAGATTACAAAAGTAATCATACCCGGGGTGACCTACGAGGTTGAGGTGGGTGACCTGAGATGGAAACGGCACACCAATCAGTTACTGAAGTGTAGTCAACTGTTAGATTAGTTTTGTTTTAGTATTATGGGGTCTATACATGTCATGGTTGGTAGAGCCCAATAGTTATGTAAGCAGGGAAGAGTGTGGTAACGAAACGCATCCTGTTTGTTGTTTATGGTTTTCTTGTCGACGTGTATTTTAGAGGTTAAAAAATGGAGACTCTGGAATAAAGTGTCATGTGAAAAATATCGTCGTATTAATTAATTACGGAGCAACTACCACGATATAACAAATGAGTAATTTACATAAAATATTTTTAAATACCTTGAGTGGTGCCAGTCTTAGAGGCAAGGGTATTTTATTGTAGATTTTACTTGCCAAGCAGAACACGCTTTTTCGCATCAGCGCAGTACGCGCGGACACTATACAAAGATTGTGAGCTCGGTAGGTTCACTTCAGACACTTGTTTGAAACTAGTTAGATTTGTTTTAAGACTGATATTAGTAATAAAAGTGTGCGTGCTATAGAGGACGTATATCACATCTTGATGGAATGTGTACGGGGGGGGGGGGGTTGTCCCTCCGCTCCATCTGCCACAAGCGAAATCATTTTATAAGGCCTACAAATTGTGTATGAGATAGCTATACCTCACGGACGTATGGAGCCACATGCTCGTTTAACGACTAAACTCCTTAAAATAAGATAAAAAAGAAGTGTGTGTGCTGAAGTGTAAAGGGGGGGCCATAAGTTAAATGAGTGTAGTCAGGTCAAAAGTCTTCCTATTGATGAACGTTGGGACTTGATCAAACAAAACAATGTGTTTCAAGCGCATCTTGACTATGATAACTCCGAAGAGTCATTTGTCCGAAAGCATATTTTTTCCGAATTTAATAATTCCGAAAACCATGTTCCGCTGTTTTTTTTGATCCTTCAGGATATAATAGTAACCTAACCTAACCTATTTATGTATTTTATTTAATAATCTGCGTCCAAGTTTTCGTTAAGCGGTAAATGGCGCTCGGAATTTTGATATTTCGGAATAATGATGCTTTCGGACACATGCATCTTCGGAATTTTTGTGTGTTCCCAGGTTCTGCCGCGCTAAAAGTTGTAGTAAGTGTAATTGGTCACACCAAGAGTTATTACTTATTACATAAGGAGACACAGAACGCTTCGCCGCCCGCGCCCGCGGTGGGACCACCGCCTAACGTGCAGCCACCGCCGACTACGTCGCCCGCGTCGGCGCCTGTGAAATATGAAACTGTGACAAACATTGAAGGGTGCCGTGCGCGTGCTTAGTTACAAGTGATACCTGTGACTTTAGTGACAAACTTTGGTCTTGAAAGACCTTCGTACGCACTCTTAGACGATGGCGCGTCCGTGTCGATTTTAGATGATAAACTCTCGAGTGACGTCGACGGACCCGTAGAGCCGCTTAAGTTAAAGACCGCGGGCGGACATTGTGTAACTGATAACAGCTCGCGAAGTGTTAAAATCGAAGTGCGTGGACCGAACGGTGTGTGAACAATAAAATCTGAGGTGGACTTCGCTATCACCAACCTTTACCTCTGGACTGATTCTAAAACAGTCCTTATGTGGATCAACTCCGACGCAAGGGACTATCAAAAATACGTCTCACATAGATGGGCGGAGATAGATCATTTGAACAAGATAATTATTTGTCGCGCGTACTGCCGAGTACAGCGCGCGCGACCCAATCCACTGAAGATGAGTGACTTGCCGCTCGTCAGACTCACCACGACGCGGCGAGCGTTTGTCAATTGCGGGATCGATTATTTCGGTCCAATGCAGATCACCATCGGACGGCGCCGGGAGAAACGTTGGGGCGTGTTGTTTACTTGCCTCGCTACACGCGCCGTACATCTTGAGTTGGCTGCATCACTCAGCAGTGACTCGGCGATACTTGCCTTGTGCCGCTTGATAGCGCGTCGCGGGCAACCTGCGACGATCTTGAGCGACTGAGGCACGAACTTCGTTGGGGCGAATAAGGAGCTACGTTCCGCGCTGTGAGGCCTTAACGCCCAACGACTGCAAGGTGAAGCCTTAACTAAGGGCATCGACTGGCACTTCAACCCGCCTGCAGCGCCACACATGGGCGGTGTCTGGGAGTGGCTTGTTCGCTCCGTGAAGAATGCTCTCCATGCCACGCTGAGGGAGCGAGCGCCGTCCGAAGAAGAGCTGCACATCGTCCTTTTGGAAGCGGAGCTGGTTGTCAACAGCCGCCCGCTCTCATATGTTACATCGAATCCCGACGAACCAGTCGTACTTACACATAATCATCTGCTACTTGGCACAGTGGCTGGTGATACAGCACGCTCGACGACCTACGATCCCACGGATGTCGACGCTCGCCGCCAGTGGTAGAAGGCAAACGGGCTGGCTGAGATGTTCTGGAGACGGTGGACCAGAGAATACCTGCCCACTCTTCAGAGACGGCAAAAGTGGGCCACGTCAACGGACTCTGTCAAGGTCGATGATGTGGTGGTGTTTTGTGACGGGAAACAACCGCGTAATATGTGGCCCCGTGACATAATATCAAAAGTGTTTCCGGGCAGTGATGGTCATGTGCGTGTGGTAGATATAAGAACGCCCACTGGGTCGCTGCGTCGTCCCGTTGCTCGGATAGCCGTGCTACCTACTGACGGTACATTTATCGGTTGAAGCCTCCAACTGGGGGGTGGTAATGTTAATTAGATAGCACGTCTATCCAAGTTTCTTTAATTGATATTTTTACTAAGATTTATTTGTTTTTAATTATAATTAATAATGCTGTTCTCACGCGCGCTTTGCCGGCCCGGCCCCAAGGCCATGTTGACGCGGCAAGGCGAGCGCGGCGCGGGCGAGGGCGGGGGGCACTCGCGTGATGCGCGCCGCTGCTATAGTGAATCAGTCTGCGCCTAGTAACCGTACTGCTAATTTATATTACTTTCGCGCCGTAAATATGATGTTCTCGCTATTAAGTTGTTAATCTACCCTTTGTCTTCTCTTAATTTGTGTGTGTCTAAGAAGTATTAGTCTTATCAGTTCAGTTCGTTTTTTTTTAATTAAACTTATCCACTTCAGTTATAATCAACCCCGCACCTCCCGTACAACTATAAATGCGAAAGTTTAGATGTTTACATTTTTTACTCAGTCACGCAAAAAAAAATAGTGAATAGCCTGGATTACCATAAAGAATATTTTTTATCCCGGGAATATAATCCGCTAAGGGGGCGAAATGGGGGGCGAAAGTTTGTACCTATGGACCTACATATACCTAAACTACCTAAAGGATATCCATGCGGATGAAGTCGCGGGCAGCAGCTAGTTCACAATCATAATTTACAATATACTATAGTGTGCACAATCATAACTTATAATATACTAGCGACCCGCCCCGGCTTCGCACGGGTAGGTACCATATTATACCTACATATAAACCTTCCTCTCGAATCACTATCTATTTAAAAAAAACCGCATCAAAATCCGTTGCGTTGTGAATCCGTATCGAAGCATACGTAGGGACAGACAGCGGGAAGCGACTTTGTTTTATACTATTTAGTGACTTAACAACCCTCTTTCTGCGTTGCGGGTTAAAAACAGAGAACCCATTAAGGGTAATTTAAGGCATTATTTTTCAGACTTTATACTGATCTGTGTATTTACAAACACAAAGTTGCACCCCGTATTGTTATTGCGATCTATTTTGTCTTGGAAGTGAGCCATGTGTGTGTCAGGTGTGGGGCGCACCGTTGTGAATGAATAGCCCTCTAGTAAGCATATATATTATTTTTCTCTTTCTAGTTACATGGAAAAATAAATGGACTAGGGAAAGTGCTGACATGGCCAAGCCGCCTGGATTTACTGCGTTCGAAAGGCGATATAAACTAAGTTTTATCACGTTGTTAACAAGAAACTGATACCAGTCATATTATCTACAACCTGTAACGATATCACATTCCCAAGTCATTGGAAAGTCAGTACGAAAGTGAACCTGAATGTTGCCGATCGCTGCGGCGGTCCTTCATTAACAAACAAAAGAGCGTTCATTTGTTACGATTTAACCAATGAAAGTGAAAACCCCATAAGAACAAAAGTTAAGAAAGTGAACCCAATAACTAGTACAAGAGACTGGGTTGAAATAACGCGTATTTTTTTAAGGCAGTGTTGCTAATTTGAAGAATTTGCAATAGCTGAAGGCTAACGGTAGTAGCGTACGTAATTAACATGATTTTAAAGTAAGCCCTAATGTGTAAAACATGATATTAACAATGCGTAGGTGTGATCTTACTACCTACCTTAAAGGCGAAGGGCCATATTTACACTCTTAAACATGATCTTCAGTAAGATATACATATCTGCTCAAGTGCCCGCTATAGTATAGTTTGTTTGTGAATTTACAATTTTTTTGTTGCCAAATATTAAAGGAAAAGACAACAAAGAAACGTCATGAAACTGACCGAAGTGTGGCACGTGTAGGTACTGGAGTGGCTACTGTTCGTACTGTTGTTTATGCGTAATTGTTTTACAACCCTACTTGACGATAATCATTAAACAAAGGATGTCGGTGTAAGTAAAACAAACACAGTCGGTCGTCGCGTCGGAGCATTTGTATTTCACTGGTTTCACTACACTACCGTATCTAAGTGCGAAAGGGTTGAATGCTTTTTCCGTAGCATGATCCTTTTTATGGTTACGTTTCAGTACATTTAGGCCGTAAAACGTGTCGACCGTGTCGTCAACCTGTCGTGCTAGCCGGGCAGTGGTGTTAGCGAATGTACTTAATAGGGGTGTAGACACTAAATAAAATAATCAATTATGATGTTAGACGTACATGTATGTAAAAAGGAAGAATGTAACAAATGGAGAAAAAAGCACCGCAAGAGGTTAAATAATCACAAAGTTATTAAGTGTCCAAAGTTTTAAGAGGTATGTTCTGTCCCTTTTCCGCAAAACCTTTATATGAAACGATTGTCATTTATTATGATGCTCGAAGATCGTGACGTCACGATCTGCTAGCGTTTTCTCTCTCTAACAAGCAACATTAAAACTGTTGTAGGTTCGAAATTTTTTGAGATATTTGAATGGGATTTTCGTGACTAGGCATATTTTTTTACCTTCTTTCTTTTGAATTAATAATAAATTTTGAGTCTACATCCCCATTGTAATACGAACCTGCATGATCCTATAATTAAGTATGAGTGAGTTGACTAGTAATTCCTGGCTTCGAAGGCCGAGCACCGCCGCCGCTTGCCTAAATGTCAACGATCCGCGGAACAGGTTTCATGAGGAAAACTGCGCGTACGCAGCCTCTATTCGCTAGCGCTAAAATCGAATGTGTGGTGGATTGGACTTCCGTCACACTTTGGCGAATGTGGCTTCATGTGAGGGAGAGCGAGAACATAACAAATCGAATGGCTCAATGAATTAATGAAAATGATAGTTAGTATAGTGCGCTGAGGATGAATTCTGTCTTTCGATTTCACGGAAGTCTTTGTGTTAGTAATACTAATCAGCATAAAGTTTATCGACTTAATTAGCTAGGCCTTTTTTGCCTTTGTTTTTAAGTAAAAGATGACTTCGTCACCATTATCAATAAAAAGTTATCACACCTGTTGAGTATTTTCTAATTTTAAAATCGTCATAACTGCTGACACACCTAATCCTCAAATCAATAGTGACGCCAACTCCAGTCACAGGCGTCCATAGGTCCTAACCTAGTGTCTGCTTACCAGGCAAACCGAATACCTACTTGTGTGCCAAATTGCCACCGTTATAGTGTAACAAATAGGCATCGGAGTTTTTGTCGCATGGTAAGACTAATAGCAAGCTATGGAATCGACCTTTGCCATAAATGTAAACTCTTATTCATACTCATACTCATTTATTTACTACATTGTAGTGTAACCGGCCTATCGTTTATTTACTAAGTATAGGTACTATAAAGGCATTGTTTTGATCGCAACCCATTCTAAACAAAATTGAGACCGCGTCACATGGAAACCATTGCCGTCTTTCAAGACTTTCGACACGACAAATAATTATTTTACTCTATGGGAACATGACGCAACCACGATAATAAGAATCTCGAGTCAACAGTGGAACGTCCGTTAAGGTTTTACGGGTTTAATGTCAGGCAAAGCTTGAACAAGTAAACTGTTCTGAATGTACAGTCAAGTGCAAAAATATTTATCGATTCAATCCTCTCATAAATATGTACCGTATTCCTTTTTGCAATTTGTCAGAGAAAATTCTAAACAGGGCTGTTATTCTTTACGCGCTCATGCGCACAACCCACCCAACCCGTCACGCCTACGAAACTAGACCTGTACCCACGCTTAGTTAATACGAATCGCGGCGTAATATTTGTGGTTGAGGTGAGCTTAAAACAAGTTAAATAATAGCGGGGCTGAAAGTCACCACATTCGTCGGGATTCTTCATTACAATATTTCTGGATATTCATGATTATTCAAAATCCTCATTTCCACTAATGAATATATGAATATATGAACTGAATAACGAATGTAGGTACCGAAAATAAAGTATGTATATATTCAAAAATAAATAACACCCAAGACAGATCAGTTTTTTGAAGACTTTGAAGCGACATAAGACATAAGTATAAATATAAATACGTCACGTAAAACATGACCATAAAACCTATCTTTCTAGGTGCTCTGTTGTTGTTTTATGTTACTGAACTCCAAAACGCGGAGGCGTTTACAGGTTTAAAGCATCAAGGTCACATTCACGGTGCGGTACCGTTACCAAAAGAACCGACCAGCCATGCGAATATAGACCATAAAAACAGCAAAATTAGAAATAAGATCTCAACCAATTCCCATAATAGCCAGTTCAATGTCCAGCTTGTTTTGAGATTTCTCGAGTTCGCGCCCTAGTTTGATTCATCGAATAGGGGTGTTACAAATGTTACAATATGGTCAGTATGACTTGGCAGCGGCCAGTGATGCCGATGACATAGCATTTAACTTAAGTATAGGTAGTATAACCTCAATTCAATGCTATTACTTTGAATGACGGTCAAGCAATAACATGAGCGTTTTATATCGCGAAAATGAGCAGGCAAATCAAATTAACCGTTTTCAAATATAAGTACCATTCTGTAAGTCAAAACAGGCCCGATTAGGAAAGTAGGAGTTACGTGGTGTCCATAGAATTCAATAACTGGAAAAATGTTTTCCTGCGAATTTTGAACGAAAAGTATGCGTGAACCATGTCGACTCCGACTTGCTTGAAAATGTGCATGGACTGGAAAGTTGGTAATATTTTACCTTCCTTCCCCGCACCCTTTAGGAATCGAATGCTGAACTGGATTTTAACTGGAGTGGTCTATAAATGAGTGAATATAATAGTCCAAAAGCAGTTGCAAATAGCCCATGGCTATTATAACATGGATGCGGGATGCTGGATGCGGGTGGCGCAGGACCGGTCATTGTGGCACTCTTTGGGGGAGGCCTATGTCCAGCAGTGGACGTCTTTCGGCTGATATGATGATTATAACATGACGGAGGGCACTGGCACTCATAATTGATCCGGTTTAGTCGCTTTGTGGCCCACGGGCAAGCTAAATATTTAGGCTTGTCTTCCGTCGAAGGTCGTATTCTGATAGTTGCGTAGCTGACCAGTTGGATGTCTGGGGTATTGGTGTCAGCATTACAATTGGTACTTAGGTTCGGTTGTTTCTCACACTGTCTGGAAAGTTTGACAGTTGTCAGTCTGATGACAGCTGAGGTGCCATGTTTAACGTTTACCAGCCATGTTTAAAGACGGTAGCCTAGTGGTTCAGGCATGCGGCTGTCAAGGGGCGGTCGTGTGTTCGAATCCCGGCTCGTACCAATAAGTTTTTCGGAGCTTATGTACGAAATATTTACCGTTAGCTTTTCGGTGAAGGAAAAAATCGTGAGGAAACCGGTCTAATCCCAATAAGGTCTAGTTTGCCCTCTGGGTTGAAAGGTCAGAGCAGTCGCTTTCGTAAAACTAGTGGCTATGCCAAATCTTGGCTATTAGGTGTCAAAGCGGACCCCGGGCTCCTTTAGGGGCACAACCGGGAATAACGCTAGGAGCACGACGACGATGACTTTAATAGGGACTTAGAGAAGGGCTGGGAATGTAGCGTGTGGTATATAATCGACTGCAAGAGCTTGTCATTGGATCTCCGGGACTCGAGATTCGTCGGGGACAAGATTACATTTTTAATATTTAACAGAAAGAAATTAATCTGTGGCAATGGCATAGATTTCGTAGACCGACAGAGATGAAACCTGCTCTGTTAAATTAAGAATAACGGAAACAGAACCGGTGCCATTATAATTAGTAACATGAAAAATAAATTAAAGTAAAAAAATAATTAATCATCTTATGCATTCAGTCTTTCACTCTTCCTATAATTACAGTTAAGTATATCCTGGTTGACAGTAAACTATTAGTCCACACTTTTCTTTTTACAAGCTTTTATATAGTTTCACCTGTCCCGTTGTCAGTCTGTAATCAAATCTTGCAAGTTAAATTTGATCCACTTCCCGGTTTCAAATTTTGCACAAATATGCAAATCGCGTGACAATGCAATATTATGATGACGTGGAGCTGGAAGGTGGCCATAGGAACTCCGTATTAAAAAACCAGATAAACCCCATCGAGTTTGGGCTCGTTAGAATCGTCTCAATGAGGAGTTGATGACGGTATACCTCCAGAAAAATACAGTCGGCAATAAAAGCTTGGTACCAAAAATATTTTTTTTTTGACAAACTGTTTATGGCAAAGAAACAATATCTCTGTTTCGAGCGACACGTTGCAGAACTGCTTGAATGGTTCTGATACCTACTAGCAATTTGCTTTTCGTTGCGTAAATGTTGATGACAATAAAAATAAATCAGTATGTACTTAATTTACATATTGGTTTCTAGTTGGGCTTTTTACAATGAGTAATCTTATAAATACAATAGGTACTCTTCGCTATTAAACCGTTCGCCGAAACGACTATTGATACAAAAATTAATTATTATTACATTACTAATAAACTCAACTTAGCTTGACTATAAAAAAAGACTGTAAAGTTACTAGACCGGATTTCTCTAAGTACAACAAGTCAATCTGTGTCTAAGTATATAAGCTTCTTGCCTTGCATTTAGCACGGCACGGGTTGACTTGACACAGCACGTGAGACGAAACGAAACGTACGTTTTTGGACACATTCAGCATAATGAGGCAACTGTGTCACTGACCGCAAAGGGTTTCACGCACTCGCAAAAGGAACATTTCTAATATTTATGCCCGAATTTGGAAATTAACCGTTTGCGTTATTTTAACCGTTGCGATTACATGTTTCTTACATTAGTCCATATGGTCCAAATAATATATTTTGATATTTTAAGAAAATTGTGTATTTTGGTACCGGTATGGAATGGACACCTTACGTGTAATATACTCCTCGTTAAATAAACATTCGATGTGACGTTATGGCAAGGTTTTATCACTAGAATCGACCAAATGTTAGATTAAGTTTTTATAAAGCCGGGTCCGCTGCGCCGTGTTTTTGATGTTTTTAAACATCTAACATGTCATCCGCCAGTTTTGGCAAACAAATAGGGTATTGTTATGATTAGCAAAACATGTTAAATGTTTAAGAACATCGAAAACACGGCGCAGCGGACCAGGCTTTATAAAAACAATCTAACATTTGGTAGATTAAGTATTTATAAAGCCGGGTCCGCTGCGCCATGTTTTCGGTGTTTTTAAACATCTAACATGTCATCCGTCAGTTTTGGCAAACAAATAGGGTATTGTTTTGATTGGCAAAACATGTTAAATGTTTAAGAACATCGAAAACACGGCGCAGCGGACCCGGCTTTATAAAAACAATCTAACATTTGGTAGATTAAGTTTTTATAAAGCCGGGTCCGCTGCGCCGTGTTTTCGATGTTTTGAAACATCTAACATGTCATCCGTCAGTTTTGACAAACATATAGGGTATTGTTTTGATTGGCAAAACATGTTAAATGTTTAAAAACATCGAAAACACGGCGCAGCGGACCCGGCTTAAAGCCTATGATGGGCACATTTTTAGTTTAAACATACCCGAGCCTAGACCAAGCAGACTTTTCGTACATTATTTTCTGACGAAGAAGAGGAACGATTGTTTTCCTCGAACTTTTATGGCTACGAATATAAATGTTTGATTTGTCAGTATTAATATGTAGGCTATCAAAAATAAATTCGCCTCATATTGTCCGTGACTTCATTGTGTGTTCTACACAAGCTGATAAAGAGGCTAGTCATAGCAGATTTAAATAGTATGCATTCAAATATTTATTCTGCAGGTGTAGGCATCAAGGACTCTTACAAGTCTGACTTTACATAGTAATTCTTCAGAAAGTATTCATGTATTTTAAATTTATTGCAAATGCACAGTAAAAATAAGTACTTACTTACAAGAGGCGGACTTGCCTCAGGGTCCTTTGTACCATTGATGCCGATAGACAATCACAAAGATTGCTAAAATATGTCATTTGGTGACAGGAACCTCCCCGTACAGTCTATTTGGGAAACATTTTGTGCTCTATAACCCTGAATGTAGGCTGGTGTGTCTGCGTACAGAAAGGGACGGGCTTCTCTGATGCATTTAGTCTGAACTTTACCTGAATACATACACTATTTTCAACTCAGGAATGCAGCGGTATGCTCGGAAATCGTTGAGAATCACAGCCGATTTCAACTTTACACCATATATACTCCGCATTCAAGCTTCATGCAGGTTTTAGGGGGTACTTACGCAATTGTTATGCTAACTGCTTTCACCTGTGCCACCCCTTACGCTAGCCCGACATAGATGTCGGTGAAAGAATCGAAAGTAATACTGGCCGCTTTAGCAGCTTTGCGTCGGTTAACGACGGACTGAGGTGGTAATTAATACTAAAATGCTATCAGTTGGATCACGTAGCGAGTACGTGTAGGAATACCACGCGATTGGGGTCAGGATTGTGCTAAACAAGGGAGAGTTTAAGGTGACATTATCAAATTAAATTGCAGCGTCATTATTAGTAGTTAGTCTCTCAAGTATAACTAAAGTTATCTAAATAAACATAAACTTTGTAATAATGCTAATAATTACACGGTTCAACTCACGTATTAAATGTCACTACGGGCGGGGTTTAATACGTGAGTTGAACCGTGTAATTATTAACATTATTTCAACATCCCTCTAAAGTTTAAATTCGATGAACTTTGTACTTTCACTTCGAGTAGGGGACCCCACTAGGGGTTTGTAGTGGGAAGAACTATGCTCCTGGTGGTACGGACGTTCAACGTAGAGGAATCAAAGAGACCTGAACCGTCATGGCATTGGAATGGGAAAAATTTAACCATTTCTTGGACTGTATGGCAGTGGCCCATTTTTTGAAGCTAAAATTTTACAAGGCTCTCAAAATAAGTGATATGGACAATGGACCCAAGTAGCCCGTTCCACGAAGCTACAAGTTATAAATTTATCAGTTGTAAACCATGTTGAAACAGACAACAACAACAACACAGATCAAATGACTAGTCTTTACAGCACGGTTAACACAAGAAATATACATTGCAGCTTCATGAAACGGGCCTCTAATTTATCACGACACGATTTAACATGGCGACCCTACTGTTCGCGCATAGGACGCGCATCGAATCACAAACGCGTTAGAAGTAATGTCCTTGCGCAGCACGAAAGCTGATGTTTACTGTGTTTGGCAACGGCCGATGCCCTGCGCATACCGTATACGAGGTGTTATGTGGCCGTCTGACTATTTATTTACGTGGTGACCGTTTGGATAACAGGTCTGCCATTACGAGTAGCATGTGCTAACATGTCTGAGGCATTCCATGAATTATCGAATGTAATGTGCAATACCAGCACGAGCACGGCTATCACGTGACATCGCGGCGACGTAGACTACCCGTCTTTTTCTAAGAGTTCTAATTTGAAGGAGAACTGTGATATCCATGCGAACTGTGATATGCATGAGACTGCAAATATGCCTATGGGATAGATGAACACTTCGATCGAGTTTTAATACCTACTGCAGAAACGCGCCCTACGTACAATGGCTGGGCAAAAGTAGACAGTCAAGTTCTCAACGATGATACCCCTGCGGGTATCATCGTTGAGAACCATATTATGACGCACTACTCACTTTACTTATTCGAAGTCTAGATATTTGTCAGAAGTAACTTACCTACCGACATTTTCGAAGTGGAAGTTTTGGACAAGGCGATTTGCTCAACGGGGCACTTAAGAACAGTCCCCCGTCGCATGGCACTTGTAGAGAAAAACCCTTATGTATATATACTTAGTCGGTTCATAAGTTCTGTCACAAATGTTTTGCCGCATAGTAAATAAAACCAAGGATGTTTTTATTTAATCCTATATATGATTTGATAGCTCATTAAATACTGATAAATTAGAGCGGTTACTGGATTTAAATGCTTAAAGCCATATTACACAAATGCTAGTTTCTTCAGAGATTTTGCACGTTTTTAGCCAATCAAAAACACGGACGTGATTCACTTTATCTTTTTTCCATGATTCTTAAAACCTTTCAAACTTACGTGAGATTTTAGTCACAACCCTCCCTTGACCCTGTTACCTCCATTTTGAAGCATGAGATAAGTAAGTCTGGGTAAAACTAATTTTCATATTCACATTTTACGTAGTGTACTTGTTGCCCACAGGATCAAATTTACGCGTTTTTCTGAAAACGTGAAAATTACGTAGAGTTCTCGATGGGAGCAGTTGGAATTGAAAGCTAACAGAAAATCAAATGCTAGTTGCTAAGCATGGTCTAAAATCGAGGTTTCAGAATAAATAAATAAAACCTCGTTGGTCATCTGTCACACTGTTTTTTTATAAAATTTGTTGTAAGTGGTATTTTTGTCAGTTGCAGCGTGTTTTGGGTTCAAAATTGTCTCAAGTTACAAGGTTTTTTTGTCATATTGAGATAATTGTACAAAATGTATTGAATTGCAATTTGATTCGTATAAAATAAGCTTTTTAATCATGTATAATACGAATAAGAAATGAATTATTGCCGAGTTTTATCTATCAAAAACCTTGTGACAGAACTTAAGGACCGACTAAGTATAACCCGTATGGGAGCCCCCTTAAATATTAATTTTATTTTGTTTTTAGTATTTGTTGTTATAGCGGCAACCGAAATACATAATTTGTGAAAATTTCAACTGTCTACTGTCTATCGCGGTTCTTCCCCATACAACAAACGTATTTTTTTTTGCTTTGTATTATAGTTACGGTACGGACGGTACGGTACGGAACCCTTCGTGCACGAGTCCGACTCGCATTTGGCCGATTTTTCTCATTAGGTACGTCTGTTCAAATTGTTCTCACTATCGGAACAGCAACGTGCAAGTGATCCCCTTATCTTATCGCGGCATTCGCGGCGTCAATCCACATTATAGCCGTTTAAATCTAATTTTCCATGGTTTTTGCTCTTGAACGTAAATAAAATGGAACGATCTTGCACGGTGACACCAATTCTAGATATAAATGATACACTATTGTTCGGTACGTAATTTTTCTTTGGTACACATAACATAACACTCACAGAACTAAGCATTTAAAATTTGCATTTAGGTTGGATGGTTTACATTTAGGAGATTCAACAGTGATCAAACTCTGGCATAACGTGACTAACCATTCGATGTGACGAATGGTTACTTAACAAGTAGCATATTATAAGTATCTTTAATAAGGTCTTTAATTTAACGAGCTTTCCCTTTAATAAAAAAAAATCAGGTGAATAAAAATGAAAATAAAGCTGTGATTTTTGTCTCATATCACGCTCAAAACGTGAACAATCGCGTAAAAATCTCATCAAAACTTTGTCCACGATCCACGTACGTAAACTATATTTAGTTCCGCGTAGGTACGAAGTCAACAAACCTTCAGGTGTTCGACCTTATAATGCTTTTCGCAAGCACGTAGCGACATGAGCAGCAAACGAGAGGAAAAATGAACTAAGTATATATGAGGCCTACACTTTTACTGCGTTTCCTTTTGGCGGTAGAGCTCAGCACGCGGAACCTTTGTCCTAAGATTTTAACGGCCTTTCCCTTTTATAGCGACTTCCTTGGGTTACTAACAAAAACATGTTCATACAGAAGACTATAGGAACGCAACTTGTATCTAATTAGAGAAAATGCCTCAAGGGAGCGGCTGTTTGTTCATCGTACAAATGAAGCATACATTACAGAAATGAGACGAAAATGACCGGTCCTGCGCCAGCCGCATCCTGCGGACTCTCACAACTTATCAGGTAATCAGTGCACCTCGTCTACCCACGCTGCGCCTGCCGGTACGTGGTCACCACTCGAGACCTTTTCTGCCCCAACGGCCATCGGTTCTAAATGCAAGTCCCCCCCCCCCCCCCCCCAAGTTTAGCGAATCGGAGGGCTATATCGGTTACCTTAGATCTGCGGTGGATAACCTCATTTCTGATGCGATTAAGCAGAGAAACTCTCAGCATAGCCCTTTACCAACCAATGATTTTCAAATACAGCTAATCGAAAATAACCATTTTTTTTATACAACGTCGGTGGCAAACAAGCTTACGGCCCGCCTGATGGAAAGCGGACTCCGCCACCTCTAGACGCATGCAACTCCAAAGGAGTAACATGGGCGTTGCCGACCCTTGATATGTTTGAGGATTCGCCGTGTTAACAGCTGAAGGAACAAATTCCCTCGCTCTCGACACAATGCATCCTCGGGAGCTCTGAACCATAATAGTTGACTTGATGCTAATAACTTGGACAAAAAGAAAGAACCCTGTCTTCAAACGCTGGAATGTCCTTCTTTCTTAGTAAAGAAATAACCTATTGAAATAGCACTAAGACTTCGGTCCGGCCACATTCCACTTAATAAATTTGGTTTTATGATGCGTAAAACCCCATCACCGAACTGTACAGTGTGATACCGTTGAAGACGTATACCTTATATTGATGGAATGTGTGCGGAATGACGCGTTTAGAAGCCAACTAAAGATATCCTGTAGCGCCTTGTTAGATGTTGGTGGGTGCAATAGCGCACTGGCTTTTCCACTGTCGGACGAGGCCAGGGCACTATTTAAGTTAGTGAGGATAGGTCTCAATAATCGAAGTTAAGGTGGACCTATTGTTGATCATATGGAGCGTCATAATCGCTAAGCGATAAAGCTCTTTAAAAAAAGATTTAAAAAAAAATCCTAGGGAGCTCTGAACCATAATAGTTGACTTGATTCTAATAACTTGGACAAAAAAGAAAGAACCCTGTCTTCAAACGCTGGAATGTCCTTCTTTCTTAGTAAAGAAATAACCTATTGAAGATTTTTTCACGCATTTCTGGTATGGAGTTGTTAAATTCATATAGACGAATTCCCTAATCTTACTTCAACGAACGCACTATTAACACGTTCACTGCGGGACAAATCTTAAAGAACTTTCAACTGGTGCGGTTGAGATCGAATCAGCCCAAACCTAAGCTCTTTTTCAGTGCGGGTGAGGCCTAATCGACCTCGAATTTCAGTAGGTAATTAAATTCTTCATAACTTTGCCTGTACTCGGAATAGGTGTTTTTTGTTATGTGCTATACATTCGTCACTAAATCCTTAAAATACCCTTAGCTTCGCCTTTGGTTCTGACCTTTGGTTAAAGAAAAAATACCTAAAGAATCTTTAAGGTCTTTTAGGCCTCAAAACGCACTAAATTTTATCTAAGTCTAGTGAAGGGAATGGCAGTTATCGCTAAACTTTCGATGATCATCATCTCATCGACCATCTTCGATACAATATTTCAGACGCCATTTTAAGTTAATCTAATGCATTTATGCTATACAGGGTGTAACAAAAATAGTGGGGATCCGTTTAAGGGCATAATTTTTTTTTTCTATGGGGCAGGTCGTCCGAGTCGGCCAACCCTCCATGCAAAGTCCAAAAATGTTTCGCGTCAAAAAAATTTTTTTCTACTTTTTCCTGATCAGAACACGATACCGAATATGCCCTTAAAAACAATTAAATTCACAATTGCAAAGACTATCTGTAAAAAAACACTATCCAACGGTCACGATCGTTGTCGTTTTTAGGTTATACCTATTATTTACGTAAAACACGCGTGGTTCAATATCGATAACTATGGCCGCACTAACGTGAAGCAGTCAACTCCCGCGCCGCCCGCGTCCCGCTCAGTGCGGCCTTGAGGTCACTTTCTTGAGACATTAATAAACCTCTCTCTGAGTGAAAATAAAATATATCTAGTGCGGTTGAGGCTTATTAAGACCTCAAACGTTTTTTTTGTACCAACGAGTCCGGCTTTGGAAAACATAAAGAAATGTATATATGACTCTGTCGTACGCCTTGTAGTTAAACGGCAGCAGTTCCCGCACGAGAGAGATAACACGAACTTTTAGCCCCGCACCAGCGTAAAGTCGAGATTGAGGCGGATTTGACTCAACCCGCAGTGAACGTGTTAAACGATCTACAGCATTTTATAACTTTTCATTGCGATATACTAAGTAGGTAATCCTGTATTCCCCAAAGGAAGTATATAGATAAACCCGAGCCGCATGCCAAAGCTAGTTGAACCAAATCCATTTTCCAGACAATATCAAAGAGTAATACTAGGAAGATACTGAAGATAGGCGAAAGCTTCAAGGAGCGCCACAAGAACACATCCAATGCGCAGACATCCGGCGCGCGCGCAGCCAATTTGCCGCACGATTGAGCGCTGATCGCATCACATACATTAGATACGAAACCACTACAAAAATAACACTAAGTACGACTTATTTTCAAGAGAATCTACCCCTTAAAATCATGAGGATAAGTTATGATTTTGACTGTCAAAGATAATATTTTATGATGTTCTTTGCCTGGTGTATAAACTCTCCATAGTTATCTGTATTCTTTGATGTTAAAACCGTGATGGGCGAGGCGAAGTGACTGTTTGGTTTTTCACTTGCTATGTTTGAGAGACAGTAAGCGCTAGGTAATTAGCGGCTTGTTTGTCTGTTAATGTGTCTGATAAGTGATGACATTTAAGTCGGATTAAGATGTGTGCCTGACCGTGGCATTCAGATGCACGAGTGTTCCGATGGAGACAATACTAAAGTAAGAGATTTGTTACTTCGGTATTAGCCTCTGTAAGGAAAAGACATCAAAAGTATGTTCAGCGTTTTTTAAATTCATTTCTTAAGAGGGTTAAAAGGGGGTTCGAAGTTTGTATAGAGCGCAAGACATTTTTTTAAAGTAAGTTATTAGTACCTAACTTCAATTTAGAACTGTTTGTTTGAAAACTTAAATAAAACAGCGTTTATTGTAATTCGTCCTTTTAGGGGGTTAAAAGGGGTTCAAAGTTTGTATGGAGAACAAGAAGTTTTAAAGTAAGAAATTTGTTGATTCGGTTTTAGACAGTTTTGAAGTAAGGGAATTCTTCGGTCATATATCATTTGGTTTGGGTTCATTAATTAGTCAAAATACATAATCCAACTGCTAGCAGAAAAGTAGTAAGGTTAAGTTGGAACTGTGATCCTTAGAGTACCGAACAGCTACCAGAAATGTATGTTAGGCTAGGCTAGAACTGCGATGCTCACAGAACCGAAAATAAGGTAATGTTAGATTAAAACAACGGATGATATTTTTATTTTAAGAAGTTTATTTCGGATTCAAATTTATTTATTCTCTAACAAAAACAACATCACATCGTTAAATGAGGACTGAGGATGGAGATAGAAAGTTCTACGTCTTTTCGCATGAATAATTTTCTTTCAAAACTATACACGTAGCCCGGACTAATGTGGGTAGAACTACTGAAAGGATTTAGGCCAATTTTCAGTAACGTACCTAGTAGTAGATAGACATAAAAAAAAAATCCTTTAAAACATTATGAATAAGTACAAACGTCTGTTGATGATACTTTAACATTTATATATGTAAAAACGGTCATTTTTTATTTTTTATTTATTTATTCAAAAAGAAGAAATTACATTTTATACCTACATTAACATAAAAACTCGCCAAACTGTGACGTTTGATGGCGAAAAACGCTATGTTTCAATTGAGATTAGGTAATTTAAACTAAAGAACTCCTCGCATTGTTACCTTTTACGCTTAAACCCGCCAGAACGGGTTTAGATGAAATTTGGCGTATAGATATTTTGAAACCCTTGGAAGGGTATAGGATAGTTTTTATCTCGGGAATCGTCCTTTAAGATTTGTTTGGGACAGCGATAATTAAGCTTACGTATAAATAGCAATAATTTTTCGAAGATGACAATAAGTTCTACGCGAACTAAGTCGCGGGCAACAGCTACTACTTTTATCCATACTAATATTATAAATGCGAAAGTGTGTCTGTCTGTCTGTCTGTTGCCTCTTCACGCTTAAACCGCTGAACCGATTGAGATGAAATTTGGTATGGAGATAGTTTGAATCCCGGGGAAGGACATAGGATAGTTTTTATCCCGGGTATCATCCCCTGAGGGGGTGAAATGGGGGATGAAAGTTTGTATAGAGCGACGATATAAACGAGTTCCACGCGGACGGAGTCGCGGGCAGAAGCTAATAAATCATAAGTATACCTACACCTTTTTCGAAGTCACAAAAGTACAACGAACTACAATGTTCGTTTTCTTTTAAACTTATTTTATTAAGTTTACTTCGTGAATAAATAAATTATTAAATTATTATTAATTATTATTATTTAGTTTCATGCGCGAGAGTTTGCTTTGAAGATAATTACCTATGGTCTTGCTTTGCGTCCAAATTACATACCTACGATCCCACACGCATTCGTCACCGCGACACCGCATTGCATGATCTAGTTCACTAGTTTCTGGTATGTAATGTATCGTTGAACGGATTTTGATGCATGCTCGTCCGGAGTATAGTATGTCTCTGTATACCTGTACGGTTGATTTTTCCGAAGAAGAAGGTCGGATACGCGAGATGTTATCACGTCCCATCCATCACACCATCCGCAGTTGCGATGGCTGCTACGATTAGCTGTGTCGGTGTGCCGTCGAATACCGTTTCTAACGTGAACTCATTGTCCTAACGTCTGATTAGCCGTATAATTGATTTTATGTTGAAAGGGTAAATAAATTAAGTTTTATGGTGTTCAAAGGCATTACTTACTTAGTAGGTCCGTAATGTGGGGGTCCAAGGTTGGTGAAATGCTTTACGCATCGCGGTACCGCCTTAAGTGGAGCGCCACGGGGGTCGATCGAGAACCATCTTCTAGCCCGTTTGCCATTTAATGACTAGATAAGAATCCATTTCTGTAAATGCCTAGAAAAAACAGAAGACTAACACAATAAAAGACAGTTATTTCCATCTCTTTTTTTAACAAGCATATAAGTTCAAAAAACTGTGCCTTGGCTACGAAAAATTAAAAAAAAAAACCTGGTTTTTTTTTTTCATACAAAAAGGTTTGATACCTCAAAATCGGTTCTTTATGTTAAACGCTACGGTGGAGCACACATAAATACAAACATAGACTGGTTAAAATCACATCCGTTCCATTCGGCTCGTCGTAGTCGGGCAAAAAAGCTGGTAATGTTATTGTCATTACATCTGTTAACAACCTGCCTCGGCCTTGACAAGACGAGAGGTCATCTAAATAAATCGTCTTATCAATTAATGCATTAACAATACGATAAGTAATAAAAAAATGTATCATTACTTGACAAATTAATGACTTGGCAGAAGTAATCATTTATATGTACCTACTTTCAGTTCAAGTATGGACTTTATGTAGACATTATTGCCATTATTAGGAAGAAGAAGAAATACGGGATGTATCAAAAATGGGGTGTGAACCGAGCAAGGGCATATTCGGTAGCGCATTGCGACTCCAAATATTAATTTGTTTGTTTTGTTTATTTTGGTTTCCATTGATATATTTGTTTTTGTTTACATTACAGTCTTTGTTTTTGTTATGAAAACAAATGTTTTGTGTATGTTTCTTTGACACGCAGGTGACAGCTTTAACGTTCTTGATATCATACATAAGCAATGTAAATAAAAACAAAAACTTTAATGGAAACATAAGCAAACATATCACTGTAAACAAAAACAAAACAAAATTTAAAACAAAATAAACAAATTCATTTTTGGAATCGCAATACGCTACCGAACATGCCCTTAATCGGTTCACATCCCATTTTTGATACACCCTGAATAAAATATATCCTATGTCAGACCTAAGGTTTATTCTATACTAGCTTCCGCCCGCGACTTCGTCCGCGTGGACCCGGGATAAAAACTATCCTATATTTTAATCCAGGCTATAAACTATCTTCGTGCAAAATTTCATTCAAATCGGTTCAGCCGTTTAAGCGTGATTGAGTAACAAACATCCAAACATCTAAACTTTCGCATTTATAATATCAGTAGGATACAGGTGAAAGTATTTGTGAAACTTATATCATGTTTTTGCAGCCTTTGGTACTCCTTAAGTATAAATAAATAAATCGTATGAGGAGTATCGGAGATTACACCTACATACAAACTTTTCTTCTTTATGATAAGAGTCAATACAGATCTAGATTGTTCACCCATTACTTACAGTACCTAATATGTTTAGGCGAGACACGAGAAGGGAAGATGAGTAATCTTGTTTTCCATCTACAATGGACATCATAGTATATATAATTATAATGTTTATTATGTGTAGCAATAATATACAGCGTGAGATATATATCATTGTGGTTCTTATAATTACTAGTGTCAGGATTCTCGATAAAACATCACGCACTGCTTTTCGGGCCAGGGCCGTCAGATTTCATGCGCTGTGCTATCGCTAATTAGACATTTCTTGTTGCCACTGATAATGAAACACCCCTAATTAACTACATATTAGATCTAAGTTCCGTCCGTTATAAATAATTTGAACATAAGGTAACAAAGGCTTTGATACATGTTAAAGTAAAAATCATGGCCAAGATGCGATTAACTACAGATGTTGGCCCAGTAAGACACAAATCTGCAATGTAATCAAATACCAGTAGCGGAGCGCAAATACAAGCCATTCCCACCGGCTTGTCTAAAATTCCCTTTTTAGGGAAGCCTATAGTATATACTCTAACTAAACTCTCATAACTGCTTTGTTCCGGGTTGCCCATCGAAAGTATTCACGCGACGCCTCTGTGAAATACCAACTTACTAAGTTGGCTCAGCGACCCAAAATGAATCTTGGCCTCCGACACGCGAGTGCGCCATTTATGTAGGTTAGGTTCTGCTAACTCTTGCCAGTTGCAGAGTTGGAGTCGGAGGTCCAAGGTATAGCTGGAGCGACATGGTTGAAGCGTGCGCAAACTCCAAAAGTAATCAAAATGCCTACATATGCTGCAACGTTCGTGTATCTCCCTCTATGTCGCTCGCTATATGCAAGTGCGATAGTGATACGTGATGTCTTCCTAGCGAAAGTATTATCAAACGGACTCGACATAGTCGCCCCCATTGAACGTTGCGCCCAAAATTTGTGAGTTTATCCTAATGCTCTCAGAGTACATTGGCTTCAAGGTAAACGGACTATTAAGACAAAGATGTTCCGCCGCGCAGCCAAGCCCCAAGTTCAATGTCACCGTATCTGATGCGTGAAATGGTGCACGGTTTCAGCAGTCCACGGGGGTTCATTTGTTTCTCAAGCGGACGTGAATGGCGGATGGTCAAGCTGTGACTGGCGAAACGGATTATAACTGTCGCAACTTTATAGGGTTTATATAGCAGTCATTGGGCAACGAAGACGGGGTATACTCGTAGTCTCCAAGCTACGAAGCAAATAAGTTAACAACATACTATTTCAAAAGGATAAAGAATTAGGATCAATACGTTGCTTGGCTGTCCGTCTGTCAATACCCTTTTTCTAATGAACTTGTGAAGGTATCCAGTTGGAATTAAAATCAAATATGGTCTGCATGGCACTCTGCACCCTGGAGCTGGGCTAAGTCAAACTTCTAAAACAGCGCAAACAAAATATGCTATGGCCGTTTAAACCGAATATTCGACAAAAGAAAGCAAACCCATTGTAATTCATATTAAAAAAAAAACATAGAGCCCCATTTAGCTAGGATCATGAAATCTGGCAAAAGTCTTTTAGCATAAGTAAAGAGGGAAATCAGAAAATCGTATTTTTTATTACGTCACAAAATGGGACGATACCCCTTATCGTGTGGAGTATCGTATAAATGGGCTTCATTTGCACTTTACAAAGCTTTATATATGTTCATACGAAGGCGAAGTACGAACAGTGTAAGGTAAAAAAATGTTATATGCGGCCTACGTGCTCTCCATAATCGATTCACGAGAGCGGATCCACGTCTCCAGCTAGAGGGAATCCTCCTTCGTTCAACATATTGTGTGCAGCACGATGTACGTGTTTGCCACCTTGACGACCCTGACACCCTAATAACAATTAAAGATTCGGGTTGTGACCCCATTAAAACAGGAAAAATCTTAACAGCGCGAAATACAATTTCCTAAGCAATTTATGCGTACATTATACATCTACCATGAAATTGGGTAAGCAAATTAGCTCTGCTATTCCGGTTGAGATGGCGGTAGTAGTCCTCGGTTTTCACTATCCGCCGTTGTGCTTCCGGAACACTCCGTAACAGATGATACAAAAAAAAATTGAGTAAAAAAAATTTTTTTTCTTTTAAACGCACTTTCTGCCGCGATTTTGACGGGAGTCGTCATCGTTTATTTTCCGGACTCAGTACGGCACGGGCGACTGCATGGGGAACTCGACAACCGGCCGGCCGTGATGTCTTGGGTTGGGAGTGATCCTTTAAGCGGCCTTTACCTGGCTAAATGCAGTGCAGTTACTGGGCTAGGGGAGTTAAACTATTTCACTCAGTAGAGCGAGATTATTGTTTTAAATTCCAACTTAGAACGCAAATAATACATTGCTTTTTTTAAGCTGCACATATTGATAAAAGTGATTTTCCAATTACAGTTATAAAGCGATTGGTCAAGACTGACTGGTCGTCTTTCTCATTAAACACCCGGAGCAAGTGGTCAGATCAGCATGGCATCATCTCCATGGGACCACCTAGCTCCTTTCCCAGCAGGACTGCCCCATTAAGTATCCGACAATATGAGTTATTTTGAAGGCTATTTTCTAGAGGTATTTTGAAGAAATGGATACGTTAAGTTTGGTAAGATAGTAAACTCGCGGATATATTTGGCATTAAGACCTTGCTATTTTACTTCTTCAAAGCTTATTATTGAACGAAGAAATATTAATTTGCACGGATATAACGGTTTCATCATCATTTACTTATTTTATCCAATATCCCATGATCTAAATCGCACGGATATTACAATTCCTCAATAAATACTAGAAAAAGTAAGAGCCGATACCTTCACTGAACATAATTTAACGCTATTGTATGACAGATACTAACGCTTACCTTCTCAATCTCATAGTTCGCTTCTTATTGGTATTGCAATCTCAACTGTATCTTCTATGTGACAAGTAACATATTTAACGAGAAGTATTGATCTAGATGCGAGGTTGTTCCAACTATTTTTATGTTTCACATCTCGATACATCGCAGGAATGCAATGATCGCTGTTGCGGATGGTTTCCTGTCCAACGCTTGCAAGATGCCCGCAAAAACCCCATCACTTGCTCTCACAACTATTCTAACAGTTACTTCCAATTTAAATGATCTCGGTTCACTGGCATCGCGGAATTATCGTTCTAATTTATGGCGAACAATTCAATTTCTCCGTTACTTTACAATCACAAATATCTGCACTCTTTGTCACCTTGTGACTTTAATTCCTTTCATGACTTTGTTTGTAGCTCATTGATTATGTTAAAACGACAAGGTACTAAAAGCGTGTACATGTTAATAAGGTCTGTTCTAACTTTCTTGGTCATGTAATTAACCTGTGCTGAAACAATTTCTCTCATTAAGCAGCAATCTGAATGCGACACGACATGGTTTGATCTTATAATCTGACCTGCCATCCGGTATAATAATCTTATTACTCTGTGCATATCTAAATACTGTACTAAACTCCTGTCTCCATTTGAATGGGAAATAAGCCTTAAACCACAGTACCTCCCAACAAATAATGTAAAACGTATCATGTAACTACCTTTTCAGGAACATCTCTGAAATAACTATTTTGATATTGATCAAGCCATCTCGTCGGTCGCAGGATCGTAGGAGTCTATGTCGAATTTAAAACTTTTGCGTCATATAAATTGCCATTTTTATAGCAGGGTGACCACTATTTACTACAACCAAAATTCCCTGACTTTTCCCAGTTTTCCAGGCGTTTTTTGAAGTTTTTCCCTGACCATAATCTTGAATGTAATAAATGTAAAATTTAATAAAATATAATTGGGATACATTTTTGAGTTTTTGCAGAATTCTCTGCTAGCAAATTACAAAAACGGAAATAATAAGAAGTAGTATCTGAATAGCTCAGTTGGTAAGAGCGAAAGCATAGTTAGACGGAAGTCGTGGGTCATCTTACGTCAGGTGACGTTTTTGTACTGTTTCATTGTATTTATAAATTGTAATTTTCTATCAGACAGTTCTACAATTACCCAATAATTCATTTAATTTTTGACCATCTTTATTAAAAGCTGTACAGGAAAAACCAATTAAAACAGTACCTCTGACTACTGAATTTATTGGATACGTTAATATAATCCAGCGAGAAATACTAAAGGGAACACTTTATACGGGCCTTAACCGTATTAGTAAGTACTAGACTTCAACGTTTTACGTATTATGGTACAAATTAAAGCGACGAATTGAGAAACCTCATTTTTTCAAGTCTGTTAAAAATCTTGGGTATAACTGAAACAAAACAACCTAGTCATCAGTTATCATGTTTATTATATGTATATTTGAAAAACTAATAACAAAATCTATTGCAACTTGGTAATCTGTTTTTCCAATAACGCAGCTTCTTTGGCAGCTCCTTCGAGATTTTTTTGCCTTTTTGCTTCTAGTTCTCTGACCATTTCCGCAGTTTTTCTTTTTTCTGCTCTGATTTTCGCCTCTGAACTTTTTTCCTCTTTTTTGTGTAGCTCCTCCGTGTACAAGTAGTGAGCATTACGAGCCGCGTGGATCATACTTTTTTCAATATTTATTTTGTCTATACCGCTATAGCGTCGTAAACGCGTCTTTGCGCAATTATAGACTCTTGCGAAAGATTTTCCACTAATATCTATTGATGGAAAAGCCACGCTCACTATAAACGTGTCCGTGGGATAACACCATGACAATTTTTATCAAACCGAGCCAAAGATCATCCAGTCGGTGACCATCCGTAATGGAAAATTGTTTCATTGATTTTACTAATTCAGGTTCATTTACAAATATCATTGAAGGCACTATTGACGTTATCTGCTTCATATCCTGAAAGCCGGTTATTTTTGACAAATATGTCCAACACTTTATCGAGCCTCTCTCATCGGAATTCTGCATTGACTGCGATTGCGGGATCGAAACAAGATATTCCCTTAGTCAAAGCATACGAAAGTGGGGATGTATAGTAGATACATAATGTTTGGAGATGGTAAAATTAATAATTTGTTTTTTTTTTTATTAGGTACATACAGAGATAATTTTATTCCCT
The DNA here is from genome assembly GCA_947049275.1 of Epinotia bilunana. Taxonomy (NCBI): domain Eukaryota; kingdom Metazoa; phylum Arthropoda; class Insecta; order Lepidoptera; family Tortricidae; genus Epinotia; species Epinotia bilunana. The sequence continues at coordinate 22,177,969 of OX346260.1, read as the reverse complement.
GACCTCCATTAAATTTCCCTGACAATTCCGTGACTTTTCCATGACCAACCAAAATCCCCGACTTTTCCCGGTTTTCCAGAAAGTGGCCACCCTGTATAGGTTTATCAGCAATGACAACTCCACTCTCGATTTGAGCATAGCATACATGTGCGAGATATTTGTGGATAGAAAACAATAGTGCTTCAAGTAAAATAAGATTTACACTCGAGTAGGCTTTAGAGCAGTGGTTCTTAAACTTTTATTAGGCATGGACCACTTTCAGAATTTCAAAAATACCGCGGACCCCTGTTGAAGAAAATATTGAAAAATATCATATTTCATTTGCCTATACCTACGTAGGTACCTACTCCCTACTCGTACCTATACGTTAAGAATAAACGAACTGGCCATGGACCCCTAAAGGGTCCATGGACCATACTTTGAGAAACCCTGCTTTAGAGACAAGCACTATCATTAATGGAACCCTCATTTTATGATTGTTACACTTGTCTCAACTCAACAGGAAAGGAAGTTGCTCTACTTGCTTCCATTCACGTGCACAAAAAGTAACGAGTTGCATAATGTTCTGCAGATGTCATTTCCGTCGCCGCGGGCGCATGCCATTGCGTACATTTGCAACTAATTTGCCGGCGAATTGATTTCATTCCGTCATGCCTATCATTTGTAACGAATCCAATGATCATAAGACCTGAGAATATTTTCTAGGTCTTAAATGAACATCGATGACAATAGCCGTAGCTTGGCGGATGTAATTACATAGGTTACGTATCTTAAATCAAATTAAAGGTTGAGTGACCACAGATGTACGAAGATGTGTTTTCATATATTTGACACCTCGCATGCTAGACAAACATGCTTAGATGGCAAACATATGAAAACTTAGCGTCAAAAATTTCCGGTGGTCATTCACGCCTTTTACTTCGATGTAACTAAGAAAGACAGGCAACTACGGAACCCTACACTGCGCGTGGCCCGACACGCACTTGGCCGATTTTTTTAAATAGCGTACGCATCTAGTGCAACGGCCTCACAATCACACTGATGCTTACATCCACTCATCCACCCACTCATACGCGTTTCATACGCGTTAGTACCTAAATAACTCTGAGAGGAAGAAATGTATTTCGGTATGTCTGTATATTCTCTGAGGGCTTAGACTTAATACTACAACACCGAGGTGTATATAAAAAAAAAAAAAAAACTGCAACTGGCAACACCGAACGAATCAACGCCCCATTATTACCGGCAACAGTTGAGCGATCGTAAATCGGGAATGGTCCGTGACCAAGACGGAAAGGCGACGCGATCTTATCTGTCCTACCTGGTCTAGCAAGCTGTTCACGACACGACTCTCACCCGTCAGGACCCGTCTAATACAAACTCCTAGATGCAACAACCATACGCAATCGAAGGACAGTATTATACTGGTTCGGTTACAGGTAGCGGTAGGCTTCATGAATTTCCCCGCAGTTCTGCCATAGTTTAGGTACGTCCAGATAGGACTCGAGATCCAATTTAGGGATTAGAAAATGACTTTCACCTGGAATCAGACGCCGTCAATGTGAGGAAAGTGTTGATATTTTATTGGCACAGGAAGTCCGATAATCAGCTATTCACGTTTTTGCACTCATTTGACGCCAAGTAATTTCCAGCACGCGCATCATTGGTAAGATTATGTTAAGCGACTTGACTTTTGAACCCAGAAGGGAAATTAGATCTTATTGGAATTAAATGTTGATAGATTTCTTTTCCCCGATCGTGACAGCGATCGGGTAAATTGTCTGCTCGGAAGTGCGCGACTGCCGAGTTTATCCGAACTGGCCAGTGGGACAAGCCTGCCGCTGGCACGAGTGAAATTTGAGGAAGCAACTGCAATGTAACTTTCCGACCTAGAGGAGACGTTATTGAGAATTTAGCATCATTGACAATACTTATGAGATATTTAAATAGGCTAACTAAAGGTTCTAGGAGTGAGTTGAAAGTCTTCTTTGATTTTGATTTGAAGAACCATTTTTGAAGCCTCCTGGTCAATGTCATCCTGCTACGTGATCGAAATGAGACTTTAATTACATTGCGATAAGAGCGTCTGTAGATGCGTGCTTACAATGACACCAATAATATATGATTAAGGTTGAGTAATTATAATAAAATCAACGTCATCAATGTCTTTTGTCATCTAAATTCAATCATCATGCAAATATCTGAAAACCAACAATAGCAAGGTCGTTTCGTAACCCGGAGATATCGAGGCCGCTTTCCCGTTGTCTCGCCTTGGGTACTCTGATACCATCACATGCGTACCTGCTAATTCAATATTTAGATATACTCTGTCTTAAGCAAAAAACACTGTTAACGATATTGAAGTAAGGTTTATTATAGCATCAAGATTTGAAGTTAAGACAACATTGAACCAGAAAAGCGATTTGTTTTATGGCTTCTACTTAATAAGACGTCTAGAATTTCAGCCTAAATGTTAAATGAAATACCTATTAAGATAGGCTGAAACGGTAAGTGGACTGTACAGTCGTTTCTCGACTCATAGTGCCATTTTGGTTCCGTGTATCATTGATTCCTGAGGCTATTTCAACTGTATGTCTGTTGTTACCTCGGGCTTCGACCCTCCGTCGTATGTGGATCGATTTCAAAAGATCTTTTGGTTACCACACTACGAACCTCTCTTTAAAACTATTAGCAAATCGTGTCGTTAAATAGAGTTGGGTGATGATATTAAATCGTTGATGGCGGGAATAAGTTGACAAGTCGAGACTTGAAGACATTTTAAGTAAGTTTCTGTCAAAAATGTCATTTTTGATACAAGCTTTTATTGCCGACTGTATTTTTCTGTATACCATCATCAACTAGTCATTGTGACGACTCTAACGAGCTCAAACTCAAAGGGGTTACGTCGGTTAAGTACTGAATTCCCATGGCTACCTTCTGTCTCCATCATCAGATCAGGTCGATCTCTTCTTCATTTTCCTAGACCTGATCCCATTTACTTGGGGTCGGCCTTCCTTGTTCGCATTTTCCATTAAGCACGATTTTGTGCTACGTCATTATCTAAATGAGCTTCTTTGAGATCTTTTTCGACCGTCGTTAACCAGGTGGCTGGTGGTCTTCCACACGAGTACATTTCGATGCAGTTAAGGCTAGAGCAAGTTTCACCATATGGTGCTCTTGGCGTCTTTGAACGAGACCGTACCACTGTAAGAGTTTTTCTTTAACCTTATCAACAATTGGGGCAACTCTAAAACTTCCCCTGATGTACTATTTAATTACAGTAATTACGGAATTTGTCTGTGTGCAGTTTGTTGAGGTGATGCTTGTTAGTACAGTTAGTAGCCCAGCACTCCGATCAGATCAGGTCGATGGTACAGTCAACAGCAAATATAGATCATCATTTTAGTACTTTGTCGCACTTAACGTACATACCGCGACAGTTGGCATGTGTCAAAGTAGTGGAAGTGACAAGGTACTAAAATGATCATCTACTTTTGCTCTTGACTATACCGTTATATTGAATAGTCATCCAAACTAAACCTTTACCCAAAATTATAGGTACCGGTGGGATGGGGTTACTTTGATTCGAGGGGCGAATTTGATCAAATAGAGTTTTCTCCGAAATCATTGTGTTTACTTGTGGGTGAACTGTGGCAGTGAATATATTAGTATTATATCTTGCTGTTTACTCGATTAAATCTTCTTAATTTCATATACTTCTGCTTTTATACTACATTCTAAATGATCAAAGTAGCCCCATTTTTTCCTAAAGTAACCCCATTCCACGGTAATCAATATTGTCGATTTTTTTCGAAAAAGGATTAAGAATATCACTATCAAAAGAATAACACAAGATAAGAAAAAAATATATATATCACAAAGTTATGAGTGTCCAAAGTTTCAAGAGGGGTATACGCTGTTTCTTTTCCGCAAAACGCAACACATGAAACGATTGTCATTTACTATGATGCTCGGGATCCGTGACGTCACGTATAGAGAGAAAACGCTTAAGGCGATGCCTTGATTTGAGTCGAACACGCCCCCTAGACAGAGACACGCTGATGCCTTCCGCGCACGAGGAAAAAAGATGTAACACTGCGGGAATGGCTTTTTTGGACAAATTTCGATAAATACCTAACTATGAGACGTTTTATTTAAATTTCATAAAGTGAGATTTTAGATGAGATAAAATACTATAGTATTAACTTGATTGTGTCGAAAAATCATGTATAGTTTGAGTAGGCTGAGTAAAAAAAGGAAAATACAGACCCAATTTTGTTTTTTTTTTCTATCGAGGAAATTTTAAGCAGTCATGTATCGATAAAATCAGATAAACAATCATATACGTAGTCAAGAATCATATAGCTGAAAAATCAGACCTTATTGTTTCTTAATCTCGTCAGAACGGCGTTTCAAAGCACGCGATAATTTCCAATGCACAGCCTTAAGATATTCTCTCTATCAAGCAATATTAAAACGGTTTCTTCGTAAGGTTTTGGGATATTTGAATTGGATTTTCGTCATCAGGCATATTTTTTTACCTTCTTTCTTTTGGAGTATAATAATATAGTTAAGTCCACAACTCTATAACTTATAAGCAAAGCATACGTTCGTCCCTCAAAAACATATTCGTCAGAGCTATTAATAATAAGGAATAGTCCTATTTGCAAGACACCTGGTACACAAACATGGCCAACCCCAGCATTGGACATAGCAACTAAAGGCTTGTTCATAATCAAACCGACTAGTTAGTGAGTCAGCGTTGGCGGTTATTTCCTCTAGACCGGAATAAAATAAAACGAGACCAAACCACAGACGTACATTTATGTTGGTACTTATAGATCAACCAAACACTCCTTCGTAACCATAATCATGCTCTAAGCTCCGAGCACGTTACTTACTCATGTACGAGGGTGAATTGAAAAGTTTTGAGCCTGAAGTTGTTAATGGAATTGAAAAGAAAAAATTATACTGGCACGTAAGACGTACATATTTTTTTATCATAATGCACTATCTTTTGTTTTTCTTCTGTGACAATTGCAAATTTTGTGATCCAATAACTAAAAGAGGTTCGCGATTTCCTTTAGAATGGATAAACCTTGTACTAGGTACAAGGTTTATCTTTTTTCCAAATATACATAGACTAGTTGTATATTGGTATCTAAATAGCTTTTTCCGTGGGTATTTTCCCATTTAGCTGTTTAGATTCTTATTTAAATTAACAAAATTTAAAAAGAGATATCGAGAACTGATTGAATATGTGAATCATTCACTTTGGCCTATAACTAAAATGGCTACGTGTGCTACATACCCTACATCAGTGAGGCACATAAGTTGACAGAGTTGTTTTCCTAAAAATTGCGGCATGCGTCCTCTATTTAGACATATATCTGTGGAGCAAACCTACCATTAACACCAAAACGTGTATGAATATCCGTCGAGTCTACGTCGTATTGGACTTTTTACATTGCAACAGGCGCAAATCTGTCTACCTATCTCCAAATGGCCTACGAAACTACGCTGATCAACCGATTATACGACCTTTTGGTTTGCTAATCCACTATACAGCCAAGGGACAGGTTCCTAGTTGAATGCCGTTAGGGATATGAGTCATCCAGGCGTTATTACCAGGCTTGTACCACGGAGCTAATTATTTTCAATTTCAATTATTTATTCTGCAAATAGGCCACAAGGGCACTTTTACATGTCAAACCGTAATGTACAATAAAATAATAATAATAATCTTACACAATAATAATTTAAAATTATGTATAAAAGGTTAACAAACTAAATGTCACTAAGTTAATGTAAACAAAACAAAATTGCAAAATATGTATGACCATTACATTCGATATAAGATCTGTATCAGCATTAACAAGAAGTTAATCATATTAATTCAGTATTCCAGAGATGTATAAGGTCTCTGAGCTTCCAAATACAATTAATAATTATTCTAATATTCTAAGAGATGTATACGGTCTCTAAGCGTCAAAACAAGAAAGGAACAATGATGTAATATTGTCAGAGATGTACAGGGTCAATAACAATAAAACGGAACAGTTATAATGATTACGTGTATTTAGGTATATTCCTAATAGAATTAGACTACTACTGGCTTAAAGGCATTTTTGTCGTTTAAGAAATCGTTGACAGTATAATACGCCTTGCTCAGCAAATTACTTTTAACATGAGACTTAAATTTACTGAACGGTAAATTAATAATTTCGGTGGGTATTTTATTGTAAAAACGTATGCAGTTCCCCACGAACGACGTGCTAACCTTGCGGAGACGACTAGCCTTCACTGCGATTATGCAGGAAGACCACTAAAGCCGGGTCCAGACGCGTGTAATAGTAATGTAACACGAATTCTGCGTTTGGACGGCACTACGAGCAATGCATGTCTGAACCCGACTTTACTTAGTTTGTCGTGTACTGGTTGTATATATATCAATATGGTAGGTAATATTAGAATTATTTTAGAGACTTCAGTGGGGGTTTCAGAAGCTAACAATTATAATATAATGCGACCCTTCCCTTCGCCAAGTCACGTATCTAATTAATATTTTTATTATTGCAACTCAATGGAGGGAATGTACCTTTTACATTAAATATATGTAACATTTTTAAAGGATTGGCCAGAGATTGCTCAGGAACGCGAAGTCTGGAAACGGAGGGGGAGACCTTTGCCATAATAATAAAAAAATATGAATCATAGACTTAATTTATAGAGATGCAGGCCAATATGTTGTTCAAACTGTGAGCCAATAGGTAGTAGGTACCTCAATTATCAAAACACAAATACGAGGATAATTCAGCCCTCATAAGCCAATTGGCGGTATCTCAAAATGAAATGCTATTAGAACATGTCGTTTTTTAAGTCTACATAGAACGAAATGACATCAGTAACATGACTTACAATGACATTTTGATTGTGATACGATTTTGAGATACTTACCGCCATTTGGCTTGGGGCTGAATTGTTAGTAAAAGTACATAAATTCCGAGTGTTCCGACTTACGCGGAGTACAGCGGCCCTATTCTCTAACTTGTTTTAAGCTCACCTCAACGCTCACCCACAAATATATCTTACGAATAACAGCCCTGTTGAGGTTGACACGGTGACATAGATTAAATTCAGCCAAGGTCAGACTTGTAGGTATAGAAATTTGATACCTAGTTATTCCAAAGAAACATTTGACCCAAATGAATAAATACTTACGAGTAACTACACCTTATTGAGAAGTATTTATATATTAATTTAGGTCAACTTTATATTATAACCATACTACCTACTAAATATTATGTATATCATCAACTAATCAAAGAACTCTCATTATTAGGGTTAGTATTCTGGTGGCAGTTTAGCACAAGTAATGCAGTGGAGTCGCCATTGTATATTTTTTTTATTTGAATAAATGAATAACTGAACGATAAATCTATATTACAGTACCAGCCAGTAATATATCACCTTTTTTTATTGTATGAAAGTGTAAAGAGTAAACAATGTAGGTTTGTTGATACATCGCATATTTTACTAGTTACTTACATATTTTACATACATTTTTGACGACAACTGCAATGCAATACTGTAAATTACAATGATGATTTTATAATATAAAATTTAAATAAATTATACTTGTTTGCTAAAATGTTTGTTTATGTATTCAAGAGCTTGAACAACTTGCAATTGGAATTAAAGTTTTCAATGTTGTCAAGATTATGAAAAGCATATACTATGGCAATTTGTTCCATATTAGCTGGCGTTCAAATTCCTTGTATGAAACCAATAAATTTAATTATACATTATTGGTTTATCAATCATTTATTCATTCATTCAATCAAAAAATATATAACAACAACTACATTGCTCTTTGTTCACCCAATGCCACCAAACATCCCAACTCTACTCATTATATACCTTATATACCTAACATCTCTCTCTTCTCTTATTAACTTTATTTATTTGTTATCTAAATTGTACAAATAAAAAAATGAAAATATCTATGTGGGTTACCTAAAGCCAAATGGGGATGGCATTATGTATCCATAACAGTCATTAGCCTAACAGAAGCCTACATGTACAATTAGTTTCTTAAATACATCATAGTATAGTTTAAACCTATACATAGGTAGTCCGCAATAAGATATCATGAGGATTGAATAAGGCACTTGGATATGAACTCTATTTGTAAGGCTGTAAGGGTGAGTCAGATATTTGTGTGTCCTTTGTATAGTCAGATATTGATGCAGGTGATTAATCCTACTTATAAATGTTTTTTTTTTTTAACAATTGTTTTTACTTGGTTTTCTTTGGCACTTAAATACAATTTAAACTACTTATTTAAACCTTATTAATGAATATTGAAGCTGATATACAGGGTGTTTGCTCCATCGTTTGCCAAATTAAAATGGCAGGTAGGTTAGGTCATTAGCTATCTTTTCCGGCCTCCAAAAAAATTTTGTAACCACTGGTATTTTTTTTGTATTCTTTTAAAATAATTTTGAAATTGTAATGTATAAGGTTGTACGGCTCTATCAAAGTCAAAATTATTTGCAAGTAACGTCTACTTCTTTTTTTATTAACCCTCAAAAAAAAATTAAGATGCAAAAATTTCGACTTGGGTAACTGATTTGCAATTTAAAAAAACTAACAGTTCTTAAAATTCTTTAAAAAAGTTCCTTAGTTTTTCCTCTTTCTAATGATGTACAATGATGCCAAAAAACCTTAAATGAACTTTATTAATTTGCCAATTTTGTGTAAGTTTGTTTTTTATGTTATGTTATGTTTTTATGCTATGTTTTATTTTCCATTCTCTAAGAATTAGGTAAAAAAATGCGAACTGTATAATAAACCAACTGGTTATGGGGAAAAGCCAGTTCAAGTGCATTTGACTGTGGTTTAGGTTGCCTGCTCAGCACGGCTATCACAAGACGGCGCGCAAACTCTCGAGTTTTCTCGGCTATCACAAGGCGGCGCGTGAACTCTAGATTTTTCTCGCTCTATACCTCTCTTTCTAAGTTTTCTAATAAGAGTGAGACGTCGCGCGCCGTCTTGTGATAGCCGTGCCAGCTACTGAGTCTTCTAGTCTGATGATACCGCTGTGAATCAGATTTCATTTCATTTCATTAATTTATTCTAAGTTATCCTATGCTGCAATGAGGTATTATCAAAACCTTAGCCTAAATAAACTTTTCAATACCATAAAGTCAAATGACCCAGAAGAGAATTATCATTACTAAAGCCAAAAAAAATCAGTCATGAGACTGAACGAAAACGAACACGTTTTTTTTATTGTAATTAATATTACTGCCCCAGGTCCAGGATCGTTATTCCTGAATGACAGTTATTTAAGGAAATAGGTACTTACCAAAATCAGGAGCGCAGCAACAGGAGCACTTCAAGAGTCAAACATACTTGATTTACAACATATAAGGATAGTCAATTAATACAATTTGATAAACTTTTTTAACACATCTTGGAAACAACAAACAAAAAACAAATCAAAAACCAGAACAACTAAGTAACTGTCACTTTCAAGTGACAGTCAAGTACTACTTTGAATTAATTCAACTATACCCAGGAAAAGATAAACCAAAGTTTTCTAAATATTCGTCTAGGAATATTTCAATTTAATCTGTATTTATTTAAACAATTAACTTAACAAACGCTTCATATTATTAACTTTTTTTTATAGCATCGCGCTCTTGGCGCATTCAGCCAAATATTATTAACTTAAATCGCTAGAATCCGTGTTTTAAGTCCAAATCATACAATCAATGTCCAGTACTACTCCTCTTTGTACGACTTAAATATTTTAAAATAAAACATTTCATCGATCTATTGTTAATATCTTCATGAATAATAAAAATACATCACTAGGAATCATTAATAATGTACCATTCACTTTAAATTTTATGATAATTTCGATAATTTTATAATAAGATTCCTTCGAACTCATTACGGACTAGACCCGACTTGTGATAGTAGTAGTGGATATCCTGTTTTTTGACAGACTCTGGGTTGCCAGTAGCGATATATTCTACAGAATGTGAGGTAATTTATGTAATCCTAATCGCCATTGAATTTAAATATCTCACAGACTGGAGCCGCCTGCGGTGGTGATCAATAGTAAATTTGACGGCTAATGACAAGTTTACAATTGCCCGCCACGGCCAGGCCGCGCCTGTGAGATGTGGGCCTGATTCGCACTGGCGCGGCCTGCGACTGTCGGTTTTTTGACAAAGATCAAAGGGTGAATGTGCTCGTGCTTGTGTACCTGTTCACACGCTCGCGTGCATTAGTAAACATGTCGGAATTGGAGTTATCAGACGATTCAAAATCGTCAAAGAAAGAAATTTGGCTCTTTCTGGGGGGGGGTTACCAGTGGGACCCAACAATATGAGACCTCTACATAGAATAAATATACCACAGATAAAAATATCTCCCATGTTTGCATGACAAGCACGCCCGCGAGCGTGTGAACAGCCTGCTTAGGCCACAGAAGTGCACGGGCTGCTTGCCGGGCTGCATGCCAAGCTGATTGCCAGGCTGCACGGAGTCATGGCCTCCCAACTCGAACAACGTATAATTATCACTAAAAAGAACTTATAGATGGCGACACAGGTACCGAGCGAAAGATTTGAACCAGTAATCGTGAAGATAGAATGCTTTTTACACCTTGATTAATTCAACGTACCTTAATTATGTCACAAACATCCTTTCCTATATAAAATAAAGGTATATTTAGAAGTTTAGTGAATGCAATATAATTGATACTAAATCCATGTAACTCGTACTATACGTGTGAGCTTTCAAGCTTGCTACGTATTATTGGGTACTGTCACTAGATGGCGCCATCACGGGTCGCGAAAGTTCTATGGAATGGAACCACAGGCTCCAAGCGTTTGGTTATGTATATTTTTGTCATAACAATAGTGATGTGTAATATTGTCACAAAAATACTACTTTTATAACAAAAATTCAAAAATACTTCATCGCGCGTCTATTTGTTTCCCGGGAAGTCAACGCCATCTGGTGATATCTCAATGTATTACTAAAACTATTAGGTGGGCTGACAGCGTCATAGCCGTGGTGGCTCGGATACTGCATCTGCTGGTGTAGCTACGGGACTAAAATTGTATACAGAATTGCCTACATTAGGACGGTCGCTTTTGCTCTATGAGATTGGGTATCTGTACTTGTATTCTTTGATCTGTGACGGATTGCATGTGAACGCGGCATGAGGGTATTTTATAAATTGTATATGGCAACTTACTCAGCCAAACGTCAACCATTCGTCGTCATGGCGACGGGACGTAAACATTAATTAAGGTTGAATATTGAGAATGCTGATACGTCTAGTCTAAATCATTGTTCACTTAGCAAAGGTTCACACTACTTTAAATAGTTTGTCGAGTTATTAATTAACTAAATTAACCATGAGTAGCATGACCCGCTGGCTGGATGTGGAAGTGGGCACGGACGATGTGGACCTGAACGCGCTGCCGTCGAACTTGTGTCTAGTGGATTTGCATAATGATAACGAGTACAGACTGCTGCTTGGAGACTTGGGGCGGGAGGATGAGGGACCCAAACTGAGGGTAAGAAACAATATTATCACTCCATCATTTATGCATAATTGAAGCGTTAGCTTATGTACGATTCCCACCGAACGCGCCGGGCCGGGTCGCGTGGCGCCGCATCGCAATGGATGCGCGAGCACCCGACGGAAGCCGTCCGCGTTTTAAAAAAGTGCAGCAGGCAAAAACCGGATGGAGCTGGTCACATGCGACGACAGCCGACCGCAGCCGTCCACGTTCGTAAGTAGCCGATCGGCAGCAAGTACACTGGAATATGAAATGTAACGTCTATATTAAAGCTTCAAATTCCTTTGGCAACTTGTAAAAAGCGCGCAGGCGCGCTCCGGCGCGGCCCGGGTGGTGAGAATCGTACATTAGTAGTGGTGTGATAGCACTATACTATACTATATATAGGTATTCTAAAAAATAATTTAGTTGACAGTTGCATCAACATCAAGGTAATCCGTAAAAAAACCGACTACTATCCAAGCTTGTAAGTTCAAATTCCATTGACAGTTTTGTATATAGGGATGAGGACCAATTTATTAGCTAGATAGCCTGGTTAGTTGGTTGTTAGCCATACAAACTGAAGAAGTGGACAAAGTTCCGTTGTGACGTGTGTGTTCATTTTCGTGTCACAACGGAAAAAATGTCATTGAAAATTTAATTGAGTGAGTTGTGCTGGCCAAGAATTTTTGAAATCAATGGCTACATATTTATAGTATAATGAATGAATGTATGTAATATAAGTATGTATAAATACCCATACAACGAGGCTTGTGGTGGCTTGGCTACACTGATGTTTGTAAGAAAATTACCTCACATTTGCATTACTTTAAAGCATTTAATAAATGGAGCATCAAAAATAACAGTAGCCATTCCTAAGTACAAAATTAATACAAACATGAATCATCAAATTCCAGATCTTCCAAGGTGTAACCCAGGTCTCTGATATGGTGTTACCAGACCTCCCACTCTCAGTGGTCGGGCTGTACACAAACGACAATGTGCCCCGCAGTATCCCGGTCATTGCCGTTGCCTTCAGCTCCTGCATCTATATTTATAGGAACATGAAGTTGTTCTACAAATACTATCTGCCTAGTGTGGAGCTTAATGCTAGTGAAATTGAAATTTGGAAACTGGTTAGTGTACATTTTGTTATGTTTCAACATATATATATATATCCATACTAATATTATAAATGCGAAAGTGTTCTGTCTGTCTGTTACTCTCACGCTTAAACCGCTGAACCAATTGAGATGAAATTTGGTATGGAGATAGTTTGAATCCCGGAGAAGGACATAGGATAGTTTTTATCCCGGAAATCATCCCCTGAAGGGGTGAAATGGGGGATGAAAGTTTGTATCTAGCTACGATATAAACGAGTTCCACGCGGACAGAGTCACGGGCAGAAGCTAGTATATATATATATATATTCCTGAAGATATTATATCTATACTAATATTATAATATGACAAATCATGAAAAACGACCTATACAAGTGAAAGACAATACAATCGATTATGTCGATGAATATACGTACCTGGGACAGATAATCTCTCCAAAGGATCTCACAACAAAGGAAGTAGAAAATAGAACCAGCATTGCATGGAAGAGATACTGGTCCTTCAAAGAAATCATGAAGAACCCCTGCATACCAATCAATGCGAAAAAAAGAGTATTCGACTCATGTATCCTGCCCAGTATGACATACGGGTGCCAGACGTGGAGCCTTACAAAACATAATATGCATAAACTAGAAGTCTGCCAACATAGTATGGAACGTAGTATGCTCAACATTAAAGACAAAATAAACCTAAAAGTAATAAGGAAGCAGACAAAAACCACCGATGTAAAATACTGTATCAAGAAACTAAAATGGAAGTGGGCAGGCCATATGATACGAAACAATAAAGATAAATGGACAAAAGATATTACAGAGTGGTGCCCAAGACAAAATAAAAGAAAAAGACGCAGACAACGTCGCAGATGTCGCAGGGAGGATGACATTGTTAGGGTAGGGGGTGCGACTTGGATGAGAAAAGCACAGGATCGCAAATTGTGGAAGTATCTAGGGGAGGTCTATGCTGTAAAGCAAGACCAAATGGACACAGAATAGGAAAACAAAACACGTTGCACCGGTGGGTGTCTTATGCCACAACAAGGGTACCTGTGAAATAAGGTGGATGGGATCCTCTACTCTCAGGGTGTCGCCCTGAGCAAGCAGAGGTGTTGGGTGTGGAGGTAGTGAAACACCAACGGACAATTGGTATCTGGTTTATTTACAAATGCTTCTACCTTATATACAGTTATTTACCTATATCACACATACGTAAAACCTATTAAATTATCTTTGTATTCTATACATGTAAAGTGCAAGTAAGTAAAATATATTCGTGCAGGCTAATGAACTAGTTAACTTTGGAGTGGTCAGCGGCGTCAGCGTTATCGTGACCGCGGTGATGAATCTGTTGTCTAAACAACACATATTGTAAAATACATAGTATATATTTAAGTTTGGTTGAATAAAGGCTATATTATTATTATTATTATTATATTATAAAGAGGATAGTCTGTGAGATTGTAGCCTTGTAGGTTTATCAGTTTGTATGTATCTACTAATCTCCGATCATCCCATTTCAATAGTTCTTTCACCTGTGCGCGTAGAAAGGACTTTCAGGATGGTTCTAGTATAGGGTATATTTTATCCCGCGGGTTTGCCAGCGTTATTTGCAATACGTGGGCGAAGTCGCGCGGGTAGCTAGCTAGTACCTATAAACGCAAGGCTTGCGTATGCTTAAAGCTTCATGGGGCACGTCACTTTTGGGCCTAATAAACTCTCTTAAGTACAGTGCAACAATTTAAGTGATGAAGAAAATTGCGGCACCGGTGCAACGTGAAGTCTATTAATGATCCATTCATAAATTAGTTTCGTCCATAGAAACTCTGTAAGTAATAAAACAACAAACTAAATCATGTTTGGGTTTGGGTTCTATAGAGTAATTATGATAAAAGTTAGTGATAAAAGCTTGTCTCATTTTGTCTGTAACTTTTTTTATTACTAGAATTAGGCTAACATGATACACCTTCTTTCCAGCTCCAAGACCCAGTAAACCAGAACGCCGACTCGATCACAAACTATACCAATAGTCTCAAACACTTCCCAGAAAAGACGCTCAGCCAGCAGTCCCAAAATTTCCTCGACATGACCTTAGACAAACAGCTAGAATACCTGGAACAATCGCCAGAACTGCCAGCGTTGGTGGTCCCGGAGATCATCTGTGCTGTTGGTATGAAGGTGGCTACGGTGGATAAGCATGCAGCCGGGTGCCTGGTGGTCGGGACGGAGGATGGAGACGTGTTTATGCTGGAGTCGCAGATGTTCACCCAGCTGTCACAGGTAAACATGGCATTGACCAACAGCTGGAATACCTGGAACAGTCGCATAAGCTGCTAGTGCTGCTACTAAGTTTGCAGATGTTCACCCAGCTGTGGCAGGTAAATTATGACCTTAGACTAGATCAACAGCTGGAAAACCTGGAACACCCTCGGTTATGATGGTGGATGGTTGGATAGATGGTTCTCCTGGAAATCACTTGTGTTGTTGGTATGAAGGTGGCTTCAGTGTTATTTACGAGGACTGAATTTTAGAATGCATACGACTCCCCTTTGTAGGCCGCTGCTTTGAAAACCTGAAGTGAAACCACAAGTTAAAGTACTAGCTAGGACTTAGGCACTCTTTATTGTCACACATTACACTTTATTTGACCCATCTACTCTAGCTGTGTATTTCCAGGCTGGAATGTTATATCGCGGCGAAAGAATTTCTGCGTAACGAAATTTTTGTATTGACGCAGGCAAAGTTGTGTAACGTCAAGAAGACTCCATACCAAATGGTGGCAACGGGGCTCTACAGCGTGGACTACAGGATCACGGTAGCCACGAGGTGAAATCTATGAATATGGCACATGCACTACCACTAAGGTATGCTTTATTCACGATTTTATAGTTTTATTTGCTCACCGAACACTCACTTGCTTCGCTTTTTTTTTCTAAGCCTGTGAAGTGTCCCACTGCCTGGTCAGTCGTTGAGAAAAGCGTCCAGGTCGTCCCGCCACCCCCGCCTCGGCCTCCCCGCCCACTTGTGGCACCCACTCCGTAGCTAATTTAAGGCGATGCCTTGATTTGAGTCGAACACGCCCCCTAGACAGAGACACGCTGATGCCTTCCGCGCACGAGGAAAAGAGATGTAACACTCTTCGGGAATGGCTTTTTTGGACAAATTCCGATAAATACCTAACTTAGAGAAGTATTATTTAAATTTCATAAAGTGAGATTTTAGATGAGATAAAATACTATAGTATTAACTTAATTGTGTCGTAAAATAATGTATCGTTTGAGTAGGCTGAGTAAAAAAAGGAAAATACAGACCCAACCTTGGATTTTTTTTCTACCGAGGAAATTTTAAGCAATCATGTATCGATAAAATCAGATAAACAATCATATAGTCAAGAATCATATATCTGAAAATCAGACCTTATTGTTTCTTAATCTAGTCAAAACGGCATTTCATAGCACGCGATAATTTCCAATGCACACATACCGACCTCTGTGGATGCATACGGTAGACGTGGCCTGCCCATTCCCATCTAACCCTTCACTTCTAATCCACATAATTTTCCATACAAATTGTAAAAAGGCGTCTCGGGTCTAGCTACTGTTCAGATAGTTTTGAAGTGCATGCTTGTATATTATTAGATTATTAACTGTCTGAACATGTGTTTCCGAATTTACTTAATTAAATACCGGACAAGTGGGAGTCGGACTCGCCCACCGAGGGTTCCGTACTTAACACACGTATAATACGATATTACTTGCCATATTTCATAGTCCTAGGTCAACTGAAAGTAGCCAATAAACTTTGATTCCCCTGAGAGATTCGAAATATACGTTTTTGCGGCATAAACGGCCATATCTTTTTTACGTTAACTAAGATTTTTTCACAGCTTCAAGGAACTGTAAACATTAGTATATATTATAGTTTTAATTTCAACTCGATACCTCCCGAGATAAAGGGCCTTGAAAGACAGACAGACGGACAACAAAGTGATCCTATCAGAGTTCCGTTGTTTCCTTCTCAGGTAAGGAACCCTAAAAATGTATATCATGCACTTGTGCATCCTCAATATATAGGTAACTACAACTTAGAAAAAATTAAAAATCCCCGACATTTTCTTTTCAAAGTCCATTATCTCAAAAACGATTCAAGAGATTCAAAGATTCAAAGGTTTTCAAATCGGTCCATCTGTTTGGGAGCTACGATACCACAGACAGATACACAGACACGTTAAACTTATAACACCCCTCTCTTTGCGTCGGAGGTTAAAAATAATATTAGACGCCTTTTTGCCAGGCTCTGTACTTAGTTTTTAATTGCTATTCCACCAATACAGTTCAGGAATAAAGTTCAAATTCGTGTGGTCCTACGGATAGCGAGTGTCTACCCCGACTAACAGGAGATTACTTTTTTCAGAGAGAAATCTGTGTGCCTACTGAAAAGGGGTTGGAACGAGGGAAAAGTTCTGTTCAACACAGAGGAGCACATTATAGCCATCGAGGTTATGCCGGCCGACAACAGCGTCGTGGCCATATGCGCCGATAACACGCTCACATGCTTTAGCAAAAAGGTATGCATTTGTTAAATGGGGTTACTTTAATCGGGGTCAAACTCCGCATCACATTTTATTGGCTACGTGCAATGTTTAACGGCGCCATTCGAACCAGTTAAAGCACGTAATAAGACAAAAAGAGGGTCAAAGGTGAACCCTCGCTAGTTCAGTCGAAATGACTCTTACTAATTGACATATTATGACGTCACATCGTTCGATTTTTACTAACCATTGAATGGAAAATTAAGTAATTTGTTGTTTTGGCCGTGAAATACTGCGTTTAAGTACAAAGTTGTCATACTATGATTTTTAGGGTTCCGTACCCAAAGGGTAAAAACGGGACCCTATTGCTAAGACTTCGCTGTCCGTCCGTCTGTCTGTCACCAGGCTGTATCTCAAGAACCGCGATAGCTAGACAGTTGAAATTTTCACAGATGATGTATTTCTGTTGCCGCTATAACAACAAATACTAAAAACAAATTAAAATGAATATTTAAGGGGGGCTCCCATACAACAAACGTGATATTTTTTGCCGCTTTTATAGATAATAGTACGGTCCGACTCGCACTTGGCCGATTTTTTAATAAAATGCCTAGTTCAATTTTTAAATTTAGTACCCAATTGAGTTAAAGTTTAACTATAGCTATCTACGTACGTATTTAAAATGTCATAACATTGATAACATGATAGCTAGGTCCCAATCACAAGTCATTATTGATCAAACGCCTCAGTGTTGTTACAACCGTTGTCTCTTTAAACTTGTAGCTTAGTGAAATGGGTCCCTAATATAACGTGAAAGTTCAGAAGTATTTCACACGCGTGACTGTCCAGTTGAGGTCAAAGATATGTCTACACTTTTGCACGTTCCATTGCAATAGCGCGCCAAGATATTATACAGATATTATAGCCTCTGACACTCCCTCGATTAAGTAGATTGCAACGTCATATGTTAAAATCCAACGAGCCGTTCGGACTGCCCGTGAAATATAAATTTTTTGTCCACATGCAATCATGCATCCATACGCTCGAAGAAACATAACTGCAGTCGGGTAAAAATGTACACATCAGCGAACGAAAGAACCATAGAAGTCTAAGTAGTGCCTGGTAGATATAGTGGACGCCAATTATTGGGCCGTACCGTTACAGTTTGCATTTTGACGTGCACGACATGTGACGCGTGTTTGATTCCCAAGGTCCCTGCGGAAGACCAGCGCTGGCTGTGAAGCTGGCATGATGCTGAGCGGGGTCCATTTTGTGGGAAGCTCTTTTTTAACCCCCGACGCAAAGAGAGGGGTGTAATAAGTTTAAAGTGTCCGTCTGTGTATCAGTGTATCTGTGTATCTGTCTGTGGTATCGTAGCTCTCAAACGGTTGAACCGATTTTCGTTTAGTTTTTTTTGGGTCATAGATAATTTTATCCCGAGTGTTCTTAGCCATGTTTCATGAAAATCTGTTCAGCAGTTTTTGAGATGAAAATGTCGGTGGTTTTTCAACTTTTCTAAGTTGTAGTTATTATCTTTTATCAACTGTGTGTAAGTTTGCCACGTAATGTTTGAGTTGGACGTTGACTGTAGTCATACATGAAATTATTAGAGTTGGCCTGAAATTATTTAATAACTAGCTTCCGCCCGCGGCTTCGTCCGCGTGGACCCGGGATAAAAACTATCCTATATTTTAATCCAGCCTATAAACTATCTTCGTGCAAAATTTCATTCAAATCGGTTCAGCCGTTTAAGCATGATTGAGTCACAAACATCCAAACTTTCGCATTTATAATATTATGTAGGAAGAGTAATGGTTTTTTTAATAAAAAGTTTCTCTCATAAAATTATCTCTACCCTACCAAGAACATTTTAATAATATAATAATAATCCACCCTTATCTCATCACCATAGATATAGCTATCCATGCCGTAATCGGCAACGGCGACCCTAGCTAATTACGAGCGTGAGCTCTATATGACTTGCAAAGCCAAACTTTCTTTTAAAAACTCTATCGCAGTTAGGGCAGTAAAGTTGTCCAGAATTATTATAAGTATAATTATAGGAGGGTTTCGGCCGGGATTTACTGTGACGTTTCGCATCAAGGTCAATGAGACGAGCGCCTTCAAAGTTCTTTACGGTCATCTTAGCAACAAATACCTTAACCCTTAAATGTATAGTGTTGCCAAATGTCTACAAAGCATTAAACAGCTCACAGAAAAAAAAGGCTTACGTTCTTGAAAGCACCTTTACACCAAACATTTTTTCTACCAAAAATAAAAAATCATGCATTTAAGGGTTAAAGCTTAACATACTTACAATAATAATGTGTGTGTGGTAGAGAATGCTTTATAGCATTAAGTCCGCCCTTTGTACTATAAGATATTCTTTTGTGCAATAAAGATTAAATAAATAAATAAATAAATAAATAATGTCTTGCAGGGCAAAAAGCAGTGGTCCCTAAACCTAGATCACCGGCCGATCGCGATATCGCTGGTGGCGATATCGCACCTCGGCGCCACGCTGGTCGCGGTGTCGCTGGCCTCGGGCCACGTGCATCTGTACGACGGGAAGGCGCGCAGGGACACCATTTTCGTCAGAGGTATCTATTGCTGGAGACTGGAGAGTTAGGTACTTAGGCTATTCATCTTGGTTGGTCTCTGCGATAGGCACGTTGAGCCTACTTAGGGCGAGTACCCACTAAAGCTGTGTGAGGTTGTGTTGCGAGGCGGCGAGCGACTGAAAAAAACAGCAATTGCAGGGCTGTTATTGGCTACGCGCTAATGCGGCTCACCCCGCCGGTCACCCATCACGAAACTAGGCCTCTGCTTATGCTGCAAATGCATCGCGGTGTCAAGATATATTTGTCGGTGAGCGTCGAGGTGAGCTTAAAACAAGTTACAGAATAGGAGGGCTGGCCGCGTTCGCTTCTTTTTGTATTGATGCATTTGTTTCCCGCTTACCACCCCGCAACCTCGCACAACTCTAGTGAATACTCACCCTTAAAGGCGTTCGGGCCGGGGGGCTTCCGGACCTACAACTGTAGCCCACACTTTTTATCAAGGCGTTATTCCAAAAAGTTAGTTTTCTCTGGTTTAACAGATCGCTTTTTCTAAGACTAGTGCCTATGTCAGAGCTGGTAACTGCCCCTTATGTAGAAACTTACCCCCTTATTCATAAAACTTAAAATGCCTCTGCTAAATAAAATGTGCTTTGTCCCTTTCTTACGAAGACAAATGTCAAAGTGACAGATAAGGACAAACGAATTTTAACGCCATTTTAGTAAAAACAGGCTTGTAGGACGTTTATGAATACGGCCGTTAGTATACAGAAACAGTTGACAAAAATAAACAATCGATTTTATTCATTGGTGTTATTTCATCAAATTCTGTAGATTTGTATTTGATTTCAGATGTAGCGTCAGTCCTGAAGTTTGGTCAACTCGGCCAGGAGGAACATGTGTTCATTATTGTCACTGGAAGTAAGTTAAACTAGTGACTCTGTGAGCTGTAGGTAGAGTCTCAAATTTAAAAACATTTTGAAAAAATACAATATAATTAACAAACCTGCTCACAATTTTTCTCGAGAATCTGTTGAGAAATGAGACCTGTAGAGGAGAACAGCGGGAAAGCGGGACATCCGCACCTGCAAACGATTTTCAGCCCAAGCTAAAGCATAGAACTTCGTTCGCTTCGCTCGCGCTGTCAATTAATGCCAATGCCTGGCGTTGCCCTATAGTGGAGACTATATAGCCTGGATTAAAATATAGGATAAAAACTATCCTATATTTTAATCCAGGCTATAGACTGTCTTCGTGCAAAGTTTCATTCAAATCGGTTCAGCCGTTTAAGCGTGATTGAGGAACAAACATCCGAACATCTACACTATCGCATTTATAATATTAGTAGGATTGGGAGTTAAGATTGTAGTGCAATCTGTAGGTGCGGTGAAAGGCACGGGGACGTTTAACGTAAGTATAGATGTACAAATTTAGTTCTTAGTAATAGCATAGTTAGTTTAAAAAATATAAAAAGAGTGCTGTCTTCGCCAACAAACTGCTTTGCAGTTTGGCGAAATTAATTCATGTATTTGTAACAATGGCTCATGTGAAATAAATTAAAAAAAAAAAATATATATTAGCTCATATTTGTATATGAAAGCTTCTGGCCAAAAGTATTAGGCACATACTTATGCGTTTCTCATAGGAATCAAAGAATGTTATCCGATGTTTATACTTATTCTGGCTGGCAGTTAAAGTATGCTTTTTGCATTTATGTTAATTAAGGTGGTTTGATTTCCATACAAAACGTTATTTGACATTGGCAGGCTAACGGCGTGATTTTTTAAGAAACTTATGTAACTAACTTTCATAAATTGGCTTTCCATTTGCGCGAAATTCCCCTTTTTCTTGAATAAACTAGAATAATTTGAGATATTAGTTAGTGACGACATAATAATCATAATCATATTTTATTCATAATAATTTAGTATTATATGTCAAAATTGTTAATAATAATTAATTAGTCCATATCATATTACAATAAAATAAAATAATTACAATTACACAGAAAAAAATAAAAATACAAAACGGTACAGTACGATTACTGTTAGTTAAGACCTGACAGACGGATTGCCTTCATTTAATTTTCAACTTTAATCTTATACAAATAAAATAGTTATTACTAAATCGGTAGATGTGGGTAACAGTATTCTGAAAAATGCTTTATTTGTATGAAATTAAAGTTGAAAATTAAATGAAGGCAATCCATCTGTCAGTGGTTAACTAACAGTAATCGTACTGTACTTATCGTGTACTTAAGTCGTACTTAGACTCAGCAAATTCAGTAAAACTGTAAAAGGTATGCTCGATAAGCCATCGTTTTAGCCTCGATTTAAAACTGACGGTGCTTCTGTGACATGGGCAGGCAGTCGGTTGTACACCTTTGGCCCCATGACGTGGGTAAGTTTGGCGGATTTCACCAGACGATGCCTGACGCCGACTAGCTTTTGAGAGTTGCGCAGGTTTCGACCATGGATCTCTGCTCCACTCGAATATTCTTCCAGGTGACTGTGTACATAAGTGGCAACCTGGAATATAACTACGGACGGCAGGGTAAGTATCCCAAGGGACTTAAAGTAGGGCCGTGCGGAAGTTCTCTGGTCCACCATACTTTAGGAAAACCATTTTACTCAAATTATTCTAATTTATACAAGTTTATTCAAGGAAAGGGGGAATTTCGCGCAAATGGAAAGCCAATTTGTGACAGTTACTTAAATAGCTTTCTTAAAAAATCACGCCTGTGAATGTCAAATAACGTTTTGTATGGAAATCGAACCACCTTAAAACATCTTCTGCCAATGACAGGCGGGCATCTAATGCTGAAAATCCTGAAACGCACGGCGGACTTCAACGCGCACGGCGTGGGGATAGAATCCTCGGCGCCCAACGCTGGGAAACCCTGGCTCATACCCAAGAAGTCAAAGCTGTTTCTGGAGCAGAGCCTCAGGGAGAGGGAAAACGCTGTTGGTAAGAGATGGTGATAATCCGCGTCTCCTATGTCTCTCTTTTTAACCTACGCGTAAAGAGAGAAATATAAGTGGTCGCGGATTATTGGGCCGTACATTAACTTGTCAAAATACTACATACTGTTATTGTATCCCTCGGAAAAACCTCTGAAGGTATCTCATTCTACAACCAGAGCGATCGTGGGTGGAAATTCCTCTGTAAATGTATATGGACTGTGTGTGACTATTTTAATTGCTTTAGGATCATGTTATTTCATTATTTTACTTTCATTTTGTCGTGGTAATTGTTTTAGTAACGTGATAACGTCACTCGCCTCATAAGGTTCTCTTTTAATTAAGCCTTGCGCTGTGAAATAGCAATGTCATTAAAGACAAAACTTTTAATCATATTAACAGAGACGCCGTGTGCAGTGGAATAGCTATGTCATGTAAGACTAAAATGTAGTTATGCACAAGTCGGACACAGTACGGTCGACTACAAAGAGATCGATACGGCCAAAGTTACAAAAATATGTATACACGACCTTAATGTTAAGGCAATAAAGTCGTGTATACATATTTTTGTAACTTTGGCGGTATCGATCTCTTTAAAGTCGACTGTACAAGATGCTTTCGTATGTTTTAGGAGGATATGATGCCTAAATCTAGAAAAGTACGGAAAAAAATATTCCTTACGCTAACCCATTTGTAGATACTTACCAGAATAATAAGTGTTTTTGGCTCTTTGTCTCATGATATCAGTGAAAGTTTCCATAAAACTATGTTTAATACTTAGAAGATACCTACAAGTAAAGGAACTATATTTTACTCTTCAAAATCATTTTGGGCCCACGGGACATTTACCTTGGCAACCAAAAACAGAACAGAAATGATAGAACATCTCCGAAACGCCACTCACCAACATACACAGACATTTTACTTGTTTTTTTTATACAACGACGGTGGCCAACAAGCGTACGGCCCGCCTGATGGTAAGCGGACACCGCAGCCTATAGACGCATGCAACTCCAAAGGAGTTACATGGGCGTTGCCAACCCTTGATATGTTTGAGGATTCGCCGTGTTGACAGCTGAAGGAACAAATTCCCTCGCTCTCAACACAACGCATTCTCGGGAGCTCGGCGACCTAGCTCACCTCCAGGAACACAACACTACTACAGAGCAAGTAGTAGTGTTATCATGGCTGTGGTCTTCTGCAAGGCGGAGGTACTTTTCCAGTTGGGCTGCTCCAAATTCGAGCGGGATGACATTTCGCTGTGCCCTACCTCAAAAAAAACAGTACATTGTATATCTTTTTGGCCAGGTATGCACATATCATTCCAACAAGAGCTGAGCCGATTGCGGCTGGCGGCTGCAAAGACACTTCTAGAGGCGCACCTCAAGAGTGACAACTCCTTGGCCGTCGGCTCGCTGGAGCCCGTCCGGCTTGCAGCCGAGGTAAGTGTTTTTCCTCTAAAGTCACTCGAAAAAAACAGTCCAATTTATTATGGAACTGTTACATTCTTAGTTACCATATAAGTATCAAGCTTAGGACATCATACTAATTTAAGACGTTTGACCCATTTGACAATAATATTACTGTTGCCGTGTAAACAAAGGCTCATCTTTCCCCGGCCAGACTTTAGTATTGTTTAAGTTACCAGCGCCTTGGCATCTGCTGTAATGCTGCGTTTTTTTTGCAATTAATTTATTCCTCTTGGTCTTGAGAGACTCCTGATCTCGTATCATGCCTTATCACACGATAAGTGACAGGATAGAGCGACCGTCACTGGCTGACACCGTTCGATAGAACGAGACGACGCTCCTATCTTGTCACTAATCGCGTGATCTGCTGTTTTCTTTGACCTCCCATTCGGTCTTCAGCTATACGTAAAGCAATAGAGAGCCGTAAGAGATTTTTCGTGATCGGTATTACGGTTTGCTGCTGAGGTATGTTGTTGGATTCGGGTGCTAGTGTACATATTGCACCAACAAGATTTGAGTCGATTGCAAATGGCGGCGGCTAAGAAGCTCTTGGGTGGATCTCAAGAGCAAGATCTATCTGGCAGTCAATTACCTGGCGCACGTGCGGCTCGCTGCTTATATACCTAAATAGGTTTATCTCAAACATGCTCGGAAATGTATGCGTTAATATAAAGAAAGAAAGAAAGAAGACATTTATTCACTACACAAAAGACACACAGAGACAAAGGGAGTACAAATACAATACAATTGACACATAATGTGTGTGTCTTCGCGGCAGTGAATCGGTCGCTGTCTCAGCATTATGCCGAGGTGTCAGACAGACACCTACAGCGCTGATTTTCAGACAGCACCGTACGTGACCCACGGAACGCAACACAACATACTGCCGATACAAACGTATACACATAATAAATAAATAATGAATATACTAAATCTGTTAAATATGTGACAATGCATGCAAGCACAATGGGATGAGAGACAATGTGAAAAACGCGAAACGGTTGGGATGTTTAAAAAATAAAATGGATAAAAATTAAATCAAGTGCTGGATGGGTTAGGGTTGAGATTTTTGGAGCGTCAGCAAATAGCCCGAATAATATCACGAAATGAAGATATGAAGTTTCTTGTTTAAGGCTCCCTACATTTCTTCTTGGCCTTACGCCAAGAAGTAATGTATGAAAATCCTAAGTAAAACCATTATTGTCCGCTGCTCTAACTTTTTAAATTTGCTTACTAATATTAAACTGACAAAGGAAAAATTTCATACTGCCATCGACCACTAGACTCTGTAAGCGTACTTGCGACATTAAAAAAAAACAAAATCTATGGTACTATACTTATGTGCGGTTAAATATGGTGCTCGAACGGCTTATTCAAATGGCATGTTTAAAAAATAAAAAAGGCTGCAAATGACCTATTATTGAATTGATTACCGTGTATTTATTTTAATTTAAATATTTCCTCACATCGTTTGAGAAAAGCACTATACAATCCTCGGCCGGAATAGGGATTGCTGGACTCGTTGTATGTATCCGTTGTCTACCCCAAACTCGTCCAGCAATCCCTTACTTCACGGCCTCTGTAGTAATGTACTATTTCGATTCAGTCAACAGCTGTGGACGATATGTGCACTAGCGCCTGAATCCAGTGTGTAGGACGTAACGAATGCTCATGATATTATTGACTAGTCTTAATGAAGCTGTAGCAGAAACGTTATATCAAACTATGTTGGCAGGTGGAAGGACTCGGCCCAGTGTTCCGGGTTACGCTGTCAATTGAGAACACGAGTGAGAAAGCTGTCGTCGGGCTCTCAATACTATTTCACGTGCACACCTCTAACTATAAGGTGGCACAGCCGTATATAAGGGTACTAAGAAACCATTAATATCTCACTTATCAATACTCATTAACTGCTCACTAATTACTCATTATCTACCTATATTGTTTTTATGAACCGAGCATATACTTAAATCTCTTATTATCTTGGCGGATTTTCTTTGATAAGGTTGTTTCAAATTGTTTATTGCTTCGGAAAAAGACCCGTTAAAGATAAGTTTATGCAAATTAAATAATATACTAAACAAAAACTAACTATTAAATCTTAATAATGGCTCCAGTCACTTTGGCACTCTTTTGGGGAAGCCTATGTCCAGCAGTGGACGTCTTTCGGCTGATGTAATGGTGATGATGTATCAATTTGCCTATACACGTCCCGCACTGCTACTGCCACGCTGTCTACACAACGTGACCTTATTCATTACAGGTGCCGCTCCTAGCGCCAAACAGCAAACTCCGCTTCCCAACAAAAATCGAAGAGGTGTTCGGTACCGAGTTAAGCCCGGACATAGTGTTCCGTCCCGTGACCGGCGTGGCGGGCGCGCGCGCGCTCGTGAAGGTCCTGCTCCTGGAGGACGGTCGCAGCGCGCCCGCGCTCGCCGCCACCGTGCAGATGCCGCCCACCGACCCCCTGATGCTGCCGTACGACAAGATACAGGACACGGCTGACTTTGGACTCACCAATACCGCTTTTGGCAGCGGCCCTTGAAATAGACGGGGTTTATTTGTACAGCGCACTTATTATTAAATGTGTCTGAAAAAACTGCTTTTATTAAACCTTGCGGAATTTGTAATTTTCAAATTATTCTAGTTTATACAAGTTTATTTAAGGAAAGGGGGAATTTCGCGCAAATGGAAAGCCAATTTGTGAAAGTTACTTATTTATTTATTTATTTATACTTAAGGAGTACCAACAGCTGCAAAAACATGATATAAGTCTTACATAGTAATACAAAGCCAATTAAAGGAACTCACAGATAGAAATGGCATAGAAAAAAGAAAAATGTTTGACACACTTATAAAATAAAAATAAAAAAAATAGAAATAAAAAAGCCTTTTATTTCCCTTTTTTTACATTTGTGCACTTTTTAATATATACCTATATGTTTATTTATTCTACTTCTTTATTTATTCATTTTTTATTTTTTTATTTTTTTTTACATTTTGTTGGTAGAATATACTGCTAGTATCAGGAACCCCTCTCAGGAAAAGGCCTCTTCCAAAGATTGCCATTTTTGACGGTCTTGAGCTTCAAGTATCCAATTTGGTCCCGCTAGTTTTTTGATCTCGTCCTCCCAGCGTGAGTGTGGTCTTCCCGGTCGACGTTTGCCCTGTGGGCCTTTCCACGATGTAACTATTTTAGTCCATCTGTGGTCTTTAAGGCGCGCTACGTGTCCAGCCCATCTCCACTTCAGTTTTAGTGCTTGTTCGAGTGCGTCCATAGTATTTAACTTTTCTCTTATTTTTGTATGTCTGATTTTTTTTTTTTTTAATATTTAACATGCTTCTTTCCATCCCCCTTTGGCATGTAATTAATTTATTTTTGATGGCGTTTGTAAAATTCCATGTTTGGCACGCATATGTTAGACATGGAATAAGACATGTGTCCATGACTTTCTTTTTAAATCTTACTTGCATGTTGCTTTTGAATACTTCTTTGACACACTTAGCACACAATATCGCACTAGGCATATACAGGGCGTCCCAAACTTATGGGACATGAAGGGGAAGTACCTTAAATATCGTAGATAGTGAATTTTGCTCAAAGAAGACTTTATGTTATTTTTAAAAGTTAGTAATTCTACATTCATAGTTTTTTTTTTTTTTTTTTCAAATTTAAGAACAACATTTAAAAATATCACCTTTTTAAAATATCTTAAAAAGTATGCATTCAAACAAACGCTGTCATAAACTGTTCCATTTTCAAATTTAACAATTATTTATTTTGTTTTAAATTTGCCTTCTGTCTAGCTTACAGAGGACGTATTGAAATACTAAGTTTTATCAAATTATCATTTTATCCACACGTGCACTTATAATAAGGAAAACTTATGCCAGTACCTATTTTATGAAGTGGGTACTTATTTACGAATAATCAATGCTATCTTTGGAATGATAATATTGCTACTTTTCGAACGTCGTCTTCGGCAGTAAATAACTTTCTTGAAATTTGACAATCATTTTATGGTGTTCCTTTATTTTAAAATACTATGTTACTTAAGCTGAGTTATTATTTTTTAGCTGTTCTTTCGATTGGCATCATAAAAAAGGGTGATTTTTTTTTCACATTTTAGTCGGTTCGATTCCCAGACGAAGCAAGTAATTTTTTGAAAATCTATGAATGCAGAATTACTAACTTTTAAAAATAACATAAAGTCTTCTTTGAGCAAAATTCACTATCTACGATATTTAAGGTACTTCCCCTTCATGTCCCATAAGTTTGGGACGCCCTGTATACAGCTATTACAGAATAGTGCCAAAAATAAAAAAAAATACATAAAACTACATAGCAACTAATTAACATGGGTTTCTTAAAGTTAATAAATCACGTTGTTGGCCTGAGAATGTCAAATATTTGTATGGAAATCGAAGCACCTTAAGTCATCTTCTGCCAATAACAGGCGGGTATCTAATGCTGAAAATCCTGAAACGCACGGCGGACTTCAACGCGCACGGCGTGGGGATAGAATCCCCGGCGCCAACGCTGGGAAACCCTGGCTCATACCCAGGAAGTCAAAGCTGTTTCTGGAGCAGAGCCTCAGGGAGAGTGAAGAATTGCATCTCTCTCTATCTTTCTCTTTTTTCTGTCTCTCTCTCTAAGATGTTATAAACACACAACATAAAACTTCTACAGTATCTGGATAGTACACATAGTATTCCGTTCCGTCAAGATCCTGCTCCTGAAGGACGGTCGCAGCGCGCCCGCGCTCGCCGCCACCGTGCAGATGCCGCCCACCGACCCCATACCGGTCCGGTCCGGTACGACAAGATACCGGACACGGCTTTACACAAAAAAAAATGCGCTTCTACAAATACCGCTTTTGTTACACACAACGGAATTTATCGTTTTCAGTGGAAGTGGATCAAATTAATCACTCTCTCTCCCTATATTTATTTGTATCGGTTTCTCTATCTATCTCTCAAGTGTTAATAAAGTCACTGGAACTCCTACAGTATCTAGAAGAACAGTTGAACAACGAGCTAAACCCGGACATAGTACCTACTTAGTCCGTCAAGATCCTGCTTCTATAAAGGACGGTCGAAGCGCGCCCGTGCTAGCCGCCACCGTGCAAGGCTGACTTTGGTTGGGCTATCCAATCCTACGTCTGCCAAGTACGCTTGAAGTTTTGATAATATTTGTACAGTACTAATGAATGTTTTTCTGAAAAAACTGCTTTTATAAAAACATGCGGAATACATCGGTCAAAATAAAAATAAAACATGTCATCATGTCTCTCTCTTCTCTCTCTCTCAATGATGTTAAGCACATAACAGAAAATCCTAAAGTAGGTAGATTAATTATGACGTGCGCCAACCCCGTGATCCTGGCCATAGAGACAGATACAAGAGAAGCCGGACTTTGGAGTCACGAATCGCAATAATTTAAACAATGACGTCTAAAGGAAATGAGCGGACATTTGACTGTAAAAATTATACGATGGTTAAAATTTGTTTATGTAAGTCGTTGTTAGGGTTCTCTAATTAACAAAGCATCCTTACATTTTCGCCTGTTCATCTGCCCCTTCCTCTAGGCCGCGTTTAGGCACAGGCGTAGGCTTGCGCGACTAGACGCACGACCTTTCAGGCGCCTATTACAATTCCCGCTTCCGTCGCCGCCGACCGGCCTTCTTTCTACTTGGATAACTAACTTCAACTACGGAACCCTTCACTACGAGCGGCCCAAAACGGACTTGGTAGGTTTATTTATCAATAGATTGCAGTTGGACAAAGTTTTACTGCTGAAATAAAACCAGATTAGATTCGATAACATTTATTTATTTCATTTATTATATGTAAAGGTAGGTAAACTTACCAGAGGACTGTAGCAAGAACTACGTACTTACAGTCAGTTCTAAAGTTCTAAACATATTATGTTTTTAAGAATGGGTAGGGCACAGCGGAGTATAATTTCGCTTATGGCCGCTCCACACAATGGGCCATCCTGACCCATCATACAGGACGCGGCTATGCGGTAGAACGAGAAATAAATATTTATTTATTTATTTAAACTTTATTGCACAATACAATATAGTACAAATGGCGGACTTAATGCCATAAGGCATTCTCTACCAGTCAACCATTGGGCAAAACAGAAACATTTGGTGCAGGCATTTAATTTTAAATGAAAACTTAATCCAAGATAAACTTCTATCAAATACATACGAAAAAAAAAACATACACATATACAAAATAATATACACTAATATAAATACATATTACTACCTTTTGTACCTAGTGAAAAATACTATGTTGACACCTATCCTACGCGCTTATCAGAAAGATACCTGCGTAACTAGCGCTTGAAAGTCAATTTGCTTTGTGCTTGACGGATAGTTAGCGAAAGAGCATTCCAGAGTCGAATTGCCTGAACGGTAAAAGAACCAGACATAAAACCGGACCGGTGAGGGAGAACAGACAGCTTTAGGTTACGGGAACTGCGGAGTACGAACGCCTCCGGGTCGAGCAGGAACAAAAATAAATTTGACCTGAGATATTCTGGCGCGGCAGGGTCGAATAGAAGGGAATAAAGTGTGCAAAGGTCGTAATGACCTGCGTTCACTAATGGGGAGCCAGTTTAGTCGACGGCGAAAAGCGGATATATGGTCATACTTGCGAAATCCAAAAATAAATCGGATGCAGTTATTCAAAAGACGATCCAGCTTTATTTGTAGCTATTACCTATATCCGTGACGTTAGTTTTAGTACAATATTTTGGAGGAGATTTGACATTGTATCTCGTTCCTTACTTGTGGTATTGTCTATGCTTACATCTTTGTCACACATACTCTATTCTATCCTTTCTCTATGGGAGTAGCTCAACTGGAAAGTGCCTTTTGCCTGGAAGACACCTTACGGAAGTCCGCGGCCACACAATAACACCACTACTTTCTCTATAGGTACTTAGGTAAGTAGTGTTGTATTCCTGGCGGTGGGTCGCTAGACCTTCCTCTATAGGTAGAGGTATGTAGTGTTTTATTCCTGGTGGCGGGTCGCTAGACCTTCCTCTATAGGTAGGTATGTGGCGGTGGGTCGCTAGACCTTCGGAAGGTGCGCTATGTTGAGGCTGGGGGGCATTTGTCCCTAGCTGAACATACCGAATTGACAAAAACAGGGTCGGTAACGCGCTATAAACTTCCACAGGCTAGGGTGCCTGCTTACCATCAGGCAGGCCGTAGGTATATTAGTTTCCGATCACACCGCAAAAAAAACTATAGGTACATATGTACTTACTGTTCCTAGGCAAAAAGTACCTTACTCGGTGTCAGTATTTTTGCTCGTTATGTATTTGAATAAGCCCTAAAAGGACTAATTTATTTCGTGTTTTCGGGTTTCCTATGGGTATACTATACTAAATTATATTTTGAGTAAGTGGTTAAAACATGTCTAGTTGCTTTACGGTATTGCTAAATTATACAAGTACGTACATTTACATGCCTAGTATTAAAATAACTAATTTCCATTACAAATATGTAAAAAATATTCAACCTTTAATCTCAACAGTGTAGGTATTATCTATACTTGGATCTAAAGCTAGGACCTCACTGATGCAAGAAGCCAAGTTACAATACGAACGTTTGGTCCAACCTTTAACATTATAGTCCGCGAGCCAGCAACAGATTTCCATGACCATTTTCCTCCCGGGCGATAAGTTGTAAGATGCTTAGGAGAGTTGTATCATGAAGCGCGGAGGACATACACAAAAAATATATGTTCGTGTTTGGGATGGTGCCGCTGGTCAA
Source organism: Epinotia bilunana (assembly GCA_947049275.1). Taxonomy (NCBI): domain Eukaryota; kingdom Metazoa; phylum Arthropoda; class Insecta; order Lepidoptera; family Tortricidae; genus Epinotia; species Epinotia bilunana. The sequence continues at coordinate 22,145,953 of OX346260.1, read as the reverse complement.
TCCACTAACAAAGTAGCAGTTGACTTTCACGGGGCTACACGATACAACATCAATTTGACCTTTAAGTACTTATATACATCACATCTTAATCCATATATTTAGTGCCAATCACGGCACTCATGCGGAAGAGCGCTATGGGCGTTAATACGGACTACCACCGCTACGAGCGTAGCGTTTCCATTCAGGGTGATAATTCTTTCGTGATGGTGTAGAACCAGCTTTACACAATGCAGGACTGTAATGACGCCGAAGGCATATGTCGTCAACGAGATAGGATTAACGTACAAAACATGTCATTTGGCATGTTATTTGCATTTGTAATAATGACAAACACGTTCGGCAATATTTTTGCAGTTTTGCATAAATCAACACCACGTTTCTATGCCCTGGGGGGCTAGTACGCTAAGTTTTATGTCGGACATAAAGCATTCTACTCCAGGAAAAATACGGTTTTGAAAAACATTAATCCATTATAGCGTTTTTTTTGTTGACCTTATTTTAAAATGTTATTCTAAGATGCTCTATTCCAGAATCCGACAAACTTTCCAACCGGAAGTAATTATATAAATTTAAATGAAGCATGCATTTTCTTTTTTTGTATGATTTATCTTGAATATTATAGAGCAAATTTAAATGAACCAAAATAAAGACAAAAACATTGATTAATATTAGTTAATTTATAATTTTTTTGATGTCTGAAATTTTGTCGGATTCTGTCGCTGGGTAACTATTTAATTGATAATATATCCGTTACACAGAAAATATAAGCTATTTCCAAAATTGACAGTTTTTCCATACGTTGTCAGTTAATTGACTGGACTATTCGTCCCATTCTGGCAAATATTATGCGAGTGCAAGAGGGACGAATGCTTTACGTCGGACATAAAACCTAGTGTGCTAGGGGGGCTGGTACTTGTATGATGGAAGTCAGGGAAGAGCAAACTTAAACTAGGTACTTTCCCAGTTTCGCTTCAAATATTAGTGAGATGACATTCCGCACTCTAAAAATCATAATATTGATAAAAAGAAGAATAATAAAGCCATTATTAGCGTATATTATGTTATGTACCAACTTCCTATGTGATCGATATGAATATAATAAGATTCATAAGCATCGCGATTAGGTAATTATGACAATGTTTTCGCAATAATTGCAAAAACATGAAATTATCTGCAACAGCGGATCGGTCTGCGTAATGCGTTCCATCTGAGACAATTCGTTAATGAGAAAACGCCCGCAAGTCCATTGAAAAAAAAACGTTAATACTCAAAATACCGTACTATTCGTCTCATTCTAACTCGGCTCAGCTGCCCATTAGAAGTGACCGAGACAACTATATGAAACATCATCTTGCTTTATACTGCGGGTCTGAATTAGTCTGTGGTTGTGTGGCACTGGTCCCACCGCCGCCTAGTAAGCTAGAAAAGTTGGGCGAGTAACGGTTCATTGCGTGCTGACCAGGCACAGTGTGATCAATCGACCTTTACAGATCCGCAATGTAATGCTACCGCCCAACTTTTCTAGCTTACTAGCCGGCGGTCGGACCAGTGCTTAAGCCATGTTTTTTTTTCATTGGACTTGCGGGCATTTGCCCATAGCCATAATCAAGTTAATAAAAAGCGAAGGAAATAAAATCGGATAAGTCCGTACTTATCCGATTTTATTTCCTTTCCGTAAAGGATATATCGGAATTTGGAAAAAATTGATTATTTTGCAGGCAGGAAAATGGAATTGACATACATATAAATAAACTATAAGATATTATTCTCACAAATAAACTTAGCTAGAATATTATAAATATCTGGATTAAGAAGCAGAGGAAACGGTGGGAAAAGGAACATTTTTAGATTGGAGCGCATCCAAGAAGACAGTACCTACTCTCGGGCCAGTAATAACGGGCAAGACAAGATAATATGGTTTACGTCAGCTTCCTCAGCACCGCAGTCACATTTAAAAAGCCATGTTATTTTAGCGGACAAAAATGTAATGTTTACCCCAAAGAAAAGCATAGAAGACTGTTCCTATTGCCTTATTATTAGTATTTTTGTTTTCATTTAGAAATGCATTTTGTTTGACTATATATTATTAAGTACATATTGCTTTTTATTCTTATACACTAACGGTCTTTTTGTGAATCCATCCTATTTTAATTTTATGAAATGACATGTTAATTTTCAAAATGAAATAAAGTAATCTAATTTAATCTAATTTATACATGAACTTAGTCTGATGGCTAAAGTAATTTTTTCAAATTTTCGATCAAGCGCAGTCGCAGGTGGTACAGAAAAGAATATAGGAAAGCGCTTCAAGGCAAACTTATTGGTGAGTTTCGGTAGTCTTTTCATTTTCACAGAAGCCGCAGAACACAGACTAGATAACTCAGTTGGCCATCTAGCCCTTGTGGCTGGCTGCCGCAGTCCCAATACCTATCGCATAACAAATCATCCGCCACGTACCGTTTGCCCCGTCTATGGCCCTTTTGGCCGTCTGCTTCCAGATCGCTCTATCCCGAACATGGGCTTCATCCAACCCATCGGTGCATATAATTATCAACAACATTGAGCCACCACTAACTATTGAGCAACATTTTTTTTTAAAATTTATTTATCAAAAGTACAAAACAATTAACAATGTTATGTTACCTGCCTGAGCACTTCACCTGTGCACTTAAAGTGCTATACTTTTACAATTATTTATTTGTTCAATTATTTTTTACATAAGTCCGTAATTGAGCTGCTTCTTTAAGTCCGCAGTAAGCTCGGCCGAATGTCACCTTCCCATATAAACGTAGTTACGCTCTGATTTTAAAACTACGTGTTGGATTGTGACGAAACTTTGCATATACAATGACATGATCTATGTCTGTAATTAGTTTATATGGTTCCAGTTTATAAAACAAACGAAATACAGCAAAAACAAGTTTTGTATGAAAAACTTAAATTCGCTGTATTTTTTTTACTATGGTTTCTAAAGTTACATAAACTAATTACAGACATCTGGGGGCACGACAGTGCCCCGCCAAGTCGAGCGCGAAGCAAACACTGCCGTACCATCCTTTACAGGAACCATTTCGCCGCATTTTCAGGCCCCTATTTGAGAACCTCTGGATAAGACCAGAACGCAGAAATTTTCGTCATCCAGTAAGCTATAATCACATACTTAAAATCCAAAATTTCAAGTCTGTAGGTCATTTAGTTACGAAGTTAAGCGAAAGCAAAGTTTCGCATTTATGACACTCACTCACTCACCCACTCACTCACTCATGATCATCAAAATAGAACTAGTACTTCCCATAAACTCAGAGAGCTGAAATTTGGTACAGAGTTAGGGTTTAATGGCCACATAAAGGGAAAAGTATAAAAACTAGGATAATCGAAGATCTGGAGTACCTGGTGACCCTGATTAGAAAACACAAGAGCCCAACCAAACTATTAGAGATATATCTATACCGCCTTTACAAAAAATATTCAACTTGGTGGGCCGCTTCATTTGATGTCAAAAATTGAAGGTCTGAAGTATCTTTATTTGATTACAAAGTTATATTTGCAGTGAATGGGGCAAAAAATAAACTGCATAAATAACTTTGTAATCCCATATAAAAATCCCACAATAAAACAAGAATGGGATATTGACACAATAACCTACAAAAAGAAGTGAGATCCCATAAAAACATTCCATGTTAAAAAGAGGCCAAGTCTCGAAACTCTTCCACCGCAAAAAGTTGTGAGATATTTGGTAGTACCGAGTCTCAGGCATTCTTATTATTCTTTATTTGCTAGCTAAATAAAATTTTGTAACTATGCAATCACACAAGATAGTTACTACATAGTTTTAGGTATGCAAAAATCCATAAATACAGTATAGTCGTGTGATTGCCAAGTTGCAGAATTTTATTTAGCTAGCAAATAAAGAATAATAAGAATGCCTCAGACTTGGTACTACCAAATATCTCTCAACTTTTTGCGGTGGAAGAGTTTCGAGACTTGGCCTCTTTTTTACATGGAATGTTTTTTATGGGATAGATATATCTCATATCATTGTATATGCAAAGTTTCGTTACAATCCAACACGTAGTTTTAAAATGAGAGCGTAACTACGTTTATATGGAGAATCGAGCTTACTGCGGACTCTTAACTCCCACCAGGCCAGGCTAAACCTTAAATAAATAAATATTGGGGGACAATCTTACACAAGTCTACCTAGTCCCAAACTAAGCAACGCTTGTACTATAGGTACTAGACGACGATAAACATAATATAGATAAATAAATATTGTACTAGAAAACATCCATGACTCAGGAACTCACTCACACAAATAAATGCCCTTATTGGGATTCGAACCCAGGACCCCTTGCTTCGTAGGCAGGGTCACTACCAACTAGGCTAAAGCGGTCGTTATCCTTTAAAACCCTTATTGCCTGCGTATTTCGATGGTCTTCTTTAGTCCCTTATTTCACCAACCCTAGTAGCATTTTAAGTTGGCCCCACGTTGGGCCATTGATCACCGAGTTGGCCCAACGAAATGCCAACGAAAATGCTGCTAGGGAACAAACGTTTCAGTTATGTATTGTTTCGATGAATATTCATTTAATCGAAAACAATTTTCCTCCATTTCTGCAACGTCTTCTCTTCTGATTAATCAGGATGGATTGCATTTTACGATACGATACGATACGATCATTTATTGATAAAAAATATTTTACATGTCATTATGTCTTAATACTAGGTGCACTGCAGTTACCTACAGGTAATAATTAAGTCATAAGAAGATAAAAACTACATAGTGGCATAAAACCGAGCTGTTATAGAGATAATCTCTACAAGGATTACCGCCCGATACGAAAAGGATGTCGTTATCTGCCTCTCTGGCAAAGGCAAAGGTCAGATACTACGATAGCGAAGATTATGCAAATAATAATTCGTTCGGTGCATTCTGCATTGTTGCAAGTCTTTATGCCTATTATCTTCACATACATAAAAATCCTACAACATTTGACACAAAGTTAAATTTTGAGATAATTAATTGCTACTTTTATTTGGGAGAGAAGAGAAGAGATAAACAGAAGAGGCGAACGCGCCGGCAATGTAGGTACTAACACGCCGGCAATATTCTGCACAAACCCCATTACCGACCTATAAATTCGTAATACCATTAAAGTGTTGCCATGCGAACCATACAGGTCTACATTTCTGAGCATGTTTGAGAAAATGTATTTTTACTACAGATTTTTCCCTTGGACTGTACAGTCGACTTTATTCTTTCTTACGCGGTCTGCGTGGCATTAACCGCCCCGAATCTTATCTCTTATCAATGTTAGATTTATGACACCTGCATCACGCGTAATGTTATTGCCAAACAGTGGGATAAACATTGAGGTGAAGGATGCTTATAGGCCATTATGTTTTTAAGGTAGTTTTTCTGCCTCAGAAAAATAACTACGCAATTCTACTAATAATGGTGAAGAGCGAGGAAGTATTTGAAGGATCCCGTGTAAGCTCGTTAATTATGATAATAATGAATTCAGGGTCGCCAGGACGATCGACTCAATTCGACTCTCCATACAATAGTAGTTTGCTTCTCAATAACATGTTTTTTTGGGTTCCGTAGCCAATAAGGAACCTTTAAAGTTTCGCCATGTCCGTTTGGCCGTCCGTCCGTCATGGGCTTAGCTCAGTAACCAAGAAAAACGTAATCCCACCAAAAACATTACATGTAAAGTGATGCCAAGACTCCATAGCTCATACAGCTTTCAGCGTGAAAAAGATCAGATCACAATTAGCGCCAAGCTTCCTACTCCACACGGCGTAACTCTACCACTACCAGCCACGCTCTACAAATTCTACATCTTGGCTAAAAAGTATAGCTTTGTTGGGCACATCCCGGTCGCCGCAAAGACTTTCACGCCGAATTAATTTGTGGTGATATTAATAAGTGACGGGTCTATACTTTTTAGCCGAGATATAGAATTTGTAGAGCGTGGCTGGTAGTGGTAGAGTTACGCCGTGTGGAATAGCCACTCACTTGCTTTCGGATTTAAAAAAAAACCTAAACTGCTTCTAATTTTTAATTATCAAAGCAGCCCATACTTCGATTGGCAACCACAGTTGCCACCATCAGTTTAGGGGTCCGCGAAATTGGCAACTGTGGTTGCCACAAGCAAGTGAGTGGGTAGGAAGCTTGGCGCTAATTACGATCCGATATCTTTTTCACGCTGAAAGCTGTATGAGCTATGGAGTCTTGGCATCACTTTACATGTAATGTTTTTGGTGGGATCTCATTCCTTTTTGTAAGGTAATTTCTAAAGAAGTGAATGGGAAAACCCATACAGACTTCCATCCCCTAATTTAAAGAGTGGGGGGTGATTTACTAAAAATCCAGAAATACATATCTTATTATTTATAACAAGGATAACAAGGACCCCCTATATTAATTTTCAGACCGCTATAGCATCAAAATTTGCGGAAGTCTCATACAAACTTTCACCCCCTAGTTTAAGGGGTTGAGGGGATAAAAGTTTCAAGTTTTAAGATTTTTTCTTTGTTTGTATACTATTACTAGCTTACATACCAAATTTCAGATTTCTAGGACTTCACGAAGAACCGTAAGAATATTGATGTTCATCAGTGAGTCAGTGACGAAATCGGGGTATTTTAGATATCAATAAAATCTAAAGTATAAGAGCTATTGATTAGACCGTGTAAATAGGCAATTTTAACTATGCGGTAATGAGCGCTGCGGAGCTGAAGGCAAGGTTACGCCGTAGAATAAATTTAAACACAAACCAAATATGATAATTTTGAAGAGCTGAAACTGCTTACCTTAAGTTTCTTGCTGTGCAGCTTGGAGCGGGCGGGCGAGGAGTTCGAGCAGACGATTATTGTCAGTAGGAAGAAGCACGAGCACGATTTTGTTCGCAATATTGTGAATTACAGCGGAAGAAATATTTCGCGGTGACAGACGTAATATGAAAATTATTGACAGACTGTTTTTTAGTTCTGACACATGAAGGCGGTGTAAACAGTCTCAGCAGCTTTTAAGTAAGGAGGCCAAAAGGGATTTTGCTCTGACGGCGTAACCATGCTCCCGGCCTTGAAATGCGAAGAATTTCAAAAAATGAGATGAAATGAAACTAGGCGGTTGATGATAAATAAGAAAGAAAAAAAGAACCTCTTAATAAGAACTGGAAATAGCTTATTCATTACTGTGTAGGTAAAGGATATAATTTCACAACAGGTCGTTTGAATAAGCCGTTATTAGTTTTAACAGTGGCTACTCGAATCACACCATCAGGTCCTGGATGTACGGTCGTGATTATACCTAACGGCCATCGAAGGGGCGGAACATCATCGTCACCCATCAAGACTACTGTGCCTTGAACAATAGGATGATCTGGAGTACACCACTTATTTCGGACTTGCAATGTGTGCAAAAACTCTAAGCGCCATTTTCTCCAGTATGATTGCACAATACTTTCTAGCAATTTTTTGCGATTCGTTAGATTCTTGCACTCAGTTGACAGTTCCGAAGCTGGTAAATACTGAAGCGGTGTAGACATTAAGAAATGTGCGGGGCTTATTATTTCAGGGTGCGGATCTGAAGAGAGCACACTGAGAGGGCGTGAGTTAAGTATACATTCTATTTGAACCAGAACAGTTAGCAACTCTTCATATGTTAGAAGTTGTGACCCTATGACACGATACAAATGTGTCTTTAAACTTTTTATATTTGACTCCCAAATTCCACCGAAATGGGGCGCGCGCGGGGGAATCATCTTCCATTCAATGCGGTGATTAAAGCATTCGCGGTCAAGTTTAGATTTGAAATCGCATGTGCGAAATAAATTAAACATCTCATCTAATTGAGATTTGGCTCCAACAAAATTTGTCCCATGGTCCGAATAAAGACATGAGACGGGGCCACGGCGAGATATGAACCGCTTGAAAGCCGATATAAAGGCGTCAGATGTTAAATCGGAAACCAACTCAATGTGTATAGCCTTCGTGACAAGACATACAAACAAGCATATGTACGCCTTTTGAGCATGTTGACCACGACGGCGACAAAGCGTAATACGAAGGGGACCAGCATAGTCAACCCCCGTATGCACAAAGGCTTTAGCTTCTTGCAAGCGATAAGAAGGAAGGTCAGCCATCTTCGGAATCGGATGGTCCGGTTTAACGCGGAAACATGAATTACATTTATGTACTCTATTCCTAATTACGGTTCTGGCATCCAATATCCAGAAGCGCTGGCGGATGATTGACATCAACAGGCCTGCACCTGTATGACAATTTACAGCGTGATAATGATCAATAATCATGTTGACTATATGATCGCGTTTGGGGAGCAATGCAGGATGCTTAGCTTCAAATGGTAAATCAGCATTTGAAAGTCGACCTCCTATACGCAGAACATTTTTCTCATCAATAAACACTGATAACTTGACGAGTTTTCGCGAGGGTAATAAATTATTTTTCATGCGAGCAATGTCTTCATGAAAGTGAACGCTCTGTATCGCGAGTATTAAAGCGGTTTCAGCAACTTCGATATTTTTTATTATCTCAGTAGCGTTAAGTTTTTTTGTAAAACGTAGTACATAAACCACGGTTTTCAGCAGTTTATTCCAAGATGATATGCGTTGCGCTAAATCGTATAGTATAGGTCGCTCAAAGTGAACAAGAGTTGTCAACGTAGTGGTTTTATACTCCGGCAATTGTTCAATTTCCGCGGCCTGGAAAGGTTGGATAGGCCATTCCGTTGGCGCGTTATGCAGCCATGAAGGTCCGTTCCACCATAGGTCATGAGAAACCAATTGTGATGGTGTCATACCACGGGACAAGCAATCACTCGGATTGTTTATTCCAGCAACGTGATAGAAATTCTCTGGTAACACATTTTCTTGACACTGAGCAACACGATTGCTTACAAAAATTGACCATCTATGCGGCGATGCTTTGATCCATGAAAGAGCGATCGTGGAATCGGAGAAAGCATATATGCCTGCAATCGGAATGCGAGCAAGATAAGTGTCTTGCACAATTTTAATCAGTTTGGACATTAAAACAGCGGCACATAGCTCTAAACGAGCAAGCGTAGTTATCTTAGCCGGAGAAACCTTGGACTTGGAGCATAACAGCCTTACACTGATATCACCAGTCAAGTTTGTCACATGCAAGTAAATGACACAACCATAACCACTAAGGCTGGCATCACTGAATCCAACAATATTGACTATACAATCTGATGATACACCAATATGGCGCGGGATCTTAAACGTTGATAACAATGGAAATTCTTGAACCAATGTGGAATAACACTTAATTATGTGTTGCGAGGGGGTAGCGTCCCAATCTATTTTACTGAGCCAAAGTTCTTTAATTAACAACTTGGCGTATAGGATGACAGGAGCTACCAAACCAAGCACGTCAAACAAGCGAGCTACGGTGGATAAAATGATTCGCTTGGTACACTTCCCTCCGGCGGGCGGGAACGTAGTCAACGAGAATGTGTCTTCGGAGGGTTCCCACGATAAGCCTAACACTTTGGCAATATTTTGCTTGTCATCAAAATTAACACAAGCACGGTGTGAATTGGGCAGCTTATCTAGCAGTGACAGGGAGTTGCTGGACCATTTGACTAAATCAAATGCACCAGTTTTAAAAAGCGCGATTAAGTTTTGCGATAAACGCATTGCAGTTTCCTCATTTATACACGAATGAACTAAATCGTCCATGTATAATTGGGAACTAGCCACTGTTGCAGCATCGGGAAACCGATGTCCCTCATCAAGACAAAGCTGCTTGATAGTGCGCATTGCCATATACGGGCTTGATTTGAGTCCAAACGCAACGCGCGTAAACTGAAAGGTGCGAATCTGCTCTTTTTCATCGAGGCGAAATAAAAATTTCACGTATTTATAATCTTTTGGCGGCAAACAGATTTGCATATACATTTGGCGGATATCCGATGTCATTGCTATGGGAAACAGGCGAAAATTCAGTAGCAGAATAAATAAATCTGCCTGCAAATTTGGACCAGTGTGCAAGATGTCATTGAGTGACAAGCCTGAGCTACTTTTAGCACTAGCGTCTAGAACAATTCTGACGCGGGATGTAGCTTTATCAGGGCGAACCACTGCGTGATGAGGAATGTAATATCCGTCATCAGTGACGTCAGATTCAGGAACTTCGGTAAGATAACCGTTTTGCATATAGTCATTGATGACTTGGTTATAATCATCACGAAGGGTAGGTATTTGTTTAAACTTCTTTTCCAAGAAAAGTAGGCGGCGATGAGCAACAGCTCGAGAATTGCCTAGCTCAGACGCATCTTTGCAGAAGGGCAAGGCTACAGAATATCTGCCATCATCATTTCGAGTCACGGAAGTAGTGTACAAATTCTCACACTTAGTCTCTTCCGGACTAAGAAAACGTTTGTATGGGATCTCTTCTAATTCCCAAAATTTATTGAGGCTCGATTCAAGGTCATTGAGCACAAACGCGGTAAAAGAAGTGTCATTAGAGTTAGACTTACATGGATAGTCACCCATTAACACGTAACCAAACGTGGTTAGCAAAGCGGGGGGTGCACATGTGCCAGAATCTACTCTGTTCCCCAAATATATATACGGGAAGAGTTGAACACCTAGCACGACATCAATGCAGCCTGGAATATTCCAGGTTAAATCTGCAAGCGGTATATTGGCAAGATATGCCAAGTCACATTCATTAGCTTCGATGAAATGCGCAGGCAGTTGATCTGTTATACAATCTACCACTAAAGCATGTATATAGTATTTATTATTTGGGTAGATGCGGGATTCAATATTCAAATAAACATAACCAAGTATAGGCCTCGACGTTAAACCAACACCCTTTATATAGGAATTGTTAAGCGGTATCACGGGTAAGTTAAGTGATTTGCAACAATCAAGCGTTATTAGATTGTTTTGTGAACCATTATCAATTAGACATCTTATAATCGTCTTACCATCACCATTATAAGGCTTAGCGTACACCTGAGCGGTTGACAACAATATTGTTGACTTAGGGTTCGACTCTACTTTGAGTGAGACCGAAGCGTTAGAAAGCGGCTGCGCTATGGCCCCATCAGGTGACCATTGCGAATTTATGCTATCGTGTGGCGGTTGAGCAGTCAGCGGAGTATTTATTTGCGGTGTGCAGACACAGTTCGAGTTTGCATTAGGTGCATTTGGTTCACAAGAATTGAACACTGCAGGCGGAGCGCGCGATGGAGGCGCGGCTGCTGACGGTCGCGGTACATGAGCGGCGGAAGAAGTAGCGTCGTTAGTGTTGGCGAACAATTGCGTTGATTTAATAGTAGTGGAAGCAGCTTTAGTCGACACAAAATGTAAGAGCGTGTGATGACGCTTCTGACACACGTTGCAAGTGTGACGCGAGTTACAGTTAATAAGTGTATGCGTCGTACTTAAACAGTTTACACAACCATGCTTATCCTTTATAAATTCAAACCTCACTTGAGGGGAGACCATGTTTTTAAACTTCATGCAAGCATAAAGTTGCGAATGATCCTTTTTGTTGCACAATATACAAGCTGGTTCATTAATCGCGGGATTTGAAGAGGTATCATTGCTGGCTACAAACGCCTTATACGTAGTTCGCGTAGTTTGCGCCGGTACATTGACAACTGATTTGCCGACGGTACTACTATTGGACCGTTCTAAAATCTTGACTTGGTCTTGCACAAATGATATGAACGACTTATAAGTAGGAATCTCAACATCGCGAACTGACATTTCGTAACTTTGTAAAGTCTGTTGGTCGGTCTTCCTCAATGCGCAATTTAAAAGAAGAAAATCAGCCAAATCAGGAATGTCCAACTGCTTAAGAGCGGCGATAGACGCGGAATACTTCTCAATGAAGGTGTTGAGACTGCTGGCATTGTTTGAGCATGATTTTAAGTCAAAGACATTGTTCAGGTAATAAGTACCCAAGGCGCGTTTATCTTGATATTTTTTGACAAGACTGTCCCAAATTATGGAATAGGTTTCGCCTGTAGGCACTAAACCCGCGGTTAATTTCAGAGCATTATGTGTTAGCTTGCCCATGAGATATTGCACACGTTGCGAGTCAGTCAGTTGGTCATTATTATGTACGTTGGTTTTAAATGACTCATAGAAGATGGGCCAGTTCTCAGTACGACCATCAAAGCAAGGCAAATCTATAGGCGGGAGTTTAATATAAGAGCCGTTGTTGCGACTCGCGGGTGCGGATGATGCACTTGCTTGCGGTATTGACATTTTAATAATGTTGTTTCGAGTGCGTTTTATTTTTGAGTACATATCTTCGAACGCATCCAGGGCCTCATAGTCCGGTTTGGTACCAGGAACGAGAGACATGATGATTTTGTTCATCTCATCGAGAATTGATTCGAAACTGACACGTAAGTCATCAATCGTTTCACTATCGGCCATGAAAGACTCGTTGCTTCGCGATTCAAAATTTGAAATATTTTTAGAAGCGGCATATATGCGAGAAAATCGTTGAAAGATTTTCTCTTCTTTACTTTTTAGCACTGCTAACTTAATTTCCATTTCAGGTTTAGACATGTTGGCTAAATTCAAGTTACAATTTTATCAATGACAATGTCAAGCGAAATATAAATGACAATGAGCGTAATATATGAAATGAGCGTTAATGGCGGGTGAAATATATGAATATTGTGATGACCAAGTATTACGTCACTCACAGGCGGAAAATAAATGTGAATTAAATTTAATTAATTTATTAATTAAATTAAAATTTAGACGGAAGAATCCGGAACTCGATAGGACCAAAAATATGATTAGACCGTGTAAATAGGCAATTTTAACTATGCGGTAATGAGCGCTGCGGAGCTGAAGGCAAGGTTACGCCGTAGAATAAATTTAAACACAAACCAAATATGATAATTTTGAAGAGCTGAAACTGCTTACCTTAAGTTTCTTGCTGTGCAGCTTGGAGCGGGCGGGCGAGGAGTTCGAGCAGACGATTATTGTCAGTAGGAAGAAGCACGAGCACGATTTTGTTCGCAATATTGTGAATTACAGCGGAAGAAATATTTCGCGGTGACAGACGTAATATGAAAATTATTGACAGACTGTTTTTTAGTTCTGACACATGAAGGCGGTGTAAACAGTCTCAGCAGCTTTTAAGTAAGGAGGCCAAAAGGGATTTTGCTCTGACGGCGTAACCAGCTATGCAATTGAATCTTTATAGTTTTAATAAGTCAACTACTGACATCATATCCCGAAAATGTTGTTTATCGGGTATAATCCGAACCCAAGTTAAGAAGGTTCAAAAATACGACGAAGCGCTTCGAGAAAAGGTAGGTAGTGCCCTTGCGCTTCGCTTAGCTCGTCTTGGCGGGGGCACTCCCGTGCCCCCAGATTCGGCATGGGTATGTAAAACAATAACGCCGACAAAACAGTAGAATAGAATCTTGAAAAAAAACCTTTTTTGGGGTAAGTACCTCCCTAAAGTGGAGATGTATATTTTTTTCTCGTTAAACCTGTTGTGTGGGGTATCGTTGGATAGCTTGTTCAAATTATGATTGATTGATTGATTTATTGAAAAATATTATGGGTTTCTTAAAGCTATTTTTCAATTTAGTGATTTGTTTGCAAGATATTGGACTTTAAAGCCCTAATTATTGTTCGAGTCATGTGTCCCCGCCCCCCCCCTTTAAATTAGCAACAGAAACTAGTTTTCGACCTGGATGTGGCGGATCCCATTGTGTATACAAAGCTTAATGTTATTCTAGCCTATCGCTTTAAAATGAGAACCAAATTACGTTTGTATGGAGAGTCAAGCCCCCCGACGACCCTTATATACCTATAACTTGTACACAATATTATGATGGGTCGTGAATCGTGGTCCCATCCACAAGATATAACAATGGGTTTTTTTTTCACGGAGTGGAAATGCGCTTACGCGTACCCCCATCCAGGGAAGCTATAGGGGGTATGTGGGACTCACACCTTCCAGCCATCTCTATTTAAAGAGGGAGGGGGGGGGGGGGAGTCTACCCACTCAAACCACTACGAGATCAGGAACATGTCACGACGACGCCCCCCGAATGGTATTAAACCTGTCATAGCTTAGCTGTCACTTTCATCTGTCCGTCTCTTCGACTAACCTGACTCTACACGAAAACAATAATACCGCAACTGAATAAATCGTCCATCTGCAATATTTTAATGGTCAGATTTCAGGATGAAAGGTTTGGACCTTTCACCCTGAAATCTGACCATGAGTTGCCCTCAAATGGGGATCAAAGTTGTACTTTTCTTCTCTCATCTTGCTATTCAGAAAATAGTCATTAAAACCTGACGGTTTCACGTTTCCTCATACAAGAAGTTAAAAGCAGTATTTGCCACTCGGTAGGTAGCAAAATTATTTCCATCTTGGGCGTAAACACTAAACTTGAATCCCTTGTTACGCTCAAGATTCAACCTTAGAATCTATTACGCTCAGGATTCTATTGTAGAATTTCTCTTTACTCAGGATTCAAAATATAGCCTTCGTTGTAAATATAAGTATATCTTTTCCTCCCTTGAGACACAATTATACTATTGCTAGTAGGTACCATCGCCAACACAGTTAAGTAAGTGACCATCCGTGCACTTTATGTGCATTGTAATAAGGTTCTGAGTCTGACTAAGACCGGTTCATGAACCTCAAGCAGAAAAGACTTCGCCGTGATTTATCAGCTCCTACAGATTCACAATTCGTCTGCAATGGAGGTGGCAAGAAATGCTTCGCTGGCGCTGCTATAGGACTAGGTATACAGCCACCAACGTAGATGCGGCAATCAATCCATAGCTCCTAAGCGCTGCAACAATCATCTGTCATAGGCTAATGATGATATTGATGATGATGATAAATACGTTTCTATATAAATACAGGATGGTCAGTTAACTGTGTTGGCGTTTGTTTTGTACCAAGAATACTAAAGGCGAGTTTTCACCAACTTACGATTAAGGGGCTCCACACGCTTTTTGGCTAGTTTTGACGAGTTTTCAGTTGATATTCCTACGTAAAAACAATAGATATATTTATGGCACAAACACGTATCGGTTCTTCAAACCTTTATCTAAATTTCCACGAGTTTTTTTGAAAATATATTTTTTTTTTCATGATTTATTCAAACATGGTCCAAAAAAGCTCCGTTTTCGATATTAGTATGTTGTTTATGCACTTTTGTAGATGAAATCTACTGTTCCTTATTGACGTTTGTATCAACCCACGAGAGATTTTTAGTATTCATTCATTTTCACGAAAGTTACGTCCAAAAAACTGGTTTATTGGCCTGAAATTTCCAAAGTTTGGTGCCATATATCTCGAAAACTGAGAGTTTAGAAGTAAATATGGAATACTATTTCGATAAACCTAGTTGTTGTTAATACGATAAGCCATAAAAAACACGATAGTTACAGATCGAAGGTCATTGGGAGCTAGGAGCCCCTTAAATACGGCGCCGGCTGTTATTCCATAGAAATACTCAACATTTCCACACATTCAGTGGCTCTTTTAAGAAGTTGAAACGGGCAGCATTGAGGTGCTTGGCCAATAGGTATCCTATCGCAATCCTTAAATTAAATTTCCCAACTGAATCGTTTTTCCAAATTTTCATTTCGGCAATAAGTCAGTTTCCTTGAAAACCGCAAAGTTTTTGATTCGTTTTAAATACTTGTCGTGTGGAACCAATTAGATTAGGTTAGGTTTGTTTTATAATAATCCTGATCCCAACATTCCCAACTAACCACAGTGCGTTGCGCGTTTCGTTTCGACCGTGCAATGAACAGATAAAACACTTGCCGCGCCGCAATTTGCGCAATGTCGTGGCCGGGCCGGGCCTGAAGGCGATGCCTTGATTTGTGTCAAACACGCCTCCTAGACAGAGACACGCTGATGCCTTCCGCGCACGAGGAAAAGAGATGTAACACTCTTCCGGAATGGCTTTTTTGGACAAATTTCGATAAATACCTAACTTAGAGACGTTTTATTTAAATTTCATAAAGTGAGATTTTAGATGAGATAAAATACTATACAGGCTGAGTGAAAAAAGGAAAATACACATAAAATCAGATAAACAATCATATAGTCACGAATCATATATCTGAAAATCAGACCTTATTGTTTCTTAATCTAGTCCGAACGGAGTTTCAAAGCACGCGATAATTTCCAATGCACATCCTTAAGGGTTCCGTCACGTTCCATTTTTCGCAACACACCTTCAACTTTTGCACCGTTATCGGCTGGTCCAAGAATTGGCGGAGGTGTGGCTCGCAAAATTCCCGACTGATAGTGGTTCAAGTGTACTACAAATAACTTGTGACCTACTTGGCCGATAACTCATAGGACTCGGCTATACTACTTAGACATCTTGAAATGCTTAAAGTACCTAGTGAAAAATTCTCGACAAAGTACGGACTTTCGATAAGATATGGATTTAGATATAGTTTGCGATAAAACGTGTTTAATTCTAAATCTAAACTGAGCTTTATCTGTTAGATACCTACGGTATAAAATTGAAACTCACTTGATGTGGGCCTGTGATTAGTTGTTTATTGCTTCAGTTATTGCGAAAAAAACCGAGTGTTGTGTCGGTAACTTTGCAGCTGGCAAGTTTTCCATGACAGTAAAAAAATTTAATTGAAAATATGTGGTTATCATATCAGTCATGTTCTCATGTTTCTTTTTGTATATTTTTAATATTGATTAAAACAACATAACATGTTTAAAAATAGTGTACTAAAATAAAAACAATAAACCATTCGAATAATCAAAGTAAAGTTCAGATAATAAACTTGAGTAGACCAATGGTTAAAAAAACATTGGCTTACAACACGGTCGGACCGGGGTTCGAATCCCAGCTCACGGAAGTTTATGTTTTACGCAGTTGAATGCCAAGAGCGGTCCTGTGATGGCCCCTTTACAGGGCGGAGCCAGAACTCGTTGGTTGTATTAAATCAGTGTTTCATCAGTTCAACGACTGCCATCTGACCTTCCAACCCAGAGGGAAAACTAGACCTTACGGGGATTAGACCGGTTTCCTCACGATGTTTTCCTTCACCAAAACGGCGGTAAACACCAACATACAGTAAGAAAATATTTCGCACAATTTTCAAGTCCTCCAAGACGCTTCACGACCCGCCCCCCAGGGGGACACGACACCCATAATCAAAAACTCTGTTTTAGACGGTAGTTCACTTTCGGTTAGTCCGCCATCCATCCCCGGATAGGTAGGAGGGAATGCGTAACTTTAAAGAAAAGAAATAGGCTATAGACATTAAGTAAAGTCACGGGCCGACCAGTGGTGGCCTCTTTCACAAAGCTACAGTACAACAATACTATTTCGTAATAATAATAAATAAATAAAATAAAAATACTTTATTTCAGACCAATTGATCCATAGTGTGTTAGTAACAAGTGACTTAAGACTAATTAATAACCACTAGTAGTAACTATATTTCAATACTCCAACTTGGTCTAAGAGATACCATCGCCCTATCAATCAGAAATGCATCTTCCAAATACAGGAAAACATGTTTTTTGAGACGCGCCCGTCGTGACATAAACAAGTTATCAAATGAACTGGATATACTTAGATATATTCAACTGTAAAATTCCTATAGCGTGAGGCGTAATCTGGGGCCTAACCTAATACTACAAAACTTTACAAGCGTACAATTTGACAAAATTGACAACTTTTTCTATGGAAAATTGTACAATTTTGTAGAATTGTAGACTTATAAAGTTTTGTAGTATAGGGGCCTCGTCGAGAGCTGCCACTCTCTGTTTCATTAAATGTTACTTTTCTTTGAACTTTGTTATTTACTGTGTGTGTAGGCTAACAAATTGTAAGGCTTAAGCCTTACAATTTGTTTTAATAATTTATATTTTGTTTATTTCTCGTTTTTGTGCGGTTATAATTTTAATTGTGTTTTTTTTGATCTCGTGGCCGCGGTTGCGCTAGTTGTGTAGAACCTAAAGTTAAAATATAATGTCACTACCTGGGATTTCCTATAATTGGCTCTTTGTGTCCACTGACAATATTTATTGTGTGAATATAGCTGTTGGTTCTCCTAATAAATAAACAAACAAATAAATACAGATAGTAAAGAACTATTCCGACCGAGTTCAAAAAAGGAGGAGGTTCTCATATCGGTCTTTTTTTTAATGTTCTGTACCTCAGAACTCCGTCATTTATAAACAGATTCGTTTGTAAGTACCTATATGCTTCCAGATTGGTCCCATTAATTAGATCGATTGATTTACTTGGAACATTTGCATACGTCTACTACCTTTTTTTAATACCACGATGGTGGCAAACAAGCTTACGGCCCACCTGATGGAAAGTGGTTACCATAGCCTGTGGACGATTGCAACTCCAGAGGTGTTACATGTACTATCTATACTAACACATCTAGCTGACCATCGGTGCACCTTACGTTTATTCATTAGCTTTAAGATTATTGTTTTACTTACCTATTATTTCTTTAGATTACCTATACATGATATAATCTTTCGTAATATGATACCCATTATCGTGTGTAAATCACATAGTAAAAAGATATAAGTAGGTACTTAAAATATATAAAATTTATGAACACCCTTGATTGATAAGGCGTCGGTAAGGAGATAGCATTTTTTTATGACCATATACTTATAGGGTTATCAGAGATGGCTATTTATATTGGTATATTCTCCGGCTCTTTTTGGTATTGGCATAGCTATATATTCTCTAGTAGAACCTGCACAGGGCTGTTATTCGGAACGCGCTCATGCACCTCACCCCATCCGTCACGCCTAACGAAACTAGACCTCTGCCCCTCTATTCTGTAACTTGTTTTGGGCTCACCGCAACGCTCACCCACAAACCACCTAGACCTATACTAATCTGAGGTGAGTCGGCGCCCATATACGCGAACGATCGATCAAATCCCGCCATCATCTTTTGGACTACGCCGAGCCCTACCTATAATTTAAATGTTTTCCCCTAAGATATTTAAAAAAATCGTTATTGTAAGTAGTGGATAAGTATACGAGTTTACGAGTAAATTGGAAAGCATTTGCAAAGTAGGTAGGTATACCGACTGCCTACCTGATAACAAATTCGGGCGTTATTTTTCGGAGAGTCATATATTAGGTACTAGAAAACACCTAGGTAGTTCTTTATTTTTTCACCAAAATGAATAGATAATCTAAGTGGCTTATTGACCTCAAACATATTATCGGAATTGTAATAGTTATTTGTTATACAAGGATTGTATTGCAAAGTTGTATTTTTACCCGTGTGTAACACAAAACTTTTCACCTCACTGAAGCGAGGAAAGTGCATCATGCAAAAAAAACAGCTCATAAAAAATAAGTCTTTATTTGTACACATTATAATCATCATTAGGTTAATTATAATCATCATCAATATAGTATGACATTATTTAAAATTGTAAAAATTAAGTCTTCATTTGTACTCGACAATGGACGTATGACGTCGACGTGCAACTCCCGCTTTCATAATTATTTACCACATTATTCACAACAAACACAGAAGCTGTTTAGAGCCGAATAATTTAATTGAAGTACGACAGTTTTCGTTATCCATGTCTAAGGCTGTGCGAGCCAACTGAAATCAAAACACATCCGTCCCAACTGCGCGCGAACAAAACACTGACGCTCCTTTGCCGCGCCGCTAAAAACCGACAACAAATGGTCACGCTCCAAGGTCAAATTACTTTCCCCACTGGTGGATGAAATGCGTTTTTACCTGCTTGTTTCAAAGGATAAAAGACGGCTTTCCGAGGCAGTGAGTGGATAATAGATAAGTCATCATCATCATCATATCAGCCGAAAGACGTCCACTGCTGGACATAGGCCTCCCCCAAAGAGTGCTACAATGACCGGATACCGGAATAGATAAGTATTTTCTAGTAAATGAAAAACCGGTGCTAGCGTGAAGTCGTGGCGGTCGAAACCAGTATTTCCAATATTTTAATTCAATACAATACAATTCAATTCAATACAATACTTAATCTTCTGTTTGTTTGTTTTGTTTAATTATCGCTCAACATACAATACAATACAACAATACAAATACTCTTTATTGCACACCTCACACAAACAAAGCAGTTAAAAAGAAAAACAATACAATAACATGTAGGTAGAGGTAGACAACATAAATTAAGTACCTAAATAAATATTCAAGGTTTTTACAATTTATTCATAATTAAGTGGGTATTTAATTAATTTTTGTAGCGACAAAAATTAATCGCTATTCGCAATCTTAATATCTCAACTCAAGAAACATAATTTGCAATCTTAAGAATGAAATAGTAATAACTGAGTGTCCGTTTGAGTACCTACTTTCTTGATGTTTTAGTTTAACCCTTTTTGACTTAGTATCTTTAATGGTCTTTTTAGAAAAAGGGGTTTATTTCTTTGCAATGCGCAACTTCAACTTAATTTGAAGTCAGGATTTTTTTCTTTAGCCAAGACAAGGTTTAAATCACCCTTAAGTATATATTAATTTACTAAAATCGGTTTTGCCGATCAAGATAATTAAATACAAAATAACATGTAATGTGTACAAAGGGTCTTGGATCATGGATACTTTGCGAGAATTTTGCTTATTTTGTACTCATTAGCTCAAACCTTCTCACTTGTACTTCTTTGGTTGGACATTAGCAGGATAATTAAATTATAAGTACAATATCGCGACCAGGTGACTAGGTATAAAATATGGTAGCCAATGGGACCTTTTTTCGCGGCAATAATAAAGTTCAGTCATCAGTTGACAAAACATATCACTCGATTTTATCAAAGCAAGATAACGATGTGTCAGCCCTATCATAACGCACCAAATCCTTCTGAAAGCGAGGGAATTAAATAAGAGGTTGCCGCGAATTTCAGTCAGTACTCACGCCGGTTCCGATCTAGCTCCACCCCCCGGCCCCGGTAAGTTGCAAGTGCACTTTAAAATTACACGATTTTAGGCGAATTTTGACTGGACTATGTTGTACTTCGCACCTACTTGTATCTCTATAGGCACGTATCTGTAATCCTGCTACATTCGGTGGTGTAGCGACCGATATAACAGATGGATACCTACATATATTCGCGGGCCAACCTCGGCTATTCCGGGTTACTTGCTTTTCAGGAGCTTCAGAGAAAGGTGCCGAAGTCGAGATAGTCAAGCCGGTATATTCATTCTAGTTAGTTTCAGTTCTAGTGTAGGAGTGATTAATGATTATCTTTGGCACTTACTGATTTTTGAATACAAGAGGGGCTAGCGTTAAGTCGTGTGGCGTGCGACCCAGCCCAGCAACTCCTGTTTTTTGCTCTGCGAGGCCCGAAACCTCAATCAGCGTGTATCGTGGTGGTCTTTGGGCGCCCTTTGACACTTTCACTTGACTTCATAATTTTTGTCTTTTTGGCCTCCCTCGACATCTGGCCTCCGCTCTACCTTCGGGCCGGCCCTGTTTGTTGTTTGTGATTTTAGCGTACCTAGTTTTTATATTTGGTCTTAGTTGTGGGATAGGTACTCTGAGAGATTTAACAGCTATTAACTCTGGACGCGTAAGACTGGACACGCATTACCACCCTTCTAGCGTTATTCTTGGTTGTGACCTAAACGACCCGGGGTCCGCTTAACCCTAAGGTTTGCCTCGACTGCCATATTGCCATATGTCGACATTAAATGTAATGCTATGCATAAAATGTAATTCTTCGTAATGACTGTTTGTACCAAAATAAAGAGAAAAAAAAAAAATACCTTCCAACCCAGAGAGGAAACTAGACCTAAGGATATTACACATCATGACCAGTTTATAGCTTTGTTGATCTCACCCGTCCTAGACCCACAATAAATTGACCGCGGTATAATAAAAACTCATCTTTATTTGTCGCCCAATAAAACCGATACTAGTATCTAGACGCGGCCGGACGCTGTCAGCGAACGATAGAAAACACTTTTCCGCTACCGCCGGGCGTTGATCCCGCGGCATTTCACTACGGTCACGGTTGAGCTGATCCGCGGGGAAAATCGGCACGTTTTCCAGATAATTAGTCCGTCTGTGGTCTGCACAATTTGGTTACCAAACAAATGATTTTGCAGGCGTTTTTTTTTGCTCTACAACTACTACAAGCCGCAAAATGCCTACAAAATCATGCAAAAAGAGCACCAAAAACTATGTAAAAGTTGATATATCGGCTACTGAAACGATTGGTTAACAAATTCTGCATTATTTTGCTCTACAAGCCGCAAAATTGCCATGAGGCTTGAACTCACGCTTTTCAATTTGACAAGAAAAGGGACAGGGTATGGTACAGTCATCTTTTTCAGTGGGGTAGCAATGCTTGCGTAAAAAAGAGATAATACGAGTCTGTGACCTATTCTCCGGTGACTAGGATAGTGGCTAGACTACCTATAAAATTAGGTTATGCATGATTGACACATATAGGATGGGAAGAATTGACATCCGCAAAACAATCGAATTCTTTTAACTCGCCATTTTAGCTCAACTACGCCGAGCTGAAATAATATGGTTTTAGCAGTCTATTTGTATGTTTTGTTTTACGCGTGTTCCACCGTATAAGATTTTGATAAGAGGTACTTAAGTTTCGAAATGACCACCATTTTTTCTATACAATATTCAACACAGTTTAGGTGCGTAAAATAAATTAAAGAATATGTAAACGATGCATTTTATTCATTTAATGACCGCTCCACACATGGGCCATCCTGACCCACCATACAGGACGCAACTATGCGTTAAAGGGAGTAAGACATATTTATGTCTCGTTCTACCGTATAGCCGCGTCCTGTATGATGGGTCAGGATGGCCCATTGTGTGGAGCGGCCATAAGAAATCATGTTTCATAGTAAAACTTACTGCTTAACCCTACACAATCGATATCTAAATAGAAATAGTTTTAGTATTATTTTTCAAAACGTCCGTGTTCGATTCCCAAGCTGAGTACAGGTTTTTTTTAATGTATGAATGCAGTTTTTCTTGTTATTAAAATCGATGACATGGTTCCTAAGAACAGTATCAGACTTTCCCATACTGACCGATCTAAATGGGCCACCTATTCGGTTTAGAATTTACTTATGTATTTTATTTTATGTAACCTAAGTTAGGACCACCTGGTTACGTACGTACGTTATTGGCGATTCCGAGTAGGTAAGTCATTTTTTTAAATGATAAGAGCGGATACCTATTTGTTTATGAATATTGTATGTTTGTTTGTGGTGTTAATTGTATCCGTAAGCATAATATAATCTCGATTTAGATATACCCAGATTGTTCGGTGTATTTTGTTGTACCTAGTTTGATTCTAATATTATTTTGTTTGTTTTACAGATCTCACAAAACTAACTCACCATGTCTCTCGACGAGGTAAGCATATTATGCATCTCATTAGAACTAACCTTTTGGTGTAGCCCTTACAACACCTCACCAGTCTCATCACAGTTTCACCATGAAACAATGAAGCTAAACGATAAATATATACATTTTAATGAATAGCTTTAACGAATTAGTCATTATTTCCCAAAAGAAACGAAAAACACGGGAAAATATCCTTCTTTGTGATACCACATCGGTGGCAAACAAGCGTACGGGCTGCCAGATGGTAAGCGGCCACCTACAACTTCAGGGAGGTCAGGGATGTCAGTTCAGTTAACCAACTCATTTAAGTGGTCGTGGTCGCTAACCGGGGCAATGACCCTAACTTATACACAAACAAATAAGTCTTTACGTTATCGATAACATATCACTGATGACCGATTTGTAAGTACAATTGCCAACACAGTTAACTGACCATCCGTTCACTTTATGTCTATTGTAATAAGGTTCACTATAAAACAGGATGGTCAATTAAGTGTGTTGGCGTTTAGTACTATCGTAATCTCATTCACAAGCCGAAATTACGATTACTACGTAAATGACATTAGTCACATTCGTGTCATTCATTTACCTAAGTAAACCTGCATAATTAATTACGATATCGATACCATCACTATACAATGCATAGCGTGACGTCGGCGTTTGTTTTCTATAGGAAACCCTAAACAAATGCGGTTTTTTAGGGTTCCGTAGTCAACAAGGAACCCATATAGTTTCGCCTGTCTGTCTATCTGTCTGTCTGTCCGTCTTTGGCTTAGCTCAGTAACCCTTACAACTAGAAAACTGCAATTCGGCGTGGGTATATAAACCAATCACGCCGACAAAACAGTAGAATAAAATCCTGAAAAAAATTATAGGGTACCTCCCCTACATGTAGCAATAGCAGTCGGCAATAAAAGCTTGTACCAAAAATGAAATTTTTGACAGAAATTTATTTAACTTCGTTTTAATTTGATTTAGTTAATGTAAATTATGATCTTGTATATACCTACCTTACAAAATTAAATATATTTATTCATTTCTGCGTAATTAATGTTCCAGCAATTCAAACAAGTGTCTGACACCGTGAGGAATTGGAAGACCAAGCCCTCTGACACTGAGAACCTCGCGCTGTACTCCCTATACAAGCAGGCCGTCGCCGGCGATGCCAACATCCGTAAGTATGCCCATAACATCCTAAAGTTGTTAACTGGCACAACTTCGCAAAGTTGAAAAACTCCCGACATTTTCAATTCAAAGTCCAATATCTCAAATCCAGCTGAACGGATTTTGTTGAAACGTAGCTATGGACTATCTCGTTTAAGTCGGCTTTCAGACAAAAGAAACCGCATTAAAATCTGTCCATTCGTTTAGAGCTACGATGCCGCAGACACATCAGAGACACGTCAAACTCAACTCTGTCACTGTTGTGTGACGGGGGCAGTGTATGACACACGTTATTTATACGCAGATATAGGTTCTTATCGTTTTTTCTTTCGTTTGCCTTTACAGCTTATAGGAAGCACAAATTTTGATACATGCTGAAGAGAAAAAATGTCTCCTTTGTCAGCCTGGGCACATACAAATCTACGAAATTCTAAATCGAACGTCTGAATTCGCGCCTCTTAAAAACAGTCAGCCTGTCAGTGGTTACCTATAGATGTACCTACTTTATCTATAATCAGTATCTTAAGCACGAGGCCATTAAAGTAAAAATCTCCACATTCGAATTATTTACGTTGTTTCTTGTTTAGCAATTTATTCGGAAAAAATACCATGACGTCTCTCGCCACGTCACGTGTTTACATACGTTATTATATTTCCATCACAAAGTTAGTGCCTAACGTAGATTCTTACTCAGATAATCGTCAATCTAGACAGTTAAAGTATATACCTACACATACGTCAATGGGTCATGGCGCAAGGGCATTGTTTCCGAAGCCGGTTATTGCATAATTAAACTTAATAACACGCCGTGAGCGGGTTGTGTAAGCATCCACCGTCTGCTAGGTCTGAAATACAACATAGGATACCTATTTCTTCGTAGGTTAACATAACTTTAGTTAGAGTTATGGCCAAGCTTCGTTTGAATAGTCTCCCCCCTCAAATTTGAATTACGTATGTATTTTATGTATGACCCATAAATAAAAATATCCTATAAAAACTATCCTATATTTTAATCCAGGCTATAAAATATCTACCTGCAAAGTTTCATCCAAATCGGCTGAGCCTTTTAAGCGTGATTGAGAAACAAACATCCAAACATCTTAACGTCCAAACATCCAAACTTTCGCAATTATAATATACTAGCGACCCGCTTCGCACGGGTACTATATTATACATATAAACCTTCCTCTTGAATCACTCTATCTAATAAAAGAATCGCATCAAAATCCGTTGCGTAGTTTTAAAGATCTAAGCATACATAGGGACAGACAGCGGGAAACGACTTTGTTTTATAATATGCAGGTAGTGAAGTAGAGTTTCGCAAAAATATGAATAGTATAGGTAGTAGGTTAGTACACGCGTCTACCTCAAGGAAATTACTGACTTAACATAAAATAGATTTAAGGTAACCGCAGGTATTAACGACCCCCTTAAGGCAATTTTAAAATCGACCTTACTTTTTAAGTATACTGGTTGCCATTACATTTTGTTTATTAATTTTATATGCTAGTGTTAAGTATAAAGATTATATTTACTGAGTCAAATGCCTACAAATAAAGAATTATCTTATTAAAAAACAAATAAGAAGTGACGAAGTCGTTTGTTGCTATTACCGCCCCAAAATAACAGCCATGTGTCTATTAACGATTTTTATGCAGCTATTACCGATCGTTAAATAATATAAAGATAATAAAGTGCGTCGATAATAGCAACCATAATAAATCATTACCGACCCATAGAAGTCGGTAATAGCAACCATAAGAAGCTATTATGGTTGCTATTACCGACGATATATGCAAGGGGCAATTTAAATCATTATTATTTATACTATATTAGACCAGATTATTTATACTAGATTAGCAATAAGCCCACTATCGAGCACAAATTTTGACAATAGTTATTTGTATTTTTATAAGTTGTATTTTACCCGCGAGTGTGGAATTGAAACACGAGCAAGCGAAATGATGATATAGTTGAACCGAGAGCGAAGCGAGTGGTTCTAAAATAGAATCCTGAGCGTAGCGAGTGTTTCAACACACGAGAAGTAAAATACATTTGCACCCCTGTGTAATACAAAACTTTTCACCTCACCGTAGGGAGGAAAGTGCAACATGCAAAATAACTTTATTTAATTCAATATATATTTATTCATTTCTGCGTAATTTTTTAACAGTAATAATAACGTTAAGTAATATCAAGGAGAATTTTGGTCAAGTGCGAGTGGGATTTTAGTTTTCCCATACATTTTGAGACCCAGCGCCTGATGAAGGCAACAAGCAATTTTTTTAAAGTTTTTTTATACTTATTTTATTCAGATTTTTAATATTAGTTGTTATAGCGGCAACAGAAATACATCATCTGTGATTTTTTTCTATTATGAGCGTTTTACGTTTTGTTATCTGTCAAAAGCTACTTAATTAAACACGCTCCAAGGTCAAATTACTTTCCTCACTAGTGGATAAAATGCGTTTTTGCCCACCGGTTTTAAAGGATAAGAGATGGCTTTCCGAGGCAATGAGGGCAAAAGACTATTTGGGTCAATTTTCAAACGAGCTGTTTTTGCTGTCCCACGGCTATAATTTCAAGTCAGTTTAACATGGAGTATTGATACATATATATTTGTATTCCGTGTACCTTAAATATTAATAGATTCTGAAAAATAAAATTGTTGATATCGTAAAACGGCGAAATCTACCGCTTTTTCGCGTGTCCCACTTGCGGTTTTGCTCAAACAAAAATTCATAACTATAGATTTCGGCAACGTGTAAATAAACAACTTGTACTGTTATAAAGAAGATTTATTAGCGTATTCATTAAAGTATCTTGCAAAATTAATGCGCGAATAATTAAAACCAGTGAAGTGTTTTAGTAGTTGTCCCACGCGCGACCCATTTATTAGGACTCAAGCTCAAAACCCTTAAAATCTGGTTTTCTATTGTCCCACCCCTACATTTACTTTACGATACGATAGATAGGTTAGTTGGGCTTCAACCACCAACGGGAGGGGAGGGAGCGCCAGTATTTTTGACAGAGGAAACAGGTTTTCTTTATACAAAGTATTTTGGTACGGCTATGACGACATTTGTATGGGCGTTTATTTATTAATATACGATTGAAATAAAAATGTGTCTTTCATAACAAAGGTTAGCAATATGGGGTAAGAGTTTCGTGTTTAACTAATTAGTGAATTCAATTAATAGTGTACGAAGGACAGCCAAAAAACATCCATGTTGACATTTGTATGGCGACATTTGTACGGCTTTTTTGGCCGTACAAATGTCGATTTAAAACAAAATGTAAGTAAAGCACGAAATTAATAGAAATTGGAAAGGATTAAACTGGCCTCGATTTAGGCACTGGTTCCGTGACACATTTGTTGTTTGCTACCTTACCTACTTACTACTTTTTAGGGTTCCGTACCCAAAGGGTAAAAACTACGGGACCCTATTACTAAGATTCCGCTATCCGTCCGTCTGTTCGTGTGTTTGTCTGTCTGTCCGTCTGTCACCAGGCTGTATCTCATGAACCGTGATAGTTAGACTGTTGACATTGTCACAGATGATGTATTTCTGTTACCGCTTTAACAACAAATACTAAAAAAACAGAATAAAATAAATATTTAAGGGCTCCCATACAACAAACGTGATTTTTTGCCGTTTTTGTAGATAATGGTACGAAACCCTTCGTGCGCGTGTCCGACTCGCACTTGGCCGGTTCTTTGCTGTCATTTTTCTACCTTCTCTTAGGCAGAATGAAATAATCTGTTTTCTAAGTGATTTTTAATATTTTGGAATATAACCACAGAATAAGTAATAGTACAAATATAACGATCATCATAAACCATAAACCGGAGATACTATATCGAAATAGTGAGTTTTTTAGTATGGTACAAATATTTAAAGTTTTTCAACAATTGTATGGCAAAATCGACATTTTGATGGCACTCACCGACATTTGTATGCCGCTATCGACATTTGTATGGCAGAATCGACATTTGTATGGCGCTGACGACATTGGTATGGCACGGTGTTTTTAAAGCGTCAATATCTAGCTAACCATTAGAAGCAGAGAGGTGCCTCGTGCACCATATTTTTTCTTTTTAAAAGCCCTACCTCACGTTGTCGGTACGAATTTGATATTCCAAAAAAATAAAAAAACCATACAAATGTCGAAAAACGGCCTCTTCAAAAATTGACCCATTTATTAGTTCATTATTTTCATTATAAGCCTGTGGTGTCCCATTGCTGAGCAAAGGCCCCCCTCTTTATCCAACCCTCCCGATTCTGAGCAGCCATTCTTTTAAAAGGAATCTAATCTAACTCGTCGCGCCGTCGGCGACGAGGTCTGCCGCGTGTCCGTTTCGGGCTGTCGAGCGTTCCGAGGCTATAACTTAGTTATTAACATAACTCTTTTTGTCACAGCTGAGCCCAGCGGCATGGTAGAGAAGGCTAAGTGGAAGGCATGGTCCAGCCGCAAGGGAATCTCCGCCGACGACGCCAAGAAGCAGTACATCGACCTCGCGCAGCAATGGCAGAGCAAATACGCCTGAACCTAATTTTAAAATTTACTTATTAAGATTTTCTTACCAATAAATACTTAAATTCATATTGTGTTTAATTTATTGGGGCGGAAAGGTTCTCGAATCCCACGTACATACCAGAAGACGCATAGTGTAGGTAGACCCGCTACAAGGTGTACTGATGATGACCTCGTATCATGGCCGGCCTTATCACACGATAAGTGACAAGATAGAGCGCCCGTCCTGACACCGTTCGATAGAACGAGACGACGCTCCTATCTTGTTACTTACCGCGTGATAAGGCCAACCATGATACGGGGGGTCTGGTAAATGTCGCGGGAGTCCGCTGACGTGTCACTTTGGCACTCTTTGGCGGAGTGCTATGTCAATCTGTGGACATCTTTCGGCCGATATGATGATGGTATTGTGTTTTTCTGATGTAAAGCGTAACCCTAAAGATCCTGTCCTCATCATCTTAGCGTTATAAAGCATCTAACAAAACAAAATAACGTTGTCCTGAAGCGGCGGATCCTAGATTTTAGTTTGGCGAAGCTAGACTTTGGTTTGGGGCGACTTAACCCCGTTGCGGTTAGATTCTAGTTAGGACGCAGATAGACTCAGACCCCATGGATCTGCTAGTGTTTGTATAGGTAACTAACTTCTAAGATAATTATAAAAACCGGCCAAGTGCGTGTCGGGCCCGCGTGGCCACGCGCAGTGTAGGGTACCGTAGTTGCCTGTCTTAGTTACATAGACACGCGCGCGCCAGCTAACGGCGATTGTCGGGATATAATGACAACATATGCAAATATAATAAATCAGGCATTTTTTTTCCGAATTCAATTCAGTTAGTCCCGATAATTTTTTTCATTTACCATATTTCCGTGTCTAAAAATAATAATTGGCTGTAGGTTAGGTTAGGTTAGGTTAGGTAGCATTCTTTGATGAATGTGGTGTCTAAATCAGTAGCGCAGTTTTTAGCCAAGGTAAGTAGGCAGAAAATTTGAAAGATGGGTACTTATTACTTATTATCTTACCTAAACTTTCCTTTTGTCAGTTTGACCTTGATTTTATCACCGAATGAAAGAAAGTGTTTTCTTTGCCTTTGTTTGACTTACTACATGTAAGGTTCAAACTCTTCCTAATAGTCCAGTCTATCACCTTAAGTTTCTACATCGTTCGTTACCCCGAACATCCTGTATACAACGTGTTGCAAAAAACCCCGTAAAAATGTATTAAATTATCAAAGCGAAAGATATTGTCAACCCTAGTAAGCTGTCACTGCATAGAACATGCATAGTTATGAAAAAATAAGTGTTAGTTTAGGTTGAAAAATACCTAACATAAAGTACCTATGTCAAGTCTTACATTTTCTTTGACTTGTAATATCGATCTGAGCGGCTTCTGTACATTTTGTTATTGACTCTATGTCGTTCGTTCCGCGGATATAAGGTAAAAA
Organism: Epinotia bilunana; assembly: GCA_947049275.1. NCBI lineage: Eukaryota > Metazoa > Arthropoda > Insecta > Lepidoptera > Tortricidae > Epinotia > Epinotia bilunana. The sequence continues at coordinate 22,115,397 of OX346260.1, read as the reverse complement.
TGTACTTTCTGTTATGTAGTATTTAATTATGGTTAATAGGGTTGGCACATAAATGATTTTTTTTTAATTGATCTTGGTGGTACTGGTACTATACTGCGATACTACGGTTTTCAAGTATTGTAAATTGACTCTTTATAAGGGACCATTTAACCCCCTTTCCGCTTTACGGGTATTTTGGTAACACCCTGTATATATTATAAAGTTTGTGTTATGAGACTACTGGATGACGATATTTTTCATAGTTAAATGATATGTACGTAAATAATTAAAAATATCATTTATGCCGCTCTTTTATAGGCTCATCTTTCCCTGGCCAGACTATACGTGTGTTATTTTGAATAAAACAATATTTATTATCTCGTAAACTATGCGTCATAATGAATATTTTAAAATTACAAAAGTTGCCCTTATGGGTCACATATGGGTCGGTGGGTGTCTACTGGATTTTTGCATTTTGTCGTGTTCCCCGCTCCCACTGACTGTCAGGGCATATATGTCCCGCTGACCCTCATATGGGTCAGTTTGTAACACGGTATTTTAAACTTTTCCCAAGTTGTAAAAATGGTTTAAATTATTTAAAAATATAATTTAAAAACGGGAAATGCGGTAAACAACAGACGCAAAAATCAGGGAGGCCAGAAATTTGACCCATATGTAGGTCAGCGGGAACAAACGGACCAGTTCGCGCCGATGTCTGGGAAAGGAAGGGTAAGGCATAAAGGCATACAATTTCACTTACATTAAAACCAGCAAAATAAAACGAAAAAAAAATCTTTGAGTAAATTCCAAGTGCAGACTGCAATAAAAATAAAATTTAAATTACAATGTCTGATTAACACATACTACACATACTTACATACTATCGACAACACAGCTAACTGACCATCGGTGCACCTTAAGTGCATTGTAATAAGGTTCTATATAAACACAGGATGGTCAGTTAACAGTGTTGTCGCTTGTACATAAGATAAGATTACTTACAGGTGTGGTACCCCCCTTCGGTGCGTATCGGGCCGCCGGGCCCCTGTATACAGCGTCATATAGTTAGTAGCAGCCAGAGTAGCCAAATATTTCGTAACACACCCTTATTCTTACAGTAATAAAGACGTGTACCGATATATTTGGGTACCTTGGCTGCTACTAACTATATGACGCTGACTGTACAAAACAATTACTGTATAAGCTTGTTCTCACCTGTATAGATATAGTACATTATTGTCGAAGCAAGGGAAGTAGGCAATTGCTGGCCGAGTATTATTATTTTAAACGGACGACGTTGGGAGTCCGTTTAATTTAATACTAACCCAGCAATTGCCCTTCCGGCTAAGACAAATATAGTGCTTTTGGGTCATAAACTGATTTAGGTTCGCGTCTTTCCTGTGGACATTAAAGTTAAGGGCTACGAAGCCTACTTTTTATTTCGACTCTTAATCCGCATAAACGGCGTCTCCACTTCTATATTACTATTCGATAAAACATTATTTATATGCACGTGAGCTCTTGATTATTGACCACAGGAGAGACGCTTTTTGTTTTATACACTGTGTACGGGTGAACGTCTCTCAACAAACACAAACTTTACTACACAAACACAAATTTTGCATCAAACCGTTTTTACGTGATGCGCGTACAAATAATAAATAAATAAATAAAAATAAATAAATAAATATAATGGGACAATCTTACACAAATCGACCTAGTCCCATAGTAAGCTCAGGAAGGCTTGTGTTATGGGTTCAAATAAACAGACAAACAGACAAAGATTCTAAAAACTTTTGGATCGTGCCTTGTTATCAATTCTAAGTATCCCCAGTAAACTATTTTTCGAATCTCTTCCATGTACAGACTTTCGACCGTCTTCAGCTTTATTATATTATGTATAGATAGATAATGTTTTTTTTTTATAAAATGGTAAATTATTAATAATTTAAATGCCTGCGCCAAACGTCTCTGTACACGTAGATTACGACTTATATTATCATATGGATGCAATAAGCGAAATTCTGTTTCAGAGTTTCCATACAGTCATCCATAACAATCACTACTAGTAACTAATCTATATATACTAAGCTAACTCAGCTCCAACTCTCTTGTCTATATACAAAAGTATACATAACGGGTGTCTCAATTCAATAACAGTGCACTATGAATTACCAAATTTAAGGGTTATTTTGCAATGAAATAGTGCACTCTTATTGAGACACCCGTTAGTAGACGTTACGGCCTTAACAAACCGTGATTTCAAATATTTATATGATATAAATCTAAACACGATAGAACAGCCTGCTTATTTTATATCGAAGGAAAACTACCGTCATTATGAAATAGATGCAATTAAGGTTAACTATGCATAATTAATATATTTTTATGCGGAAATGCAGTAGGCCATTGAAAAAATTCAAACTATCTCTATAGCTCATTTAAATCGATTCAGCGGTTTAAACTTGAAGAGCTAACAGACAGACAGACACACTTTCGCATTTGTAATATTAGTATGGATATAGACAAAGAGTGAGATTGTGGCTTTGTAGGTACTTGGAAAGCAAATAACTGGATATATGCCTTAGTTTACCTACTGCCCTAGGTAAAAACCTTAGATCGCAAAGTTATTTTGGTGAAAATATATTAGTAGCATACAGTAGCACAACTGTTCGTCCTTTGCCATTCCGGCGTCCTTTAAACATATCGCACTTTTGATTACAGATAAATAGGATTTTACAGATATTTAAATGTTCAAAAATAGGAATCTACGTCGACTCAGTTGATAATAGTTATCAGCTCAAGTGGACATAGATATCAATATTAGTTCGATTAACAAATAATAAAATCACGTACAACCACACATGAGTCAGTAGGTAGAAAATGTACTTAATAATAAGTTTCTGTCAAAAATTTCATTTTTGGTACAAGCTTTTATAGCTGTACTTTCTGTATACCGTCATCAACTACTGGTTGCGACGAGTCTAACGGGCCCAAACTTGATGGGGTTATGTGGTTTTATTACGGAGTTCCTGTGGCCACCTTCCAGCTCCAGCATTAGATCAGCTCCACATCATCATAATATTGCATTGTCACGCGATTTGCATATTCGTGCAAAATATCAACTTAATCGGAAACCGGGAAGTGGATCAAATTTAACTTGCAAGATTTGATTACAGACAGAACGGGACAGGTGAAACTAAATAAAAGCTTGTAAAATATCACCTACTTATACTTAGTACGGCCAGCCAGAGTAGCCAATCATTATAGTAACACACCCTTATTCTTACAGTAATAAGGATGTGTTCCGAAATATTTCGCACTTTGGCTGCTGCTAACAATATCTGGGGGCACTGTAGTGCCCCCGCCAAGACGAGCCAAGCGAAGCGTAAGGGCACTAACCTAAAAACTACTGTAACTCGTCTCGCATATGAATCCTACTAATATTATAAATGCGAAATTTTGGATGTTTGGATGTTTGTTACTCAATCACGCTTTAACGGCTCGATCAAATGGAATGAAATTTTGCACCAAGATTATTTAAAGCCTGGATTAAAATATAGGCTACTTTTTATCCCGGGTCCACGCAGACGAAGTCGCGGGCGGAAGCTAGTAACATCATAAATTCATACCGTATGCACGCGCGGGAGTCTATGTGGCGACCGGGATGTGCCCAAAAAAGCTATACTTTTTAGCGAAGATGTACAATTTGTAGAGCGTGGCTGGTAGAGTTAAGAGTCCGCAGTAAGCTCGATTCTCCATACAAACGTAGTTACGCTCTCATTTTAAAACTAAGTGTTGGAGTGTAACGAAACGTTGCATGTACAATAACATGAGGTATATCTATACCATAGTAAAAAAATACAGCGAATTTAAGTTTACATACAAAACTTGTTTTTGCTGTATTTCGTTTGTTTTATAAACGGGAACCATATAAACTAATTACAGACATAGATATACCTTATTTCATTGTATATGCAAAGTTTCGTCACAATCCAATACGTAGTTCTAAAATTAGAGCGTAACTAAGTTTGTATGGGAAAATGAAATTCGGCCGAGCTTACTGCGGACTCTTAAAACGTGTGGAGTAGGAAGCTTGGCCCTAATTGCGAAATGATATCTTTTGCACGCTGAAAGATTATGACTATAAAGAAGATGAGGTACGGAGTCTTGGCAATCACTTTACATGTCATGTTTTAGTGGCGATGCTGACTGCACCTAGTTACCCAACAAGCAAAATAGTCTCAGATCACATATGTTATAGGAATAAGGCACTTATAAGATTCTTATATTGATTATGGCGTTCGCAATTACTCTTATATGCGTCTCAGACAATGCTATTTTGTATTTGATCACGATTACTCTGATAATTAGCCTTTTAAGCGCTTATAAAACTATGTATGTAAACCACTATAAGACGCACCCTCTTGTAAAAGCTTTTAGTAAGAGCAATCAGACTTAAGAATTAACGTTCTTATAAGTAGCACTTGTAAGCGCTTTTAAGATTGCTTATTAGGCTATTATAGACCCGAATCTCCTATTAAGGCTGCCTATAAGTGTATATACACTTGATTCCATTTACACTTGTTACTTAGTTTTATAAGCGCTTATAAGTATAATATTTGAGTCCGTTACAAATAAAGTAGTTTTATAAAAGCATTTGTAAGTCTTAATTTAATCTAGTTTTATACGAGCTTATGAACGCTCTTAATGACACTACTTTTTCCAATAACATACTTGCAGCATGCTATTATAAGCGTAATGGTTTTATACAAACTATGTTCAATGCTGTTATTGTCAAAGAAACACTTATTGATTCGTTGACAGTCATTATAAGATTATTTACCCTTGCAATAGGAGGTTTAGGCCAAAATAGTTCTTTTGATTTTCATTCCCACCTGTTCATGTTTGTGGGTTCCGCACAAATTAATAGTATATTGGACTATGATTCAAATACAGAAGAAAGATTTTGTGTTAATTCATCAAGTGAGAGTAAAATTGACGTTGAAGACCAAACTTCAGATAATAACAAAAAGTGGCCAAGTACGTGTCGGACCACGCACAACAAAGGGTTTCGTGCCTATTAAAAAGGTCGTATCGTTACTAAAATGGCACTTAAGTCCTTTTCTTTAAGGAAGGCAGTTTTTTTGAAACATCTCGAAAACCTTTAAACCGATCTTGTTCAAAACAAGTTTCTCTAAAAGAATTTAATAATCCATATGTCCATGATTTTTTTCATATTTTTAAAATACACGGTTCAAAAATGAGAGAGGGGGAGACAATTTTAGTGACTTTCGGGGTGATTATCTCCGACTCTATTCACTTTATCAAAAAAATTGTTAAGAACCTTTTTACTATTGTAAAAGGCCTATCGATTGATGTGCCACATGTAGGCTTACAATGAAAAAAAAAATTGAATTTCAGTTTTATGTATGTATGGTTTTATGTATGAGTGCACCGGTAAAAAAATTTTTTTAGTAATTTAATTACAAAACTATGTAGCGGCTAACGAAATACACCAATCTTCAAAATTTTATTCAAATATGCCTTATAGTTTTCGAGTAAAATGCCTGTGACATACGGGCGGACAGACAGATAGACATGACGAATCCATAAGGGTTCCGTTTTTTGCCATTTGGCGACGGAACCCTAAAAATTTATTAATAATAAAATGTAATGGCCTGTCTTTAGAAACTTCATGACCGTACAAAATGCGTTGCAATCCAAGGTCATTTTAATTTTTTTAATACACGGTAATCCTTTTTGGTCAAATGGTCCTTTATGGTCGATATCTAGAAACATCTTAGCCATTGCTCCAGCTCGTTGACACTTACAAACATTAGGAATAAAATCAAATATACACCTAATAACATTGACAGCCCGTTTCGTTCAGTAGTCAGTGACCCTGCGTTAAGATGCAGTGGTCGCGGGTTCGAATCCCGCATGGGCAAATGTTTATGTGATAAACACGAATGTTTGTTCCTGAATCATGGATGTTATTATGTGTTGGTATATGTTTATTTTAGTTCGTTAACGATGTTGTACCGAAAACTGAAAGGGGTTGTTCAGTCAACGAAACTGAACAACTTTCAAAATAAATTTTTGACTTCCCCATACAAACTGTTAACTTTTTTCCCGATACAAAACAAGCCATTTTTTTGCAGCTACTACTCGCTACTACTTACATAGATGTATTCAATGACATACCAAAGATCGTTTTTTTTTCGTATATAGGCTGATTTATAATAATTATTATTATTTATTGAAGTAACACCAAACAGGTGCTTTTGAACGAATGATGAATATGACCAACTTTTACTCTTAATATTACAACAAAAGCGCAGTAACTCAAAAAAATATGAAGTACCCCTAACTTCAATAAATACATACATACCTGCTTATATTCATGAACACAAACACCACCTACACGTGTTTTTTCAATAACACGTATATTTAGCGTTTTTTCTTATTTCATCACGGGTCCCCAAATGATAACAACATGGGGAGTGAATGCAGTGACTATGTGACATTATAGAACCGAGTTTGTCAATAGTGGTATTGTAACACACTTCAAAATCCTGCCTAAAATGGCTACCCAAAATGACTGATGGGGAACATTTTGTTATTTTAAAATGATGAATACTCGAATGTATAATTGCTTATTTCAAGAGGGGCTTTAAAATTTTAACCAGCAACTTGGTATGTTGCACGAAAAATACGAGTTCCCTGTACGTTCATGATTAACAACATGAAATAACGAACACTGAAAAATTATAACATGACTTACTTAATATAATATCCAAAATATTATAAAGTATTTTAATAAGTTTTCACGATTACAAGGAGCGTGCAAAACTCCCAATCCCAAAATTGATAACTGAATGATTGACTGAACGAAATGGATGTGTAAGAACTTGTAGAAGAATTGTGAAGTGCATAACAATCTAGTTTAGTTTTATAAGAGACTAATAATAGATTTCGTAAGTGTACGGTTTTACAAAATGCCGCTACACGGCTGTTACAGTCGTGAGTTGAATTCCATGAGGGTACTATTAGACTGTTAAAAAACTGAATACACTAATAAAGAGGGCCCTTTTCCGGGCTTGTAAGCGCTTATTAGTTCGCTATAAGTCTATTGAAAATTGGTCTTAGGATAATTATAAAACCGCTTTTTGCTCGTAGTCATAACATAACATAAAGGACTGACCTAAAAATTGCGTTTTAAATCCCTCATATCTGATGGAATCTTGTTTAAGCGCGACCTATTTACATTTACTTACTCAATTGAATTTAAAGTACTTATTGGTATGCTATGGTATGTAATGCAACACAACGAAAGGTATGGCGGGTGAACGCATTAACGGAAAATGATGCCACGACGCTTATCTTGGTAATATCAGAGAAGAACACAAAAACTGTGATACAAATCAATCCTGCTGTACACACCACAGCAATTTAGTTATGGACATATGGTCCTTGTTGTACTCTAAAGGATCCCGAAGGAGTCCGCGTTAGTGCCTTTCCTTCGTGTTATCAATTATCATTTGTACTATGACAACTACAACTTACCACTGCGCTGACTCGGGTCGGAGGATGCAGAGATCAGATACCTTCTGTTTTGAATTGATAATCTGTGATTTTATTACACACGGTAACCGATAGTTAATTAAAAAAAAAAGTACTTTGCCAGCCCCCCGACTACATGCATCCTTAACATGCATCCGTAATGCCTTCCCTAAGATCCTATAAGTGCGTAAATAAAGGATAGGATGTTGTTCGACCTACTTTGACCTAGGTACTGTTGCAACTGTCAACGTGACATTTAGCTTCCTTATGTAGTCAGCGAGAACAGTCAAATTTGAAAACGAACATAATTTTAATGTGAGTATATCGATGGAGCCATAAAACCAAAGATTGATTGATTAATGTGAGTACAGAGAACGTTCAAAATATTTTTCCACATGGAAAACAAAAGTAGGTAAGCGATACCTAGCTGCGTAGCTACCCAAGTAACATTTCATTCGGGCTTAGGTTGTAAAAATTACCTTTAGGTTCTATAAGGGTCGTAAAATGGTTAATGCTTTGCTATCTGGTCATATTAAGTACCTGAGAATGATTAATAAGTCCTAAAACGAATTGTCTATTATAACATCCTTGAAGCCGCTGACAATAGGTTAAATTAACGTTATTTTGACTTGTGTTTAAGAGCTTATAGTCCTAGGATCTTATAGTTGTCGTAGACTACTGATTAAGTTCTGGAAAGGCTAGCATTATGCTAAAGTGAGATCTAAAGGTTTTATTTTTAACTTTTACCTTAAAGTTATGGAATATTGAAATCACTTATTAGTCATTTCTAAAACCTACTTAGAACTTTTAGGCTGCATTAGAGTTTTCTTGGCAAACAAATTAAGACTCTGTGGTTAAAACCCAAACCAAAAGCTATTGTTTATGAGTTGAAGGCATGATTAAAGTCCTTTAAGCATATTTTAAAGCTTTAGAGGAATCCTCAAAAACTGACAGTCTTAAGCGACATTGTAAGATGGAGCGATACAGGCTGATTTCAAAAATCGGAGTGGAAATTTTAAACGTAAAGTGCGTAAAAATCTCTTACGAAAAATGTATACATCGGTAACTTTTTATTATTTGCATTATTTATTAAGGTAGGTTCAGTGTGCTGACTGGTTAAGACTACTTAGGGCTCTTACATGTCGGTCTTAACTGTCCGCGTCTGTTGGCGACAGTCGCCAACAGTGATCGCCGACGGTTACCGTTTGCAACTGTCGGCGACTGTCGGTGAACGTCGGCGACCGTCAGGTCGCAGATCTATAATGGCAACCACCGTTGCCAATTTCGCGCACCCCTAAACTGATGGTGGCAACTGTGGTTGCCAAGTGAAGTATGGATTTCTTTGATAAAGAAAAATTGATAGCAATTTAGGCTACCTTTTTTAAAATCCGAAAGCAAGTGAGTGGATAAGAGCCCTTATAGTTATAAAAAGATGTGGATATGATGACAAAAATTTTAACTGGCGAAAAGCCCGTCTCGTATACAGTACTATTATCCTAAAGTATCACGATAAAGTGCCAGTTGCACTGTTTTTTTTAGTTTTCCTGACTTCAGCAAGCCATTTATATTTTTTGTGAATACAAGTTTACTTAGCCATTTTGAAACTTGGTATAATGACAGGAAATCGGCTCCATTATAAATAAGTATCCACAATTGCAATGGTCACTGTGTAAAAAAAACTTACACAGAAACATTCTAAAACCTAAGAGTCCTGGAAAGGCATTGTGTACATAAAAAGGTTTTAAGTTGTTATTGAGTTACATCCAATACTAATTTAGAACTTAAAAGCTGGCTTGCAAGGTCATAGTAACGTTAATTTAAGGTTGTGAAGGTTATATTTGGGTTCTGTGTAAGTAGTTCGAAGGTTCTGGATTTAACCTATAGGTTTTGCTGCAGCTCTCAGAAAGGTTCTAAAACGTGGGCCCTTTTGGCACTCAGGAGGTTAATATAAGGTTAATATAACGTTTTTGAGACTATGAAGTCCTACGAGCAGATTTCCATACAAAGATCCTAGAACCTTTTCAGAACCTTCCTAATACCCAAAATGTTACTTGGGTACGCCTCTTAATTTCAGGATGCCCGAAAATATGCAAGCGAAGTAGTGACGTAAAAGCCGCAAGTGTCGATTAGGTCGAATTTGCCGAGTTTTACTTTACCTCGGGTGCTGCACAACGTTTGTTCGACTGCTCAGTTTATTGGTTGGATCCGCGAGGAACACCCGCTCCTACTCTCTTTACCTGTAAGTGCCGTGACTTTAAAGTTTTGATGTACTTGACGGCGGCATGCCATGCCGCGTATGCCAAAGTTTATTTATCAAGTAAAAAAAAAAATTATACCATGACTTCGCTGACGGTCACTGTGATTTCACCGGTGGCTCCGAATTTCACCAAACGCATACTGAATTAATTGTATTGCTGTTCCATAATTGTATGTTTACGTTTTCCAGATTACCTACTACCTGCACCACACAACATGTCTCTCCAAGCGGTGAGTGATATTTAGATAAATTTATATTTAAGTATTCCATAGTTTATATTCCATAGTGCTCGCCGGTTTTGCAGTGCATGCATGTATTTTTTTTACTTCTTTCTACGAAGTAATTTTTTTGAATCCATCTTCACTGTAATGAGTGCTACAGTGAGCCGTGAAAGAGTTTTAATTGCCATTTAGCGGCAGTTACCTCATTATCAGGGAAAGCCAGTATACCTACCTACTATACTAACTATAGACCATTCCACTCTTTTAGTGTGTAGGTATATATATAGGTATATATGCCCTCGATTGAAATGATATCAAAAAACTTATTACCGAAGAATTATTGATGAAGAAAAAATGCTTCAACATTGGGTCAAATGTGTATTCAATATTAATAAAAACAAGTAAGTATGAAATCTTGGGTGAATAATGAAATGTTTATAATGGTTTCTCCGACAGTCTTAACAGAAACAACTATGTTTTGGGAAACTGATACAAATAGAAATTTACGTAAGTTAGTACCTAAGTAATATTTTGCATTGAATGACCATTTTGAAAACTTCCATTGGAAACCGAAATAAATTAATATTTATCTCATTTTGAACCGGTTGTATAGGTATAGAGTTTAAACTATGAATTATATGAATAATTTAGTCAATAAGCACTATTGTTTTGTTAAACAATGCCCGTCATTCTAGTTATACCTACAACTGCTAGTGGTAATTAAAATAGGTGTGTTTGTATATATTGTTCGTTAAATACTTAATTTTAAATAACAGTCTAGAGTTATTAGTAGGTATTTTACCGCAGTAAGTAGTAGCGTATAAACATTACGGCAATATGCCACTAAAAGCACCAAGGTACTAAACATATAAATAAACTGTGTATTTGATAAAACCAGTTTTTCTTTAAAATTAACCCAATTGGCACCTGTATGTTAAAAACATAGCTAATAAACATTTACACATGACATTTATAACCTGACCACACACCACACTATTCTTTTTGTTCTAACTACTGACAAACATATTATACAGTTGGCATAAAATAATCCTCTATACGAACGACAAGATCGTAATTTTCTTGATTTCTAGCTGTCAACACAACTAATCCTCTAAATCAATAAAGGGGTGCTACGGTCTGCTCACCATCAGTCAGGCAGACCATATATGCTTGTTTGCCAGCAGGGTATAATAAAAAATACAAAAATATTTAATTGATTTAAAGACAATTTAGTTTACAGACAGAGCAAGGTTGAGGCCTGTCTTGCTCTTCCAAACATAGTACAATGTAATGATCCACAATTTAGGAAAAATAAAAGTTTACATGTATATTATACTCACTTAATCTAAGTTTATTGCATACTTTTCCTTACAGGATGCAAGATAATTATATTTGTGTGTGTTTATGTGTGCTGGTCCGTACCAGAGAGAGAGTCCGTACGTCCGTACCATACCATTGCTGTATTACTATCTCTAGTATCTCTACGTGCCTAAAAACAACAGTTCTTCAGTTTCACTATAATCGAGTTTAGGTACTTATCAGTTCATAAAGTGTTTCCAAACATCTATCGTGTCATAAACTATAGAAGTGACTAATAGATAATAAGTTTAGAAAAAGTTACCAATAACTAGGTAGCAGAAACACATCGGGCGATTAATACAATGTAACTTACCCATATATGATATGACTCACTCTTGCCAGACATTACCCAAACTATCGAAAAGGACACGTCAGACCATAATAACATAACATAACCATAACGTGTCGTGTAGTATGACAGAGACAGACGAACAGGTAAAACAAGTCAGGGTGATAGGGTCAAGATTAGTCTCTGTGAATAATTTGACGACGTCACACTTGCGTTGATGTCTGGTGATTTCTTCGGGCTCATTGTTCTTTTTATGGGACGTTAAAGATTGCAAGAGATGCAAGACAATTGTAATAATTAATGTATTCATGCTTGTCTTTTAGGAAATAATCTTACTGAATTATCCGATCATTGGCGCAGTTAAAAATAATTAAGATAGATAGCTGTATTTATGAATCGGATATAAAGACACTTGCTTCTGCCCGCGACTCCGTCCGCGTGGAACTCGTTTAAATCAAAGCTGCATAAAAACTATCTTTGTCCTTCCCCGGGACTCAAACTACCTTTAGGTATACCAAATTTCATCTATATCGGCTGAACCGTTGAAGCGTGAAGGGATAACAGACAGATATCTATTTGTCTGTTATAAATGCGAAATTGTCTAGATAGACAGACAGGGACAATTTCGCATTTAACTATAATAAAAATGTTGCATGCGAATGTTGCCTTCTTGTTCTGTCTAATTATGATATTTGCAGGCTTAGTTTCAATTTACGACTACCTGAACCTTTGTACGTTCAGTAGTACATTGCTCTGCATGAATCATATAGGCACACTAACGATCGATTTCCGTGTGACGTGACAGTGACGTTTTTAAATTAGGCAGACCCTATTAGTTTGTGGGCAGACCGGAGCTCATTACACGCGTTGGTGTGTGTGGTGAGACAGTGTGAGGTGTCCCTTTTAGTGCTTAGGTAGAATCGGCTTCGGAAATTCGTTCGCCTTTAGAACCTTAAATACTTTTGTTTGGCTTCTCTCCTTTTCACTGTAGTTTCGCTTCGTCAAAGATTGAATGATCTTTAATTCCAATGTCAAAAAGCTAAAACCGACTTCAATTCGGTACTTCGCCAGAGCAAAATACGTTGATTATTACAGAAAAAATCCAAATCGCAATTATGTGAGCCGATATTATTTGAGGAGTTCCGTCGATTCCTCAAGAATTCAGAATCACCTTTTGACACTTCATTAGTTGCTACTTCAACGGATTCATATCAGAATCTTTGAGGCACTTTACATAATTGAGGAGTTCCATTAGTCATATGTGGTCGTCATTATCAGTTCCACTTCACCAAACTTGCGATTTCCGATGGTAATTAGGTACACGAGTTCTAATAGAAAATACCAAAATCACTATACGCATGCCTATCAAATTTCAGTTGTCCTCAATTTTCCTGGGATCCCATAAATAGATCCTGACTTGGTGGCAATGAGATCACCACAGGTAATCTTTTAAATAAAAAAAGAATATTGAAAATCGGTCCACAATTGACAGAGAAATTGGTGAACATACGCAAGTGAAACATAGAACCTCCTCCTTTTTACCCGACTGCCCCCGACTGTTATGTATGCATGTTTGTGTGTAGGTATGTCTTATTCTTTGGCACGCCCTGCAGCCTAAACTGTTTGACGGATTTAGACATATGAGGTGTCGTTGGATTCCTCTTAGTCGTAGGAGTGACATAGGCTATAATATTTGTAAAAAAGCAGTCCGGTTTTTCGCAAAAAAAATTTGATTTCACTTGTTGAAGTCGGTTAAAAAGACTGCACCGCTGTAGATTATCTTTTAAGTTATACCTATTTATTACTACCTAAGTATACAATTGGGTCAGGGTCAATACGGGTGTAGTGTAGACTCGAAAATTATAATAAATAATAATAAAAATATGCCTAGTGACAAAAATCTCATTCAGATATGTCAAATAATTACGAAGCTACAACCGTTTTAATATTGCTTGTTAGAGAGAAAAACGCTCGTAGTTAGTGACGTCACAATCTGAGCGAGCGTGATAGTAAATGATAATCGTTTCATATGAAGTTGCGTTTTGCGGAAAAGGGACAAAACATACCCCTTCTTAAAACTTTGGACATTTATAACTTTGTGATTATTTAACCTCTTGCGTTGCATTTGACTACATTTTTAATCCTTTTTCGAGAAAATACGATATTATTTATTATAATATTTAGTGTCTACACTACACCCCTATTGGTTTAGAATAGCAGAATTTTTATCTAAAACAAAAACGTGGCCACCACTCAAATTCCTATTCATTCAAATCTTCTTACGGAAATCATGAAAGAACATGAGAGTCCTGTATATATATATATATATATATATATATATATACGTATATTATTACATTCATTACCCCTGACACAGAATAGATAATAGTGCCCCTGCCTGTAGCAAACGCTAGAATTCTGCTTTTTAGATGTATCTTTTGTTTTAACAAAACACTGTCGCATATATGCTGCGTCCGTTACCGTTTCGTTCCGTTAGTGGTTTTTATGTCGGCCACGTTAAACCCCATTCGACCATGCCATCGAAGCACGCCAGTGCAATGGAATTCGCCATCGTTATAGAAACCTGTTTTGTGAGAATGTAATCTAGAAAAATGCATTTTGATTTAAAGAACAGTGGGACGTATTAAGTACTCCTAAACGAATTGGTACTCAGAAGGGGTCAGTTCTGAGTACCAATTCGTTTAGGAGTACTTAATGAAACATGTTTTAATGTTCCGCCTTATGCTTTTGTAAATTAGCAGCACCCATGACGTAGCACTAACCTGCATCGAGGTCTAAATGGGATTTGGAGAAGGGTTGTTCACTGCAATTATACACTGTAAGGGATGTTATGCGACTTAATACCTACATAGGTATATGTATAAGTTTACGATTGGGGGACTCCTATGTTAAGCAGTTGACGTCTTTCGCCTTTTTTAATAATTTTAATACGTAAAATGTACATTTTAGCGCGTTAAACTTTCTCGGATTTCGCCAGTGAAAGCTTATTCCGGTAAACTCGTTCGGGCGTAAAGCGAAACTTGCTTCAATTAATGCAACTGGTTTAAAAACATTAACTTTCGGTCTTTGGAAGATTCCACAGTATAGCATTAATCAACTCGTTTCTTACAAATTTACGTATTAAACTTAGGCTGTAGACTTAAGAAACATGTTTTCTTCTGGACATTTCGCGAGCGTGAGACACCGCGCTTGCCGGAATTCATACTGCCTAATTGTCCATGTCCAGCAGTGGCCGTCTCTCGGCTGATGATGACGATGATGATGACTGTCGGCATACGGCCTATTTTGGAAAGCTCAACCTTATATCATAACAATACAGGTGACCATCTTGCAAAAAACAGTAGCCCATCTTTTGTGTGCCAATAAATGGATGTATTAATCTAGTAGGGCAAAACTTGGCTAATTAATCGGTGATATTCAGTAAGAATTCTGTGATAGATTATTTATACCCTTATTGCGAAGTTACTATATAATCTACATTTGTACAATATTTACGATAAGTAGCGCTATTATCAAAGTTAATAATGACATAAAGAGTGTAACTGTAGATTATAGAGTAACTTTGCAATAAAGAGCATAAATAAACTATCACATGTAAGTAGGTATCACCTACGAGAGCTACGGTAGCATAGTGGTTCAGGCATGCGGCTGTCAAGCGGTGGTCGTGGGTTCGAATGCCGGCTCGTAGGGGAGACCTAGGAGAGTTGTGACAATTTTTAATTTTAGGGGAATATCTCGCTCCAGAAACATTCCAGAGTTACGACCTATGTGAATAAATGTAGCACCTTTCTTTGCCTTTCCAAAACAATCATCAAAATTAAGTAAAATATTACGGTTTCCGAGAAAATCAACAAAAGGGAAGACTACTCCCTTTGTCACAACTCCCCTATCATCGAGGTAACATGTGACAGGTACCGAGGAAAGTTGTGACAGCTATGTATTTAGACTGTTTGAGTATTAAAAAATACCATTACACATATTATAAATAAATTAAACACTTTTTTTGCAAAAAGTAGTTCAATCATCTTTTAGCACATCAAGTAACGACAAACACAACGTATTAATCTTTTCATAACAATATTTATATCTTGTAAGTAATTATGGCATCGCTTTGAGATCAATCATATTATAATCAGTCAAAAATTTATATCTAATCTGATAGGTAATTATAGCAAACATATTGCAGCTCGCCTCCAGTGTCGAAATAACCCAGCAGAAAAATGTAGTCAAATAGAAGAGGAGAGGAGAGTTGTGACAGGCTGTCACAACTCTCCTAGGTGCTCAAAATTACGACTTGGTGCGAATAATAATTCATATTTTCTAGACACGATGCGAACACAAAAAATCAATGCCACGTTTTGAGACTTAGATAACCACACAACTTAAGAAAAAATAACACAACAATGCACATGTAATAAGATATGATTTAAATTCAATCAAAATTTTGACGAAAAACTTACTTTTCGCATTTTTTTGCACGCGGACGTCGTAACTACGGAACCGCTTCGCATGCGCCGCCGGCGGGTACCGAGTCAACCAGCGCGTCTCTAAAGCGTCAATCGAGCGTTGTTGCCAGCTCACTCACCTTCATAGGTAGGGAGAAATCGCTTCTGTCACAACTCACCTCTGTCACTAATTTCCTAGGTCTCCCCTACAATGAGTTTTTCGGAACTTATGTACGGAATATTTACCGTTAGCTTTTCGGTGAAGGAAAACATCGTGAGGAAACCGATCTAATCCCAATAAGGTCTAGTTTTCCCTCTGGGTTGAAAGGTCAGATGGCAGTCGCTTTCGTAAAACTAGTGCCTATGCCAAATCTTGGGATTAGGTGTCAGAGCGGACCCCGGGCTCCTCTAGGGGCATTACTGGGAATAACGCTAGGAGAATGATGATATAAGTAGGTATCAGCGATAAGCTAAGTTTTGCCCTACCTACCTACAATTTGTTTACAACTTTAAGTGGATTTTAACCTAGTATATATGTCTCTCTTTTCAGCAATTCGACAAGGCCGCCGGTGACGTCAAGAAGCTGAAGTCTCTGCCCAGCGACACCGACCTGCTGGAGTTGTACGCCCTCTTCAAGCAGGCCACCGTCGGGGACTCCGACCCCGCCAGTGCGTAGTAGTTCTAATCTTATAGCGCGTCGAGAATGTCATATCGTCGGCTAAAGTCGCAAATATCTTAAGGGAGCGAACACACCGCTGCGTATACGCGTTGACGTGTCGTATGCGTCACGTGTTCTTCATACATTTTGCTGCGTTTTACGGTGCGTTAGCGTATTTTGAGCAGCGGTGTGGTCGCACCTTAACTCCTTTTTCGAAAATCATGTTTCGTCAAAAAGTTAGATCAGATTGAGTTACGTGGTTTGTGACTAGCCGGCGATATGAGTTTCCCCATAGCAGAATGCCATACGAACTTATGGTGCGCAGAGTAGCGTGGTAAGCCCTTAGACTCGGACTACACAGGATAGTAGGCAGTACTTGTCCTCATCCTGTTGTAAATATTTAGTAAGTTATTTTTATAGATATTCATCTAATTATCTATCACACTGTTAGTATAGGTACCTAGGTACTTAAGATTATTTGAGTTGGCTGAATTTTATCAAAGTAGTCCATTCAAATAGCAACTCTATCGTCGAAGGTAGAAGATAACAGTTTCAATGTACAAGGCTGGTGGCAGAAAGGACAGTTACCTAGCTATCATAAAACACTACCCCCTTATTCATAAAACTTAAAATACCTCTGCTAAATAAAATGTGCTTTGTCCTTTTCTTACGAACACAAATGTCAAAGTGACAGATAAGGACAAACGAATTTTAACGCCATTTTAGTTAAAACAGGCTTATACTCTATGAGAATCCGATTGTTCAGTTAATATTTTCACGTCACACCTAACAATTACAAAGTAGCAATTACCGCAAGCTAAGCGTGCAAATATCCCATTTGTAAATTCCCATGTTGTACACACCACGGGCGGTAATAAAGAAAGCTTTAGATCGCATATTTATCGCCCTTGCCTTCGGCTCGGATACCTGAGATTTGAGACATTCTTTGTTTTACCGCCCTAGGTAAGTAATGTTAATATACTATTCTTGAGAATCATCCAGTAGCCCGTCAACCATGCGACACCCACATGTCATATTATTTTACACTGGGTACCTACAAATTACAACAAACAATCGTCCATCATGTCATGATATTGATGATATAGGTATCAGCAGTGACGATGACGGGTCGTAAGAGATATAGCGACTGATAGCAAGAATACATTGAAATGTTACCATTTCTAATCACGGAATTAGATCAGCTTTAATTTAAGTGATTACTGTTATCAATTTAATTATTACCTTAGCTTAGTTGGTAGTGAGCCTGCCTACGAAGCTAGAGGTCCCGGGCTCGAATCGCGGTAGGGCATTTATTTGTGTGATGAGCACGAATATTTGTTCCTTAGTCATGGATTTTTTTTATGAATTTTAGTATTTATTTATGTTTATAAGTATGTTTATCGTCGTCTAGTACCCATAGTACAAGCTTTGCTTAGTTTGGGACTAGTTAGTTCGATTTGTGTAAGATGGGCCGCAAATATTTATTTATTTATTACTTTTATTTCTAGAATGATAAAGAAAATAGGGTTAGTTTTCTACAGTCGCCGGAAAATTCTGAAAAAAATAACATTTTCTCACTGAAGATTACGAAAAATTAATGTAGGTAGGTATACAATTGGTACAACAAAATTTGTTTATGCACATCTGTTTTTATGACCCTAATGGCCCGACTGACGTCAAACAGTCAGCTCATGTTTCGCCTCCAAACAGCGGAGCTGTTTAACTTCTCAAGGTTGATGAAGATTCAATGCAATATTTTGAAAAAAAAAAAACAACGTATGGGTTTAAAACAACGTATGGGTTATTTATGAGCGTTTCTCAAAAAAAATGCCACTATTATTAATTGTACTTATAGGAATTTTATGTTAACTATTTCCACTCAGAATCAGGAGCTCTTTCGACCCTGGTAGGACAAAAAACTGTCCCAAAGATATTTTGCCTATTGTGTTACCATTTACCATACACTTTGTATGGTGGTAACACAATAGGAAAGTTCAAAAATGTATGAACATTTTGGGACACTTTTTTTCTACTATTGGGATGGAAAGATTTCGTGATTTTGAGTAGAAATAACATAAAAGTTGCAGAAAATCTCCGAAAAAATGTAGTGGCATTTTTTTTGAGAAACGCTCTTATGCCATGATTTAAGATTCTTTTTAGGATCATGTATTTACACTTACGTGTTTAGTTTTATTCCCTGAACTTAAGTACTTCATCGCGGTGTAATTTAAGTAGGTACTTGGGAGTTTTTTTCAAACACTAGGTACATTATCAAATTGGGATTTTTTCATAGCAGTAATCTATTATAACTGTAGATACTACTAATACTTTATTTTTGGTTTCATTATTTGGTTACAATTATTTTGAGGATTACCTCAGACCAAAGATTATTGAATAATCTTTGCTTAGACCAAGAAAAAAAGACAGACGGAGCGTTACGAACAGTCTAGTGAAGCCAACCGGTTTTCAACCAAGCCCCATAAGTTTAGCACACGCTAAACAAATTGAATCGCACAAAACTCGAAATAAATGATCTTGACAGCATTGCGACACGTGCTGAAGAGTTTTGTGCAATTTTGTTTGTATATGTGTGCGTGAGCGTGTGCTAAACTTGCTGTAGCTTGGTTTTGTTTGTATGTGGTTTGGCTTCACTTGACTGTTCGTAACGCCTCCGTCTGTCTTTTTTTCTTGGTCTGAGAGGATTACCTTCTTGAATACAGTAACTACTTAAGTAGGTACCTTTGTAATAGTTTGAATAATTTTCTTATAAAACACTTTTGAATCACAAGCTATCCTGATTTCGGCACCTTGGTCATAATTCAAAGTGACCTAAACGTTTCCTATTCAGTTTTATCTTCTTTTCCTTTTAATTTCATATTTTAGGCAGGCCCCTCCACATTCGCGCGCGAACGCGTGAAGTGAGCCGACTCCACATTGCCACGCTGTGGCTCCACATTCACGCTTTCACGCGTCCGCGTGCGAATGTGGAGAGGCCATGAGTATATATTATTAAGGAGTCTGCTGGATGCGGGTGACGCAGAACCGGTAATTGTGACACGTCTTTGGGGGAGGCCTATGTCCATCAGTGGACGTCTTTCGGTAGATACATACATAGAGTCACGCCTTTATTCCCATAACGGGTAGGTAGAGCACATATGAAATAGCTTTTAGCATAAATGAGGGTATAAATGATATCGCCCACTACACACTTCAACCCTGCTGCCTTAGTTGACTTTTACGACACCCACGGGAAGAAAGGGTGGTGAAATTCTAACCCGACACCACACGGGGGCGGATTCGGCGGATACGATGATGATTATTTGACTGGAGTTGACTGGACGACTATCTAATTATGTTCCCTTTCTTAATACAGACAAGCCCGGTTTACTCGACCTGAAGGGCAAGGCTAAGTTCGAGGCGTGGAGTAAGAAGAGGGGAACCTCCAAGAATGACGCGCAGAAGGCCTACATCGCCAAGGTCGAGGCCCTCGTCGCGTCTCTCGGTCTCCAGTAAATTTACCTATATTTGAGGCGAGCGGAACTGTTAGCAATGACTTCTTATACCAAGGTCTTAATATTGACAAAATAGCTCACTCTGGGACCTAATTCTTCAAAAAATATTTTAGTTAATTGCCATTTTGTCCATATCATGGTCAGTATGAGTTTTCTCGCATGCCTTTCGGTCTGTTAACGCTGGCAATTTTAGGCAAAACTGAAATAACTATAATAATTTATTATCATCATCAAACAGTCAGCTCACTTATATAACATCACAGACATCTTTGATTGAGCTTCCAACCGCCCGTCTTATAAGTCAGTTATTTATAATTTCGGTTTAGGCACAATTAGTATAAGTTGTTAAACATCACAATATTCTAAGCATCACCTTTGTTATTGTGTATATATTGTGGGTGCGCTCGTTGAGGTTCGTCGTTTTGTTATAAACTTTTTATATTTCCTGTGAAATAAAATCAGTTGGGAACTGTGCGTTTTTGTGCAGTTCATATTTCGATAAATTTAAGTTCTAAGAAGCTTTCAGCTGTGAAACCCTTAATATTGTTGTATAAATAAATACCTATACAGGTATATCGACAGACCTTTTCCACAGATTACGGGAGATTCAATAACACAGAGAGAAGTTTAATTTATCGAAACTACGCTGTATTTTTTTATTACTTAATCCCCTCTCGACAACCTGATTCATTTATAGGTATGTAGGTACAGCACTGTTCAGTACTGAAGAATACGTACTTATATCTCCAACCAAATTATTAATGGATTTTAGATTAAAAAGCGAGTGATAGCCGTACTGGCTGCATGAACATTATTGTAGATTACAATAGATAACATTTCACAAGGCGTATTTTTTTATCATAACTATAGTATCTTCGGTCATAGTATAGCAAAGGAGGGGCGATTTAAGGACTTTCAAAATTTCCGTTTTTTTTTGCGTTTTTACTAGTTTTTTGATAAGAACTTTAAAGAATACATAAAAATAAGCATCTTATCATTTTTCTTTTATTAACTTGACCGTGTACCAACTAGAGCGGTTCAAAGTTCATTATTGGGTGGAGGTGGAGCAATCAGCTTGCAGCAGCACTTTTAATTTTTTGCCAAAGTGGTGTCATTATAACACCTATTTTAAATGTTTGTTACGTATAGAACACGTCAAAATAAGCATATCTAAGTTGCAAAAACTTTTCTCTAAGGAAGTTTATTCCGCTCTTTTATTTAAAAAAAATAACCACCAAGACGGCGGCGGGAGCGGAACTCCCGACGCCATCTTCTATCTAACCTATCCGCCATCCGAGTCGGTTCACGAACCCAATTTTTTTAAGTCCCAGAACCGTTTAAATGACTGACATTTGAACCCAAATATCTCGGTAAATATCGATCAGAGAAAAAGTTTCATGAATAAAACATGCTTATTTTTACGCATTTTTACGATAAGAAAAAATAAAATAAAAAAAATTTCTAAGTCCAGAAACCGGTAAAAACAACATTAAGGTTTGATTTGTTTAAGACCTATAGGAGCAGCGCATCCCCACGAGCGGTAGAGCGTCATTCAAACCGAGGTCCTTCATCTCCCTATGTCGCTTTTTTCATCAATTCTGTACGTGCAACCCAGCTCGTTTATCACAAGACAGCGTGCGAGCTCTTTCGATTTCTCTCGCACTATCTGTCTCTCTCTTTACACTTAGAAAGAGACGTATAGTGCGACAAAAATCGATCGAGCTCGCGCGCTGTCTTTCGATAGCCGTGCTGTATAGTATTGATGCATTCAGATTTAATAAAAATAAAAAATATACAAAATAACAGTCCCGTAGGATAGGATCCGAAATAGTCCTATTTGAGTCAGGATCCGTACAAGATCCGCCAGAGGTCTGAATTATCCGAAATCGGACCTAAATATCCGCACTGGCAACACTGTTTGCCAATGACAAGAGTAAAAAAATACGTTCCGTTCTACGGATTTCATACCTACTTACAGATAAAATTAGTTACTGAAATAATTTGCGTAATTTTTTTAATATATATGTTTATTAAAATAAAGTGGACATTAAATTATAACTCAAAACATAAAAATATATTTTAAATCATTTCAAAATCTTAAATTTATTGTCGTGGGTCTATGGTACTGACATCTATTTCCATTTTTTGTCAACAACATTAATTATAGCAAACCTCTTCCCCAGAGATGTCAGAACTTTCCATACAATAAATCGGAGTGTTGCCACTGTTCTAAGTTTCCAGCCCCTGGTTAGCACAAGACAGCACGCGAGCTCTCTCAAGCTCTCACACTATTCGTCTCTTTCTATGTATATGTATATAAGAGAGACGGATAGTGCGAGACAGCTCGCGCGCAGTCTTGTGCTATCCGTGCTGGTGCTGCCATCTATGGCATCGGCAGTGTCCTTGCAGTTTCCGTAGTATTTTTCCTTTAAATATGATTGCCTTAATTTTCCCAAGACATCCGCTCAGTTATGCTTATGATTTCTAGACCACAGTTTAGTTAAGCAACGAACTATTCATAAATCAAATATTGATAACATCCATTGACGACCCGGCGAATACCGGTCACGGTTAATCTTAATGGTAGATATATGGCATCATGGCATGGGCTGTCAAACTTGTCAAAGTGACATTGACATGACAGATTGGGGAGAGCAAAGCTACATATTAGTAATCTGTGGAGCAAAGTCAAGTTCAAAGAGTTATACACTATACAGTATAATAAGTATATGTCAAGTTTCAAAATAGGAATATTTATTAGGAATCCGCCCGCCGAACTACCTAAAACATTCGTCGTTCTTCGAAAATATAAGTAAGTAGGTACTTTACACTTGGTTGTTAATTTCAGAATATCGATGTCAATAAGCCTGCATGTCGTAAAAAAAACAATAAAAGATGTGGTCTGCACCGAGTTGTATGACGTGTTTTAATGAGTGATAATCATTCCACTTGGTCAGTGGTACGTTCAACGTTGGTAGTATCCGCGATTAGAACACCCGCTTTCTTTTTACTTGTAAGTATAAAATCATAGTCTGACTTTCTAAGTTTTTCAAATTCATATTTAACCAAGGCGTGGAGTATGCCGCAGTCGTTTATATCCAAACTAGTGAATTAAACTTTAAAAAAATATAAAGACCTTAACTTGTCCTTGCCGGTAACTGATATTAAATTGATTTCACTTGTCTGGTTGATTGCTTTCTAGGTTAGCTGCTAGAATATACACCGCATCCGCAACATGTCTCTACAAGAGGTAAGTGTTATTTGCATAAATGCCCTTGTTTGGTCCAAAGTCTATTTTTGAGGTCGACCTGTTTTGCCGGTTCTCTGTGGAATGATACTTTTAAGAATAGGAACTTTTATGTGCAAATTTAGATTCTTTTTATACCTACCTACTTTGTTTTATTGGTATTCCTTTGTTGCGGTCATTTTATAAGAATCTTTTTAGTGTTGTTTACCCCATTATCTGCATATGGGTGAAAATCAAAAAAATTGTACATAGATGTCTTAATCTAATCTAAGCTTTAACTTTTCTCATTTTAGTAACGACAATTACTTACCCATACATTTTACGTGGGTAATTGTTGTTACTAAAATGAGAAAAGTTAAAGCGTAGATTAGATTAAGGCCCTCAACTGTGTACAATTTTTTTTATTTTTACTCATATAGGATGCCTACAGTACTACACGTTTGATTTGACAGGTTGTATGTAGCTGATACAACATTAAGGCATACCTAGTTTCTTTCTCTGTATTAGATCTACTTCAAAAGATTTATAACACACTAGCCCCTGCCCGCGACTCTGTCCGCGTGAACCTCATTTATATTGTACCTCCATGCAAACTTTCACTCCCTCAGGGGGGCAATTTCCGGATAAAAATGATTCTAAGTCCTTCCTCGGGATTCAAACTATCTTTATACCAAATTTCATCTCAATCGGTTCAGTGGTTTAAGAGTGGAGAGATAACATACAGACATACTTTTGCATTTATAATATTAGTATGGATATCAGTGAACAGGATATCTGTAGACATCATATGTATGCAATATTATGTTATGTGTTAGTTGCCATTAGTTAGCCAGGTTAATCGGTAGTAGTTAAAAAGTTCCATTGTGACAAAAAAATTAACCATAGAAATGTATGACTATGTATGGCTGACACAAAAACTAGCCATACATTTCTATGGTTAATGTTCATGTCCCAACGGAACTCTTTAACTACTACCGATTAACCAGGCTACCTACTGGCCAAGAATTTGGTCCTCACCCACTTGATCACAAGGTAAATTCGTGTAAATTAGCTTTAACTTTATTTATAATGTTAATTTATTTTATGAAATGAAGTATTCTAATCTAATTTATTGACGCTTATTTCATATTGAGAGTATATTGAATTTAAATATATGTATAAACCAGGGCCCAGGCGAAACCTTTTTTTGTGATTCATGCAAGATCCTGGGATATTGATATTTTTGTGTCGATATTATTTACTTAATTAGTGTGCCTCTCTTTCCAGCAATTCGACAAAGCTGCCGAGGATGTTAAGAAGCTGAAGACCTCTCCCGCTGACGCAGACCTGCTGGAGATCTACGGGTGGTTCAAGCAGGCCACTGTTGGAGATGCTGACCCCGCCAGTATGTAACATCTAATATTCCACACTTACTTTTGATATTAAATACATACATACATACATACATACATACACACCTTCGATAAAATGTGATATCACAGTGATAGGCTTTTAATATTAATTGTCTCTAATTTGAAAATTTGGAACAGTTTGAAAACAAAATTAGCAAGAAAGTTATTGAGTCTGGTACTTAGAGTTTACCACTGACAGATTGATAAACTAACGAAGTTTTTAAAACAAGCCTCTTGTTTGTGGGTGAGTGGTATAGTCGAAATAAGTAGTGGTAGTAAAGTAGCTGAACGTCTTGGTACTTACCCTGTCACTTTTTACCCGTTGTAATTTGTCATATGTAGGTACTAGCTCGGTTAGCAAAAGACTGCGTGGATCAGTTTCTTCCTAATTAGAACAGACGAAGAAAGAAAGAGAATGGTGTTTTATCTCGCACGGTTTTATGCTTGCCGTGTAGGTATTTTTACACCATAGTTATGTATACTTGATGTAAAGTAGTCTCAAAAAGCAATTCTAACGCCCAAGATAGAAGATTCCAATTCCATTGACAGTCTTACAACATAACGGCTACATTAAATAATGTCAAGCATACAAAGAAATATCTTTGTTACAGACAAGCCCGGCTTCCTCGACTTCAAGGGCAAGGCCAAGTTCGAGGCGTGGTCCAAGAACAAGGGCACCTCTAAGGAGGACGCCCAGAAGGCCTACGTCGCGAAAGTCGAGAGCCTCATAGCCTCCATAGGCCTCCAGTAGATAAGCAGACGAGGCGAGGCGACACAAGCATTGGGCGTTTTCTGTGTACTTATGGCCTGGCCTTTATATTTTGAACCAGCTATACTCAGCCGGCGGCCCGCTGAGCTATTGCGAGGGCTCGACGTCCACCATGCGATTTGGTACATAAATTATCCTTGTGGCCCAGCACTCCTTAATAATAATTAATAATTAAATAAACCTAAATAATAATTTAAAAAATAGATAAATTGTCTTTGAAGTCCTACATAGAAAAAAGGTTGAGTATGGCTGGTTTAAACTGAATAGATGATACAAGAAGTGAATACTAGTAACATACTATTTATGCTCCAGTATTCTGTGTCACATAATATCTACAAGTGTCACTTCTGCCACCTTTACCTTTGTATAATCGTTTTTGATATTTGAACCAACCTTTACATACATAGTAGTAAAATTACTCTGTTGGGCATCTTCAAGGTTCAGACTTCTTCTATGTGTGTATTATACGGTTACATTAAGATAAAGGTCATAAGTACGAGATTGTCCCAAATGCCCTTCGGCCTGGCACTTGTTTTTATGCGAGACTGAACGTGAAACTGATAATTTATAACATAATTACCGCATTTATAACGTTATTAACGCTTCCTTCGCAATCTTCCAGCCGCCCGTCTCATTAATAATTTCGGTTTAGGCACAAGTAGTATAAGATGTAAGATATTAATATCACAATATTGTAAGCATCACAAGAGGTCCCAAATGGTGGGATGCCTCAGTTTTAATTTGTTATAAACTTTTTTTATATTGCCTATCTAATAAAATCTGTTGGAAACTGAGTTTTTGTTTTGTTTTGGTATCCCGACAAACCTATTAGAACATTAAATACTAATAATAATTCAATTGGTTCAAATCACCATTATAAATATAGCCTGTGGTCATAGTCATAATACCGTCAGCACGGCTATCACAAGACGGCGCGCGAGCTGTCTCGATTTTTCTCGCACTATACCTCTCTTTCTAAGTGTTCCAATAAGAGAGAGACGGATAATGCGAGAAAAATCGAGAGAGCTCACGCGCCGTCTTGTGATAGCCGTGCTGATAGAGTAAGACGAACAGAGTTTTTTCACCAGGGTAGGAAGACAAGTTCCACTTGCCCTTACGGATATTATTTTCGTATCACTTTCATAGTCTGGCATCAAATAAGGTCTGAAATAAACGGTTTTTATATTTTATTACCCTTCTAATAAGAAAGGGATGAGTATATGTTTTCAGCTTTTCTGCATTGACATGATCGCTGGCCTGACTATATAAAACAATTTGCAAGTAACAAAATAACTTGATAAGAGGTAGTTTGCACTGGAACAAGTGAGGGCATTCAATGTGAACACTTAATAAAATTAGAAATAATAGAGGACTTTAATGCGTTGGCATAAGGTTCAATGTTACGAAAAACAGTTCTCATATTATGACTGAGGTGTTTTGCTGTGGCAAACGATTGCGACAGTCGCACGGCTGTTGTTTTTTATTCTTATCGGAGTTATCGTTTTAATAAGTTAATTTCACCAAGTGAACGGTAGATGTAGGCAAATTCTCAAGCTCTGGTATGAATGGATTGAATTATTTAATGAAGATGAGACTAGGTACCTACATATTGCTTGTGTATGTTAAAATGGCTGGATATACAAGTCGATACGACAAGAAGGCACATACTTATATCAAGGTATGTTATTAATTCGACTCACACCACTCATTGTGTTTTTTTGTCGATAGATACTATGTACTAGTATAATGGTTAAGTCCAATGAAATAAAAGAGCAATGAAAATTAAAAACGTTGTCTTACTGAAACAATGTTCAAAGGTTTGCACAACTTTTTCTTGCACATTAACAGCATTAAGTAGCATATCATTTTACACACTGTTCTTAAATATATGTTTTCTCTTTTCACTGTGGTGAAAAGGAAAACAAACAGAAATAGTTAGGTAATACATCTCCAACACAAACACGGTACATACTTAGTGAATAACTAACCATGTTACTTTCAATTTAGATGGAAATTCTGGACTATGACCCTTTCCCGTCTAAGTGATATGGTGCTCTTGCACAATAGCCTTGTGCCGTCTACCACTCAAAAAAATTGCCAGTCTAATTCGCATCAATCTTCTCAGAAAATAGAGTTACATTTATTTTGTTCTCTGAATGAAACAAAAGTACCTTTCTAACGAAACTAATTATTTTAATAAATATTATGTTTCGTGTTATTTTAACGAGGAAGTTACCCCGATCATTTTTAGACGATATGATACAGAGAGAAAGAATATAATGGAAAAATAAACCATCTTCGTCTCTCGCTAATCTGAAACTACCTGTTGTGGTTCGATTAGAATGGAGCGCGGGCGCATAGCTCGCCCATTAGAGTGGTTCTAAGGCAGTGAATGAGTCTTTCAAGGGAATACAGAGAGGGCGCTAGTATTAGTAGCTGGTATGTAATTGAAAAGTATTCCGTCACTGTCCTTGTAGCTTAGTTGGTCAGAGCAGTCTAGCGTTAATAGAAAGGTCGCAGGTTCGAATTCAGTCGTGGGCTACAGATGAAGATCTATTATCTTTCCATTATATTCTTTCTCTCTGTATCATATAGTCTGAAACAAAAGTAATAAATACCTACATCTTTAAAGTCTAAATTCCATTGAAATCGAGTGTAGGTACATTCTGTAGTACATTGGGCGGCTCGAGGCTAGTCGTAATAAGATTGAAACTAGAACATTTAAACAATATCACCCGTTAGCGTGTCAAAATAACTCCCGATGCGAGCCCCTACCTAATTCATATACCCGATGATACCACAAGCGATCGCGGACCCCGACGACCCCGTCAATGCGCTGTCCTCCGTTCCCGCCCGTCCGTAGTCGTCCTCCCCCTTCGTAATCGCCACAGACCGACCCACTATAGATCTGGGGCCGGCCAGGGAGACCAGGTGGTCGACGATCTTGACGGCGAGCGTGCCTTCCTCCGCCTTCACGTTGCCAAGGTCCCCGACGTGGCGGACGTGGTCGCGCGGCCCGCCGTGACGGCCCTGGGAAATGGTAATTGGTCACATTCACATGACCACATCCTAGTGTTGTTTTATGATTTTTAGCTAACTGGTTAAATAGCTGCCCGCGCAGTTCCGCCTGCGTATTGTGAAGAACGTAGGCATGTGCGCGGGATAAAATGTAGCCTATGTTCAAAGTCCATTCTATACGCAGGAGGCAGAATTTTAAAATTAAAAAACCGGCCAAGTGCGTGTCGAGCCACGCGCAGTGTAGGGTTCCGTAGTTGCCTGTCTGTCTTAGTTAGGTACATCGACGTGCGGTGCGGTTGCGTCGGCCGAATTTGTACGAAAATTGGCCTTTCCAAGTACACATTAAGTTGGTCGACTATTACTCGGTAACTACTTATGCCCTACTTGGTCGTGATAGTTTTCCTTTTAAATTCATTATATGTACTACTAAAACGATTTTTTTCACATTCCCAGTAGTACCCATTTAGCCGGCAGGGGGGGGGACACATGACTCGAAAAATAGGCCTTTAGACCCCAATATTTCGCAAACGAATTACTGATTTGAAAAATGGTTTTAGGAAACCCATAATATTTTTGAACGAGCTATCCAACAAAACACCACACCATGGGTTTAACGAGAAACAAAAATACATCCCCGCTTTAGGTGTAGTTGAGGTACCCTAAAAAAATTTTTATCAAGATTTTATTGTACTGTTTTGTCGGCGTGATCGATTTATATACCCCTGCTGAATCACAGTTTTCTAGTAGTAATGGTTACTGAGATACGCCGAAGATGGACGCACAGACAGACAGACAGACGGACATGGCGAAACGATAAGGGTTCCTTGTTGACTACGGAACCCTAAAAAAATTTACCGTAGTTATATACAAAGTTATACAAAGCTATACTCTCGCAGACTTCCTCATTATAGTTATTAGAATAGATTAGGTAGCATTTTAGGTAAAAGTGGCGTGGCGATATGATCAATAGGTAAGGCACGCCGGAGCTAATTTCACTATACTCGCTATATATGGCTAAACTTTCCTTCAAGCTATAAAGGGCTGTCATAGGATTCATAGGTGAGTACAATAGGTGTGTACAGTCAGCGTCATATAAGTAGTTAGTAGCAGCCAAGGTAGCCAAATACTTCGGTACACGTCTTTATTACTGTATGAATAAGGGTGTGTTACGTACGTGTAATTAGTAAACTATATGACGCTGACTGTACTCGACGAAAATCGAGTTCTACTTATTGATAGCGTACCGAGCCACTGGAAACTTAAATTACGTATCTACTACGTGCCTACTACCTATACACAAAAAATCTCAACCCCAATTCTACAGTTTTTGCAATAGAGTAGGTAGGTGTCAAGATATTTTTATAAAATTAATATCAGTAGCCCTTTTCACTAAGCTACAGCACTTTCACTAAACTAAGCAATTTTTAGGTGCTTGACCAATAGCGACTGGCCGTTTGACCAGTCTTGCCTGTTTTTACTTGTTAAACTGTAACCCGTAGCTTCGTGAACCCGTCACAGGTATGCAAAAAGGACCGGCATTTAGATCTAGGCTACGATCACCTTCATATAAGCGTATAATATAATATACTTACGTAATAAGCAATGAAATGCGGCCCAAGATCTTTACAATTGTCCTTGATAGCTCCCGACTGGTGCACATGAAGGCCATGCAGACCTGCCGCCAGCCCTGTGATGTTGCCCTCAATCGTCACTGGACCATTCGGCACGATTTGTGTGAAGAGCAGCTCCCCACTCACTCCTGACTCTTCATCGGCTCTGAGGAAGGCGATGGCTTGAAGTCCGGGCAGTGATCGCGGCGCCTGTTGGAATTCAATTAGTTCGAGCGAAGAGTTGTTGCTATTCGTTTTTAGCAGGCGTTATGAGTAATTTTCAGTAGGTAACTAGATAGGGTTATAACTTATAACACTTATAACCAAAACACCGCATTCCCTTGGTCCATGTTGCGGACTACAGGACTTTTGTTTCCCTATTAAGTAGTCTGTACCTACTGGAAAACATGGTACAAACAATTCCAAACTATGTAGTCCGTACTCGCACAATGTCGAGATGTCGGACAGAGACAAAAAGTACAGTAGGTACGAGTACCTAGTTGTCCGTGCAGATAAAGTCGTTTAGATTAGAGGGAATTGCGCAACAGATCCACCAGACAACGGTAGACGAAGCGTGGATAGACCCCCACAAGGCGGACGATGACCTAGTAAAGGTCGCGGGAGTCCGCTGGATGCGGGTGGCGCAGGATCGGCCATTGTGGCACTCTTTGAGGGAGGCCTATGTCCAACATATCGCTCGTGACCGGTCATTGAAGGATATTAAAAGCTGTTCATAGATAATACCGGTATCTTAATACACTATAATCATTTAGCTCTGCATAACTTGGTACGTTTGAAGTCCGCCAGCAAAAAATATGTAATGCGATATCTGTGAGATCCTGTAATTGGCTTTTTGGTTAATATTCATGTTAGCTTAATAAGTTTTATAGCTGTTGATTCTCCTTAAAATAAATTAAATATATGTATATCTACTTTAGATTATTTGAGTTGGCTGAATTGCATCGAATATAGTCCATTCAAAAAGCAACTCTAAAACCACCGTCCAAGATCGAAGATTCCAATTATAGTTTTATAAAAAGACTGCCACATTAAATAATCACAACCATAAGTAATAAATACATAATTGAAACCTACAGTTACAATCTCAGTAAACGATTACATTAAAACTCCAATTAACATCTTAAGTTGAAGTCTATAAATTATATAATACAATAACCGCTATTATCGTCGGATAATGTGAATGAAGTGTTGATAAAAACTTGAATTATTTTTGATTGAAGGCAAGCTTACAAAAAACAACATAGGTTATTAGGCTGGTTGACACCTATAGCCAGTTCAAATGTTCGTCCACAGGTGTCTATGTCTATTGACTGATGGTTTACTATTTAATTGTTTTCCTCTAAGGCTTAAAAAGGAAGTGCTAATGAGACCGCGTGGCAGAAGTAATTAGAAGTTTTATAAAAAAGTTAATGTGTTAGGTTAGATGTTCGTGAGTGATCTTCAAACATACTTTTTCTTAGTCGGTATGACGGATGCAAACAAAATTAAGCAGATAGTTAGCTACTTATACAGAACCAAGAATATAATTACTACCGTGAAACATGCCTACTTTGCTCGCTTTTTTCCGAAAAACACGAATATCTCATATTTTTTATATGGCAGGATGATATTATTTTTTGCTTGATGAAACTTTCGTAGTCATACGCACATGTTCATGAGGAGAAATATTTTTTAATCAACGCCTATTACAAATTTTGATCAATTTTGATCGTGGGTAAATCTGGACTTTTGCCAACATTGACCATGTGGAATTATTGACGCAACTTACGATGTAGACAAGACTCAGTTCAAAATTTTGGGCAAACATGGCGTTCCATTATAACATCTTGGTCTTATCTACGAAAAGTTTTACACAGTACAAATGGGCAATATTACCTAGGTATTTTCAACTTTGCCATACCAATCCGTACACCTCACATTCACATTTGCTGCAGGAGCTTGCAGCAAATTGTGGAATGTGAGGTGTACGGCAGCCAGGAGGCTGATGTTAAAGATATGTATGACTCGAAGTCAAGTCATAAATATAATCTAGTTTCTACTCAAAATAGTAAGGTTCCCATAAATATGTTGTTTTCGTCCATTTGGTGAGGTAGGGCACAGCGAAATGGCATCACGCTCGGATTCGGAGCAGCCCAACTGGGGAAGTACCTCCGCCTTGCAGAAGACCACAGCCATAATAACACTACTGCTTGCTCTTTAGTAGTGTAATGTTCCTGGAGGCGGAGGTGAGCAAGGTCGCCAGAGCTCCCGAGGACGCGTTGTGTTGAGAGCGAGGGAATTTGTTCCTTCAGCTGTCAACACGGCTAATCGTCAAACATATCAAGGGTCGGCAACGCCCATGTTACTCCTTTGGAGTTGCATGCGTCTATAGGCTGCGGTGTCCGCTTACGATCAGACGGGCCGTACGCTTGTTTGCCACCGTCGTAGTATAAAAAAAATACCAGATTTGTTTAAAATTAGCTTTTTGGGCAAAGATTTGCCTGGTGGCATGTTTCACCGTTCACGGTAGTCGTTCTGTGACCTGTAGACATTGCGAGTCTCTCTTTTTATAATATTTTTTTCAACAGAATTCGAAACATTTAATTGTCAAAATAAACCTATTTAGTTATTGAATCTGCTTACAAAAATTCACGAGAATCGGTTGAGTTATGCGACCTGTAGATTAGAACAGCTGGACATCCGTACGAAAGAATTTTGGCCGAAGCTAAAGGAGAGAACTTCGTTCGCTCCGCTCCCGCGTTCAATTAAAATGTATCTCTACGTATATTTTGGTGGCGTCGACTAATAAAAAGTGAAGTGAAACATCGTTATGTAACACTCTTCTGTGAGACGTAAATATTACATTAAGGACACAACCGTTTAGCGGACATGATTGTAACACCGAAAAGAAAAACAATAAAGAACTTTCTATTCTATTCTATTCTATGATTCACACTTCACTGAACTGTATATACCACGTATATATACCTACTCGTAAATGTTAATTATGGCGCCGGCAGCTGTCATCCATAGAGAAACTTATCAAACTTTCCAATATAAAGTTCATACCATTCTAGCTCCAACCACGACGCATAACCTACGTCTGAGCGCGAGGGGCGCTTTCCGCTTCTCGTTATCGATTAAACTATTAAACTGCCACGGACTACGGCGTAGCGCCGCGAGCGGAGCGTAACGTTAACGGGCGTATTTTACGATTACCGACGCTTTTGACGACGACGGCAATGACTCACATAATGAGTTGCCTCTACGTGCGATTTCCGCTACAGAGCGGAAAAACCCTGCTACGTTCTACGGCTTAGCACACGATGCGTGGCCTCGAATGGGTTAATTAAACAACCGACACTATGAGGTGTTCGAGTATGGATAAGCATTTGTCTCTCGTTTTGCGTGTTATTTTTGTGTTTAGTTTTCGCTAATGACCTAGAATGGTATGGTAACTAAGCTAAGTAGTGTTAGTCGTGTACGCAGTTGAATGCCAAGAGCAATCCTGCGACGCCCCCCTTTAAGGTGGCGACTGATTTGTAACAGTTCGCTGTAATGTAACACGATACAACCCGAGCATAACAGCAGTCAGTACAGCGAACCGAGCCGCTTGACGCGAGCGCCGCGTGCTCCACTCGGCTGTCGGTTTTTACTCGATTCCCTTTGAGTGTTACAAAAGTCAGTACTGATTCACGAGTCGCCGCAAGAATGGAGCACAAATGAACAGAGCGCTCAAGATGAGCGTTCGCCGCGTAGCTGTAATTTAACACGATCGCCGTAAACGATACATTACACCGAAATGGTTCAAGTCAGTCACCACATTTACAAGGCGGACCCGGATGTCGTTGGTGGTTTAGACGGTAGTCCAGCTTCGGTTAGTCCGTCATACCCCTCCTGCCTCCCTAGATAGGACAGGATGCGTAGACGCATTTCCCCAACGTAAAAAAAGGGAATGTTAGGTGTATGGTAGTAGTTAATATAATAATACTTTAATATTTGTTTGTTTGTTTGTTTGTTTAGTTAGGCACCAACAAGCACACTATACATCACAAAGTCTCAAAAATATGTAGGCAGACCTTATTTCTGCAACAATAATAATAAATATTTATACTACAACCTAGCTTGGTTGTAGTATAAATATTTATGCAACTTTGAGTGAATACATATTGGTGCCCTTGACTGTACCTATACTTTGCCCACGTTAATTCGTTGCACATGTAACGCTACGCGAGTGTTGGCACTGAATGTGTTAAACTGCCAAGTAAACAGCGAATCCTAATGTACAGTCAGTAGCAGAGAAACGCGACTCCTCTGCATAGAAGTTTGTATGCAGGGGGTCACTTATCTGTGGCTGACTGTTCATACAACTATTAAAGGGCAAAGAGCAAATTATTCCCGGGGTATCATTTGCAAACGGTTTCTGTGTAGATGTCTCTACCCACAGGTGATAAGTGATAATCATCCTACCGGCCTTCAATCCCGGTTGAGGCCTAAAGGAGCCCGTGGTCAGCTTTGGCACCTAAAGCGCCGACTGCCATCGGCCCTTCCAACCCAGAGGGAAAAACGACGTTTTCCTTCCCCGAAAAGCCACTGTTAAATATCAAAGAAAGAAAGAAAAAAAGAAGACATTTATTCACTACACAAAAGACACACAGAGACAAGGGAGTAAAAATACAATACAATTGACACAAAATGTGTGTGTCTTGTCTTCGCAGCAGTGAATCGCTGACTCAGCATTATGCCGAGGTGTCAGACCTGTCACCTACAGCGCTGATTTTCAGACAGCACCGTTCGTGACCCACGGAACGCAACACAACATACTGTCGATACAAACTAATACACATAATAAATAAATAATAAATATAATAACTTTGTTAAATATGTAACACAAGCACAACGGGATGAGAGACACAATGTGAAAAACGCGAAACGGATTAGATGATATTTCGTACATATTTTTTTTTAAACCCAGTTGTAGGCCACCCACATGTGATGTTATAGGTAACAAATATCGCGGACAACTTTTCCATTGGCAACGTCAAGCATCGTTTGGCGGACCGAAGTATGCAACTCACTCGGTACACTACCTTTCATCTCAATCGGCCCAGGTACAATACCCCCAATAACTACAACTTAGAAAAGTTGAAAAACCCCCGACATTTTCATTTCAAAGTCCAATATCTCAAAAACGCCTGAACAGATTTTCATATAACATGGCTAAAAACACTCGGGATTATATCTGCTTTCGAATAAAAGAAACCGCATTCAAATCGGTCCATTCGTTTGAGAGCTACGATGCCACGGACAGATACACAGACACGTTAAACTTATAACACCGCGCATCTTTGCGTCGGAGGTTATAAAACGGCAAGATTACACTAATCGTTACCGAGATATCGTGTTTAGGATGTCATGTCATGATATGACAATAGGCACCTAAAACTGTGCCAAACTTAGCCCATGCCAATCAGAAGTCCTTGGCATGTCAGATTTGTCGCATTGACAATTACTGACACGCGAAGATGGCTGTTAAAAACATGTGACCATTATGTGACCGTGAGCCCGTGACTTACGTTCGCGTGAATGTTGACGGTATTATACGGCTTAAGGTGCTTGCGTTAAGTACATAGGCTGTTACTTATGTATCCGGAATCCAGGATTCCAACTTTCTTAAACACAATTTTTGACCTCCATGGTAAAATTTGAACTGTCTTTTAATACTCGCCGCTATAATTTTTTTTCTTGAGTACGCTAGTCTTTTGTTTTTGGCGGGTTTAAAATGTTATCTCGTTGCAAGAATGGAACTTACTCGTGAAATTATTCGTGCTATGATTTATTACGATTTTCGGCGTGGCTTAACGCAACAACAATGCATAGATCAATTAACTTTGACTTTTGGTGATGAAGCTCCATCAAAAACTACTGTGTATCACTGGTTTAGTGAGTTCAATCGTGGACGTAGTATGCTTACGGACGAAGTTAAGGAAGGTCGCCCGAAATCGGCCGTTATACCACAAAATATTGAAGCAGTGCGGAAACTTATAATGCATGACCGTCATGTTACGTATCGCGAGATAGAGGCAATTCTGGGGATATCTATGACGAGCATTAATAAGATATTACATGAACATTTAGCTGTAAAAAAAATTTGTTCGCATTGAATACCGCACAATTTAACTAAGGATCAAAAAGAGGCTCGCGTCGAATGGTGCAAAAAAATTTTGAAAAAATATAACCGTGGTGACTCAAAAGCCGTTTATAATATCTACACAGGTGACGAATCTTGGATATATGCGTATGATCCCGAAACTAAACAGCAATCAACAGTGTGGGTGTTTCAAAACGAGCCGAACCCTACGAAAGTTACTGGTGCAAAAAACACCTTGAAGCAAATGGTCGCCTGTTTTTTTGGTATGAATGGCCATGTGGCTACAGTGCCACTAGAAAATCGTAAAACGGTTAATTCAGAGTGGTACACGACCATTTGTTTGCCAGAAGTGTTTGAACAAATACGTAAAGACAACCAGCGACGCAGAATCATTCTTCACCATGACAACGCCAGCTGTCATACATCACGCGAAACAACTCGATTTTGGGAAGGTCAAAATATAGAATTAACGGGTCACCCACCGTACAGCCCTGATTTTGCACCCAATGATTTTTATTTATTTCCAAATGTAAAGAATAAATTACGTGGTCAACGATTTTCGACCCGTGACGATGCGGTCGACGCGTTCAAACAACACGTTTTGGAGATACCTCAGAGTGGCAAAAGTGCTTAAAAATTGGTTTACACCGATCATCACGGAGAATATTTTGAAAAACAATAAAACTATATTTAGTAATGTACGTTTGATTATTTTTTCTATTCCGGATAGTCTACTCAGTGTGATGCATTACGTGATCTTCAGTGACTTGAACTTAATGTTATTTATGTAATAGGTACTAGCTTTTGCCCCCGACTTCGCCTGCGTAGACTTTAATCGCCGTGAGGATCTCAAACCATCAATTAGCAGCACGGTTAGCGCAAGACGGGCGCTCGAGCTTCTCGCAGCGAGGTAGACTATCCGTCACAGTCCGAGGCGGATATTTTTTCTCACTGCGAGTCAGCACGCGCACCGTTTTGTGCTGACCGTGTTGCTATAGGTCGAGCGCGCGGGATATATATTTTTTTCACACCTTTCATTCGGAAAAGTAAGTTTGCTCCACGAAGAGAGAGGGATCAAAATGCAACTTTTCTGTTCAAGCTACTTTTTAGGGTTCCGTACTCAAAGGGTAAAAACGGGACCCTATTACTAAGCCTTCGCTGTCTGTCCGTCTGTCTGTCACCAGGCTGTATATCAAAAACCGCGCATACATACGAACAGCTAATAGACAGTTGAAATTTTCACAAATTATGTATTTCTGTTGCCGCTATAACAACAAATAGTAGTTTAGTCCTAGTTTTATTTATGTTTGGGGCTCTCACTGAAAACCAGCGTCACGGCCCCGTGACAACATGCTGAGTGAGGCTCCCGTTTAGCACCGTAATATAAGGTTAACTTTTTGATTGCATTTCTTTTTTCCGTATTTTTTGTGCTAAATAAATAAATTCTTATTCTTATTCTTATTCTTAAATACTAAAAACAAAATAAAATAAATATTTAAGGGGGCTCCCATAAAACAAACGCGACGTTTATTTGCTGTTTTTATAGATAGTGGTACGGAACCCTTCGTGCGCAAGTCCGACTCGCACTTGGCCGGTTTTTTAGGGTTCCGTACCTCAAAAGGAAAAAACGGAACCCTTATAGGATCACTCGTGCGTCTGTCTGTCCGTCCTTCACAGCCTATTTTTTCCGAAATTACTGAACCAATAACGTTGAAATTTGGTACAAATATGTAAGTTTGTGACCCAAAGAGGAACATGTAACGCAAACAAATGCATTTTAAACATGGGGGCCACTTTTGGGGGGGAAATGAGAAAATTAAAAAATAAAGTTTTGCATATACTATCGTGTTACATATCAAATGAAAGAGCTCATTGTGTGCATTTAAAATATTTTTTTTTTGTAATTTTAAAATAACTAGAAATTATTTAAGAAAATAGCCAAAAAATGACCATTCCCCCCTTTATCTCCGAAACTACTGTCTAAAATTTTGAAAAAAAAAATACACAAAATAGTTCTTTACCTACAGATGACAGAAAAACCTATTAGAAATGTGCAGTCAAGCGTGAGTGCGCGGACTTAATACGGTATTTGACAAAAATGAAATCAGCTTATTTTTTTTTAATACATCATAAATCGTAAACCGCAATTTACCTTTCATTCAACGGATAATGGTACGGAACCCTTTGTGCGCGAGTCCGACTCGCACTTGGCCGGTTTTTTTAATTTATTCATTGGCATTGTAGCATTTACGCAATGTGCCAATTGAACACAGATCTTAATAAAATAATCGATTGTAATTTCATCGTAATCGATTAAAAACGAACATATTTCAGGTTTTCACTTTAACAACGTCGGTGTAAAAAATAGTATGTGTCACTCGGTAGCAAAGTTATCTTCGTCTCGGGCGTTAACACTTGTATCCCTCACTACGCTCAGGATCCTACGTTAGAATCCCTCGCTACGTTCAGGATTCAATACACCGCCCTCGCCGTAAATATACTATTTTGCTCCCTCGTGACACAAATAACTATTTTTGCCCTGTTTGGCCTGCAGAGCTACCTACAGATATGGTTCTGGATAACCCTCTCTGGGGGCCTTATGGGCCCAGAGAGAAGACCGACCGCGCGGGAGAGTATTGGTAACTTGGTAGTAGGTCTGGTCCCTGCCGCTCTCACTACCCTGCTGATACCATTTGACGTCAAGTCACCAAGCGTCGCAAGTGAGTAAACCTCCATACATTTCTATATGATTCGTTCGGATACGTTAGTACTGCGTATGGCGACTTAACTAGCTAGTTAAGTCGTCTTGGCGTGCCAGTAGTGAGGCTTGGCATATAACTGAGTACCTATACTTACCTATTTGTAAACCTCATTGAAACGGTATAAAGAGTACCACGTCTAAGGATTCTCCAGCATGTCACCGTTTGTAATGTGTGAGATTTATGCGGTTGGACACTTGAAATGCATAGGATTTATGCTTGTCGTGATCATACATATTCATAGAACGAGATTCCTGCACTGGCCAATAAGCTAGGTACCTACCTATAAAGGTCGAACAATAGTTACTTAGGTACTTGATTAAAAAATACAAACAATATTGATCATAAAATACTACCTTCTCTTCAATCAAATCGCGATTGCCGCAGATGCCATTGGTGGCTCAACTAATACTACCTACCTAACAAATACTAACCCCCTTATTCATAAAACTTAAAATGCCTCTGCTAAATAAAATGTGCTTTGTCCCTTTCTTACGAACACAAATAGCAATGTGACAGATAAGGACAAACGAATTTTAACGGCATTTTAGTTAAAACAGGCTTATAGGACGTTTATGAATACGGCCGTAAGTATCTACTTAAATTACTGCATTCTCGCTTTCTATAAAGTAGGTACTTACCTAGTCTAGCCATAAGTTCTGTTACAAATGAAATGAAACATATTTTTAAAAGGATGTAATTAATTTACCATAAGTAAATGTTTATTTATAGGTAAGTTAATAAGGTTTCTAAACAATATATTTTTTATTCAAAATGCCCGCCTTTAGCTTTAATACACGCCCTCAAACGATCCGGCCACACGTCTATAGATTCACGCACTGTATCCATTGGGAAATTTGCCACTGCTACCTTCAAAGATTTTTTTAGAGAATCGATATTGGCATGGCGTTTAGAGCAGACCATGTCCTCTAACACTGACCACAATTTATAGTCCAGGGGATTTAAGTCGGGACTGGAAGAGGGCCAATCATCTGCCTTGATGAAGTCCGGAACATTCCTTTGCAGCCAAATCTGGGTGGTGCGAGCTTTATGACCCGGGGCTGAGTCCTGCTGAAAGGTCCAGTGTACATTTTTGAACATTGTGTCGT
This sequence comes from Epinotia bilunana, assembly GCA_947049275.1. Classification (NCBI taxonomy): domain Eukaryota; kingdom Metazoa; phylum Arthropoda; class Insecta; order Lepidoptera; family Tortricidae; genus Epinotia; species Epinotia bilunana. Next base: position 22,075,036 of record OX346260.1, on the reverse strand, counting down.
TTAGTGGTTTAACTACTGTTTCTAAAATCGTGTCCTGATACACTTTAGCTGAAATTTTCACTCCTTTTTCGCATATTGGATCTCAGAGACGCCTTGATACGACACACCCCACCAAACCATGACGTAAGCGGGATGATGACCTCGCTGAATCCTTCCAACTATCTCTTTAGCTTCTCGAGAGTTGTGTGCGTACACTTTATCATTTTGTTTGTTGTAGTGCTGCTCGATAGTAAAAATTTTTTCATCCGTGAAAAGAATATTTTTATATTTCCCATGTGCGTATCGAGATAAAAGGCTTTTTGATCTTTCAACTCTCTTGTCCTTTAGTGACTGATTTAACATATGTCCTGTATATCGTCGGTAAGCTGCAAGACTCAAGTCATCTTTGATTATACGCGAAAGTGTCCTAGGTGGTATTTTCATTTCCTTAGAAAGGATCTTCTGTTTTCTTATGGGATTTCGGCGAATTCTGGCCCTTACAGCATTAACGGCTTGTTTTGTTCTAACAGTACGTGGTCGGCCAGATCTTTTACTGTCATCGACAGAGGACGTTTTGGTGTATCTTTGAATGGTACGATACACAAACATTCGACTGATCTCTAACTTTTTTAGTGTCTCAAAAATGTGGGACGGCTCCATTCCTACCTTATGCAGAGCAATCACAGCAATTCTATTTTCTTTGACACCCCACTCCATTATTAATTTACTTATTTTAATATTATATTGTATATAAATGGTGGCAAAAACATCCAAGTACTTACGTCAAAACACAACATTCGAAATTCGAATTATTATTTTTCTTAAAATCATTGTTAACTGCCAGTAACAGAACTTATGGCTAGACTAGGTACTTATATTATAATTTTGAATACAGGTCAATGCTACGTCGTTTCCTCCAAGTATATGGAAATAAACGTCAAGAACTAAAGTTAGGTTTGAGTGTTCTTAACTTTCAGGAATGGGAAATTTTAATACCTAGGGTTTTTTATTGTTTTTATTATGGCTAGGTATTTTCGGAAATAAATACCTAACTACATATTTTGGGGATTAGTCCCTACTAATGCCCTAACCCTTTGCTTTGAGAGATAGACTTTAAATTTACATTCAGTTAGTACTAAGGCGTTTATAATCCCGTAACATAGGAAGGTACCCACTATTTCTAGGTCGAATGATGACGAATCTTCTATTCCTAAGTTACACCTCCACACGTTTATGACGTCACAATGTCAGTCGTGAGTGACAGGCCTTGGTTTCCGTCGGATCCGATCCCAAATATGATCCAGTCACGAACCTAACGTGCCGAGTCTGACTCAACGAATCTAGTAATAGAAACGAATGAATTGTTTTAATGCTTTGTAAAGGGTTTGTATGACACCTTGTTTTGTCTTAATACCATACGTCAACGTAAAAACGTGCTGCATCACGTCTTTTCACTGTGCAGGCAGTTTGTGGGCTGTAGAGATTCCTAGAAAAATCCACGGCCGTGTCCTATCTTAGGTACAAATCAATATTAAACGAGCAACATTTGTATATTTAAATACTTGTACTTGTTTGTAAGTGGGTTCTCGAAAACGGCTAACGATTTCGAAAATATTTGCGTTGCGGTATACGGAGGCGAAAAATCGATTTAGTTAGGTCTCATTTCTCGGAAAAACTCGCCCTCTCTCAACTTCCTAATCTTGTACGAATGATACCCACTACACATAAGGCTGCAAAGGCTGCACAGTCATTAGTAAACATTTCTACATCCGTCATAGAACGGCGACAGCCAGTGACGGACGCTCTATCTTGTCATTTATCGTGTGATAAGGCCGTCCATGCTACGGGTTCTGTATTTACGAAGCTCTGAAAATGATGGTCTAGGAAGCCACCTATAAGTACCAAGATTCTACTGTTGACTGTAGGTGCGGTTTTAAAGTAGACACATTTTAGAAACCTTATCTGGTTTATCAAGCAATAGGTATACAGTCCAATTCCCAATTGGTTTCAAAGTTAATGTCCGTTTGTTTACATTAATGTTAGTTTGTTATTAGGGATAGTGAAACAACTTACAGCGGCCAAATCAATTTGTTTTTGCGACCGGTCTCCCGTAAACCCGTAGGCTGGCCGGCTGAGGTCCTGAAACACATAGCTCTTCAGTAATTAAGGCTTTTATTGATGACGAACAGTTATGGAAGATGACACCATGCAGGGCCGGCCCGAGGGCACCCGAGGGTAGTGCGGAGAGAGGACCACTCTCGGCGACAGATCTTAAAAGGGCGCCAAAACTTTAAAAAATCGAGTGAAGAGCTTCAACCAAAGGGCGCTCAAAGCCCATCTCGCTCCACCGATAGAGGATTTGGGCGCTGGACCCATGATGAATGTTTGGTCGAAATACAACTAGGACCCTCTGCCCTATACAGGGTGTCCTAACGAGTCCCACTAAGTGACATGACGGGAATAATTTGTTGAACGCGCTAAGAAACGGTTTAAGTGCGCCGTTAGACAGTTAGCCTTAGTTTCATATTAAGTTTTATTTGTTGTTACGGACATACATAGGTACATTCACGCCTTTATTTCCAAAAGGGGTAGTTCTGCCTACCATGAAAATGAAACTTATTTTCCAGCGCCACATATCGTAAATGTGGCTATGAAATCACTTATAGCATAAATGTGGGATATTGCAGTAATACTTCATTTGTTATTAATTATTTATTAAAAACCCACTAAGACCCTTTTAATGTGTGAAACTAAAATATTAATGAAACATGCAATATGTAAGTACAGTCGGTTACAAAATCATAAATTTAATAGTTTAACCATTTATAAGTGCCAATTTTAATGGTGTTAACTGACTTGTATCAGACCATGATATGAGTTCGACAGTTCAAAGTTATTACTCTTAAATAATAATTAATAACCAGTCAATAATTTATTCTAATCCACATGCGGGGTCAATGACCAAGTCAACATTTCATGACCACTTTTTGTCATCCATCGCCATCAGAAAACTGTCAAGTCGTTTTTAATGTGTTGCCAGTTCGTGGACCCGGGTAAAAAGTAAATTACGGCAAAAATTGATACGCCTTGTGCACAAGTTCAATAAACTTCAAATCGGGCTGCAGATTTTATATTACAGTGAAATTGTATGTAGACCTCAATCTTAGTTTTTTTGGTTAACCCTTCTTTTACCGACAAACGTTTCATCGAATGAATTTTTCGCCGAATTTTCATTTCATCGAAACCATTTTTTTTCTGAAACAAGATTTATAAATCTAACCTAACCTAATGATGGGTTCTACACCTTTAGCTTTACCTAAAAAGTTAACGGTTTCTGAGAAATGAAGAATGACTCCGGGACCCCGTTTTTTTTATTAGGCGTAAAAAAAACTTATTCCATCCATAGAAATAATATTGTTTGAAATCGACTGGTACGTTTTATCCAACGTTAATTTGACAGATTAAAATATTTTTTTTTCTTTAAATTCAAAAATTTTTTTTTTTCTCTATGACCAAATTGCAATAATTTCAGGATTTTTGGAATTCAAAGCGAACTGTAACCTACATCTCCTATTTTAGGCACCTGGCTGGCTGGTACAGTTCGATATATTCGATCCTGTTAAGGGGTTATAGTGGAGGTTGATTGCAGCTTTTTCGATCCCATAATGCAAAAGTGATCCATTGTCGAGATTTAGTTTTTATTAGGTAATTATTAGGTCAACAAAGTTCCAAGCAACCTTCCCTATATACCTTTAACTGGCATACATCTACTTACCAATAACGCTGTTGGTACTTGAATAAAATGATATTTTAAAAAGTCAGGAATGTTTAATTTGGGGGCAAATGATACCTACGCTATTCGGTCAACTGAGTCTCAGAGTCTACAAGTCAACAATAAAAACATCGCGACTCTACTAATCACTCACGCCTGTATTTCCGATAGGAGTAGGCAGAGCAAACAAAATTTAATTTTCATTGATACTTATAACCGACTCTATTAATATTGCAATAGTTTAAGGTGCTTCGATGACCAAACAAAACGTCTTTTGACATTCGCAGGCTAACGGCGTGATATTTTAAGAAACTTATGTAAAAATCTTTCATAAATTGGCTTTCCATTTGAGCGAAATTCCCCATTTCCTTAGAATAAACTTGTATAAACTAGAAAAAAATGAGAATACTTAATCGTTTTCCCAAAGTATCACGTGACAAAGTAATTTCTCAAATTATTATAGTTTATTCTATGAAAGGGAGAATCTTGCGCAAATGGAAAGCCAATTTATAAAAGTGTGTTACATCATGTTTCTTAAAATATCACGCCGTTAGCCTGCGAATGTCAAAAAACGTTTTGTATGGTCGTCGAACCACCTTAAGGAAAAACATAGGCATTATTATCGTAAGAAAATATGCATTATAAGGTTTTATGCTGTCATCCCTCCTAGGTTTTCTAAAGCCAAATAAAATTGACGTTCACTTATTTTACCTACGATTTTTTATTACCATTGAACCGTTAGTAATTAATACTCGTACTTACCAAATAATTCATTTATTGATGTTTAGTGTTATGCATTTCAATACTAATATTAATGAGAATTGAACCAGTTACCTTTTGCTTGAAAAACGATATTTTTTATGAAGGGTTAAATCAATAAAACATGCTCGAAACCGAAACCGTATGGTGGTTAGAATACATTGAACCTGGATGTAATACCTTTTATAAGTTATAAGACAGGTATCTTAATTCGTCCAAGCGATATCAAAAATATAATCAAATAATCTTCGAGACTTAGAAAATAACTAAAATAATATGGGGCGTCGGAGTGCTGTATGATAATCTTCTTTCTACAGTCCGGACTGCCAAATCATAGTTACATTTCTTTGGGTTGACAGTGTTAGGTGGCTTCAGACTTTAAGTACGCAGAGAAAGAATACCAAGTATCATATGAAAAACTTACATAAAGATACGGTTCCATGAAGACTTCGTAAACGTTGCTCTGATAATCTTCAATCGCAGGTAACGTTTTAATAACTAGATTCCTCCCATAACCAGGTATGCCTTGCAACGATTTGCCATTCAAAGCCGCAATCAACCACAAGAACTGGCCGAAAAACACATGCAGCCTCAGATTCATCGCGAAAAACTGTGAACAATGCGCGGCAAATTGCAATAATTTATGTTTTTTTTTCAAAATGGCAGACGTGTGAGCTTGCCAAACGGCCGGGTATCAATGATTTTGGCTCGGCAGATAGAATTGAGTTTTTTTTTGTGGTTTTTACGGGTGTAACGTGAGACAGGCAGAGCGGTAGTGGTGATTACTCGCTCGTGGGATCACCAAGGCTCCGTAATTGAGAGGCATGATGTAATGATAACTTAGATACGGCATTGTTTGAGTTATTGAGGGGAAGTTAATTTGTTGTTAATCCGTATGTAAAATAAGAGGAAACGTGTGATTGGCGTCGTGATCGTGGTAGCGCTTGATTAATAGGCGTTCAATGGTTGTATTATTATGCTTTATTACAGTAGTATTAAATTATAAGCATAAAAATCTAAGGTCGGCCATCTACGCGTAGGTATACGTTTGAAATCGTAAATCAAATTCATTTAAATACAAAAACACTATAAATAACTGCATTCTTTTTCTTATCTTACACATTTGGTTGAAATACGCGCAAACAAGGGAAACAGTATAACATATAAAATCTGAATAAATGCTTAATGGTTGAGTTTAAGGTCTTTGATGCTTTGACCGTACTGTATCTACTCTTCTTTTTAGCATTCAACATATTATTAATTTATGCGATATAAATTAGTATTTATGTAGGCATTGTTTATTTATTTATTTTATTTAGTAAATAAACTAACAGTCATTTGCATAAAAGATTTAGAACATAGTGCCTTGAATTTAGACCTAGAGTTTATTCATGTATTTAAAAAGTCAAAAAGCAGAGGGTAAGTAACTAGCCTAATTATGAAAGAAGCAATATATAAGTTATCTAACACTTTTTAGGGAAGTCCAAACACAGTGAAATAAATCTAAATCTTTAAGTTTCTCGGCGTTAAATAATTTTCATGCACACTACACTATTAAACACATTGAGCTCGTAACATTGTACAGATAAAAAAAACGTTTCTGATAAATAATAAGCCTAGCGCATTAAAAATATTTTGACGCCAATTTTATCGTCTTAGAAATAGTTATGTGGACAAAAAATAAGTATTATGAATAGCGATGTATTGAAACCATTTTTGACATTGACTGTACCCTTGGATCCATTTTATAATAAGCATTGTTTAAAAGATAGTAACACCTCCTTGCTAATCTGTCAATTCATAACCAACTAGTCCAACTCAACCTCCAACCGCGCAACCTTAAAAAACAAACGTCACCCCGACAGCAATGTAGGCATGCAGCATGAATCGAGATTTCGTGTACAACATACACGACGACCGACCTAGCGTGTGGTCGAGGACCAGCAGTACCCTGAACAAGTGGCTATGGGGCGCACTGTGCTGCGGCGTGCCCGGGGTGCCTTGCTACTTCTGCACATGCTGCGTCAAGATCGACCATAGCAGGGAGCGGGAGCGGTCGAGAGTGCACCGTAAGTGTCCGTAGAACCTTTAACTGGCTTCCAGTCTTTCTGGGGGGTTCTAAATTCTCTTATTGTAAGCGCCATCTGTCTTGATAACTACGAATGTAGAATGCTCATAGAATGCGCATAGAAATTTACTGCGATGGTCACTCCCGAGCTGGATGGCGTGACGCTATAAGCGGTTTTAGGCGTGAGTGAGAGGCCAAGGTCTTATAGTATGTAGTAAATTGGCCGATGTTGGGGGGACAGGACCGGCGGTACCCTGAACAAGTGGCTATGGGGCGCACTGTGCTGCGGCATGCCCGGTGTGCCTTGCTACTTCTGCACGTGCTGCGTCAAGATCGGCCATAGCAGGTTGCTGGAGCGGTCGAGAGTGCACCGTAGGAGTCCGTAGAGAACCTTTGCTGACTTCCTTGAATCCTTTCTGGCGTATCATTTTGGTAGTAGGGGCCGTACCTGTCTTAATAGCTATCCACAATCTTCATTTTTCTTCAAAAAATAACGGCCAATATGTCAGATGCAAGGAAAATAGACAGGCGACAGCTGTTAGGAGGCTTCAATGCGTACTGTGACATGATGCCTCCAGCATCATGCCGTGTACTGCGTCAGAATGCTTGTACTTGAAACCATAATTCGATTCCATGAAAAAAAAACCGACACTGGCAAACTTACACTTTCAAATGATGGACATAGCTAGTTTTTAGCTTGGAATCTAATTATGGTTTCGAGTTTAGTTTAGAAATGTACTGCTATGGCCCTGGCCTCCCTACGTGTAGGGCTTAGCTTTTCGGTATAGGTTAACTAAATATACTATATAAATTTCCCAAGTAGGTACGTAAAGAGGCCATGCGATAAAATAAATCGTAATACGAAGCTGTGTCAACAATTAGGCGGCTTAGTGCACCATACCTACTCGTCATACATACGAGGTCAATTCGTGTTTCGTTTACTTTATGCTTTACTTACAATGGTCGTGCATAGTCAATACTGGCTTCCACCAACTAACTAAACGTAAAACAAGACATCAACTACTTTTTGTTACCACTTTACCACGGCTTTGTGTTACCACTTGCTATTGGTACATTCAAGAATCAGAAATTTTCGACCAAAATGACGATTCATTGTAGGCATTGTTATGTACTCGTACTGATTTAAAATTCACCGATCGCATATACTTTATGGCCGCTCCACACAATGGGCCATCCTGACCCATCATACAGGACGCGGCTATGCGGTAGAACGAGACATAAATATGTCTTACTCCCTTTAACGCATAGTTGCGTCCTGTATGATGGGTCAGGATGGCCCATTGTGTGAAGCGGCCATTACCCTTTCAGCGCCACCACGAAAATCCAAACTCCAATACTCGTATCGTGTACGTGCATCTCTGCCATCGAGTGTTATATTATAAGGTTTACAGAGACCTGAACTTCAAATTTCTTGGTTATCGCTCAGAAAAGGCGCGTAGAAATACATAGCCTAGCATAGGATTAAAAGACTACCTTGTAACCACGGACTCTGTAAATTTGTTGTTTTTTCAGAGTCCACCGCTACTGCGGCGGGGGGGATAACGCGGCCACATCGACCGCACGCGCCTGGCGGCCGCAAGTCCACACCGGCGATGCTCAGCGCTGTGCGCTGTGCGCTGTCGCAGCTGCAGGTATAACCAGAACTTTATACTTAATACCTTTTTAAACAAAAATACAGTGGCAAAAAAAGCATACGGCCTGCTTGATGGAAAGCAGACGCTTACAGCCCCAACCAGGTACCAGTTCCCCACAACATTCTCTATCTATAATATGAGGTCTGTATCCCGTGGTGTTGAAAGTTGAAATGTAAGTAGCTACTTAAACATATCGTCTTTGTTGTAAACCTGATACCTGTGACCATTATAAGTTAAACATTAGTCGCATTAACTCTTATATTAACGAAGGTTCAGCCTAGCTAGTGGGTGGCAAGTTAGCGGTCCTGCCTAACGAAACTGACGGTTGTGGGTTCAAGTCCCGCTTTGAACAAATGTTTGTGTGATTAATGAGCATGAATATTTGTTTCTAAGTCTTCGATGTCTTCTATGTATTTGAGTATTCATTTCTATTAAATTGTTTCGAGGCGAGACGGCGACTCCATTGAGCATCTAATTGTGCAAGGCAAAGTGGAGGTTACCCAACCGCGCGGCAGATCACCCATGCGATGCGATTTGATCTGATCTGCTGTGGGTGGTCCATTTAATGAGTGTACCAGTGACGGAGAAATCGTAAGGCGAGTGACCACGGCCGTTCTGACAAGCAAATATAGAATCCGACGTTCACTCTCATGTTACTCCCTTTTTGATCAAAGCAAAAATGTTGAACATGTCCCATCGCAGAGAGTATCTATTTGCTAGTATGTTATTTAATATGATTAAGACAGGTAGTCCATATTATTTGTAACAGAAATTAAAAGACAGGTAGTCCAGATTATTTGTAACAGAAATTAAATTGGTCGTCCATGGGTCTTAAACACAGATCATCCAGGGCATGTCTTTTGGTTCCATACAGACACAGGACCGGGTCATTCCGTGGAAGTTTTCGGTACTTGGCCTCGAGGTGCTGGAACAACATTCCTCCACCAATTCGTGAAGTAGAAGCTTTCTTTTAAATCATAGTTCAAAAACCATTTATTAGCTCTTCAAAAACAGTACCTAAGATTTCCAGGGACTGGTATTGTCTTGGGTTAGTTTTCTTATGCCTATTTTTATCTTATGGTGCCAGTGGTGGCCTAGTATTAATGTATTGTGTTTTATGTTTTGTTTTTAGTTTATTTTTATTAATTTGTTTCTCTTGCAATAATGTAAATTAAGTATTACTTATTATATTTGTAAAGGTTTTGGACACGCCCATCACAATGTAGCACGAAAATGTGACGCTTACGCCTAAAAGCCCTCGCGCACACTGCCTGGTCCCAGCAGAATACCAGTGGGCGTAGCATGGTTGCCATTTTATCACTTATCGTTGTGCGCTCTGACAAGTATGCGAGTGCGAGAGTGACGGATGCCTTATCCACAACGATACGACGAACGATGCAGAACGAACGGAATTGGTATAGAGAATATCAATCAAAATTGTTCATTAAGGTTAATATTAACGTTATTAACGCTAATTAAGCATTAGGATTGAATTTTTTTATACCAGTTCCGTTAACAACACTACGCTGCATCAAAAATGCTACAAAAGTTACGATCACTGTTTATAAGTTCTTATCTCATCACTTTATACTTAAGTTTTGTCATGGCATATACGATAATAAAGTTCTTATCTATCTATCTATCCATAAGCCTCGTAGGAGCCCATATGGAGCAAATTCGATTGGTGTAAAATGGTTACCAAATGGAGCTGCACGATGTTCCCGCAGATACGAACAGTTTTAATTATGAGTAAAGTAAATGATTGTTGATCTCAGGGCGAGCCGGCGCCGCCGCTGCCCCCCAAGACCTCATCAGAGCGTGTTAGGTTGGAGAACGGCGCCTCCGTCGACCATCAGTGAGGTTAGTTGGACAAACAATATCCGCTTTTCGTTTGGGAGGTCAAGACCCTCTTTGGATCATTGCGTCAAAATTATCGAGATCAATTTAGTTTTATATCTTTTTTCACAATGCGTAGTCAAGAACATCGAAACACCTTTTTCGCACTACGGTACTAATAATAATAAAGAGGTACAAGAGAGATAGATAGGTAGAGGTATTTGTATATTTTTGTGCCTTGGAACTCCTCGGATGTCAAAAATCTTTCACCAGTATATAGTGTGGACCTTCAGGATGGACAGGCTATATTTAGCGGGCTATATTTAGGCGGGCATCTAGTCAAGAATTAAGGGGGTGCATTGAAAACCATCTCGTGTTTTGAAACGCCTTTCTGACTAGATTAAGGTGCGACCACACCGCTGCTCAAAATACGCTAAAGCACCGTAAAACGCAGCAAAATGAATGAAGAATGCGTGACGCATACGACACGTCAACGCGTATACGCAGCGTTAAGGACCGGTGTGGTCGCTCCCATAAGGAACAATATGATTGTTTATCTGATTGAATCTATACATGATTGCCTAAAATTTCCTCGATAGAAAAAAAATCAAAGTTGGGTCTTTATTTTCCTTTTTTTATTCAGCCTACTCAAACAATACATTATTTTGCGACACAATCAAGTTAATACTTAGTACTTTATCTCATCTAAAATCTCACTTAATGAAGTGTAAATTAAACTTCACTAAGTTGGGTATTTATCGAAATATGTCCAAAAAAGCCATTCCCGAAGAGTGTTGCGTCTCTTTTTCTCGTGCGCGGAAGGCATAAGCGTGTCTCCGTCAAGGGGGCGTGGTCGACTCGAATCAAGGCGTCCCCTTAGCTGATAGTAATTCTACAAGCTTTCTAACTAAATGATATCCTGACAGATTGGCCCCGCCTGCCGACTTCGAGAATACGGTGACCAGCTGCTTAAGACTGCTTCACCAGTTCCGTAAATACTTTCTCGACTCGCCAGATCCCGGATAAGAAGGCTCAGTAAGTTCAGTCATGCTACAAGTGTGGAAAGTAGGTGATTTCCGACGAGTGTCATTTTATACATGAGCGAGTGAAGCGAGCGAATGTATAATTCGACAAGAGTCGGAAATCATCTTTACGCCCGTGTATGATACAACGTTTTACTATGCCTTGTGTAAGGAAATATTAAATGTTGAAATGTCAGTTTAAAATAGATAGGTTATAATTGAAGAACCTAGGTAGATTGTCAGGTACCTACTTATTATCTGGAACTGCATTTAACAACTTCTCCACATCTTTTGCTGTCAAGCTTATTCACTTAAAAGTTAAAACCATTGTTTTACATTTGCATTGTTGGTTTTGGAACACAATTAATTTTGAGTAACTCAATATATTCCACAACAAAAAGACGCTGTACCGTCGTAGTTCTAAGAAACATACTGACACTATTGAAAAGCAATAAATCATTATTATTATTGATTACAGTCACTTTCACTCGACATTTTTAACATATTTACATAAAATAACTCCGAAGTAAACAACAATCACAACAATGGCGGGCTTTTTAGTTTTAAATACATGCGCGGTCAACATGTGCACATGTGCAAGTCGCCATACTGTCGTATCGCAAAAGGCATAAGAGAGATATGCGTTCAGCCAAACACATTTAAGTGAATATTTAAAATTAATTAATTATTTGACCAAATTCAAAATTCTAAAATATTAACAAATAATTTTACACATTATTAGTATTTGTGTACCTTTTATATGAAAGAGAAAGAGTAATTGAAATATTTGTAAAACTTTTCTCAAGTAATAAAAACTCTTTACGTCGGGCTCACGACGGACTTAAAAATTAAAAAAAATTGAAAAGTAAAACGCACTAGTGCGAAAAAGTGGCACTTTCCGCACGATTTGGGTGCTTGGAAAACGCTCTTTTCGAGCACATGCATTGTAAATTATATTAAAGTGTACCTAACTAAACATGGCGACTCTTTTTCAGATACCCGACCCGAAACAAATGTCTATACCTATAAAAAAGAAAAATCGGATCATGGTCGGGGTGACGGAACATACATACAAAATAAATAACATATTAACCAAAAACTCGTGTACATTATCTTTTACTTCAGCATATTGCTTTCACGAGTTACTAAAAAGCCCAAACAAATCAGCAGGTATTACCCATTCCCTCTCATCCACGAGGGGCCTTTTGATTTCGTGCCTCTAAGCATTCCGCCTGGCTAGGGAACCAGAACGGGTATGACGGACTCCCGGGAACCGCCCGGACTACCGTCTAAAACCACGGTGCTCTACGCGATGCTTTAGTCATAATAGTCATAGTCATATCATTTATTGCGACCATAGTAATGTGTACAAGATCTTATAGGTACATAAGTTCCATATGTGCCCTGGTAGGGCGTAGCAATATGTTAGTTACATAAACAATTTCACGTTCATACCGGGGCGAGGTGGCGGGCCCGCGCGCGCCCGCGCACGACTACAGCGACTATACCACTGCCTCACCTGGCTTTATGGCTGAGGCACTGGAACACTCGCGCATACTTCCGCGACTCCAACAGCAGCTGTCCCCATGTGCGACCCATCGCGGGAGGGGTTTCATGAGGACCCAGTGGGACGTATAAGAAACCTAATGAGGGTGGGCTTATACGGGAACTGAAACATACCTACATGCGCAGAATTTGAGACAGTTATGAAAACTTTGTTTCCGTTGGCAGCTTTGAGTGCAGTGCCGCAGTGTATGTAGTAGTAGGTGTGTACGTATCATCAGGGGACCGATTTTTGACTTTCGAGCGCTCGACTCTTTCACTCGAAAACTGACAAATATTATAAAGATAAAGATAAAAAAAGATAAAAAAATGTTTATTGTACAGTAAAAGAAATTTGCAAATACAGGACATCACATATAAAGAAACGTACATACTAAAATGTTGTATACAAAATTGCACCGGTTCCTACACTAGGCTAGGCCTGTCCCGTAGGTAACCAATTCGGAAGAGGATAAGTAAATTATGCGCGAATGCTTAAAAGAGACAACAATTAATTATATATTATATTACTACTATAGTAACTAGCATATATCTAGGTTTTTTATCATTTTATCGTTTACAATATTCATAGAGTACGTTCGTGACTGTGTGTGTGTGTGTGTGTGTGTATGTGTGTGTGTGTATTTGTGTGTCTGTGTGTAGTTAGTGAGTGTGTTTTCATTTAATTACTCTCAGTATGTTCTCTCTTTATGAAATGATATTTTGAAATGACGATAGAAAATTTAAAAACGTGCGGTATTGACCACTCGTATTCAATTCTATCGGTAGAAAGTAAGTGCCTGTGATTATGACACTACAATAGCATTTACTTTTATTTAATTTTCGAGCGCTCGAAAGTTAAAAATCGGCCCCCAGACCTCTTCCTCTGGCCGCTTCATATAAACTCGGCTCTCGCATGTCGGAGGCGACTGTCGGAGGCGCACCCGCTTTTTTTTCTAGATTTTATACTACTGTTTTGTCGGCGTGATTGATTTATATACCCATGCCGAATTACAGTTTTCTAGTAGTAACGATTACTGAGCTAAGCCGAAGACGGACGGACGGACGGCCAGACGGACATGGCGAAACTATAAGGGTTCCTTGTTGAATACGGAACCCCAAAAAAGGGTAACTAGGTTCATAATAATACTTTTACCATTAGATTTAATGCATCGCGTCGATGTGTTGTATCGACGCACTCGGTAATGGGTTATAATTATACGCAAGAGGAATTGAATTACGTAATAAAGGATTGGTAAATTATAAAGACTGATAATGTAATATACTTATAGTGTCGCGTTCCTTTAAAATAATTCTTACTTAATCCTTAGGACGCCATTCTTCAATCTTCACGTATGAAAGTGAGACCTATACGCCAAGTATTTTGCATAAGAGTGAATATGAACCTTAGTAGAAAGCATGAAGACGACTTTGACAGCGCACGCCATAAGCCATAACACCTAATAACAAATGAGTTCTTGGCGCCTTGAGAGCGACAAGTGACAACACTTGGATAAACGCCTTTAGGTGTTCTTGGCGTCCAAAGGGTTAATGGATAGTGACATTGTATATACACTTATATCATTCACTATAGTCTCTGCTGGCATGATTTACAAAATTAATTTAAACCCACAGATTCGATTGAAATTTGTCAGAAAAAAACTTCTAGTAATACCCACACAGTGCTGAAATAATATTTTGGGATAAGAAATATACAGTGATGTTTTTATGTTTAGTATTTCTATTTTTAATTATCATAACACAATTTAATTTAATGTATTTAGTACATAGTCTAGATAAATATACTTGGTTGATGCAATAGTTGTAATGTCTTTTTATTTAATTATCAGACTAAGTACTTACACTGACATACTTATACTAGTGTCTAGTACCTAAGAGGCGAAAGGTTTAAGTGGGACATAAACCCATACACCCCTACACAAGTACACATACTCATACGACACCGTATAGGTAATACCAGAGGCTCTAGTATAAGTTTTACCGAAACAAAACGTTACGACCGCGTTTGCGTTTGGCTGTCAAATCCCATACAAATTGAGGGTAAAACGCAAACGCGATCGTAACGTTTTGTTTCGGTAAAATTTATACTAGAGCCACTGAGCAAAAGTAGTGGTGTAATTTTAATTATGTAATGTAGGTAAACCCCTGTTGGGATGGTCCAGATGTGTCCTACCTCTCGACAAATGCTATTCGCACTCTTTATAATTGACCTGTTGCTCTAAAATAGCTGTTCCTTATATTCAATGGAAAGCTAGAGGTACCTATCCCGGATATTCGGTAGCTGGGTGGATTGCAAAAGAATTGCAAGTACCTACACACATATTTGTTTTGATCGTAATTTGTATTTGTTTGTTTGTGTAATTTGTTTATATTTGCAACTTACCCATATAAAATGTATGGTAAGGGTAATTGCCGTTACACAATGGAAAAAAAGTTACTGTCATTACGTTTTATGGATCGTGAGTTTGAAAGAAATATAGCGGTTTTTATGGTCAGAATGGCAAAACTAAAATATATTGAGTCTGCAAACTGCTGGAAATCAATAACCAAAAAAGGGTAGATGCAGTAATAATATTTACCATTATTTTGTGTTCAAAATGTTGAAAAACATGAAATAATTGCTACTGAAGCGTTTTTACTTTAGTTTATACTAATTTCAAACAATAATCACGATTTGAAGTAATGTGAAACGGACCGTTTTTTAAAATCCACCAATCAGTCTGGCGACGTCACTCGTGTTATGACAACTAATGAAAGGTTATGATTATAAAGGGAAACATTGTTTCATTAAAACAAACAGAAGTTTCGAATAAAAATGGATGTAGGCTTCATTAAAGCAGACTTAAGAAACCTTCCAAAACTTAGTGTCGACATGGTCGTACATTTTTTTGTTGAAAGTGCGGAGTATTCTAGCGTAGAAATGAAAGGAACCTAACTACTACGGTATGTTGTACAAATCATAGTAATACCTTGTACTTTATTCAGCAACTTCTACACATATGTAGCAGTTATGTCAAAAAGGGAATCTTATGGCGACAAATGTCCAAATCAAAGGGCCAGTTAAAAATATTTTACTTGGGAACTTCGTTGAAGTTGATGGGCACATTGCAGCATTGGCACAAAACAAGAATCAACACGGCTTTTGATCGGAAGATTGGTGGCATTGTTGTGACTAAGTAGGTACCTGATGTTGATGGATTGTCCATTTTTCAAAGCTCACACTGCTTTGATTGGTTTATTCACAAAATATCTCAAAATTCAAAACTCAGGCAACTATGACATCTACGGACGAATAAATATGGAGAGTGACAAACATGAGTGATGTCACAGTAACTGTAGATCCGTTTTGGCGCGAAAGTTTAAATTGTCACTTTGTAACAGCAATTTTTGACTGTAAATTATAGTATTTTATTTTTTTATACGTTCGAGCTCTATTCTACATGCGATTCTTTCAAATGAAAGCAAAATTGAAACTATTGCATCTTCCCTAATAAAAGCGACATCTAGTTTATTTCAAATGAACTATAATAGTCCGTACATAGCTCTGGCATTGTCATGTAATGGTTCATGGTTGTTGGTCATATTTCACTCGTTAGGCTTAAACGTAATCTAAAGGTACTTATAAGTTCTCGATAGATGGCGCACAAATAAATCAACGTATATGTAGTTTTTTTTTAATACGCGTATGTGTTTAAGTCATTGTTTAAACATTAGTACCTATCTTTTCTTTTTTCTTTGAACCGATCTTCATAATTATAAGATATATTCATATGCTCAACAGGGTCCATTTATTAAAAATTGAGGCCACAAAGGTCAGACATAAATAGGTCTATGTCTGACCTTTGTGGCCTCAATTGATCCTTAATTTACTTACGTAATTCACAAGAGACGATATGTATTCGGCTATCCCTCCGTTCCCTTATGGACCAACAAATGAATGTATTGCATTATACATTTATAGGTACCTATCCATTTCATAGCCCGATCGTAGAGCGTAATACGGAAGGTTTCTTTGCTCTTTCTAGATCTGCAAACGTTTCTACCATAATAATGATATAAGTTATTTATATCGTACTGACAGATCGATCGAAACGCCATCCAGGCAGTGCTCGTCGACATCACCATCCCCCATGACGAGAACCTCTTGAAGGCCGAGAAGGACAAAGCCAGCAAGTACCTAGACCTGGCTCACGAGGTAACCGCCATGTGGGATGTTGATTCGACGATCATCGTCCCGATAGTCGTTTCGGCGAACGGTTTAATAGCGAAGAGTCTCGACCATCACCTCAACAGACTCTCGCTAGATGGCTGGATCAAGGGTCAGATACAGAAGGCGGTACTCCTGGATACTGCGCGGATAGTCAGGAGGTTCCTGTCTCTGTCGCCCTGACCGCCGGTGGCTTAGGCCCCGCCTCGCTGCTGGCGGTACCCTAGGTTAGGTTTTTATAATTATTTTATGTTTTGTATGTATAGTTTAATATTTTACTTTTTATATAATTATTGTAAAAACCTAGCCTAAGATGAAATTGAATAAGAGACAATAAAAATTATACAAAAATGATAACGTCGAAAATAATTGGTAAACATTATTTTTTTATCAAATAAATACCTTTTGGTACCTTACTATTGGATTTGTCACTAAACCTTAAGTACTTACTTAGATTTAATGATTTCTTATGTTTACCAAATTTCTACACAGCAGCCAACAACTTTCCCATCGCTGGGGTTCGATATCGAACACCAAATTTATAGTAATTTCAACCCCTAGAACTAGGTAAGTTGACGTGTTACTTAGTGAGTTGGCTAGATGTTATTGTGTTGTGTATTAAAATATGAGGCTTGAAAAAACATACTTGTAATGAGTTTACTAACATTCGATCATGTATTCAGAAATAACAAAAACCATACATACATCATATGAAAACACAAAATAACAAGAATCACACAAACAAAAACATACACGCTTGCCGCGTTAACACGTTGGATGGCGATTGACAATCTTTGCACCATGTACAAACCCACGCGAGCATCGGAATCATAATAATATGACATTATCCAATTTCACGGTTCTATTCGATTTAATTTCCTCAACTTAAAACGTACCTACGCAGCAGAACCAACCGATATATAGCCCTGCGAATTGCTAAACTTTAGTGGCAGGGTGGGTCCCACGGACCACGTACCGGAAGGCGCAGAGTGGGTAGACCCCAGTAGACAAGGTGGACTGATGACCTGGTAAAGGTCGCGTACCTATCAAGTCTCACGCAGACTAAACTGCCACTAAAGGTGCTGCTAAAAAAAACCGTTCAAGTGCGAGTTGTTTGATATGCCACGTCCTACACTTTGAATTTTTGCATTGTATTTTTTTTATTTTTCATACACGTGCGTTAGGCTCGTTTACAACTCCTCTCGCGGATCCGCTTCGCCGGCGACGGACTGCCCTCCTATTCTGTAACTTGTTAAGCTCTCCTCAACGCTCACCCACAAATATATCTTGACACGCACCGCGATGCGTAGTACCTAACTAAGCGTAGTTAGAGGTACTACGCATCGCGTTAGTTTTAGCGCTTAGCGAATAACAGCCCAGGGGCCGTAGACAAGGTTACAATCGACAAGCGCTAACGCCAATAGAAAATAATAAAATGTACGGGAATGACAGATGCCGACGAAACACTTTTCGTTAACATCTGTCATTCCCATACATTTTATAAGTTTTCTATTGGCGTAAGCGCTTGTCGATTGTAACCTTGTCTATGCTACGCGCTAATGCGGCTCATCCCGCCGGTTACCCGTCACGAACTAGACCTCTACCGACGCTTAGTTACTACGCATCGCGGTGTCAAGATATATTTGTGGGTGAGCGTTGAGGTGAGCTTAAAACAAGTTACAGAATAGGGGGGCTGGAGGCAGCCTACGCCGTTGTGGAACAAGGAAGAGGAAGCCCTATAAGCAAAAAAGGTTCCACAAGACTGAGGGCGCTGACGTCGACCTTAAGAAGATCACCCTGTTCCCGTTATTAGACATACAGGACATACCCTAGGATCTGGCTCTTACACTTCTTAAATTATTTAAAAGTCGGCAACGCGCATTTACAATTATCCATATCTAGCTACGGTATTCATTATAAGCTTGTTTGTATTATCTGCTAAATCTATTCTAACGTTGCAGCGACTACACGATTCTACTGACTGGTAATCGCCATAATGGCGTCTCATTGAGAATTGTCAAACTTCCCATGATTTTAACGGACATATTTTACCATTACAGACGGTATGAAACAACTGAGCCTGACGTTTAAAAAAGATGACGAGACTATCAACGTCGTTTTTGTACAGAGCTATTCAGTCTCACAATGACTCATCCATGGTTTCTATGGGAGTAGGTATACAATATACCCCTCAATGACTATAGGTACCTATGTATGTATGTGTCAAATACAGGTTTAACGGATGCGTACACGCCGCCCGTTCAGTACTAGCACGCGCACGGTCGACGCCGTCCGTACAGCCAGTGTTAACGCGCCGTTTTGAATTTTAAATTTGGAATTCCGATCGAAATATAAAAAGATTTTAAGTGGCTAGTGACTGTGTTTAAGTTTGGATTCCGGTAAGTTCGTTTATTTTGAATATGTAAGGTCGTTTTGATTGTGTTTTGATGATGGTAAGCCGGTGAAAGAGAACGTTATGTTACAGAATTTCTCCTTTGTTTTATATATGGCTTTATCTTTGTAGGTTGGAGATAAAATCTCATATTATCTGCGTGTGATAATAACTGCAAGGAATTTGTTTAGTGATAAAAGAAAAACAAAAAAAATATGTCGGCCATTTCATGAGTTTGACAATAATTAAGAGCTCTATCTTAATAAAGCTACCTATAACGATATTATTTAGAGCAATAAAAAAAATGAAAGGTAGTTTGAAAGTTACCTGACCTATTTGCCGCCAGCAACATCGATTTATTGCTAATTAGCAACCGGTAATTACCACCTTCAAAACACATCCGTTACGTTACGTAAGTGGCAAAAATATTTGACTTTCAGCTTAGCTCAGTTTTGATATCAAACACATATTTTGAATAGTTTTCCAGTATGAATAGTTTTGAATTTAGTGCGAGAAAAATCGAGAGAGCTTGCGCGCCGCTCCGTACACGGCTATCACGAATCCGCTCATATCGTGCTGATCAATAAATGTTCGGCGACGCGCTAGTGATGGGGTCAGCAGAATCCATAGACTACGGTGTCTGCGTATCATCCGACCGTATGCCAGTTTGCCATCATCGAGGTATAAAAATCAAACGACGCAAATAAGCTCTCGCATGAAAAATCTAAGTACACCTCTTAGTAACATTTGAATCATATTTATTTTGAATGCCACATAACATAACATAAGTATTACTCATCAACTGTTTCTTATTGTACTATACCGTGACTAATATGCCAGTTGGTCTTACGTTTGCCAGGCATATTGTTCGACTTGCTAATAAGTAGAACGGGAAAAAATAAGTGTTCCGTTTTTCGTTGGTTGGAACACTAACAATTGGCGCAGCGCTCTAGTCAGGTTGGAATCGTGTTGTTTCACATGTTTGGCGCATTCTAGCTTGCGCATAGTTTAATGTGAGACTGATAGTTAGGTTCATCGTCCTAACATTTATCCCGGTAGTGCTAGCCCGGAGTCCGCTTTGGCACCTAAACCAGGGGGCCTAGACAAGGTTATAATAAGTACTAGCTTCTGTCCGCGACTCCGTCCTCGTGGAACAGACAGACAGACAGACACACTTTCGCATTTATAATATTAATAGTAAGTATATGGATAGTATGGATAGTATGGATAATCGACGAGCGCTAACGCCAATAGAAAACTAATAAAATGTATGGGAATGACAGATGTTAAGAGTCGGCAGTAAGCTCGATTATCCATACAAACGTAGTTACGCTCTCATTTTAAAACTACGTGTTCGATTGTAACGAAACTTTGCATATACAATGACATGAGGTATATCTATGTCTGTAATTAGTTTATGTAGCTTCAGATACCACAGTAAAAAGATTACAGCGAATTAAAGTTTTTCATACTAAACTTGTTTTTGCTGTATTTTGTTTGTTTTATAAACTGGAACCATATAAACTAATTACAGACATAGGTATACCTCGTGTTAATGTATATGTAAAGTTTCGTCACAATCCAATGGGTAGTTTTAAAATGAGAGCGTAACTACGTTTGTATGGGAAGATGAAATTCGGCCGAGCTTACTGCGGACTCTTAACGAAAAGTGTTTCATCGGCATCTGTCATTCCCCTAAATTTTCTTATTTTCTATTGGCGTTAGCGATTGTAATTAACCTTGTCTACGGCCCCGTTCAGTAAAATCGTTTTGTCCTCTTTGTCACCATGCGCACTTTAATTTAAGTTTAATTGAGAGGACTCAAACAACGTCCCACCAATTACATCGCCATTGCGTCTAATTTGACGAGATATGTTTGGGTTTTTATTTTACGCAACTCATCATAATTTTTTCTTTGAGAAATGTCGCACTTTTCACAACTTCACAAACAGAAAGCATAGAATAGAGGGTCTCACTCACACATACACACATGTGTGATAAAGATGTAAGCATAGACAATACACTACCACGAGAGGGAACGAGATACAATATCGTCTCCTGCCTCAGCGCCTATAGGCTTTTTATTTTGTTTGTCACCAGTTTGTTAAAATATTGAACCTATCAACTGAAACTGACGTCACGAATATATTACGACTAAAATATATAGACATGAGAAATATATAGATTGAGGATGTATTAGTCTTCCGATCCTTCTCAATTTAGTCAGGTTAATTTACCTCTATCCCTTTTGGGCAGCTAAGTAGTACTTCATACATTAAATCTTCTATCTACGTTCACAAAACTACCATTAAGAGTCCGCAGTAAGGTCGGCTGAATTTCACCTTCCCATACAAACGTAATTACGCTCTCATTTTAAAAATACGGATTGGATTGTGACGAAACTTTGCATATACATTGACATGAGGTATACCTATGTCTGTAAGTACGTTTGTATGGAGAATCGAGCTTACTGCGGACTCTTTACGTACAGCACAAACGATGCAAAGTAAATTTTGAAACTTCGGGCGAAAACTTAAATTTGAAGAGTGAATTTTTATGGGTTAAATCTTACTAAATTACTTCCAGTTTTGAACCTTCCTCGGCGCTTTTAAAATTCATTTTCCTATCTAATTTAATACTGTCTTACGTGCCTACCTAAGTACCTTTACCCTGCAAGGCAAAAACTTATAATTTCAATGAATTGCCGCATGAATTACGACCTTATTGCTACTAAAATGTAACAGGAGCGCCGACGCAGGATCTCCGGGCCAATGGTTCCGCTTTTCGTCGGTTCGCTGACCCCTAGCGCCATCTGTCGAGAAACGTGCAGAAATTACTCGTTTCCGTTGACTTTTAAATGGGGATAAAGGAAGCGAGGAACGCTCTGTGCATCTTGGTATTGTCAGAAACGAGTTCATTATTAAAACTGCCATGTTTGTACAATGTCGTTTTCCTATAGGAGAATAAGCTTGCTGTATAATAGCTCGATTTACTATAGATAGAGGTAACTGAATCATTCATGTCGTGTGTCAAATTAGACATCTGCTTTAACATGATGAACGCAATGGAAAAGGTACTATAGTTTGTGGGATCTTACCTCGAACATTTGACAGCTGTCATCCCAGTGCAATTTATGTCATCATATGTCATCATTAGCGTTTATTGTACCGGGATGACAGCTGTCAAAAGTTCGAAGTAAGAACTTACAAACTTTAAGGTATAAATGGCGCCAATGCCGCAGAACAGTATAAATACTATTATCACATCATCATCATCATATCAGTCGAGACGTCCACTGCTGGGCATAGGCCTCCCCGAAAGAGTGCCAAAGTGACCGGTCCTGTGCTACCCGCATCATATTATCACATATACCAATGCGCAAATGCAATCAGCAGCCTTATTATTATTACCTACAATACAATACAAATATATTCTTTATTGCTCACCAGACATAGTAGATAATATTGTAGATAATAGAAAAACAGAGGTAAACTAAATATAAACAATGGTAGACAACAGGCGGCAATATTATTATTTTGAGTGATCAATTCTAAAACTACGATTAAAGGAAGAATTGATCATATAAAATGCCGATTATTGGATAATATTTTTATTTCGTATATATTGGATAATATTACAAATTCATGTTCTACCAATTGTAAATTTTGGAAAAACAACGTTAATTAGCAGAAAAGCACCTCAGTACACCACATTCAGTTCTTTATTAAGACGACCCAAGGCAATACTTTGTATGGTAAAAAATATACATAATATGAACGTAGGTACTAGCGTGTTGTTAGGACATTGTAACGAAACCTATTACTTTTAATGACATCCGTAATTACGTTTTTGAACGAGTATGCAAATTTAAAGAAGAACAACATTCGGTGTGAATAGTATATATATATATATATATATATATGTACAGTCTTCAATAATTAAACTGAGATACCTTACCTAATGAATTGGTCGGGAAAAAATATATTTATGCTCTAGCTCTAAATCATCAGCAACATATAATATACGTCCCACTGCTGGACAAAGGCCTCCTCTCCTGATTGAGAACGAATCGGGATAACCCCACGTTCGCCCAGTGCGGGTTGGGGACTTCACATACACACCTGTAAATAAAGGCTTTTTATCTATATTAATAACAAAAAGGTAATCTCAATGTAAGTGTGTACGTAGGTAATCTTCGAAACTACTCACCCTCATTTTATCAAAATCGAACTTTTTGTCCAAGCTTTACGAGAGGTCATACGCTTTAACTTTCTTATTAGAACGCTTAGAAAGAGCAGGATAGTCTATCTCGCCGCGACAAAGCTCGCGGGCCGTCCTGCACGGCTATCACAAGACGGCGCGCGAGCTCTCTCGATTTTTCTCGCACTATATCTCTCTTTCCAAGTTTTCTAATAAGAGAGAGACGGATAGTGCGAGAAAAACCGAGAGAGCTCGCGCGCCGTCTTGTGCGCCTTGTGTTAGCCGTGCTGTTATAGCCGTGCTGGAGATATAGGTATGGCTCACCAGTACAATTTAGTATGATAGGGCTGACAACCGATTGTCATGCCTGCACTCATAATTCTGCTGACTGTACTAATGACAAGTGTGTCAAGTTCAACAACCCGAGCGAGGTCGATGAGAATCATGAATTTATGATCGATGATCATTGCAGCAGGCTGCTTCCGGTGTATTAAGGTAATCGCGTTTGATGACCTTTTACATACCCTTACACATACTGTATAATTCGTGGGACATACGTGTTTTTTTAACCATCTTAGAGCTGACCCACTTATAGTATCCAAAATGATATCATACGTGAAAAAAAAAATTTTTTTTTGTTAAGTTTTTAGTAATAAAAGGTAATTAAGTTTGAAAAAAATTCTATGACGCGCGGAGCGAAGTTCATTCACGCGATTAGAGTTCGTACCTATCTACATACTACAAAAAAAAAAAATTTATGAATATAAAAAAAAACAAAAGAAAAAAAACTAAAAAAAAACCTTTTTTAAGTTCTTTCTAACGTATACATTAACGGCTTCGGCTCTAAGACGGTTAAAAACACAGATGGAAGATTTTGATAGGCTAGAAAGGATATCCAGTGCATGCTGAGTTGGGCCCATTTCGTGACACGGCACAGATTTACTTTTTCTTTTGTCTTTGATATAATATGAACGGCTATATTGCTATAGTATCCCATATTTACTTCAAAGTTCATTGTTTTCGAGATATTTGGCATCAAAGTTGAACAATTTTAGGCCAAAAAACTGCTTTTCTGGCCATAACTTTTGTGTTATTACCCTAGACACGTTTTTAGAGACGTCATAGACGAAACCAAATATGTCGATTTCGTATATGTTAGATCTTTCACGTCAATAGAGATACGAAATAAGTGTTTTATTAGACAATGTTTAAGAAAATCCTACAAAATTAAGTATTCATTTCTTTCAAAATCCGGTAGACAAAAATGGAAAAAAACGTATACGATAAAACGGAACAGTAAAACGGAGACCCTGTGTGAACGGGCTGTAAGGCTAGTTATATAGGGTGTCCCAAAAAGAACGCAAGATTTTCCTTACATAATGTATGGACAATCTTGCGTTCTTTTTGGGATGGAAAAAAACGTATACGATAAAACGGAGACCCTGTGTGAACGGGCTGTAAGGCTAGTTATATAGGGTGTCCCAAAAAGAACGCAAGATTTTCCATACATACTGTATGGACAATCTTGCGTTCTTTTTGGGACACCCTTTACAACAATAGCAACTGGCAATTGCAAGTTCCTCTCAACATAGCGTGTCCTCTGCTTGAGGTCTGGTCTTGTGGTCGGGCAAGGTCTGATTTTCAGATATATGCATCTTGACTATATGATTGTTCATCTGATTTAAATCGAAACTGATTGCCTAAAATTTCCTCGATAGAAAAAAACTCCAAAGTTTGGTCTTTATTTTCCTTTTATTTTACTCAGCCTACTCCAACAATACGCTATTTTACGACACTATCAAGTCAATACTATAGTATTTTATCTTATCTAAAATCTCACTTGAAATAAAAAAAAAACTTCAATAAGGTAGGTATTTATCAAAATTTGTCCAAAAAAGCCATTCCCGAAGAGTGTCGCATCCCTTTTTTCTCGTGCGCGGAAGGCATAAGCGTGTCTCTGTCTAGGGGGCGTGGTCGACTCGAATCAAGGCATCCCCTTAAGTAAAATAGAGTAAGAATAATTTATTGAAAAACCTTTTGTTCTAATGTTACACCTGAAATCATAGATTCTTGAAATTGACGGCACTATTGGTTTCAGGATTGTTCTCATTGTGAGACAAGATTATTATGAATAAATTATATGAAGCTAGAGCTATCAAATTTAAAATATATAATTAAAATTTGTAAGCAGACGCTTTGCTTGATAAAAAAAATAGCATTTTCTTTTTCAAGCATCTGCGACTGAATATACTTCTTGCAGTCATGACGGCGACATTAGACTTTATCGTCATAATAATACTACACCATAAATTTCGCACGAGAAAATGCGCTTCATTTAAAAGGAAGACATCGACGTTAATATAATTAGCTAGGAAATGTTAATTTCTCGGCGAGTTAGTGCTTAAGACCAAGACTGAACATTAGTGTAGGTGACTGACAGTTATATGTTCTACTCGTAGTACGACAGTTGACAATAGACCTCTGAGAATAGCCTCGGAGCTCGACCCTGTTGCTTAGATCCGTTATTGACCGCAAAATATGTAGTTTATAACAAGAACAAAGTAAATCCATACTAATATTATAAATGCAAAGGAAGGAAGGAATATTATAGGTGCGTCTATCTGTATGTCTGTTACCTTTTAACGCCTTAACCGCTGAACCGATTAAGATGAAATTTGATAGGTATATGTAGAGATAGAGTCCCGGGGCCTTCCCCGGGACTGATGATTTCCGGGATAAAAACTATGCTATGTCCTTACATAGCAAAGTTTAGTAGTATGTAAGGACATAGCATAGTTTTTATACCGGAAATCATCCCGGGGGGATAGGGATAGGGGTTGAGATGAGGGGAAAGTTTGTATGGAGCTAAGATATAAACGAGTTCCACGCGGACGGAGTCGCAAACATAATGCTAGTAGTGTATGACAACAAGAAAGTTAATGTAGTCCGTAAAGGAATGCCTACCATTAATTTAACCAGGATATATATAATACTTTACATACAATGTTTTTAGTGATAAGTAGTTAAAACAAAATAATAAGTTGATGTCTTATACAATAAATAACAATATTAAACAAATACAATATTAAATAAATAAATAAGTAATGCTTGTAAAGGACCTTATCCAAGCTTGCCAGATGTCGATGACGTCACGATTCCAGACTTTATGAGAGCGAATTAAATATCAACCAGCGCAACTGACTCGTACATACTTTAAGTACTTACATGCGGAGTGCATTGTCCTCACATAATGCCAGAATTTGCATAATAAACGCCACCCCGCCATTGTAATTACAATGTATTCTGTAAAGGGAGTGACTATGGCCCAGATATAATATAATGTCTCGTTGGGAAAAAAGGACCTTAGAGCGGTGGTTCCATTTTGATTACTTATTCGCAAATAAAATCGCAAATCGCATCGCATTTAGCGTTTGCTAAATGACAAGATACAAGACAAGATAGAGCGTCCGTCTCGTTCTATCGAACGGTGTCAGCCAGTGACGGACGCGCTATCTTGTCACTTATCGTGTGATAAGGCCGACCATGATACGGGGTCAGGAAACCCTGTGTTACAGTACCTACCCAGTTTCGTATCATAGTCTCTAACATAAGTATATATACAAGTTGTTCAGAGTATCATCATTACCTTAAATTATATATCATAAAAAACATTCCATGTAAAAAATAGACCAAGTCTCGAAACTCTTCCACAGTAAAATATGTGAGATAACACGTAGAGCAAAGTCAGGCATTCTTATTAATCTTTATTTGCTTGCTAAAAAACATTCTGCAATTTGGAAATCAGTTTTTTTAAATATAAAGCTGACTGTTCTTCCGGGGTCTGCCTAGAGTGTAAAATATGTATTTCACATTTTGCTTTAGGAATCCTACGAGTAATACCCAACATCTAGAACATGCCTATCCGCGAGTTGTATCGGAGCCGGTTTAATGGCACTGGGATTTCTGACACGGTTAAAATATTGTTACCAGTTCCCCTCTCTCTTAAGGCCGTTTTACACGTATTAAGTTGTCAAGTAGTTAACAAAATTTTAACTTAATTTTAAGCGACTTGTTACTGAAATTTTTTGTTTACACGCATTTAGTCGCTTGATATTAAGTTAAAAGTTAGTTGATTACTTAACAACTTAACACGTGTAAATCGAGCATTAGAGCTTAAGACGAGGCATTCGACTTTCTGTCAGTGCAACCTTTCGATATTGTAAGCAAAGTAGGTAAACTACGTGAATAAAATTTTAGTATGTCATTTTTAGGTAAATGTCCTAGTACTAGTGTATGGCATGACCACTTTATGTCAAAGTGTCATGGCTTAAATTCATATGAAGGAAAATCCTCTTAGTTCGAATTTAACCCATATTGCTTTGACATAAAGTCCCCGTGTCATACACTAGTGCATGTCTAGGACTAGGACGTTAAGGTAAACGTCCTAGTCCTCGACATGCACTATTGAAATAAATAAAATTGACAGCTAGAATTAAATACGACTAGTGGCTCTGTGAGCTGTAGAAGTCGCGGGCCTGTCCGTTACCACACCGGTGCTTAACGCTGCGTATACGCGATGACGTGTCGTATGCGTCACGTATTTTTCATACATTTTGCTGCGTTTTACGGTGCGTTAGCGTATTTTGAGCAACGGTGTGGTCGCACCTTTAATCGGTTGAGAAATACGACCTGTAGAGGAACAGCGAGACAGTGGGTGGGACAGACACCGGACACCAGAAAAGCGATTTTCAGTCCAAGCTTCGTTCGCTTCGCTCGCTTGTTCGAAAATAGTGTACCGAACTAAAATAGATTTTTAGGCTTAGGGGCTGTATACATCTGTATAATTTATGTTATCGTTTTTTGACGATTTTTGACCCCTCCTTATTCCTGTTATTATCCTGTTATTCCTTGAAATGGTAGGGACCATTTCAAGCAATCACAATTTGGAATTTCGTTAGCGGACGTTTCTGCTTAATAAACATTTACTGTTAACACTCAAAGTCCCACACTTTGAGGCAGATCACTCTCGCGTGTATGTTGCGTAAGTTAAAATACTGGATACTTAAGATTAACTGTGAACGCGACTGAGATCCGAAATAGCTATAAGTAGACTGTGACCTTCACCTTCGCGCGCCTCTTTAAAGGAGGGTGATTATAGAGTACTGAGGTCAATCCTTTTGCTATGTCGATAAGCTGGTTTGGAGTTTGGACTATTTATTATTAGTTTTTAGGGTTCCGTACCCAAAGGGTAAAACGACTCCTCCCTATTACTAAGACTCCACTGTCCGTCCGTCTGTCTGTCCGCCTGTCACAAGGCTGTATCTCATGAACCGTGGTAGTTAGACAGTTGAAATTTTCACAGATGATGCATTTTTCTATTGCCGCTATAACAACAAATAGTAAAAAACAGAATATAACTACAACTTAGAAAAGTTGTAAAACCCCCGACATTTTCATTTCAAAGTTCAATATCTCAAAAACGGCTGAACAGTTTTTCATGAAACATGGCTAAGAACACTCGGGATCACATCAGCTTTCGAATAAAAAAAAACGCATTCAAATCGGTCCATCCGTTTGGGAGCTACGATACCACAGACAGATACACAGATACACAGACACGTTAAACTTATAACACCCCTCTCTTTGCGTCTGGGGTTAAAATAAATATTTAAGGGGGCTCCCATACAACTAACGTGATTTTTTTGCAGTTGTTATAGATAGTGGTACGGAACCCTTCGTGCGCGAGTCCGACTCGCACTTGGCTGGTTTAATATAAATCTTGTGAACCTAAGGGGACGAGCCTTTTTAACCCCCGACGCAAAGAGGGGTGTTATAAGTTTAACGTGTCTGTGTGTCTGTGTATCTGTGTATCTGCCTGTGGTATCGTAGCTCCCAAACGGATAGACCGATTTGAATGTAGTTTTTTTATTCGAAAGCTGATGTGATCCTGAGTGTTCTTAGCTATGTTTCATGAAAATCTGTTTAGCTGTTTTTGAGATATTTGACTTTGAAATGAAAATGTCGGGGGTTTTTCAACTTTTCTAAGTTGTAGTTATCTGTACAGGGGCCTGTAGACAAGGTTACAATCGACAAGCGCTAACGCCAATAGAAAATAATAAAATGTAGGGGAATGACAGATGCCGACGAAACACTTTTCGTTAACATCTGTCATTCCCATACATTTTATTAGTTTTCTATTGGCGTTAGCGCTTGTCGATAGTAACCTTGTCTAGGCCCCCTGGTATACTTATATTATAAAGAGTAAAAGTCAGTGAGATTGTAGCTTTGTAAAAAGTAAGTTTGTATGTAATGGGTAATCTCCGGTACCACAGAACCTAATTCCTTTTGTAAATTCTTTCACATGCGTTAAGAGGTCTTTCCGGATGGTTATCCTACTAATATTATAAATGCGAAAGTTTGGATGTATGCATGGATGGATATCCGAAAGTGTGTCTGTCCGTCTGTCTGTCTCTCTGTCTACCTGTCTGTCTGTATGTTACCTTTTCACGCTTAAACTGTTGTACCGATTTAGATGAAATTTAGTACAGAGATATATAGCTTTTTTTAACCCGTAAATCATCCCCTAAGCTAATTAAATGGGGGGTGAAAGATTCTATGGAGCCATAATATACCTAAACGAGTTCCACGCGGACGGAGTCGCAGGCAGAAGCTAGTAGGCTATATTTTATCCCGCGAGTTTGGCTGCGTTATTTGCAATAGGCGGACGAATCCGAAAGGGCATTGGACCATTTTGGTTGCCTGTTTTAAAGAGCTCAATAAACTAAACATAAGACACTGAATAGCTCAAAAGATTCTGGTCAGAAAATATTAAAATTAGAGATGTACCGACTAACTATATTCGGGAACGCCGACTATCCACTATCCAGCCACATTTATAGTCGGTGAATAGTCGGCAACGACTCGGCAAAAGCAATTTGAGGACTTCCGTCGATTCGACAAGGCACTTCATTAGTTGCTATTTCAACGGAATCTTATCAGAATCTGTGACGTACTTTTGTACTTTTAAGTACATAATTGAGGAATTCCATAATTCATCTGTGGTCTTCATCATCAATTTCACTCCACCTATGATTACTAAATAATCATAGATAGTAAATAATACCAAAATCACTACACGCGTGCCTTATATAATGGAGGAGTTCCCTCAATTCCTTATGGATCCCACCATCCAACTGAATTTTTGAAAAAATGGGACCCACCTGGAAGCATATACAAAAACAAAAAAAATACGAATCGGCTCATCAATGACGGAGTTCTGAGATGAACATTGAAAATAAATACAACCGAATTGAGAACTCCCCTTTATTTTGAAGTCTGTTAAAAATTAAAATAAATTAAATCGGCCCATATACGTCCCACTGCTGGGCACAGGCCTCCCCTCATGGATGGGAGGGAACGGGCAGTAGTCCCCACGCTGGCCCGGTGCGTTTTAATCTCTAATTAAAATATTAAAAATGCGGTCAAAGATATGTCTTCTGTACGCTTACCATGAGTTTGACAATGACGGGTTACGCTAACGAGTATCGAGTTTTCTATCTGTGCATCCCGCTCGTACTGTCAAAGTGCAATAGAGATGCACAGATAGAAAACTCGATTCTCGTTAACGAAAAATGACAATGTCAAACTCATGGTAGCCGTACTGGTTCGTTTATCCTGTGGGCGTGGCATGGTTGCCATTTTATCACTTATCGTTGTGGTAAAGACGCCCATCACGCTCTGACAAGTGCGAGTGTGAAACTGACGGATGCCTTATCCACAACGATAAGTGATAAAATGGCAACCGTGCTACGCCCGCTGGTCGAACATTATCAAATAAAGGGCCATTGTCAATAAAATCTTGTAAAAACGCAAAAATATTAAATTATTCGGTAAGCGAGCCCGACTGCCTCTTACCCAGTTTCTATTTCGTCATCATGTGTAATCACTAATCATTAACTCGCATGCACATCAACAGTTTAAACAACCATTTCTTATCAATTTCACGATTAACCGCAAGTAATTTGACTAACTTATTTGTGTTAAAAGTATATATAGTAAATGTTCATTTTGTGTGTTTGTTTTGTAATTATCAAAAAGCTCCTTTTCCAACAATAAGTAGAAGCTAGCTAATGGTAAACATGACAGAGATTACAGTCATCTACTTACCAAAGATATGTATTTTTTTATTAGTGGCTTTGTGAAATGAACACGCCTCTTTTGATAAAAAAATTGGTACTTTCACATATGTTTTTAATTTCGAAAAACTGAATCGCCAAAAAAAGTAATTATTAAGAGGAAACACAACGGCCGTTTTTCCATAGAAACATAGTCCCTGTTTTCTCCCTGGATAATGGCAGTAGAGCAATCATTTTTTTTCCATAAATCTATGGCTACTATTGACATGTTCCTATGTTTTCCTTTTTTTCATAAATTTATTCTTGAAAGAGATATTAACCTTCAAAAACCTGAAAAAATGCCAGATTATCCGCTGTGTTCAAGCATCCAGAAAACAATTATGACTAGATTATTTGAAAAAAAGAAGACATAGGAGCACGGCCAAAGCCTTTCTTTGATTTTAATAGGTCAAGTTTTGGAGAAGAAATCAGGGGACTACGAAACGTTGATTTTATGTAATCTTAATAGGTATTTTCGGTCCAAGCTGCAGTTGTCTCTATCGCGCTCTGCGGCGGGAGGCTTGTGGTTGTCGTGACAACAATACATTTTACAAATACCTATGTCTCAATTATCTTCGACCTTGGTGTTTCCTCTTAATGTGGGAAAATTGTGTGGGTTGGATGCTCAATTTCTATAAGTACCTACCTAATCGTGTTTTTGCAAGCAAGCAAGTCAAGAAACTGTTTAAGAAAACTCGAACTATTGTACCTACATTTTACTACTAGTCACCATTTATCATGCCGTCGTCCTCAATAACTCACCAATAAAAACAAATGCAACACCTTTTAAACAACCTTGCGTCGAGGAAAACTGCAGAACAAACTAGTGGAGATTACTCTTATGGACCGGTCCGCTGTCCAATCAACCGAGGCCCTCCCGTCTCGCCACTGTCACACCAAGTGCATTAATTAGGTAAAGCAACAGGGGTCCAAGTATACTGGTCATCGGTAATGCGTAGGGACCTGTGTCATACTCTTGTGGCAGAGCATTCATTCTTGCGGAGATCTCGGAGAGGTGAGTCGTACCTAGTCATTATTGGAATTGTTTTGTTTATCTGATATTCGTTTGTTTCGTGTTCGCGGGGATTCCATTACTGGATTTACTACGCGAGGGAAATACGTTATTTTTGTCAGGATGATAAATAGATAATTGAAAATCTCGATGAATCTCGTTTGGGGTGTTGATACCTTGAGACTTTTATGTGCCACGGAGTAATAATATCCTTTTTATGTCCTTGTTGTTGCGGTTAACAGCGCATGTTTTTATTATCATTATCGCAATTGTATTTTAGACATTGTTTTGTAGATCCATTTAAATACTAAGTAGTACTAACAGTTGAACGGTATCTATTAAAAGGTTTGATTTGGTTTAAAATCTTTTTACTACAGGTCTAAAAGTGATTCTTCTGTAATGATGTACCTAGCTTAAAGTTAAAGTAAAGCTTAAAGTCTCAAAATAAGCCATGAAATCCCTTGTTGTTAAAATATTGTGATATTTTGATTTCGCGGGCCATTGAAAAGCTTTTTTTTTTTTTTTTAAATGGATTTTTGTGTTGTACCTTGAGATACGCTATCAAATCAAATTCGCTTAGTCTAAGTCTAGTATCGTAGTAGGTATAGTACTATCCTATAGTATCTTCCCATGCCGTAACTCTGAACAAACAATGGGCTAGGTCGTCAACAAAAAACGGTCGTTAACATCACAAATGAAGGTATCGTAGGAACTTCCGTTTCTCATATACAATGTTCACACATAGGCACCTATCTTATATTTTCTTTACTTTTACGTAATTCCGAAAACGAATTTAATACTCGATGGTATCACGTTTTGAAAGGCGAATCGGTGCCCAGTTCCATTCAACTACTTATATTCCAATGCGCAGAAAAGAAATTGCATCCAATAAGCTTATTGAGATCGCACAGTTCACGAGCGCAAAATATCTGTCACATGATAGCAATTGTGATCTTTAGGAACTAAATCTAGTGTATACATAACTTTGCGCATGTGTCACTTCTGTGTCTTAGATATAGTGCCCAAGATAATGTGAATGTTTACGCCGCTCTTATACTCCAGGCAAAATACGGTTTTGAAAAACATTAATTTATAATAGCGTTTTTTTTGTTGATTTCATTTGAAAATGTTATTCTAAGATTATATATTCAAGAATCCGACAAACTTTCCACCCGGAAGTAATTATGTAGATTTCAATGAAGCATGCATTGTCTTTTTTTATACGATTTATCTTGAATATTATAGAGCAAATGTAAATGACCCAAAATAAAGACAAAAATATTTATTAATATTTTTTCTGACTTTTCAGAAGTTAGTTAACTTATCATTTTTTTGACACTGAATTTCGATAAATGTGAACTTTACATTTCCGAAAAAACGGATCCTTTTGTGGCTTCTCAAATTATAGTAGGTTTTAAAAACATAGCTCCAAACCTTAAAATTTTGTCTAAAGACAGCCTGTACCTCCTTGGATCACCCATTTTTGACGAGGCTATTCCGTCTGTTTTAGATAAATCAATCTCAAAATTCCAAAATAACTCTGAACGTTTAGTCAAAATAAGCTCTCACTCAGCCTTATTCATTCTAAAATTTTGCCTACTCGTTCCTAAATTTACGTACCTTCTCCGTTGTTGCCCTATTTGGAAATTTCCCAATCTAGTCCTTTCTACTGATACCCTATTGAAGTCCATACTAGAATCAATTCTTAATGTTAAATTCAGCGAACAGGCTTGGTCTCAGGCATGTCTACCCATAAGATATGGCGGTTTGGGAACTCGAAAAATCTCGAGCGTAGCTTTGCCGGCTTTCTTATCATCAACTCACAGCACGCAAGATCTCGCAGGTAAAATTCTTAAAGTCTCAACGACTGCAAACTGTGAGATCGCGTGCTTGGTTGATGCTAGGAACGCCTGGCTAGCAGGACCGAACCCAACTTTGCCATCAAGACCAAAATTACAAAGGGCTTGGGACTCGTTAGCTTCCGCCGCTACCATAAAGTCGTTGATCGACTCTTCGTCTGGCCGGGACCGAGCCAGGCTGTTGGCAGCAGCCAGACCAGAGTCGGGGCAATGGCTTCACGCCTACCCCTCACCTAACTTAGGTAGCTTCATTGACCCAGGCACACTCCGAATTGCAGTTGCTCTCCGCGTCGGAGTTGATGTGTGCGTGGACCACAACTGCATCTCCTGTGGAGCCGCGGTAGATCGCTTCGGTCACCATGGACTCGCCTGCTCCTCGGGCGCCGGCCGCTTGTCCCGTCACGCTGCGCTCAATGACATCCTGAGAAGGGCGCTTGCCAGCGCCTGCGTCCCCTGCGCTCTTGAGCCTCGCATTGTACGAGATGATGGCAAGCGTCCGGACGGGATGTCTTTAATCCCCTGGCGGATGGGCCGTGCACTGGTGTGGGACGCTACCTGTGCTGATACGCTGGCAGCGTCCTACTTGCCGGGCACGTCCAAGCAAGCCGGGGCAGCGGCGGATGCCCGAGAGAGATCCAAGGTCGGGAAGTATAGCTGTCTCGGCGCCCAATACGATTTTGTCGCATTTGGCGTCGAGACACTCGGACCTTGGGGAAGAAACGCGCGTAAGCTCCACAAGGAGATCAGTAAGCGGTTAAGGGAGGCTACGGGTGACCCTCGGGCAGGCAGCTTTCTCGCCCAAAGAATAGCGATTGCTATTCAGCGCGGGAATGCTGCCTGTGTGATGGGCACCCTGCCTAAAGGGCAAAATTTTGACACATTTTTCTAATTGTAATTTATTATAATTAGTTTAATATCATTTTGTATATGTATACTTTAGTAAATAAAGTCTATGAAGTATAATATAATAATATCTGTATCTGATATCACAAGATGTGCGCCGATGTTGCAATTACAATTTACGATATGTAATTCATTTTTTTGATGTCTGAAATTTTGTCGGATTTTGTCGCTGGGTAACTATTTAATTGATAATATATCCGTTACACATAAAAAATAAGCTATTATAAATTATTTCCAAAATTGACATTTTTTCCATACGAGTTGTCAGTTCATTTACTGGACTATTAGCTTTATTAAGCTTCTACCGATTATTCAGCAAATGGTCGGGTAGCTATAACGAAATGTTAGGTATAACTACGTATATATTTCTTTCCCGTAACGGTTTGTATAACTACCTAGCTATAAGAGACGTTGTCTCTTTCCATAAAATTGTTTTTATAGTCTGTAATAGTATGTAAGTAATGGATATTTTCTTGGTGTAGGTACGTTTTCTTCCAGCGGGCGTAGCACGGTTGCCATTTTATCACTTATCGTTGTGGATAAGGCATCCGTCACTCTCGCACTCGCATACTTGTCAGAGCGTGATGGGCGTCTTTACCACAACGATAAGTAATAAAATGGCAACCATGCTACGCCCACTGGCCCCGTATCATGATCGATCTTATCACGCGATAAGTGACAAGATAGAGCGTCCGTCTCGTTCTATCGAACGATGTCAGCCAGTGACACGATCTAGTCAATAACATAAGAGACTCACTGTAATAAATGAGAAAACATTAGTAGGTAAGAGTTGCGACCTAGCTTATCACACGAAATACTTTTCATCATATATCTCGCGTTTCATAAGCAGAGAGTATCAGAGAAATAATCCAAAGGTCGCATGTCGTGTTGTTTCGTGTTATTTAGCTAGTCCTCTCGATGCCTTCTTCCAGATCGTACACCCAAGAGCATAAAAAACTGGTATATAAATTAGTTTGTGTCCCACCAATTATAAATTGGTGGGACACAAAAAAGTACCAGTCCGCAGTAAGCTAACTAATTACAGACATAGATATACCTCATGTCATTGTATATGCAAAGTTTCGTTACAATCCAACACGTAGTTTTAAAATGAGAGTGTAACTACGTTTGTATGGAGAATCGAGCTTACTGTAGAAACGACCGTTAAGATGGCGTCTCCCACTGGCGTGATAAAGAGTGATGCACCGTTTTGTGCTGGTCCTTCTGGCTTCAATATTCTAAATACAACTCAGTCTATTAATTTATGTCGTCCGTACCTAAACATAACTCAGTCTCATGTATTCTTCCAGAAGCAGCCATGATGAAGCAGTGCGTATTGTTGGCGGTCACCGTCGCCATGGCGGCAGCCCACCACGGAAACGTAAGTGCTAATTATATTGCTTAACAATCGATACTGGCCGCAATTTTGTCTGCAGAACCGATGGCAATCTTGGTGCGAATATTGTGAAAGAAAAATTTTGAAGATAGAAGTTCTTTGTACTACCACCACTTGTACTGTATTTTATGCAAATAAATATTTGATTGATTGATTGATTGTACACTGCTTAAGTGTTTGGCGATTTGAAATAGGTCAAATACTTAAACGTATTCTCCTATTTGGCAATGGATCATTATGCAGTGATATTTTGTGACTAAGTACCTATTTAAAGAAGGTTGCAATCACTCAATGGTAGCTAAAATTAATTTTATATTTAACTAAGTACTCTTCACCTTTTTAGGTCCAAAACATATAGGTACAAAGGTAAAGTTAATAATTCGATCATAATCAAAATCAGGCTTAATCAGAACAGAATAGTTTAATACAGGAGATGGTCTCATATCGATCAATCAAGAATAGCTTAATTCAAGATCCACACTAGCTCAATGTTCTCGAATGAAGTCCCAAAATTTTTATAAATCGTGCCTTAATATGTAAGAAATTTCAGTTCCCCGAGTACCGTGC
Organism: Epinotia bilunana; assembly: GCA_947049275.1. Taxonomy (NCBI): domain Eukaryota; kingdom Metazoa; phylum Arthropoda; class Insecta; order Lepidoptera; family Tortricidae; genus Epinotia; species Epinotia bilunana. The sequence goes on along the minus strand of OX346260.1, from coordinate 22,037,672 downwards.
CATCGCCCGCGTGGGCGACCCCAACAACCCAGCCAACATCCAGGGCAACATCACCTTCACCCAGCAGCAGGACGGCAAAGTTCGCGTTGAAGGCACCATCCTTGGCCTTCCTCACGGACAGTATGGCTTCCACGTCCATGAGAAGGGAGACCTTACTGGAGGATGCCTGAGCACCGGCGGGCATTTCAACCCAGAACATGTAAGTGTGAGACAGCCAGGGATGTCGATGTTGTCCTTTTTTTCCAAATAATCACACAGTCTTCTGCATATACAGAGGTTATCTTTGGCAGGTGCTGGAACTATAACGCTCATTTCAATCTTCTTAAGTTCCTGCTAGGTATATCCCTGATCATTGATAGAGCTTTTAATAATACTAATTATATTCACGTCGATAATGTCACATTAATAAGCTAAGACGTGATCTTCCTTTGTTTACTTTCTTGTGTACGTCCTAACGGTCCAATATGGAAGCCGCCGCTACCTGTCAGAATAATGAAACCAATAATACCCTTAAAGCAACAGCGTTATCTGCCTGGTGCTTTTCTCATAACTAAAATGTCCAAACCGAATTCCAGAAGCAACACGGCCACCCCAACGACGAAGAACGCCACGTCGGCGACCTCGGCAACGTCCAGTTCGACGAGTCCCGCATCGGTCGCATCGACTTCGTCGACAGCCAGATCTCCCTCGTCGGCGAACATGGCATCCTTGGTCGTGCCGTGGTCCTCCACGAGAAGGCAGACGATTACGGTCGCTCCGACCATCCCGATTCGAGGAAGACTGGCAACGCTGGCGGCCGCGTCGCATGCGGCGTCATCGGCATTCTGTAGGCATTTGTTTTTTTGAGATTGCTTCATACTGGCCGGTGTCTTTATGGCATTCCACGTATTTTTTTTTAGTTTTGTCTTAATTTTTACTGGCCAGCTGTTTCTTTTTTGCTTATCACCTGGCCAGCATTTTCATGACATTCCAAAAATTATTTTACCTATACTTGTTCGTATCCTCACTGGCCGGTACGAAGATTGAATTTACATTCCAGATTTAAATTTCGACTGTGTTTCCTTTTAAGCCAGTACGAAGCTTCGTTTTTGCTCTCTTTATAAATAGAAATGATGTAGGTACTTCTGTATGGCCAGGTGGTCACAGAACATGAACATTGAATAATGTTCGAGCTTGTTTACTAATCGATGTAGCCGTTGCAATAGTTTAAATATCCAGAAAGACTGGTTTGGCGACCGAACGCAATATTTATTTGTCCGGGGAACGGGTTTACGTTTCTCAATGTACTAGTATGTTCGGTAGACGTTTTTGTATTGACTTGTTAATAAAGATAAAGTTGAATGGTGTGTTTATTTTATGTATATTTGAAATAGAGAGTAAAATTTTGCTACCGGTGACAAATATTGGAGAATTTTAACAAATGCAAAAACAATGAATTGACTATATCTATAGGTGCATAGGAGTTGGCGTCAATATAAATAGCCATACTTACTTAGCCGGTCCACAACAAAATAAGCTGCATTTCATCGGACCTTTCTGTTGTTATACGTTCCACTAAAAACTAGAAACATCCATGTTTACAAATTCTTAGTATTGTAAGTCACGAACCTATGCACACATATTAATCTGCACAATCATTCAAGTCAGTGTTCAAGGTGAGAACGGAATCACGACATGCCGTACGACCCTTCACATATAACTTCTTATATCTTAAGCGTATATCCTAAATCACATCTATAACAACAGTGCTAAGGTACAAAATAGATTACCTCGATCTTCTCATGTACTCAGTGTATAATCACAGTGTTTTTAAATTTAGAATGTGGTAAGTTGTGATAGAGTTGAAATTTTCTTGAACTTACTCGTATTGGTTAAAGCTCATCTTACCCATTATATTATGAAGACCGGCTGTTTTTGCTCGTCAAAACAAAAAAACAAAATATAACGTTGGCACCTCTGACTCATAATGAGTAAGTATAAAAACAAAATACAATCAGACACAGGATGAGCAGTCAAATAGGTAGTAGTAGTAATAACATGACGATAAAGATGTATGTACCTATTCCTGTTATTAGGGAAAGAAGAGTAAGGTAATAATAATAACATATCTACCTAAAGAATAGACGCTGCTTGACTATCGAAAATCATGACGTCACTTGTTCCTATTTCCTCACAAACTTTATACTAACAGAGCGTATATGATGTTTATAAAAAGTTGTTGATTTGACTAACAGCCAACATCACTCTATTCCTTGCTCCTCCGTGTTCAATGATTCCACAAAATCATTGATTTCGTGAACAAGATGCCACGATGAGTACAGTAGAAATAATATTTGACGTTTTGTTATTAGCCCACTGAGTCGTACTATGTACTTAGTTAATCTAGCAAAACTTATAAATGGTTAACCGATTCTATAAAAAGTTCGCTCGCTATAAAGTAATTTGTCTACTTTCGATCACAAATCTGCCTGAGGGTAGCTCATCCTGAACGCCAATTGGGAGTAAGTAGTAGGGAAATATCGACGAATATATTAATTAAACCTTTTATTTTACATAACTTACATTTACTTGCCACAGTTCGTATGTAAGTAAGTAGACTTGCCCTTGAAATTTGCAAAAGAACATCAGATTTGGCATTCGCTTGTTGACTAGTGTGGCACCATCGAGTTAATCTGCTGATAAAGATATAGGTAGCCATATCAACTCCTAAACTACAAAAGATAAGTTATTGGAAGCTCTAAACGATTGAAGACCGCTCACAACACAATTCAACCTTATGCCCTTATTCGACTTACAACACAACACCCACATTAAGAAAGGACATGGTATTATTCTACGAAAGAAAGAGAAAGCAAAAAGAATGATTACGTTTTACTCAGTATATTAAATAAGTACGTAGGTATAGATCTTGATTATAATGATTAAATTGACTAACTTGAGATAAAAAGTTCAACAAGTTCACACGGGTGAGTTGATCTTGCAGAATCTTTGTAATTTCAGCAGTTCGCTTTATCAACAGCTACAATAACAAAGTTAAGTCGAGAGCAACTATGTAAACATTTTTATACATATATCTTATAAATATGCAGTACCTATAGCAAATATTTGTACCACTATCCATAGACCGGGCATGTGAAATGAGATTCTTCATAAATTGACGGAACTCCTCTCATATCAATTTGGGATTTTTGAAAGTAAAACGCACTGTTCTGAACCTCCTATGACAGTCTTGTGAAGAAATCAGGTATATTATACTGTTCAGTCTGGCAAGAGAATGTTGAACCCACTTTGATTCAATTCGATTCAATCACGCGGCAATCACGTTGGTCATAATGAGTGTGTATATCGTAAACGCTGAAGCGTTGTTTGATCTAGTAGGTTCTATTCTATTCTTCTATCTGTTCTAGCTAGTAGCCGTGTAATTGAATCTAGCATCAACATTCGCTAGCCAAACTAATACAATAATCATGCATTTAATCCGTGATGCATGGTTATGGGGCTTCGTCGTTGTTCTAAGATTGTATTTTTTTCTAAAGTAAATACAAGATGATAACTAACATTAACTAAAATGAATGAAAACTAAGTTAAATCTAAAAAAGGCCCTCAAGGCATTGTACCGAGGATGCTGGCGGCATTTCCTCGCTGAATTGCAATGCTGATGTGTTTGGCTCGCCTGCGTTTCCCTAGCCTAGCTTGAGTTTTCCTTATCATTTCAATAAAAATCGTATTGTCGTAAAAGCGTATTGTTTATTTTCTGACAAGGTAATGTGGCATGTATTTTTTTTTGGTTCTCTTTGACGTTTAAACTGAATTATGAATAGAAAAGTTAAACTAGCTAATAAGGCATCATATGAGTGACAACACGTTGTACAGGCGAGGTCAAAGATATCACTTTTGCACCTTATTGCCTTGTAATAAGGTGCAAAAGTGTAAACATATTTTTGACCGTACAGGTGCGTTGCGCGAGAAAGCCGCCAGCTCTTCGGTCACCAACGTCGACCAGACGTTTCGCGATTTCCGCAAATAACTTTTGCGCACTGGGACCTCACGGACCGAGGGTCTCGACGATTACACTACAGGCTTGAAGCGTACTATTTCGTATAGCCATGTGTATAATATAGTTCCTGGACCCAGCACTACTCGGGTGAAAATAGAGAAAATACAGAGAAAAAAATTCCCTGACATGAGATGAGACCCAGTTAAATCGATTTTCCACCCCCGTAAACTCTCTCTCCAAATTTCATTTAAATCGTTAAGAGCCGTTTTGGAGGACATGATTATATATATATATATATATATATATATATATATATACACAAATATTGCTCTTTTAATAATACAGGATACAAATATTACTCGTTTAATAGCATAGGATATGACCAAACGATTGAAATGATTTTTCAGAAAAAGTAATTAATAAAAAGAGTTGTAATTTGTGCTTACATATTTATGCTGACCGTTTCCTTATTTCTGTTTACAGCGACCCCGTCACCGGCTGGAGCAGCGCAGCTTCACTGTCCACAATCGCCCCCTCCTTGTTCCTCCTGTCGTCTTTACTAGTTTTACTGCGTTAATATAAGTATTGTTTTTATATTTTCCTAACGTCCAAAGTTTCCGAGTACTAAGATTAGTACAAATTATTTTATTTTATTATGGATATTTTTAATGTATGATAAAGTCTGCACCTGATCTAAAGTATTACCACAGAATGAATAGCACTTGCGTACAGAAGGCCCACTGTCTAACAATAAAACCTATGTTTAGGAGTCCCCAAGCATCAGTTTGGATGTCATTTTAAAACTGCGTGTTGGAATAATATGAAACTTTGTGTACATAATGGTATCCGCCATATCAATGGAAACATAGTTTCCTGGGTGTATTTATTTGTGCACTCACGAGTGATCTATGTATTTTGACGATTATGTAGTATGTCACTGTTGGAGAAAATGTAAGCTTATGACATGACGCTTAGTGTTACGTATTTGAGTCTAGTGGGTCAACTTGCGTAATACTCTGATATTGTAATAACAATTATATGTACTGTTACTTTTTTCTGTATTCTGTTCTTTGTAAGATTCAGAACTAGTTTCTAGCTATCGTAATATTCCAGTGACACTAGTTATTTAGGCATATTAAGTCTCCACTGCTTTTGTATATTATTTATTGTTTTGGGTTGTGACACTTCGCTTTTCTACTATCACCTCTATGTTTGTAACTACCTAGTAAGTTACTTATAATATATAAGTATTTATTTTTGTATAACATTGTATAGAAAACTTAGTTTTTACTTTTGTATTAATAAAGTGTGTTACATTCACGAAAAAGCATATTTATTGTTGTCTCGTTTTGGGCGACATTTATAATAACAAGTATTCCTGCGAAGAAATTCAAAGCTGTATGTGAAGTCCCCAACCCGCACTGGGCCAGCGTGGGCACTACTGCCCGTAAATAGTCTGTTTTTTGTTTTATTTTATTGAGATTAACTAGACGGTCTCTGGCAAGGCAAGGAGTTTATTTCATCAGTCAAGGGGGCACTGTTAACCCATTCAGCGCTAATCACGACACATGCGTCAGAGCGCTACTCGCCATTTTTTCTACATATGAACATTAACACTTTCACTGCCAGGAACCCGCTTAGCGGGTGCCTACGCCGTCGTCGCTTTCCGCTACATGCGAGGAAAACCACGGGATCGACTACGACCGTAGCGCGTAGCGATTCTTGGCAGGGAATGTGCTGCTACGGACTACGGCGTAGCGATACGAGCGTAGCTTAGAAGTGAATGAGTAATGCTCCGCTGTGCAGTGGGCAAGAAATATTTACTAGATTTACTCAAACATATTTAGGTGTCAACTAATTTTGGTTTATAATAGTAGCTTTGAAGTATCCAGTATAAAGTGAACTCTAAATGGCTCACCAATTAAAATCCTTGACTGTACATTGAAAGAATGACCTGAAATAAGTCAGGTCTTCAGCGTCCCATATTATAAGAGGTGTTAGTTACATTTTAATTTTAATTATTATTACTAGGTTACAATACAAAGCTAACATACAATTTAACACACAACAGAAACTGACATACAGAGGATATACTTACACTTACTTTAATACATTGCAAGGTAGATTTGGCCTGCCCAACCCAATAGGTTAGTACTTTTCCTTACTCGAGGATGAAATTTTGTTTCGCATAATCTGATTGATAGCGCATGCCATTAGTATCACATTTAAATTTAATTTTACATTATAAAGAATGTACGATCTAGTAATGTTTTTCGAACGAGCGAGCGAAGCGAACGAAGTCCTATGCTTCGGCTTGGGCCGAAAATCGTTTGTCTGTCCGGCTGTTCTCCTCTACAGGTCGCATTTCTCAACCGATTCTCGTGAAATTTTGTGAGCAGGTTCCTTAAATACTTACACAGAGAAAAAACTCGCGATTTTAAAAAATAATAATTATTATTCAAGCTGTTTATTGCACTTAAACAAGTTTCCGGCAAAAAAAATCATTTTTGGTACAATTTTTTATTGCCGACTGTACTTTTCTGTATACCATCATAAGACGCCTCTAATGAGCCCAAACTCAACGGGGTTACGTCGGTAAAGTACTGAATTCACATGGCCACCTTCCGTCTCCATCATCAGATCAGCTCGATGGTACCATAATATTGAATTGTCATCCAAACTATACTTATACTTACCCAAAATTTCAGCTCAATCGGTCACCGGGAAGTGGGTCAAATTTAACTTGCAAGATTTGATTACATACAGACAGACAGACAAAGGGACGGGTAAAACTAAATAAAATAAATTTCATTAACTATGATGTGAAGGGGAAAGCCCTCCATGAGATAAGACTATGTTTTTATATTTAACAAGTTATACAATTAAACAGTTTACCCCTAGTTTTAGCATAATAGTAATATGTACTTACAGTAGATAAAGCAAAGAATGAGTGTGCTTAACCCATTCGCCAACAAACGAGACGGACGCTCTATCTTGTCACTTATCGCGTGGTAAGGCCGTCCATGCTACGGGGTCTGGAGTTGCAAGCGTCCATAGGCCACTTAGGTGGGCCGTAAGCTTGTTTGCCACCGACGTGGTATTAAAAAAAGCATAACGACGATATGCATAAGTATCTTAAAGACATACACTGCATACAAGCAGAGAAGCAAATCGATATTATTGCCGACGCCATAAATAATTCACTGCCTTATCCGCCACCTGGCGTTTCCCCAGAATGTACACTTCGCTCCACCTGCCTCAATCAATGTCACATTGTTGACCCATACGGGTCTCCGTGAGGTACTTGCGACTAGCTATTCAAATTACGTACCGGTAGTGATACCGCTGCGCTGGGATAATGGTGTACTCGTACCAAATGTCCGAGTTCGGGCATGGATGCACGAAAGTCCTGCTTGTGACCTTGAACGTGTCGTGTATCGTAAGTGACCTTCTAGTTGAATTCAATGTTGATTATTTTGGATATGTTGTGGTAGTTAAAGGTGGTATGATGTCGCTTAATATTTTAGTTCATTAAAATTTTGACTTCCGAGTTCCTTTTAGAGAAGTGGTTTTCCGAATAATTAAATTGGATTTTATGTTCATAAATAAGCTATTAAATACGAGGAATGTCGCGGCGTCTACCTAGTACAGTCGAGCTCTCCAATATCTATACAGACAACCTTTCTAAAATATCTACACATGTTTCTTAAGTCAGTAAGAATAAAGTCTCTGTATAGGTATTTTTGAAAGGTTGTCTGCGTAGATATTGGAGAACTCGACGAAGTTGCAGCTTGGGGCAAAAAATCTTTCGTATGTTTGTCAGGCGGATGTCCGGCTGTTATCCTCTACAGCACGGCTACTATGCTACTTGCTCTGTAGTAGTTGTGTTCCTGGAGGTGAGCAAGGTCGCCAGAGCTCCCGAGGATGCGTTGTGTTGAGAGCGAGGGAATTTGTTCCTTCAGCTCTCAACACGGAGAATCCTCAAACATATCAAAGGTCGGCAACGCCCATGTTACTCCTTTAGAGTTGCATGCGTCTACAGGCTGCGGTGTCCGCTTACCATCAGGCGGGCGTACGCTTGTTTGCCACCGTCGTTGTATAAAAAAAATTGCAAGACGGCACGCGAGCTCTCGATTTTTCTCGCACTATTACCTCTCTTTCTAAGTTTTCTAATAAGAGAGAGACGGATAGTGCGAGAAAAATCGAGCGAGCTCGCGCGCCGTCGCGTGATAGCCGTGCTGGTCGCATTTCTTAGCCCATTCTAGTAAAATTTTGTGAGCAGGTTAGATAATAACGACCGCTTTAGCCTAGTTGGTAGTGGTAGTGGCCCTGCCTACGAAGCAAGAGGTCCTGGGTTCGAATCCCGGTAAGGGCATTTATTTTGTGTGATGAGCACTGAATATTTGTGCCTGAGTCATGGATGTTTTCTATGTATTTAAGTATGTATTTATCTATATAAGCACCTATGTTTATCGTCGTCTAGTACCCATAGTACAAGCTTTGCTAAGTTTGGGACTAGGTCGATTTGTGTTAGATTGTCGGAAAATATTAAAATTAAATTAAATTAAATTAAATGATATGGGTTTTTTGGTCGATTCAGTTTTTGTAAAGAAATACAGACTAGCGAGGTCAACACAGAGCCTTTTCAGAGTTTAGTAAAGTTATTAAATAAATGGTTGACGTAACTAAGTGACCAATGGGTGCAATGCTGATGCGTTGCACGAGAAAGCCGCCAGCTCTTCGGTCACCAGTTACGTCAACCAGACGATTTCCGCAAATAACTTTTGCGCACTGGGACCCCACGGACCTAGGGTCTTGACGCCAATTTAATTTAGTTGAAGAGATGAAATGTTTTAGGTGACCGCCCTCTTCATCTTCGGCTTCGCAGTGGTGGACACCCATATCCTCCAACAATATGGCGAGGAGGAGGCAGCTGGCACATTCGTTGCTGACATGCTGATTATTGGCGCCTGTGTCCTGCTAGTTCTGATTGGTGTCCTCGGCTGCGTTGCTGTTAAGAAAAGCAGCGTCAAGCTGCTTAATTTGGTAAGGACCGTCGCCCTAATACATACAGGGTGTATCAAAAATGGGATGTGAACCGATCAAGGGCATTTTGTTTGTTTTTCTTCATTTTTGATTTGTTTTTCTGTACATTTGAATGGTTGCTCTTGCTTACATTATAGTCTTTGTTTTTGTTGACATTGCTTGTGTATGACATTAAGAACGTAAAAGCTGTCACCAGCGTGTCGAAAAAATATACACAAAACATTTGTTTTCATAAAACAGCTATGCGCGCAGCGGTTGAAAATGAAATAAACCCTTCCACCACCTTCACCCTCGCGGGGGAATGTTGTCACACACAAGCAATGTCAACAAAAACAACGACTGTAATGTAAACAAAAACCAAATTATCAATAGTACCTAACAAAAATAAACAAAAAATAAAAAACACATTCAAATGCATATTTGGAATCGCAATGCGCTTCCGAATATGCCGTTGCTCGGTTCACACCCCATTTTTGATACATCCTGTATACGTCAAGACGCAACCATCCCGATTCTGATTTTCGCCCTGAAAATGTTTGTGTTGTGGGCGATGGGCCGATAGGCTAAACCTATCACTGCTTTATCACATTTTCTTCATCTTTAAACCTAAAAATGCATGTGCTTTGACCACATGTTTTGGGAATACAAGTGGTTTATATACATGTACAGTCGCCATCAGATATATCGGAGCTGCCAGTGCTCACAAATATCTGAACACATCTCTAATGCCTCGACAATAGAGACGTGTTCAGTTATTAGTGAGCACTTTGGCCGCTCCGATATATCTGATGGCGACTGTACTAGCTTTTGACAGCGTCCGCATGTACCTAGTGTGTCAAGTTTCGCACTTTCAATAAAGTGAAATCCGTAGGGTTTGGGCTCATTTGAAACCTCTCATTGAGTAAGTAGTTAATGATTGTATAAAAATACAGTATTTTAGAAGCTTTTATTTAGTTTCACCTATCCCGTTGTCTATCTGTCTGTAATCAAATCTTGCAAGTTAAATTTGATCCACTTCCCGGTTTCCGATTGAGCTGAAATTTTGCACGAATATGCAAAACGCGTGACAATGCAATATTATGATGACGTGGAGCTGGAAGGTGGCCATAGGAACTCCGTAATAAAACCACATAACCCTCGAGTTTGGGCTCGTTAGAACCGTCTCAATGAGTAGTTGATGACGGTATACAGAAAAGTACAGTCGGCAATAAAAGCTTGTACCAAAAAATAAATTTTTGACAGAAACTTTGTTTAATGTTTTTTTGACGAAAATAAATAATTCATCTTCTTGGTCGTATCCTCACGTCTAAGCGACGTGACGTCTCTCCTTGGCGCACGTCATCTGCTCCTCCTTCCGGCAACATCACACGCGCAGAAATTATGCGCCTTTCTATCGTCCGCGTCTCTTCACCGTGTGTCCGAAGAATTTCAATACGCTCCTTCATTTTGTTCAGTACGCCTGTACCCACATAGTGCTCCTCGTGCTGGAGATCATGCTCGCCATCTACGTGGCCGTGCAACGCTTCGGACTCGAGTACAGAGTGATCACCTACCTGCGAGAGGACTTCTTCCGCTGCAACGGCACTGGAGAAGACTTGCAGTCGCACCGACAATACTGGGAATTCTTGGAGTCTAATGTGAGCATCATTAAGGGCGGCCGTTACTATCAATATCATGTCAAGCTTGCCAATGTTAGCTTGATAAATATGCTGTGATATTCCTGCGCAAGGACGATATTGCAACATTAGTAAAACAATACAAAATGATATTTTGATTTTGGATAAATTAATAACAGGGGTTTTTTTAAAGAACCGCAAAAATGACACTTGTAGCATCGACTAATATAGGTACCCAGACGGCTGCGAGTCATCCCTGAAACTAAAATACTGGCTATATGCAGATGGATTTGCAAGTCTGTGATCCTAGCATTGAAAGCAGCAGGCAAAAACAGCATGTATTCAAGGATTATTTTAAGATGTAAGATAATATCATGGTACCACTGACTGATATCAAGCTTAATTTTGACTAAACAGGACTTAGTCGCGTTTAATTAACTTATTTTTTCACCTATTTGAGGCTTCTCGACGTTTCGGATGTGTCACAACTTCCTTGGTCGCGGGACGAACTAGCTTAAGCTGGTATTAAGATTAACCCGTTTAGTAAAAATAATGTTTTAGAGTTGTGAAAGTTTAAATCAACCTATTACAAACTTATAAAAATCGGCCAAGTGCGTGTCGGGCCACGCGCAGTGTAGGGTTCCGTACTTGCCTGTCTGTTTTAGCTACAACGGCACGCGCGCGCCAACTAAATGGTGCCGAATTTGTACGAAAGGTGGCCTTTTTAAGTACATTTTAATTTGTCGACTATTACTCGGTAACCAGTTATGCCTACTTACCCGTGATAGTTTTCCTTTTAAATTCATTATATGTACTACTCCCACGATTTTTTTTACATTCCTAGTAGTAGCTATTTAGCCAGCAGGGGGGACGGACGGACACATGAGTCGAACAAAAGTTGGGGCTTTAATGGCCCAATATCTCGCAAACGACTCACTGAATTGAAAAATGTTTTTAAAAAACCCATAATATTTTTTAAAAGCAAGGTATCCAACGAAACCCTACACTATGACTATAGAGAATAACAGTTTACATCCCCACTTTACGTGTAAGAGAGGTACCCTAAATATATATTTTTTTAAGTTTTATTTTACTGTTTTGTCGGCGTGATGATACCCATGCCAAATTACAGTTTTCTATTTGTAAGGGTTACTGAGCAAAGCCGAAGACATGGCGAAACTATAAGGGTTCCTTGTTGACTACGGAACCCTTAAAAGGACGCCATTCGACCATAGGAAACTGTAACATCACCAGTCTGCATTTTTGGACGTCCCAAACGCTCAGATTAAGGAGAACCTTAATCTGAGCGTTTGGGACGTTCAAAAACGTTGCTGATGTGGCTATCAGTCAAAAATACCGTAAGTACGTACCTATTAGATAAAAACATCTTTTCAGTACCGTTGCTGCGGCCTGAACGGGCCAGAGGACTACGGTGTCATCAACGCCCCATTGAGCATCGCTTGCTGCCCGCGCGCATACCGCTCGCGCACCTCGTCTGCCCAGAAGCAGCTCTACCTTAATTGCCTTAGGTAAAATGACACTATCAAGTCTGTCCGCTATCACTCTCAGATCCCGTATCATGGTCGGCCTTATCACGCGATAAGTGACAAGATAGAGCGCCCGTCTCGTTCTATTGAACGGTGTCAGCCAGTGACGGACGCTCTATCGTGTGATAAGGCCGTCAATGCCATGCTACAGGGTCAGGATGCTGTTCGTACTGTCGACCGCTGCGGCGCGTCGCGGCGGCGCGCCTCCACACTGTGCCGTGGAAACTGTCAACATGGACGTCCGCGAATATGCCTGACGCGCTGTTGCCGCGCGGCAGACACAATAGTATCCTGAAGGCGTTACTATATTGGACCCGTAGGACGCTGATCAATTTCTGCAAATAGTTACCCCACAGGCTGTTATACATTCTATTTTTAAAACACTAAATTTCATGTGCTCTGAGGGGATGTTGGCATAATACGGCGCTAGCAACACCTCCTGCCAGCATCTCCTGGCATCAGCAATTCTCCACCTCGCAGAGAGGCGATACTCGTGTCGAGGTTTTTTGATTATCGTGGTAGTTTGTTGCACTTATTTGCGTGTTTATGCGCGCAGAGGGAGGGTGGAAATGAAAATGAAATGAAAAATTGTTTATTGGGTTTTTAACATGGAAAGGAAACATTGACTGCATGCAAAAAATACGCTAGTAGGCACGTCTCATTAAGTATCACTAATTCTTTTACGGTATAGCTAATGGATATATTGTTCTAGAAACTTTTCATGTGCTCCTACTACCTTTTGGAAGTCGTGAGTTGTATGTGAAGTAGTTTTTTTTTATGCCGCGGTGGTAGCAAGCAACATACGGCCTGTTGGTAAGAACAAGTCTTTACCTGCCTGGTGGTCATTTTACAACTCTAAACAAACAACGCTGGTAATATGGTCTTTCTTTATTGGCCAAGTGCCGCAGTGTTGCCTGTACTTGCCAGAATTGTAACTTGTAGCTTCGGGAAACGGGCCCTTGTTTTTAATTTTAATCTCAATAATCTTGTTAACAGCACGAAAAACTACTACACTCGAGGTTGCGAGGACGCCATTTTGTATGCGGTGCGTGACTCCGGCGATTGCATGCTCACCGTCGGGTCTATGTGCTTCTGGTTTGAGGTACATCAATCAATGGCCTTTAAATCTATTACAGACTATACAAGCATTGTCAAGAAGGGAGACAACTAATACTAAGTAATCATTATGAAGCAAAACATACCCAACCTAATCTGATGACTTCTATTTAATGATACTCAAGAAAACCCGAATAGTTCACTGTTTACAAGAAAAAATCATTTGGTGGTCTATACCACCAAATGATTTTTTCTGTTTCACTAGTGAAACATTAGGGCAAAAGTTAGTAAGTTAAGTGACACTAGTTACAGGACCCCTAGTTATATGTATATAGTGGGGCTAGAATCAACGTGCCGATGGAGTGTAAATCATTAAATAAGTCGAACCTCTCCCTTCCCACGTGGTCGTCCTGGAGGTTTCGTCCGGTTTTTCCCCAAGCTACTCTTCCACCGCGTATTCCGATCGATTTACCAGGCTCTGCTAGAGGCAGAGAAGCAACAGTCAGCTTCAAGAACGTCTCGCTCAAACTCAAGAGTGACTTGTGAGTGGAAACGAGAGCTGCGGCGTAGTGGTCTATGACTCAATCAGCAAGTCGATTCTGGCCCTCTTCAACCTCAATGGCCTTTAAGTCTATGACAGACTAACTATACCAGCAGCAGTGTCAAGAAGGGAGACAGCGTATTTCATAGCTGTGCTGCTGTACCCACTTTAGATGACTGCCTTTTTAAGAATCACGGCAGTGTGTATTCTGGCCGTACAATGGACCCGATTCTACAGTGGCTTCTAAACTTCCTAATTTTATTTAGGTGTCGCTAAAACACTTTGCTATTCTATGAGCAGTTGTCATAATCCAATGACAGCGCTAGTTTGAAACTGACGTTTCTTATTTTAGGCGGTCTATTAGCTGCCTAAATGCTATTCTAAATATGTCTTTTTTACTCTGCCGCCTAAATTATGTCTAAAAATTAGACAATTTAGTTTCAGACTAGTTAAGCCATGTGCACGTAGAATCGGGTCCATTGGTAGGTTAATTATACTATTTAAGAAAAAATGCATTAGGTCTTATGAAAGATTAGGTCAAATGAAGCATTCGGGGCTAAAGAAGTTAGGTCTAACAAGCGAGAACCTAGCAGTGATGAAGCGCACATATAAGCCAATTTCCACCGGTTTGCCTAAAATTAATTTTACCCCGACCCCGACCCGATTCTACGTGCACATAGCTTAACTAGCCTAAAACTAAATTGTCTCACTTTTAGACATAATTTAGGCGGCAGACTAAAAACGACATATTTAGAATATGTCGTTTTTGTTGTATAGACCGCCTAAAATAAGAAACGTCAGATTCAAATTCCTTAGCGCTGTCATTTGATTATGACAGCTGCTCATAGAATAGCAGTGTTTTAGCGACACCTAAATAAAATTAGGAAGTTTAGAGGCCACTAGAATCGGGTCCGTTATTTACTTATTCTAAACTCTTTCATAACTTTCTTTGTTCCGGGCTGACCAACGAATTATTTTACGCGCCGCTATCGGATCCTAGTAAAGAAAAAAAGCAAAGAAAAGAAAAAATTGTTTATTGACCAATCAGTTTAACTTAACATTATACACGTATCTAGTGGGCTCCAAACTAGGCTCAGCCTGTATCTTGGAGTCCGTGAGTGCAGTTGACAATATTATATATATAAATTTTTTGACAATATACGTAAGTAGGACTAGTACAATATACTTAAGAGTCCGCAGTAAGCTCGCAGTAGGATGATAGCAACAATATACTGCCAGTGACGTGAACATATTGTGTATTTTATTCAATATGTTTTCAGGTGACCGGTGTGGTTCTGTCATTGGTGGTCGCCAACAATCTGAAGAACAGAGTGCAAGCTTACAAGAAAACTGTGAAATACTAGGTACACTGGTAGGAAAAATGCTAAAGTTGATAACTTAATAAAAAATAAGTGATGACAATTTTGTATCATTTTATCCGATTGTGATTTCCTTTATCTGTTCTTTTTCTCTTGCGATAAAACCGAATCCAGCCACCGCGAAGGGAACTATTGGTGACTGAATCCGCTAATCCCTTTCATACATGATTCTTAATGGAGTACGTACGTAGTTGGTATGTACACAAATATGACTGATGGTAGTGATGCGCGATGTGGGGATTGAACGAATGGGAATATTCTTATTGACAAGATTATTCTTATTGATTTTTATTTTCGTCGTCAGAAACTTTATCGCTGAGCTGAATATTACTTAAGTAGGTATTACTTATTTAGCAGTGGACGTCTTTCGGCTGATATAATGGTGATGATTACTAAGTTGACTGTTACTTTCCTGAATAAACGTCTTAAAGTTTTTATTATACTGTGTATGACGTTGGCAAAGCGTCATAACAGCCTAGTATGATTATGTTCATGCCATAGAATCCTCCTTGTCCTAGTAAGTGAGTATACACCAGACAATCCAGCAAGAGAAAAATGCAGCAGGTCGATCACGTAGAGCATTGTACGCGCCAGTTTTTGTATGGGAAAATGACAGTTGAGTTGTCCTAATGTGCGTTCGAAAAGTTACATGATCGCCCTTCAGGGCCTCAGACCAAGATAAAAGAAAGACAGAGCATTACGAACGACCTAATGAAGCCGGTATTCAACCAAGTCAAACCAAAATTCACAAAACTTCAGCACGTGTTGCAATGCTGTCAAGATCACCTATTCCGAGTTTTGTACAATTTTATTTGTTTATGTGTGTGTGAGCGTGTGCAAAATTTATTTGGCTTGGTTGAAAACCGGCTTCACTAGGTGGTTCGTCATGCTCCGTCAATCTTTTTTTTCTTGGTCTGAGTTCAGGTCACTCTTAAGATTGTTAACACAGTGCATATTCGATTCGACGTGGATATTGCCAGTGGCGCATGCAAAAAGTATCTATTCTAATAAAATCAATAAAGTTGACCCGATGCCAAATGAAAATCTAGAATGTCGCATCCCTTCAAGCGATGTTACAATGGCAATTGAAGCGAAATACAACAGCTGTCCTCGATTAAACCAACTAAATACTTACTAATTGGCGAAAAGTAATCAATATCAATGAATTAATTGCAATAGCAGCAACGCACTACACAGGAATGGCATGTTCTCAAACAGTTATAACCCTTATACCGACGTGATACGATCCAAGTCTAAGTTGGTGCTGAAGAATCCGTAGTGGTGGCGTGGTGGTTTATTGTGGCCACCGTAAACCCGCCATAGAAGCAATTGAAATTAATTCTTAAGATAAAGGAATAGAAGTCATTGTACACGCAAAAGAAGTTGGTCGACAGAACAAAGACTGGTGCGCCTCCGTTAAAGACGGACCCTGTTGTGTGGGGAAGTGGACACCTGGATTCCCACGCTCTATATATTGCTGCTTAGTGATGAGAGGAGCGGGTAGCGGAGCGTTGCTAACCATTTTTACCGTTGCCCAGACTACCCACAAAACCCCAAACGATTGTCCAACCATGTCGCTTCCAGCGAGGCCAAACAATTCGCTTGACACATTTTCCTCAGTTGGCATACAAAGCGAAAATGATAAAAAACCGGCCACGCGCAGTGTAGGGTTCCGTAGTTGCCTGTCCGTCTTAGTTACATCGACGTGCGGTGCGGTTGCGTCGGCCGAATTTGTACGAAAATTGGCCTTTCCAAGTAGGTACACATTAAGTAGGTCGACTATTTTTTGGTAACTACCTACTTGTTCGTGATAGTTTTTCTTTTAAATTAATTATATGTACTACTAACGAACGAAATTTTTCACATCCCCAGGACGAACATAATAATTCCTTGACTTGAATTATGCACGCGGAGCGATGGGCCAAATTATAATTTGGCCCATCCATCCGCGTGCTTAATTCATAGCCACCGATTGGCTTCCACGAGATAGCTTCCGTGGTAGAAGCAGACCGAAAAGGAGATGGCGGGACGACCTTGATACGTTTTGTACAGATTGGCGGTCACTAGCACAGGACCGAGACGAGTGGCGGAAAAAAGGGAAGGCTTTTGCCCAGCAGTGGGACACAATATAGGCTTATAAAAAACCAGACAAGTGCGAGTCGGACTCGTGCACGAAGGGTTCCGTACCATTATCTATAAAAACAGTAAAATAAAAGTTTGTTGTATGGGAGGTCCCCTTACATATTTATTTAATTTTGTTTTTAGTATTTGTTGTTATAGTGGCAACAGAAATACATAATTTGTGAAAATTTCAACTGTCTAGCCTATCGCGGTTCTTGAGATACAGCCTGGCGACACACAAAACGGCAAAAAAAAACACGTTTGTTGTATGGGTGCCCCCCTTAAATATTCATTTTATTTTGTTTTTAGTATTTGTTGTTATAGCGGCAACAGAAATACATCATCTGTGAAAATGTTAACTGTATAACTATTGCGGTTCTTGAGATACAGCCTGGTGACAGACAGACGGACGGATAGCGAAGTCTTAGTAATAGGGTCCCGTTTTTACCCTTTGGGTACGGAACCCTAAAAAAAGAATTATTCATACGAGCTTTAGTTAACGAACTGATATACAACCAACGAACTAGCGACTAAGCCAACGATTTTGCAACAAAGTTCAGCATTAAGTCGAGTTTAGTAAAAACCCAGAAGTGAAAATTGTGAATCTTGAAATCAATATTGTCTGTAACATTTAAAATTCAATTGGATAAAATTTAGCAAAAGGACAATGGGAAATGAAAAACCTAGAAAAACAAAATCAATTTATAAAGAAAAGAAATCAAAAAAAGATTTTTCAAAAAATCCATTTGCTTTTTAGGGTTCCGTAGTCAACAAGGAACCCTTATAGTTTTGCCATGTCCGTCTTTTCGTCTGTATGTCCGTCCGTCTGCGGCTTATTTAAAATATTATAGCCTATGTCACTCATACGATCCATTTGGACGAAGCCGTTTGGACTGTAGACCGCGAAATAGAATTAATTGTCTTACATACATATTATGCTCGAAAAACATAACCTTCCTTCTGATCAGTGGCATTCAGGTATAAAACATAATTTACTTGAAGACAAAGTTTTAACCGGGCCGACTTCAATTTAGTACTCCGCCGAACCACGAGAACATTTCCATATTTCTTTTCCAATTTACCACATGAAATGATTACCTAAAGCAAATGCGTTGATTATTAGAGAAAAAAACCCAATCGTGCGTGGGCCCAATCATATTTGAGGACTTCCGTCGATTCCACAAGGACCACCTTTGGCACTTCATTTCATTAGTTGCTATTTCAACGGAATCTTATCAGAATCTGGGGCGTACTTTTGTACTTTTAAGTACATAATTGAAGAATTCCATAAGTCATCTGTGGTCTTTTTCATCAATTCCACTCCACCAAATCTATGATTTCCGGGTGTAAATACTGTAAATACAAGTTATAATAGAAAATATCAAAATCACTAACCGCGTGCCTAATATAATTGAGGAGTTTCCTTAATTCATCACAGATCCCATCATCCAACTGGATTTTTGAAAAAAATGGGACCAACCTGGAACCTTATACTTACAAAGAAAAGAAAACTCATCAATTGAAAACCTGCATTTTTTTGAAGTCAGTTAAAAACACGACACGACACAATCTACCATAAGCTCTTAAATACCCGCTCCGCTCGTCACTAGGCGCTCCTATAATCACCAAAAGGTGTTCAAATGCAGATGATCGATACTAACCCCATAAGGCTCACTTCCTTTGGTTTTGTCCTAAGCTTCGGACATCGGTCACAGGGCCGCCGCCAACATGAAGCCGCGCAGCATACGCTGCATGAAATTTTTCCTCACATTATTCAATATAATATGCATCGTAAGTAATATTTTGTGTTGAGTCGATATTTGATTTGGTTCGTATCGATTGTTGTGTGTGGTGATTTGTTGCGTTACGTGACATGGGTTTCGCTGCGACGCCGTGCCTAAAATGGACTAATATAATTAGAACGCAATTTCCTTCCTTTCCTTTGTGAATATCTCTCTGAAATATACAAGCCTAGGAGTGTTATGACTACTCGTCTATGAATAGTATGATATTTAAAATCGCTTTACAAACGAAAGAAAATAATAATAATATATATTTTAAATTGTACTTACTCGGGTCTATTTTATTGCTATCTTATACCTTCTTATATTTGAAATTCATTAGTAAACTTCCTATCCTCAGCTATTTGGCCTAATAATAATGGTGATCGGCGTAATGAACATGCGTGATCGCAAGACCAGTCCTGACGGGCAGCCCTCGCTGTCTCGAGGAGTCCTGTCTTTCCTGCTAACCCTCGGCCTGTGTCTGGTGGTAACTGCCGTGCTAGGCTGTATCGGTGCTCTACGAGAGCACGTAAAGATTCTATACGTGGTGAGTAATTTTCTGTGCATCGTAACAACCTAAAAAGTTCGCGAAGAAATGTTTATGACCAATAACGCTGACCTTGGGAAAAATTATGTAAAATTTGCGATCAAGAATGTCACCTTGAGGAACATGTTAGTCTTTGCTCAGAATTGTAGTTGCTATTGACCTTGAGTTATCTAATCGATTGATGTCGATATTGAAAGTAGGCAATAAAATTGGATCCATTGTCTGTGTTTAACTGTTAGATTGAAGTGATTTTATTTTCAGCACGCCTGCTTCTTCATATTCCTTGTGTCGGTGGAGGTAGTGGTGGGCGTGGGAGGGGCAGTGCTCAGCGCCTGGGTGGGAGGGAGCAGCGAGATGCGCATGCAGTTCTACCGGAACGCTACTGTCGAAGATGAGATCGCCAGCCATCGGAATTATTGGGATAACTTGCAGTCGGAGGTAAGACAAACTATAAGGGAAACGTCCGAATGCTCGACGCCGTGCTAGTATGTGGCATGGGCACTCTATGTCAAAGCAATATGTGTTAAATTCGAACTAAGAGGATTTTTCTTCATTCGAATTTAAGCCATCTTACTTTGACATAGAGTGCCCATGCCGTATACTAGTACAGCGTCGAGCACTCGGACGTTTACCTTACCTGCCCAAACTTATGAAACAACATCATCACAGACTAGTATTTTTTCCCGAACTGTTCGTCCAATTTTACTATCCCGATGAAAAACATTCGACATAGATACTATATAAAGAAGATATGAACAGGTTAAACTACTTAGCTTAGTATTTCTGGATAAAAATAGAGTAGGAAAAGAGCTTTCAGAATAATTAAAGTCGAACAACGCTTTCACAGTAATGTGTTTTCCGTGTAGCAACATAAAGCAAAAAGTAAATTTGAGTTTCAAAACAATAATTTTAAATATCGATTAGAACCAATGCTGCGGCGTCGACGGCCCTCAAGACTACGCTATCCTCCACCGCGACATCCCGCCCTCCTGCTGCGCCCGGGCTCACCCCCTCCGTGAAGGGGGCGCGCGTAGAAGCCTCCACGGCACCTGCTTGAAGGACCGGACTTACTACGAGCGAGGATGCGAGGAGGCCATGCGACAGAAGAAAGCTTTGAAGGGGAGCATTTTCATCACGACTGGGGTCATTTTTGCGTTGTTCGAGGTAAGTGTGGTGGTTTTTCATTGCGACGCGACTCCTCTTTGGTTGGTCTCTACGAAACTTAAACTGGTGTTTGTGATGTACCCACCGCGGCATGCTATTTTTTTTATTGACTTTACTTTTATTTTTGTGGAATTTCTCAGAACGTTTCTGATATAGAAATCCACGTAATTTCTCCGTAGACAAGATGGAGTTTCGCCATGTCCGTCTGTCCGTCTGCGTTTTAGCTCAGTAACGCTCACTATTAGAAAGCTGTAATTCGGCATGGGCAGGTATATGAATCAATCAGGTCGACCAAACGGTAGAATTTTGGGTACTCCCCCTACAAATAAAGTGAGGATGCCATTTTTTTTCTCTTAAAACCCGTGGTGTGGTGTAAGCCCTAACTTTTGCTTGAGTCAAGTGGCTACTACTGGGAATGTGAAAAAAATCGTGCCTACTGCCAATTACCAATTTAACTTGTACTTGGAAAGGCCAACTTTCGTACAAATTCGGCCGACGCAACCGCACCATTTATGTAGTAGATGCGCGCGTGTCGATGTTACAAAGACAGACAGGCAAATACGAAACCCTACACTGCGCGTGGCCCGTCACGCACTTGGTGGTTTTTTTTACTACGGACATCGTCGACTATTCCTCGTTTCTTACAAAATTTAAGCTCGTCTTAGAGTTCTTGATACAAATGAATAGCAATGCCTACCTTTATAATCGGAATTATTGCATAAATAACTTACGGATTAATAGAGATTTTTAGACGGCAATGCCTTTTATTAATAAAACCGGTTTAGTTTAAATATACCTAACAATAATATTTACTATCATGTGTTTATCAGTGAGTGTAATTTTAAAGCATATTTCTCTGGTTTTGTTAGATACTCTGCATCATCCTGGCTCTGTGGATGGCCAGAACAATACGAGTGGAGCGCCGGAAACTTCAGCAAAATCTTCAAGCACATTTCGAAAACTAGCAAATAGCATCACTCTAATTAAATTAATATTTTTACACCATTTATGTAATTTTTTGCAAGATTTTACGAGGAACAAAAAAATCACTTACACTTTTGCAATTGAAAAATATTGTTCATGTTTTGAATGTTTAATATACCTAATATTGTTGTATTTAAAAGTCGATGTGTTCATTTTCTTATGTATTATGTGAAGTTAGTGGTATAAAGTTGTAATTAAGTATTTAAATTAATATAAAAGATTGCACATACTTCTTCATTACTAAGTTACTGTTCAAATTAAGAATGCCGTTTAGCCCGATGCTATACTGATTTGTAAAGTTTTGAGTGCACAATGAAATTGAACTTCGGGTGCTGTCACGGTAGATGTTACTTTTTGCACTTGAAACGTACAATTGAGTTCGTTCGTAGCTGTATCCTGTGATAATAACTAGGTTTAAGCAAATCAGCTGAGGCTATAGAGCCGATTGGGACCAAAATTATTTAATTTAGAGGAGTTACTTCATGTTTCACGAAAACTTTACCTGTACTATAATAATTTATAAAGACTATTGTAATCTCTTATATTTCACGTATTTTGTTTGCTTTTCACTTTCCACTTCTTTCACTAATATTTGACGCATTTTAGTTTATTTATCCAAAATCGTAACTGGGTAAGGACCAAATTCTTGGGCAGCTTAACTCACTCAATTAAATTTTCTATTAAAGTTTTCCGTTGTGACACGAAAATTAACCATACAATTCTATGGTTAATTTTTGTGTAACAACGGAACTTTTTTTACTTCTTCAGTTTGTATGGCTAATTACCGACTAACCAGGCTAACTACTGGTCAAGAATTTGGTCCTTACCCAACTACGTCTCTATACAAATATTATATAAGGTTGTTAAATAGTTATTTACATACTATTATTTGAGAAGGGATTTTGTTTAGTTTGTTGGTTAGTTTACTTCCTTCTATGCGGGATATATCTATAGA
The DNA here is from genome assembly GCA_947049275.1 of Epinotia bilunana. Taxonomy (NCBI): domain Eukaryota; kingdom Metazoa; phylum Arthropoda; class Insecta; order Lepidoptera; family Tortricidae; genus Epinotia; species Epinotia bilunana. Next base: position 22,014,935 of record OX346260.1, on the reverse strand, counting down.
CTTACTAATAATTTGTAGGAAATTCTCAAGTTGTATGATGACCCGTGAATGTAGTGAATAGGTGCCTAGCATAGTTTTCTTTAAACGTTATTTTTGCTAGTAATTCTATAGTGCGTAGGACTCTCTTCTAAATGTCAATAGTATCTTTAGAACAATACTGAAATCATAACATTGCACTAGGTACTTATATTATTTAGTCTCCCCAGTGTTACTTGTAAGGGGAAAGTCAATTACGCCAATGTGACCTTATTGTGTAGCAATCCACCATTACAAAGAGATAAATTAAACTGGATCATCCTATTACAAGAAATAGAACAGTTACTAGATTCCCGACGATATTATTGATCGAACCAACCGCACTTTTCATTATAAATAGGTATAAAGCTTTACCTTGTAGCAAACGGTCGATTTTGAATTTACGCAGGTAGTAATAGTGTTACATAATGTTGCAAAGTTTCTTGCTTGATGTTGCAAAGTATGTTACGCGATCTGTATACTTGTTGCGCTCTGCTCTCTATTGATTGTACTTTGGTATGAGTGTTTTTCGCCAGATGCGGATGGCGCAGGACCGGTCACTTTGGCATTCTTTGGCGGAGTCCTATGTCCAGTAGTGGACGTCTTTCGGCTGATATGATAATAATCTTGATAATGTGTATTTTGCGTTTTAGTTTTAGAAATTTCTGGAATATCATTATTACTTGACTATTTATCAATATTGGATACTTTACTTCTGTTAGTAGTTACAAGCACTTACATGATGAACTATGCTTTATTATTGGCACACCTGACGAATTTATTTTATTCCAACATCAACCAGTAGTCGTAATCTTATGAGGTTTTTTCAAATTCCAAATGGGAGAAGTAACTAAAGGAAGTAGAGCAGGGAGTGTATTTTTGGAAATAATCCATGATCCCGAAGTGACCTGTGAACATCCCAGATATAATTTCTGAGTCGCTTCCTACTGGATTTTTTATTACCTTATATATATTATTTATTTATTTTCTAAAGTATATACAAGATGACAACTAACATTGAACTAAATTAAATTAAAACTAAGTTAAATCTAAAAAATGCCCTCGAGGCATTATACCGAGGATGCTGGCGGCATTTCCTCGCTGAATTGCAATGCTGATGCGTCGCGCGAGAAAGCCGCCAGCAATTCGGTCACCAGTTACGTCAACCAGACGTTTCGCGATTTCCGCAAATAACTTTTGCGCACTGGGGACCCCTCGATCTCGATGCCAAATGGTACAAAGTTGTACTCTCAGCCGAGACCTCTATGTTTGATACGTTTTAGAGTTTAGATATTGATAGCCAGAGAGATTGAAATAGAGGGTGATACGTAGAGTCCCTTAATTGAGGTTTGTGTTTTGGTTATAATTGGGTGAGCTTAGATATTCTTGTCGTAGTTATTACTACTTGGAAGAGAAGAGAGGATGAGCGTCTACCCGGTGGATAGACACAGTAAAGCCATCAGCAGAAACCAGCGTAGAATAGAAGTGCTTGGAGTAAGACAACGACCCTCAGCAATGAGGATACCATTGAGATGAAGTTATTATCAGTGTCAAACTGTATTAGCCTTTTTTGCACGTATTTTTTTCAATGTTATTTATGAACATATGGGGTATGCGTTTCATAAGAAGTAGGGTCAGGTAAACTTTTAGAATATTTTTTTCGTTTCGTTGTCCTTAGACTATGGTGTCTGATTACCACCAGGCAGACCGTATGCTCATTTGCCACCATCGTAGTATATTAAAAAAAAACAACGGATTGCACTCCGGTAGTGCCGGCAGAAGTGAAAACTTGAATATTAACGTGCGGTTTGGTATTTTGGAATCATCATTTATGAGGTAAAATACAATATTTCTTTATTGCGCTATCGTACACAAACATGACAATTTATATTACATTAAAAATTCAATGCTGGCTTCAATGACATTGTAACAGTTTTTCGATCATGTCACGTGTCCGTCTTACGAATTTTCAATCTGACGAATCTGTCGGTCACGTGACCTGTCGCGAGTTTAACATTTTTTTCCCCATGACAAAAAGTGCAGAGCGCCGCTAAAGAAGTTTTCACTTCAAAAATCAGAAACGAACCTACTGCCACCGCTATTCTAAAATTTTGCTACCCTTCTTGCCTCGTAAGTTAGGTAAGTTAAGTGAGCTAAAAGTATTAATGTTGTCTGATGATGAATTGCAACTTATCTTAGATATTAACGAGAACAATGAGTACTTAGTAAACTAACACATTACAATACCTACTATAAGTATTAAAGTGTAAGTAAAGTAACATATTGCCCATCAAGAAGCTGTATATGAAGAACTACTAATACCATTTATGTAGATACTCTGTAACCTCGCAGATATAGATTTTAAATTATTAATAAAGGTATTTATGTATAATAAATTAAACTTTTAGGGTATTAGTTTATATTTGGTGCCCGGGTGGATCCCAAATAATTTTAAGTTTGAACAGTGTGTTCCTGCCATGCTAGCACGAAACATCACGTAGGTATAACATAACGATAAAACCTATCGTGCTAGCTGGGCTGAGGGCCTTAGGAGTAAAACATGTCATATAAAGTAAGATGAGTTGGCCCACTTTTTTTGAAGACTAGAAATGTAAGGAGATTTTATTATTGATTTACAATATAAGCTACTTAATTTAAGTCAAACATAACATACTAAATAAGCTAAGAAAAGAAAAAAACAAATAAAACTCAAACTAAAGGTTAAAAAAATGCCCCTGATCGCTGTCTAAACAAAATTACATATTTTGGAAGTTCATAAATTTCATAATTACTTATAGTATTATGGAAGTGATTCGTGGTGCACTTGATATTAAGCGTAGATAAGTAAGCTAAGTTAGTAATATTTTTTATGATTTAGTACACAAAGTTTAATGATTATGTAATTAATAAGAAAGAGGAAATTGTCGTTCGTTATCAAATATAATGTACTTAATATTAAGTTAATTTTAAGTATAACATATATGTAGATTGATTGATTCTGCATAATAATTAGAATTATAAATACCTAAATGTATATTTTTAATATTTACAACACGATAACCTTCATACGGATTTACAGTATATGGATTTTTAAAATTACTTACCTATTGAAGAAATAATTAAATGCCAAAATGAATTTTGCTTATCGTATGCTGAGAGTGTAAAGGTCCTTATGGTAAGTTTAAGTATAATATTGTTAGATTGAAATATGGTTGGACGCTTATTGTTAGAATGCTTATGTGTTTAATGCAGCCACCTTCTTTAGGTCACTTTATGGCTTTATTTATGGTTCAATAAATAAATATCACTCAAATCGCGAGTTTTAATGAACAATATTTAATGTACAAAGTTATGGAAGGAATATTAATTACCTGACGATTGTAAAAAAAAAACCGGCCAAGTTCGAGTCGGACTCGCGCACGAAGGGTTCCGTATCATTATCTATAAAAACAGTAAAAAAAAGTTTGTTGTAAGGGGGCATCCCTTAAAGTTTTTAGTATTTTTTGTTATAGCGGCAACAGAAATACATAATTTGTGAAAATTTCAACTGTCTAGCTATCGCGGTTCTTGAGATACAGCCTGAAAAAAATACGAAAATATTTAGCAATGCAATGAGTGACACTGACAAGTATGGGATGAAGATACCTATGCAATTTAACTTTGAACTTTGTACTTTAGGTACTACTAGTGAAAGAGGGAAAAAGGGACTTCAAAGATTGTACACACGCGTATATGTAGTATGCGATCACGCGAGCTGCTATCTGCTGCAAAGCTATTCTTCCCTCTTAAGAGTAGAAAGATGCGGTGCTATTATACATTAAAAATGGGTATTACATTCATGTTTGTGTATAGAAATAAAATAATTTTGTTGGAACACGTTTATTTTATAACAAAAATCTATTTGAACATTTGATATGAGTTTTTTCCAATTATATAAATAAATATAAGTCAATTATCATAATCAAATCTTGTTAAATATACTGACTAGGATATAAATATCTTAAAAAAGTAACTGGAGATAGTTATTTAGGTATTTCTATTAAGACTTTAGAACTTTTTCGGATACTGATTACAAATACAAATCTTACAAAAGACAACATAGCCGTCCAGGTTCATAACTAGAAATAAATATAGAATTATTTATAAACAAAATAATGTTACATCAGAGCAGTACACGTCTTTGGAAACTTTAGGTAAGCCAAAGATGAAGTCTAAAGTGTTCTTACTTCCTTGTAGCGCCTTTGGTGACTTCACAGGTAACACAATTAATATAGGTACCTACATATAATCATATCATACTTATCGACATGGAGAACTCTAGCAAAATTTCATAATAAAAAATGTGCACATATATTATCACAAACTGAGGCGAAACACATTTCATTCTACTAACAACAAGTAGACTGGTTTAGAATTAAGTGCATTAATATTAGTATTACCTTATTATCTAATCAGCGTATTTACAGCGATGTCCATGGTTTTGCTAAGTAATTTGAAAACCTAAAGAAAACCCAAAGAAATGTAGTTAAAAGTACTATCTTTTTAACCCTGCAACTCCCCGTTATCTTAAAGAGCGTTTTAGTTATTTGAATTCTGTTCGATCTTCTAACAATTTGCTATTAACTGTGCCTTTGTCATCTTCCAAATTTTACAGTAGTTCGTTCACCTTTAAGGCTATTCGACTGTGGAACTCTCTCCCTCTTCATATAAGACAAGCTAAATCTATCGGCAACTTCAAATCTCTTCTTAAAGAACATTATTTGTCTTTCCCCTAACCCTGACTGTCCTACTATTATTATTATTGGCTGACTGTTTGTTTTATATATTTTTATTTGTGTTATTTGTATATATGTATGATTGTGTATGTATGTTTATATATAGAGCTATTTATGTACGTGCGTTAATATAATTATTTTGATTTTTGGCTTATTGTAATCTCTGCACCACCTACTACATAATCTAGTTTTATCTCTTTCTCCGATACCCAAAGGTTGTCTGGAAGAGATCGCTCTTCAGCGATAAGACCGCCTGTTGTCTACCTCTACCTACATGTTATTGTATTGTTTTTCTTTTTAACTGCTTTGTTTGTGTGAGGTGTGCAATAAAGAGTATTTGTATTGTATTGTATTGTATCTACTTAGATGTTTGTAGTAACGATAACAGACCCAATTAAGGCCATCAAATATTTCAATTTTAAAATTTGTCCGATGGTGTCCAACGATTGATACTTCTTATCCCAAAAAAAAACCTAATAAAGAAATCATACGTAAGGAGAATATCAATAGTTAGGTAATTTAATTAATAATCACAAAATTACGTTTTGAGGTAACCGTAAGCTATCTATTTCTAAGCAACCTCTAATTTCTAACATAGAAATATTTATATCTACGTCCGCCTTTCTGCGGATAGCAATTGTTATACATTATGTCGAGGTAACAAATATTACTTAATAACTATTATAAATTAATCTGTCACAAGCTAACAGTTTCAGTAAAACATTATATTTTCAACTCTTATATCTCATTTAAAACTTTTTTACTTTTAAATTTATGGAAAAATATAAATGCGCCACTGAATGAGTAAAATTAGCGAGATATAGGTGAACAATTTAAGTTAAGCCCCCTCATGCAGGTGGTTGTGCACTGTTCAAATAGGCATTTATTATGTTACAAATTTAAATAATGTCATCATTGTCATCATCATCACCATTATCATCATCATCAACAACATCCGACGGACGATTACGAAAAAAGTGGCTAAATGGAGCGTCGTTCGTGAGCTCTCAGGTAACTGACATACTCGAAATAGCCTATGTTCAAATCAATGTAATGTATATTCGAACGGGTCACAACTAAATACAAAACTGCCTTTAGGTACTTAAGTGACTTATCTATACGCTATATGAATGCTTCAACTAAATTCACAATACTTAATGGTACTTAATTTGAATTCACTGGTGGTCAAGATTCTAATAAAAAACTATAACCATGATGCATACCGTCTTATATTATGTAAACTATAACTAAACCACTTAGGTGCTGAAATACTATTACTTACAGCTTTGACTGTAGTTGAGACAATAATTTAATCCGAAGAGAGACTGCAAGAGAGCAAAAGTTCAAAATTATTTGAAATGAATAAGACTTTACTGTTTAAACCGTAAATTTTCAGGGGTGTCAATGTATTGTCCATCTCAAATAATTTTAATGTTATCAGTAATTTTACTAATATCCGTTAGAGATTATGTCCAAAGTCCAAACTCTGTAAAATGTTTGAGGTATTTTTCCAGTATGATAAAGTAAATGCTTAAGCAGTGTCTCGGCTCTTCCCTTGTGTTTTAATGGTGTGCGCCAACCAGAGAGCGAGGACAATACCGGCAACCTGGAATATATAAAAGAAGGAATTTAGTATGCGCTTAAAACTTAACTAAGGAAACAGTTTGTAACTAAAGGTGCAGATAAAATGGAGCATTCACTTGTAATGAGCATTCTAGTGAATGCTCATTACAGGTAAAAGCTCACAAAATAAACAGGAGCGTTTTAGCGAACATTCTAGCATTTTAGCGAAATCACAGTTAATATGCTTCGGGTTTTTGCGGAGCCAAGTAATTTCATTATTGTTCCGCCACGCCGTCTCTCTCCGTCCACACCTCCCGCACAGCATTTACAAGAGCGTTCAATAGAATGATCGTGAAAATGCTGGTAGATTTTGGCCTCTATGCTGTATGCTCAAATCTATCAACACCTTAAGAAAGTGTCACATATTTATAGGATGAAGTTGAACATTTCTAACCTAGTTTAATAAACATAATTACATTGCATCTGCAAATTTAATATAATTTGTAAGATCGATTGCTGAAAAATGCGATTTTTAAATCTAGTATCGGTGAGTCACTGAATTAAAATTATACATGTTAAGAATTGCACAGGAAAGGCGTTGCCGCTTATTTTATTACATTACAGAACATATACCAACTAACTATCTACAATGGCTCTTGTATCTTAATATAGAACATGCATAACGATCAATTTGGCTTTTGACAGGAACAAGGATGTATTGGCACAATGACCGTCACCTACTGCTACTAACATAAAACTCTTTCCATCTTTAATGATATCAACAAGGAATAAAAATTATTCAGCTTCAAAAGTAGAAAATAATCTCGCAGACGATAATCTTCATGGGGGCCCTCTAAAAGGTTTCGCTGATGCCTTCAGTCTGACCGAATAATAATAAAAAAATAGTCACCTCCAAAAAACAGAACAGAATCCCGCAGACAATGACGGTCATGCCAGCGCTGTGGACAGCACTCAGGACTTTGTCTTCACACCCCTCCTTGAAGTAAGCCTCGTTGTTGAGGCAGTCAGAGCGCTTGATCTCTACAGCTTTGTCGGAGGTGTCGGGCGGGCAGCAGCTGTAGGTCGGGTTGATGGAGATCTGCTGGCCACGGTCGTTGTTGCGGTAGTTCTCTGGACCGGTGATGCCGCAACATTGGAGCTGGAAAGTGAAAGATGAAAATAAGAACCTTGTTGAGGTTTTGATGAAGATGATCGCGTAAAAGATCAACACTTTAAACACAGTAAGTACGCTAGGCTGTTGGCATGGTAATAGTCGAAGCCTGTGACACGCCCGTGATGCCCCATCATTGACGCTGAAGAACGTTATTTAATAAAAGAAGTAATGACACGAGATGATAAAGAAATCAAATGCTGAAAAATGTGTTCGTAAAATAAAGGTAATGAAGATGCTTAGATCCTACTAAATAACGTGAACTTTTCGAAAAATTACAATTCTGTTCTCAGTCTAAAGGATCGTTAAGTCGTTGATAACACAAACATAAAAAAATATAGTTCTCAGGAAGGCAAAGCTTCCGATGAAGTGGTGTTTTATGAAAGGGACAGCTGAACAGAAGTGTTAAAACTCAAAAACTCACGTTAGACTGAATGCGATCCCAAAACATCCTGTAATTGTTGTCTTCTTCGCGAAGGGACTTGTTGTTGATGAAAGACTTCCGCAGGTTAGCCTTCATGGTTTCTTCGATCTGAGGACGAAGCGCTGCCGCCGCGATGCCAACCGATAGCTCCAGCAGGATTATGATGATCAGCAAACCGGCAAACTATAAGACGAAAGATGATAGTTATTCGTGTGAGCAATATTGTGAGCATTTACAGGAATAAACAGTTTTGAATACCTCTTAATCATTATAATTATCATCATTATCATAGCTTTTGTTTCTTTTTTGATATTCCACAGGAAAAAGTCACGAGAGGCGGTGTCTCTCGCCTACACACGCTGTTCAAATCATCTGTCAAGATATCCTATGGGGATTTAAATGTTATCTAGTTTTTACCTTTTTTTATTGTTTATTGGCTTTGTGGCGTTTTTCTACTGAATGCCTAATGTCGTTTCCATACCGACTCGTACATTGCCGAAGCAGTGATTAATATACTTATTTGTTCTTTTTTGGGTTACTTCTATTCAACATCTCTCTCATGTTGTTTGCTTCCTCTTTGCTTCGCTTGTTATCTCTTCTCTTACGAATATATTACGACATGATACATGATTTACAAAACGAATTATTTATTCCTTTCAATCTAAAATCACAGGAGTAGAGCGACCTACTTAAAATGTATCACGTAACGTAATTAAAACGAGTTCACAAACCTTTTGGTTACCTCGAAAATTAAAGCCCTACTTGAAGTAGTACACAAAATAACCGGGCCGACACGGCCTGATTTTCGGGTCAAACGTAAACTATCGATAGTCACGCACTACTTACTAACGCATTACTGTACACACGTGTGTAATAAAATGTCGGATCAATAATACCTAATATCTTTAGACAACGGACGTAAAGAATGACACATTGTACAACGAGTCCGGTCCGAGCGCTGGCTGCCAGTGAATACGGTGAATATCGCGATGGAATCTTTTTAAACATGCAATGAAATATTTTGACGTTGTTTTATTTTCTTTATAATAAGCTTCGAAGTATCACGTTTCAGGCGCGGCCAGACGAGAGATCAGTAAAATGAAATTTCATGCCTGGGCCTGCAAAGCGATCTTCTTTTGTTTCAATTTCAATTCCTGAAACGACGTCATGGTGTTCAGGTATTAAAATATGTTTGAAGTTATTTTTTAATATCATTGCATGCTCGGCGTATACTGTGTTATCCTTAAATTAGTTACTCAATATCAAAACACTACGCAGCGTTTTGACCCTCACCTTCTATGAAAAGAAAGAAAACTATTAGCTTACTACGTCTTGCCGACTGCCGTAGGTAAATAAATAATAGCCTGATTACTCACTAAGGCTTAGTTGATCGATTGCGTGCCCTGTTGCTTCTAAAATGTGGTAGGAGTTTAGTTTAAACTTATTCAACCGATTCGTCTACGCTATAGCAGAGCGTAGCAGACCGAAAATCGAACTAGGTCTTTGGATTCCCGGTCCATTTATACAATACTATTGTGATCTTTTTTGCCGCTTATATTTGCATTTCTCATTCTGATCGATAAAGAAACGGACGAAAATCTTTTCTTCCCTATTTGCTATCCTAAATAAAACCATATCAAAATTCTTTCATGTTCAAAATATGAATATGTGCCAAAATGAGTTGCCAGTAACTGTAGTATTTAGAAGCGACACAAATAATATTTAAGGTTTTATTTGGTTTTGTGTAAACTTTCCCTCAGAGCAGAAATATCCCGCGAATCATTCTACAACAAAATTGTATAGCTAGTTAAGTACTAAAATCTTGACTTTTATGTACCTTCATATGGTCACGCTATTTATAAAATAAACACGCCATTGCATGGAATATTATGTGCCAAATAATTTAAAACCTAAGAAAATTGACGTTCGGCGACTACATAGGTACAATATACTGTAAAGAAAAGGTTTATTTAATTTAGCTATAGCTATAGGTACAGTAAAATAAACGTGATGTATGTAAATTGATTGACAAACGAATAAATATCTTAACAAATGATAGAATAAATATTATTTCGAACAATAACTACAAAATATTCAGGCGAAACAAAGAGGATTCACATTTCACTAAATTAAAGAATTTGAATGAAATCGAATTTTGTTGTGAGTAAACGCCAACACGACTGTGCTTCTAAAGAAATTTAAAAAATCGACAACTGCGACCAAAACTGTTCAAACAATTTATATCGCACATTATTAATTCAATGAATATTCACCTCAATAGTGTTGACACCTAGACGCTGCGCTGGCCACAGGGGAGTCCTTTTACGTATACCTACTTGAAATTATTTGAGTTGGCCGAATTGCATCAAAGAAGTTAATTCAAATAGCAACTCTACTGTTCATGGTAGAAGATTCCAATCCCAATGACAATTTATACAATTTTGGCCACATTAAATATTCTATCTATAAGGGATGATGACATCGGTTATCTACAACTCTATCTAGTGGTTGACCTACTTTGTCAATTAATAAACAAGTTTAGACTTAACTAACTGGACTATGACAATTTGTGTCAAAACGTATCTAAACTGTCATTTTATGGAATTTGCTATGTAAACAAAAAATGTATTGAAATTGACATTTAATGTCAATTAATGACGGTTTGTTTACATAGTTAACAAATTCCATATAATGACAGTTTACATATAATCAGTTTTCATCTTTACGTCTTAGACATGCTAAAGTACCTATGCTTTATTATCAATCACATACAGCTCGCTAGATTGAATTAATGGTAATTTTTGTATAAGTATAACCAGTTTCATTAGTCATCACATCACTCAGATGAGTACCTAAAGTTGAGGATACCAAATTAGGTTTTATTCCAAACTTATAAGATTTTGACCCACACAGCTCACTCGACTGAGTGAATGGTACGAATGGCCATAAAACAGGTCATGAAGCTAATTTCGCTGCAGGCGAGATACATTCTTAGGTGTACCTACTGAAACGCTTCAAATAATGAACCCGGTGACCGAATTACTGCGACTGTTACTGAAATAGACAAGATCGAGATTTGGGACACGGAACATATGATTATGCGAGAAATAGATTTGTCAAGGCAATCCGTGGATTGAGTTCCACGCTTGGGTTATAGACTTTGTATACGGTCAGTAGCTGCGACTATGCCTTGGAATTGTAAACATTAATTCGTGTTGGTTATCGATGTTGAATTTTTAACACTATTTATATGGAAATCGATAAAACTACTACCTTTTAAACCGTATTTACTTACACCTAGAGCGCGCTCGGCTCCTTGCCGTTGTTGAAATGGGAATCCGGACAGTGGCTCCAAGCTTTGCCTTCCCCGCTTATTGGTACCCTGATGGACAACTCCACATTCCGCCTTTCCGTCGCTTTCCGCCTGGGAGTGACCTGCGTTGCCCCACATCGCTGTCGCAGTGGTGACCGAGTCAACCAGCTCGGCCACCATGGTCTATCCTGCTGCAGAAGTGCAGGTCGTGCACCTCGACATGCTAGCCTAAATGATATCATCCGTCGGGCCCTAGCCAGCGCAGGAGCACCTGCCATCTTGGAGCCATCCGGTCTTGCCTGAGATGATGGCAAGAGGCCCGACGGTATGACCCTCGTGCCATGGAAGATGGGACGGTCTTTAGTATGAGACACGACATGTGCCGACACCCTAGCGCTCTCCCATCTCCGTGGCACCTCCATAAAGGCTGGCTCTGCAGCCAACTCGGCCGAGCTCTTTAAGCGGCGCAAATATGCAAACATTAACAGTGGTTGCATATTTGAGCCGTTTGGGGTTGAGACCCTAGGACCCTGGGGGGAAAGTGCCCACAGGGTCTTTAAGGAGTGCTCGAAGCGACTCGCCGAAATTACGCGTGACCGGAGGGCTGGCTCATACCTTGCACAGAGGATAAAGCATCCAACGTGACAATGCTGCCAGCCTTCTGGGCACGTTGCCCAGCGACGGCGAACTGGGGCAAATATTTTATTTGTAAATTATTCTATTTTACAAGTAGTTTAGTTTTAGATATAATTATAATAAGTTTTGTGTATTTTTGTTAATTTAACATGTTCCTTTATTTATTAAATTTTCCTCTCAAAATATAATTAAAATCGTAGTAGGTACACCTATATTTGAAAAACGTTTATGCTTAGATTAGCTAACAAGGAAATAATTTATTGTTACTTTGCGGAAGTCCATGATATGTTACGAGAACCCCAAGCAAGATTGTTCGCGTAACTAACAAGGAAAGGTACCCAACTGTTCGGCTTCGATTTGATTTAGAGTAGATTTCGTTATAGAGTAGTCTAAAATAAAAGACACTTTTTTTTGATGCCCAAACCACCTGTTGGCGGAAATGGTCCTTCAAAGTGCTGAAAAATGACCAAACCCTCTACTTAGGTAGTGTCACATTCATACTTACTTACTCCTGATTCTTGAAATCTTATCATGTAACGTCAACTTCGTTTGGTCAGCCAGTAATATTTCCACGCAGACTTGATGCTTACTTAGATATCTGTGTAGCTATGCCCATTTTAGGGCATCGCAAACCTCTATCTGATACTACAGGTATGTCTGTATGATGCTGAGATGCTTTATCACGTGGAAAATGCAGCTATAAAATACATTCTCGTTACTTACAATGGACACTGCACAAGGCGGTCTGATGACCTGGAAACACGCGGCAGTCCGCTGGATGCGAGTGGCGCAGGACCGGTCATCGTGGCACTCTTATGGAGGCCTATGTCCGGCAATGGTCTTTCGGGTAATGTAATGATGACTTACAATATAAAGCAGCTTGGGGCTCTCCCGCCACGCGCCGAAGCAGCCGAAGGCGGCGACGAGGATGATAAGGGCGCCGACGGCGATGAGCACCGCGTCGGTCTCGTGCCCCGACTGCATGTCCGTGAAGCCCTGTATCATGCCCATGTCCACGCATGCTGTTGCTATTAGCACGATGCCGAAGATCTGGAGAAAAATGGCAGATTAGCAGATGTGGAACCTTCTTTAATCCTAATACGACAGGGCAAACAAGCATACGGCCTACTGGTAAGTAGACACTGTCGCCTATAGGTATATATATCTAACGCTTGCGAATCCAGAAGAATCACAAGCGACCGATTGAGTGCGTGCCACTTATTGATAGGTGTCGTGTCGAACCAAGTTTATCTTCAGTTTTGGTCAAAATTTCCTGGTTTTGATTCTAGGCTTAAGCCAAGCCATAAGGCATCTTAGGTAATTTTTTTATACAACGACGGTGGCAAACGAGCGTACGGCCCGCCTGATGGTAAGCGGACACAGCAGCCTATAGACGCATGCAACTCCAAAGGAGTAACATGGGCGTTGCCGACCCTTGATATGTTTGAGGATTGGCCGTGTTGACAGCTGAAGGAACAAATTCCCTCGCTCTCAACACAACGCATCCTCGGGAGCTCTGGCGACCTTGCTCACCTCCAGGAACACAACACTACTACAGAGCAAGTAGGTTATTATGGCTGTGGTCTTCTTATTGGTGGTGGTTATTTTACAAGAATAATATTTTATCCATACTTTACTCCATATATTATACTGAGAGAAAGTAAAGATATACCATATACCTATTACACACCGGTTATGGGAAAAAATGCCATTGAAATACCACGCTTCCATTAACAGGGCGTGGAACCAGAAAGATGTTGAATTTTAGACACATAAAGATTTCTGTTTATTTAATAACTAGTTTGGTGAATCCCAAGCTTGTTTGCCATGAGTAAAGTGCTAATTGCGTAACTTTTTAAAACCAAGGGCTAATTGCGTAACTTTTCAAAACAGCGGTAGGACAACACAACTGTCCTTTCCCATAGTAAAACAACAAAACGCACGAGACCAATGACGGCCATGACGCTGAGCCTACAAATTCAATTTGAATTTAAATCTAGTTTGTTTTATTGGCGCTTTGCGCTTCAACACACACGACTATGAGCTTACATCCCAATTCCCAAGGTTGATTGTACCTACTCCGTCAATATGTAAATCATATAGGGACTAAATAGTAAGTATAAAGGCAGCATTAGAGTATAGACTGATTTGTTTGCGTGTTGCTTTTTATAAATGCTTATATACCTACAACATTTATAAAAACAACAATTTTATGGTATTTTCGATTCTGTTCTTAAAATATTATCTTTATTTTAAAAGACAACCTAAATTAATATACTACTTATCCTATTCTTTGCGGTGATATCCATACTAATATTATAAATGGGAAAGCGTATGTGTGTGTTTGTTTGTCCGTGTTTCACGGCAAAACGGAGCGACGAATTGATGTGATTTTTTAAGCGGAGATAGTTGAAGGGATGGAGAGTGACATAGCCTACTTTTTGTCTGTTTCTAACCACCCACTTCCCTAAAATGGGGGGTGAAAGTTTGTATGGAGCTACGATAGAAACGAGCTCCACAGGGACGGAGTCGCGGGCAGAAGCTAGTATAGTCATATTGTAAGAAAGAGAGGAACAGTTGTAAAGCTCTACCTACAGTGACACGATATCAATGGTTGCCGGGCATGACTGGCTATGCTCCTGGTTAAGTAACAAAAGTACTCGGCCATGACCACGGGCACGGGGTCAAACGATATGCTGGGCTAATCCCAAGTGGGTAGCGTTTACCAATTATCGTTGTTCTCTCCAATTTGTCGGCGCCTACGCATATCTGTTAATATCTCAGTTGCCCAACTGTATTGTTAGAATTACACAAGACTTTCTGCGCGTGAAATGAATTTAATACTTATTTTGTGTTTTTTACTCTAGTCTAATATGTCGGATTGCCACTTAGCATTCTGTCAATTTATTTTAACCAATCACTGAAGCGTTTACCTTATTCATTAATGACGAAAACACCTAACTCGCACGCGGCACGCATCGCGTTGGCCGCTTTCGTGTCGTGAATTTTACTACATCCGCATCCGCAAAAACCCCGCATCTATTATTGCGGATGTAGATGTTGAAAATGATGGGGAACATCCGATGTTTCCAGATGCGGATGCGATTGTCTGCAACGTCCCTAGTGTCAACAAAGACTACAGCTACAATTTAATTACCCTTTTTATCAGTTGACAAGTTTTTACTATGACTAACCAATGTAACAGAGCCTGTTTTAAGAAATATCGAACGGTTAATTTGCTTCCCAAATGCAAGTTGTAGGCAAAACAATCGAATATCTACACAATAAACCTATGACATTTTAGACGCACGGTTTTTATGCATTTTCTTGTCATGTTTTTATGAAAGGGACAAACTCGTTACTTTCCATTCAAAGTTGTACGGCAAGTCTTTTATGGGATTGACAGCTGTCGGCGCCATATAAAACGTTAATCGGTTTGTATGTGTCAGTTACTAAATAGTTCCTACGAGTATTAGTTGATGATGCAACACCGATTCGGGTTTACGGTCAAAGTGATAAATGAAATAAATGAATTTTATTCTGCAAGTAGGCCGTAATGGCACTTTTTCAAGTCAAAATTCTAGCAGCGTTCCTGAAAAAGAAGACCACTGTTAAGAAACGCCGAAACAAACTCAACTGGCGGTCATTTTTTGTCAAAAAAACTTTTAACAATGATAGTTCTTAACCTAGGTACTTAAAATAAGTCAAACTGAATATGAATACAAAGAAAAAAAACATCATAATGCGTTGTTCTACAAGAACACATGTCCGAATAAGCTATTTTGGGCTCCGGTTTGGGCCTTGCATTTCTGTCAGTGAGATAGTCCTTAACCCTGTATGTATGTATATATGTAAGCACTTTACTTTACACAATAGCAGGTAAAAGAATATACATGCCACACAATAGATCAAAGCATAAAGGCGAACTTACCCCTATAAGGGATCTCTTCCAGCTAACCTTTGACCAATTGAGAGGTAGGTAGAACGAGATAGGCAAACTTATACCGTGTACAAAAACACACGGAGAAAATAAAAACAAAACCTAATGAGTATTAATTCTAGAAAAATTTATCATGCCAATACATATATAAATATACGATATAATACATACTATCATATTTAATATTTATCGCAAATATACAATAAATAAATAAATATTCAACCAATTAACAAGTCATTGGAAAGTCACAACTTCTTCAAATAATTAAGTGACGCAACCGACCGCGACTGTTTCAGCGACAAAGGCAACTCATTCAACAACTTAACAGCGCGCGCGGTAAAAGATAGAGTATGTCCGCGTCTTTTTAGACCCCTGTAATAAGCCTTTGACATCAATGTTTTTACAAGCTTTATATTAACTTGACTTGTTCGTATGTAAGTATAAAAAGTATGTGTTGTCCGTCAAATCTTGCAAGTTAAATTTGACCCACATCCCGGTGACCGATTGAGCTAAAATTTTGGTTATACGTATAGTTTGGATGACAATTCAATATTATGGTACCATCGAGCTGATCTGTTGATGGAGACAGAAGGTGGCCATAGGAACTCCGTAATAAAACCACATAACCCCATCGGGTTTGGGCTCGTTAGAATCGTCTCAATGAGCAGTTGATGATGGTATACAGAAAAGTAGTCGGCAATAAAAGCTTGTACCAAAAATGATTTTTTTCTCAGAAACTTATTTTCAAGTAATTTTTAAGAGCTGGATAGGGTAGAGCCAAAATTTCATTAGGTAATTTATTATAAAAATGGATACATTGACCCGAATACTTTACGAACACGAAACTTTTTGGTTGCTATTTTATTTTAATTTTATGAATAGAATAGCTTCCGCCCGCGACTTCGTCTGCGTGGACCCGGGATAAAAACTATTCTATATTTGAATCCAGGTTATAAACTATCTTCGTGCAAAATTTCATCTAAATCGGTTCAGCCGTTTAAGCGTGATTGAGTAACAAACATCTAAACATCCAAACTTTCGCATTTATAATATTTGTAGGATTTGATCGGATCGATTCTAAGGTTATCATAATTTTGTAATAGACGTCCTAGTCCCTAAGTTTTCCCCATCCATTTCATATCTGTATTTATATAATAAATAAATATGTTTTTGGTCGGACAGTTAGTTGTACTTAATAAACCTGCACAACTGTATTGGCCGGGTCCCAAATCTTATCGTTTTTGCTTTTCTCTCAACTGTAGAGTTTACTATTACTATATTAATTACTAGCTTCAACTTCGTCTGCGTGGACCCGGGATAAAACTATTCTATATTTTAATCCAGGCTATAAACTGTCTTAGTGCAAAATTTCATCTCAATCGGTAGAGCCGTTTTTGCGCGTGATTGAGTAACAAAGATCCAAGCATCTAAACATCCGAACACCCAAACATCCAAACTTTCGTTTATAATATTAGTAGGATCAATCCACGAATGAGCAAGCCACTCCTCCCGGTCAGGATAGCCTTCCTCGTTGAGTCAACGATAGACATATAAGTATCAAGGTATTAAATGGGTCATCTACATTCCATAGCACCGTCCACACGTCAACATTGAAACTATTTTTCCATTTACACAGTCCCCCACGTTTCTTCGGTAGTTAAAATAGGTCAGTTTACCTTATACGCGGCCGTCATAGGCGGAGGAAATGGGCCGTAAAACATAGTGATGAAACTTTCGATCGTGTCGCAACCGTCCCTGTGACTGCGATGCCGTTCGTATGGCTTTTTGGTAGCGCGTCATACTTTGGGGAATCTTTATACACGTAGGTAGTAAGTATAAAGGACAAACTGGTTTTTTTATTAGCCAGAGATGCAGTAGAAAAGTAAAGATCGTTGATTTATGTGTAATCAACGGGTAATTTATAAATGTCCCTGAGTGGGAGACGTCTATAAAATTTTACTAAACAGTTACGGATAAAAATAGCGCCAGTAGCGCAGCGGCACAGACGATAAGAGACATACATATATTTCTCGATCTCTACAATTATACCCTCAGAAAGCACACATATTTTGCCCAATGCTTATCACAATTATCAAGAAAGCAAAGCAATGGCTTCTATCGTAAACTGCGGACTTAGGGCAATTTTGGTCTCTGGCTCACTCAACAGTACAAGTTGTAACAATGAAAGTTCGATCGACCATGAAAATAGACAGGAAGAACAAAAGAGGTTCTGGCACTTGACCTACTCAATTTTGTCCTAATATTTCATTATACCTGATGTTTCAATATACCTTGCACATTAATGCATTTTTTTTCAAAACAAACTTTCGTGTTTTCTTTGAATATCATCAAATAGTGTATATTCATGCATTTTTTTTTATTTTATTAAACTATTCTATAAGTAATTATATAACCGGAAAAAAATATAACACTCACAATATTATTGAATGAGCTAAAAGATAATATTTAAAACTACTATCATTTTCGAACGATTAGAACGCCGCCATTTTGGCGCGCTCATTTTGTGACGTCACCGTGCACTTAGAATAAATAAACAACGAAGTGTTTGATTCACAGTTTTAGTAAAAGTGAGTTATTAAAGCTTGTAAGATCAACTTATTGTAACGGAAGAGCACACAAAAGCTTATTATAAATATTGTATTGCCCCTATTTGTGAAAATAACACTAAAACTGCACCTGACATGATATATTTTCATATGCCCAAAGATGCAAAATATAAGGAAAAACGGGTGTAAGGCGATGAGGAGATATATTGTATCGTGTTTGAGTAGTTTATATTGTTATGAACATCATTTCGAAGTGATCATTAAATATGTTTGTACCTAAAATCTTTTTTATTAGGACTCCCGAACAATATAAACAATAACCTAACCTAAAAATGTATATACTTATTTATAAAACTATTCTGATTCCCATTTTTTTAGTTATTAATGTTACAAAATATTATGATTTTTGTTGATCAACAGCTGATTACGAGTGTTGATTTTGATCACCAAACGTTTTAGCTAAGTTTCTATGTTTGCACTGTTGATCGAAGTTGAAAGAATTTAATCCTTTCTACTGAGTGTCCTACACAAATTTGTTTTATTTATAAGCCTTGACGAAAATAACATGTTATAAAGATGTTCTCACCATGTAACATTCCTAATACCAACACATCTTTGATTATTTAAATTTAATTGACTTATTTAAGAAAGACACCTACGAGGTACGTAATTAGTCATCATGAACACATCAATTTCAGGAAGATTATCCGACTTTGCCTTGACAAAACCGCTTCCAGTCACTGTGGCGAGTCTTTTTTCACAAGGAGTCACTGCTTTCAGTTAATAATTCCCAAAAAACACTGATTGTTTATCATAAACAGCGGCAAAACAATGCGAATAACTTTCAATAATCATACAAACGACCTGTTAACAGTAGACACCGAGTGCACGGTGACGTCACGATTCGCTCGGCCAATAGCGTTGCGTTTTGAAAATTTGCCAGGGAATTTGAAAAATACTACTTTTAAATAATTAAGTTGGTTAATAGAAACATGATCAATTGTAAAAATAATCATGTGAGTATATTTATTAAGCAATAAAGATTACTCATGATTTTTTTTGGCCATTTCTGAATCATGCATATTCCCTATTGAAGTAGAATCAGGATAGGTTTGTCGTGCAATAATCCTATCAAGTTTAGTATTTAAGATAAACATGCATTAGGCCTAGTGAAACATTGAGGTCAAATGAAGCATTTAGGGCTAAAGTAGTTAGGTCTAACAAGGGAGTACCGGTAAAACCAGAACAAAATATGTAGCGTGATTTGCAATGTATTGTTACTAGCATATAAGAGTACCTTGAGTCACAATAGGTGCATCGAATTTCCGGTGCAACGATGCACCTGCATCCGTTCGCGCAGAGCAGCAACACTGTCATTATTATTAAGATTAAGGGGATGCCTTGATTCGAGTCGAACACGCCCCCTAGACAAAGATACGCTTATGCCTTCCACGCTCGAGAAAATAGATGGAACACTCTTCGGGAATGGCTTTTTTGGACAAATTTCGATAAATACCTAACTTAGAGAAGTTTTATTTAAATTTCATAAAGTGAGATTTTAGATGAGATAAAACACTATAGTATTAACTTGATTGTGTCGTAAAATAATGTATCGTTTGCGTAGGCTGAGTAAAACAAGGAAAATACAGACCCAACTTTGGTTTTTTTTTCTATCAAGGTAATTTTAAGCAATCATGTATCGGTAAAATCAGAAAAACAATCATATAGTCAAGAATCATATATCTGAAAATCAGACCTTATTGTTTCTTAATCTAGTCAGAACGGCGTTTCAAAGCACGCGATAATTTCCAATGCACCGCCTTAAGCGTGACGATGGCTTTGTATGCAATTCTATACTAGTAAAAGCAGGGGTAACAGCAATACAAAGAATCGTCATCATTAGGCTATATCTGTCTCATCACACATGCCTTCTTCCAGGTCCGAAAGCTATAATATAGCCCCATGCAGATAATACCAATGATCCTTAGTTCCCGTGGCTGACACCTTGAAGATACGTATGCGTCTGGAACGGGGTTGGTTGAACCGGAATTAAACACCTGTTGTATCTCTGTTATCGTGTATGTTTTTTACCAGAAATTCGGTCTCCCGATGAGGCAATACGGGGTGTGTTTTTATGGCTTAAAACAGAATTATCACACCGGTGCCGGGGTGGCCGTTTGACCGGAATACTAATTTGTGTAAGCATTTTTTACTATGTAGCTACAGTACGATTACTGTTAGTTAAGACCTTACAGATGGATTGCCTTCATTTAATTTTCAACTTTAATCTTATACAAATAAAATAGTTATTACTAAATCGGTAGATGTGGGTAACAGTATTCTGAAAAATGCTTTATCTATATGAAATTCAAGTTGAAAATTAAATGAAGGCAATCCATCTGTCAGGTCTTAACTAACAGTAATCGTACTGTACATAATGACTTGACTGCTCACCTGGTGTGCCACCAAGTATAAATGGCAATAAATGGAGAACACCTTTAACCCCGATGAAGATACGTTTGTATTATGAGTCCGCAGTAAGCTCGATTCTCCATACAAACGTAGTTAC
The DNA here is from genome assembly GCA_947049275.1 of Epinotia bilunana. Lineage (NCBI taxonomy): Eukaryota > Metazoa > Arthropoda > Insecta > Lepidoptera > Tortricidae > Epinotia > Epinotia bilunana. Next base: position 21,993,962 of record OX346260.1, on the reverse strand, counting down.
GCTCTCATTTTAAAACTACGTCTTAGATTGTAACGAAACTTTGCATATACAATGACATGAGGTATATCTATGTCTGCAATTAGTTTATGTAGCTTCAGATACCATAGTAAAAAAATATAGCGAACTTAAGTTTTTCATACAAAACTTGTTTTTGGTGTATTTAGTTTGTTTTATAAACTGGAACCATATAAACTAATTACAGACATAGATATACCTCATGTCATTGTATATGCAAAGTTTCGTCACAATCCAACACGTAGTTTTAAAATGAGAGCGTAACTACGTTTGTATGGGAAGGTGTAATTCGCCCGAGCTTACTGCGGACTCTTAAATACATGATGGAGAAACTGATAGCACTATTGTATTTAAAATATACTTTAAAATGGTTTTTTTTTGAGGAATTATCAAATCTAATTCAGACAATAATGGAATACCAAAAAGACTGGTAACACCAAGTCCCGGGGAAGAACGTAGGAAAGTTTTATCCCTGAAATCATCCCCTAAGAAAGAAAGAAAGAAAGAAAATACACTAAGGGTAAAAGGGTGGGGGGGCTGGGGGGTTATATGGACCAAAAAAAAACGAGTAGAGTCGGTTCAACATAAGTAGTTGGTATTGCTCAAAAATCATCTCACCTACCTACTACATACTTACTTCTCTACATTGTTTATAGTATTTCAGTAAACGAATGGTACAACAACTTATGCAGTTAATATTAACTCGCGTGACCACTTATGATGCATCATGACTGGTATTCACGTCATTGTGCATCATACACGGCAGTGCATCATTTAACGAGTACTTAATTCGTGTCTATAGTTCAAGGAGTGCGTGGTCTTCGTTAATACTGTATTCTGATCTTCTACGTATAACACAACTGGCCAACTGTGGTGTCACCCTTGCTCTAAAGTATTTAAGAGCAAGTTTGGCCTAGCCAATCATATCAGAGCTCATAATAGGGCTAATCCATAATTTGTTAGGGTCACCGTCATCGAAATAGATGAGGACTATATATATATAATAAATAAATAAATAATAATAAATATTTTTGGGGATAATTTTACACAAACCGACCAAGTCCCAAACTAAGCAAAGCTTGTACTATGGGTACTAGACGACGATATACATACGTATATAGATAAATAAATACTTAAATACATAGAAAACATCCATGACACGGAAACAAATTATTCATGCTCATCATACAAATAAATGCCCATACCCGGGATTCGAACCCAGGACCTCTTGCTTCGTAGGCAGGGTAACTACCAACTAGGCTAATGCGGTCGTCAAATATATATATATATATATATATATATATATTCTAATCAAAGTATATCACATAAGTACCGGTGAAAATATACTAGGTAAGTCATAATTTCACTGTGATAAAAAAAGTTTTCTACGTAATTACAAATTCAGCGAAATGAAACTTAAATTTACTCACATTAACCCAGTCAAATCAAATAGCACATTACGTGAAATACCGACTATTTTTTTACGGCAGACTTTTACGTAGCAATATTTTTTTCAAATTATAACGTAAAAAGAAGGCTGATATGTACCTACAATCTTCGTATGACTGACGTGCGTTTAATAGAGGCATATACGTCGTATTGAGAGCAGTTATTTAGTTTCTTCAGTGTAGACACGTAATAACTGCTCTCAATACAACGATAACTTAAGAAATTTGTATAAATTAACAGCAAAGTTCACAAGACTTCGAATTGTAAAATCTGGCACACACCATGGCAGTAAGAGCGTATGCATATAATGGAGTTCCTACATCTATTAGAGCTATTGAAAGCGACAAGTTATTTTATACAAAACTATAGTGGTTCTGTAAGCTGTAGAACTCACGATCACGAGCCTGTATTTATAAAAAAAAAACATATATTTTTTCAGGAAAAATTGACTCGATACTAAAACTATATATAAATAACCTGCTCACAAAATTTCACGAAAATCGGTTGAGAAATACGACCTGTAAAGGGGAACGGCGGGAAAGCGGGACATCCGGACATCTGGACATACAGACGATTATCGGTTCAAGCTGAAGCATATAACTTCGTTTTCTTTCGCTCCTTCGTTCGATTACAGAAATTCCTAATTTCCAAATGTTTCTTCACATTATAGGAGTTCTTGGAATTAAAGCGGAAGTATATTTCTTCCTATGGTGTTATAATGTACGAGTAGGTAGCTATACAGTGTGTGGTCTGTAACAGGAGCAAATATTTAAAAGGACGCTTACAGGGCCCTTACAGGGTTTATATTATACTGAGACATATTTTTATTTGTAAGACCTTTGTAACGTATAATGCAATACATGATTATGATTATGGTTATTTAGTCGACTATTGTATCTCGCAACAATTGATTGTAAACAAAAAATCGTGACTTTTTGAGTGACATGACCACACTAAATGTCATAGACTTCCAAATACGATTATAGTATTTTACGCAACTGTTGTATAAGAAGGGTCTTAAAACGCGAGTGGCGTGGGTTGCGATGCGAGCCTTGGCGAGCATCGCAATTAAGGACGCCACGAGCGTTTTAAGACCGGTTATACACCTTTGCATACAATACTATTTCTACGAAGAATTTTAAATAAATAGAATTATTTAGACTTTTCAGGCAGCCAGTTTTCTATTCGTTCTTTTGCTACTCACGCAATTTCTTCAGACGTTCCTTTGATCATTTTAAAAGGAATGTACACTTTTGTTTTCACACACACGAATAAAATCTTAATAGTTTAGGAGTTATAGTTTATCATACATACATTAATAAAACATGTTGATTAACTGACAATAGATGATGATTTATTATTATTTTAGTAAATAATTTATAATATACAAATGTTAAATAGTAAATAATCAAATATTATTTAGAAAAAATTGCTTATGAAGTTGGTACCACTGCAACCTTTTTTTATTTATTTTTTCTCTCAGACTTTTTTGGAGATTGCTCCACTCTGTAAGCATGGTCGCCGGCGTGTCGTGGGACACGCCGGGGAGGGACACGCCGCTGTATTGCAGTTACATGAATTTGACATAGTGGTAAACAGTACTTTTATGAACGAATAAAAGTACGCTAAACAGTGCGTTTATGGGCTATAGAGCATAGAGTTTTTCGACGACCTATTATCGGTGTCATTGTGTTTGACCTAAAGCTTATATAAATGAAATGACAGACAACAGAACAGGAGTAGAAAAATAAATAATGTGGTCGACTTTTTATAAAACTATCAGTGGGATTGGAATCTTCTTCCTTGGACGGTAGAGTCGCTTTTTGAATGCACTACTTTGATGCAATGCGGCCAACTCAAATAATCTCAACCATAACAATGCATTGTTTTCATTATTCAGAGCCATCCTTCGTAGCCTGGGGTCACTGGTTAGCGCTTGACCGAATTTGTTCAATTACATCTATGCTCATATCGGGGTATGACATCAGAAGACGACACAAGATTCATCTGATTGGTTTAATTTAGACTTTCATAAGGACATAGACATAGTATTAAATAAGACTCAGCACCAGTATTGTTTTACGTTTTTATCAAAGTTAACTATGATCATCTACTTATATCTATGGAATAATGCTGAGATGATAACAGCAAATAAATAATTTAAAAAAAAAGGTTTTAACCGACTTCAACTCAGTACCTCGCCTTATTTGCAGAATTCCCTCATTTATACCCTTTTTATTGCAAACTTAAACAATTACCAGAAACTGTGTATAGCTATTAGTCAATAGATTATATTCATTCATGGTCATGGTCGGAAACTTGTCAATAGCCACGCCTTAATATGATTATATAAACAATCCATTCCTAAAGACATTTCCTGAACACGTGAATCCACGTGTGCATTCTTCAATAGGATAGATAGATAGTAATCATTTATTGTCAAAACTGCGTACATAAGATCTCATGTCATACATTAAAGGGTATCAACAGTTTGCCCATTTCGGACGTACAATATTATTGAACTTAAAATTAAACTTAATAATTTGTAGACCTATACGAAATATTCATTAAGATCGTAAGAGCTTTTAATAGTTTTTGAACTTAGTACTCTCGAGTAACTTAATCAATTCAGGCGAGTTATTAAAGATTTGGATTCCAGTAGTACAGGTACTCTTGCTAATTATGTAACTGAAGGCGTAATTGTAGACACATCATATTCATATTGGGATGACCTAATAATGTCATTATATTAGAATGAGAAGGAGATAACATCCCATGTTACTCCTATTATACTGCGTCCTTTTGTTAGGACAGTGTTGATAGAATCATTCACTACGACATGACCTGGTATTCTTCACAACTTGTTTAAGTACCTCACTGTTAACGCCCAGTATATCTCGACACTGGGACTCTTAACAAGAACGCGTGAACAGAGGTCTGATTTACGCCGGTCCACTTAAGGTAAGGATCGTTGGGAATAACAGCCCTGCTCCATTGACCCAAGTATCGATTGAAAAATTACTTAAATACAACTCCCATAGTTTTCCGTCGTTATGGCTAATGACATTTCATTAGTTAAGTGTGGTTTCGATGTTTTGTTTGTTTTGATTTTATCTACATGGTACAACTTGGGGTTCCCGGTTGCTTCGCGGGGACTGTTTTCTGGTCTGTCACATGAAAGACGAAGCAAGTAAAAGGCGAGTGACATACGATTTGAATACTTCAAAAACATGTCCCCGGTTAGGCCCCAGCACAGTTAGCAGTCTCGCGGCGAGATAGATTGTCTGTCTCTTTCTAATTCGAACACTTAGAGAGAGACGGATAGTCTATCTCGCTACGAGACAGCTCGCGCACCATCTTGTGATAACCGTGCAATAACTTATTTCCAAATATAGGCGTGCTTCGTACGCATGGTCCCTAACTGACAGGAGAATGGACACTAAATTAATTCTATCATTAAAATTCATAGGCACGTGCTGCTTAAATAACCATCATAAAAAGTTTCAAAATGCTCCGGACAATCGTATACTTACATTTCAGATCCGTACATCAGTATCCCATGAGAGTTGAAAACTAAATTTTGTTTAGCACACAACATGGTTCAATTTCAAGTGCTTAATTGAAGGAGACAGGAGGTTTGGAAAGTAATATCGCAATGCGAGTTAACCTTAATGACATAATCGGATGGAGGCATTCAATGGCTGATGAGACTGTGTAGCCAAATAGCCATGTGGTTAAAGTTGAGGTGGAATAAAATTGAAGTATGAAAAATCTTTATTGTACGTAAGTTACTAGGCGGTGACATGATTATTATTTGCGTGATATCTCTACAATTGTGTCAATTGTATGTCTACTCCCTGTCTCTGTGTGTCTTGTGTAGTGAATAAATGTCTTCTTTCTTTCTATCTTTAATCAGCCTATGTGTGTGTTCGTCTACTTCTAGGCACAGCTATTATAGTTACTTAATTATATGAAGTCTTAAACATACAGTCGGCCAAGAATGTGGTGTACCACTTATTGACCCTATTATTAAGTTTATAAGTATGTTAATATTTTTTGTCATAAGAAAATAGATTTTTGAAAAGCGTGACTGAACTAAATAACATTTTTTTCGTATATTATGTGTGTGTACCTTTTTGACTTTATATTTTATTGTTTAATCGAAGCCAACATTTTAGCCTACAACTTTTCACAAAACAGTAAATCAACTTTAATAACCGACGGCGTGTATAATATAATATATTGTAGGTACTGACTATACAAAAATCTTTGTCATATAAATCTTAAAATTCTACGCATGCAACAATAAATAAACGAACCATATAATTGTAACAGAAACCAAGATTGTAAAAGCCATTTGTCAGCTGATCACGTAGGCAGCCCTATTGGGCGCAGCGTCTCTGATATCAAAACGGCACATACAGGACCACATATAAGAGGACTTAAGTCATTTTGGAATAAGTCGTATCAGTATGAGTGAACCACTGGTTTATGCTGGGTACACACTGGGCCAAAAAACGGCTACCTATCTCACTTAAACAAATGGTTACCATAAATGCTTCGCGTTCGTTAGCCGTTGGTTTGATTATATACTCCAGGAAAAATATGGTTTCGAATTTGAACATTAATTTATAATGGCATTTTTTTGAATGGAATAAAGCATTCGTTTTCTGTTTTTGTGTGTTTTATCTTGAATACCTAGAGCAGCATGTAAATTAAACAAAATCAAGTTTAAAACATTTACTAATATTTTTCTGACTTTCAGAACTTAATTATGTTATAATTATTTTGAAGTCGAATATTTTGTAAGATTTTGTCTCTCTTATTTAAATGATAATATCTGTAACACAGATAAAATCTGCTAATATAAATTATTTCCAGATTTGGACTGAGTGTGTGTGTAGCCAACGTTATACGCCTCCGGTTTAGCTGTTACATAATCCACGTGTCAGCGTGCTGCCGCGGTTTTAAGAATAACTAGGGTTGTCAGTTCTAAATTATTATTTGAATTGATTGTCGGAGTCTTTAGGCGTAGGAGAGAGGATGAGATTGGGCGCCAAAGTGGGCCTGGACCCTTTAAGGTAGGTACACCAGCTACAACCGCTCGCATGTGCACTTCTTACAATAGAATATGTAATGATGTAGATATCTTTCACTTAAGTTTTAATATAGATTTAAAAGTAATGCTATTAAATTAACACGTAGTTTAGTAGATACATGATCTCATCATAATAGCCGTACCGTATAATAAAACACTTTAATTTGTTATTTTCTTTAAAACTAGCTATATAATCTATGGATTGTTACAAATATGTCAATAATTAATTCTATATGCGAATGAATGTTGTGCTTGGTTATTATTGAAATGTAAATTTTGTATTATCTATATTTCAACTATGTTACTTAAGGAACTCTGTAGTTTACATTTTGTTACCTTGCCTTATTAAATAAATAAATAAATTAGTAACAACCTGGAAAAACCTTCGGAGGGCGAAGACAAATGGTTTAAGTCTTGAGAGGCAGTAAACGCTTTTGATGCTAAGAAGTTCTACTAAACGAGACAAAACCGCGCATAAAAAAAAGACCGGGTCGCACTCCGGGAGTGAAGAGAAGTGAAAACTCAATGACAATGTAACAGCTTTTCGATCAGGTCACCTGTCCGTCTTACGGTCGCGTGACCTGTCTCGAAACTTACGGTCATGTGACGTGTGGTGAGTTTTACAATTTCTCCCCATCGCAAAAAGTGCACAGCGCCGCTAAAGAAGTTTTCACTTGAAAAATCCATCCAATGAAAAATCGTGTCATTTTTTTAAATATAAATATTGTATCAGTTAATCCGGCAAAGGAAAAAATAGAATGCTTCCTTATAATCTCAGTCGTCAGTACCTACCACGTAACTACCACAACAGGCTTGCTGAATTAGCATGTACACCAGCTAGTAGAACTGGCTTTTAATAATTAAATTCTAGTAATTTTTCTTACTCCAGGAAAAAGACTTTTTTTTAAACATTAATTTGTAATAGCATGTTTTTTTATTTCATTTTAAATAGTTATTCTAAGATGCTTCATTTGAAAATTTAAGCATTCGTTGTCATTTTCTGTATGATTTATCTTTGATTATTATAGAGAAGATTTCGTATTAATTGACCAAAATAAAAGCTTATTCATATTATTGCCGACTTTCCAGGAGCTCATTAAGTTTCATTTTTGATTTCTGATATTCTGTTGGATTTTGTCCCTAAGTAATTACTTAAATATAATCATTTAAGTAATCATATGCGTAACACAGAAAAAAACTGCTATTGTAATAAATTACTTTTAAAGTCATATTTTCCTACTAATTGTAAGTAAAATTACTGGACTATCTGGTATATCTCCCGTGGATTCTGCTTTTTCTCTAGTTAATTTTATTTGTAAAACGTATAAAAATGTTTATTCATGACATGATAATAATGGCATTGCTTCCTTGATTGCATACCTACACGATAATGACTTCATATATTTCCTTTACCCATATTCAATCTATTATTTTTAGTATCCAATCAATTTTATCACTACTTCTATTGAAATCCATTCTATTTAATCGTTCATCAGACCTAGGTACTAACCCTAGGTTTATTTGTACTGGATTGTTCGTCGAATAAAAACTATTGACCTTCACGCTTCGAAATGAACAAACGCCCAGTCATACGGCTATAGAATACGTAACAAACAGTCGAATTGGTTCCATGGAATTAGTTCTAATGTTCCATGGTTCAGACATGGTTTTGTTGAATTCATTATTGAAGTAACTTGAACTTTAGGTAGGAATGACAATAATCGATTTCACCAATTCTTAAAGCTTCTCTAGCGATCATTTGCCGGTTCTTAGCAATAGTTCTCAATTCCTTTTAATTGGACGAGGGAGCGAAGCGGCCGGCTTCGCTCCCTCTGGAGTCCGGCTGCTCTCCTCTACAGTACGGCTACCATGAGTTTGACATTGTCATTTTTCGTTAACGAGAATAGAGTTTTCTATCTGTGCATCTCTATTGCACTTTGACAGTACGAGCGGGATGCACAGATAGAAAACTCGATACTCGTTAGCGTAATGGCTCCTCTACATGATGGCCCATCCTAATGGCCCACTAGGATGGGCCAGCGTGTAGAGAGGGTAGTGGTGTCAGATATGGCGCGGCGATCTTTCTCCGTCTAACGCATAGTTGCGTCCTGTACGATGGGTCGTGATGGCCCACTGTATAGAGCAGGCTTTAGCCGTCATTGTCAAACTCATGGTAAGCGTACAGGGGGCCGATTTTTGACTTTCGAGCGCTCGAAAATTAAATAAAAGTAAATGCTATTTTAGTGCCATAATCACAGGCACTTACTTTCTACCGATAGAATTGAATACAAGTGGTCAATACCGCACGTTTTTAAATTTTCTACCGTCATTTCAAAATAGCATTTCATAATATTTGTCAGTTTTCGAGTCAAAGAGTCGAGCGCTCGAAAGTCAAAAATCGGTCCCCAGGTCGCATTTCTCAACCGACTGTCGTGAAATTGTATGAGCAGATTCAATAATTATATAGATTTATTTGTCGATTCAGATTTTCGAAATGAAACCTACAATGAACCGGCCTAGTGCGAGTCGGACTCGCACACGATGGGTTCCGAACCATTATCTATAAAAACGGCAATAAATCACGTTTGTTGTATGGGAGCCCCCTTTAAATATATTTTTTTATTGTTGTTATAGCGGCAACATAAAATACACCATCTGTGAAAATGTCAAGCGTCTAACTATCACGGTTCATGAGATACAGAATGGTGACAGACGGACGGACGGACAGCGGAGCCTTAGTTAGCCTTAATAGTGTCCCGTTTTTATTACCCTTTGGGTTGGGTACGGAACCCTAAAAAAGACAGGCTGGCGAATTCTACAGCCCACAGACCCACTAGTACATTAAATTAAATTACCAATTACAAATATAAAAATAACAACAAATATAATATTATATATTTTAATTTTTTTATACTTAAAAAAAAGCATTACATTATTGTCATTGGCAACATCGCCAGGAACTTACTTTTTATTTAACCGACTATTGTTTTATAGGTCGAGCCTGGTGAATTGACCGGATTTACATACACAAAACATTGGTAAAAATACAGACAAAATAGGTTAAGTAGGTACAAAGGTGAACTAATCCCTGTAAGGGATCTCTTCCAGTTAACCTTTGAACACCTTTGATCTTAAAATGTAACATTAGAAAAAAACAGTTTTTTTTTATTGTGACGACGTCAGGAACTAAAAGATAGACAAACTAACACGTGTACAGAGACGTATCTGTCTGTTACCTTTTAACGCTTAAACCGCTGCGACGATTGAGATGAAAGTTATGGTGATAGTTTGAATATGGGACATATGATAGTTTTCATCCTTAAAATCATTATCTAAGGGGATGAAATAGGGGGGCGAACGTTTGTTAGCTACTATATTAACGAGTTTCGCTCGGACGAGGCCGCGGGCAATAGCTAGTCTGATATAAACACGAACAAAAACATAATTTGGATTTAAAAGACCGTCTGAACTTGCAATTGCTGTGATTCTTTGATACAGGTGCCGTATTTTTTTGCATTGTATGCTACAATCATAAACTTAAATGCTAATATGGGCACTGACCAGTAATACCCATTTGAATTCAAATTAAAACCAACTTGACCTCGAAAACTGCCAGATAACGCGATAACGCCAACAAAATTGCGTTTTGTTAAAACTTTGTACACGAATAGTAATTAATTTCTTTAGCTTTTATAGTTGTACAACATCTTGCTAGAATGAGTTAACACCATGTCACCAGTTAGTTAATTTTATTATTGTTGAGTATTTTTTATGTTATGACTAGCTTTTGCCCGCGAGTCCGTCCGCGTGGAACTCATTTATATCGTAGCTCCATACACATTTTCACCCCCTTTATCACCCTCTTTACACCCCCTCTGGTAATGATTTCCGGAACAAAAATTATCCTATGTCCTTCCCCGGGACTCAAACTATCTCTATACCAAATTTCATGTAAATCTGTTTAGCGGTTTAAGCGAGAGGTAACAGACAGACAGACACACTTTCGTATTTATAATATTAAGTACTTGTGGATTATGATGGTCAGCAAACATCGTAGCCTATAGACGCTTGTGACTCCCAAAAGTCCCGAATAACAAGCGCGTTACCGAACCCTTATTAATTTGAGAATTCGTTGAATTGACAGCTAGAGATACGCAGGTCCAAAACTCTTAACAAAGCGCATCCGCGGGAGCACTGCTCACCGCCATCAGGAACACACCACCCATACCTAGAGCTAGTGGAAATGTTTTCAGGAATAATTATGACCGAACTTTTCGAAGACGCCTTGGGTAGCATCAATGTGATTCTAAGGTGAAAATTATAAATGAATGTAATTCGAAAAGGTACACAATTGCCCTTCTGGATTAGAAGCACCATAAAAAGAACTAATGATTAGAAAGAAATAAAGTTTAGTGTGACAAAGAAATTATACATGTGTTTATACAACTGAGATGCACCAAAATGGATTTCACCCAGCATATGCCAGCAGCAATATATGCTAAAGGCGCTGATTTCAGGGCACCCAGAGATTATGTAAGGATACGCTTTAACACTGAACGAGTTCAAGATCCGCTGGCGACTATCCTAAGAATTCGGGACGACAAGAAGTTTTGCGCAAGTCAATGCCATCTGGCCTTCCGACTGCGAGGGGAATCTAAGCCTAATTTATAATATAAGGCTTTATTTATTGAACGCGCAACTTGACTTAAAAGTTCTCAAGTCCCTAGCCTGTCAGGGAAATGGAATTGACTGCAAGCTTGGTAGAGTACTGTTAGTAACCGGATCAAAATCATTTTTAATGTGAGTCAGTGTTAAGTCTTTCTTTGACACATTCACAATTTTCGAGTTTTCAAATCCTAATTATGTTGCGACGGGTATGCAAAGTGTATATTTGCAACTTATGACTTCTACGATCGGGACATGTAATTTCTATGCAGTACTAAATTGTTGAACGGTGTCTAATAAAGACAATTGAAATCAAAATATTTTTCGAAACACCCAACTGCTTGTTTACAAATAGTTATTATAGCCTATATCACACCTAAGAGAAGTCCAACACCTCACATGTCGAAATCCGTCAAACGGTTTAGGCCGCAGGGCGTGCCAAAGAATGAGACACACATACGTACATACTCCTCTCCTTCGGCAGTCTTTTTATTCGACTACCCGAGTAAAAAGACGCCTAGTTATTGATCCTGATCGACCCAACCACTCAGTCACGTTTCCAGAATGGCGACCGACGTCGCCTACAGTGGACCATCGCCGGTCCGCGGACACCGCCACCGCTAGCCCATGACGCGCAGCCCATGTATTGAAGGTATTTAAAAAGGCGACCAAAGTTATGAGTAAGTACCACAAAGCCAGTCACTAAACCCAAGTCCAGCCTTAATCGGGCCCTCGCGTGACTACTTCCACGAAGGCAATACAGAAAACTGCCCCGCTATTCTGTAACTTGTTTTAAGCTCACCTCAACGCTCAACCTCAAATATATCTTGACGCCGCGATTCATAGTAACTAAGCGCTGGTAGAGGTCTTGTTTCGTTGGGCGTGACGGGTGATGTGAGACGCATGAGCGCGTAAAGAATAACAGCTGCTATCAGGGGTGATTTATCTAAGAAACATAAAAGTGCTTGTGTTCTGAAAATAAAAGCTCAGGGAACTTGGTGCAGTTATAGAAACGGAAAGTAGGCAATGTTTCAAGTTCCGAATATATATTTATAACTTATAATATATAGGTACTTATAGAGGAAAGGCAATGTCCAGCAGGTGACAATGACGACTACAGACAGGCTGAAGATGATGTTGTGACGAGACGAAAGTCTGCGAGGTTGTAAGTTTGTATGGATATAGAATGGACTTTTAGGATTATAAATAAGCTTGTATACTGTGGCTTCGACTGGGTTCTTGCTAACACGCGAGCGGAGCCGCGCAGGCAGCTAGTTATAATTAATCCTGCTTTGTATAGGACGTCCTTGCCCTTGGGGCTTCCTCAATATATATTGCGACTAGCAATTTCATTTCCTTCTGACTATTTTCACTTAGATTTTTCTACTAGACCTAAGCTAAGCTACATTTCCAAACGAGTGTCTTAAAGTTTAGCTTGATTGACACGAAAGCATAGTTTTCACCCGTCGACAAAAGCTTTCACTTCTCCTGTTACATGATTAGGTACCTACCTAATCATGTAACAGGTTTATCAATAACCTTATTGATAAAACTTAACAAACCTCTGTTAAATAAAATGTGTTTGGCCTTTTCTCACAACACAGGAATATAAAAGATAAAGACAGTAATTTTAAAGGTATTAGCTGAGGACATGATGGTGAAATAGTGCCGGCTGCCGTCTTTCCATAGGCAACAAAATTTCCCAAGGCTCAAATACGTAGAATTACGAATAAAAGGGAGTTGTTAAAATGTCTTGCGGGAAATACGACGTTTTATGGCTAAGTGTGGAAGCCAATTGGACTTGGAAGTTGAGTCACCTGTTGTTGCTTACGTCAACGGTCACTACAAGTATCTCGCATGAATGTATCTATGACAAAATATATTTATTTACGTCGAAATCTTGACTAAGTATATATGAACCGATTTTCTACGTGTAGTGAAAAGTCTGATCGGTCACTCTATTCAGAGAGCAATACTAAATAAAAATCAAAAATATGCATAACATTTAATGAGTTCCGTTGATTTCTCGCGTTTCATGAGCAAATCTCATTCATTAAAAAAAAACGCCGACCGAATTTAATTTACCTGGGCCCGGAAAATTATTAAACTAGTCCAAAATTTTAGTCTCAGCTCCTCCGTTGTTACACACTACACACACATGACACACACACACACATTTTGCACACTGAATAAAAATAAAAAGAAGACTATCATAAAAAACCTACTACAGCTGAATTAATTAATTAAGTATTACAGCGAAGCTTGTTTCTTGGAAGGCCATAAATGGACCAATGCATTTGAACATTGGAGATTCCTTTTAATGTTCCTGGAATTGTAATAGTAAGACGTATTGCTATTACCCGATTTACTGACGCAGATTTTAACTGAATCTAAGTTGCCTTTGTGGATTTAGTGTTACCTGCATGAATACTGGCTTACATTATAACAAGAGTCAAGTGTGAGTTTGGAAGTTTTTGGGGACAGTCTTCAAAAGTTGACGTAAGTTTTAGAAACACGTCTAGAGGTCTACATAATCTCTTAACTTGATTTTTTCCTATGATGGTGGCTAGGCTTTACGTTCTATTTGTCTTGTGCTCAGGGTAATAAATGTGTAACTTAGCAGTACGGAATTACCCTCTAAAAACGAATGTTTTAACGATTTAGAATTCTTCAGATTACCTTCTTACTTACATTCAAGGGGTGTTTTAATCTATTTAAAACATATCAATACTGACAATGAGTAAACCCGTAGGCCCATTATTTGAGCCATAATAGGTGAATTTATACCGGTTCAGGGGGAGGAAAAAAAGCCATTACTTAGATGAAAATAGTCGCATCATTAAAGATGAAAGAAAAGTACTAGATTTACAGCCAAATTTTAAAACTGTAATAAGAAACTATACCTCTTAAAAACATGGAATAACCTGGATATTTGCAAACATGTGCAATCATTACTAATACTAATGTGTGCTAACTCCTACATATTATAATTAATCTCAAATACATTGACAAGGATAAGGTTTACAGCCCAAGGTATTTTAAGACTACCACAAATGAAATGTATTTAGTACAGCTTCATTAAAATACCAGATTACTTATTTGGTTCGTTCGCTTAACTCGCAAAAACGTGTTGAACCTTGGATTCCTAAGAGAGCGCGGTGATACCCAGTCGCCTAGTTGTGGATTACTCGATATAAATGTAAGTTTACAGTAGTTCCTTGCGGTCTTATTATCATCATAGTAATCCTGTAATCGCCCACAGCCGAGCATAGGCTAGATCCTGTAGACAGTACGCCACTCATCCCGATCCCGTGCTACTCTCATTCAGTAATGACTCGACATTAGGAGAAGGTTTTATGTTGAACGCCGTAAAACGGCGGGCCGTTATATCTTAACCCGACGAACGTGCGTCGTCTGTAGAACAATGTGTAAAGGGCTTGTGACTCAACTCCGCTCCCTAATTAGGATGCTAAATTCAGGTAAGTGTCATAAGCCCTTTACTATTGTCCGTTAGGCGCACACGTGTGTCCCTAGCGCGTCCGACGGGTTAATGTGAGTTTCCATAAATAATCAATATTATATTATTATATGTATAGGAATAAGGACGTATACACCAACATTCATTAAATTCCTGTAGGTGACCAAAGCCTATTATAATGACAACTTTACTGAACTTCATCAATTAAACCCACTAATAAATCATACACGCATGTTTCCTCATACTGAATAATGAATATTCACTCACCATAAACAATCCATTGAAGACGATGAGCAAATACTTTATACAACTACTACCGCAGCCCTCCATCTTGAAAACAACACAAACTTTTTACGCGCCAAAACTGACAGTTCCAATTTTAAACGAGCGTTTATTTTTTTCACGGACGCGTTCACTCGGCACAGAGGCGGCGACTTCTGTGTTTACAGCCGGCGCGGTTCGAATAAAGTGCCGTAATGTTGGTACCGTTCGGGCATTTAGTACCCCACGAGTTTGATGGTGTGAAATCGCGTGCAGGGTTGAAGTCACGCGCTCTAGCTACCCCCCAAATTGCTTTGACCTCCTTTTTTAGGGTGTCTAGTATTTACAAGGATCTGTATTAAATGGTTTGGTTTTGATCGGTTATTGGTCCCGTGGTGTGTGATGGTGTAGGCAGTTTGACTTCCGTGTCGTTAGTACGTGTTATTACAAGAATTTTGGTTGAATACGGTGGAATTCTAGTAATGATATTTTTTTACTATCGATGCCTCACAAATCTTTTCAACCGATTTATAAAAAGCTGTAATTAGATACAAAAAAATCGTACTTAGTGTAGAGTAGGTAGAAAACTATTGATTTTGAACGTTGGTATTTTAAAGCCGAAAACTTCACAAAAACATGAAAATATACTTACTTGCGTACACTTCGAAACCTTTAAAATAGAGTAGGGCTGGCTTTGTAGTAGGTACAACAGGCCTCTATTCAACAATTCCAAATCAGAATGTCGTTGTGAACTTGGGACTCATGGTCAAACATTGTTGGTAACAAAATAATCGTCTATATGGTCGCGCTATTCCAATACAATACACATACTCTTAAAGCCGGATTCACATTTGTCTGTCGTATTGTGTTGTGACGCATCAGCACGGCTAGCACGCGACGGCGCGCGAGCTCTCTCGATTTTTCTCGCACTATCCGTTTCTCTCTTATTAGAACACTTAGAAGAAGAGGTATATAGTGCGATAAAAATCGAGAGTATGTCGCGGCCGTCGTGTGCTAGACGTGCTGAATGGTATCGGTTTCATATATTTGATATGGTTGCGTTCACATTTCTCTGACGACGAACGGCATCAGAGAAATGTGAACGCAACCATTAAATGTATGAAAACGTTACCGTTCAGCACGTCTATCATGGGACGGCCGCGACATACTCTCGATTTTACTCGCACTATACCTCTTGTTCTAAGTGTTCTAATAAGAGAGAGACGGATAGTGCGAGAAAAATCGAGAGAGCTCGCGCGCCGTCTCGTGATAGCCGTACTGATGCATCACAACACAACACGACAGACAAATTTAATGTGAACGCGGCTTATGCAGACCTCAATAAAATAACACTGTACAAAACACTGTAAACACAAGGAGAGGCAAACAACAGGCGGTCAATGTGATGCATTTAAACAGAATTAAAAAATGGTATAGTACCTACACCATCTTTTTGACAGTGAAATATGAAAATGATGTAAACCTTCTTTTGTTTCAAACTTGTTTGAGACAAAAGCTATGCAACCTCATATTTGAGTACTTAGTTATGTTTTTGTGGTTTTGGGATTAATCTCATTCATTTAAATAAGTATATGATATGATGATGATGATGATGATAAATAGATGACACATTAGGTACATTGTTTATATTGTGCATTACTTAAGATTAATTTGAAGTGATAGTGTGTATTACATATGATAGTGTGTATTACATTTTATATTGTAGATTTATATATGTATTAGCATGTTTTTATTTTTCTAGAATGAATACCTATTAGGTTTTGTTTTAATTTTCTCTGTGTTTTTGTACACGGTATAGGTTTGCCTATCTCGTTCTACCTATACCTTCCTCTCAATTGCTCAAAGGTTAGCTGGAAGAGATCCCTTATAGGGATAGGTTCGCCTTTGTACTTTGATCTATTGTGTGACATGTATATTCTTTAACCTGTTATTGTGTACAATAAAGTGCCGACATAAATACATACATGATTAGAAGGTATGGTTTCAACACAGTACCTAATATCATGAGTGAGGATCGTGACCGCGTGCTGGCCCTCCATGCAGTTCGGTTCCTCGTCAAGTGGACTGCATGGGAGAGAGTGCATTTTGCAGCCCTCTTAACTGCATCAGCCCAGGGCACTGGATTCCAACCTCTGGCGCGTTTGCCTTCCACAGAACCAAGAATTATTTGTTTCTCTAGATCATGCCTAAATGAACGCATGATATGTCCAAAGAAACAAAGAATCCTTTCCTGGCAGATGTGCGAGTCGTCTGGTGAAGCCGAGTTCCTCTAAGATGGAGTTGTTAGTTCTCATGGCTGTCCATGGAATCCCCAATAATAGTCTCCTCGAGCACCACATCTCAAAGGCATTGATTTTGCTGTGTTCACCAATAATCATACCTAAGTAATGACAATCAACTTATATTTGCTACTTATGAGGATTTTAAAATATTAAAAGAGGTGTTACCATAAAACCACCCAACTATAGTTCAAATCACCTAACCATAGTCCAAATGAACTCGAATGGTACACGATTCGGTGTGACTATTATTGTGTATAAACTCTGCACGGCTATCACAAGACGGCGTCTCGCACTATTCCTCACTCTCTTATTAGATAACTTAGAAAGAGAGGTATAGTGCGAGAAAAATCGAGAGAGCTCGCGCGCCGTCTCATGAATGTATTAACAAAAAGGGAAATAAAAACAAAGCAAATAACGATGTACGTCCTAAGTAGGTATGAGCAGAAATTAATTAAGTAGTCTACTTTGGACCATAGTTGTTCTTCTGGACTAAACTTAGGAGGTTTTACGGTTATCATCATCATATCAGCCGAAAGACGTCCACCGCTGGACATAGGCCTCCTCAAAGAGTGCCAAACTGACCGGTCCTGCGCCACCCGCATCCAGCGGACTCCAGCAACCTTTCCCAGGTCATCAGTCCACCTTGTGGGGGGCCTACCCACGTCGCGCCTTCCGGTACGTGGTCGCCACTCGAGAACCTTTCCGTTCCAACGGCCATCGGTTCTACGTGCTATGTGCCCCGCCCACTGCCACTTAAGTTTAGCGATTCGGAAGGATATATATATATATATATATATCGGCTACCTCGGTTCTGCTGCGGGTAGCCTCATTTCTGATGCGATCACGCAGAGAAACTCCCAACATAGCCCTCTCCAAAGCCCTTTGGGTGACTTTGAGCCTTCTTATGAGGCCCATAGTAAGCGACCACGTTTCAGTGCCATATGTCATCACTGGCAACACACACTGGTCAGACTCTCGTCTTGAGACACTGCGGAGTATTGGACGAAAAGATGTGCCGTAGCTTCCCGAACGCTGCCCAGCCGAGTCGGATTCGACGATTGACCTCTTTCTCGAAGTTGGACCTACCTAACTGGATAGTCTGGCCTAGGTATATATAATCGTACTTAGGAGGTTTTACGGTACGTCAGTATTTCCTATTTCCCTACAAGTCATAGTCGACAGAGCATTTTAGACGATATAAAAAGTCGCTGATGTGACAGTCAGTCAACATCCCTTATTCCATTGCACAGGTAAGGGCGGCATTGGGCTACCTCGACTTCTACGAAGGTTAATAACTTCAAAACTTCTCATTTTAAAGTTTAAAATTTAAACCACAATAAACATGCTTTCAATTGTTAAGCACTAACCTTAATTCTCCCATTAAAAACATAAATTTCGTATTCAAAAATTCTTGAACTTTTATTGGTTGCAGCCAAAAAGTCATATTACGGCATTGCCATGGCAACACTTTCGAACCACCGGGTTCCTTCACCTTGGTGGCAACACCCGTGTCTTAGTTTAAGAGTTCAACGGCTCCAAATTTCCATAGTTATAGGGATAGTTGTTTGATGGTTTCCTTAGGAATTGGTTTGATGTTAAGCAAATTTAAAAAACGCAAACGAATGGGTTAGAGCAGCCATACTCAACCTTTTTTCTACGAGGGCCGCAAATACATTGTTGCTATTAGGAGACCCGGGTCACATGGTAAATGCACTAGGCTTTATGGTTTTTATACTAGGATTGCATGGTAGATGACGAGTCTCCATTCTAGCCCAGTGCAGATCGATCACGTAACAAATTGTACGCGCGTCAGGTAGATCTACTGGTCGATCACGTAACGCATTGTACGTACGTTAGGTAGATCTAAATGTCAATTTTTATATGGAAAAATTACCGTTGAATTGTCCTAACGCGCGTTCGAAACGTTACGTGATTACCCCTCAGAGGCCCTAGTATAAGTTTTACCGAAACAAAAAGATACGACCGCGTTCGCGTTTAGCTGTCAAATCCAATACAAAGTGAGGGTAAAACTCAAACGCGATCGTAAAGTTTTGTTTCGGTAACTTACCTATACTAGAGCCTCAGATCAGAGGCTCTAGTATAAGTTTTAGCGAAACAAAACGTTACGACCGCGTTTGCGTTTAGCTGTCAAATCCCATACAAATTGAGGGTAAAACGCAAACGCGATCGTAACGTTTTGTTTCGCTAAAACTTATACTAGAGCCACAGTTCGGTGGTGCCATAATGTTGCGTTGTCACCGAACTTATATAAGTATGACAAATTTCAGCTCAATCGGATAAGGGGAAGCGGCTAATAATTATAAATATGCCATTCTATATTGCTGCCACTAAATTACTAGGTATATATACTACCTAAATATATACTACTACTATAAATATACTAAATATGTTACTTACATACTTACATATCAACAATATGTACTAACCTTATAATATATATACAACCAGTAAGTACAGTTGCCATCAGATATATCGGAGCGGCCAAAGGGTTCACAAATATCTGAGCACTAGAGACGTGTTCAGATATTTGTGAGCACTTTGGCCGTTCTGATATATCTGATGGCGACTGTACCTGCTTTTCTGGCAGAGTAATGTCAACTGTATAACAATTATTATATCCAATGAATGATTTTTCATTTATTAAATTATTTTTAATTCTTCTTTCGGTCTTTAGTGTCGGAGGCCAAGACCCACTTTGGGTCGTTGCGCCACAACAGTACCTAAGTAGTAAATAAGTTAGTAAGAAAGTAAGCAAGTAGGGTCATTACGCTGGTTACGCGACCACCTTCGGTTGGCGACCACCTGAAGGAGGTTTTTTCTATTGAAGATAACATCAATTCTACAGACCCTATTGAGACAATTAGTTGTACATGCATTTTTTTGTTGTTTTAGATTAGAAATCTACTAAAAAACCGAGGAAATATCCTTTCAGTTCACCAACTCAGCTAAGTGATCGCCAACCGGCACATAAAATTAGGTGGTCGCTAACCGGCGAAATGACCCTAAGTAAGTACGTAAGTAAGTAAGTAGGTAAGTACGCACTTTAGTAAGTAAGTGATTAAGTAAGTAAGTAATGATTTACCACCTAGTCTTTAGCTTAACCATTCAGTAATTTTTCCATCTTTAAATCTACAATAACTAGAAGTGGCGCCGATAATTCAATTTCTTGTGCTCTGCCTTTTCGAGAATAAAGTCGGGAGTTAATTTATATGTATGTAGTCTTCACCTTTCTTAATTGATTTGATAACCTTCTGGCCTCTATTTCCTTAGCTTAGGGTACGCCCCGCTCAATGCGCGATAGATAACGTACACATACGTATCCAACCAGAAATATTATTTTATGATTTGATATTTTAGTAGGTACGTAATCCATATAATAGCGTGTTACACCGTCTGTCGAAAGTCAAGTTCACTGGACCTAGGTCTAGATTATAAATCTAGCGTTCATAAACCTGTAGGTACTTACATAAGTTAAGTGCCAGTATAATTGGATCCCTGAACACGTTATAACTATGCGTAACCAGACGTCAACTTATACTTGGTCGTCTGTAACGAAGGTATAGGTAAGCTTTTTTAATTACATATCCGAGAGGTAATTGCGTGATGTTTTGAAGCCTAGGAGTTCTGAGTTGAAACAGGTTGTGAATCGTATAATAGCTATGTTATTCACTTATTTCACCTCAATCCTAGTATATCTTGTCACCGGTACTCGTAATAACAAGTATAACAACGCGTAATCTTAGCTCTAAGTGGTGACTTAGAGCTAGGAGCTTAGAGCTAAGAAGACCCTAACGTTTTCCCGGTTATATACCCTACACGAGCCCGGCGTCCACTAGGGTACCTAATTTCAAGATTTGGCGCAGGCCCTAGTTTTACGAAAGCAACTGACATCTGACCTTCCAACCCAGAGGGAAAACTAGACCTTATTGAGATTAGACCGTTTTACTCAAGATGGAGAGGAGATAAAATAGCATTACTTATTTCAACATGTCTCACGAAAGTTTAAATTCGACAACAGTAATAGCTAATTGTCACCAGGAAAACGGTAAGAATAAAATTGGGTCCAGGTATTATCGTAGTGAACCACGAAGAATACATTTGACAAATGTTTTCTTTGCCACTGTGCTCGATTCATTATTGATCCTAGTAGCTAAGGGCTTAATGATCTACTAGAAATGACTGTTTAAGTGTGTAAACATAGCATTAGTATGACGATCGATAGTGTCAACGATTCTGAGTAAGAAAAAAAAAATTGTACACTTTTTTTTAAAAACGCCCAGCTACAGGCGATGTGCATATTTGTAAAAAGAAATATAATAAGTAAGTAAGTAACAAGTAAGTAGTATAAGTTGTATGAATATTATGCTGGTAAAATTTGTTTCGCTTCAACAGTGCGTACCTATCCAAAAGAAATAAATTCGATAAGTACATTAATGTGAAAACAATTCCTCAGAATAAAATAATTTACTTTAAAAACAAAGTTTTAATAGACTTCAATGTAGTACTCCGCTTCAATAGTGCCTATAAAATTTGAAGAATTCCCTTTATGTACGTCTAGCACAACTTGCTGCGTAGTCGCTTTGCGTGCGGCTGAGCGTCGCCTGTCTCACTCGCACCTTGCAATTTAGAAAGAGGAGGGTAGATCTTTCTCGACTTGCGTCGCGGCGCGGCGTCAGTTATTCTAGCCCCGATGACCATTGATCTAGATACTAATATAATAAAGAGGAAATGTCTCACAGATTGCAAGTTTGTAGTTTCCGATCTCATCTAATAAAAAAAAACACACTAGTATATAGAACGGAACTTAAGGCATAAGGCATAAGCTATATTTAATACTTCTCTGCCGTATTGTGTAAAGTGCGAGCGGGGCCGCGCGTGTATCTAGTATAAGAGGTAACTAGGAATATTTTTCCATCATTTCGTGGTCGGTGTGGTCGAGTACTTTCATCGGTCTGCCTCACTTCGAACTATTCGGTCAGAAACTAACGGCCGTATTAATAAACGTCCTACAAGCCTGTTTTAACTAAAATGGCGTTAACATTCGTTTTTTCTTATCTGTCACTTGTTCGTAAGAAAGGGACAAAGCATATTTTATTTAGCAGAGGCATTTTAAGTTTTATGAATAAGGGGGTAATGTATAAAGTTCTAGAGCAAGGGAAGAAAACTTCTGTCCCAGTTTCGTTTAATCTAAGTATATTCCGAGAGACACGCCTTATCTAACCCCGATTTGAGTTTTCTCGGCACATTTACATTGTATTTACATAATAACTTTGAGGCAGTACAGTCAGCATCAAAAGAAGGTACGCAAACGAAACCGTCAAAAGTCTTCATTAAAAGGGAATAAGAGCTTTTGACGTCTTCGATTGCGTAGTTACTTTTGATGCTGACTGCGCAGATATGGGTAGACCGCTTATAGTATCTAGATAAACAGGGGAAAAGTCGTGAACAGAAATAAGTGTTTCTTACTGTTTAACTTTACTTTAAACATGTGGACGTGACAGCAGGCAAAAATATGTAAACGTTTGATAATTACGTTAATTAAAAAAAAAATATATATATTTATTTAAATTGATGATTGCCAATCGAAAACTGATTGGTAATTATTAACTTGTTGACAGGGAGTGAGAATCTTAATTATTTATGTTCTTTTTTTTATGACCTTAACAATTGTTTTGTAAGATTTGTAATTACTAACCAGTGGATCTTAGTGATCTGAATAAATGAAATAAATTATTATTATTATTAATGTCTGAAATTGACTGAGTCACATGGTCACCCTAATTGCTACGTTAAGCTGTCACTTTAAGCTACAGACCGAGTCTTGTTGAATAGGGTGACCATAAAGTTGGTGTTTTTGCTATTTAAAATGATTATTCAATAAAGTTTAATTGTTTGCTTCTAGAGTTAACGCAATGAATTTGCCTTAAAATACTGCAATAGAAACAAAAAAATCTGTTTCCTACTTATGTTTCAGCCTGTATAAAGGTAGAGCGTAACAATATTGTTAACTAGCTCCACCCGCGTATGCCGTGTAAGAATACGGGCAAACCCGCAGGATAAAATGTAACCTACGTCCATGCCATAGCACGGCTATTCTCAAATTTTGTGTCTGCGTCTAATTCCCACGACTCCATATAAAATGTTCGTAAATGGTCGTGGTAATTAGACGCAACCGCAGACACAACATTTGAGAATAACCGAGCATAGCATGGTGCATACATGTGATAGAAATTTTGAAATCGGTTAAGTGATTCCGGAGATTAAATAAGGTTCAAGATTGTATGAGTATGAGATAAACACATAATTAAAAACAAAAAAACCGGCCAAGTGCGTGTCGGGCCACGCGCAGTGTAGGGTTCCGCATTTGCCTGTCTGTTTTAGTTACATCGACGTGCGGTGCGGTTGCGTCGGCCGAATTTGTACGAAAATTGGCCTTTTTAATTACACATTAAGTTGGTCGACTATTACTCGGTAACTACTTATGACTACTTGTTCGTGATAGTTTTCCTTTTAAATTCATTATATGTACCACGAATTTTTTCACATCCCCAGTAGTAGCCATTTAGCCGGCAGGGGGGGGACACACACATGACTCGAACTTGGCTTGAAAGCCCAATATCTCGCAAACGAATTACTGATTTGAAAAATGGTTTTAGAAAACCCAAAATATTTTTGAACGAGCTATCGAACGATACCCCACACCATGTGGGGTTAAAATTACATCCCCGCTTTAGGTGTAGCGGAGGTACCCTAAAAAAAATCTTTTTCCAAATAGTATTGTACTGTTTTGTCGGCGTGGTTGGTTTATATACCCACACCGAATTGCAGTTTTCTAGTTATAAGGGTTACTGAGCTAAGCCGAAGACGGACAGACAGACGGACGAACATGGCGAAACTGTAAGGGTTCCTCGTTGACTATGGAACCCTAAAAATTGTTTAGAGCGCAGTCCGCAGTAAGCTCGATCCTCCATACAAACGTAGTTACGCTCTCATTTCAAAACTACGTGTTGGATTGTAACGAAACTTTGCATATACAATATCATGAGGTATATCTATGTCTGTAATTAGTTTATGTAGCTTCAGATACCGTAGTAAAAAAAATACAGCTAATTTATTTTTTCATACAAAACTTGTTTTTGCTGTATTTCGTTTGTTTTATAAACTGGAACCATATAAACTAATTACAGACATACCTCATGTTAATGTATATGCAAAGTTTCGTCACAATCCAATTCGTAGTTTTAAAATGAGAGCGTAACTACGTTTGTATGGGAAGGTGATATTCCGCCGAGCTTACTGCGGACTCTTAAAAATATTCCCTCTACATACAAACATACAACGCTATAATCTCACCGACTTATACTTTTCTTCATTTTACTGACTTGTTTTCTGTTGTCCGTAACATTTTTTACCCATCAATACCTTCGTGGAACGGTGACAAGACTCACATTATATGGACGTTGCCCTGTCGCAACATGAACATGCCCCATTTAGACGAAACCCTAAAGAAACCAATTTGTAGGGAAGTGATTGTAAATAGAAAGCTTTGAATGGGGGTTGCCGTTGTGTATTATATACATATGTAAGCCCATCATAGCCAGTAGCCACAACACGGCTCGTATCCCCAACGCCTACCAAACCGTTTCAGACAAACCAATACAAATTGAAACTGTCATTACGAATAGTTAATACTAATACCGCGGTAATAAAATATACTGGGGTTGTGGGGTGAATCGAGACAGTTTGAATAGCATGTTATGTCCTGTTAAAATCATTAGTCATGTCACCTGTCAAAACATTACAATCGCAACGATCGTGGCGGCCATGATGAATTTTCAAACATAATTTTTAACCGAAGACCTTTTTTTTCCCTTAACTAACGTTTCCAACTGAATGTAGCACATACCATAGTATGCCTATGGTCGCCTGCTCGAATCCGGCTCGTACCAAGATATTTGTCAAATTTTTATTTTATTTTTAACCGACTACAAAAAAAAGGAGGAGGTTCTCTTTTAAAAAAAATATTTTTATAATTTTCAATGTTTGTTACCTCAGAACTCCGTCATTAATGAGCCGATTCGTATTTTTTTTTTTTGTAAGTATTTGCTTTCAGGTGGGTCCCATTTTTTTCAAAAAATCAATTGGATGATGGAATCCATGAGGAATTATTCCTCATGGATTCAATCTCAATTATTGAGGGAACTTCAATTATATTAGGCACGTAATGAGTAGTGATTTTGGTATTTTCTATTTTAACTAGTGTATTTACACCCGGAAATCATAAATTTGGTGGAGTGGAATGGATGATGAAGACTAAAGATAACTTATGGAATTCCTCAATTATGTACTTAAAAGTACAAATGTACGTCACTGATTCTGATAAGATTCCGTTGAAATAGCAACTAATGAAATGCCAAAGGTGATCCTTGTGGAATCGACGGAAGTCTTCAAATATTATCGGGTCACATACAGCGATTGGGTTTTTTTCTCTAATAATCAACGCATTTGCTCTCGGAAATCAGTTCATGTGGTAAAATGGAAAAGAATAATGAATAATGTGGAAATGTTCTCGTGGCTTGGCGGAGTACTAAATTGAAGTCGGTTAAAACTTTGTTTTTAAAGTAAATTATTAATTTTATAAATGTTCGTTAGCTGACGTTTCTGCTTAATACAATATAAATACATTGTTTTGCACTGGTAAAACGCAGCCGTGTTGAGTATTCAACCGCCCAACTCGTTTTCGTCTTTGACTTTGACTTTCCCATTCCCCACCGTCACCGACTATAATTAAAGCCTTCAAAAGCTGTATTCTACCACTTGACTATAAATTTGCGAACGATGGTATCGCCAGGGTCGCTTTGTGCGTGGTGTTGTGGGGCCGTTTCCATGGCGACGGCTCGATAGCTTTGACCTAAGAGTACAGTTAGCTTCGAAAGTCAAGCTTTAAGTGGAATTTAATTCCTGCCAGTTTTGCTATGCACATGTGATAAGAAGCATAGAGTTATCTGTATGATGGAACACTTTCGTCGGCTAGTGCAAAATAAGACTGTCCCCTGATATATTTTTTTTGGGCACACTGGCACTGTCTTGGTTAAGTTGGACTACCGTGGATACAACTTTAAAATTCTATTGTAATGGTGTGAATTTTGGTCATCGTTACACAAAGGACAACACAAAGGATCTATAAACTTATAATAAATCCTGCCACTATACAATGTGTGTAATTCTACGTTTCATTTGGAATTATACTCTTTTAGAGAAACACGAAATTACCTGACATTATCTCCATAGAACCATAAAAACTGCCACAGCAGCAGCATAAACAATTTGAACACAATAATTCGTTGACATTTGAGCACGGAACCCAAATAATAACAACGTTATTACATGTGATAAGAATTTTGGCACAACTACTTAGTCATAGTTTTGTGCGCATTAACATTAACACAAGATGCTGGTAAAGGTGGCGCAGGACCTATCACTTTGGCACTCTGTGGGGGAGGTCTATGTTCAGCAGTGGACGTCTTTCGGCGAATATGACGATGATGCACTTTAATTCGCTATTTACATAGACGAAGAGAAACCAGTGCCTACTCCAAATATTGGGATTACGTGCCAAAGTGGACTCAGGGGTCCTCTAGGACATAACCGGGAAATCGCGATGAGGTGATAAACACTAAAATCTCTCGCACTTTGTACACATTATCTATTAAAATGATTATTATTATATTATATTACTGTAACCTAGTTGGTAGTGATAATGACCCTGTCTACGAAGCTGAAGGTCCCAGGTTCGAATCCCAGTAAGGGTATTTATTTGTGTAATGAGCACGGATATTGTTTCCTGAGTCATGGATGGTTTTTTGTTGTATGTTTAAGCATTTATTCATTCTACATTAGTATTTATCTCGTCATCTAGTACAAGCTTTGCTTAGTTTGGGACTATCTATTTGTCAATACTCAATACTCAATCATTTATTGCTTTCCACAATGTTTGTTTACAGGGTGTTGGTAAACATAAGTTTTAGTTACTAACTAATAAAAAACTTAATTGTGGACCCTGTTGGG
Organism: Epinotia bilunana; assembly: GCA_947049275.1. NCBI lineage: Eukaryota > Metazoa > Arthropoda > Insecta > Lepidoptera > Tortricidae > Epinotia > Epinotia bilunana. The sequence goes on along the minus strand of OX346260.1, from coordinate 21,966,604 downwards.
CACCGCAAAATTTAATTTGTGTAAGATTGTCCCCAAATATTATTAGTATTTCATAATCAATTTTCATCCTAACTGTACTTTTTTCAAGCAATACTTTCACGGGCAAGTTGATCATAAATTGTAACAAAGAAAATGACGGGCTTCTGTGAACTACGTCATCTACGAAACGTTTTGTCCAATTTCAAAGGGCTGAGGAAATAATTGGCCTTTAACTAATTAGATGGGGAGTAGCGTCCGTTTTTCAGTTTTCGGTACCATATAGGAGACAAGTCCAGGGGACCGATTTTTGACTTTCGAGCGCTCGACTCTTTCACTCGAAAAATGACAAAAATTATGAAATGTTATTTTGAAATGACGATAGAAAATTTAAAAACGTGCGGTATTGACCACTCGTATTCAATTCTATCGGTAGAAAGTAAGTGCCCGTGATTATGACACTACAATAGCATTTACTTTTATTTAATTTTCGAGCACTCGAAACTCAAAAATCGGCCCCCTGTCCCTGAATTATAATTCTTTATAACTGTCATAGCAACGGACTCCCCAACTTGTTAAAGTAATGACGCGTAGTTGCAGTATCCTAGAGGCAACCGGATAGCTCGCGGTATTTGTGCTCCCGAAGTGTTGTGGAACCGCCCTGTGCAACCCGAACTGAGCCAACTTGGTCTGGGACGAAAATAGGAGGGGGAAATGGTGAAACAATAAATTGTCGCACCAGGAGGGATGCTATAAAATAATCATTATATGAAAATAAACAGCGTACACACTTTCAGGCCTAGTTGGCTCAGTTTCGGTTGCACAGGGCGGTTCCACAACACTTCGGGAGCTCATATACCGCGAGCCAACCGGTTGCCTCTTGGATACAGCAACTACGCTTCATTGCTCTGAATAAACTGGGTTCTTCTGTGACTCATGACTCGATATGACATGACTACCGATGACGTAATGAGGTAAAACTTACTTTAAGGAAGGTGTGTCTTCTGGCTGATATAAGATGAATAATATTACGTAGGCTACAATTTATTTAGCACCAATTACCACAATGTACGCTAACACGATCATTTGATGAATTCCTATTGTCTTCCATATGTTTTATGTCTCTAGTACGGGCTTGGATTCGCTGCCAACCGAGCTCTCTTGGCATTTGTATTTAATAAGATATAATATTTCTATTGTAATGACAGTTGAGATCATTGGAAAAGTGTAAAACGAGTGATTTTGATTCCATTTTATAATTACTCTGTTGAAATAGTGAATTAGAACTTTGGAGGACTAGAAGAAATCGTATTTAATAAAAATAAAAAAATCAATAGATATTAGACATCATTTTGTAGAAGAATTTTTCAGTGCAGTATTAACGTAAATTTTGTTTTACTTGTGTTTGTAAATATTGTAAGTTACTTTCCTCAGGGGAAATCCTCATTTCAAGTAGATAGGTATGAGTGAATACAACCAGATTCAACGTACTGTTATTTATCCTGTGACGGTACTTTAGAATCATATCGATCGTTTGGTTTTTACTATAGTAAATATTTTATACTTATTCTTTTTAATATAATTTAATCCTGGGGCATATTGCCGGCCCTTTAGAAAGGTTTACACTTCTTTCTTGAAGAAACTCATACTTTAGTCCATTCCACAGTAGAAGCGTTCGCGGGATCTGACAGAGTCGACATTTGAAAACCCTTGTTGTATGCGATACATTCTTAAAACAACATTTAGGTTGACTTAAGAGCCAGCTCAAACGGAGAAATCCCCTGAAAGCGCAACCCTGACAGCCCCAAATCACGAAATAAGATATTATTGATGTTACTTCAATAATAACACTTATAATAGTTGCTCATAAAGTTATGAGTCCACAGCCCACAGTCATGTGAACTGACTAAACTTTTTAAATCTTTATTTTTACAGGTCTGATTTTCAGGGACAGCAAACAGTATACCGTTACAAATTGGTGTAACCCTAATCTCAATCATTAGGAACCCAAGTATTTAAGAATTATACCTGCTTAATCGTCAATTTACTATCATCTAATTTACATCGCCACACACCGCAGCGCGTAGAGTTAATGGTGTATTATCCGCAGGAACCGAACCATCGGACCGTTGGGCCGTGGTCCATTGTGAATACACTATAAATGGTGGTCCGCGGCAGACATTGTCAGAGGCTGGGCGTGTGAGACATGGGATATTTCACGTCCTAAGGTATGTACTTACATTTTTATATGCAATACTAGCAAAGTATATACCAGTTGATAATATACATTAAGTAAATTAAATTAAAACTAGGTTAAGTCTAAAAAGGGCTTTGCATTGTACCGAGGATGCTGGCGGCATTTCCGGCATTTCCAAGCCCTCTGCTCTTCGGTCACCAGTTACATCAACCAGACGATTCTAAGAACTAATCTATCGCAGTAGTTTCATCGCTAAGAAATTAGGTTTTCAGATATAGTGTAGTTTTCCGTGCGCAGTGGTTGTGAGATGATTTTGTAAGCGTTTTTTTTGTATTCTTATATTTCAGTGAATACGGACTGCTTTTTCGTGGTTAGAAATGTAGTTATTAACCTCCTGAGACCCAGGGTACGCTTTAGTGCTTTTGAATTAGGAACTGTATTGACATTCAGTAAAAGTTTAAAATCAATTTTGAAATCTGTACAAAATTTTGTACGCGGGGTCTCAGGAGGTACTGTATTAAAAAATAACTATACATTTGAAGTGTAGGTATGCGCTGTGCCGTGTTTCTTGAGATACAGTGTATAAGAGAAAGAAAGAAAGAAAATACATTTATTTAACGTCACAACTTAGGTACACAATAAAAAAGAACAAGCAAACGATAAAAGCTTAAATACGAGGACGTTAAACAGGATCGCCACTCAGCATAAAGCCACTGCAAGACACGGCAAGCAGAGGCGCTGATTTTCGGTGGGGACCTGACTTAGAACAATTATAAGTGACGGCACAAACGTCAACAACTCGTAATAACATAACAAAATAAATAAACCTAAACACTTAACATCAGTGTGTATCGTAAATCGTAACAAAGTCCTACTTTGCATAAGTCTGCATTATAAGTACGTCATCGTCAACCTCCTAGCGTTGTTCCCGGTTGTGGCCCTAAAGGAGCCTGGGGTCCGCATTGGCACCTAATCCCAAGATTTAGCATAGGCACTAGTTTTACGAAAACGACTGCCATCTGACCTTCCAACCCAGAGGGCAAACTAGACCTTATTGGGATTAGACCGGTTTTCTCAGGATGTTTTCCTTCACCGATATTTGTTTATAATATAAATTATACAGATAAAATATCAAGTATTTTCAAACATTCCAAGTTTTATTTCCCGACCGATTCACTGCCGCGAAGACACATTTTGTGTCAATTGTATTGTGTTTCTACTTCTACTCCCTTTGTCTCTGTGTGTCTTTTATGTAGTGAATAAATTTTTTCTTTCTTTCTTTCTTTTGCCAGTAGAAACTACATCATGTCCAAGAAACCATCCTAGCTAAGTACGTTGAAGGGCTATTAAGAAAATTTCGAGGTGATTTCTACACTAGTATATATGATAAACCCGTGTGTTTATTTATTTGACTGACTGCACCAATTCTCTTGTGCAACTTTACAAATCGTTGACCTCAGTTAATTTTACTAGTTTGTTAAAATGGTGCCATGTTTTTTATTAGTGCGCTCTCGCCACTCCCTGGTCCGCATTTCGCATTCGCAAGGCACACAAGAGATAAAAAATGGCGGACAAGAAGCAGCCAATCTGTAAGTGTTTATTTAAAATATATTTATAAAAAAATATTGAGACTGATAATAGATAATCTTATTCCAATACCTTTTTACAAACAACTTTTAACTATTGGCTGGGTAAATTAGTGCCCACATGGTGAAGGTGCGGCGTATTTGTTTTGTTCCTATAGATCTATGAGATATCCCGTGGTCTATGCGTTGTATGCGAAACGATCTTCGTATATGTTTACTAATGTTACTAATTGTTTGTTTTTTTTTTGCAGTTACATTCTCATTGATGTTATGTCGTTGACGTAAGCCTACCTCATTTTAGTGCGCTAAAGATAAAACGTATTAAATAAAATTATCTAATGGTCAGCCTATATTCAGAATTTGAATGTTTAAAATATGTATTCGGTTCAAAGTCACGTATTCATTTTCACCTATAAACGTTGTAGTGTTAAAATGTCTCCCGATCAATGTTATATGTAGATTTAATTACAAGTCTGCATTTCGTAAATTACTACATTTACTATATTTGACTAGCCTTATGTTTTTGTACGATTATATATTATTATTTATTTATTCTCCAGTTGTCATGCCATCGTGGCTGCTCGCGTTCAGAAAAGCTCGAGGTAATAAAAAAAAACACTCGTAAGTGGGTGTACCAAATAAAATGTTTTAACAAAGAAATGTATAGTTAAATAACAATATATTTTCGTTACACAATAGAACATTACAACGCTAAAATGTTAAATAATGATTTGGAACTTACCTTTCGAGTGTTTCGAATGTGGTTTCGGTGTGTTAGTTATGTGTATTTTATTTATGAGACCAAATTTATAATTTTAATGTATATGCAGTCCAAGTCATCATCATCAACTAAGTATACAATTCTGAAGCTCAAAAGACTTCATTGTGTTATTTAATTCCTTAATAAATCATCATTCATAGAACGACATTTAAAAGCGTTCCATGGATAATGATTCTTCTCCAAATAATAATAATGTTATACTTAGTGCTTACACTCCATTGTGTAACGAAAAATGTAATGATGACACTGACTTTCATTTGCGTGACGGAGACCAAAAACTGTTTCTTAATTAAGCTTTTATTTAAAAATATTCACAAAGGTACTAAAAAACGAATTAATCAAATATATTACTTACATTGTATGGTACAGTCATCAGCGCACGTATAAATCTGAACGATTGACTGAGAATCTGACACGATTTCTGCAGCCGTTGTGACGTGTCAGATATTTTCGTCCGCTTAATAAAGGCAGATATTGACGCTGGTGACTGTCATACTTTGTCATATTTATTGGCAAAGAAGAGATCAATTCGTTTATTTTTGTGTACAATCGTGTAATTTTCTTACGTTTTCAGCTGGCGCGGCGAAAGTCGCAGAAGACGTCAAGGAAAATGTGCAGCACGCGAAAGAACATTTGGAGACGCGCGAAAAAGAAGTCAAATTAAATCTAGAGAAGGAAAGGAGGAAGATAGAGAGTCTAAAATGCCTGTCCAAGTTCCTCAGCATCTCATTCTCCGTATTCGCCGTCGCGACGGTGGTAAGTTATAATGAAAACGGATTTACGCAAAACGGATTCCCACTTCTATAATTCCATGCGAAAAAAATTACAAGATTATAACTAATATTAATTATTAACTAAATGAAATTAAGACTTAGTTAAATATAAAAAATCGGCCAAGTGCGTGTCGGGCCACGCACAGTGTAGGGTTCCGTAGTTGCCTGTCTATTTTAGTTAACAAGCTATTTAATGATTCCCCACACTATGGGTTTGACGAGTTTTTTTATACCCACTTTAGGTGTAGCAGAGGTACCCCAATTATTTTTTAGATTTTCTTTTGTTTTGAAAATGCTTTGTTATAATATAACTATATATATTTTATTCCAAATTTATTGTATGTAACTACATAACATTTTCAAAAAGGAATTGCGCCGTTATAACTTTAAGTAAGTAATAAAAAATAATCAAATTGATCTCCAGTACCGTGATCTTTTATGATGAATACCTGTTTTATCTGAGAAGTTTCCATTCCAATGATGCGAAATTTCTTATGAGGAAAGTTCTCAGAACTTAAAACCTCTATGGATACATGCATTATTAGCTGTTTAATTTGCCTGCCGAAAGAATAATATAGTACCTATATGTACATGAAATTAATTATACATCCATGAAAAAATCCCATAAGAAACTTCGTAAAGGCAATTCGTTTTCATATTCTGGGGAGATTAAAAAAAGGCAGGTTAAGGTTAGCTAAAGCGATGTTTAAGTCACGTCTAACCTGTCGGTTTGGTTACTAAACGTATGGGATTGACATTGACTGTCGGTTTTGTTACTATTCGTAACTATCCCTTTAAGGGACATAAATTAATGAATATGCCCTTCTAGTTAAAGTTTTCGAAACTTTTGAAAACTTCCCTGACACTTTGAGAACTTCTAGATTACTATATGTTATACCTAACTTCAAGTACTAAATCCTAGATAGTGATTCTAATTTCAATACGCCAGATTAGAATCTTGTTGGTTATATAAGTTACGCTCTTGTTGACATTAGCGCGTAGCCAAATATCTATTTGAACTGATTTCATCCAGGATGCAGATCTCATTACAAATTTAAGGTTATTCTAAAGATTCTTCTTGCTATTTCAAGCAAAAAAAAATTTAAATTTACATCATTTTACCGCCGTGTAATCGTTTCAGTCGACAAATACCTACAAATTGAATATAATAGAATAGAATAAACATGCACCTACATGAACAGAGATCAGCAATTCTGCATACAAAATTCACAAATGCTAGTAGTGCCAGGAAACGGTTCCATCGCATGGTGCTGCTGGCCTGGTCGCCAGCGCTGTTCTTCCGATGGAACCAAATGACATATCGTTCTTCCACCCTAGGTGTGTAATGTATATAATTAAACCATTTTCAGCTGGTATCGATAACCCTGATAGCTGTATCTACGATGTCAGCCGTTGCCGCGAGTGCCATGGACGCGCAGGACGACTCTGGTCGGCTGGTCGGATTAATCGTTCTATCGGTCACCGCTGCCACGGCGATCGCCATGTCTATTTATGCGCAAGTCGCGACGTGCAGTAAGAAGATTAGACCGATTTTTGTGGTAAGTACCCATTACAGGACTCTTAACACTACTCCGCTCCACCTGTCGTAAAAGGCAACTAAAGTAGTCATTGGAGTGCGCGAGTGTCCCATATGACGACGGCACTCGCCTAAAATCCCAAAAGAAGCGCGACGAAGATAGTTTTTCCCTAGTTCAAGCCAGATGTACCGAGACGCGGGAGACTCCAGTGCGTTCAGTTTGAGGTTCTCGAGAGCACCGATGGGCTGACATTTTTGCCACTGAGCCAGCCTTTCACGCCCGACATAGGATCAAAAACTATCAGGCATTAGATTCAAAATTCATCGTTCTGATTTAATCTACCTATGTGATGATATTTTCGTATTTCTATAAAGTACCTAGTCTATTTATAGCATCCGACGCTATTGGCATCCATATAAGAATATATCTATATTACCTAAGCGTCATAAATTGGAAATAAGAACAATGTACTAGGTATCATAATAACAATGGACAGTCATAAAAAAAATCGGTATTAGTCATGTATTGTGAAATACAAATGGTGATAAAATATGTCGAGTTGATTGGATCTGGCATCTAGTCAATTTCTTTGACCAATCTTAGCGGATAACACTTTATATCTCAACTTAATAAGTCAAGTTAAGAAGTATATTATCTACAATCATTACTCAAATAGTCAGAGAGTAGGTACATCTGAATCTCTATCAATCCACGAGGTAAGTACTAAGCGAAGGAATATTGACATTCCAAGAAAAGTAGAACAGCGCCATCTATCTTAACTTCTCAGTAAATAGGAACCGACAAAATAATTGCCCAGTATCACGGGACAGTGATCGATGAACAAGAACAAGTAGAGCAATATAAATTTGAGGCACCGACACGAAATAAATAAAATAATGAATTGAGAGACAAAAGAATCGAAATACTATTTCAGACAAGTAAGGATGAAGTTGAAGTTATACCTCGTTGGCTCAACTTTACTCTGCGGGCCTAAGGTGGTTGCACATTTTATCACTTATCGCTGTGCGAGTGCGAGAATGACGGATGTCTTATCCACGACGATAAGTGATAAAATGGTAACTATCTTAGCCCCGCATGTTTGACAGCTAGAGAAGTTAATTCATACCAATCCACTATACCGGATAGCACATGCTCTTTCGTCTAGTTAAATCTGTCGTGTCGCGTTGTGTTTGACACTGACAGTGAAAACGCCGCGCGACATGTGCGAATGGAAGATTAGTATTGAGTCTGTATAAGATAGAGCTGGGGGCCGATTTTTGACTTTCGAGCGCTCGATAATTAAATAAAAGTAAATGCTATTGTAGTGTCATAATCGTCACAATACCGCACGTTTTTAAATCTTCTATTGTCATTTCAAAATAGCATTTCATAATATTTGTCAGTTTTCGAGTGAAAGAGTCGAGCGCTCGAAAGTCAAAAATCGGTCCCCTGGGCGTTTTTTCCCGTAAGCGTTTTCAAAAACAGTTTCTCGTACAGTAACGGAAAAACAGTTTGTGGCTAGAACCACAAACATTTTTTATAAAAACGATGACAAGGAGCTACGCGTAGAAGAGGCGACAGTCGCACGCAACGGTTGCAATGCAAAACGTGTAAACGCAACTCGAATCGTTTCGTTTCACTTCGTTTGGAGACCGGCGACGGCGGCCACGCACAGAGAAACTAGTTATTTTTGAAACTGTTTTTCAAAACAGTTTTGTGATTAAGAAAAACGGTTGCGTTTCGTTTCACGGAAAAGTCGAAACGACCCAGCTCTAATAAGAGTGGTTTAAGAATTATTATAAAACTCGAGCATGTAGTATAAAAGTAAACTCGGTACCTGCAGCTTTTGTACAGCTTGTAATGCTACTTGGGAGTGTGACTGTCCGGCGGTGCCACTGCCAGCCGCATTTGCGCGAATATGCACCCCACAGGTGTGCGGGAGCCGAGTTTAGCCGAAGTCAGGGCCTGACTATAGGTACCTACAGGTTGTCCGAAGACATAGGTATGTAGTGTTATGCTAATTGCTGGCCAGGGTAAAGGCCTTGAAGGTTAATATTACCCCGTCAAGTTCACCGGACGTGTATTGCCCTATCACGCGATCCTTGACGTGCTTGCTTCTGTTAATATTATATACTTAATTGAAAATGTCCGGTCAATTTTCTTTCTTTCCTAAATGGATAGCTTGATATGATAGCCAAGTGGCTAATCCTGCCTACGAATCCCGAGTATGGCCGAGTATTTCTATGTATAAGCTGATGAGCATGAATATTTATGTGTATTTAATTCAGACGGACTCTATAAGTAATGATCCCAAGGAAAGTGCGGGGTGAAGGTTTTTGTTTTTTATTGATTCTAGTTTGATTTAGGTATGCCCGGTTGCTCCTAGCGTTAATCCCGGTTGTGCCCTATAGGAGCCCGTGGTCCTCTTTGGCACCTAATCCCAAGAATATTAGGCAAAGCCACTAGTTTTACGAAAGCGACTACCATCTGACCTTCCAAGCCAGAGGGAAAACTAGACCTTATTGGGATAACCGGTTTCCTCACTATGCTATCCTTCACCGAAAAGCCAATACATAAGTTTGTGAAAAAGCCCAGTCGTACGAGTCTGGGTTCGAACCGACGACCTCCAGATTGAACGATGGCTCACTAGTAGTAGGTAGTTAGTTTAGTATGAGCACTTTTTTTTGCTACACAGGCGACGATAGTGCTGACGATTCTGGCGTTGATCCAAGCCATCATCGCCGGCGCAGCAGTGCGGGTGACGCCGAAGGATGCTCATCGCATCGAGAACTCCTTGCTGGAATCATTCAATCTGGCGAAGCAGCATAGCCCGAGGCACGTCAAGATGTGGGGCATCACACAGAGCTCTGTGAGTAATTTCCCTCTGGACGGCCCATTAGGCCCCCAGAGCGGTTATCTGTAACCGGCCGCGCGGTAAGCCAAACTAACTTTTTTTGCGGCTACATCTAGCGAGACTAGCGAGTGACTAAGGGTGATCATTAGGTATATGTAATCAATAAATAACGTGATTACTTCCAGTTCCATTGCTGCGGTTACCACGACGCCTACGATTACAGAGACAACCCGCGGTACCCACCTGACATACCCATCTCTTGCTGTCCCACCTATGACCCGGACCGCCCCGACATAGTACAAGAACGAGACCGAGAGCAGTGTAAAGCGAGACACGAGTATTACGACAACGGGTGCAGCGGAGACGTGCTGTTGGCCATATCGATTACGGCGCAATGGGTGTTCCATGTTTCTATTGCACTCATCGTTATTGAGGTAATTTCATTTTTGTCCTTATTAGGTTAGTTGTATTACGGCAACGGGTGCAGCGGAGACGTGATGTTGTTCATATTGACTACTGTATTTTAGGCAAGCCACTTTACAGGCGCTCTAGAATAAGGCACTTACCTACTTAGTAATAGATTAGAGATAGATTACAAATACGTTGCAACGGACCTGGGGTATGTAAACAAAAAAGAAGTAGACACACATTTCGGTGTAACTATACATCAGGGACGTGATATCTAGCATATATCTATGATGGCATATATACACGTATCGCAATGTTTTGGTCAAACAAAGTATTTAACTGTCGGGAAACAAGGTTGAACTATTTTATTGTAAGTAAGAATATTTACTTACAGTTCACTTCAAAGATATGTTTTCACTTTTGCCCCTTATTCCATTGTAATAAGGCGAAAACAGATGGAAAACATGTCTAACTCTTTTTTATCGAACTAGCTACTTCTAATTAGGTTGTAATGTTTTGTCTCTAATAAATTATTTTCTTTATTCATCATTAATATCATTATTCTTAAATTATTTTTACTCTTAGAAAAAAAATTGTTGACTGTACGTACCTAATCACAAGCTCTTTCATGCTACCCACGTTTATCAAATTCCGCCAAAAATTTAAAATCAATGAGGAGAAAATTTAGAATCGGCCCGGAGAACAAAACAGACTACATAGACTGTTTGAGCGTTTGCGCCATCTAGTGAACATTCTATGTTCTAAATGATCAGCAAGACGGCGCGCAACCTGGGGGCCGATTTTTCACTTTCGAGCGCTCGAAAATTAAATAAAAGTAAATGCTATTTTAGTGCCATAATCACAGGCACTTACTTTCTACCGATAGAATTGAATACAAGTGGTTTTACCGCACGTTTTTAAATTTTCTACCGTCATTTCAAAATAGCATTTCATAATATTTGTCAGATATCGAGTCAAAGAGTCGAGCGCTCGAAAGTCAAAAATCGCTCCCCTATTTCGCGGCGTCATAGACTTCACTCGTCTCATCTTCAACCGTTCTTATTGAAAAGATACGGAAAGTCTATCTCTCAGCGACACAGCTGACGTCGTCCTGTGATAGCTATGCTGATAACTAGAGGTCATTTAATTTGCATTTTTAATTTTCCAGTTGGTTGCTGTCATATTTGGAGTACTTATTGTTAAGACTCGAAAAGATGCCGAAAAAAGAGAAGACGTTCAACATATCGATGATCATCACGAGCACGGCCCGCCGCCAAAGTGACTTCACCGCAAGATGTCCCTCTCATCTCCCACCCAGTCACACCCTGGTAATGTGCCAAACAGACCCGCCATAAAATAGCTAAGATCTCGGATTTGAAAATTACTAATTATATTTATCGCATGAATCATTGTAGAAGTCGCTTTATTTTAAACAAAATAAACTACGATGAGACTTACGAGATTTTATTTGCAACCATGATTGTATTTAGCGCTACCTATGATCAGCAGAGCGTACTATTTGATCGCGCGTCGTTGGTGTAAATTAAGCGCTGTTGAACGTGTCAAATGTGCGACCTATTAGTACTTCTGATACAGCACAGATGGCGCTGCAACACATATACGTATATACGTGTCTCGATTTTTCTAGTTATACATAAGCAATTCCTGGCAAACAACTTGAGCAAATGACCGTGCCTGCGCAAAGGCGACTTGTACTTTGCGAATTGTGCGAGCTGCCCCCCACTTCGTCCCGCATATTCAAGTTGTTTGCCGGGAACCGTACACACCAGGTTATATAGGTACGTTATACGCAGATAAAATCTTACCGTATCTGCGAAGTGTGTAGCATGCTTTAGTCTTGGAAATAAATATATTAACCTATCAATCGCATAGTCCACCAAAAGCATCCAAGTCTATATAACCATAAATTGCAATTTTATATGTTCTTACACCTTTGAATAAATAAATAAATATTTTGGGGACAACCTTACACAAATCGACTATCGACCTAGTCCCAAACTTTGTCCCAAACTAAGCAAAGCTTGTACTATGGGAACTAGACCACGATATACATACTTATATACCTAGATAAATATATACTTAAATACATAGACAGATCCATGACTCAGGAACGTATTCGTGCTCATCACACAAATAAATGCCCTTACCGGGATTCAAACCCGGAACCTCCAGCTTCGTAGGCAGGGTCACTACCAACTAGGCTACAGAGGTCGTCGAGGTAAGAGAGAGTTTAGACCCACAATTTCGTTAGCCAGTCACAAGCATCGGTGGTTCAGTGGTAGAATGCTCGCCTGCCACGCGGGCGGCCCGGGTTCGATTCCCGGCCGATGCAATCTTTTTGTAACTTTAACACATGCGTTTTTTTTTATAAATCTTCAACTATAAATCTCAAACTTCAAATATATATTTGCTTGAACTTTTGGACATAAACGCCAAATCCTGGGATTAGATGCCAAATCGGACCCCGGGCTCGTTTGAGCACTACCGGGAAAACGCTGGGAGGATAACACCTTTGTGATAAGGTGAAAAGTGTAAAGTACGATTCCCACCGACATCGACAGTCGGGTCAGGCTATATAACATGCAAAGGAATTTAAGCCGTGTACACAGAAGTTACATTGCATAATTGAATGAATCGTGCACCCGCTGCGAAGCGGCAGCTACCGATGCGGTGGCGGGAATTGTAATCAAATACGAATTGTATCTGCTGCACAGATGGTTCAAATTCTTTTACATTAATTAGTAATTTAGAATGATATGGCACGGAATAGGCTATTCTACGATTTTTTTGAATATATTTTAAAATGTTCGTATAGATTCGATAGTCAACTGGTATTTTCATTTCCTCAAAATAATATCGCTAAGCAAATAAATAATGGTTGAAATTTGAACATTATATATTCGGGCCAAAAAGGCAGCCGCCATTATCGTGACGTCATAACTGCAATAACAAACCACAGACTACTAAGAAGATACACGTCAAATGTGCATGTACTTTTACCTCTAATCTATGCCTTCTGATAGTCCTGATTTTTATCGTTGGTGTGTTGCGCCAACTTGTAATAGTTCAACGTTAAAGACTCCTCAAAACATGTAAACTTATCATCGGAAATATACAATATCATATATAGTTTCGAAAAATGAAACAGAATATACTTACAAAGCTGTTTTGATATTTCTGCATTCAGCAGAAAATAAATCTGTATTATACGCAAAGAACTTTGCAATCATTACTGCGTCTATTTTCGGTAGATTTGTATTGTCAGCTTTTACAAATCCAACCTCCATCATCGTAGATGGCGTAAAATAGCGTACCAAGGTCCAAATAAATACAATTTGAGTCCACAATATAAATATTTTTTTAACTTTTTGCTGTTGTTTACACCGAAAACTTGTTTTTGTATTTGCTGTTCTGAGGCTCTCGTATAAGTTTAAAACTTTACGATCGCGTTTGCGTTTTACCCTCAATTTGTATAGGATTTGACAGCTAAACGCGAACGCGGCCGTTACGTTTTGTTTCGGTAAAACTTATACTAGAGCCTCTGACGTCACTCACAGAAGACAAAATGGCAGTCAGCGTTTTTGGTCACGTGACATACAGATAATAAATATACTATTTTAATTTTGAAATTATAAATATTTTTTGTGTTTTTATAACGGCATAGTATTATATTCGTATTTCCTAAAGTCAAAACTATAGAAATAACATACTTTCATAATTTAATTGTGATAGACGAAAATAGCCTATCATAATAATATATAGGGTACTTTCCGTTGACGTTCATGATGTGGCTTGGCTGAGTAGTGAATTGAAGTCGATTAAAACTTTTTTTTTAAGTAAGCTAGGGTTGAATTTTGTAAGCTACGGTCAAGCGGCGGACGCGGGTTCGATCCCGGCTCGTACAAATGAGTTTTTCGGAACTTACGGACGGAATAGCTTTTCGGCGAAGGAAAACAACGTGAAGAAAAAGACAACGCTATTTTTTTTAATACAATTTCTGGTACTTAGCGATACGTTTTTGCGGGGATGGCAGTCCAAAACCTGCTGTCGTTGTAGCAGGTCGTTTCTGTGGGGTTTCAGTTCTAACCTAACCTAACCTCTTTACAGGATCACAAAATAGCATATTCTTGTATTCCAACCGAGTTCAGCGTAGCTTCAACTATTTCAGTTTCATAACCTAAATATATTTTGGAAAACCAATAACATATGAATATGACATTCATTGTGAATAATGTCCTTGCTTGAAACTGGAGACATGGACGATGTATGGAATGTTTGTCAAAACGATGAAGTCTACAGACTTCACCGTTTTGATGAACACAATACAACGTAATAAATAAGCTTATTAAATCATCATTAGTAGGTATACAATAAGTAGGTAGGTACATAACACGTATCATAATTATAATAAATAAATATTTGCGGACAATCTTATACAAATCGATCTAGTCCCAAACTAAGCAAAGCTTGTACTATGGGAAGGTACTAGGCGACGATAAACATACTTATATAAAGAAATATATACTCAAATACATAGAAAACATCTATATGACTCAGGAACAAATATTCGTGCTCATCACACAAATAAATGCCCTTAGCGGGATTCGAACCCAGGACCTCTTGCATCGTAGGCAGGGTCACGTCACACTACCATATATTACGTCACTTCAAAATGGGGGGGGGGTCTGGCCATTGGATGACGATAGTCATTTTATTAGGCGGGGGGGGGGAGTGGGGGGGGGGTCAAAAGTGTTAAAAAACGATGACGTAATTTATAGACAAGCCCCAACTAGGCTAAAGCGGTCGTCAAAATTATACATAATTATATATTCTACTATCTCTACGTGGTTATAGGAAAATGTAAAATATTGAAATTTTCCAGTGGGAATTAGATGTTTTCCCGCTGGAAAAAGTAGCCTATGTCACTCTCCAGCCTCTAAACTATCTCCATACAAAAAAACACATTAATACGACGCTCCGTTGCGACGTGCAAGAAGGACAAACAATCACACACACTTTCGCATTTATATTATTAGCAAGGATGATTTTCATTAACACTCATAAGTCTACTAATAGACATACTATCTTATGACAATGTCGTTATTACCGTCAGTAGTCCCTACGGGGCCTTGAGTCAACCTGGTTCTATTCTTCTTTGTATAAGTTTCTGCACCTCCTGTAGTAGATTCTGTGTGTCCTTCAGTAACTTCCACATCTCCTGTAATAGATTCTGTGTGTCCTTCAGTAACTTCCACATCTCCTGTAATAGATTCTGTATGTCCTTCAGTAACTTCCACATCTCCTGTAATAGATTCTGTATGTGCTTCAGTAACTTCCACATCTCCTGTAATAGATTCTGTATGTCCTTCAGTAACTTCCACATCTCCTGTAATAGATTCTGTATGTCCTTCAGTAACTTCCACATCTCCTGTAATAGATTCTGTACGTGCTTCAGTAACTTCCCTATCTTCTGTAGCATCTTTGGCCGAATCAGTTGCGTCAGTGAAGGCATCAACCGTAGTCTCACGAAAATGAATTGCCGTTGTCCTAGAAAGATCCGATTTCTGTTTCGAATCATGGTTGAAGGCAGAATTATCTGGAGGCAGTGGAGATTTATTTAACAAACCTTCTATTAAATCGTCATCATTATTGTCAGTTTTCAGAGTATCATCTGCTTTTTCAAGGAGTCGGTCTAATTCTTCCAGTTCATTTACATTCAAGTCGTTTATAGACTCACTGAGTCTTCCTGTCCAGGAACCTTTCCCCCGACCGAAGAACTTGAGTCTGCCAATACAGTAGTGTGAACAATGGTATTCGTTCTCGAACATATTTGCCGTGGGACATCCTCGCCATGTCTTGATCTCACACCGCGACCCTTGCTTGTAATAGGAAAAGATGGCAGTGGACTCTCCACCGCAGTCACTCGTGTTCAGCGGAGACAAGCAGTATTTATGAGGCACTGTTACATAATCAAACAATTTAAGTTGATACCAAACATTAGAAAAGAATAGCAAATGAATGTATATCTATCTACCTATTCCAAAATATGTCCACAGCGAGATTAGAATCAACGTGACGATGGATTCATACATAAGCCATTACGCCGAACCTCGAAGTACTCGTGAGAGTCAAGCGTCACTAGAGACCGAGCATTATGCTTCATGATATCTACCATGGGTAAGTTTATTTTGGCGGTACAATAGTTCGCCATCAGTCTAAACAGTTTTCGTCAAGTCGACTTCCCATACAAACGTAGCCGACTTATTCTAAAACGGCATACTGGAATGACATCTATTGTATTTTTTTAGCAAAAAAAACTAGTTTTCCACCTAGATATGGCGGATCTCATTGCGTATTACTAAACTGCGTTTGTATGGAGAGTATAGCGTCCTGGGGATTCTTCAGTAAGTGTAGTGCAGTGCAGATAATGGGCCCTATACGTATGTGGTATGCCGCATGGGTTGTCTGTTGCTGTGTTTCGGGTGATATGATGATGACGATGAAGGCCAATGGCGGTACAACAAAGATTGTTGCAAATGGTTGATATATTTTGCTATCAGAGGCTTTCTAAATTGCCAGTAGTATATAAGTATCTTAAAGTCTACGCCGTCCCGGGAGAAGTGGGATATTTAAAATTATATTATTTATTTATTTAAACTTTATTGCACAAAAGAAAACTTATCGTACAAAAGGCGGACTTAATGCTGGCATATTGTTTCAAATTGAGATAAAGTATTATAATTATTACATTTCTGACTTACCCGATTGTATATATTTTAAATAAAAGATGAGTAGCAAAGAAATTTTCAACTTCAATTTATACATTCTCGGGAACATCAACACAAGAAATATTATGATCTTAAGATTACACTTAAGTATTAGTAATAAAATTACGAAAGTTAATTAATTGGTCAATAAAGATAAAGCATGAAATTACCTAGTACTGAAAATGTTTTTTGAATTACTATATTATATCAATTACATATTTCGCTGTGATCGAAATTCATCGCGCACTCACAAGTAATGTTATTGATCAGACCCCGCAGCATGGGCGGCCTTATCACACGATAAATGACAAGATAGAGTGACGAACGCATCACTGGCTGACACCGTTCCATAGAACGAGACGGACGCTCTATCTTGTCACTTATCGCATGATAAGGCTGACCATGATACGGGGTCAGAACTGTCAGAAGTCACTACTACATCAAGACTCTTGTGACTTAGCAATGACAATTTAATGATATACTTAGTGACAATTGGATGTACATTGCTGGATCGATGAGTAACGATGGTGGCTGGATAGCATCGTTGTTTTCCGATGCAATGTACGTCGGATTGACAATATTGTCAACGTCAGGCGACAATTGTCAAGTCAGTGAAATAGAAAGACCCGATGCCATGGATGTTGGGACGGCCGCTGGTTTGGGACGCGACATGTTCCGATACTCTAGCGCTGTCTCATCTCCACGGCACCGCCGTAAAGGCTGGCTCTGCGACAAATTCGGCGGAACTCCTCAAGCAGCGCATGTACCTACACATACATCAATAGTGCAGGCTACCTTTTTGCGCCATTTGGGGTTGAGACTCTGGGACCGTGGGGCGAAAGCGCCCATGAACTTTTCAAGGAGTGTTCCAAACGCCTGGTAGAGGTGACGGGTGACCGGAAGGCTGGATCATATCTGGCACAGCGGATCAGCATTTCCATACAACGTGGCAATGCTGCCAGCCTTCTGGGCACCTGCCCTCAGAAGGCGATTTGGGGCATTTTTTTATCTTAACCTTTGAGCTATATTTTTTCTTGTTCGGATTCCGTACTCAAAGGGTAAAAACGGAAACCTATTGTCTTAGTAATAGGGTTTCGCTGTCCGTCCGTCCGTCTGTCTGTCACCAGGCTGTATCTCAAGAAACGCGATAGCTAGACAGTTGAAATTTTCACAGATTATGTATTTCTGTTGCCGCTATAACAATAAATACTAAAAACAAAATAAAATAAATATTTAAGAGGGGCTCCCATACAACAAACTTTTTTTTTCAGGCTGTATCTCAAGAAACGCGATAGCTAGACAGTTGAAATTTTCACAAAATATGTATTTCTGTTGCCGCTATAACAACAAATACTAAAAACAATAGTTATTTGTTATACAAGGGTGCAAAGTTGTATTTTACCCGCGAGTGTGGAATTGAAACACGAGCAAGCGAAAGGATGCTATAGTTGAACCACGAGCAAAGCGAGTGTTCTAAAATAGAATCCTGAGCGTAGCGAGTGTTTCAACACACGAGAAGTAAAATACATTTGCGCCCGTGTGTAACACAAAACTTTTCTCCTCACTGTAGCGAGGAAAATGCAACATGCAAAACAACCATGTAATTTTTTTTTTAACAGTAATAGCAACGTTAAGTAATATTCAAGTAGTATTTTGGTCAAGTGCGAGTCGGATACATTTCCCATACATTTTGAGACCCAGCGCCTGATGATTTGATGAAGGCAACAAGCAATTATTTAATAGTTCTTAAATATTTATTTTATTCTGTTTTTTAGTATTTGTTGTTATAGCGGCAACAGAAATACATCATCTGCGATTTTTTTGTATTATGAGCGGTTTACGTTTTTTTTATACCGTCAAAAGCTACTTGAACACGCTCCAAGGTCAAATTACTTTCCCCACTAGTGGATAAAATGCGTTTTTGCTCACTGGTTTTAAAGGATAAAAGACGGCTTTCCGAGGCAGTGAGGGGAAAAATAAAATAAATATTTAAGGGGGCTCCCATACAACAAACGTTTTTTTTACTGTTTTTATAGGTACCCTAAGTACGGAACCCTTCTTGCGCGAGTCCGACTCGCACTTGGCCGGTTTTTTTAACTTATACAAAACTTGTTACAGCTAGTAAATGTAATTGCTATTGTAATGTATATATATAAAAGAAGACTTCCTGACTGATTGATCATCGTACAGCCGAAACTACTGGGACTAGAAACTTGGAATTTACACCAGTACTTTCTTTTATGACGTGGGCTAGGGATACGGGATTTTTGGAAATTCCACCCCTAAGGGGGTTAAATAGGGGTGCAAAGTTTGTATGGGGGAAACTTTTTTTTTTAGCTAAAGACTTGAAACTGTAGAAAGATTACTTATTAAAAAACACAAAAAGTACTTTCAGGGTTTTAGAAAATTCCACCCCTAAGGGGGTTAAATAGGGGTGCAATGTTTGTATGAGGAAAACATTATTTTTAGAACTAGGGACTAGAAACTTTCTAGAGAGATTACTTATTAAAATGCAAAAAAGTAATTTACGCGTTTTAGAAAATTTCACCCCTAAGGGGATAAAAAGGGGTGCAATGTTTGTATGGGGAAAACATTATTTTTAGAACTAGAGACTTGAAACTTTCTAGAAAAATTAATTATTAGAATACAAAAAAGTGATTTCTGCGTTTCAGCAATTTCAACCCCTAAGGGGGTTAAATAGGGATGCAAAGTTTGTATTGGGGAAACTTTTTTTTGAGCTAGAGACTTGAATCTTTGTAGAAAGATTACTTATTAAAAACACGAAAAGTACTTTCAGCGTTTCAGAAAATTCCACCCCTAAGGGGATTAAATAGGGGTGCAAAGTTTGTATGGGAGAAACTTTTTTTTTGAGCTAGAGACTTGAAAGTTTGTAGAAAGATTACTTATTAAAAACACGAAAAGTACTTTCAGCGTTTCAGAAAATTCCACCCCTAAGGGGGTTAAATAGGGGTGCAATATTTGTATGGGGAAAACATTATTTTTAGAACTAGAGACAATTTTCACCCCTAAGGGGGTTATTTATTTATTTATTTAGAAGTTCAACAGCATTCACAAAACATTTTTACCAACAGTTTTTTATGCTATATGCATAGCCAATGACCGAACTCCCTTGAACATTATACAGTTTTTGATTATTCTGTTTGTATTGTTATGTTATACAATCTGTGTCAATGAGACTAAATTGATAGTAATCATTCAGTGTGTGTGTGTGTTCGTGCGTGCGTCAAATGATGAAAATCTATATAAATAATTACACAGTTTCTGCTAACAATGAAATGGGTTCTGAAATAGGTTTTCTAAAATATTTTATAGGAAGATATTAATGTAGAAACTGGTATTTCGTTAGTTAAATTATTTACCTTCTGGTGGGATGATACTGATAATTTGATAAACTTCAAAAATCAATTGAGTCAGTCAACGGGATATTAGAAAAGGTGTTGGACAGAGAAGCGTGATGGTGGTGTTTAGTAATTAAGTAATTAGTTAAGTAATTAATAATTAACTTAAATCAAGGAACAAAGGCCCATATAACAAATTCCTTAAAGAAGTACTGAACCTTATGCCCTTTTTAAACCGACAAACGGTCAATCGCATGTATGTTTCACAAAGTTTTCATTCCATCGAAAACCTATTTTATCAGAAACCATTAACTTTTCAGGATTGTTATACAAGATAAACATAATCTAGCCCAGATGGTAATGTAATTAGTTTATGTAGCTTCAGATACCATATCTGTAATTAGTTTATGTAGCTTCATGCCATAATAAAAAAAAAACAGCGAATTTAAGTTTTACATACAAAATTTGTTTTTGCTGTATTTTGTTTGTTTTATAAACTAATTATAGACATAGATATACCTCATGTCATTGTATATGCAAAGTTTCGTTACAATCCAACACGTAGTTTTAAAATGAGAGCGTAACTACGTTTGTAAGGGAAGGTGAAATTCGGCCGAGCTTACTGCGGACTCTAATTTAGCTAAAAGCCTTTCCGTACTCCGCCTTGGAGCCAATGTACGACTTTGTACCAGTCGCGGTAGAGACTGCGGGACCTTGGGGTACTTGAGGCCAAAGATTGTATACGGGATTTGGGTCGGCGGCTTAGGGATAGGGGCTGTGATCCTCGTTCCGGATCGTTCCTGACTCAACAGATTTATTTGACCATTCAGCGTGGCAACGCCGCCAGTGTCATTAGTCCAGTCAATGAACTGACAACTTGTATGGGAAAAATGTCAATTTTGGAAATAATTTATTATAGCTTATTTTTTATGTGTAACGGATATATTATCAATTAAATAGTTACCCAGCGACAAAATCCGACAAAATTTCAGACATCAAAAAAATTAACTAGTTTCTGAAAAGTCAGAAAAAATATTAATAAATATTTTTGTCTTTATATTGGTTCATTTACATTTGCTCTATAATATTCAAGATAAATCTTACAAAAAAAGACAATGCATGCTTCATTTAAATCTACATAATTACTTCCGGGTGGAAAGTTTGTCGGATTCTTCAATAAACCATCATAGAATAACATTTTAAAATGAAATCAACAAAAAAACCGCTATTATAAATTAATGTTTTTCAAAACCGTATTTTGCCTGGAGTACATGTGAACTTTCGGGCCACCAACGATCCGGGGCGGTCCTTTTTGTTACTTTAGGTTATAACGTGTTATTGACGAAGCCTGTTGCGGATTCTATCATTGTTAGTTAAGTACCTACCTAAGGGGATGTTTGTTTGTACGCAATTGACTAAGCCTGCGTTGCGGATATTTTTACATAAAAATACATAAAAATGGGTACCTACCTGATCATTCTTGTTTCGTAAATAAAAGGTCTTAATTAAGTTCAATATTATTCGTTTTTAGTGGTCAAATACATAGGTCAATTAAACTAAAAATAAAATAAAACCTAAAATTAAATACACCAACAAAGTCAAATGGTAACTAAGTATCGAAAAGCCCGCCCCGCGTCACTCCAGGTGCAAAGGTACCCATAACACTAGCCGCATTGCCGCGCTGAATTTAGCAATGGCCAACCTCTGCACCAGAAACAAATTGAATTTCTATGATTTCCTCTAACACCCACAAGTCTGCTATAATAATTATTACAATTTATCGAATCACAGTGACATCCCTATGGTCAGGAGACCCTACGGCGGCTTGAGTCAGTTTGAGTTTCCTATTCTTTGTATAAGCTTCTGTATCCCCTGTAATAGATTCTGTATGCCCTTCAGTAACTTCCACATCTCCTGTAATAGATTCTGTATGCCCTTCAGTAACTTCCACATCTCCTGTAATAGATTCTGTGTGTCCTTCAGTAACTTCCATATCTTCTGTAGTATTTTCGCCCGAATCGGTTTCGTCAAGGAATCCATCAACATTAGTCTCACGAATAGTCATTTCCGTCGTCTTACAAAGAGCACATTTCTCTTTCAAATCATGATTAACTAGTTTTGGACGCAATGGTGATTTATTTAACAAACTTTCCATTAAATTGTCATCATTATTATCATTTTCCAGAGTATCATCTGCTTTTTCAAGGAGTCTGTCTAATTCTTCCAGTTCATTTACATTCAAGTCGTTTATAGACTCACTGAGTCTTCCTGTCCAGGAACCTTTCCCCCGACCGAAAAACTTGAGTCTGCCAATACAGTAGTGTGAACAATGGTATTCGTTCTCGAACATATTTGCCGTGGGACATCCTCGCCATTTCTCGATCTCACACCGCGACCCTGGCTTGTAATAGGAAAAGACGGCAGTGGGCTCTCCACCGCAGTCACTCGTGTTCAGCGGAGACAAGCAATATTTATGAGGCACTAAAAAATAATACAACAATTTAAATTGATAAGAAATATTTAAAAAGGATACCATGTGTCTACAGTGAGACCAGAGCTATAACCACGAACTTCGAAAGTCGAAGTTCCGGTGTTTCCTCTCTATCGCACTCACATTACTCGAGTGACAGGGATGTATGTATACGAACTTCTAGTTTCGATTTTCGTGTTAGCGCCGCTGAATCAACGTGACGTCATAATATTCAGAGCAATTACGCGTAGTTCAGTGTACAATAGGTAACCGGTTGGCTCGCGGTATTTGAGCTCCCGAAGTGTTGTGGAACCGCGCTGTGCAACCCCAATTGTGCCAGCTTGGACTGGGACGGATTTAAAAAAAAAGAATGAAAAAAAATGTTTTAGCCACCCGTTTTAAACAGCTGTTCTTGCCTGAAAGTGTGTACTCTGTTTATATAATGAAATGCTGATATAAATCGAATACCTGGCGACATTTTTTGTCACCCCCCTGCAATTTCCGCTCCAGTCCAAGTTGGCACAGTTTGGGTTGCACAGGGCAGTTCCACAACGCTTCGGGAGCTCAAATACCGTGAGCCAACCAATTGCCTATCGGACACCGCAATTACGCGTCATTGCTTTAACGCCGGAGCTCTCGGTCGCATTCGTGATTCACTCTAGAGAGCGAGCTAAAGGTAGTTTATCCTCCTGGATCCCCCGGTCCTCACTTGAGGACATCACATTTAAAAAAATCTGCAGTCGTCAGAACGTTTCCAAATGAAACTGTCAACCTGAAAAATAAACACCGAGTCACAAATGGCACGTTTTGCGAGAGGAAAACTCCATGATTTTTTTTACTAATTTTCCGACATCCAGAGATGTACTTATCAGTTTTGGCACAATCGATATCTCCAGGATCCAGGAGGTTATGACTCCATGGGTACGTTACTTTTGGCGCTACAATAGTTTCCCTATTACAACCTGGTAGTCTAGTTCAGTTTAAAATAGCGTTGTGGACTGTTATGTAAGTTCAGTGCAGAGAATTTGCTCTATAAAAACTAACCTTTAGTCGCTCTGTACCTAAAACGCAGTCTGCTGATTTCGCTTTTTTAAGTCAAGGTTCTCCTATTAATGTATGATCTGGTATTTCGGCAGTTTTGACGGGCTCCTATTTATGGTCTGCTTGCACTTCGGGCATCTGAAGATACCTAACGAACCTAACCTACCTAGTGTTTTTTTATCGCGAAATGGACAAACAACTGCTTAATAATAGGTAATACAAGTAATAGGTCAATAGCGACATAGACGAATAGCGAATTTTAAATGAAGTTTTGCCATAACGCGAATCAGTCGGACTGCGTTTTAGGCACAGAGCAACTAAAGGAAAATAACAGAGAGGTCAATTTCAGCATAAGAGCAAGCGGATTTCAGATTCTTTCGGGAAGCAGCCGGGAAGGAAACCAAGACCACATTTATAGATAAGTGGTATGGTGTTGTCTTCCTGAGGTGAGCAAGGTCACAAGAGTGCCTGCATCAGTCTCTATCGACACAAAACCTGAAATCATAAAGGATCGGCCACGCTCTTGTGTTGTGACTCTGGAGTAGCAAGCGTCGATAGGTTAAGGTTAGACAAGTCGTAGGTATGCTTATTTGCCAGTATTAATAGTTATTTACGATACAAGTGCCAAAAATAGGAAATTTGCAACGAGTGGTGATAAATTAAACACGACCGAAGGGAGGAGACCAGTCATGTTGACAACAAGGTCGGTGATGTTATTTAAAGGAATAGAGTCTAATCCTGATTTTCTCTCCGACAATTACTATTAGTCATATTGTAAATTATATTAAAATAGTTTTCGGCATTTTAACGCACAAATACACACAATATCCGACAAATAACCACGTAAAAACGACACCTCACTTTGACAGTGATTGACAGATGGCATTAATGACGTCTTCATAGTCACTGTTGCCAGTTGAAGAAATTAGTTCCTATAGTTTTCCGCAATATGGCGAAGTTTGTTATTTTCCTGGTCGGGCTTTAATTTAACATGTTAGTTGAGCTAAGCGCCACCTTTACTCCAATTTACGCCGGCTTTATTCAAATTTACATCGTAAACTGTAACTCAAGTGCTTGTAATGCCATCTTGTTGTGAACGAGGGCACCTAGGCAGGTGCCTGGACAGAGTCGGTGGGTCGTGAAGCAGTTCTGTCAAGTATTTTGGAATTTTGAAAAACGGTGGAACGCTAGGAAGGGAGACGTTCTTGACAGGAGAGAACATACGATCGCCCTGCCGAAACTGTCGGTTCACCTTAGTTTGTGTAATTCCTATTAAAGCACTATTTCCACCAAACGGCCCGCACCGGATCGGAACGGAAATAATTTTATAGTCTCTAAACGATACTGACTCATATCATATATGTACTCTTTTTAAGTCTACACTCCCAAGCTGCGCACAATCAGCTTGACCGCGGGCGTCTTCCGCGACATGTGATCGTAACCGAAAGTATATGCTGTGACACGCGATCGGCTCCGTTCGCTTGCGATCGGCCCCGTTCGCTTGTCGTCGTGTGCGATCGGAACCTTTCGGCTGTCGGTGCCGTCGCGTACGATTGATGCCGTGACTTCCGTCATTCTCGAAAGTGCACGCGCTGCATAGACAATTTCAAATCATTATGAAGTGTATGGAATTCGCCAACCGTACACCGCTTTTGCCACAAATTGTCAACCCAAACTCTTTTGTGTATTATGATGATATTCTTCTTCTTCTAATGCAATAGCCAAGAATACTACGTCAACTTCAACATTTTTAAAAATTACAACACATCAACGTGGTAGGAACGAAACTATTTGACTGGGTGCGGACTGCGGATACGTTCGCAAGCAACTGTACGGTGCCGATCGTGTGCGTCGGCATCCTGTCGGCCGCGAGCGGCTGTTACCGCCCAATCGTATGCGTCGACATGCTGCCGGACACGATCGGTTGTCGCCGCATCTGTTCGTGTTCTTTCCGATCGGATCCGATGCGGGCCGTTTGGTGGAAATAGTGCTTTTGACTGGGTGCGGATACGTTCGCAAGCAACCGTACCTACGGTGCCGATCGTGTGCGTCGACATCCTGTCGGCCGCGAAACGGCTGTTACCGCCCGATCGTATGCGTCGACATCTTGCCGGACACGATCGGTTGTCGCCGCATCCGTTCGTATTCTTTCCGATCCGATCCGATGCGGGCCGTTTGGTGGAAATAGTGCTTTATTTAATAGAATAACTGTGTAACATCAAAATGTAACATCACCGACCTTGTTGTCAACATGATTGGTAGGTACATCATATACCTACCAATTATTGTGCAATAGCAATTAATTAGTGTTGCCATAATTAATGCTAATTTAGCGCCCCCAGAGCAGGTTTTTTTTATA
Organism: Epinotia bilunana; assembly: GCA_947049275.1. Taxonomy (NCBI): domain Eukaryota; kingdom Metazoa; phylum Arthropoda; class Insecta; order Lepidoptera; family Tortricidae; genus Epinotia; species Epinotia bilunana. The sequence goes on along the minus strand of OX346260.1, from coordinate 21,940,474 downwards.
TAATATTATTTACAGTACACATGGAGCTACTTTCCTGCACTAGTGCGGAAAAGAGCACTTTTCGTGCATATGTCGAAACTTTAAAGAGCCATATGTACAGTAAAACGTTGTACGATACACGTGCGAATAGGTAATTCGCAACTCGTGTCGATTTAAAACACTCCCTTCGGTCGTGTTTTAATTTATCACCACTCGTTGCAAATTTCCTATTTTTGGCACTTGTATCGTAAATAACTATTAATACTGGCAAATAAGCATACCTACGACTTGTCTAACCTTAACCTATCGACGCTTGCTACTCCAGAGTCACAACACAAGAGCGTGGCCGATCCTTTATGATTTCAGGTTTTGTGTCGATAGAGACTGATGCAGGCACTCTTGTGACCTTGCTCACCTCAGGAAGACAACACCATACCACTTACCTATAAATGTGGTCTTGGTTTCCTTCCCGGCTGCTTCCCGAAAGAATCTGAAATCCGCTTGCTCTTATGCTGAAATTGACCTCTCTGTTATTTTCCTTTAGTTGCTCTGTGCCTAAAACGCAGTCCGACTGATTCGCGTTATGGCAAAACTTCATTTGAAATTCGCTATTCGTCTATGTCGCTATTGACCTATTACTTGTATTACCTATTTCGCAATATGACCCAAACGCAGTAAGCCTAAGCAGTTGTTTGTCCATTTCGCGATAAAAAAACACTAGGTAGGTTAGGTTCGTTAGGTATCTTCAGATGCCCGAAGTGCAAGCAGACCATAAATAGGAGCCCGTCAAAACTGCCGAAATACCAGACCATACATTAATAGGAGAACCTTGACTTAAAAAAGCGAAATCAGCAGACTGCGTTTTAGGTACAGAGCGACTAAAGGTTAGTTTTTATAGAGTAAATTCTCTGCACTGAACTTACATAACAGTCCACAACGCTATTTTAAACTGAACTAGACTACCAGGTTGTAATAGGGAAACTATTGTAGCGCCAAAAGTAACGTACCCATGGAGTCATAACCTCCTGGATCCTGGAGATATCGATTGTGCCAAAACTGATTAGTACATCTCTGGATGTCGGAAAATTAGTAAAAAAAATCATGGAGTTTTCCCCTCGCAAAACTTGCCATTTGTGACTCGGTGTTTATTTTTCAGGTTAACAGTTTCATTTGGAAACGTTCTGACGACTGCAGATTTTTTTAAATGTGATGTCCTCAAGTGAGGACCGGGGGATCCAGGAGGATAAACTACCTTTAGCTCGCTCTCTAGAGTGAATCACGAATGCGACCGAGAGCTCCGGCGTTAAAGCAATGACGCGTAATTGCGGTGTCCGAGAGGCAACCGGTTGGCTCACGGTATTTGAGCTCCCGAAGCGTTGTGGAACTGCGCTGTGCAACCCAAACTGTGCCAACTTGGACTGGAGCGGAAATTGCAGGGGGGTGACAAAAAAATGTCGCCAGGTTTTCGATTTATATCAGCATTTCATTATATAAACAGAGTACACACTTTCAGGCAAGAACAGCTGTTTAAAACGGGTGGCTAAAACATTTTTTTTCATTCTTTTTTTTTAAATCCGTCCCAGTCCAAGCTGGCACAATTGGGGTTGCACAGCGAGGTTCCACAACACTTCGGGAGCTCAAATACCGCGAGCCAACCGGTTGCCTCTCGGACACCGCAATTACGCGTCATTGCTTTAACGCCGCAGCTCTCGGTCGCATTTTTTTCGCAGTTACTATACTAAAATTATTATCGTTATATTTCCAGGCTTACCTGATTGTATACATTTTAAAGAAAGGATTAGCAGCAACAATCGGGAAATCTTCAACCTCACTTTATTCATTTTCGAGGAAGGCAACAAAAGAACACAATAAATCTTAAGATTAAACTCATTAAGTAGTAATCAAATTACGAAAGTTAATTAATGGGTCATTATAGATAGCATGAAATTAATTACATAAAAGCGGCCAAGTGCGTGTCGGACCACGCACAACGAAGGGTTCCGTGCCTATTAAAAAGGTCGTATCATTACTGAAATCTTACTTACGTCGTTTTCTTTAAGGATGGCAGTTTTTTAGAAATATCTCTAAAACCTTTAAACCGATCTCGTTCAAAACAATTTCCGCTGAAAGAATTTAATCATAATCATAATCATAATCATTTATTTCGTCATCATAGGTAGGTTATGTACAGGTGATAGGTATTAGAAAGGGAACAACCATGATGTACCTTTCGGCGTACGATAAATTACAAATACAATGTCACAAACTTAATCCTAAAATACTAATGATATTAAATAGTAAGCAAGCAGTTAAAACATTGAATAAAATTGCGAAATGTCAAGTGTAACACTATAATTATTGTTATGTCTAATAAGATTTAATTAATACTAAGGTAATCTTGAACATTATAATAACATTTTTCTACAAGAAATTTAAACAATAAAGATTTAAATTTACTTGGGTTCTTATTTTTTATATCACCTGGTAATTTATTAAATAGCTTTGGACCCATTGTTAGAATACTTTTTTTCATTAGGCTAGTTTGACACATTCCAAAATTCACACCGGGGTTTCTTGGGCGAAGGCAGATTCCTTGTACTGCTTCTTTCCTTTGAAACAGGTCGGGGTTGAGGTTTACAAAAATACAGCACTCATAAATGTAGAGGGATGGTAGAGTTAATAGTTGTAATGATTTAAAGTGAGGCTGGCAGCTTTCCGATGATTTTAATCCGCAGATGGCTCTAATGCATCTCTTTTGGGCTCTGAATAATATTTCTCTGTATTTTGCATTCCCCCAGAAGATTATGCCGTACCGCAAGGTGGATGCAACGAAACCGTGATAAGCTGTTAGTACTGTTCTACGATCTGCAGTTTTTGCTAATCTATATAAGGCATAGGAAAACTTGTAAATCTTTTTGCAAGTTTCAATGCATTGTGTTTCCCACGACATATTATGATTTATATAAATACCTAAAAACTTATGTGTAAGTGTTTTGCCTATAGCTTGTCCTTGATATTTAACTTTTATTTCAGGTACTATTTTTCTTTGGGTAAATTGCATAAGATTAGTTTTTTCTAAATTAATTTTTAAATTATTGTCACTAAGCCATTGAAATATATTGTTAATAGTGCTATTAATGTCGGTTGCATAGTCATCGTTGTTGTCATGTTCAATAAATACCGTGCTGTCGTCTGCGAAAAGTATCATTGGGTGTCGTGTACAAGTAGTAATGTCGTTGATATATATTAAAAATAATAAGGGTCCCAAAACACTTCCCTGCGGCACGCCATATCCTATTTCCATAATATGTGATCTATACTTTCTCTCTTCTTTAGTGTCAGCATATCTGAGTTAATTCTGTACACTGGGCCCTGTTACTAAGGTACGATTTTAAAAGATTTAAAGCGTTACCGCGGATACCATAACGACTTCATTTTTCAATTAAAAGTCCGTGATCTACGTGATCAAATGCTTTGGACATATCCATATATATGGCACATGATGGCTTTCTTTTATCAAGATTGTTAGTGATTCGTTTAACTAAGTCATATATAGCAGCATTAATATTCGTATTTCTACGGAAACCCTTTTGTTCTCTGATCAAAATGTTATATTTATCCAGGAAATTATACATTATATTATAAATAATCTTTTCAAATATTTTAGAAAATACTGATAACAGTGCTATAGGTCTATAGTTTTGTAGACTTTCTCTATCGCTCTTTTTGTGGAGAGGTATAACAATGGCTGGTTTTAGATTGCTAGGGTAGATGCCCGTCTCAAAACTCAAGTTTATAATATGACTTAGCAGTGTAGAAATGTAGCATCCGACGTGTTTTATAACTTTTGTGCTAATATCGTCAAACCCGACACTTCTAGTATTTTTTAATGATGATATAACTTTAAGTACATCATGAGGTGTAGTCGGAACCAGAAACATCGTATGTGCATTTTGCTGTATGTTCAAGGTACGACGCCTAGCTTGATCATTATCATTTAATTGCCTTATTGTTGTAAAGTATTTATTGAAAGCAGTAGCTATAGCCGTCGGGTCTGTAATGTATCTATTCTCTACTTTTATTCTGTGGATTGGCTCTTTAGGTAAATAAAGTTTTTGATTTATTTATAACTTGCCACGTTGCTTTTGATTTGTTTTCAGCAGTTCTAATAAAGTAATAAGCTCTATGTCCATGATTACTTTCATATTTTTAAAATACACAGTTTAAAAGTTAGAGCGGGGGGGGATACAATTTTAGTGACTTTCGGGGCGATTATTCCGACTATTCACTTAATCAAAAAAATGCTGAGAAACCTTATATTTGTTTTGAAAGGCCTATTGATTGATGTGCCACGCGTGGGCTTGCAATGAAAAAATTGTTTTTACTGTTTTATGTATGAGTGCAAAAAAAAAACCTAAAAAAAATTTTTTTTACTAAGTAATTTTATTACAAACTATGTAGCGGCTAACAAAATACACCTATCCTCAAAATTTTATTTCAATACCCCTTATACTTTTCGAGTAAAATGCCTGGGACATACGGACGGACGGACGGACAGACAGACAGACAGACAGACAGACAGACAGACAGACAGACAGACAGACAGACAGACAGACAGACAGACAGACAGACAGAAATGACGAATCCATAAAAACGTGTCTCCAATTATTATCAAAGTACGAGTGCGCGTTTATATGTTCTTAGCTGTCTATGTTTGTATTTACGTGTGTTCCACACCGTAGCGTTTGAGATACTGAACTGATTTTAATGAATGTATAAATCGATTCGAAATTATCCCCCGGATGACTTAAGATACCTTTTGTATGCAAAAAAAGTTTTTTCAGATAGTTTCCGAAGTCGGGATACAGTTTTTTGAACATTTTATGCTTTTTGTTTTTCGTCATTTATCGCCGTGGATTCGAAGTATGAAGGTGAGTATTTGAATAATCAAAATTGATCAGGCCATTCAGTTCCCCATTAGTAAAGTTTTTTGCTGGACAGAATCGTTATCCATCGAACCAGCCATCAACTTAGAATGTAGTCTCGGGCGAGAAGCTCTCGACGAAAGCACACCATGTACACACTCGTTGGGTCATTTGAACAGCGGAGCAACCCTTTGACTCGGCCGCAAAAACCGACGCGCGACCGAGGCGTACCGAGGCGACACCCGAGCGGGCGAGACAAGGTGAGAGCATCATGTACACACTCGTTCTCGGTCTGTCTCGCGGGGTGTCTCGACGAGTGTGTACAGCGGGCATCAAGTTCGTGGAATATGAAGACAAGGAAAAGACCAAGGGAAGAAATCAAACCATTAAAGATGCTATAATCCTATAGATGGTTGATGTGCTGGTGAAGCCATCAATGACAGGTCGGGACCAGCTTCCCGCCTAGCGGTGACGTTCACAGACAAAACACGTTCAGAAACTAAAGATCCGTTTAGGAATCGTGAGTATTAATCTGACAACAGGTGAGTTGGGACATTGCTTCTTCATAATGTGACGCTGGTGTTTTCTCTCGGCATATAATAAGGGGTTAAATACATGACTACCTAAAAATATACTGAATACCAAAAACAAAATCTACCATTACAATAGTACTAGCTGTTTTAGTAACGACTGCACATTAAATTGTAAACGAAGACCAAATTCAGTAAATGATCACCAAATCTTAGCGAGCAAATTAATACAATATTTCCCAAATTACCCAATATGATTGCCATAAAATGTATGCATATTACCAAATCAGCGCACCTCACTTCCGCGTGGTCTTGTCTGTCCTACCCCTATAGTATCCGCAAAACCAAGTGGCGAGTCAGGTCCTAAATCATTGGATCATGCTATCTCTTTTGCACCTGCACTGCCTTATGGAGCGGGCCGTGCAAAAATAGTACTGACTTTTATTGCCTGACTCGCCACGGCTTTGCGGATACTATAGTGTATATAAAAGCCCGCGGAGCCAGAAGCAAGTTTCTGGCGGGACCCCGGGGGCGGAGGGCGGGAGACAGAGTCCCAGAAACGAAAGCGGGGCTCCGTCGAATTTAGGAATTTATTCTACTATCTTTGGGTTATTTAGGTTAGCAATAATTTATTAGGATAGCATTTTCTTTCATAGGATAGTAAGATGATATAATTTCACATTAAAATGGAGATTCAATCTTGGTGATCATTTTACTATTTTGGGCAGTAAGAAGTAATTTTTTGGTGTTATACCTCAATTTATGGGTATCCAAACGTCGTGATATCGAAATAAGTAACCTCGATACCACAATATAACGATACTGAAATGATGTGTATCTTATTAGATGTTCTACCTTAATTAGGGGTATGACGTCATATCGGAATAAAAATTGTAGCGATATTAAGGGGTTATTCAGTCTCTGATTTGTATATATATTTGCATTCACGTTCTCGAAAACGGCTCTAACGATTTCGATTAAATTTGAAATATAGTGGTTTATGGGGATGGAAAATCGATCTAGCTAGGTCTCATGTACGGATAAATTTGTTTTCTCCGTTTTTTCTCTGTTTTCACCCGAGCAGAGTTCGGTCGCCCGGGGACTAATATATAAATAACGGTAGTGCATGGTGCATGCATACACAAAGTTCCTTGTTCCTCGAACAGAGGCTTCGTCAATTTGCATCCTAAATAAGCATATCGTCTATTATAATCATTAAAACAGTTTAATAGGTAGGTAAAAATTAATTTAACTATTTACTGTTAAACAGTTTATAATATGACCATGGAAATGGTCGGTACAATGCTATTGAAATCGATTTTATTTGCTATTTCTGTATCTATTGCTAATTCAGGTGAGTATTATTCATTATTATACGGGGTGGTAATTATACACAGGACAATAATGTGACTGAGCGTTTTCCAACAGAAAAGTAGTTTTTTTTTTCAGTATTAAATATTTTTTAGGTATTTTTTACATAGAATCTTTAATAAATAAATATTATAACGATTCTTATATAAGCAAAACATTCCCAGAAATTACTATTCCTAAAAAATATATCCAGTTAGATACGTCACGTAGATATATAAAGTGCGCGGCGTGTACAAAAACTAACAACTTAGAAAAGTTGAAAAACCCCCGACATTTTCATTTCAAAGTCCAATATCTCAAAAACGACTGAACAGATTTTGATGTAACATGGCTAAGAACACTCGGGATCACATCGGCTTTCGAATAAAAAAAACCGAATTCAAATCGGTCGATCCGTTTGGGAGCTACGATACCACAGACAGATACACAGATACACTGACACACACAGACACGTTAAACTTAACACCCCTCTTTGCTTCGGGCATTAAAGATGTGACGATCTGGAATGAAATGCTTGGGATACTTTTATTCTGGTTTGAGAAGCGTAATTCTGAATATCAATAATAAAACAAAGGTCATTTAGGTATTTTGTTGGTTAGCTATGCTATAATCATAATTATCATATATATATATATATATATATATAATATTTTAATTTAATATTTTATTGAAGCTCCATCTAGGTAGTGTGTACATGTATTATCTAACTTTGTCTTTATGTTTATTTCTCTTTCGCCTGTCCCAATAATGTGGGTAGTTTATTTATTACATTTGTATGACATTTCCGTGAGTCACCGACGGTGCTGAATGAAAATTAGCGCTGCAGGTATCTGACACCTCAGAGCCAGTGTTCGGTTCACTGCCGCAGAGACACACTTGTTTCATGTTTTATCTGTTTTTTGTTTATTTTATTGTTTAATATACTGTGTGTCCTCTGTGTTTGTGAATAAATGTATCTTTATTTCTTTCTTAACTCGCACTTTTCCACGTTAAGTACATTTATCTTAAGCATGGCTTTTTTGATATTTAGCTCAGCCTTGTCAACATGATGATATATCAAAAGCCTATGGAATTCCTCTGTTCCCGGAGATTTTTTGCTCAGCGAACGTGACGCAATGAAAGCCACAGCTCCTCCAGCTCAGCATCTCCTGATGATGCCTCGTGGAAAGGCGAAACACATGTCGAGGTTTTGTCGTTATTGGTGCTGAATTGCTGTAATTATTTGCATGTTTGCACGAGCGTAGGGTGTGTGGACGGGCGCCTGCAGGGCGCATTAGCCGCATGCAAAAAAACGCAAATAGGTACATCTTATAATGGCTAATAGACATTTAACTTAACGGAATAGCAAAGGAATAGTGTTCTCGCAATTCCCCAGAGCCCCCCAACGATTGCACCACCCCGTTAAACCACAGTGACTGCGGCCTGCGCGCCACCATGGTGTACACCAACTTCAGCCCCATGGCCATTTGCCACCCTGCTATATGGCGCGGCTGTCCGACAAAAAACAAGTTTGTCAACGAGTATCAGTGTATGGAGTTCTGCCTCCTGAATAAAGAAGGTAAAACTGTCCTTGCTGGTAATTTTTAACCGACTTCAAAAAAGGAGGTTTCTCAATTCGACCTTTTTTTTTATGTATGTCCGCGGATAACTTCGTCGTTTATGAACCGATTTTGATTATTCTTTTTTTGTTGGAAAGGGAGTGTCCCAAGGGTGGTCCCATGGTAAGGAAACCAGGATCTAATGGTGGAATCCTGAACAAATTGAGGGAAACTCTCGAAAAAATTGTCTTTCCGACTAGTGTGTTCCATAATATTATTCAATATAAAGAATTTTAAAGCCCTATTATTTTCCCTAATAATCAACGCATTTGCTCTCGGAAATCAGTTCATGTGGTAAATTGGAAAATAAATGTGGAAATGTTCTCGTGGCTTGGCGGAGTACTAAATTGAAGTCGGTTAAAACTTTGTTTTGAAAGTAAATTATTATTTTCTTGTTTTACAGCGTGTATGTTATTATGCACCCACTGTTTGGCATAGCCTTTGCAAATTACACCAGCACAAATTGCAGTTAAGCAGGTACTAGGCGGGTTCTAAAAACGTTTTGATATCGCTCGTCCATCTAGCTCTGCCGATCAGTCTCTTGGAAGGATGAACTAAAGACGTCGTCAAAATCGTATGGAATTTTGGTCACGGGAGTACAGCGTGGATTAGTACTTAAAATTTTCCACATAAACTATGTCAATATTTCCAACAGTTTTCAAGTTAGAGCTCATCAAACTTTTGTGCAGAAAACTGCATATTACAACCCTAACGGCCTGGTCACGACTTCACGCGACTAGCAGCGGCGACCGCGGTGAGCAGCGAGCATTGAAGGGCCGTTAGGGATGGAATATGCAGCTTTTTGCATAAAAGTTTGATGAACTCTAACTTGAAAACCGTTGGAAATATTAACATAGTTTATCTGGAAAATGTGACGTACTAACGCTCAATAATCCTCCTCTTGCGGGAAAGTCCATCGTTCCGTTCCACACAGTATAAAGAACCACCCGTTTTACTAGATAACATTGTATCCATACATACGGATCTGTGATTATGTGTTACACTACATTGCAATGTAGCGAATCCTTATCTATTCGCTGTTCTAAACGTATTTTGTTTATTCCAGTAAAAGAAATAAGGTGTGATGTCCCCCTAAACACCAGCCGGTGCAGTAAGCAAAAAGAGGAAGTATACACATACAACGATAATGCAAAATCCTGCATCAAAGCCTTTTGGTATGGATGCCCCTCTGGAAACAAGTTCAACAACATGACATCATGCATGAACGGCTGTCACATGGCATGGGTGGATAAACTGGCCAAGATGGACATTTCTGAAGTTCAAGAAACATCCAAACTCCTTAATAATTTAATAAATAAAATGAATCAACCGAGAGATCTACGAATGATAAATGGTAAAAGAACTAAAGTGGATGATAGGTCAGCGAAAGCCTACTTTTTGCGTAAACTCCAAAAAGTGAATAGAGAACTGGAGCAACGCTCTTCACATGGATATGAAAACTTGATGATAATGGATGATATGTAGTAGAACTGGACTTTAAAAACACTCCCATTCCGGAACGTTTAATGGTTTCTTTTAAAAGAAAAACATGTTTTACAAAAATCGTATTTTTGTTTATATTTAGTACTAGCTTCCGCCCGCGACTTCGTCCGCGTGGACCCGGGATAAAAAATATCCTATATTTTAATCCAGGCTATAAACTATCTTCGTGCAAAATTTCATTCAAATCGGTTCAGCCGTTTAAGCGTGATTGAGTAACAAACATCCAAACATCCAAACATCTAATCTTTCGCATTTATAATATTAGTAGGATAGAGCGCTTTGTAAAGATTCTTCAGTTTTGATCTGTGCTTCAGTGTTTGAGAATTTAATATCTTCACCCTATGTAACTTGTGTTAACGCCTCTTTACACCGTTGTGATGACGTGCTCGCTGGCCGGCGAGTGTTCCTGACATTCCTTCTTAGGGTTCCGTAGTCAACAAGGAACCCTTATAGTTTCGCCATTTCCGTCTGTCCTTCCGTCCGTCCGCGTTCGGATTAGCTCAGTAACCATTACTACTAGAAAACTCTAATTCGGCATGGGTATATAAATCGAATCACGCCAACAAAACAGAATAATAAAATCTTGAAAAATATTTTTTTTTGGGTACCTAAATTGGGGATGTAATTTTTTTTTCTCATTAAACCCATAGTATTGGGTATCGCTGAATAGCTTGTTCAATAATATTATGGGTTTTCAAAACCATTTTTCATATCAGTCATTACTCATTAGTTTGCGAGATATTGGGCTTTAAAGCCCTCATTTTTGTTCGAGTCATGTGTCCCCCCTCCCTGCTGGCTAAATGGCTACTACTGGAGATGTGAAAAAATACGTGGTACGTAAATATAATGAATTTAAAAGGAAAACTATCACGGACAAGTAGGCATAAGTAGTTACCGAGTAATAGTCGACCTACTTAATGTGTACTTGGAAAGGCCAATTTTCGTACAAATTCGGCCGACGCAACCGCACCGCACGTCGATGTAACTAAGACAGACAGGCAACTACGGAACCCTACACTGCGCGTGGCCCGACACGCACTTGCCCGGTTTTTATTTACTATTGAATTTTGAAACGGTCATAAGAAAATATTCTTGCAAATAAGTTGATTGTCAAAGAAGAAATGATGCTTTTCATTTAATTATTGTAAACTTAAATGCAATAAATGCATGGATGTCAAAGTCTTATAATCTATCGGCAACTTGGCCGTAACAACTACATATTAGAATCTAGCCAGAGCACGCTCAAGCCTCAATGAAATGTAACTGGTGTGTATCTAATCTATGAAAAACGTAAAAGGCAAATATTTGAAGCCAATATGAAGTTGGCATGTGAAACAATGAAATAACACCTATATGGTACCTAAATATGCACCTGACTACATACACGGAACCGAAGTAATATCAGAACTTTAATTTAAAATGATCCTTAATCATCTCCATAATAGTATTTGATAACAGTTCTAAGCTGATTCTATCCTCTGTTATTGTAGGCACAAAGGCTTTAGCCATCTTAAACTTGAAACACTTTCAATAGACCCGCAGCGCCGATAATCCTACTTATCCGATTTAAGATAAAATCTAATAAATACCCATAATTGACACCATAATGGTAGCGGTTTGTTTAATATTTATTTCTTTTCGGTATCATTCTATCGCTACACTTTTACATTTTTTAAATATAGTAATTTGGATTATTTATGGGTCCTTTTGACGTAGTTCAATTGCTTCACAGTGATACGAATCGCTGAATGATTTAGCACCAGTCAGCGGAAGTTAGGCTACTTAAAGTAGGTACATCATTATAACAACATTGAAGTACCTACAAAATTATCATGGTGCAACTTATGAATTACGTATTAGCTGCCTAACCGAAATTGAAGATATAATTGGAGGCATCCTTAGATCACCTCAATAAAAAAAAGACCGCCAACCAGCGTTTTAAAATGAACATTAAAACATGCATAATGGCTAATAACATGGTTAATTACATATTATCTTAGCCACTATCACTACTAAGATTTAAAATGTGCATTTACTTTAATGGATACATCACGTTTGAAATTATATAAATTACCTACCTATAATAGCGATAGGTACGGCTTAGAGGCTTGTATACCCGCTAAAGTCCTTGAGCGTATGGGCGGAGCCTCGACCCTCTCCCCGCGCAAGTCGCACAACCCGCCGTCGTTTATTAAGCGTTACATAGATTAAGTTACAGACGCGTCATCGCGCATCGTTACCAATGCAAGGGTGGACGTGGGTGGGTGACATTCGTCATGCTTAATTGAAACGTGATATTTGTCATACATAAATTACATAATTGATTAAGTTCAATAATTATGTCTCTACTATTATAATAGTATTTACTTACGATTAGTGTAGTTCCGTCAGCACGGCTAGCACGAGACGGCCGCGACATACACTCGATTTTTCTCGCACTATCGGTCTCTCTCTTATTAGGACATCAGGGAAAGAGGTATAGTGTGAGAAAAATCGAGAGTATGTCGCGGCCGTCTCGTGCTAGCCGTGCTAGTGAAAACGAAATTCGTTCGAATAACTCTGTCGCTCGAACTAGCTAGCGCGACAGAGAGGGAGATACACGAACGAAGTTCGGTTTCGTTTCGCGGTAGGCCCTCAGCACGCCTAGCACTAGACGGCCGCGATATACTTTCGATTTTTCTCGCACTATACCTCTGTTACTAAATATTCTAATAAGAGAGAGTTGTTAAGTTTTAAACTAATTTTCGGTATATTTATTACGTTCTACTTCCTTGATTTGATGATGATGGCGTGTACAGTCAGCATCAGATAGTTAGTAGCATCCAAAGTAGCCAAATATATCGTAATACATTCCTTACTCCTACTTATAGTAACAAAGACTATTTCGATGAATGTACGTTCCGATATATTTGGCTAACTTGGCTGCTACTAACTATATTATGCTGACTGTACAGAAATCGGCCTCGGGTAAATATATACTTATAGATTAGTTGTACGTTAACCATACTTCATATCAAATAATAACTCTGTATCGAACTTGGAGTTGGCATGCAACCCATAGGTAGGTACTTACAATATTTGCCAAGCCCACTATTTTTATTAGAACTTATTCTATTAACACTTGACAGTCATTAATACGAGCAGATAAAACAATATTGTTAGTAGGCAATAGATATTGTAAATATATTTACTAATAAAATGTCTGGTTTTAGCGATTTCCCAATTTTGATACTGTTTAGATATTTGATACTTTGATAGAATAGGTATTTACTTGTGTATTCTTTTTCCTCTTCTCTTGTAAAATTTCTTGATATTACGTATTTTCCTCCTGCGCTTATTTAACCCCAAAGACCCAAAATAATTATTAAAAAAATTGTGAGACCTAAGCTAAGACCTACTAACTCTAGTATCGTAAGTTTGTATGTTACTAACAATCTATGGGCAAACTGGCCTGAAATAAAGAATTTATTATTATTATAATATTATATTATTTTTATATTATTATTATTATTACCCGTGTGGTGTCGGGTTAGAATAGCACCACCCCCTTTCTTCCCGTGGGGGTTGTAAGAGTCGACTAAGGGAACGGGGTTGAAGTGTGTTGTGGGCGATGGGCTAGCAACCTGTCACTGCTATATCACATTTTGTCGATCTTTTATACCCACATTTATGCTAACAGTGGCACTGGACACAGGTTTGATGTGCTCTGAAAGGGGTAGCCTTTTAGGGATAAAGGCGTGTATGTATGTATGTATTATTGTTATTATTATTATTTCCCATCTTGAACTAAAAACAAAATCGAAACTATACCTACGTAAATGTTAATTAGGTACAAATGCCAACACAGTTAACTGACCATCCTGTATTTATACAAGAACCTTATTACAATGCACATAAAGTGCACGTATGGTCAGTCAGCTGTCTTGTCTATAGTACCTACTACTTTACAAACCACGAAATAGATTGTCCACTCTATGCAACAAAATTATCTGTCACTAAAAACTAAACTATACGCAAATATTTATTAGTTACCTACTATACGAATCACAAAACGGATTGTCCACTCTATGCAACAAATATAGTCCACAATTTCGACAAATATTTAAAAATTTCGGCGCAGCGCAAATTGACACAGGTCCGTCATGCAACGTGTCTCGTCCCGCACTGACCGTATGGACGAAAACGGGGAGGCGTAGGAACTTTGGCGGAATATTTCAGAAAACGAGATCATTTTTTAAGAAAATTAAGAAAGTAAGAAAATGATGTTCTTGTTCATTATTGTATGAAGAAAGTTATAAAATTTCATATTATTCTGATAAAAAATGGAGCAGTAAAATGGTTACAAGTGAAAAAATAGGGGTGACTTTAGATTTCTTTTTCTCTAATTTTTATTGTTAAAATGGATTTCTACGAAAACTATGACCCGTCGCATATCTTGCAGATTATGATATATTTTTTCCGACAGCAAAAATGTTACGTTATAATGTATAAAACGGTTACAAAACAACTCATTTTCACGAAAATTTCGAATGTGGAGCCTTAAGAGTCCGCAGTCAGCGCGATTCTCCATACAAACGTAGTTACGCTCTCATTTTAAAACTACTTGTTGGATTGTAACGAAACTTTGCATATACAATGACACGAGGTATATTTATGTCTGTAATTAGTTTATGTAGCTTGTGACACACCGGCACCGACATTCACAGGGCTTCCCCTCGCAGGCAACCAAACTTTGTAAGACTGACCTTCGATTTCATACAGGATTGTATGTGTATCAGGGTCAAATTATATCAAATACAGTATACTTAATATTATTTGAGTTGGCCGAACTGCATCAAAGTAGTCCATTCAAAAAGCAACTCTACCGCCCAAGGTAGAAGTTTCCAATTCCATTGACAGTTTTATAAAAAGTCGGCCACATTAAATACTCTCAACCATATTTCTATCTACTAAAAACACACGGCGGCCGTCATCAACGCGCTTATGCGGCTCACCCCGCCGGTCACCCGTCACGAAACTAGACCTCTGCCTACGCTTAGTTATTACGCATCGCGGTGTCAAAATATATTTGTGGGTGAGCGTTGAGGTGAGCTTAAAACAAGTTACAGAATAGGGGGGCTGTCGTTTAAATGCGGTTAGTGAATAAGGTACAACTGTCAAATCATCTCACCCCGGTGTTCTACTTATCGATACAAACATCGTCAAGCGGCTTATAATCAACAAACATTTATAAAATTATAATGCAAGGTAACAATTATATTTTGCTAATCATATGTGTGAAACATAAGTACAAAGCCAATATTATGTCAAATTAAATACATGTGACGTATCGGGGTAAGATTTCTTGTCTGTCGCATTAAGCGTGAGGCGTGAGTTACTACGCATCGCGGTGCCAAGATATATTTGTGGGTGAGCGCCCCCCCTATTCTGTAACTTTTTTTAAGCTCACCTCAACGCTCAATCAGAAATATAATTATCTTGACACCGCGATGCGTAGTAACTAAGCGTAGGTAGAGGTCAAGAGTATGTGACGAGTAGCATGGACGGCCTTATCACACGATAAGTGACAAGATAGAGCGTCCGTCACTGGCTGACACAGTTCAATAGAACGAGACGGACGCTCTATCTTGTCACTTATCGCGTGATAAAGCCGACCATGATACGGGGTACGGAGTCAGGACGATCAGACTCGCCACGCGTAGACTAACTAACCGTAGTTGCGCCTTAACTCTAATGAATTGTAACCTAGCGTCACAGAATAAATAATAGTACTAGGTACTAGGTACTGTACTATAGCGTCCCAAGAAGGCACTTTGTGGGATTAAAGTACCTACGGACAGTATCCGTACATTTTTGACATGAAACATAAACAAAAAACGTAACTAAAAACCGGCCAAGTGCGAGTCGGACTCGCGCACGAAGGGTTCCGTACCATTATCTATAAAAAAAGCAAAAAAATCGTGTGTTGTATGCGAGTCCCACTCTGATTCGCACTTGGCCGGTTTTTTAGTATTTGTTGTTGGCAACAGAAATACATAATCTTTGAAAATTTCAACTGTCTATCACAGTTCATGAGATACAGCCTGGTGACAGACGGACAGACAGACAGACAGCGGAGCCTTAGTAATAGGTAGGGTCCCGTTTTTACCCTTTGGGTACGGAACCCTAAAAATGTGTGCATTTTTAGATAAGTACTCTGCCAATTTTAGGGTAGTAGCGGGCCCGGAAACCCAACCCGCGTACCATAAAATACAATGCTTGACTTGTATTTAGCCCTTCGGATAATTAGGCCATTTGTTCTAAAACCAAACAAAACAAGGAACTTTGTCAGTGACAAATACAAAAGTAAATGTATTGGCATATCAAAGTTCCTCGTTTTGTTGTCACGAATCATCACTTTAAAATTTGTCTTTTTGTACATTTACCAAATTTATTCCTTTCTACAGCGAGTCAGGAGGTTATTTCTATGATCTGTGGATTCTGAGGTAGCAGTGGCGGCGTGTGAAAAATTTCTATAGGCAACCCGGAACAAAAAAGTAATGAAAGCGTATAGAGTATATAACACTTGCCTAAATGAAATTGTATCCCCGAGTTTGCTTTTTACTATGATATGGATAGCATATCCTGTACCTAAAGTTAATGGTTGCGATCTATCTACAAAGCTAAGCCAAAAAGACAGAAACACACAGAAACATTACTTGATCCATTCCTCTTAAGCTCTTTTGGAACACGGCTGTAAAAGGCCCCTCGTAAAGGGTTTGAATGTCAAGGTCGACCGACCCTTCTGAAGAGGGTGTTCAGTTCATGCTTAGGAATCGTTACAGTAAACGAACGATTTAGTTGTGTGAAATATTTATTGTCCAGTTATAAATTGAAATGTTTTTCCTATAGAAAACAAGTGAAATCAAAATTAATTAAAAAAAAACACTTTTTATAGCCTGTCACATCACACACGATTATGAGGAATCCAATACATAGTATATCAAAATAATCAAGTCGTTTGGACTGTAGCCCGTGAAATTGAATTTTCTTGTCCACATACACAGTACATACATACATACGAACACACGCTCGTAAAACTTGAGGTAAAAAAAATGACGATATGTAAAACTAAAATGCAAAAATCATGCATCGGCCGGGAATCGAACCCGGGCCGCCCGCGTGGCAGGCGAGCATTCTACCACTGAACCACCGATGCTTGTATCAAAACGGACGAAATTAGCCTGCAGTTTGCCAATATTCCTTACGCTTATAAGTTGTTATCTAATTACGAAGTAAACGTAAACGTTCATTACAGTATAGTGCACAGTGGAGAGAGTTATTTCGGTTGTGTATTCTGAAACACATGCATATAGTTTCTTGACTGTCTGTTTCCTGCTCAAGTTATCTAATGACATTATAAAGTTCATTGTTCCCAAAAAATATGTGTATAAAGTGTTTAGATATGACGACACTGTATTTGATTTGATTACAAAAGGCCGTATTGAGGCTGTTTCTGTATTCGATATCTTAGTGAAGTAATTATTTACTCAGTTGGGATATGGAATTTAGAACAGGCTGCAATTCAAATTGTTAGTTGGTTATGAAATAAATACGCCTATAATATAAGTGAATCCTAGTAAGTATATATATAACCTTCTAGTCTGCGGCAAAGTGACAATATTAGTGACACATTCTTGATTTATGACAGAGTTGAAAGTAGTAATATTAAGTATATTTTTAAAGTTTTGCGTTTAAAAGATTACAATAATAGAATTAACCACATCCGATAGAACTAATGATAGTAGGTACTTAAACCCTTAAACATTGTTGTTAATTCGAGAAAAAAGTCAAAATTTCACTAAATCACGTCAACTCAATATCTTCAATCGAGAAACATGTTGTAAAGTGTATTAGCCAAGTTCTCCAATTCTACCGCATTTTAAAAGGTCTCCTGTTTAGTTGCAAAGGTCACCGATAGATGGCGCGGAAATCAATTCAAGATGGCGCTTCGCGAGCAGCTGATCGACCGCGCCGCACCTGACGGGAAAAAGTGCGAGGGTCGGGCACGCATGCCTCTCGCTCGGCGGACGCGGCTATCAGCCATAGCCATAACTCAGTCAGTTCACTCAGCTCAGTCGCAATATCGCCGCTAGTGTGCACAGACGTTGTTGCTAAACGGCTATCCTCTCTGTTTGTTTATAAATCGAACAATGATACTCGATAGCATGATAAACAAAATAATAAACGTTGGTACAGACGTTTGATCTATGATGTGTTTTATGGCTAAGTGACAGAATTCCGAGTCAACCTATTATGTAGTTATGGATATTTATCGATTTTAAAGATGTTTGAAATATAGAACGAAGCTGTCACTGTGTCTAGGTCAGCAGACGGAATGCTCTAACAATCTTTATCTATCTTATCTAACGGTGCAATTATTAATTCTTGTGATTCAATGTCAATGGTAGGAAACAGAAGTCAATGATTTGTTATTATCAGTTTAGAATTGATAACAGTCGGTATTAGACTGCGATTGTTCACGTGTTTTTGTAGTTTTAGAAATCTTGCGAATACGTAGATCGTAATTACCTTGAATTAGTGTTGTTTTGTGAACCCCCGTGTTCTAGAAGTGTATAAAAGTGCTTTGTTTTCTTTGTGAGACCTTTGTTGTGAACGGATAATTCCTTGTCGTCGAAAATCAGCAACATGTTTGGAGTTTTCATGAAACGATGGAAACCAAAAAGGTAAGAGTACTTTAAAACCTTTAAATAGATCATTTTAATTATATTTATCTGAATTTTGGGAGTCTTAAATAAATGAAGATTGTGTTGTGACGCTTTGAGTAACTTGCCATATTTATGTTTCTTGATCATTAAATTTCGGGGAAACACGTTATTGTCATTAAATTAAGTATGGGTTCGGAATTACATACATACATCCACACCTTTATTCCCATATGGGGAAGGCAGAGAACATGAAACTTATGTTCCAGCGCCACTTTTAGCATAAATGTGGGTATAAAAGATCGACAAAATGAGATATTGCAGTGATAGGTTGCCAGCCCATCGCCCACAACACTCTTCAACCCTGCTCCCTTAGTCGACTTTTACGACACCCACGGGAAGAAAGGGGGTGGTGAAATTCTAACGCGACACCACACGGGTAACATACGGACACGGTTTGGACATTAACTTTAGTTTAATTATGTGAAGTACATAATGAATGCGTTATTTATACTTTCTGTGTGTTTTATTTAGCATTGTCAGTTATTTCTTGCTTACTTACTGTACCCTTGACATGGACTTGGAATCCCTGCGAGTTTGTGTGGCAAAGTTAGTCTTTTCATTTGCGGCCATAGGTAGTTCGTCGTAATACGTATCCTTACGTCTTCCATTCCATTAGTAGAAAACTGTTTTTTTCTTTCTCCTGTGTTCTGTACATAACATAAGAATAGTCTTCATTTTATTACGAAATACGAAAATTATTTACGAAATAATATACCTACCTAATTATAAAAATAAATTATACTTACCCATATTATTTTATAATAATTATATATTTTGTTATAGTATTTCCTAGCTATTTCCCAATCATTTGTGAAGATATTGGTGAAGTGACAAATAAATTTAATATACTAGACTTAAGTATTTGAAAAATATTAGGTAATTTATTTAGTAGGTAAGTTAAGTAACATTTTTATACCACGTTGGTGGCAAACAAGCATACGACCCGCCTGCTGGTAAGCGTTAATTGTAGCCTATGGACACTTGCAACTCGACTCGCCTGCGCGTTGCCGACCCTTTAAAAACCTGTATAGGTACTCCTATCTTGACGAACCCCGTACTGTAGGTAGTACCACATGCAACGTAAACAGTTACGTTGCATGTGGGACTACCTACAGTACGGGGTTCGTCAAGAACAAATCATTTAAAATTTCACCACGCTGGTACGTATATATATTTCACGGTAATGTTCACGATCCATTAAGCAAAACTCCTAATTAATTAACACCAACTACGCCAATGTTATAGCCTATATTTTACTACTAATGCTTTCTGAAACATTATGGCGATTGGGCTTGGCTACACCTACAGTTTAGTCAGCATGTTATTACAAAACTACACCTGCACATACGTAAGGTCCTAACAATTACCAAAGTTTATGCTAATTAGACCACGTCAGCTAATTTGTATGGTGTCAGGAACATGACAACCGAAAACATTGCAGAAAGATAAACAACGTCGACGCAGGGCTGTTATTCGCTACGTGATAAAGCGACTCACCCCGCCGGTCACCCGTCACGAAATTAGACCTCTACCTACGCTTAGTGAGTACGCATCGCGGTGTCAAGATATATTTGTGGGTGAACGTTGAGGTGAGCTTAAATCAAGTTACAGAATAGGGGGGCAGGTGTCATATTACGTTTTGTTACGTGGGAGGTTTCATATTTGCTACTTTGCATTTTTGCTACGCATAATCTTCTACTGAAAAGGTATTTAAAATATTATTCATAATACTAAAGTAACCGTACTCTTGTTTCCCACTTAGTTACGTGTTCAATAAATAAGAGGTACCCAGGAAGATTATTTAATCTTGCAATGTGTAAATTATCTACGTTGTTTCATCTACTCGCAACGTTATATTTTTACAACATTCCTCTCACTTAAGTTTAAGGTAAATACAATACCTATTTAGACTTAGAGTGCATGGATCACTAACACGAGCTCTACTTATATTATACGTTTTGTATAATACGTAAATGATTTTTAATTTTACATTCAACGAGTTTAATAATAGCTCCTAACTACTAAACAAGTTTAACTAGCCAGCACTAAACACCAATTTGTTACTATATCACAATTTTCCCATCGCTCAAATGTATTATTTATCATTCGGCAACCAAAGTAACCAATCATAACCGTAGCAGCCCTACAATTTTTTTTTAAAGTAAAAAAGTTAGGGTGACCACACAGCGTGAAGCCCTGCAAGGCTGTGAGTATTACAAATAGAGGGCCAATTTCCAATTAAAGTCGCTGTATGTGGTCCGCCAGAGGGCAGTAGTGGGGAATAGATTGGATCGAAGGGTTGAGATGTCTAATTTAGTAACTTTAATTATAAGATACATTTCTAACCGCTTTATCTGATGCTGTTGAGTAATAAGTAAGAATAGATTTACTTCTGTTGGCCGACGCAATTTGGCGTTTTGGATTTATAAGCTGCTATTGAGTTGATATTGTGAAACGACTCTAAAAATTATGTAGGCACAAATACAATAATTAAAACACACCAGTAATACCTACTATGCTTTAGAGTGTAACGAACATGTAATTAATTAGGTATTCATCTTCAGTATTCCTTATTGCTATGCGCGTGACCGTAAAAGGCAAGCCAAGTTCTCAAATAAAAACCTCCAGCTGTTTTATCACCAAATTAATTAATCCAACAATCAAAGCAACCTAACATTTTAAATATCAAAGCAAACAGAACCGCGGGCCACACGTAGTTTAACTGCCTCTTAATGTCAGTCATAATTATGTTCTTTTTGTGGTTTTTATTTTTAAAACAGCGGAAATGAGCGGCGATACGCGTTTTCGATTGTGGTGATTATGCCTGTCCGTGATAATTTTAATGTTGCGGTGTTATTGAAAAGGCAAAAAGTCGACAGATGGACGGAAGAATAAGTCTCACTCATAAATTAATACTCACAAAAGGTATATTCACTCTACGTTTTACGAAGTCATCAGGTCGTCACGTCAACTAAACGGTACCTGCTTATACATAAGGTTTTAAATTAAATTTTAGAAATTTTACTAAAATAATGTACTTTTTAAATATTAGCTGTTTTGTAACTTGAGTAGTTCTTACTACAGTTTGATGAGTAGATATTTCTTTGAACTTCTCGATAGCTCTGCAAAATTACTAGATTGCCAGCTATTCATGTGATTCAAGATATTGGACATCAATGTCGACTTTTATAATAGAGAATAGTGTTCCAGTTTTATTTGATGGTTGCGCCAAGCATTCTCAAAATTAGAGCCTGTTAAACCGGAGGAAAGTTCTGTCTGTTTTTACGTTTGTGAATAATTGTTGTTTTACTCAAGTATCTATCTCTATCAAAGATCGATGTCGCCACGGATGTGACGTCCCGATGTATGTCGTATTTGTACACATTGTCTAACTGGATTATCATCATAAATATCATCATTATATCAGCAGAAAGACGTCCACTGCTGAACATAGGCCTCCCCCAAAGAGTGCCACAATGACCGGTCCTGCGCCATCCGCATCCAGCGGACTCCCGCGACCATTACCAGGTCAGCAGTCTACCTTGTAATCATAAATATGCGAGGAAGAAATTGTATGCTGCGATGGCATGGGATAGTGATGTAGGTAGACCGTAAGCGAAACAAAAAAGTAGCAGTGAAATGTTTGTCTGACAATTTAAAGATTACAATCAAGTAAGTACTTTAAAAAAAACCCAGTTTTAACCGACGTCGCTCAATTCGGTATTTCGCCTTATTTGAAGAGGTTCCCTGATTTCACCAGGATCTCGTAATCAGATTTTGAGTTGATGACAATGGTACCACCTAGGAAGGATACCCTTTCAAACAAAATAAGAATTTTCCAGATCGGCCCAGGCATCTTCGGAGATGCCTGGGCCGATAATCAGGGAACATACCTACATAAATAATATAAGAATCCAACGATTTGATAACCTCCTCCTTTTTTAAAGTTGATCAAAATCTTTTTTAAGCATGAAATGACACAGAATAAGTTATATTATAAAGGTTCATGCTAGGATGTCTACCTCTAATTGGATGGTTATATTTAGAAATTATTTTTCATTCCAATGCATTCACATTAAACGTCAACAAAGCCACATAGCAAATAAAACCATTGAGAATATTAGAAAACTTGTCGCAAAAGGCACTAATATCCTTAAATATTAAAGTTAAGGAAACAAAAAAGTTAAAAAACATCCTTGTGAAGTCATTTTCCATATGGCCGGCAATGGCGGAGTCATCGATGTAAAAACTCGACTTTTATAAGTTTTATAGTTGTTTTGCAGCTTCCATAAAAGCCTTTCCAACGTATCTTCTGTACTAGTGTATGCCTCTGGCGACCAAATAGACGAGCTTTTTAGGGTCCCTTCGTACTTGCTATTTTATATTAGTTTGACTGTATAATGTAAGAGTCTCATCTTATCGATGTCATTGTTATTGTTGGATAAGGTTATAAGCGTTGGCATATATAAAATATTAAATAATTCTTAGTTGTTTGAGACTTCTATAGGTACGATTTATACAAAATAATTAAGTCGATAGGTGATACCATAATTCAGCACCTTCACTTGTATTTTTTATAACTTAACTATTTTGATCTTTCGTATGTCCGACGTTACAATGATTCGGTTTTCCGAAGAATAAATTGGGCTAAAGACATGCTAGCGAGTTCTACAGCTCGCATAGCTACTAGTTTTTATTATAGCTAAGAGATATTACAAAAAAACTAAAAATGGATATTAGACAAAAATATTCACACAAGAACCCTTTCTTCGTGCTCTAAAGTTGCAATCTACTTTTTAGTTCCCTGTGAGCTAACACGATTCCATCCCAGCCCGAGGGGCAACAGGCACGATACATTTTACACAAATTGCAATCGCTCTTGTACAATTTAATAACTGATTAATTTATAACCCTTCTGGACTAATGGAGTGTCAAGCTGTAAAGAATGGGGGCCCAATAATTGCAGCCTGGATTGCTTTCCTATTTGTTTTAATTGGAAATCCGTAGGTTTTGCTATGCATTGTATTGTATCAGACATTTATTTCTAGCCTCGTCTTGTCTATACTATCTATACTAATAATAAAGGTTGTACATACCCGTGACGGTCACGCAGATTGAGTAAAACAAAAGTCGTTTTTCCTGTGGCCAATAGTTAGGGCCTTCCGTAGATACATATAAAAAATGATTTGATTTCATGAAATCATTTAAGAGATGCCACATACGAAATAAAACCATTGAGTATATTAGAAAACTTGTCGCAGAAGCCACTAATAAGTTTCATTAAATATTAAAGTTAAGTGCGGATTTAGAGTCCAACTAAAAGTTTGGCTTTGTAGCCCTTAACTTTTGTACCGTCCACAGGCACGCGAACGTAAATCTCTGTATGACCCAAAGGCACAGGATTGTAGCTTTGTGTTATTTAGAAACTACTTCTCAGATTAATAATAAAATCACCAATATATAGAATGCATCATCGGGATGGATATAGGATAGGCTATGTTTTATCCCGTGGCTCCGCCCGGATTTTGTAAAACGCGAGCGGTGCCGCGCGGGCATCTAGTTAACAATATAATTGTAATTTTCATGTCTTTATTTGTAAATCGTAACAAACTCGTTAGCGTCAGCGTTTTATGATCATAATTAAGTAACTATGTGTGTTGCTGATTAAACGGTTTCACAATTGGTTTGTGCTTATTTCAAACTGATGCGATGATGCGATGATTTCTAGTTGTAATTTAAATGTGCTTTGTCAGAGTAATATTTGTTGTTTTCAGCAATATATCATCTGTTACGATTCAACTTTTTATTTTCCTTAATATTTTCCTTTAACTGCTCCATGTAAGCTCTTCGTGGTCTTCCTCTTTTTCTTCTCCCTTCTATCTTTCCCGAATCGTATAGAGAGTTGAAGGAAAAGGTAGAGAATAGAACAGAATGGAAATTACTCCACCGACTCTTGTCTTGCCTCTTGCCAAGCTCTTAAATATATATGATGATCATCAGTTACATAGCTTCTAATGAAACAGTGTACGTACCTACTTCATTTTAAATAAAAATCACGCACAGAATAAAGTTAATTTACCACAGATTAATTCCGTTTATACACATACATCCAACATTACTTTGTATTTGTATATGATATATAAATTATTTTAAAATTAGTTTAAAACTACTTCCAAGGAGTACTTTGACATACTTGTTTTTATACATTCCCGCTTTTTACTTCTTCATGCCAATAACCATTTGAAAACTAGAATTGTTTTGCATAAAATTCAGGTAAACTAACATAACTATGTTAATAGTCCATTAGGCAAGCACGGTTAATTAAAATAACATCGGACAACCGTTCAATCAAATAAGTAAGACACAAATCGAAAGGCACTTGGCTCGTTGGCGAATTTTATTATAACTACCTGACGTAATTTGAGAAAGACACGCTTGATAATGTACTGCCAATCGGCAAATCCTTGTAGAACCTTGTCACAATAGTATGAAAGCGACGTAAGAGTAAATAATTGCCTAGAAAATCGTCTGACTTGCTGTGAAATGGTTCCACTTGGCTTTGAATCGGTAGAATGAAGTGTGAAGGTACCTTGTCACCTTGACTCTATCCGCTTCAATATTTAATCCAAAATTAGCATGCCCTTGGTAAATCGAAGTTGAAGATGAACTTGAGGTATATTGGTGACTTTGATCTTTTATTAAATGTGTCATGTCCATACGCAGAATAATGCGTATAACAAAGTTAGGTGTCTTTTAAGGTAAACGTCTTCGGTCCCAGTGCTTGATTCAGGCTAATAATTGACACAATTAATAACAATAGAGATGGATGAACAATAAGTGTCAACTATTAGGCGTCAAATTGCGACGTTTACATGATATCAAATTAATAGAACAAAAGGCAATTACGAATTTAGTACCTACTTCTAATGAATTGGATTAAAAAGGCAGAAAAAATACAAGTTATGACATAATATTATGTTAACTTAAATCCTATGTTTAAGTTAAGCCTATTTATTCATTTAACACTTAGTAATTCGACGCAAAATATCACATCACATGTGATTTTCCTATAACTCTGAACATTTCCCACACATACTAAATATACACGTAGTGACACATAGATAACTTCAATAATAGTGGATCAGGAATCGACCGATAAGGCAAAACGTCACAAGTTGACTTATGGCACAGATAAACCGATAAAATGCACGCACGTGGAAATGAACTCGACACTGTCTACAGAAATGCAGTATGTGTGGTCATGATTCAAACTGCGTGCGTGTTATTTTGAATCTTGTCCCTTGGACATTAAGACCAAATTTATTACAGACTTTTTTAAGTTCCAATGGATATTACTGCATTTTCAATTTGGAATAGCGCATCGAGGTTAACAAGACAGTAACCTTTCCCGATCAAGGATGGCGTTTGTTTAAAAAATATCGATAAATAAGGTATTTATAATGATTCAATTATGATGTGTTGACTATTGAAAGAGTTCAATGTTTAAAAATGGAACAGCAGTCACCTGATGTCATCTGTTAATTTACGAACTTGGCCATGTTTTTCCGTGTTTGATAAGTTAATTTTATGAGGTTACATACGATGCGGGCTTCTTTATTGTTATTTTATTTATATAAAGGCGTATTTGAGGGAATTTTTACCTAAAAATATTCGCCAGAGCTCTAGATGCGCTGTGTAATGTGTTGGAAGACTTGGAAGTTGCGGACCTGTTTTTGTCTTCAGCTGTCGATAAAACGAGTCCTCAAATAAATAAAGTTCCGTCAACGCGTGTCATAAGCTACCGTGTAAGTCCTAGTATAAAAATTAAGAGAGATTTCATAAACTTAAAGAATAATCTGCTATAGCATTCTATAGAATTATAGACATAAAACAATGTATAGATAGTCCCTAATAAACTATGCATATGTTACTATCTTACCTACTATACTATACACTACATGTCATAATAAAATGTTTTTTTGTGCTGTGAATAAATGATTTTTCTTACCTTCTTTTCTACACCTACCTTTTTATAAACCTTGTAGTATGTTCCTAATAAAAATTTAGTTTCGTCTAGATTCTTAGTTCCTCGACATTTGTATTGTTATTTTAGTATTTCTGTAAAATTAAATAAACCCCTATTGAGATCCTTCTTTTCTTGAAGTTGGATAAAACCATACCCACTCTACCATAGATCAGAACTTGATCGATTGTTAACTTGTTTACATAACACAGGTTATTGCGCCGTTAAAACATGCCCCTCAAATTAAAGCTAAATGTCCCCATTCTGCACTAACAATCGAAACGTCTTTCTAACGTCACTTCTCTGAAGTTGTCATTACAAATGACACTCGCAATTGCATATTGCTTCAACTCAATCAGTCAAAATTAACCCTTAATGTAACCCAATACGGCGTTTAAATATTTCACCGGTTACCGGTTAAGTTGGCCAATGGCTCTTTAGCATACGAATGCTTTATTTTCATACTTCAACGAGAATAAACATAGCAACTAGTTAACTACTTACGATTCCAAGGTTTTCGTGTTAATATATTCCTTGACTTGAGTCTTTGACTTTGACAGTTGACACAAGGCTTAAGTGATGAGCATATTTATGTTGGCATTGTGTGCTTTCCTATTGACGAATTTATGTGTTATCACGAAATGTCACAGTGTTAGATGATCAAATGTATTCGAATGTATAGCTTATACTTAATACAGGTTACTTAATAAGTTAATACATTCAATATCTTAGAATTCTTCAGGACAATTTGTGTAGTTACTAGACTAATTTATAGATTTATAAAATGTAATTTCCGTTTGTAATCGAAATACATACACTTAAGAACTGAAAAGAAGAATGAGTATACATACACCACATGCATTACCGATTATAGAAATGTGTGAGCTGCATTTGCAGTATACACACGCTATCTAATGCACCCGTCACTCACTTTTTCACCAAATTGTTACGTCCAAGTCAATCAGTTTCTCCTGGACCTCACACATCTCGCGCTTCCATTCAGTCGCGGTCTCACGTACCTCTCGAAGCCGTCTCGATTGTTCTTCTTGCTTTGCTTCCTGTTTGCGCAGCCCCTCTTCGATTTTTCGGGCCTGTTCCTGTTGTTGACGAGCTTGCTCTTTTAAGAGAACTAAAATGGCATTGACGTCCAGATGGACGCCATATACGCAAGAGATTTGCTTATATGGGGTCGGTGAGTCTGATGGGCCAGCGCCCGACGCAGAGTCCTCACCTGCTGCAACTCGGCTCCGGGTCTGCACTCCCTTCTGCTCGTTCTCCCGTTCACTCCAGTGTGAATGAATACACGACAGTGTTGATTGTTTGACGACTATTTCCACTTCCACTGCGGACACTTTAACATTATAATTGGTACAGACATACCTATAACTATGGTTACCTACATAAAATGCAAATCTTTTTTTATCCATAAATCTTATCTCGTGAAAATAAAAGCGATAAGAAAATACCGTTGCACAAGTATGATCCCAGTTGTTTAATGAATAAATTATTCATTATTATTATAACAATTCATATGAATGCTGACATTTAAATAAAACCCACATAAATTGGCATAATTACACAAAAATGCACCATTCCTTTCACTGTGTGAAAACTTCTCGCAAAAGACAAAGGAACGAATGTGAACGGATTTATTTTTTGTCGCAAGAGACGGCAGCCTGTGACAGATATTTTTGTGTTTAAAAAGAAAACATTCCTTTTTAAAACGCGCTGAATGATGGGCCGTTTCCGTTGCGATCTATGGTACGTTTTTAGTCTGTGGTTTGTCTAAAGTTTTAGAAAATAGGTTAATGCGAGTTTCCTGAATCGAGGCTCGGTGATTTATGTGCAAGATTTCTACTAATGATCGAATCGCGGAAGATGGCAGGGTGAAAGTGTTTCAAAACTTGGCAGATTCACTTCCCTAATTAAGTTAGAATATGAGCGGATGATAAAAGTCGATATGAAGAGCTACGGCAGCCTAGTGGTTCAGGCATGAGGTTGTCATTGTCAAGCGGCGGTCGGGGGTTCGAATCCCGGCTCGTATACCATATTGAGAATATTAACCGTTAGTTTTTCGGTGAAGGAACACATCGGGTGGAAACCGGTCTAATTCCAATAAGGTGTAGTTTTCCCTCTGGGCTGGAAAGTCAGATGGCAGTCGCTTTCGTAAAACTAGTGCACTGCCAAATCTTGGTAGGTATTAGGTGACAAAGCGGACCCAGAGAGCTCCTTTAGGGGGCATCCAGAAATAACGCTGGGGGACGACGATGATAAAAGTGAAAATATCCAAAGCCATTTAAAAAAAAAAGCTTTTAATTACAATGTAGCTACGTAGTACGCCTCCTTTCTTGCTATTTCACATTATAATCTGGACTGAATGAATTTCAAGGTCGCACCGATATCACATTGCGTAAATAAATACCTACCTACCTTTATACCTCTTCAAAAAGTTTAATGACTGATTAAGGTCATTATCATTGTAATATATAATTTAACACTCGGAACACACTTTCCGATGCCAAAATTATCTTATCAGAGATAAATATCGCGTTTAGCTAATAAAAAAATTAAATACATAAACTATTATACATTTATAAGTGTTGAACATTATTTAGACCTACTATTTATTATTTGTATGAACAGTTCTGAAAATTCCATCCGGTTGGAAATAGGTAGTCCCATCCCATACTAGGTACTAGGTGAGTAAAGAAAGATTTTTTCCAGTAGCTTTTAATATTGCCAAAAATATTTATTTCGAAACATTATTTTACTACCAAATCACTTGTAACAAATATTATTTGCTTGTAATAACAGATGGGATTGTTTATTCCTAGTTATTATATATCTGGGTCTCGGAAGTCGGCATCAAACAGCGTCTATCATCCGTTGTTCTACCACAGTATAGGAACAGTAGATAAACTTCGAACAAAGGTACATCGCACGGCTGCACACATGCGCGCGTTTTCGGTACGCACACACACATAGCCTTCGGGAATGATGGAGAATGCTTCAATCGGGGCCGCGCCGTTGCGGTGTTCGCTCGTTCTCACTCGCTACGTCAAAGGAAGCCGCCTCGTAGGTAGGAAGACAGCGAGCCGCCAGTGCCACGATATCAAAAGGAGCCGAATAGGCTTGTAACTAAGCTCCTACCAACCTAGTGCAGTTTAGCAACGATTATATATATATTTTAGGCATAGTATAGTGGTATTAAAATATTCCATGAAGTGGGAAACTAAAAACACATACCCAACTATCTATAATATTATTACTTTGTGTATACAATATTGTCTATTAAACTGTATCAGAAATACTTTGCATACTTAAAAGCAAAATTAGTATTATAGGTATGCCAAGCCACAAACTTGACACAGCCCTGCGCATCGAGCGAAAGTAGGTAACGAACGCTCCTAAACAGCCTCAGATTACCTACTGTATTATTCTTCTATACTGTGGTTCTACCCCCCTATTTTGTAACTTGTTTTAAGCTCACCTCAACGCTCACCCACAAATATATCTTGACACCGCGATGCGTGGTAACTAAGCGTTAGGTAGAGGTATAGTTTCGTGACGGGTGACCGGCGGGGTGAGCCGCATTAGCGCGTAGCGAATAACAGCCCTGTTACAGAGTCTACAGTCTCGTTATCCTTACGCTTTTCGGGCAAATATGTCGTCGAGGATACGTAGCTATCGAGCGAGTGGTCCAGGGAAAGGTCGCGGGCACAAAACCGCGATGAGTTGGACATACCAGTTTAAATCTGCCGTATACGCATCACTACACGCTAGCATAAGACATAAGACGGCTGTCACTGAGGAATGGCAGCGTGTTGTGAAGCTGACACCTGAAATGATGACCACAAGCACTCCGACTGAGAGAGTTGTCAAGAGTGAAAACAACTAAGAATAACTACAACTTAGAAAAGTTGAAAAACCCCCGACATTTTCATTTCAAAGTCCAATGTGTCAAAAACGGCTGAACAGATTTTCATGAAACATGGCTAAGAACACTCGGGCTCACAACAGCTTTCGAATAATAAAAAACCGCATTCAAATCGGTCCATCCGTTTGGGAGCTACGATACCACAGACAGATACACAGATACACAGATACACAGATACACAGACACACAGACACGTTAAACTTATTTACACCCCTCTCTTTGCGTCGGGGGTTAAAAAATACTAGTGGTGAGAAATTGGTGGTAAAAGGTGCGACTAACCCAGCCTCCTACAAACCTTTATGGATAAAATGCAAACTAATAGACAATGACGAGTGTCATTCCTCATAAACAGTTTAATCGTCCCACATCTCACTCTAAAGTCTAAAGTATTGTTGTGTCCGCTTTAGCGACTTGCCTTTACCTCGGTCCAGCGCCATCTGTCAATAACAGTAATTGCCAATACGAGTTACAACTGGGGTACACCTTCCTAGTATGCGATTCACCTGTAAATCACTGCACTTGCCAGGTACAGTCCACTACATACAGAAAAATACCGCCAAAGATACAAAAATATGTGTAAACGACTTTATAGCCCTAATTAGGTCGTGTAGGTATGCATATTGTAAAATATTTTGTAACTTTGGCGGTATCGATCTCTTTGTACTTATAGAACTTGACCCAAAGGTTGACCAAGTAAGTGTAATCGGAGGTCCAACTTATCGGCATTGTTGGGATTATTTAATGTGGCCTACTTTTTATAAAATTCTCATTGGAATTAGAATTTTCTACATTGGGCGGTAGCGTTGCTTTTTGAATGGACTAATTTGATGCAATTCGGTCAACTCAAATAACTTTAAGTATGTATATGCAGTGTGATTTGTGAATGCCTTTTACATCTCAAATTATTTACTTAGACTTATCGCATAGAAATCTGATTTTCATGTAAGTCCTCCACGTTAGCCCGGTGCGCGCATTAAATTATTACGAGTATCATATTGTATGCGATATGTTAATGCCAATTGACTTCTCTGGTCAGCGTGCGGTGGACCGGTGCCGACGCAGTCAGCCGTGCTGCCAGTGCCACGGAACGCTGATTGTTTCAAGTTACCGATATGTTGGTAGGTTGGTACCATTGTTTCTTGCGCTATTGTTTTCTTTGGCTTTTTAGGATGTTTGGTAATCGATTTGGATTACGTGGATCGGAAGTGAAGTTTGAAAGTGGAAATGTGAAATTGTATCATAAATTAGTT
This sequence comes from Epinotia bilunana, assembly GCA_947049275.1. Lineage (NCBI taxonomy): Eukaryota > Metazoa > Arthropoda > Insecta > Lepidoptera > Tortricidae > Epinotia > Epinotia bilunana. The sequence goes on along the minus strand of OX346260.1, from coordinate 21,908,590 downwards.
ATCAATTAAGTGCCGGAACCTGTTCGGCAGGTTCTTAGCTTGTAGACCGTTTATGGCATAATACGAAAACATTCGGCTACACGTGTATGTGAAGTGTACTATGAACATGTTGGCACTGAATCAGTTACGTACGATTACGATGCGAACATACATTCTAAGATACGGAAAGTCTTGTTTTGTAATGAAATAAGTAAAAACATGTAAATTAAACGTATGGCGTCTAATTAAAGTATTAAAAAAACCAAAAAGATATTCCGATACCGGGATTCGAACCCGAGCCTCCTAGGTGAGAGCCAGGTATCCTATGGCGTCTAATTAAAGTATAAAAAAAAAAAAAAAGATATTCCGATACCGGGAATCGAACCCGAGCCTCCTGGGTGAGAGCCAGGTATCCTAGCCACTAGACCATATCGGAGGATATACGTGTGTCTGAAATTACTGTATTAATGCTGTTGTACCAACTTTCGAGTTACTAAGAAACATTGTAATCTGGAGGAATGATAGCGCTTTCGTCAAGATTAACCAAAATCATATTTTCAAATCTTTCATGCAATAGTTAAATATGGCACTTACTTATGTCATTATTTTTGTTACTTTTTACCGTGACCTTGTTACGCAAAACTTTTATTTATTTATTATGGAAACAAAAATGATCAAAACGTTTATTTAATTTAGGTTAAACCCTTTATTTTAGGTGAAACCGGTTATTTTAATAAACTGTGACTGGATGCTTCGAGTCGACCATTGACCTAAATGAGTCGTCACTCTCATCTAATTTTAGTTAATGTCTTCTTAACTTTGACGTCTGATGGCGGGAAGTAATTTAATGTATAAAAGCTTTTAGCAAAATAATATAAGTAATTATATTGTCACTCCGCCAGTATTTTATTGATTAATTATGGTTTGTACCAATCGGTTCCTATTAAGTATGTAATTTTATATATTAATATAGCTAATATATATTAATTAAATATAAAAAAGTATTTTCGAAATGTTGATTAAATAATCGCATCGTTTCGACACTGAACATAAAATAACTACTTAATTACTTATATATTTGTCCACATCATCATACACTTTTGTGTTTTAATGAAACTTCATTTCAAACAATACGAGTGGTCGTAATCATGATTACCCATTAATCTAATTAGATAATGAACTGACCTTATCCGGGCATTAGATGCAGCCGCAACCTGACCCATTACCTCCAATTGGTAAATCGATATTCGAGCGATACATGCACGATGAGCGATGAATACGTACAATTGTATGGTAATTAACTAATTATGTAACTTACTTACGCAATCACGTATAAGAATGTTATAAGAAAATGTTAAAAATAAAACAAAAACAATTGCATCGGCCGGGAATCGAACCCGGGCCGCCCGCGTGGCAGGCGAGCATTCTACCACTGAACCACCGATGCTTGGAGGTAACGTTTCAAATTAGGAACTATGCCAAATATTTGATAAAAAAATACAATGCCTAGAAATGATTCATCGTTGTATTACGACATTATCTCATTTATTACACGTTATAGTAATACTTTGGTATTTATTTGATCTTTTTCGTTACAGGTACTACTTCCAACCACATCAATTTGCTGAGCTAACTAGGTACCTATTACCTATAGCTATAAGACATACCACAATATAATTAACTCGGGCTATTATGCTCCAAATTCACACAGCAGCTACGTATGTTTTTTATATTTGTAATGCATATTGACGGAAAATACAAATACCTATTTATATCTTTTTGAAATCCATATATTATATACTAGCTTCCGCCCGCGACTTCGTCCGCGTGGACCCGGGATAAAAACTATCCTATATTTTAATCCAGGCTATAAACTATCTTCGTGCAAAATTTCATTCAAATCGGTTCAGCCGTTTAAGCGTGATTGAGTAACAAACATGCAAACATCCAAACATCTAAATTTCGCATTAATATTATAAATGCGAAAGTGTGTCTGTCTGTCTGTCTGTCTGTCTGTCTGTCTGTCTGTCTGTCTGTCTGTCTGTTACCTCTTCACGCTTAAACCGCTGAACCGATTTGGATGAAATTTGGCATAGTGAAATTTGATATAGTGATAGTTTGAGTTCCACGCGGACGGAGTCGCGGGCAGAAGCTAGTATAGTTATAAGTACTACAGTTTTTATTAAAAAGCAACAAAAGCGCGGAAGTATAGTCCTTCGAACCGGATTTTATTACTGCTGTAAAACAAGATAGGTAGTTTGCTACGACATTACTCTCCACTCATACTTTAACGGGTTTTAGTGTTGGTTTTTCGTCTGTTTATAATCGGTTTTATATTTAAGAGGCCTTACGCCTACAGAAGCGGAATCGGAGGCGTATTTTGCAAAATGCTTTTTTTCATTCAAGATTACGACGTAACTATTAGTATTTATTCAAAAAATTATAACGTACTTAAATAGTCATTTATTAACCTCTTAATCATTTCTTAAATAAAAATTGCGGCGCGCGGCGTCGGTGCAGCGTGACTTACGTCTTTAAAAAAAATTACGGCAACGTAGGACCTATAGTTATGATTATTTTTTTATGGGTTAATATAAAGTTATAATTTGCTATAATAATATTTTTAGGACAAAATATAAGTACAATTTGCGGTAAAAAAATATAATGTACTTTTAATCCTGTTTTCACAAAAAAAATTAAGAAAACTCGGAAGGTGTTTTATCATTTTCTTTTAATGAATCTTTGATTTTCAATCATGTCAGCCCCTCGTAAAAGATTTGCTGAGATGTGAATTGTAATCATTCATGTACCAAATGATTAGATTACTGCAAAATTGAGAACCGAAACGACACTTATCACTGCAAAATTTGAAAAAGACCCAAGAAAACTCATTTATTTTAGGTTTAGAAACATAAAATGAACTATGTTAGCCCCTAGTTTAAGAAGTGATTATTAAAGTACGTTAACAGTTTTTGAATAAAAACTTATAGTTACGTTGTAATCTTGAATGAAAAAGCAAGCATTTTGCAAAATACGCTCGTCTGTAGGCGTAAGGACCCTAATGCATAATACTCACCCTAATTTATTGGAATTATTAGAAGTTTCTTAGAGTTTATATTTATTTATCTCAAGTTAGCTACTTACATTAAATATTATACCGTTCAAACTCTACAACTTAACTTCCAAGTACACTACTTAGCGATACCTTCGCAGGTCGCCATGTTTCGCTGCTGCATCGGCTAGTTACCTGTAACTCGTTATTTTGTTCGAGTACGTTATTCCCACATCATAGGGTCCAATATGGACGACTTTTACTAAGTACACAACGTGCCGTGTTGTGTACGATGCTTCGTCACGAGGTCTTGGCACGACAGCAATTTTCTTTGAAAAAATATGCAAATTGTGGCTTTCACGAAGGTTTGCTGGACTTCAAAAGAGGTTCAATTTGATTGTTTGTATGTTAGGCGATGTCTCGGCCTATAAGAAATACGGTAGAGATGAGAGAGAGAGAGTTAGACTGTACTATTACTTATTCTGTGGTTAGACGACAGAAAAAATAAATTATATCAATTTTATATTAACCCCTAATTTGGCACTGTATGACGTGTCATACTAGCACTTCAAAAAAAATTTACGACTAAATTTATGACAAGATTTACTTCATTTAATTTTTTTAAGGTAGCAACATTACTCCCGAAATGGGTGGAAAAATAATTCATTACTCTGGCAACATCAAAAATCAAATGTCATTAAAATGTCATGGCGGCGGAACAGTGTTGTGCTTTCAAAGGTAAATAATTGTGTTTTTCTCTTATCTTTTCTATGAAACATGCTGTTTTATTTCTTAATTCATAACGCTGCAATATATTGTGCATCGAACTGCATTGCCTCATTTCACTAACTCACTGAACTACTCACAGCAATTTTAGTTCAAACTCGCTGTATGACGTGACATACACTGCCAAAGACGTAAGAAAGCATGGCCTAACTAACCTGTATGACGTGTCATACACTGCCAAATTCAAGATGCCATCTTTGTTCGAAATTTACCACAGTGATCTGTATGAAATGTAATGTTCGCTTGTGTTTTGTAGCTGGCAAAAACAATAGAAATTGTCATTTAAAATACCATTCAAAAGAGTAGTATCTGACCATGCCACTGAACAAAAACTTACAATGAAAAAAAAAAAACTTATTGTTGTTTTTAATGTTTTTGTTAGACCCTGTACTTTGAGAGAAGAACATTATCATGTGTTTTTTTTATATAGAATTTTTGGTTTTTGTTTTGAGAGATTTATAATTTTTGTTAGTTTGGTTTTGTGCAATTTGGGAAATACAATCTTACAGTTTCACAAAAAAACTTAGTTTTATTTCTTGTAAAAGTCGTTTCCTTCATTTGGCAATGTATGCTCTGCCATACATGCTGTTTTCCAAAAAATACAACAAAATTTTTTTTTTTCATATTTTTCCATGATGTATTGGACCTTTATGAAGGCAAACAAACACAGCAATATATAATTTTAGATTCTTTTTTCCTCTGCCAAATTAAGGGTAACGTTTGCTTACGAAATGTATAGTTTATTTTTGGCCTCTCGCTCTAACATAGCATGTAGTTCGAATCCGGCCTGAAGCAAAATCAAAATCAAAATAATTTGATTACAAATAGACTCAAAGACTGCTAGAGAAACGTCAAAAAGAATATATATTATATGTAGTGGGAAGACAGGAAAACTCGAGAACTATATTAAATCGTATTTATTAACATAAAATGTACGTCTTCATTCGTACCGATCGTGTTACAAACTCAATCATACGTCAACTATTCAAACCACGTTGGATCGTTCCTTATTCATCATCTAACAGCCAGCGTCATACAAAGTTATCAAAAAGTACCAATCCCACATATATGTATACGCAGAGCCGAAAAAGAAAGTTCAAATTGACTACACGAAAATATTTCAATAGGATACAAAAATTTCAATCATACCAAATTTTGAAATACCCATTAAAGTTTAACAGCAACACAAACATCAAAATGAATTAGGTCAAATAAATAAAATGTCACTTAAAAATAATATAAAAATCATGCGGATGACGTAAAAATTACGTAATTTTGCACTTAGGATGATGTTTGTATTTAAACGTCCGTGTGACATATCGCATGAAATAACAAAATAATCGTGAGTAAATCCATGATATAATTAGGAGGACGTCGTGAATAAAATATATGTTACGAAATTTGCTATCGTAATGTACGACTATTTATAATAAAAGTATTAAAAAATCAAAACAGACAATTTCATGTTATTCATGTACTCGGCTCATTTCAAGTGACGATATCGTTTAATTAAGAGATTGATAAATGATAAGTGGTAATTGATTATGAAAATAATTATCAACCAATAAAACTCACAGAAACAGACAAACATCACGCTTCAACTAATTTTGACGAAGTCGTTCAAAGTTTTTCAAATACATGCGACTACCTTTGTGTAATGTGGTTTACATCAACGATGTAAGTTTTTTTTATTGAGACTAAAATAGCTCTTCATCAAAACACAGCCGTTATTTAACATTTGAAAAAATTGCTTACTCTACGAATTACCTTGGCAGCAATCTTGCCATGTTGTCAGCATATAAATCCGTTGGCTCGAGCTCGAGGGCCCTCTAGCGTCGAGTAGCGCCGCATTGCATTACGAGATGCAGGTGAATAGGGTTGTCACAACGTCACAACCACTTCAACGTAATGAAAACTTAGATAAATTAAAGGGCAATCTCACACAAATTGGTGATTATTTTATTTTCTTTTCATAATAATAATATAATAATAAATCATTTATTTCAGGCAGGGCCCATAAAAGTGTTAGTAGGTACATCACTTACAAAACTATTGTTAATAACAGCCAGATATCACAACCACAGCATACGAAACATAATTATAACTATAACCTACTTATAATTATAACCGGATGAGCATAAAGAATTCAGAAAAGTTTATTTAAAATATAAAATCACCAATTGAATAACCTAACGCGAATTAAATAAAAAGATTATAATTAGCTACAATACATTATGTCCAAGAATTTATTAAAAATATAATTAATTTTATCACAGAAAATGGAATATGGAAATGTTAATATTATTTAATTGGAAAGTTAATATAAGTTAATATAAGTCTAATAACGTGGTAGAGATACTTGTCATTTCAAAAATTAATTAATGATGATATTATTTATTACATATTTGGAAAATGAGAAGAAGATAAAGACTGAGAATGCTTGAACGCCCATTGGAGGAAATAAAATTCTACAAATCCTTATCAACAAGCTTACAAGCTTTACTTCTCCACAATACAAATTGTGAAATATCATACAGCGTTCTCGAACGCCGAGTATTCCTGTGACTCAGGTGACTAGGGTTGTCTCTTCATTTATGGCTGATGACTGATGACACTGCTAAAATATTTTTCCGTGTCATCAGGAAAAAAATTGCCAAAAACTTTGTAATAGCTACTATAATTAACATTTTATGTATCGCCATTATAAAAATCGTTTGTGTTCAAAGGATTATTGTAACTTTTTCGTGTCTATAGAATATCGTCAAATAGCTAATCAAATACGTGGCGCTTCGTCATCAAATCATTGAGGAATTCCGTCAATTTCTTCATAATAATTATTTCAGCTAATGTGTTATGGTAACAATAAACAAACCAAAAATAAATCATGAAAACCGTAAAGGATGATAGCTGAACATGCTCAAACAATAAAAAGTAAAACTTCTAGCTAGACGAACTGAAAATATCTTCCTTTTTATTGAAATCGAACGGAAAGCCAAGTTTAAAAAAACCCTTAGTTCCCATCCCTTATTCAGCAAGCCCTTGCAAGCGGAGACTCAGCAAAAAACTCGGTGACGTCCTTATCCCTAATTAGGGCGAAGAAAGGGCCACAGTCATGTGAATAGGGTTAGCACCTTTATCAAGTTTGGAAAGGAATCTTGTAAGCTAGGTGTAACACAGGGGTCAATTTTAGGTATTTTTCTTTCTTGTATGTAAATAAGTTTTGTTAGGAATAACTGTGGCAGTTCTATTCAAATGTAACATTTATAAAAAAAAAATTCTATAGGAAATTGGGAATTACAAAATGGGAATGCATGGGAAAACACATTTTTGTTAATAAACACAGTTTTTAACGTCATATTTTAAACACACATTTAAGAAAAGGTATGTTTATTACTATCTACTTGTAAGTATTTATTTATTTTAGGCTAACTTAATTTTATTTATTTAGATTTAATATTTAATGTTAATTAAGACCTACTTACCAATTGTTTCTTAATAAAAAAAATGTCTAGATATTTAAGAATTTTTATGATGTGTTGTCTGGGGATGCGTGCAATTATATTAAATTAGGTAGGTACAAATATTTCAAGTTTTTAAATACCTACGTAGTAAAAGTACGCCAAATCTTGGGATGAGGTGTCAAGATGCGCGGTGCCCCTGCTCTTTTAGGGCAAAACCAGGATTAACGCCACGAGGGTGATGTAGTAAAGTAAATATCTTTTTTTTTGCTTATACTTTTTCATCTCAAATTAGTGATAGCCCTAACGCTTTCCCGAAGGCTTCTCCAAGTGACCCAGTTCTGAACGGAAAATATATAGCGCATTTTTCATGACATATTTTAACATTTTTAGGGTTCCGTAGCAAAATGCCAAAAATAGGAACCCTTATAGATTCGTCATGTCTGTCTGTCCGTCCGTATGTCCGAAACTATAAGAACTATACTGTTGAAACTTGGTAAGTAGATGTATCTGTGAACCGCATTAAGATTTTCGACCAATTTCCAATAATTGAATTGACGAAAAAAAGCTACACAATTATTGAACTTGGTCGCAAAATTTCACGAGAATAGGTTGGAAATTGTGACCTGTAGAGGTGAACAGCTGGACAGTCGGACATAGGCAAGAATTTTGGAAAAGCTGAAACAAAAAAAGGCGTTCACTTCGCTCGCACGTTCAGTTCTTGTAGCAGTAAAAATGAATCACACTTAGCTCTGGTAGGCTGAATGGAGGCCTCGCCAATACACAAGGTTCGTTCAAGTTAGATGGAACGTGGTCTCAACAGCGTGGGCAAATGCCCTTATCGGCCGATCGACGCGCGGCACTACGCAACGCAACTAATTGGGCCTTACGAAACACGGGATTCCGGGTTATGGACGTTTGTGTAGCTTCCATCTTGATAATGCTGGGCAGACAAAATAGATGAGAATACGGAATATACTTCAGAATTTGAAGTAATTGGACGGGCGAGTGAAGCGAAAGAAGTTCTCCGAGTCTACTGGAACAATCCGGCGTTTGTAGGAGTATGTAATTCTCGAACTATAATATCGTTGATCGGAAGGGTATCTAGGCGAATTAATGAGACAGAAAATATTTTTTACGTTTGAACATGAGCTAAATTTTCTTAAAACGAGTATATCGTGAGTTCAGATTTCGGGACGAACCACTCGTCATCAATTAGAATTGGCATTGGGGTGAACAAAGAGCAATGGTGTCGTATTTTTTGATTGAATGAATGAATTAATAAATGTTTGATAAACCAATAATGAATAATTAAATTTATTGCTTTCACACATTAAGTAAATTGATTCATAAAAATTCAATAAATACATAATATATTGTTGAAATGTATAATGTTACCTAGTCCGGACTTTGACGTAGTGAGAGACATGGTTGATTTTGGCAATCACGCTCAAATTTTGAAGCATGCTACGTCAACATCGGTGGATGTAGAGAGGTCGTTCTCGACACATAAATGGATTTTTCACAAGTTGAGAAACCGTATAACGCCAGCTAATATGGAACAAATTGCCATAGTAGGTATATGCTTTTCATAATCTTGACAGCCGTTTAACATCAGAAGAAGTGCAAGATTTTAAAACTAATTCTGCAAGTTGTTCAAGCTCTTGAAACATAAAATTTTAGAAACAAGTAAAATTTATTTAAATTTCATATTATATTGATGCATAATTGCATATACAATAATGATTGTAATTTACGGTATTGCATTGCAGTTGTCGTCAAATAATCATGTAAAATATCTAACTAGTAAAATATGCGATGTATCAATAAACCTAAATTGTTTACTCTATACAGTTCATACAATTACACGCAAAGGTCATTATTGGTTATTATTGTGCGATACTGTAATATAGATTTATCGTTCAGTTATTAATTTATTCAAATAAAAAAATATACAATGGCGACTCCACTGCATTACTTGTGCTAAACTGCCACGAGAATCCTAACCCTAGCTCATCATCATTGGCATTTTAGCATGTATAAAAGATGATATAATATTAAATAGACATTTTATTTTATCTGTTTGTACAAAAGTGCTCCAGAGACACAGACATGATGCCCTACCGCGAAACGAAAACGAATTTCGTTCGTGTATCTCCCTCTCTGTTGCACTTGCTAAATCAAGCGACAGAGAGGGAGATACTCGAACGAAGTTCGTTTTCTAAAAGTCTAAAGAGACGATTTGAAACTGCTTGTTACTAGGCCTACTTGAATAAATATCATTTTGAGTTTGTTTGAGTTTAAAGTTAAAGTTGTTGGTAAAAATTCAAATAATTATGGATGGTAGTTTATATTATATATCTAAGTTTTCTGGGCATTTACTTGTCTTTATTCTTTTTGTTTGGTGGGCCATGTCATGCCTTGGGAAATTCGTCTGACATATATAGAGTTGTTCCCAGGCAAAAGATACCGTTTAGGTACCCCTTAAACAATAAACCCCTAAAATGGCACAAATAAATAAGTACGTCTTGCACTAGAACGACACAAATGTAGGTAATAGAAATACCATCTAACCTAAGGTCACCGATACAATCCATCGTATGTTATATTTTCCCATACATTCGACACTATATTTTCCCATAATCTTTCAAAAACTTAGGTCAACTGCACCAATGTGAAGGTGCTTATCATAAAGCATATAATAAACTCAGCTCCAAAGAACCAATATAAATCTCACCCCCGTCGTACACATAGCTGTGTACAATAGGTCACTTTATACTGGAACGTACTCGTAGTCGAATAGGAACCATTTTGTCTGGCTTTGTGAACTGATGTATTGCGCAGACGTTGAAAATTGCCCATTCGATGCGCGCGCGTCGCTCGCGGGCGCACAGTGTTGCCATTACGAAAATATCAGTGTTGCTAGACTAGCTGGCAGGTTGAAACGGTTCCGGGAACGCATACGGTTGTTTTAAAATTGGTGCTCTTTTGTACGATTAGCTTATTTTACAATACTATCTAATATCGAACGCTCCCTGCGCGATGGGGCCTTAGAATGTGGGAACCTCTGTTGCGCTCTCTGTAATTGCACTTAGCAGATATGATTGATGCTCTCTGTCGCACTTGCTTATTAGAGCGAGAGAGAGAGATACACCAACGAAATTTGTTTTCGTTTCGCGGTATCAGCTGTTAACAGAGGGGCCTAGCACACCGCGTTACAAATCGACACACTGTCAAGTTAACGGCGCCTTAAAAAAGGGGTGTGGCTAGGCCTTTAGATGTAAGTACCAATGAAAAAACAACCATCATGGCGGTACCACAAAATCGATCCGTGTGTTCGTTCCATCTCTACCGCACTTGCGAATAGGCCGGGTAGAGATGGAGCTAGACGAACTTCAATTATAAGTCTCGTGGTACCAGAGCTATAACCACGAACTTCGAAACTCGAAGTTCAGGTATCTCCATCTCTAGCGCGCTTATATTACTCGAATGACAGGGATGCATGATACGGACTTCGAGTTTAGATTTTCGTGGTAGCGCCGCTGAACAGGCCTCAGAACCGAATATTTTGCATGCATAAACAGTTGAAAGTTTTAGTAAAATGTGCTGAGTAGTGTCGAGGTACGAATTTAAATGTCCCTGACCTATGCTGTCTACGATGGTTAGGCAATAGGCATGTTCTGGAAATAATTATTTACGGGAATTACGTGTATCTCTATTGCGGTGGTCTTTCAAAGACGTGTAGAGACGGATTGAGGTTATTCATATAACCGAATTATGATATTTGGCAACAGTAAACATAATTTATTCTTACTATTTTCAATGTTATACTAAAATAGCAATAGCGTTTTAAAATGAGGATCAAACTACGTTTGTATGGAGAGACGAGCTTCCTACAATGACATCGAAACACAATCTGCCCCTAAAACATTGCGAAAATTTGCCATCACACTTCTGACATCGCCTGTACTTGCACCGTGCATAAACAATACACGGATACACGATACACCTAAGTACACGAGTGTGAACATCCGAGCACGTAAGTGTTACCTATATTACTGGGAACCAGCTATTTCTCATGGCAAATTGTACACTCCCGGCGTCGTCTCACGATAGGTCGTAAGTGTTAAGACTTTTAAAAGACCAGGCAGCTGCTAGGCTAGAATAAAAAGGTCACAACTCCTGTGAAAAGTAATGCAACTTATGACTCTTTGCTGCCAAGGTGAAAGAGGCGTTGTTTGGTATGTAGATTTGATGGGTTTTGTCTTCGTAACTAAGACCTTAGTGCTTCGAGGAAGTGTGTACTGTTACCAGCATTTTAGAGCTTTATTACTTCTTGGAAGGCGATAGTCACATTTTTTAGGTGATCAGTGTATGAAGTTAGGGTGTTATTTCTGTCATTTAAGCTAGCGCTATGAATATTGAAAGTCTATCACAACCTATGTTGACTGTTGTTTCTTTTAACGGTTCACAATGTGTCCGCAATATAATTAAATCTGTATGACGAATGTATAGAATGTTAATGTTTTCAACTAATATGGCATGATAAACTGATATAATACACAATTTCACCCTACATACCCATGTAATATTAGTATTAGGGGCTTAAATATGACTCCCTGTGGAACACTCCAACTTGACACGATCTTTGAAAATCTGGATCAACAAATTTAAACAAAGTAACAATGCCAGAGAGGTAGCTGAACAAATAAAAAAAGAGAGATCCCATCAAAAGTGACAAACAGACTCATAACTGAAAGTCTGTGCCACCCGCTTTGAGTGACCACTATACAGGTTGAATCCGAAGGTGTGAACAGAAATATATATGTATCTTACTGTTTAACTAACAAATTGTTTGTTTATGCTCCCGAGGATGCGTTGTGTTGAAGCGAGGGAGTTTGTTCCTTCAGCTCGCCTAGTGACTGCAATACAGCCACATCTCAAGAATAAAATACATTTTAGATGTGGCTGTATTGCACAGTGCAATGCGGTCACATCTCGAAAGTAAAATACATTTGAGATGTGGCCGTATTGCAGACACTAGGCGAGCTGTCAACACGGCGAATCTTCAAACATATCAAGGGTCGGCAACGCCCATGTTACTCCTTTGGAGTTGCATGCGTCTATAATCTGCGGTGTCCGCTTACCAACAGGCAAGCCGTACGCTTGTTTGCCACCTTCGTATAAAAAAAACTTTAGTTTAAACATATGGACGTGGCAACAGGGGATATGTAAACGTTCGTGCTTCGTTAATTGAAAAAAAAAATCAATTTACCGAGTCTCATGGTCACCCTAATTGCAAAGTTAAACTGTCACTTTAAGCTACATGTAGACCAAGTCTTTTCGACTAGGGTGTCCATAAGGTTGGTGTTTTTTGCTATTTAAAATTATGGTCAATTAAGTTTCACTGTTTGCTTAAAATACCTACTGCGATAGAAACAAAACAATCTGTTTACAATACAATACCAATATTCTTTATTGCTCACCAGACATAGTAGATAATAGAAAAATATAGAGGTAAATTAAACATAAACAATGGTAGACAACAGTCTTATCGCTAAAAAGCGATCTCTTCCAGAGTCAACCTTCAGACAACGGTTCGGATGTTGTAAAAACGGCAGGCGTGAAAATGTGGAGCAGAACCACGGTGTAGGAATATCTGTAAGAAAAGCTATTATTTAGAGGTAGGTATATTACGAAGGTAACCGATATAGCCCTCCGAATCGCTAAACTAAGTGGCAGTAGGCGGGGCACATAGCACGTAGAACCGATGGCCGTTGGGGCGGAAAGGTTCTCGAGTGGCGACCACGTACCGGTAGGCGCGACGTGGGTAGGCCCCCCTAGCCCCCGCAAGGTGGACTGATGACCTCGTAAAGGTTGCTGGAGTCCGCTGGATGCGGGTGGCGCAGGACCGGTCACTTTGGCACTCTTTGGGGGAGGCCTATGTCCAGCAGTGGTCGTCTTTCGGCTGATATGATGATGATGATGATGATGATATTACGAAAACTTCAAATAGATACTAATGAAATACATACCTACAATAAGAACCGATTACATTATACACAGGAAATCGCAGAATGATGGAAATGGCGATGTGTCGGATGAGGTAGTTGATATTGGAGAGCTGTCTTACGATATTACTCTCGAGCCAGTCCGTATAGAACCCTATATTTAAAAAAATGTGTACTCACCACGGGCAGTAAAAAAGAAAGCCCTGTATCTCATATTTACAACCCTCGCCTGCGGCTCGGGTCACAAATACCTGCAATTTCGGGCTTACTTTCTTTTACAGCGCTACCAAGTAATGTAGGTACTATTACGTCACTCTGGGCGGTAAGAGAGATTTACCGCTCACGGGCGCAGCGGCAAATCTCACTTCACACCCAGGAGATGTTAAATTGTGTACGCACCACGAGCGGTAATTTCTAAAGCCCCAGATCGCATAATTATGGCCCTCACCTTCGGTTCGGGCCACAAACACCTGCGATCTGGGGCATTCACGAATTCACAGCCCTATCAGGAACGTAATATACTAATTCACTGCGTTCAAAGCTAAAATATATGTATGCTTGTATGATTGTGATAATCAGAATCCCTAACAAAACACCTTGAAACTGGGTCAAACCACCTCTATCGCATTAAAGTGTACAAGTTATTCCATCCCCGAATCTTCCAATATTTGCATAAAGGTTTTGTAAGGGTAACATCACCTGCTAAAAGGGCGGATACGAGGTTAATTTGTATGGACATACGTATTTTAAGCTTGGTTGGACGAACGTGAGGCCTTTAAGTGGAAAATTGTTTTTCACCTAACCGAAAATCCATCGGCGGTATCAGTTTACTGAAGAAATTGGACGAGTTCTATTAGACATTTATTGATCGATAACTTGAGAGTTCTCGTTTTAGGCGAGAGTTTTCGTTTTATCATTTGTGGCAGCAATACTTATTCAAGAGCAATGACTTTTATGCCGCTTGTCATCAATAATATTGATATCTTTTTCAATAGGGGTGTAGAGTCGAAAATTATTATTAGTTGAAATGAAAGAAGGCAATAAATATGCCTAGTGACGAAAATCCCATTCTGATATCTCAAAGAATTACGAAGCTACAACCGTTTTAATATTGCATGTTAGAGAGAGATAACGCAAACAGTGTGTGACGTCACGTTACGCGTCGCGCGCCGGGGGGTCGATGGCGGCGCCGAAAACTACGGCGCGGCACATTACCGTCTGTTAGTGACGTCACAATCTTCAAGCGTCATCGTTTCATAACGCGCAACTTCACGTTTTGCGAAAAAGGGACAAAACATTACCTCTTCTTAAAACTTTGGACACGTTAACTTCGTGATTATTAGACCTTTTGCGTTGATTTTTTCTCCATTTGACTACATTTTTAATCCTTTTTCGAGAAAATATGACATTATTAATTATTTTATTTAGTGTCTATACCCCTATTCGTACAGTTTTCGTTCTTAATATTAGATGAGTCGGTTAGAAGAGTATGAAATAATAAGTCGGATATCGACTTCGAATACCAGGCGTATGAAGTCAATAGGCACCGGTATATACGGTCCCTTCCCCACTATTCTGTAACTTGTTTTAAGCTCACCTCAACGCTCACCCACAACCCACAAATATATCTTGACACCGCAACGCGTAGTAACTAAGCTAGTATTTAGTACCTAAGTATTTAGGTAGAGGTCTAGTTTCGTGGCGGGTGACCGGCGGGATGAGCCGCGTTAGCGCGTAGCGAATAACAGCCCTGGGGCCTAGACAAGATTACAATGGACAAGCGCTAACGCCAATAGAAAACTAATAAAATGTATGGGAATGACAGATGTTAACGAAAAGTGTTTCGTCGGCATCTGTCATTCCCCTACATTTTATTAGTTTTCTATTGGCGTTAGCGCTTGTCGATTGTAACCTTGCGTCTACGGCCCCAGGTCAAGAGTGAAAATTGATATTTAACGATTGCTTGATTTAATTAATTATCGTGTTTTTACTTCCGGTAACTTGACACCTATAATATTAGTATTATAATCACAAAAGTCAGAAAATTGATGTCTATAACGATCAAAGGTCTATCGATAATTATTCATAAATATTCTAAGACATGTATTTCAACGTACTAATGGTTGTTATTCATATCGTTTTAATGCCTAAAGTGAATTACGTCTAAGAGACCAAATGTATAACATCTCTGAAATTAAAAATCGCTAAGATATTGGACCTCTTAGGCAAGTCGGTGTAGGTATGACGACGAGCGAAGCGAGGAGGAGTGTTAGGTGTACCGCGACCCTAAGTCCCTAAGCGCGCGAGCCGAGCGAGCGTGCCGCGGCAGGGGCCGCCTAAGCGCCAGAACCAATAACGAAATTTTTACAAAGTACAGATTTTTCCCAACATTCGGATCAAATATCTCGGGCTTTTTGATTTTAGAGAAAAAAGTTTCAAACAAAACATACTTATTTTAACGGATTCTGATCACTACACAAAACAGTGAGCGCCATTAGATACCTTTCAAACGCATCACTCCATACCCCTCTTTAGATTAGATACCTTTCAATCGCATCACTCCATACCCCTCTTTAGATTAGATACCTTTCAATCGCAGCACTCCATACCCCTCTTTAGATTAGATACCTTTCAATCGCATCACTCCATACCCCTCTTTAGATTAGATACCTTTCAATCGCATCACTCCATACCCCTCTTTATTTTTGCCCAAGT
The DNA here is from genome assembly GCA_947049275.1 of Epinotia bilunana. Lineage (NCBI taxonomy): Eukaryota > Metazoa > Arthropoda > Insecta > Lepidoptera > Tortricidae > Epinotia > Epinotia bilunana. Next base: position 21,892,589 of record OX346260.1, on the reverse strand, counting down.
ATCCAAATATTAAAATATAATATATAATAATGTTATTATAAAGCAGTCTGGAAGAACGCGTTCAGTAAAATTCGGGAGTAAAAATTTTATGTATTTTAATATTTTTCTGGGAGTGCGTTTATAGGCTTTAACATTATGAAGTGTGACACCATCATGACATTGAATGATATGACTAATGAATCAGATGACTACCAATCATTATGACTTGCGAAAAAAGACCTTACAACAATTATTATAAACTAGATTATATTGCCTCATAACATAATGTAATTGCATACCACCGGGCCATTGGATGTTATGGCTAACCAATTTTATGACTGATAATAATGATGACCTGCAAAAATCCGCCGCTGCCAAATCCGCCAAGGCGAAGAAGGCAACAGCCGCCGCCGCGTCGCACGCTAAGCCCAGGGCCGCCGCCAGGGACAAGAAAGCCGCCGCAGCTAAGAAGAAGCCCGCCGCCAAGAAGCCTTCCACCCCGGCCAAGGGTAAGAGCGCCGCCGCTCCCAAGGCCAAGAAGACCGCGAAGCCCCCGACTAAAAAGCCGAAAGCGCCCAAACCGAAGAAGGCCGCCGCCGCGCCCAAGTCGAAGCCCGCTGCGAAGAAGGCCGCCGCCAAGAAGTAAGACTACGCCGCCGCCCGGCCGCCCGCGCGTTCGTTCGTCGTCGTCGTCGTCGTCGTCGTTACATCCGCCGGCCGGCCGGCCGGACGTGGTGGTCGGTGGGAATTGTTAAATTTTACGACTATCGACAATATGACTAGAAAACAAACAAACAATATGGACTGAAAAAATCGGATCTGAAATTTTATGGGAAACTAAGTGCTGCATGTACTCGTAGGTAGGTACTGTATTTTGATTTTGAATATACCTAAACGATTACACTTCTTATTCACAGCCTTTGCTAACTAATGGGCTATTATATTATTGACATATTCGATTGATTTTGTTGGCGGCTTGGCCCCGTCGAATACGTAAGGTCACAGAATAGATAATAGTACAAGTTTAACCTGTTATAAATAACATCATCCTCCGAGCGTTATTCCCGGTTGTGCCCCTAAAGGAGCTCATGGGTCCGCTTTAACACCTAATCCCAAGATTTGGCATAGGCATAGTTTTACGAAAACGACTGCCATCTGACCTTCCAACCCAGAGGGAAAACAAGACCTTATTGGGATTAGACCGGTTTCCTCACGATGTTTTCCTTCACCGAAAAGCTAATTCTAAACATTCCGTACATAAGTTCCGAAAAATTCATTGGCACGAGCCGGAATTCGAACCCCACGACCGCCGCTTGACAGCCGCATGCCTGAACCACTAGGCTACCGTAGCTAAACACCGTTAGTAATTAATCCAATAAGATGCCTGGTAGAGAATGCTTAAGGCATTAAGTCCGCCTGTTGTACGATAAGTTCTTCTAACACGTAGTTTAGTAGATACATGATCTCATTATACTATAGCCGTACCGTATAATAAAACACTTTAATTTGTTATTTTCTTTAAAACTAGCCATATAATCTATGGATTGTTACAAATATGTGAATTATTAATTCTATATGCAAATGAATGTTGTGCTTGGTTATTTATTATTGAAATGTAAATTTTGTATTATCTATATTTCAACTATGTTACTTAAGGAACTCTGTAGTTTACATTTTGTTACCTTGCCTTAGTAAATAAATAAATAAAAAATGGCATCCACCTTAGGCCCATTAGACTAATGCTTATCCACCACTTTCGCATTCCTGATTGACCCATCTTAAGCTCCTCCAGGTAAATGAAGCTTATCTTTTATTCCCTCAGTAAGTGGGTCAGTCGGCCGCGGGGACTCGGCCGGGCTCAATTTTTGCAGTTGCCGGTGTTCAGTGTGTAACTTGCTTTAGGCAAACCAGTGTACGTATGATCTGCGATTAATCGATTATGCATAGTTTTGACTGTTGCAGAAATCCATACTTAATATCATAAATGCGAAAGTGTGTCTGTCTATCTGTCGGTCTGTCTGTCTGTCTATTACCTCTTCACGCTCAAATCGCTGAACCGTTTTGGATGAAATCAGGTATAGAAATAGTTTAAGTCCCGGGAAGGACATAGGATAGTTTTTATCCCGAAAATCATCCCCTATGAACGGAGTCGCGGGCAGAAGCTAGTAGGGTTATGTTTTCGGGTGCATCTTTATCTGTGATTTTTCGCTGGCTTTGGATTCTAACATGTGCTTCGTTAGATTCCTCGTAGGTGGGTTTACCCTACCTACCTATACCTAACATAGGTAAAAAAGCAGTCGGGGTTTTTAGAAAGCTTTTAATTTCACTTATTACTTTCGTGGTACGTTCTATATACTAACTAGTGAGAGGGGTCATCTCACCTCACCGCTCATCCATATATAATTAAATTACCTCACTACTCGTCTTTAGATAACTCCACTTCGAGATTCGTAACTGCGTAATCGAAGGCGATTTCTACTGGCTCGCGTGAGGCAAATGTCAGTTAGCTTGGTGAATACAAGCCCTGATCTGTGGCCTCCCAGAAAGGCTGGCGTTTGTTTTCGACCACATAAAGTTATGTTTCTATCATTTCGCGGTAATGGCGCAATTGTTAGGTAACTTGGCGCATACCTTTTTTTTACTACAGAGCAAGTAGTAGTGTTATTTATTATGAAATGCTACTTGAATATCAATTTGCAAAACGACGTTGGAAAGTCCACTCTTTGCTGGAGATTGTCGGGTAATGGGTCATAAAAAACAAAAGAGTAAATTATGACACACTCATTGCAGTTCGATGTATTGGAAATGATTCTGAAAAACCACACTCGAGCACTGAAACGAATCCAACTACGTTGTTTTCATTCATATTTATGTATGTAGTAAACTAGTTATCATTACAAGAATATCAATATTTATATTGCTTATAGATTAAGAAAAATTACATCAAAAAGAGACCTTATTGTCTAGGTTACAGAGATCAAAATCGATTGACGAGGAATTAATGGATTTTGCAATTATTCGGAAGCTTACTGACTATATTACTAGAGGATTGGAGTGTTACTGAGTGTATGTTTATTAAAGGAAAGATTGAATAGATTAAGTTTGTTTTATTTATTAGAGACCTCATATACATAAACTTATATTATGTATACAAAACTGTGCTAATAACTTTATTCCAATATAAAGATAATAAACTTAATTGAAAAAGAGTTGATATCATGAAACTGTTCTATTATTCGAGCGAATATCTTTTTCTTTGTCACGCATGCTTGGAGCGAGGGAGCTAGAGGATACGGAGGATGGAGGCGCCCGGAGCGTGCAGACGAGAAGGGGTCAAGCACCCTAATGAACACAATAAACAGCATAAAGATATTGCTTGGATTGAAGATGTTCTTTTTTCAAAAAAGGCGGAAATTTTGGGCGTCTATAAAAGGGGAGGACATCGGATGGTGGGGAGTTAGTTCGGTTTGGATTTTCAGAGTAAATAGGTCGAATCACTGTCGGTTGGGGGTCATTCATTTTCAGAATTTCATTGAGTTAGGTTGAATCGCTGTCGGTTGGGGAGTTAGTTCGGTTTGGATTTTCAGAGTAAATAGGTCGAATCACTGTCGGTTGGGGGTCATTCATTTTCAGAATTTCATTGAGTTAGGTTGAATCGCTGTCGGTTGGGGAGTTAGTTCGGTTTGGAATTTCAGAGTGAATAGGTCAAATCGCTGTCGGTCGGGGATGCGGTTTGGCTTTCTGGTTTTGTTTAAATTCCTTGAATATCTATTAGAGCTACATTAGAGATAGAAGCAGTGCGTTCAATAGGAAGTGGAGTGGGGTGTCGGGAGTGTGTGTGGAACTGAGGAGAATAGGCGCTATAATTTCGGATGCCGGTGTAGGCCTGGTGTGGAGGCTTGAGCGAGGCTGTAGCTGGAGTCCAGACGTGGAGGAGGCGGAGTAGGCGACGACTATAACTAGGTGAGTCCTTTGCTTTAACTTAAGCCTGGAAGTTTAGTTGATGTTTTAGTTAATGGATAACTGTGTTTTAAATATTAGTGAGATAATAATTTCCTTTTTAATTGAAAGCTTTGGATAAATAGTGTTGGATTTTAAACAGAGAATGTATGGTTCGAATCCTGATTCTTAGATACCAGGCAAATAAGCAATAAATTAAGCCAAAAGCTTATTCATTGAATGTTATTAACTGTTAAATAATAATTGAACACATAGAATAGAAATAGAATCATTATTTTATTAATACTAATCATATTTCTATGTATACACTTCTTGCCAGTAGCAAAGGAAGCTCCTTAGAACGAATTAATTGTAGATTTCGGAAATTTGTGTCCTAGTTTCGAGTAAATATAGTTCTTCGGAAGTTACCTTTGCGTAAGTTAACACTGCCAACAAAGCAGGGAGTGTATTTCAGGAGTGTTATTTGTGTTGAAGTGATTTTCAGTCAGATTGACATAGGTATCTAGACGTATATCTAGATCTAGGGCAGTTTAGTATACTAATTTAAGTCAGATTGACATAGTATCTTTCTAATACGTACGCGGAAGCTGGTAGCGGCAGGGTAAGTGATTTTCAAATTACGCGTTAACGGACAGCTGTTAGTTGAAATTTAGATTAGAGTTTATCTCTCTTTCTAGAGTAATAAAAATGTAACTGATGTCCTTTAAAGCATACATAAACTCGTTTTGCTATGAGCTAGGGGAAACATATTAAGATATATTTAGGCAAATGGCAAAGTTGGTTGTGTAAATAGTTTCTTGCATTTATATATATGTGTTGTGTTCCTTTAGAGACTGGTATTTCGATTTATAGTGATTTATGTTGTGTTTTTCCCAAGGAAAAGATGGTTTATTTACGGATGACGGATATTGTGTTTTCCCGCGTATTTAGATGATAAGCGTATATCTTTGTGACGGAGTTTCAGGAACGGATTATCGAATAAATTAATATAAGTACAAAAATCGCGGACGATACGGAACATTACAAACCTTAGTGCATGTAGGCTTTGTGCCTGATCTCCGGGATTATTATTGTCTTTATCTAAGCTTTATGTGTCATTTTATTACAGGAAATTTTAACTTATAACTTTTCCTGTATCCTACTTCTTACATTTTTTCATTCCCATATAATTTGACGTACTTATTGATTTTACCAGTTGGAATTGAATTATGCTTTTAAGATCCCATTCTTGTTTTGACTCTTGTACTTACAAACTAATGGAGTTACACCCTGCTGTATAGGTCAATGTTTTGACCTAGTTACCTACATAATCTATATCTATACCTAATTTATAATTTTATGTATTTAATGTACTAATATTTCGAATGCATAATAGTGATGGGAATTCTTTGTGGGCTAAAGTTCAATCTAAAAGGAAAACTTAAGCCAATCTTGTTTGAATTAGACAAGCTTCTTAGCTGGTTTTGTAGTGATTGAAAGGTCAATGCCTATGGTTATCAAATTATATCTGCATTTAGGGGTGGGTTTCAATATTGCAGTGTTTCAGATCTCTATTGCAGTATAATTTTTAAGAAAAAGTTCAAAGTTAAATTATATCAGTTGGAAGTACCTTTAAAGAGCATAGGCGATCAATCAGGTCGTAGGATTGTGATCTGCCAGGTGGATTGTTATAGTAGAACAAAATCCTTTAAGATAAATTAAACTTTAGAGTTATATCTTTATCATTCGAGTCAAGTCTTGCATTAAATTTATATTGTTAATTAAGGGAATTATTATAACGACATTTTTGCCTAAGGGTTCAATATTTTAGCTAGCGAAACGCGATGCTAAGAGATAAATCTGTTATACTTGGAATACAGATTATTTCACATAATCGAACGCTTGAGTAAGAGTCTTATAACAGACATCGACATTCTTATGGCTCTTTATGAAGAGTGATGAGTAGTGATTATGAGGCAAATCTCTGATGATGAGTAAAAGAACTCTAAAGTAAAGTGCACTTATTATATTGTCAAAATGACCATTTAAAAGGTCCATATTAAATAAAAGAAGGCCACAGAACGGTCCATTTACCATCAGTTGATCACAATTAGGTCTGTTCCTACCCCATCCTGCCCGATAGAGAAACATGGAGTCATAAAGAGTTGCTCTACATTCCATTTAACAAGAGCGGATCTCTTTATATAATGTCATTAAAAGGCATTATAGACTTAACCATTAATTCAAGTGTAAAATTAAGATTAAGCAACTTCACTATTTACTGTATATGAATACAGCTAAAAATCTCCCTAGTGAATATAATTTATAGTAAATAAGGAATGGTATATAGAGAAACCATGTCTCTCTTGAGGTGAATGAACAAGTGGAGTTAGTATTTGGACAGTGTACCATTACTAAGCCCATGGGTCGGGGCTTTTATAAAACCAAAATATTTATAATTTATTCTTATCCATTTTAAAACTTCATTCATACTACATAAGCCATATTCAATACAGCGGGTTCCACTTTAAATCCTTTTATAAACTTATATCCTTTGTAGGCATTCTTACATAGCATATATTATCCTTAGCTTAGTTTAAACTCCAGTTGAATTCATAATCTAAAAAGAATCTGGTTTATTATGGGCAGCGTGGGTTTCTAGCCATCTTCTAGACGATCACAAACACATTCTTCGAGGCCATTTAGAAATAACTTGATAGATCATGTTAGGGTTCTTTGGGACAATGGGGACTAGGGTTTTGTTATAGCATTCCGTTGTGGGGTTAAGTCAAGTTTAGCTTCATGTTGGGATGACGGGGTATTAGAGTAGAGTCGAAGGGAGATGCTTTTCTGAGGATGGGTAAAGCCGTTTATTTTGGGGGGGTTCGTTTCAATTGGGGTGCCGAAGTGACCAGGGTTTATGGATGCTTGAGGAGTTGTTTTGGTTTCTATGATCTTTCAAGTAAAGTGACGTTATGTCACCAATTGCTGTCCGTGAGATGGATATGATTAATGGAATTCACTGGAATTTATTCAGTCATCGAATTTTAGCGCAAAATAGGGTTTATTTTAGATTAAATGTGATATAATTAGGCTATTAAATTAATTTTAAGTAGGAAAAGTTTTTATCTAGTTTTGGTTAGACAAATAGTCTAGGAAGTAGCACAAAAGGAGAAAGTATGGTTTGTTTCTAGTGTTGAGGCGGTTATAAACTATTTATTTCGGGATTATTATGTATACAAGAGTCTTATATTCGAGAGGGTACATTATATGATATGACGAGAAATTTTGTGAGTAGTAACGGGCACTGACCTTTTAAATTTGAAGCCAGCGAATAATCCAATTAAAGGAACACTCACAAACGATTTCACTCTATATTTAGTTTCACTTTAACTCATTAATTTATCCAAAACACATGGAAGTTTTAGGTTAGATTGTTTTGTAAACAAACAAACCATAACCATCGAAGTAACTCAAAACAAATCAATCACACCATAGATAATGAAAATTTACATCGAGCAGAAATGGGGTTTACAGATACAGCGATTTTGAGCCAATTTCTCAGTGCTGCATGTCAGGGTCATGGTTGGGTGTGTTATACATGTAACAATTCTGAGCATGCAATTTTTCAGTAGCAGACAACTCAGCATGTCAACAATGTGACTAGATTGTATTGGAATAAACTTGGCTTGACACGCTGCCGCGTGTCTAGATATAGGGTTTATTAAATTGAAGAGGGTTACAGACTATGAAATTTCATCACGATTTGTTGGTGCAATATGTTAAGGTCGTGGGTCTGTGAGTTGACGTATGGAAGGGAGTGAGACAGATGATAGTACCTTCTTCTCGCTCTATCGTGCAACATTGTATGTGTGTGAGGTCAGCTGTGCAGGACCGTATAAACCGTCAGGCTTTAAGGGAATATTAGACTTTGGATTAAAGAATAAGTAGAATTTGTCCTAGTACATGCAGACTGACAGCGTCTTGGGAAATTTAGAAAATTTGAGTTATGGCACTACTAATAGAAAATAATTATTTTGCGTTAGAATACCTAGTTCAAAAATTATACTTAGCGTATGGAAGTTGCTTGTGAAAGGTTAGAAATACAAATAGGGCACTTTTATATGAGAATGGGTACACATGTCCCAAATCCAATGGATTGTCTGTGGAAATCGTAGATATGATGTCGAATCTTAGTGGTTAAGAGTAATATATACATGACATATGTGGAGACCGAGATGGGATTTCATCACCCCCTCTCTCTTCCCGTGGATGTCGAGTCAGGGAGCCGGGTGGAAGTGTGTTGTGGGCGAAGGGCTGACCTGTCACTGCAATGATTTATTTTGTCCACATGGGAGTGGCGCTGGAGCGTGGATTTCATGTGCTCTGCCTACCTCTTTTGAGAATGAAAGCGTGAATGTATGTATGTATGTATTGTTGTAGTAGAATGGATCTCATGTTAGACTTTCTAGTTAGTGTTAGGATTACTGTCATAAATATTTAAGTTTAAGACTGATTGATTTTAACATCAAAGTAGATTAACATCAAAGGTGATTTATTACAAGGGATATTTCAAAAAGTTAACAATAGAAGTTTGTATGGTTTTGGAACTTTAATTGTATCAAACTTTGTAATATGGGGATGACTTTTATTATAGTGACATCTATGGAATTTTCATGAAACTTAACATTATCCAAACAAAATATCAAATATTCAAGATTGAAGTTAATAATTTCCAGGCTTTGAGTTAGACAGGCTCATTAATTCCTACAGTGGGTCATTATGTTTAGCAATATTATTATCGAATTTGCGAGGCAATCATTATAATGGATATAAGCTTTAAAATATTATAAAAGTTGGTAGCCTTTAAGCCAAATCCAGGTGCAAGTGATAGATGTTTAGGGGGTATGAGTCTGCCCAATGAGGTTTGGTTCGAGTCCAAACAATAAGGGGTCAGCATACAGGAATTAAGAGAAAAAAAAACAGGCCAAGCTCACTCAGAAGATAGACAATGTAGGTTCAGTTAGAACTAAGGAAGTTTATCAGTATTAGTGCTAGCTTTATCAACACATCAAAGTCATTCAACATGCCAAGAATAGATTTTAATATTCCATAATAATGAAATCAAGAAACATAACATACACATATTGAATTCACACAAAGCTCTCTTTCATCCTAGCTTTATATCCCACATGGTGGTGAGGTCAAAACCAATTATATTTTGCCAAGTCGAGTCATCATCATTACCAAACGTTATATTTCAGTAAGGGTAGAAAATTCTGGTAAGGAGAGGAAGTTAAAATAAACAAATAACGAAGTCTGAGGAAATACAGTTTCAAGCAGGAAGTTGTAAAATTAATGTTGCAATCTTCATCAGAGTAGAATAGTAGAAGGGCTTAGCATAGGTTTCATGGTGTGAATGTTCATGGATGATTATGGTCTCGGGAAGTTTGGATTTCCTCTTGCAGTATTGGATTTCCTTCATGAGAGTCATGTATTTGTCATCTCTGTGCGGGGTGGACATTTCTGAAAATACAAAAGGATAAAAAAATATAAGGAATGTTGAGAAGTAATTATGTAGGAAAGGCTTTCTCAATTTTCATTGTATATATTGGAGGTGATTACTCATAAAATAAAATAAAAAACATTATCAAAATCTTAGGAATTTTCATATTGAGGCTATGGAATTTTCATCATTTATCATCATGATCATCAGTCTATACTCAGTGATAGTGACACGCAGATTTACAATTAATGATATTCCTTTACAGTTAATGATATTCCTTTTGTAAGGAGAGCTTGTGATGGTGACTGGCTTCAGTAGTGATAGCAAAAGCTGGATGCAAGAAAAAGATATATAGATGGTAAATTACCAATTTTAGCTGCGGAGCATGTTGTATTCATTATTCATTGTAGCTGAGAACTAGGCTGCAGGACGAGCAATAGGGGCTTTGATGTTGAAGTGTAGAGACAGCATTATCCTTGAGAAGCTGGAGAGTAGAAAATATAAAAATGATTATTTGAATGAATTCTAGGGAAATTTGTGGTAGAATAGAAGTATATACATATGTGGTATTAGGAAATGAAAGGAAGGACATAGCGATGACACATGTGAGATGGTGGTGTGCATACTCATCTGTCATCATATTTGGTATTTCATAGTAAACTTTCATACCCTAGGAATGCCTAGTTGAGGCAAGTTGTGAGGAATGAGATGCTGATTTGCCATAGCGGTGATCTGTCATAGCGATCCCACCTTCTGTCGGATTTTGTGACCACATACATGCTTGTATAGGTTTTGAGAGGCTTGGAAGTATGAATGAATGGTTATTTACATAAAATGTAGCTCATTGTAAAAAGTGCACTCAAATATAAGCTATATTTATATTTTGAAACATACCACTTTTCTTAAATTTCGTGTATGTTAAACTATTACAAAACACAAATAGGTTGTATGTAAAATAGGCTTCAGGTACCTACATTGCTTTTGGTATATGGAACTAATCAGAACTTACCATTTATTATGGAATTCCTTGTAGAGTGTATGCATTTAGACTCTTCGGGAATGAAATTGTCATTTACTTGACATATAGTAAGGGCAGCACATGAAGGTCACAGAAAGTTCAGTTCTAACAGGAGTAGGCAGTTTACTCTGAAAGATAACAACATGTCAAATATAAAAAAAATTAGGAAAAATATAAATGAGTGGAATGAATTTATCAAATGACAAGTATGGTACTAATATAAGATGAGAGAGGGTAAACGTTCTTAGGCCTATCTAGTTTTGTAGGTACTTTTAAGCAAGTAAAAGGGGTTTTCAATAGTATAAATTATAGTACAAGACCATTTTGGGTCTCGGATTATTAGTAAGAATTCTCAGTGGGCATAGAATTGTATGTAAGTTTGTATATATTAGGTAAATAGAGAGTAGAAAGTACTGACTCTAATTAGCCTCAAAGCCATGATTATTTCATTCCAAGTGCTAAGCATAAACTAAGTTTAGACTTACCATTAACAAAGTTTTATTTTTACATAATTATTAATGTCTGAGGGATACTAACACTATGAAACTTACTATTTTCACAATACAACTTATGAGGGATAGCTGGATTGAATTTCTTGAGGAGAAGTGTTACCAATTTGTAGGTGCAACTCGGAAGAATAACTGTCATAGTCTCTCTCTTCGGTTGTTCACTCTTGACAGGATGGTCATGGTTTGCCGGTTGTGGTGTCGCGATGATGTATCAATGGAGAGGCCCTCGCGGAGCTCTTCCACTTGGTACAGTTTTCAGAGTCATGGAAACGCTGAACAATGGTGGGTCGTGTCGCAGCCTTTGTTGAGTCAGTTCAACGCATAGGAGAGCAGCTGCGTGTTCATGATTTCTGTAACGGTCCCTGGATAACAAGTTGTTTCATGGAGTTATTTTAAGTGATGTGTCTGAGGTGGTTGAGAATTTGTATTCGCACAGTCAATGGTGATCACTCTTTGAGTTACAGTACTGCCATAGTAGTCATTTGGAATTCCAAACTGCGATGTCACGCCGTGAGAGATTGTTAGTGGACTCGGTCGTATATATGTTTGAACCTGTAATAGAAAGTACAACACATAATAAAGGCTGGATTAGGTTTCATTTTTGCAGCCGTCGGAGGACCGGACGGATTAGATTTGTTGAAATACTAGCATAGGTGAAAGTGTTGATTGTCCTTTGAGTAAAGAATGACGTTTGTTGGCACTTCATACAGTGTGAATCGGTTACTTACAGTATCTTTCAAGTAGATTGATTGGTCTCCTGTGCATTTATATAGATCCGTGGTATAGTTTCGCACCTTTCAACGGGTTTTGGCATTAGCATTGTTAACCTGGAAAATATTTACGTACGTGAGACTATGACAATTATGGGTACACGTATAGTTTCGTAATTCAAGAACAATTTGTATGAATTGTCAAATACTTACTTTTGGATGTTGGATAAATGAACGGCTGTTGCTTTGTAACAACATTAGCTATTTGGATCACTATATTTTGATTTTAATTTCGCAAATATTGATCGGAAGACAACATCTTTCACAGAGCAGAGTATAGCGTAACCATCTTGACATAACTTCAATGTTGCCAATTACGCGGAGACAGTTCAACAAGGCGCGTTCCGAGATTTCACAGCATAGACACAGTCGTGTTGTTTACGCTCACTTCTAGTTTATGAAGAAAATATTTCAATTGATAATTAAAATGAGGAAGCTTTGATAACACTAACGCAAGTGCGGAATAACAGAAGAAACGACGTCGTCGCACTTTATTTTTTATTAAGTCATATGCAAACGTCCGAGCGCGACGGACTGCCGAGGAAGATTAAAAAGAAATACGTTTGGAACGATCACAGAATAAATACAACTATCGTGCGATCTTGGTCGCCGAATGCCGTACATTTTACATTTTATACACACGGGCCGAAGTCATGCGACAGACACCTTGCAGTCCTGCAAACGACGCTTCTCCGCCATTGGATATCTCAGTAGAAGAACGCATTTCGACCAACCCGAGGTTCTATATTGTGGCGTATAAAAAGATAGGCTGTCGTTGGTTGAGAATCGTAGGACCAGAAAACCCCAATAGATGTCGCTATTAATATTGATTAACTCGCACGCCATGTGTCGTCGACGGAATTTAGAAGCAGCTACAAATATTGAGATTAGTAATGTAATTTGTCGTTAGATGGCACTCTCCTTAGCGGAAACTGGTGAACGAGATTTTTTTTCCTGATTTCGTTGGGTGGACGATATAGAATTTAATTCGAGGAAAATCTAATTACAACAATGACCACTAGATGTCGCTACCTGTAGCGCATATTAGTTGATGAAATATAATCACGAAAAAAAAAACCAATGGAAAACAAATGAAGCAGAATAGGATGGAAAATTGCATACTTTGAGCGGAGCGGAGTTTGGAGCGGACATGAACGAAGATTAGGTCTAAGATTTCTTTTAGGAAAAAATATTTTATTCTATTATTATTAATATAAAAAAGGGGAGCTTGGAGATGTTTGTCAAGAAATTATGTTGGAAGCTATTCAAGAAGAGTGAGCGGGATAGAGGAATTTCGGTTTGAAAAATAAACTCGGAACTTAAGAAACACTAAAAATGGGACCGTCATCGTTCAAACATGGAATAAAAGGTCAAGTCTTTCTCTTATAATTCTCTTTCGCACGCGATGGCTATCGCATATGAGTGAAAAGGATGTACGGACTTCAGTGCTCAAGGAAACAAGACGAGATGGTAGTCATCATGTAAAGGAAGAATAATACGCGGGCTTCAAGCTATAAAATGGTTGCGGCAATTATATAATGTAGAAGGAGAATTTTGCAGTCTCTTCTAGACAAATAATAGAATCAAGAAATCATTCTTAAGAATTACGCAGACAACGAAAGGAACCAGGAAGAGCTGTTTAACTTCAATTTATACTATGACGTGGCATGTCCGTTTCTAGTGAAAAAAAAAAAACGGGTATTTGTGTAAGAAAAACTTGTAGTTGCGGTTTTTGGAAATTGAGCGAGCCGATTTATTTTGAACGCAACTCAATAGGAACGTCAACGCGTATGTCATCTACATGAGAAACGTCAGTTGTCATATGAACGGGAACATGTTTTGTTAGTAAACAAAACTTGTAAGAAGTTTTTCGAGTACCCAGAAAAGTGAATTAAATAGGGAGTGTGTTAGACAATGGGGGGTAAGGAAAGCATATTTTTTTGAAAAATTGGAAGAGTGATTACAGAGGGTATGTATATATTTTTACAACTGATTTAAATCGTGAAAATTTAACGTGTGTTCATTGTTTTTCAGCAGCGTAGGGAAGGAAATTCTTTTAGAATTGTAGGAAAAGTGTTTTGTTGATAACTGACGACATTAAAAATAAAGCATTATTCCAATTCGATTTTTTTATTTTAAAGTTGATACAGTATTTTGATGCTAGTAGTGAAGAGTTTATATATGATATTTAGCATAGAGGCAATTGGCGTAGATTATTAAAAGTTAATAATATTGGCGTTAAGAACTTCGGTATTTGCGTAATCGAGGATAAAGCGAATATTAATTGTTAAGGTACCTACATTTTATTCGGCGTAAATAATCATGTAACTTTTAATATTAAATATTACGGCGTATTTGAAATTTACTGTAACAAGCATTTAGGCGTAGCTGGTTTTAAATATAGCAAGCATTGGCGTACAATATAGCATTAGCGTATATATAAATGAATTTATAGTATATAAAGTATGGGGAACAGGATTCAGCGTGGATTGTGGTTTCTGCTTTTGGAAACCAATGCTTTTGGGTGAGGCATTGGAATTGAAAAGCATGAAACATTTTGACATTGTTTTAAAGAAAGTCAAAGATCATATTGAAAAGGGTTTTGGGGATTTGAACGGGACCATTGAAAGACCAACGTAAGGTGGGCTGATTGAGATGGACAGTTGAGTTTTAATGAGGGATGTATGCAAGGAATGAAGCGAAAGAGATGGAAGACTATGTTATATGTGTTGAGGAGTGTTTTTTGTTTGAATGGGTTTGGTTTAAGTTCACAAAATCCAGAATATGATCAAATCGTTATTGGTATTTGGAAAAAAAACGGGGTTACAAATATGATGCCAAAGGAATATAAGAGTTAGGTTAAAAATTATACCTTTTCAAGGTACATTTTTTTGACATCAAAATACTAAACAAGAAGCTATGCAACCGATCTAATTACACACCTTACATTCAGGCGAAACAAACCAAATTCAAAAAGGTATGGTTTTATAAAGGTAAAGAAGAAGGTAAAATGGAGGTAAATATTTGGGTTGTTTTAATTGGATATAGGACATTAAGCTATGAAAGGAGGAGGTTGTTTTGTCAAGTCGTGGAACTTTGCGAATGGTGATTGATTCATGGGAACTATTTGTCAAAGGTTACTCAGAAGGAAAGGTTTTCACATTTTAAATTAGGGAATTTTTGTCTATTCACTACATCAGGGCAATGTTGGTGGTGGAATCATAAGGTCAAGGCCTAGATTCTAAGGGAATGGGCAAGGTTCGAAGCTACTAGAGCTTTGTCTGATTCACAACCAGACACTTCAGATTGAGATGTGACTGCTGGCTAATGGCAAATTTTGATTCATGGCATTAAGAACTATATTTGGAATTTTTCTATTGACAGAATGACTTCTTCTCGGTAATGGTCATGCAATTCACCACAGAAACATGAGGGGTGGGTCAAAATATCAATAACTGAGGAGCTATAGAGACAAGGGGGTACAAAAGACTTAGGATCCAGGTTAAAACCTTACTCCCTCAGTCGTTTGTAAGGGGGTAGCTGAAACGAATCCAACTACGTTGTTTTCATTCATATTTATGTATGTAGTAAACTAGTTATCATTACAAGAATATCAATATTTATATTGCTTATAGATTAAGAAAAATTACATCAAAAAGAGACCTTATTGTCTAGGTTACAGAGATCAAAATCGATTGACGAGGAATTAATGGATTTTGCAATTATTCGGAAGCTTACTGACTATATTACTAGAGGATTGGAGTGTTACTGAGTGTATGTTTATTAAAGGAAAGATTGAATAGATTAAGTTTGTTTTATTTATTAGAGACCTCATATACATAAACTTATATTATGTATACAAAACTGTGCTAATAACTTTATTCCAATATAAAGATAATAAACTTAATTGAAAAAGAGTTGATATCATGAAACTGTTCTATTATTCGAGCGAATATCTTTTTCTTTGTCACGCATGCTTGGAGCGAGGGAGCTAGAGGATACGGAGGATGGAGGCGCCCGGAGCGTGCAGACGAGAAGGGGTCAAGCACCCTAATGAACACAATAAACAGCATAAAGATATTGCTTGGATTGAAGATGTTCTTTTTTCAAAAAAGGCGGAAATTTTGGGCGTCTATAAAAGGGGAGGACATCGGATGGTGGGGAGTTAGTTCGGTTTGGATTTTCAGAGTAAATAGGTCGAATCACTGTCGGTTGGGGGTCATTCATTTTCAGAATTTCATTGAGTTAGGTTGAATCGCTGTCGGTTGGGGAGTTAGTTCGGTTTGGATTTTCAGAGTAAATAGGTCGAATCACTGTCGGTTGGGGGTCATTCATTTTCAGAATTTCATTGAGTTAGGTTGAATCGCTGTCGGTTGGGGAGTTAGTTCGGTTTGGAATTTCAGAGTGAATAGGTCAAATCGCTGTCGGTCGGGGATGCGGTTTGGCTTTCTGGTTTTGTTTAAATTCCTTGAATATCTATTAGAGCTACATTAGAGATAGAAGCAGTGCGTTCAATAGGAAGTGGAGTGGGGTGTCGGGAGTGTGTGTGGAACTGAGGAGAATAGGCGCTATAATTTCGGATGCCGGTGTAGGCCTGGTGTGGAGGCTTGAGCGAGGCTGTAGCTGGAGTCCAGACGTGGAGGAGGCGGAGTAGGCGACGACTATAACTAGGTGAGTCCTTTGCTTTAACTTAAGCCTGGAAGTTTAGTTGATGTTTTAGTTAATGGATAACTGTGTTTTAAATATTAGTGAGATAATAATTTCCTTTTTAATTGAAAGCTTTGGATAAATAGTGTTGGATTTTAAACAGAGAATGTATGGTTCGAATCCTGATTCTTAGATACCAGGCAAATAAGCAATAAATTAAGCCAAAAGCTTATTCATTGAATGTTATTAACTGTTAAATAATAATTGAACACATAGAATAGAAATAGAATCATTATTTTATTAATACTAATCATATTTCTATGTATACACTTCTTGCCAGTAGCAAAGGAAGCTCCTTAGAACGAATTAATTGTAGATTTCGGAAATTTGTGTCCTAGTTTCGAGTAAATATAGTTCTTCGGAAGTTACCTTTGCGTAAGTTAACACTGCCAACAAAGCAGGGAGTGTATTTCAGGAGTGTTATTTGTGTTGAAGTGATTTTCAGTCAGATTGACATAGGTATCTAGACGTATATCTAGATCTAGGGCAGTTTAGTATACTAATTTAAGTCAGATTGACATAGTATCTTTCTAATACGTACGCGGAAGCTGGTAGCGGCAGGGTAAGTGATTTTCAAATTACGCGTTAACGGACAGCTGTTAGTTGAAATTTAGATTAGAGTTTATCTCTCTTTCTAGAGTAATAAAAATGTAACTGATGTCCTTTAAAGCATACATAAACTCGTTTTGCTATGAGCTAGGGGAAACATATTAAGATATATTTAGGCAAATGGCAAAGTTGGTTGTGTAAATAGTTTCTTGCATTTATATATATGTGTTGTGTTCCTTTAGAGACTGGTATTTCGATTTATAGTGATTTATGTTGTGTTTTTCCCAAGGAAAAGATGGTTTATTTACGGATGACGGATATTGTGTTTTCCCGCGTATTTAGATGATAAGCGTATATCTTTGTGACGGAGTTTCAGGAACGGATTATCGAATAAATTAATATAAGTACAAAAATCGCGGACGATACGGAACATTACAAACCTTAGTGCATGTAGGCTTTGTGCCTGATCTCCGGGATTATTATTGTCTTTATCTAAGCTTTATGTGTCATTTTATTACAGGAAATTTTAACTTATAACTTTTCCTGTATCCTACTTCTTACATTTTTTCATTCCCATATAATTTGACGTACTTATTGATTTTACCAGTTGGAATTGAATTATGCTTTTAAGATCCCATTCTTGTTTTGACTCTTGTACTTACAAACTAATGGAGTTACACCCTGCTGTATAGGTCAATGTTTTGACCTAGTTACCTACATAATCTATATCTATACCTAATTTATAATTTTATGTATTTAATGTACTAATATTTCGAATGCATAATAGTGATGGGAATTCTTTGTGGGCTAAAGTTCAATCTAAAAGGAAAACTTAAGCCAATCTTGTTTGAATTAGACAAGCTTCTTAGCTGGTTTTGTAGTGATTGAAAGGTCAATGCCTATGGTTATCAAATTATATCTGCATTTAGGGGTGGGTTTCAATATTGCAGTGTTTCAGATCTCTATTGCAGTATAATTTTTAAGAAAAAGTTCAAAGTTAAATTATATCAGTTGGAAGTACCTTTAAAGAGCATAGGCGATCAATCAGGTCGTAGGATTGTGATCTGCCAGGTGGATTGTTATAGTAGAACAAAATCCTTTAAGATAAATTAAACTTTAGAGTTATATCTTTATCATTCGAGTCAAGTCTTGCATTAAATTTATATTGTTAATTAAGGGAATTATTATAACGACATTTTTGCCTAAGGGTTCAATATTTTAGCTAGCGAAACGCGATGCTAAGAGATAAATCTGTTATACTTGGAATACAGATTATTTCACATAATCGAACGCTTGAGTAAGAGTCTTATAACAGACATCGACATTCTTATGGCTCTTTATGAAGAGTGATGAGTAGTGATTATGAGGCAAATCTCTGATGATGAGTAAAAGAACTCTAAAGTAAAGTGCACTTATTATATTGTCAAAATGACCATTTAAAAGGTCCATATTAAATAAAAGAAGGCCACAGAACGGTCCATTTACCATCAGTTGATCACAATTAGGTCTGTTCCTACCCCATCCTGCCCGATAGAGAAACATGGAGTCATAAAGAGTTGCTCTACATTCCATTTAACAAGAGCGGATCTCTTTATATAATGTCATTAAAAGGCATTATAGACTTAACCATTAATTCAAGTGTAAAATTAAGATTAAGCAACTTCACTATTTACTGTATATGAATACAGCTAAAAATCTCCCTAGTGAATATAATTTATAGTAAATAAGGAATGGTATATAGAGAAACCATGTCTCTCTTGAGGTGAATGAACAAGTGGAGTTAGTATTTGGACAGTGTACCATTACTAAGCCCATGGGTCGGGGCTTTTATAAAACCAAAATATTTATAATTTATTCTTATCCATTTTAAAACTTCATTCATACTACATAAGCCATATTCAATACAGCGGGTTCCACTTTAAATCCTTTTATAAACTTATATCCTTTGTAGGCATTCTTACATAGCATATATTATCCTTAGCTTAGTTTAAACTCCAGTTGAATTCATAATCTAAAAAGAATCTGGTTTATTATGGGCAGCGTGGGTTTCTAGCCATCTTCTAGACGATCACAAACACATTCTTCGAGGCCATTTAGAAATAACTTGATAGATCATGTTAGGGTTCTTTGGGACAATGGGGACTAGGGTTTTGTTATAGCATTCCGTTGTGGGGTTAAGTCAAGTTTAGCTTCATGTTGGGATGACGGGGTATTAGAGTAGAGTCGAAGGGAGATGCTTTTCTGAGGATGGGTAAAGCCGTTTATTTTGGGGGGGTTCGTTTCAGCACCAAGTGATGATAAAAACGTAAAGATATACAAGTATTTAGTCAATTTAATTTCGAACGATTCAATTTTATAAACTACAAATTCATTAAGAATTATACTTAGTTGAGATCATTTATTGTCTAAAGTATAAACAAGATGATAACTAACATTAACTAAATTAAAAAAAATTAATTATTAAAAATATTCGGCATTAATTGCAATAGTGTTGCACCAAGCGCATTCGCTGGCTACGATTTTTACGATTAATCGATTACCTTATCGCGGCTTAGATGGACTTTGTTCAACTTACCTACAATATAGAACAATTTTTTACAAACTAACAATATCAAATGACATTAACCATCAAACTTTTTCTAACAGTTCTTCTCACGCATAGCCGACATCATAATAAAAGCAAAAGGGAAGTTCATTCAAGTTTTTATCGCTCGTTAAGAAAAAAACTAAAGTCATCTGTTATGATTGTGATTGATGACAGTTCTAATGGTAATAGGCTTAAGTTCATGAATACACCTGTTATTTCACTTCCTCACAAGGTAAAGTTCTTTATGAGGATTTAGGAGGAGGGTTACTGTAAGTACCTATAGGTAGACTGTTATGAATACAATGTTAAATAAAAAAGGTGCCGATCAACGAGTTAAATTCTATGACATATGTATTTTCTTTTAAACTAGTGAATCATTATATTTCAAGTTAGTAATTCATTATTAGACTTAGATGAAGTTCTTATGTAAATTTAGTCAAATCGGGGCTTTGAACTAGAACCAATAGAAATAACAATGTAATCATGCCCTTAAACAAGTAGTGTCAGTCACTGTGTTAAACTAGTTAACTTTGTTATTTGGATTAGAATCGCCAACTATACAATCGCTATCTTGCAAAATAGCCCTCCAAAGCAAGGCGGTGACACAAGCCCATTCAGCCAGCGACTAGTCCGGCCACCACGCAGAGTGGTTGACATCTACAATTTATTAATACTAAGCAACCGGGATACACACCAGCTGCATACTTGCATGGTGCAAGGGAGCTCGGCCCGCGGGCCCGAGTCACTTCACTTCAGTTTCCGTGCAACGTCCGCGACGCTCGCACGTGTAGCTCATGAGTGCGCCGACGCGCATCGTTTGACGATTAGAAAAAAAGACAAATGACAATCGATTTGATTACGATTGCGCAACCAACGACGTTCTATTTTTGTAATTGTTTGTAAACAGTTGCGAATCGGTTTGCGTCCGTTCGGTAATATTTTTGTCCCCAGTGTGAAAGATTAAAAATAGTGTTGTGCAGTGTTGTGGCGTGTGGTAGTGATGTGAATTGTATTTGACAACATGTTCGGAGTTTTCATTAGACGTTGGAAGCCTAAAAGGTGGGTGTATGGTCTTGGTTAAATATTAGTGTTTGTTCAAAATAAACTTCCACATGCGAGTTAGTTGACACAACTTGTTTGGTACGAGACTAATAATAGAAAGTAATAATCTTGGCCATAAAAACTTAAATTAACATGGACGGTTCACTGGTTTAATCAGAGGGTTAGAGAAACGGTTTTTATCGTCGCGTTGAATGAAATATCCGAGTTTTAACACGACTGAAACTGCAAGCGGCCGTAAATGTTTCCTGGCAAAATGATAAAATACTGAAAATCAATTATTTCACAAGAACATGACATCTTTCTAGCTATTAAATAGCCCACGTCCACCCACAACTGGGCATTGGCCTCTGGATCTTCACAATTAAGTGCAAATATCATTCATTGTTTTGTTGTTGTCAATGAACATTAAGTTACCTTTAGACTGACTCAAAAATATGCAAAGCAAAGTTTATAGGTGTACCTTATACCGACCGCTTTAGCCTAGTTGGTAGTGACCCTGCCTCGGAAGCAAGAGGTCCTGGGTTCGAATCCCGGTAAGGGCATTTATTTCTGTGATGAGCACGAATATTTGTTCCTGAGTCATGGATGTTTTCTATGTATTTAAGTATTTATTTATCTATATAAGTATGTTTATCGTCGTCTAGTACCCATAGTACAAGCTTTGCTTAGTTTGGGACTAGATCGATTTGTGTAAGATTGTCCCCTAAAATTTATTTATTTATTTATGTCTCCATGACATGATAACGAAAATATTTATAAGTATCAAAAATTTATGATTTACTTTATGCTTATTTATGCTTATACTATGCCGGTTATGCGACCAGCCCAGCTTCAGTTAGCAACCACGTGAAGGACCAGGTTTTTTTTACTTGAAGGTAATATTCAATTCTACAGATCCTAGTTAGCCGCATGCATTTTTTTGTAGTTATAGAATAGCATTCTACAAAAAAAACGAGAAAACATCCTTTCATTTACCGACTCATCTAAGTGGTCTAGGAATCTACAAAAAAAAACCAGAAAATATAACCAAGCCAAACAAAAAATATACCAGTTAGCGACCACCATATATTTCCACATGCAATTTGGTGGCCGCTAACCGGCGAAAATATCCTACTCTAAGTAAGTATCTCCGTCGAAGTACGATACTTAATATTCAAATTAGATATTGGCGCAGAAAAAGATCGAGTGTGCCTCATACTTAATTAATCTTAGTAGTCGTTTCTATTTCCCGTGCCACTAAATAATCGATATAAAAATAGTATTAATTTCAATATCATAATATAACGACAGAAAGATAATCCAGAGTCGATGTTATAAAAACCGTTTAGTATATGTTTTAGAGGAATCGCCAATAAGAGTCGAGTCGCATTTTTTTTTCTACCGCTTACGATCGTACCGACGACAGATGCAATTGTTTTGTAATTCATATAATGACAAGTTTTGGCATTGCTCTCATAAATTGCACGACAAGCTATAAACTACATTTAAATTAATTTACAGTCGCTGAATGTGCACTAAAAGGAATTAATAGAAAATTATATCTACGTGACAATCGATCATTTTACTACGTTGCTGGAAACATACGCACATTCAATTGGTTAATAATCTTCTTTTTTTGTATTATATTATATATTATATATATCTACAGCAAAAAAAGGAAATCAACAGTTGTAATACATAAAAAAGATTGCAGGCGAATAACGCTGGCATTCGATTGTTTGTCAAAAAAATTGAAATTAAATATTTTACAGGTTTATTGGTCTTCGTATAGCCAAGTCTTTTTCATATTTACAAATACCAATTATACCTGTATGTATCCTAATTAATCACCACTTAAATAAGCACCACCAACATGTTGAAGTATTTTTGGAAATAGAACTTCAGATCTATGACGTATGGTTTGTCTCGCTCTTAGGTTGTCACTTCTGTAATGTTCACACCAACGCTCCGTAATTTATATATACTTATGTTATTTGGTCAATATAAAGTGTTCTAGTAAGTGTTCTACTAAGTATCGTCCAACTTGTTTGAATCACAACAGGTTATGCGTCTCAAAAATCGTAAACCATTGACGAGTGGCCAATTAGAATCGGAGCGGGCGATCGATTATTTTACGAACAACACTGGGACAGATGCAATCCATCTGAGTAATTGACGTTTGGAACGCACCCGAGCGCTTTGCGATGCAAAGTGGAGCTTGTTACATGTAAATGGTTTTAAATTTGGAATGAAAGAACAAAGCTACTCGTATTATGTAGTTCTAGTTAGTTCTAATTAAACTTAACGTAGTAAGTAAACTTGTTTGTGTTTTTAAGAGTCCGCAATAAGCTCGGCCGAATTTCACCTTCCCATGCATACAAACGTAGTTACGCTCTCATTTTAAAACTACGTGTTGGATTGTAACGAAACTTTACATATACAATGACATGAGGTAGGTATATCTATGTCGGTCACCAGTTACATAAAAAAAAATTTTTGGTAAAGTCGGTAAGGATATGTCAAACTGTGTTTCTATGTGGCACTTAACAAGGTTGACTGGTGGAAAATGCTTTAAGCAATTAAGTATGCCATGAGCACGCTAAGTTTGAGAAAGAGATATAAAAAAAATGTCACGTAAACAAACTCTGATCTCACGAGATAGTGAACTCACCTAAAGTTATGAGGGAGATTGTTTGATGGAATATCTCATCAAACACTGAATATTCACAAAATGTGGCTTAAAAATGGAGCAAAAACACGTGATAAACTCAGGGCAGAGCGACGGAACTGTACCATCATCCTCCTAGCGTTGTTCCCGGTTGTGCCTAATCCCAAGATTTGGCATAGGCACTAGTTTTATGAAAGCGACTGCCATCTGACCCTCCAATCAGTGGGAAAACTAGACCTTATTGGGATAAGACCGGTTTCCTCGCGATGTTTTCCTTCACCGAAAAGCTAACGGTAAATATTCCGTACATAAGTGCCGAAAAACCCATTGATACGAGCCGGGATTCGAACCCACGATCGCCGCTTGACAGCCGCATGCCTGAACCACTAGGCTACCGTAGCTGTCAAGGACGGAACTGTACAATTAAAATAATGGCTTTTCTTAGTCTCGTTGGAGACTTCTTTGAGAGTCCTCTTCGCTACACGAAGTTAATAGGCCATCCGGACACTGAGCCCTTTGTAGCGAAGCTTCTAATTTGGCACACGAATACTCTGCACTGCCTATTAAAAAATCGCCGGCTTTTTTTATAAAACGACGGTGGCAAACAAGCGTACGGCCCGCCTGATGGTAAGCGGACACCGCAGCCTATAGATGCATGCAACTCCAAAGGAGTAACATGGGCGTTGCAGACCCTTGATATGTTTGAGGATTCGCCGTGTTGACAGCTGAAGGAACAAATTCCCTCGCTCTCAACACAACGTATTCTCGGGAGCTCTGGCGACCTTGCTCACCTCCAGGAACACAACACTACTATGTACAG
This sequence comes from Epinotia bilunana, assembly GCA_947049275.1. Classification (NCBI taxonomy): domain Eukaryota; kingdom Metazoa; phylum Arthropoda; class Insecta; order Lepidoptera; family Tortricidae; genus Epinotia; species Epinotia bilunana. The sequence continues at coordinate 21,868,496 of OX346260.1, read as the reverse complement.
AGCAAGTAGTAGTGTTATTATGGCTGTGGTCTTCTGCAAGGCGGAGGTACTTCCCCAGTTTCCCAAATTCGAGCGGGATGACATTTCGCTGTGCCCTACCTCACCAACTTCACGTTTCGCAAAAATTTAGCAAAACTCGGTGAGTACGGAGCTTCGTACATCGTCATGTCTCTTCAATTTAAGTAACGGCGCTTATATAGATAATAGCATACGCCGGTCTATTCTGGCTGTTGGCAAAAAATGCATCAGCACATAAGCTTCCTTTATACTAGTCATAATTTGCGTGGCAGCCTACTTATTCAAAAAATACCGTCTCTACTCGAAGCTAACCCCTATAATTTGACCCCAAAATTCGTAACAACAGCGCGTAATTGGAGGTCGGACTTTACTCCTGAGTCGTGCTGTCAACAAACGTAAATGCCGCAGGGCAACGCACTTTAACCACCTTTATTTAAACTAATGATACAGTCGGCTGCAAAAATGCATTAGTGCAAAAACGGTACATTCAAGCTTAATGCACGCGGAATGTATACTTGATATTATTCGAGTTGTCCGAATTGCATCAAAGTAGTCCATTCAAAAAGCAACTCTACCGTCCTAGGTAGAAGATTTCAATTCGAATGGTAGTTTTATAAAAAGGCGGCCACATTCAATAATTTCAACCATATAGCATAGTTCAGAAATTGCGAAAGCGGAGTGAAATAGTGGGTGTGCTTGTCGCCGTTTTTGTTTTGAACGTCTGGAGATTTTGCGCAGAAATGTTGTCTTGGAATCTTTGCTGGGTTGGGTGATATTTACAACGCCTTATATTTCTCCCCAAGATTATCAGATGAACCTTATGGACTCCAAATGTCTGAAATAAACGATATTTTTTTCTTTTATTGAGTTTGATCGCTAATGAAGCATAATTATTACGAATTGTGAGGTGGCGTTTAACTAGGGACGAGTCATGAGCTTGGTTGATACAGGTATGAAACGCATATCTCTTGGCCTGAAACTTCTTTCAGTAACAATAGGGGTGTATACTCGAAAATTATTATTACTCCAAAAGAAAGAAGGCAAAAAAGTATGCCTAGTGACGAAAATCCCATTCAGATATCTTAAAGAATTACGAAGCTACAACCGTTTTAATATTGCTTGTTAGAGAGAGAAAACGCAAACAGTGTGTGTGACGTCACGTTACGGGATGCTGCCGGGGGGCCGCGTCGACGGCGGCGCCGAACACGATGGGCACGGCACATTGCCGCCTATTAGTTACGTCACAATCTTCCAGCGTCATTTCATATGAAGTTACGTTTTGCGAAAAAGGGACAAAACATACCCCTTCTTAAAACTTTGGACACTTATAACTTCGTGATTATTTAACCTTTTGCGTTGATTTTTTCTCCATTTGACTACATTCTTAATCATTTTTCGAGAAAATATGACATTATTGATTATTTTATTTAGTGTCTACACCCCTATTAAGGTTGGGCGTACATTTTGCAAATTAATTTCAACAGCCTCCATATATGATCAATGATACCTTCCACGATATATATCCATATTTACATTGTACAATCAAGCCTAAAACAATTCTAGGTATGGTTGAGATTATTTAATGTGGCCGACTTTTTATAAAGCTGTCATTGGAATTGGAATCTTCTACCTAGGACGGTAGAGTTGCTTTTTGAATGGACTACTTTGAAATGAAAAGCTAACGGTAAATATTCCGTACATAAAAGCCCGCAGTAAGCTTGGCCGAATTTCACCTTCCCATACAAACGTAGTTACGCTCTCATTTTAAAACTACGTGTTAGATTGTGACGAAACTTTGCATATACAATGACATGGGGTATATCTATGTCTGTAATTAGTTTATATGATTCCAGTTTGTAAAACAAACAAAATAAAGCAAAAACAAGTTTTGTATGATAAACTTAAATTCGCTGTATTTCTTTTACTATGGTATCTGAAGCTACAGAAACTAAGTACAGACATAGATATACCTCATGTCATTGTATATGGAAAGTTTCGTTACAATACAACACGTAGTTTTAAAATGAGAGCATAACTACGTTTGTATGGATAATCGAGCTTACTGCGGTCTCTTAAGTTCCGAAAATTGGTATGAGCCAGCCGCATGCATGAACCACTAGGCTACCGTAGCTCTCCGCTAGCGTAAGTAGGTATTATTCACAAAAACTCATGTAGGATTATAAAGATTGATTGTGACCCCCATCGGTACACTGGTGAAGGTTTTGTACTTGTAGTATTGAAAAAAGAAACAAGTAAGTACATTTATTTTTTAATATTAATCGTTTTTCCTCTTCTAATAAATTGGCCTAGTTTACACAAAGAACATTTTCCTGTATCGTCTGTTATCCTGTATATAATGTGTCCTTTACTCATTCCACGATACAACAATGGAATTGTTGTATGTATTTATGATTGCGTTATTAATTTATTAACGTTATTAAAAAACAAGGACACCTATGACACAGTATAGGAACAGTAGATAAACTTCGAACAAAGGTACATCGCACGGCTGCACACATGCGCGCGTGTTCGGTACGCACACCCATATAGCCTTCGGGAATGATGGAGAATGCTTCAATCGGGGCCGCGCCGTTGCGGTGTTCGCTCGTTCTCACTGGCTACGTCAAAGGAAGCCGCCTCGTAGGTATGAAGACAGCGAGCCGCCAGTGCCACGATATCAAAAGGAGCCGAATAGGCTTGTAACTAAGCACCTACCAACCTAGTGCAGTTTAGCAACTATTATACTTCCTAGGAAATATTTTAGGCATAGTATAGTGGTATTAAAATATTCCATGAAGTGAGAAACTAAAATCACATACCCAACTATCTATAATATTATTACTTTGTGTATACAATATTGTCTATTAAACTGTAACAGAAATACTTTGCATACTTAAAAGCAAAATTAGTATTATAGGTATGCCAAGCCAAAAACATGACACAGCCCTGCGCATCGAGCGAAAGTAGGTAACGAACGCTTCTAAATCAGATTACCTACTGTATTATTCTTCTATACTGTGCCTATAATTATTGCGATATTATGTTAAAGGTCGATACTTACTAACAACAAAAACTTGGAATAAACAATACTTATATGTCACCGTACGATAAACCATAAAAGTCTAAGTAGCGCCTCAAAATGGCCCCACAGAATGGGTGCCATTGCCATTATGCCGGGATCGGGGCGGGGTGTCAAAACGATGCCAGGCAGCCGTTTAGTTCGAACATGCGCATACCGGGTTTTAGGCACGTGTTTGGGTAGACATTTGTAAGGAGCTCGCATTCTACGTATGGTGTTTTCGTGCTCTGTGATAAGTAATAGCTTTTGCCCCCGACTTCGTTCGCGTACAATTCATACTGCCAAATGCGGGATTGGCCTAAATAACGCAAATAAGGGAACGAGGCCTATGGACATCTTGCCGCTAGTTTTTTCATCCGGATAAGTATTACAAAGTAAAAAAAAGGTAAAGTACTTTAAAAAAAAGTGTTAGGCTTTTCCTCCGTTTAATATTAGTATGTATGTAAGTTCTAGCCATCTATCTTTCCAGCACGAGTTTAAATTGTTTATTATAAATTATAATCGATCATTAAACGTACACGGCTCATTAATAATTCGAGCGTACTCATTCATCGATGCGTGAAAAAACTTATTTAAACGTTGCTTTTTACGACAAATTTAATTGTTGCGCTATTATGTCTGGATTCAATGGTCAGGTGATTTCAATCAGCATCATCATTACTGCCACGACGTCCACTGATGGACATAGGCCTCCCCCAAAGAGTGCCACAATTACCGGTCCTGCGCCACCCGCGCCCAGCGGACTCCCGCGACCTTTACCAACCGACCGTTTTTCAATGGTGACAATTATATTTAAATTTCGAACGCCTACTGAGAATCTTTTTATTGAAAAAGGCATTATATTTACTAAATGAATTTATGGACATTAAACATTAATATAATATAACTGTTTTTGACATTGTAAGTTAAATCGTTATTTGTATTTTTCGTTTATTAAGGTATAGTTTGTTATCTGACGATATTCATGTGATATTGTCTTGGTAATTTATTTACTTTTGCCTAATAATTAATTGTGACTATAATTTGAACCAAATGTAACTTGACATTTTATTACATTTCTTATTATCATTGACGATCATAATATAAATTCATATAGATTAAGCTAGCTTTAATTTATATTGTAATTGTATATTGTAAAATAAATAAATCTAAATCTATACCTAAAAGTGACATAGAATTCGTTAGGTATATATACTAATACCTATAATAAAGAGGAAAACTGTGAGATTGTAGCTTTGTAAGTTTGTATGTATTGGGTAATCTCTGGAACAACTGGCCCGCGTTCAAAAAAATCTTTCACCTGTGTTTAGTTTTGAATGAACTTTCTGCTTATTTAAGAGCTAAGCTCTTGTCGGTGTTGCTCAAAGTAAGCTCATTTCTTTCCTGTTTACCATGAGCTACATTCATGGGAAGTTAGTGCAGTAGGTTCCCGTTACTTTCTGCACCGCAGTACACGGCCGGCGCGGCGTACCGCATGTGCTGTGTCAGAAACCCTGCAAGATTACATTAATCTTCGGCTCTCTGCCAAGTATCGGCATCGGTGCTGCTCAACTCAATACCAGGGGAGTGTTTTTTTGATGGCGGCACTTACTAGCCGAAAGACGTCCACTGCTGGACATAGGCCTCCCCCAAAGAGTGCCACAATGAACGGTCCTGCGCCACCCGCATCCAGCGGACTCCCGCGACCTTTACCAGGTCATCAGTCCACCTTGTGGGGGGCCTACCCACGCTGCGCCTTCCGGTACGTGGTCGCCACTCGAGAACCTTTCCGCCCCAATGGCCATCGGTTCTACGCCATGTCACAACATAATCATCAGATCAATTGTAGCTTTTTATAGACATGTTTCTCCCAAAGAACTTACCACTACGCTCTCTAAACTTTGCCGCTGTTTGGTCGCGGACTGCTTATTAAATATTCGCAGCTAAACACCGTATCTGGTGGCCTTTCCACTATCCGCCACCTATGGACAGCTAATACAAAATAAAAATTCTTAACAACTTTTGTACCTACACAGAAAAAAAAACATTTCTTAAATAAATGCAAATATCGTTGATCCAAGACAATATTGTCTTCCATAGGTATAATGAACACAATATTGTTTCAGCTATAAATAATATATTGTTAACATTGTTGTATTCATCTGAAAGAATATATTGTTAATAGAAGATTTAGAGTATGTCTTTGTTTAAGATGTGTTACCTCAAGCATATAATTGTCTTAATGTAATATTAATTTACTTGAAGAAATACAAGAAATAACTTTGACAATTTTTTTTTTACTTTGAATAAACCTGAAACTGCTAATTTAAGTATACATTCTTAGTCCAAGAATATATTTTGTAAAACTCCGTAACAATATTCAATTTCTTGGTTTGAGAAATGTTTTTTTTTTCTGTGTATGGGACCGCCCTCGCGAAAAATATGCTGTTTCGGCATTCAAAAATTCTAAATAATTTGAAGATCGATCGGATTTCAATATATCAGAAAATAATATTTAAGAGGCATGTATTTATGCGGATATTAATTCTCTTGATGTTCTAGTCCAAGTAACGCCAACCAAAAATATCATATTTTTCCATGACCCGTTAAGAATCTTGGTGTCACATAAAATAGGGGTAGAGTGTTGAGACGAGACAGAATGTGAATCGAAACACAAAATACAACGTATATCTAATTTTGAATTCAACTCACTTGCCTTACGGTCGAAATTGCAACGTGTTTAGAATGTCTTAGTTTTGATAGTGATAATTTTCGCAGTAAACCGACGTAGCTGGGAGATCAAATTTGCTTTTCCGATAAGTGTTGTCAACGATATCTGGTGCAGGTTAATGTACTGGAACAATTAATTTGATCGGCGCATGTGTGGTCTCGCGACACGGGTTAGGGTGAGGTTATGGTGTAAGGCGGAGGCGGTAGCGAGTTACAACTTAGAAGTGGACACGTTTCACATGTTAGAATATATTTATTTATTTATTTAATCTTTATTGCACAAAAGAATATCTTATGGTACAAAAGGCGGACTTAATGCTATAAAGCATTGTCTACCAGTCAACAATATATAAATAGTAAAGGGTTTAATTATATTCAACGAACCGTATGTTATGTTCAAAGTTATTACCTACAAAAACTTACGATTAAACTGAAAACAGAATGGTTACTTCTGGCGACAAGATTCAGGCTCATCGGTAATTCTCAAATATCCGACCGACGTATACAGGGTGTTTTTTTTAAATGGGACAGTATGGGGAAATCCGAATCTAAAGGAGATAGAGGAAAAGTGTCCAAGGAGACATTAGGTGTTTTTTATGTAAACAAATTTGGCTCGTTAAAATTTTTGGTCAAGCGTGAGTTGTTCTTAAAAAATTATAAAGTTGGTCAATTTTTTTTGACGCGGGTCGGCTCTGTTTCATGTAAGGATTATTTCATTCTATGGAAAGAAAAAAATCTGAACAGCAGAAGTTGGTCAAATTTAATGAAAACTAATCTTCATACAGTTGGTTTATTACTTGAGTAAATGTTAAATTTGACCAACTTCTGCTGTTCATATTTTTTTCTTTCCATACAATGAAATAATCCTTACATGAAACAGAGCCGACCCGCGTCAAAAAAAAATTGACCAACTTTATAATTTTTTAAGAACAACTCACGCTTGACCAAAAATTTTAACGAGCCAAATTTGTTTACATAAAAAAACACCTAATGTCTCCTTGGGCACTTTTCCTCTATCTCCTTTAGATTCGGATTTCCCCATACTGTCCCATTTAAAAAAACACCCTGTATATACATATATAGTACTAGGTGTTGTTGAATTTCTTAGCTTTATTAAACACTGTCTTTAATTATTGTAATACTCTTGAGGGACAGAGGTCATTACACAGTCTTAAACAAAAAATACCGTAATCCCGTAGTTCAGATTCCACCGAAGGTGAGTTTTTAGCCTGCCTATTCAGTTTGAACGGATTTTTAGCAAATTGTAGATAAATATGCTCCAACTGGATATACAAAGCTGTTACTACATTACCTATATACCTAGTACTAACTTTACATAACCTAACTGTAACTTTTCGCCTCAAATTATTCCCCTACACTAAATATTTGACATTGATATATTTTCTGCCGCAACGCGTATCGAAATTATTTCTCAACACTGCACCAAATAAAACCAGTGCTCCGATATGGAGCAAAGATACATTATTTTCCACTAGCAAACAATGATCGATGTTATATCTATGCAAATCCCAAAAATATCCACCGTCCATTAACAACCGCACCTAGAAGAAATGTTATTATAAACACCAATAAAAAGATATTAACTCACTTCTTAATATCAAAAACATTAAGCTCTTTTCGATTCGACTAAAGAAAATATGAAGCGAGCTGTGCCAAGTATTGCGTGGCCGGCATGTTTAAATGTAGAAGTAAAAGGGAGTAAGTGCCTATGGGATTCCTAAATACTTAGCTCATTTTATTCCTTGCGTTGGAAAAACGCGAGCGTCATTTGTCATCGTCGTTCAACTGAGCGATGGATATATCTAGCATCACTATGGGTCAATGTATCGAAAAAGTATTCGTGGCTTGTAGAAATCCGTTTTTCAGAGTAGACGGAGTTCGCTTTCTATTATGAATTTATGATTCTCTACTCATATGCGGATCATTAAATATGTTAGACTACGACGGTTTGATAAGTTGAATTCAGTTTTGTTTGATATACCTAATACTGTTAGGATATTTTATTATGAATTAAGGCTAACTATACTTACTACTACTACCAAGTATACTTATTCCTTAAAGTAACCGAAATCAAACTTTTATATGCATACAATAACATTTAAGGAAGTCAATAACTGTCTATAGAGAATCGGCATCATATCTGCGTGACCTTGACATATATTTATTAAATGGCCAATAAATCATTATCTGTGTGACGTGCGTAAACAGAACATTTAAGATAACTTTGTTGTTTATTTCAATATCAAGATCACGCGATCCTAGGCGCGTGGAGCCACAGAATATACATAAGAATTAAAGGATCAATATGTGCTTGATGTTCATTTACCGTATAATGTAACCTAAAATGTTTACTAAGCAGAAACGTCTGCTATCGAAATTCAAAATTCCAATCAAAGAGAAAAATTAATCGCCACGAGTGGGACTTGTCCCCACGACCTCTGCATACCGTGCATCGTTCCAAACCAACTGAGCTACCGTGGGCTAGGCTCGTAGTGACGAATCTCTCAATTCTTTCCCTTTCTAAATACACCCTAGGGAAGCTCGTAGTGTCATCTATTTCTCTCTGCAGAGATCGTGGGTTGAAGTCCCGCTCGCGGCGTTATATTTTTTTTAATACTTTGATTGGAATCATGTAATCTATGTTATATTGTCCCATCAAAAATACCCTTGCAAGCTGGTTTATGATAATCATCCTATTTACATCATATTAATTGGCCACTGTTGAGCATAGGCCACTCTTCGAGTACCTACGCTAATCGTCCCAGTTCTGAGCTAATCCTACCCGTGATCGTTCTGTAGTAAACTTAAAGGGGGGAGGTTTTTATTCTTTTTTTTTAAGTTCTAGTTTTCACTTCTGCCGGCACTCCCGGAGTGCAGCCCGGTCTTTTTAGGGTTCCGTACCTCAAAAGGAAAAAACGGAACCCTTTTAGGATCACTTTGTTGTCCGTCCGTCCGTCTGTCAAGACCCTTTTTCTCAGGAACGCGTGGAGGTATCAAGCTAAAATTTATACCAAAGATTTGGGTCTACTATCCCTTGGAGCTGTTAAAAAATCAAACTTCTAAGCCAACGCAATCAAAAGATACAGCCGTTTATGCCGCAAATTTTCGAAACTCGCAAGGGAATCAAAACCTACAGGGTATACTTCCCGTGAACTCAGAATCTTGAAATTTGGTACGAAGCAACGTCTTATAGCACAGATAAAGGAAAAATTGCGAACATTTCACGAGAACTGGTTGAGAAATGCGACCTGTAGAGGAGAACAGTCGGCCAGACGCATAACTTTGCAACATGCGAAATAACTTTGCCCAAGCTAAAACGGAGAACTTAGTTCGCTTCGCTCGCTCGTTCAATTAACGAGCGAGCGAAGCGAACTGTATATAACACTAAATATATCTAAACGTTTGGCATGATACTTCGAAAATAGCAAAGTTCAAGTTTAAGAAAATAAAGAAGGCATTTACCGCCTAAAGCGTGGATTGCGCTGGGCCTAGTCAAAGTCAAACATTCCCGCTCCCGCGACCGCTTATGGCAATTTAACCGTAATCTAATTGGAAATAAAAGATTGAATGAACCGCAAGTTGTTCATTAATTCCCAAGTAGCACAAACCATAACTTTGTGGCCAGCTGTAACAATAAAATGTTAAATGCCTATGCCGGTGGTCCGTTATTACAAAGAATATACATTAAAATACCTACTGTTTACCACTTTTAATTGTTTCAATTCAACCTTAACTTTACCCAAAAAACATACATACCTATTTGATAACTTGATTGGAGGTAAATATTCTTGAACCAAGAAACGAACTAGGAAGATGTTAAATTACCTCGAATGATGCGTAGATTTTTGAAGTGAAAACTTCTTTAGCGGCGCTGTGCACTTTTTGGGATGGGGAAAAATTGCCGTAGTTACGAGACTGGCTGCGCCATTCGAGTTAGCGAGAAAAAGGGCGCAAACGCCATGCAATCCGCGGCGCTTACCCGTTCGGCCGACACACAATAAGTTCTCACGCGCTAATTTGCAAGTGAAATAGTTTACTTCTGTCGCTACGGTATTCGTCGATTCGAAATGTCAAAATATTAAAGTTTTCACTTCTGCCGGCACTCCCGGACTGCAACCCGGTCTTTTTTTTCTCATTATTCTAGAGAATAATCCTAATGCAGGATATCTACATTTAAGAATACTTACAGGACCTGTAGGAAGACCGCCAATATCTTGAATGGAACAGATGCCGTTCAAATGGCGGTTTTTCATCTGTGTTTTTTTATTCGGATTTTTAATCGTTGTTAGAGTTTTGCTTACCAAAACCTAAGTGTTATCTTTTAAAATCTTGTATGTTAATCAGGCCCTTAAGAACCCTCATTGTGTATAGAAGTATAGATTAGATAAAAATTAATAATAATGCATTGTGTTCAACATTATTTGCAAATATGACTTACCTACTCTGAAACTCCTTTGACTTCAGCCTGAGTAGTTAGGTTAGTTACTACATTAAAGTATTACTACAATACGTAAAGTAAGAACAGTTACAAAAACTTTTTCATTTTTTAACTGTATCGAAGAACGTAAAAGTGAGAAGATCATTCATTTCTTTTGAAGCCGTAAAATATCTAACATGACTATTACATGACTAATATTACGCTGCGCTGGTTACATCCAACAACCATTAAAATCTAAGTCAGTAAGTCATGGATTCAACAAGTTCTTACTAACGACTAAAAACAACGAAAAAACTACGCTCTAATCGATTTTTTCACGTTGACTTGGATTGCATGAGTCACTGACTCTAAAACAAGATTGAAATGCACTACTTCCAATGAAAGCTATTTGAAATTCAACCTTAGCACTTAGGTCAGAAAATCTCAAATGGAAAAAGGTGTCAAATATTTACTTGATGCTCTTTTGTTATGTACCGATGGTGTCATTATACTACCATTTAGTAAAGGCCTTTGACTTCGCTTTGTGTTTCGATATAAAAAGGTCGTCTTACACTGGCCTATATGTCCAACTGAAGAGGTCCGTGCTTCTGAACTATATGAATGCTATCCGAGGGCCTCTTAAATTGGTTTTCGCAATACCGTGAGGTACTGTTTCAAGTGAAAAGATTAATTAAAGCCTTATTGTTACGCCTCTGTTTTGGGGACTTGAATTGTAGCGCTCTTGTAATAAGGTTGTGTGTCTAACTCTTTCTTTGATTTATATACGACTTTTGAGTTCTATATTTATTGGGTTAGTTTCAAGTTCTCGTTATAATGGTAATTAGAGCACTGTGCGAAAAATTGGCAGGTTAATACTGCTTTGAAGAATCACCGTTACCCGTAACACTTCGGTAGAACTTAAAACGGTAGGTAGTTAACTTTGGTTTAACTACTAGTATTCTAATGCGATGTCAGTATGGGATGAATTATGGGCCCGTTCGTTATGGCGTAATTTATACTTATAACGAGTCCTAGGAATAGTAGGAATTGCTAGGAAATGGCACTAGAGACAGTCTTCTTGAAAGCACTATAATATACTGCTAAGCAATATTATCAGTTATAATAATTTATGTATCATTAGTATTCAAATTTTAGATACATATCGCTCTTTTACATGTTAATAAAGTTCAGTCAACGAAACAAGATAAAATAGTGAGAAATGGACTATATAAAAAAGACGTAGCAGGCAAGGACGATGTAGTATTTCGTCTCGCTCTCGTCTCTTTACTTTATATGATAAAGCAGCAAACAGGCAGAGATATGACGCTGTATGTGCGTACCTATATTAAAAATATATTAAATATTAACGGACAATCTTACACAAATCGACCTAGTTAGTCCCAAACTAAACAAGTCTTGTACTAAGTTATGTACATCCTTTATACTCAATATAAGGTCGTTTTAAAATGTTTGCAACAACATTTTATTAGCGTTTTATATCTATTCCATAATGTGTTTATTAGTAACTAAAGTTTGTAGTAAGGTAATAAAAGTTATATCCATTTCTACTTTCGTCCACACGTCGAAAATATTTTACCTCAGGCTTACTCCCACAGGAAATCTACGCCATGTCTGTAGGGAAATCGCTCCTTTCAAATTTTCGTGGTTTCTAGAAAAGTGCGTAGGTATGCATATATTAGTTTTCAACTTTCTGAAGTGAAAATAATCTTTTGACACTAACAATTTGGCGTTGAGAAATGTCTTTTGTGTGAATCGTGTTAAGCTACGAGTACAATACAACTTGTTGCACAAAGAAAGCTAATTAAATATCTAGTTTTGTGGACCGAATTGTCGCGTTAACTAACCATTAGCTTTCTTTTACGAACACGAGAAAAGAGACATCAATTAAAACTTTTTCTTTGTATGCGGGCTGAGCCGAGTAGTTTTAATGAATGTTTTTAATGTTAGTAAGAGTGTTAATGACCGTGGGTAATTACTTTCCTCAAGCAGGCAGATTTTTCAAATTCATTAATAGGATGCGTATGTTCCATGACGTCATTTTTCAGTATGTATGTGTGTCCGTCGCTGTTAGGGCTAACTGCGATTAGGTCACTACCAACTGAAATAAATTATTCTCATTTAATTACATTTCAAATGAGTATCAAAATCAGAGAGATCAGCGTTTTAACGCTACATAGTAATTGTCAGAAAGCCGTGACATCACGGCATTGCATTGATACTAAATGTAATATGGACGTACAATGCACATTAGTCTTAAAGCGTTCATTCGTTACCATACAGTTTAATTCTATAATTGTAATAAAATGATTCAGAATTCTGCTTACTCGTATTGATTTTAATCGTCATTTTGTAAGTATATTTCAATAATTTTGACATCATTTTCAAATTGTCTGTTTTCACCTACCTACAATTAGTCACACTACTCGCACTAATCATTATGAGTTCATTATTGATCATCCGTATTGCATGTTTGTATACCAACGAATTATTTATTACTTATGCATTATCTTGCTGAACAAAACATGATGTAAAACTCCAACTGATACATTACCAATTACCTCACTGCTCTCGTAAAACAATAATAAAACTTAGATTCACTGAAATGCCTCGACACACGCCATATTGGAAACTGGCCAACAACATGTTAAAATTTAATGCACTCCACGCCCAATATAATTTGAGCTGCATTGCTCCGTAAAACGGTCATTTCCTGACCTAATTTTGCCTGAAACGGGCGGTGAGAGAGCTCTTCCAGAATGGTCGAACATAGAAGTTCTAATTTCAAATAGCGTATCGCTCTTTTAAAACAAAAGAGAAACAAATTTATATGTAAACTATTACAATTATAGACGTAATTGCAAGGTATTAAGATTGTTTTTTTTAATGAACGTGATTGTCGAGTTATTACGCTTTGTGAAGGTGTAGTAACTGTTCGTTGCCGGTGATTCCATTCCATTTATTTGAAGCTGGCAACTCTGTAGCGAAGCGACACCGAATAAAGTTCGGAACAAATGGTTTTTTAAAGATTTGTAGTAGTCATAGGCAATGTGGTACAGTGGAACTGTTCCGTGTTTATTTTAAGCTTCGTCTGGCTAGTAAGTATACTTAGTACAGAGTTATAGAAAAAACAAAATCACTGGCACTTTTCTCGAATCTTGTCTTTGCCACGCGATAAACACGACGAAACATACCAATATCTATCTCTTATATTTTGTCAAATCTGGGATCGACTGAGATACCAAGTACGAATAATAAGCTTAAAGTAGGGTTCATTGTATACTATTCCAATGCTCATAAAAAGAAAAATAAGTTTTGAAACAGCCTATGTCTAGTTTTTTGTCGGAATTGCTAACCACTTGTAATGTCCATGTGTTTGAGCCATATACCCAAAAAAGGGGATGGGGTCAGATGATGAAGACTCGATAAAAAGGGACAACTCAACAGAAACATTGCAAAACATCTGTCTGTCTTTCTTTTTATCAGTAGCGTGGCGTCCATAGAACTCGACCCCCACTGGGCTGCCTAATACAATTGGAAACCTTATTGGTTCTAAATTTTAAAGAAACAATAAGACAATTATTTCGGCTATTGTAGCCAGGGCCATCTTTGACCGTTCTAAAAGCTTTTATTTCACTTGCACTCTTCGCTGTATAATAACGTTCAAAACTTGCAAACCATTCAGCTATGGCATACTTAATGTAAGTTTGGTGACAATACCATAACAACTAAACTACACAAAATAAACCCGTCAAGTTTGTGCTCTTTGCGCAGCAGCCCCGCTATTATGTCATAATCTTTCTAGCGTTATTCCCGGTTGTGCCCCTAAAAGAGCCCGGGGTCCGCTTTGACACCTAATCCCAAGATTTGGCATAGGCACTAGTTTTACGAAAGCGACTGCCATCTGACCTTCTAACCCAGAGGGAAAACTAGACCTTACTGGGATTAGACCGGTTTCCTCACGATGTTTTCCTTCGCCGAAAAGCTAACGGTAAATATTCCGTACGTAAGTTCCGAAAAACTCATTGGTACGAGCCGGGATTCGAATCCACGACCGCCGCTTGGATGCCTCATGCCTGAACCACTAGGCTACCGTAGCACTGCTATTCTGTAATTTGTTTTAAACCATTTACGTCACGGGTGAGGTGAGGCGCACTAGCGCGTTCCGAATAACAGCCCCGCTATTCTGCAACTTGTTTTAAGTTCACCTTGACGCTGCCCCACAAATATATCTTGACGCCGCGATTCGTAGTAATTAAGCCTAATGAGAGGTCTAGTTTCGTAAGGCGTGACGGGTGAGGTGAGGGGTATTAGCGCCTTCCGAATACCAGCCCAGTTGACGACTGTGTTACTTAAGAAAAGTTGACAGAGATATTGCTGTGAAAGATTGCTAGCCCATCATACACAACACACGGTAGAAAGGGGATGCTTGCTACTTTAACCTGACACCAGGGATACATACACATTATAGGTATTGTGTTTATTTTTACCCAAAGGTTAAACGGAAGGGATCCCTTACAGGGATAAGTTCTCCTTTGTACCGTATCCACTTCCCGGTTTCCGATTGAGTTGAAATTTTGCACGAATATGCAAATCGCGTGACAATGCAACATTATGATGACGTGGAGCTGATCTGATGATGGATCTGGAAGGTGGCCATAGGAACTCCGTAATAAAATCACATAACCCTATCGAGTTTGGGCTCGTTAGAATCGTCTCAATGAGTATTGATGACGGTATATAGAAAAGTACTGTCGGCAATAAAAGCTTGTACCAAAAATGAATATTTTGACAGAAACTTATTTGACTGTATTTCTCGTGTACAATAAAGTAGGTATTTGTAAACATGAAAAAAAAAGTTTTACTTGTAATGGAGTAAAATTGCAAAACTAACTACATAATTACCTCCGTGGGCTGTTTAAACCCGACCGATTTCAACCACATATTCCTGACGAGATTTCAAGTAAAAAATGTTATATGAACATATGTCCAATTACGAGTTTATATTTTTTTAATTTTTGAAACAAAGTAAATCAATTAGGCATCGCAGTTCACTGTGAACGAATCTTAATACATAAACCTCACGTGACAGTCACAAAAATAATTTTAGACATTGACGTTATTGACATTATTTAAGTTCAATTTACCGGCCAGTTCTATTATCGTAATGTACTATGTAGGTATAATAGGTTGCACTCTAGTGATAATTGATAAAATGCAGAATCTAAACATAAGTCTAGTTTAGCGATAAACGTGTATGTGATAAAGAAAAGATAATAATTTGATACATAATACGAGTACTAACTACACTGGCACTCAGCGGTAAATGGCGTGTTCGTTATACGTAAAATTACATTCCGTAATAAAACCTTTCTGTAATTGAACACCAAACTTAGGAACAAGATACTGGCCAATAATGATTTTTGTGATTCTGCGTAGAAAAAATTAAGTGCAAATAATTACGTCACATTCTTAGGGTGCGTTATACTTGAGATTATTCAATTTGTTAAATACTTAAAATTGCGATTTTCTAAAAAACTATGCATTTTCGGACTACATGTTGTACGACTTTTTTTACTCTATTTTAGCTAAGGAACCTATGGTTAAAATCGGTCAGGTTTAAACAGCCCACGGTGTATAAATATTAAGCACATAATTGATAGGTAATATTAAATGCCATAGTTAAAGCAGCTAAACGTTAATTACAGTAAACATGTAACTTTTAATAGTTTCTCAAACAATTTAATCAATCTAACTCAGCTAGTTAAACTTGCATTATAATGGGAATATTATTATAATTTATTCACAACATTACCTTGGTAAACACGAGTCCATTCTTTTTTAAATTGCGAACAAGGTATTGCTAAAGAGCGAATTTTGCGAATGTAATAATTGGTGGCATGTTACCTACCTAACGTTAAATATGGCCGCCGGCAGCTGTCATCCCATAGAAAACTGTCTAACTTCCAATACTTAGGATGGGTTGCAATGAACCGGTGTTCCTTAAAATCGGAATGTATGGAAAGTTGAAAAGTTTTTACAGAATGACAGATGCCGGCGCCATATTTAACGTTGATCGGTCTGTCATCGTAAGTTGGTGCAACTCGCCCCTACAAACCGATTTATCAGACGTTTTACGATTTTTTGGTTTCAACTGCGATATCTTTAACTTTGTTGATATTCCATGTCGGTTAATATTTTCGCCAAGTTTTTCAGTGTTATTTTAATAAACCTATGTTGTGTCCCAGTGCTGGTAAAAGGCCTCCCTGCTAGACCTCGAACTATACTCCAAGCAAAATACGGTTTTGAAAAACATTAATTTATAATAGCGTTTTTTTTGTTGATTACATTTGAGAATGTTATTCTAAGATAATTTATTCAAGAATCCGACAAACTTTCCACCCGGAAGTAATTATGTAGATTTCAATGAAGCATGCATTGTCTTTTTTTATACGATTTATCTTGAATATTACAGAGCAAATGTAAATGAAACAAAATAAAGACAAAAATATTTATTAATATTTTTTCTGACTTTTCAGAAGTTAGTTAACTTATAATTTTTTTGATGTCTGAAATTTTGTCGGATTTTGTCGCTGGGTAACTATTTAATTGATAATATATCCGTTACACATAAAAAATAAGCTATTATAAATTATTTCCAAAATTGACATTTTTCCCATACGAGTTGTCAGTTCATTTACTGGACTACTATCCCGACTCATTGCCAATTCTGGCCTGTCACTTTGAAAGATGTCAAGTCATCATCATCAGTTTCTCAGTTATTATAACAATTAAAGATAACAAGTAAAATCAATAAGTCGCAGTTTGTAACCCAAGCACCACGCAATTTAAAAAAAATTGAACATTTCAAACCAAATGATTCGTCTGCAAAAGGGACCAAATATTCGGCCGGAGCTTCGTCCGGGAATCTATTCAGCACATATATGGAGATAAAGATAACAGTACCCAAGTTATAATGAATTCTCGACCAAGTTGAAGTTGAACTTGGCTAGAGCGAGTTAGGTAAGTGGTGAGGCAACGCAGCCTAGATGGGACCAGTTTGTTCTATGATGGGACACGGACGCCTTTGGGCGAAATGTTCGCAAATTACGTTGATATTGTTAGATAACATGGATACCTACTTGAATTTCGTTGAAAACATTGTTTATGCTGCAGTCAGATAGTTTAGCTCAGATGGTTTAGTGCAACTCATCCTAAGTATCGGAATGACACCTATGGGATGACAGCTGCCGGCGGCCATATTTAACGTTAGGTAGATACCTACATGACACCCATTATTACATTCGCAAAATTCGCTCTTCAGCGATACCTCGTTCGCAATTTAAAAAAGAATGGACTCATGTTTACCACTAGGTAAATGTTGTGAATTAGATTGATTTAATTGTTTGAGCAGCTATTAAAAGTTACATGTCTACGTGAATAACTATTAGGTACTTTAGCTATGGCATTTATCACTGATGTGCTTAATATTTATATAGGTAAGTGCACATAACCACTTACAATTATGTAGTTAGGTAGTTTGCAATTTTACTCCATTAAAAGTTAAAAAAAATGTTGAGAAGTTTTTGTGGCTTGCGATCCAAAGATGGTTTGCAATGTGGGACCATGACGGTTGTTTTATGAAGATTTGGAGGGTTATTATTACAGTGACACTTGTAACCTTGTCATAGGTCTTTGGGCCGGTCAGCGGTGGACGCCTTGCTTCTTAAGCGGAGCTTCTGACGCTGATTGCATTATTGACGACTGACCAAACCACCGAACAACGTCGCTTTAATAAGCAAACTTGACAATAGCGAAATCATCACTTAGATGAAAGCCATTTTTAAAAAGAAGATAAGAACCTTGACATGACGTGGCGCGGCATTGACTATTTAACGTCCGAATCACACTGTCGCGTCCTGCGTCAAGTTTACTATTAACCGACACCGCAGGCCGCGTCAGTCTGTGAGAGCCTTAATGTGTCCAATCATTATGACAGCCACGTCATGACAGGGTTAATATCACTGTTAAACTTCAGAGTAACGACCCATCATAAATTGCTCAAGTTATAGAGGTATGCATTACGGCTTTAGTTTTATAACAATCGCACTATTTCATGTCATGCAATCATGAAAACATCGCGAATACTATTTCCGTTTTGAATCGTCATTTATTACTAGCTTCTGCCCGTGACCCTGTCCGCGTGGAACTCTTTTATATCGTAGCTCCATACAAACTTTCACTCCCCATTTCACCCCCTTTGGGGATGATTTCCGGGACGAAAACTATCCTATGTCCTTCCCCAGTACTCAAACTATCTCTAAAAAACATCAAAACCACCAGTAAAGTACAGTTCGTTCTTTTCAATACCTAACCGGCTAATTTGTCCAATATATAACCAGAATTTGAGGCGCCGAATTTTGTATGTCACCAGCACCACCCATACTCTCACACTCAACATTTACAACCCACCTCTCTTAATATGAGTAAATATGGAAACAAACGACTGTTAATTCCTAAACAAACAAAACACAATCGCAAACAAAATTCAATTCCAATTTTCAAATTTCCTTTTACGTGCAGACCGTTACACTCCCACATCTATAAGCTTAGTTTATTTATGAACGCACACATTCAAAACTCCTACGCGGCGTCTATGCATTTAGTTGAATGTTATTTTGACATATACTCATAAAGATTTTAAAATAGTTTCCACTATGACATAAATTTTAGAGGCTTGCCCCCAATAATTCGGACGTTGGGAAATCTTCGCTAAAGGTTGCAACACACGACACTTTTCTGATGTTTTCGTTGGAGAAGAAATAATATTATTTGCCTCGCAATGATTGACGTTCT
Organism: Epinotia bilunana; assembly: GCA_947049275.1. Classification (NCBI taxonomy): domain Eukaryota; kingdom Metazoa; phylum Arthropoda; class Insecta; order Lepidoptera; family Tortricidae; genus Epinotia; species Epinotia bilunana. The sequence goes on along the minus strand of OX346260.1, from coordinate 21,849,378 downwards.
AATGACTTCTTTCCTGTCTCTTATAGTTAAAGAAATACATAAAGAAGCGATACAACATCAACATTTTCAAGCTTATCCATGGCTAGTATCGCGATACATTCGCGCGTTCATGTGCGTTTGTATCGCTGCAAAAATCCGCCGTGTGCCGCCTCTAAGAAAGTAGAGGTACCTACGAACAATCAATAATTCTCGTTCGTCTATTGTTCATAAAGAACTCGTTTTCAAATTACGAATGTCTTTCGCTCACAGAAACCCTAAGGTATAAAGTCAAAGTGAAATAGTCGGCTATAAAACCGCAAATGTTATGGAACATAGGATTACTGCGTTATGTTGAACGTCTAGTTAACTCTAGCGTTCTAAACGTCACCCACTCGCGAGTTAGGATGATTCACGCCGCTCTGTGCCCGTTATGAGCCTGGCCGGTAGTCGGTCACTGAGTTTTCCATACATTACTTTACTTACTGTACACCGGCCGGCAAATCGCGTAGCAAACCGAATGTTAATAAGTAATAGGTGAGTTACTGTTATATTTCAGTAGCAGTTTATTGTGAATTTAATTTATTTATTTATTAACAATATATTTAATCTTCAAATTAGTTATAAAGAAACTTAACCTTACATCATTATTAGTTAGGAATCAGAATCATTAAGGTAGTAAGTAATATTATGAGTTATGAAAATGTTGAACGTAAGGGACTTGTCCGTTTCAGAACGATAACGGACTTTCTCAATCGGGTTCGGTTCCAATTGTTCCAAATGCAGGACTTGTTTTGCATACTTAGGTAAAATGTGTATCTTGTCGAGATAGAACCTCGCTTAAAAATATTTCGTTTTAACATACTTTCAAAGGTTATAAATACATCTGTACTTATATTGTCTCTTCGAAAAGGGACGATAGTGTAAGCGATGTTCTTGAGATCGTTATTTTATTTGTCAAATCTTTAACATAACTTACATAATCAACCTCTGGTAACAAAGAGCGTGTAAACGACATTTCTGTCGAATGGCGGTCAAAGGGTTTCATTCATTAAACTAAAACAAAACACTCGCAACAACGGCCGCGCCATATCAGTATTACGTAGTCAGCCTTGGCATTGGCACTTGTCGCGGGGCGCCGTGCCAAATCTGTCCATTAGCGGAGCCGGTGCCAAATACGGGAGTGCCAGCGCAGGTGGAAATTTTAAGCCGGATGGAGGAAGTTTTACAAAGATCGTTATCTTGTTCGTTGTTCGAAATTTGAAATTGGATTTGGTACTAGTACAGTTTACTACGGCGTTTACCGCGAGGTTAGGTGATCAAGTACCTAATGGACCACTGGGTGATTCTCATTTTAGACATCACCGGTTTTAACCGCCACACTTATGTAACGATTAATTGGCGAATAAAACCTCACGGTGGCATTAAGTTGTAATATATATCGCAAGTAGGAAAGCCAGCTTATTTTTTTTCATTCAAACTTTTGTAACGCTAGGCCCTCCACAAATCGAAATCATCAGTTGAAACGCTCCGCGGCCTTACCCACAAGATCGTGTGGACCATACCACACGTCCAATGGGACTAACCTCCGTTTCAAAAGTTACGCAATTGGTGGGATAACGCACGAATGCACTCAGGGCATTTCATTCGACATTTATATTATATAAGAGAGAATGATTGTCTTAAATGGATCAATAAACTCAATCTTGTTAAAATTCTGGCCCATTTGCGAGGGCATTCAATATAACAATTGCGATAGAGGGGCACATCATAGACATCTGATATGCTTAGAAAATGTAAAAAATTGGGTTAAGAAGTCAAAAAAACCCTGCATATGCTGGTGCCTATAAAATAAAATAAGTTTTAAAATGTGACCCCGGAGAGTGGCACCTAGCTCCAATAAAAAGTTGATTGTCCCGAATGTGTCCCGGTTTAAATGAAATACGGAATTCCTGTAGGTTGATTTACACGTTTTCGTATGCATCATTTTTGTAAAGTGCACAATACTGTTATTTCCCAGTACCAATACTGATTCTCATGCATTCGGCTAGGTGCACAAAGCATAATTATTCTTGCTGCGTACATCTTGACACTAAATTTGTACACGTAATGAATACAATTCTGTAATTGTACATGTTTGTCATATAATTATCGGATTGTTTTGGTAAATGTGTGTGTCGTCATGTTTTAATTAAGGAAAAATCACACTCAGCCAACGAAAATCGCACGAGCCGCGCGGTTTTCATGGTGATATTTTCTTAGAATTTGAGTGTAAAATATAGTGTGAAGTGAATACCGCCTCTGAAAGAATTCGTAGAAAGAATGCTTACAGCTGAATCATAGTACAAATCATCGCGTTATTAGGTATGTCACAATATGTTTTTTGTAATGTCTGTATTATTTCCTCACATGGCGAAAACCGGGGTTGCCTGACGAGGTGGTTGGCAGGCCGAGCCCTTTCTTTCCGCGCCTCGGCAATAATGTACTGTTATTTAAATACTTATTATTCTTATTGAGTTAGTGTTGATTCAACCAGATGACTGATATGCTAGGTATTATCACAGTTGTAGGTTCGGCAAAAGTTATTTTATCGGTCGTAAATAAAACGCTACTCTAGGTACTGAACTGACATAAGAATGAAACTAAAATATCGTCTTTATAAAGCTTTTCAGGATGGGGATGCTTGGAAATTATTTTATTCGTTTGCTCCAGTTACAGGCCCCGCCCTGTATAACACCGTGTAGCCTGCACAAAGGTCACTAGGCCAAGCGACAACTGGTGCGGTTATAATTTAACCTTAACTTTTTAATATTCCACGGTCGGTTAGCTGCCATAAAGCCGTTAAGTGGCACTCTGGACAAATAATAAATACAAACAGTACGAAAGGAACATAAATTTAAAAGTAGTAAAACGTACGGCACGTGGAAGCAACCTCGCTGGCGCGTGCCCATTCGCACCCGACTTTTTATTTTTGTCGGGTTTTTGCCTTTTGGCAATAATATTTTATCTTCGTGTTTTTTTTAATGATTCTCCAAATGAGGACTCTGGTTAACCGGGAGAAATTTAATAAGATCCTAATTTATACAAAAGAATTTGTATTTTTTATGGATGAGATTTCAGATCATTTTGAAAGAAAGTAAATAAAAAAGATAAAAATCTTTAACTTGCTAATAAGTAGAGATGCGCCGAATATTCGTTAAACATTCGGTAGGTAGTTATTCAATGTTCGTTATTCGACCGAATTGTTCGGCTCAAAAACCGAATATTTACCGAATCATTTTGCACGTTTTGTGTGCAACTTGCAAGAATTTAACAAAGTCATTGCCCTGTGAAATTATTATTTTAAAACGGATTCTTGTTGTTGTTTAACTAAATTAATTGTAAATATTTCACATTAAATATCAACAAAAAAATGACCACTGAAAAATGAGTCTGTTGAATGGCTCATGAAGACATTACTTTGAACCGAATTAATTCGGCCGAATATTCGCAGTCGGTAAAACCCATATTTGGCGCATCTCTACAAATAGGTCAAAGTTAATAATTAAAAAAGTTGTGCCAAAACTTTTGGCTCTTATATGCAGTAAATAAAAATTATAATACTTAAATAAACATCTTACGACATGAAGTTATTATCATTCCTGTGGATAAATATAGCTTCTGCACAACTATGACAAAATAAAGCATTGGATCACACATACAAATTATTAATTCCTTAATTACTACTTTGAGCTGTTGAACTCATGTCCCTTCGCATGTCCTTTTTTCAAAAAAATTGTTTTAAAATTTCTAAAAACTGAATAGACATAGAAACTTCTTTATATATATTTATTAAACCTGCTCTCAAAATTTCACGAGAATTGATTGAGACATGCGATCTGTAGAGGTGAACAGCCGGACAGCCAGACATCCGGATACGGACCGTCCTAGAGTCTGGCCAGGGAAAGATGAGCGTAGAAAAGAGCGGTAAAAAAACAGCGTGTTGCAACACCGTGTATAGATTAGCATAAGTTTCATGTCTGATTTTGTAAACAAAATTAAGACACAACTCACACAACACAACACATTAAACCGTAACACACTATTGCAGTGACATCATCCGAAATGCAATTCTGGATGGAAGCTTGCCAAAGCTAGAACAATGAAGATGGACGGAAGCGGGCGTAAATACATTCGCGACTTGTTTATCATTTGTTTCCGTTTGTGCTATGAAACTGTAGATGTGCGCAAAACTGTAATATACCCATCTGTCAAACAACACCAAGAGCAATTCTTAACACAGCCACAGTAGATATATAGGTGAAGATATTAACACCCGTGGCACTGTGAGCCTGTCTTTTTTAAATTTTTTCGGGTTCCGTAGTCAACAAGGAGCCCTTATAGTTTCGCCATGTCCGTCCGCCCGTCTGTCCGTCTTCGGCTTAGCTCCGGACATAGGAAAGAATGTTGGCCCAATTTGATACGGAGAACTTCGTTCGCTTTGCTCGCTCGTTCAACAAATCTGTATACATAATACATACTTCGTGAGTTCTTAGAACGGGGGTTCGGGTGGAATCGCTTATTTTGGCATATGAGCGTTTAGGAGCAAGCGAGAGAGAAATACCGAACCGATGATTGTTTTAAGTTCTACGAACTAACTATACTTTCTATTAGAAACGTTCGATTTGACGCACTCGTAGATACATATTTTTGTTTTTAACCCCCGACGTAAAGAGAGGGGTGTTATAAGTTTAACGTGTCTGTGTATCTGTCTGTGGCATCGTAGCTCTCAAACGAATGGACCGATTTGAATTCGGTTTCTTTTATTCGAAAGCTGATGTAATCCCGAGTGTTCTTAGCCATGTTACATGAAAATCTGTTCAGTCGTTTTTAAGATATAGGACTTTGAAATGAAAATGTCGGGGGTTTTTTCAACTTTTCTAAGTTGTTCTATACACTATCCAGCGAATGAAAAAAACATAGAAGTATCATAGAAGTCTACGTAGCGCCGCAAGATGGCCCCACAGAATGGGTGTCATTGCCATTATGCCGGGATGGGGGCGGGATGTCAAAACGATGCCAGGCAGCCGTTTAGTTCAATCATGCGCATACCGGGTTTTGGGCACGTGTTTGGGTAGAAATTTGTAAGGAGCTTGCATTCTACGTTTCGTTCGCTGACACTATCCCAATCCCGTGTCGTCAGTTTACCGACAACGGGCACGCGCGGCCATCATCCTAAAATACCTTGAACATTTCACAAGCTGATTTACAGTCTATAAACAACAACTTCACAGAGCTGCAGCCAGATTTGTGCGTGTCCGCGTATTGCGCAAGTCCTGATACTTGTATTACAACTATTTTTAAGTGATTTCAGTCTGTTTTCTAAGAAAAGGTCAGGTCTAACAGTAGTATCCTAAACCCACGACCATGCATGAGAATGTTAATGAATCAAGCATATAAGTATTTACATAAAAACTATAACTCGGCCCGACCGACTACGGAAAAGTAACTAAAACTTTTTTCAAACAACAGGTAATAAATAGCCTATGTTACGCAATTACGAATCGATTCACATCTCATTTATCAAAATCGGTTCAGTATCTTAAGAGTCCGCTGTAAGCTCGGCCGAATTTCACCTTCCCATACAAACGTAGTTACGCTCTCATTTTAAAAATATGGGTTGGATCGTGACGAAACTTTGCATACACTCGTACATTGACATAAGGGATATCTATGTCTGTAATTAGTTTATATGGTTCCAGTTTATAAAACAAACGAAATACAGCAAAAACAAGTTTAGTATGAAAAACTTAAATTCGGTTTATTTTTTTTACTATGGTATCTGAACTAATTACAGACATAGATAAACCTCATGTCATTGTATATGAAAAGTTTCGTTACAATCCAACACGTCGTTTTAAAATGAGAGCGTAACTACGTTTGTATGGACAATCGAGCTTACTGCGGACTCTTAAAAGCTAGAACACACGTAAATACAATCATAGACTGCTAAAACATAAGCTCCTTTCGGCTCTGCCGTAGTCGGCCAAAATGGTGGCATTTCTGCCCACCCCTTGGGTAAACAGGCTTGATATGTTAATGACTAGGTATATGCATGTACTATATGCATGTACTAGTTCCTTGTTCTTCGGATGCTTTGAAACCGGCAGTGGAAGATTCTTTAAAACTATTGGTTTCAGTCCCAGAATTACATTCACGATGGCATTGATCAGTGCAGTGACGTTCAGATACAAAAATTGAAACAGCTCATATATATTATTATTTGCTTTTAAACTGGCTGGCTACGTTGTGCCAACATATTAAAAACGAGAAAAAAATACAAAAATAGTCTCTCCGGCGGGGAATCGAACCCCGGTCTCCCGCGTGACAGGCGGGGATACTTACCACTATACTACCGAAGACTTGAGAGCGTGGATGAAATTATTGAATGGCTTATTGGGATGCAAATTTACCTTATAATATTATTCCATAGCGTTCGTTCACATGTAATTTTCATTCAATTGGATATCATTTTACCCACGCCTGATCGGAGGAGCTATATATGCGTTTAGACTTTAGGGTAACAGGCTGTGTGTTTAATTTTTGTGTGTTCACAACGAATGTATTTACTCAATGTAATGACAAAAAGAAATACTTTATAATACAGCATCGAATATGTCGCGTGTCAAATAGCAGTAACCGTTTAGCACAAGGCGGCACGCGAGCTCTCTCGCATTATCTGTCTCTTTCCAAGTTTTCTAATAAGAGATAGACGAATAGTGCGAGAGAGCTCGAGAGAGCTCGAACGCCGTCTTGTGCTAACCGTGTTGATCTTGTGACTTAAGTCGCCATCCCATAGTAAACACAGTGCTGCAGTATATCTAACCACGATGTCGTCAAGGTCAAATCAAGCGTGTTCACTTCTTTTTGAGTATCCTTGTATGTTTATCGTGTATGGAGGCCAATGTAATACTTACTTCTACAGTTATAGAAGCTTGCAGTTCCCTTACAACTCTATAAATGCCGCTTAGTAAATAAACCAAGGCTATTAGAATTCCGCTACTCTCAAATCCCTTAGAAAACACTATAGGGCACGGCCAAGATTGCCATTAAAAATAGTACCTAATTACAATAGCCCATGGTATGATATTGAGTGCTGAAATTGTTACACTTATGTAAATTTACTGATATATTGGTCTAATAATAGACAGAATGAAACTCATTGAAGAGACATCGACGCGTGAGCGTCATTCGTCACAGATTAATTGCATTATGACAATTAAAAGGATACTTTGGTGTATATGTGTCATAGATAGTAGATATAAGTTTACTGTATCTGATATAATTTGACCTTGCTACACATAGATTTCTAAATTAAATCGAAAGTCAGTCTTACACTGGTTTGTCTGTACCCGCGGGGGGAAGCCCTGCGAATGTCGGCGCCGGTGTGTCATAGTTTAATACTTATAAGACAAAGATTGCAATGTTAATGTCCTACACGTGTTTCAGTTGTTTTCGCGGAACGATGTAGCTTGTTTACGCGTGTACTTTTTATAGGACAACAGGAACAGGCGGGGTAGGACGAAAGTCAACAAGCCAAGTTTGCAGAAGATATAATATTCCTATTTTTTTTTTATAAAATAAAAAGAAATGTATTCAACAACACAAACAATTAACAAAGGCGATGAGAGTAAACATATACAATACAGGCTGTCTGTGTATTGAAACGGTTTGAGAATCAGCGAGACCGCTGGTTTTCAGTCTCTATAACCACAAACTTAAAACTTGTCTTAATTAATTAAAAGTAAGTTCGCTGTCACGACGAGAGATTATATAAAACAATTTAAAAAGAAGTTCTTAGTACCTAATATGCGTTAAATTAAATTAACGGGCTACATACAAAATTAGAGAAATTATTCACACACAAAAAAAACAAAGATATTGAATGTATCAACTACAGTAATCTGACGATTGACATAATTTACATATTACCGGTGACCAGCAGTTACTTTATTTTTTTTGCTGTGAGAGAAGTCAAGTTTTACATCGTTTTCTTTACAGGAGGTGGTAAATTATTCCAGCATTTAGATGCTGCAAAACGAAAACTGCCCTTTAACGAAAATTAAATTAGTTAGCATGAATATCACATCACATACAACTAGGTCATCGTAGGTGTATGCCGCTTTCCACTCGATGTTTTCTTTAGCCAAAAGTGACTATTTGAGTTAATAATATTTTCATTAAAACAGTGGTGTTAATGATAAATATCATAAATAATAAATACTAGTTCTAGTAATTATAGCTAAATCCACCATTGCGATTGATATAGTCTGCATTGTTATACTGTACCAATACCATACACTGTAACGCTGTGAAATTGTATGGAATAGATAAATAAAATAAATAATGCATGACACTATTACTTTGATGCAAAAAAAAAGTTGGTACTCCCGTCACATATACATACATTACCTGCCAAGTACCTAATTCTAACACTAATTCTGTTGTGCAGTTTAAAAACTCCAAAATGTGTAGACAATTGGACATCGACTCAGGCGCACAAATCAGGAACTTCTAAGTTCTAATCTAATTCATCTCAATCCGCAAAAAATGCAATATCAAAAGCAAAAACGCACAATGCAAATGTTAATATATTTTTTGAACGTTGATTGTCTGCATTGTCGAGTCGTTTTTTGTACTTAAAACTTATTAGAGGTTAAAATGTCAAATTTGATGACCTTAGGCATATAGGATAATAAATGTCCAGGACGTGGAACGAATAACAAAAACATCTTAAGAGATCGCAGTAAGCTCAGTCGAATTTCACCTTTCCATACAAACGGAGTTTCGTTCTCATTACAACTACGTGTTGGATTGTGACGAAACTTTGCATATACAATGACATGAGGTATATCTATGTCTGTAATAAGTTTATATGGTTCCAGTTTATTAAACAAACGAAATACAGCATAAACACGTTTTGTATGAAAAACTTAAATTCGCATTTTTTTTACTATGGTATCTGAAGCTACATAAACTAATTACAGACCTGGATATACCTTATGTGATTGTACACGCAAAGTTTCGTTACAATCCAACACGTAGTTCTTCATATAAGACAAGATAAATCTATCGGCAACTTCAAATCTCTTCTTAAAGAACATTATTTGTCTTTCCCCTAACCCTGATTGTCTTACTATTATTATTATTGGCTGACTGTTTATGTATTATATTATATATTTTTATTTGTATATATGTATGATTGTGTATGTATGTTTATATATAGAGCTATTTATGTACGTGTATTAATATAATGATTTTGATTTTTGGCTTATCATAATCTCTGCACCACCTACAACATAATCTTGTTTTATCTCTTTCTCCGATACCCAAAGGTTGTCTGGAAGAGATCGCTCTTCAGCGATAAGACCGCCTGTTGTCTACCTCTACCTACATGTTATTTTATTGTTTCTCTTTTTAACTGCTTTGTTTGTGTGAGGTGTGAAATAAAGAGTATTTGTATTGTATTGTATTGTAGTTTAAAAATGAGAGCGTCTATAGGCTGCGGTATCCGCTTACCATCAGTCGGGCCGTACGCTTGTTTGCCACCGTCGTTGTGTAGGTAACTCCGTTTGGTTTACGAGAGACAAGGCACAGCGGAACGTTATCCCGCTCATATTTGGAGCAGCCCAACTGGGCAAGTTGCAACTGGGCAACTATACTTATATACTGTGGACAATGTGGAATGTGGACATCCGCGTCTATGTGCCAGTGTAGGTACCACAATGATAATGGGCAGACATACTTACATGTTTCAGTACCTACTAAGATAAACCCGCTCTTCTGGGATACCTTATTATTACCTCGGGATCTTAAACGTCATCTATCCATATTCCTTATTATTCGAATATCAAAACTTGACAAAGAGAGTTCGCCAAAGAACTACATTATTTATTTTATTTAAGTACTACTTTTACGAAGTATTTAGTACTTTAGCGAAATGATAAACGACACTAACTTTAACAAAGCTAATTCGCTAATGGTCGAAATTTCCCACCGAACAAATGGTTTTCCCGAGAGTCCCAAGTACAATTATTCATTCACGGCTCTGAGGCGACCCTTTGAAGGTCGCACAACCAATTCGCGATTATTTTATAGTGAACTATAAAATAATCGCGAATAATAATAATAATATAATTTTATCTGCTTTGCCTTAAGGTTGACTGCTTTGAGAATGCTTTATAGCATTAAGTCCGCCTTTTGTACAATAAGATATTCTTTTGTGCAATAAAGATTAAATAAATAAATAAACTATAAGAATAATAATAATTTATTGAAAATAAAATCTTATTGCTAATGGCACATTGTGCTTGCACTGTTAAATGTTAGGTGAATTGATTAAAACATTCAACAAACTTTTCCCCGTGTGGTGTCGGGTTAGAATAGCACCACCCCCTTTCTTCCTGTGGGTGTCGTAAGAGTCCACTAAGGGAACAGGGTCGAAGTGTGTGGTAGGCGATGGGCTAGCAACCTGTCACTGCGATATCACATATTATCGATCTTTTATACCCACATTTATACCAAGGGATAAAGGCGTGAATGTATGTATGTATGTATGTAACTTTTGCCCACGACTTCCTCCGTCTGAACTCCGGTATCAAGTTTCATCCCCAATTTCATCCTGTCTGAGGATGATTTTTGTAGTAAGTATCCCATGTTTTAATCAGGGTTATAAAGTATATATGTGCACCCAATGTCATCTAAACCGTTTTAGGCGGTTTTCCATGATTGAGTAACAAACTATACAAGCATCCCCTTTTTAGGGTTCCGTACCTCAAAAGGAAAAAACGGAACCCTTATAGGATCACTTTGTTGTCCGTCCGTCCGTCTGTCCAGACCCTTTTTCTCAGGAACGCGTGGAGGTATCAAGCTAAAACTTATACCAAATACTCAAGTCTATTGTCCCATAAATTAATCCGCACAGCATCTGGTTCGCATAATAATTGTGTAATCTATCATGTTTAGATTGTGTAGATATCTTGGCACTGCCGTTCGTCACCCGAGTCATGAACCTGGAGGCCTAGACAAGGTTACAATCGACAAGCGCTAACGCCAATAGAAAACTAATAAAATGTTTGGGAATGACAGATGTTAACGAAGTGTTTCGTCGGCATCTGTCATTCCCCTACATTTTATTATTTTCTATTGGCGTTAGCGCTTGTCGATTGTAACCTTGTCTACGGCCCCTGTACAGAAAGCAGTTGTTTTATGTCTGTACAGTTGAGCTTGTGACGTTCAATATTTAATTTTGCACCATACTGTATTCGTTTTTAGTTTTCTTCCTGTATCACAAATGTATTTTAACTTGTTTTCCGTTTCTGTATTTACGTATATTCACTATCCGAAATAAAAGTTGCGTTCGGTCTGTCAATTTGACAGTGACAGTGACACTGACACACAGTTTAGCGACGCGTTCACTCGCTGCAATCTGCCGTATTGCATGTATTCCTTAAAATATGTTTAGCGTAGGTATTTGTTTTGTGTTGCCTTCCAGGAGGTAACTCATGTAAAGGTTCCGACGGAAGACCAGCGCTGGCCTTCTAGGTTAGCACCATGCTGAGTCGGGGCCTTTTCGTGGACCCTGCTACTTTTACGTACTGTGTTTTGTTTTTATACCCATTGTTTTGTCACGAATAAATGTTTTCTTTCTTTCCTTGGAGCTGTGAAAAAATCAAACTTAAACGCAATCTGAAGATACAGCCGTTTATGCCGCAAAGTCCGAAAATTTTCGAAACTCGCAAGGGAATCAAAACCTACAGAGTACTTCCCGTGAACTCAGAATCTTGAAATTTGGTACGAAGCAACGTCTTATACCACAGATAAAGGAAAAATTGCGAAAACCGTAAATTGTTAGTTAAATCATATACCTAATAAAAATATTTTTAATAATTTTAAAGTTATTACTTATATACCTGGTGTGTACGGAACCCTCAGTGCGCGAGTCCGACTCGCACTTGGCTGGTTTTTTATATTTTGGGACTGTTCAGGCAAAAACTACTTAATTTATGTCGATTAAGTCTGGCATTAAGATAGCTTGCCTATACGTAACCTGGATTAACCGACTTCTTATCCTGAAAATCATGCCAACAAGGAATTGGGGGTGAAAGTTATATCAGTTCTTGCGCACGAAGTCGCGGGCAGTTGCTAGTTACAAATAAACATCTTTATCGGTTTATTGGCCTAAATATTTATAAATGAAATTAATTTGATAATGAACAATATAGTTTTTATAAATAATTGATATCATTGAACCTCGGGTCAAGTGCATGTGTAGTGATGAATTTATCAATAGACGTATGGTTGAGATTATTTAATGTGGCCGACTATTTATAAAACTGCCATTGGAATCGGAATCTTCCTTGGACGCAGAGTTGCTTTTTTAACGGACAACTTTGATGCCATTCGGCCAACTCGAATAATGTCAAGTATACAAAATTGTAGCGCACAGTTGGAATTTAAAGCCGTCCTAGATTTGTAGTTTATCGGAATAGAAAGTACAGTGGTTAGTCTTTTACTTAGATGCTTTGGATTGTGATTTTTTTATTCGTTTGAAAGTTTTAGGTTTGCGAATACTGTTAAAAAGTAGCATTAGTTTTCAATGGTACTCAGATTGTATTAATTATCTATTACTAGCTTCCGGCCGCGACTTCGTTCGCGTGTACCCGCGATAAAAACTATTCTACTCGTATATTATAATCTAGGCTATAAACTATCTTATATTCTAAAATTTCGTCCAAATCGGTTGAGCCGTTAAAAGCGTGATTGAATAACAAACCTCCAAACTTTCGCATTTATAATACTTATTTATTCATATATATATCCGAATCGCTGAACTTAAGTGGCAGTGGGCGGGGCACATAGCACGTAGAACCGATGGCCATTGGGGCGGAAAGGTTCTCGAGTGGCGACCACATACCGGAAGGCGCGGCGTCGGTAGGCTGACGACCTGGTAAAGGTTGCGGGAGTCCGCTTGGTGCGGGTGGCGCAGGACCGGTTACTTTGGCACTCTTTGGGGGAGGCCTATGTCCAGCAGGGGACGTCTTTCGGCTGGTATGATGACGATTTATTTATTTAAACTGTATTGCACAAAAAAAAAAACTTATCGTACAATCGACCTAATGCCATATGGCATTCTCTACCAGTCAAACCTTAAGGCAAAGTGGAAAAGATCGTGGGCAGTGCAAATAACAACAATAGAGATATCCTTATTTGTTTCTGTGAATGTACTCTGCAATATGCCGAAGTTAACGGAAATTCCCGGGAACACCGTGTATTCCAACTTTCAGCTTGAAGGTGACGCAGATCCACCGCTGATCCGCCTGCAAGCTGCTAAGAAGCCAAGCCACCAAGACTTTGGAGGGCTGTACTGCATCTCAGGGATGCGTATGTTAATCTCCTCCTCTGGTGTTACTGTCGCTAATGGTGTATCCAAAACACCGAGTCGGAAACGATAACGCAGGTTAAGCAAAAATGGCAGCGGTCAGTCTTTGGATGGGTGGCCGCCTGATGTTTGAGTAGTCAATATAAATGAGCGCTTCCGTGCTTTGGAAGGCACATTAAGCAGTTGTTCCCGGCTGCTGTCTATGACAGTTGTCGTTAAGCCGAGTTAGAAGCCTTCGGGCCACTTAAGAACTCCTAACAGCCGAGTTGCCCACTCACTTGACAAAGGGGGGCCAACTGTTACTCGCGTCCGCAGGAGCTACCTAGCACAACCCTGCACGTGTCCCCTGGTACCCTGCATCCAAGGTACCGAAACTTGTCAACCCCCTGATAAACGGTACCTCCAACATGAAGAGTTTCATGTGGAGGTATTCGGTTTTTGATTGGTTGATCTTAAGACCTATCCTAGAGGCTTCATGGTCTAAGGCTCCGTGAGGCTATCACCTCTTCACGGCTTTCCCCCAATAAAGCAAGGTCATCTGCGTACCCTGTCACTTGGTTGCCTGCCGCCTAACTCTAGATAGTCTCTATTTACAAAAAGTTTCTGTCAAAAATGTCATTTTTGGTACAAGCTTTTATTGCCGACTGTACTTTTCTGTACTCATTGAGACGATTCTAACGAGCCCAAACTCGATGGGGTTATGTGGTTTTATTACGGAGTTCCTATGGCCACCTTCCAGCTCCATCATCAGATCAGCTCCGCGTCATCATAATATTGCATTGTCACGCGATTTGCATATTTGTTCAAAATTTCAACTCAATCGGAAACCGGGAAGTGAATCAAATTTAACTTGCAAGATTTGATTACAGACAGACAGACAGACAGACAACGGGACAGGTGAAACTAAATAAAAGCTTGTAAAAACGCATATCATTCATTCATGACTTTGAGTAGAATATTCAATTTAGTCACGCTATATTTGAAATATATGTACCTAATTATCTCTCTATGTATAAATAAATAATAAATATAAGGGGACAATTTTACACAAATCGACCTAGTCCCATAGTAAGCTCAGTAAGGCTTGTGTTATGGGTACTAGACGACGATATATATAATAGATATAAATACTTAAATAGATAGAAAACATCCATGACTCAGAAACAAATATTTATGCTCATCACACAAATATTTGCCCTTACCGGGATTCGAACCCAGGACCTTCAGCTTCGTAGGCAGCGTCACTACCCACTAGGCTAACCGGTCGTCAAATGTATAACAAACATGTCAATGTGCCTACACTCATTTATTTACTATCTACTTGTCATGAAGTGCAACATTCTAGAGACAGTGTTATGCCACCAACGCTGCTCAAATATTGATTGGACAACTTGTTTTATCCACCTCGTATCTGTCACTGCAATTGCATTGGAATGTGAATTTTATATTTCAAATTATACGGTTGCTTTTGCTACGGTGCTTTTAAGTGTTATACAAGGTTTACAAATTCGATTGGAAGCCATATCATGAAGAGTACGAGTAGGTCAAACAAATATGACGAGTGTACAAATCAAGGAAATAGGCATGTATAAGTCTTATTACAAGCTAGTAAGGTCCATAATTGCGTCGTTTCGGTTACCTCGCAGATTTTTTTATGTAATTGAGATTTTGGTTGTTCATAATAGTTTTATGCCTTGATTTTAGTTTGGAGCAGTTAGAAATAGAACTCGTTATAATGTCATCATTTACTTCTGAAACGGTTTTTTATCTGTCTGACGCTTGACATGATTTGAATTTAAATTATGAATGTCGATGACATTGCGTTGTGCAATAGGCTCATAATTATACTGACCTCGTATCTTCGAAAGCCATAATTATTAATGTATGTATCACGTGGACTCACTAACATGACATGATAAACAGACATATTATTCGATTTTGTGTGGGTGTAAATGGAACTGATGTAGAAGTCTAATGGAAATGTTGAATTAATGTAAATGTTCCGATTATTGTTCCTACAGTTGAATACAAAGGGGCGGCCAAAGTTGCAAAAAATATAAGCACGACTTTATTCCTTAACATTAAGGTCGTGTACTTATATTATTTTTTGTAACTTTGGCCGTATCAATCTTTTTGTAGTCGACTGTAAGTACCTACTTATGCATGAGACATACCTATATATATATAAGACATATGCAGCTAAATTGCACTTTGAAACATTGCTCCAATTGAATTAACAAGATTGCATCAGAAAATTATGTTTAGTTAAATAAAAGTACTATCATGTCCACAAACAACCGAGTTTAAACCCCCCTCCCCCCCCATTTTTTTGCTTAAAAATCCCGCAAAACGCATCCAATATGCCAATATTAACCATTTTAACCCTGTGCACGCTACGCGTACAATATGTACCAAAGTTATTGAGCGCTGCGCGCGGACGCGCTCCGCGGTCGGCATTCAAATGGACTCGGGCTGCCATTGTGACAGCCAATCGTCTTCGAATTGATATTTAAAATTGGATTCCGCGCGGAAAATTGTTTCGCAAAAAGCGGTAGGTACCTGCTGTGCATGAAGCATGGTTTGAGTTGGTACTGCATGTGGATGAGTAATGACATTTTGGTAAAGGTGACCCAGGGTTAATGTACCTAGTCAAATGTCTTTGTAAGAAGTTCTTCCTGGAAATTGATAATGTACCTACACTTGGCAAATAAAATAAATAAACCGGCCAAGTGCGAGTCAGACTCGTGCAAAAAAGGTTCCGTACCATTTGAATGAAAGGTAAATTGCGGTTTACGATTTATGACGTATTAAAAAAAATCTACTAACTAGATCTCGTTCAAACCAATTTTCGGTGGAATGCATGGTAATGTACATCATATATTTTTTACTCTTATCATTCTCTTATTTTAGAAGTTACAGGACACACACACACACACACACACACACACACACACACATATTTTACCACTTTGGAAGTCTCTCGCGCAAACTATTAGAAGTTTAGAAAAAAATAATATTAGTAACCTCAATAATATCATTTTTGAAGACCTATCCATAGATACCCCACACGTATGGGTTTGATGAAAAAAATGTTTCAATTTCAAATATTTCCTCGTTTTTTTGTACTTTTATATTTTATAACTAGAAAAAAATTACCTGCAATTGAAGACTTTGTCCTTCAAATGGTGGCTAGCTGAAGCTGGTCGCGTAACTGGCGCAATGACCCTATTTGTTGCTGAATATGAATGCTTATGTATCTTTGTATATTATCAATAACACAAGACATGAGATAATAAGAACATCAATAGTGCCAGCGACGCTTTTTAAAACAATGCGTTGTAGGTTTTGAAGCTTCACCTAAATAATTTAAATATAAACTTCGATCAAACTGATAACAACACACTTACAATCTATTAAGACTCTTAACAATACGTCTTTAAAGAGTTAAATAGCGTGTAGTCAATTATTACAATATAAACTTAAGCGTTCAATTCCGCTCACAATCGTCATTTGAATTCAAACTTTAGTAACTAAAGATTGGGTCTAACTTTGAATGACAGTGATGAGATATTATTATTCAACAAGGCGATCGAAACAAAAGCGCATTACATTCACTGTTAGTGTGTTATGTTATATATGAAGCCCCATTTTAGCGACCACTCTCCTCTAGACTGTCTGGCGCGGTTCGTATAGCGCGAGCAGATGATCTTGATACTTTCATTCTTGAAAAGGGCTGCGATATTCTTCGTATTATATCCCTTACCTAATATTAAATTCTTTATATCAATAAAACAAATTTAAAAAAATTAAACTTTTAAATCAGTTTTATTCTCTTTGCAATAGAGTCGTGTGTCGACAATTCTAGTTTGATTGTGTATGCTTATGCTTTGGAAGTTATATACACTAGGTATAATTTACCTTCTAAATCCTAGAAGTATGCCCATCCATACATACGTCGATGCCAATAGTGTAGAAAAATATATCTTATCCAAATCCTAGTAGGCTATCCAATTACGTATATACACAACCATTACAAATCACGTAATTATGACCAAAAACCTGCTGTGCACAAGTAGGGAAATATCTCATACTCCTCCTATGAGTAGCTGCACATTTTTTTTGTCCTCTCTGTTTGGCCCTGCAGCGCGGCCAGTAACAGAATGCTGCGAGATAACCTCTCTGATGGGCCCGCCCAAAGGGAATAATGAATAGTTCGCTCCGCCCACAAATTATCTGATTTGCTTGATGGCAGTACTCCTATTTATACTACAAGTTCTTCTTTTGTGCAAAAAAAAAAAAACATTTATTTCAGACTTCGTTGGTCCATAGGTATTAGGTTAGGTTAGGTTAGGCTCAGCTTAAGGAACTATGTTAGTGTGGAATTGAATAAGATATTATACATTAAATCACTTTTACATTACATTTACATTAAAGATCAAATACTCATATATCTATTTACTAGCTTCCGCCCGCGACTTCGGGACTGGGGATAAAAACTATCCTATGTCTGTCCTATATCAGTCTGACGACCGCTTTAGCCTAGTTGGTAGTGACCCTGCCTACGAAGAAAGAGGTCCTGGGTTCGAATCCCGGTAAGGGCATTTATTTGTGTGATGAGCACGAATATTTGTTCCTGAGTCATGGATGTTTTCTATGTATTTAAGTATTTATTTATCTATATAAGTATGTTTATCGTCGGCTGGTACCCATAGTACAAGCTTTGCTTAGTTTGGGACTAGGTCGATTTGTGTAAGATTGTCCCCTTATTAAAAAATAAAAAATAAAATATATATTTTAATCCAGGCTATAAACTATCTTCGTGCAAAATTTCATTCAAATCGGTACAGCCGTTTAAGCGTGATTGAGTAACAAACATCCAAACATCTAAACTTTCGCATTTATAATATTAGTAGGATTAGTAGGATATCAAAGTAAAACCAAGGGATCACACGGCAAATCAGAACTCCACTACCAAGACGTGTCGATCCTCACTCGCACGCATCGCGATTGCGACAACGCGTAGGCGCGCGGGCGCACCGGTTCCGATAGTAGGTAAATATTGCGGCTAACTGTACTACCATTCCGACACAAAAAGACTTATGTTGTTATATAACTTGTAAGGATAGGGCATTATAATTTAACCGTGTTTACAAGATTACTCAAAAAGACTTCACTAAGGTAAGGTTATAAAAATAATAGTGGATTTTTTAAGCGGTTTATCTCAGTGATATTGGTATGAATATGGTGGTAGGTAGTATCGTGTGGTGTACATTCTGGTAGGAATACTGTGTAACTTAAGTAGTTTTATTTTGGTTAGACTAGGAAAGGTATCGCTTGTGGAGGCGATGGTTATATGGAGCGCGGGGAAATAGGTTAATATTAAATTCAAACGTGTAGGTAATTTACTCTACCAACTAAAAAGAAAGTAGTCCAGTAACTTCATACATCTGGATGTACGAAGTTACTGGACTGTCGGGTCTGACGCAAGCTCTGGAGCTTGCGTCAGACCCGGTAGTTCTGATTGTTTGCATGCTTGTTTAGGATGTTGGCCCAAGAAATAATCCAATTTTGTGACCTCAAGCGCCGAACGCAACTAAGTCAAAAATCGAAAATACCGCGAAAGTTTTTATTATAACCCTTAAGGATAATTTTTGATAGTGCCAAGACGTTTTTAAAACAGACAGAATTCGTAAAAAACATGTGGAATAAAGCGTGAATTTGTAGGGTCATAGCGCCGGTTACGCGACTAGCTTCAGTTATTAGGTAGAACCACCTGCACGTCTAGCACACGACGGCTGCGACATACTCTCGATTTTTATCGCTCTATACCTCTTCTTCTAAGTGTTCTAATAAGAGAGAGACGGATAGTGCGAGAAAAATCGAGAGAGCTCGCGTGCCGTCGTGTGCTAGCCGTGCTGAAGGACAAGGTTTTTTCAATTACAGGTATTAATAACACTTCTGCAGACTGCAGAGCTTAATCAAACTGTAAGCCGTATGCATTTTTTCTCCAGTTAAATATAAAGATGGAATCTACAAAAAATGAGGAAATATCCTATAAGATCGTTGCAACCTGAGGGGCTACCGCGAAACAAAAACGAACTTCGTTCGTGTATCTCCCTCTCTGTGGCTCGTACTAGCAAGTGCGACGGAGATGGAGATGCACGAACGAAGTTCGTTTTACTTTCGCGGTAGGCCCTCTGGCACACTAAACTAGGTGGTCACTAAGATAGTAACATTTTTACTGACCCAAAAACAGTGAGACGCACGCAATTATTTTAGAAGTTATATTCTTTACTTTTTAGTTTACAGTCTGCTTAAGGAACTATGTTAGTGTGGAATTTAATAAGATATTATACATTCAATTACTTTTACATTACATTTACATTAAAGATTAAATACTCATATATGTATTTACTAGCTTCCGCCCGCGACTTCATATGCGTGGACTCGGGATAAAAACTATCCTATATTTTAATCCAGGCTATAAACTATCTTCGTGCAAAATTTTACTCAAATCGGTTTAGCCGTTTCAGCGTGATTGAGTAACAAACATCCAAACATCTAAACTTTCGCATTTATAATATTAGTAGGATAATAGAATAATTAAAACACGAAAATAGTTCAATTGAATTCATCTAAGAGTCTGGTCGTACAGTCAGCGTCATATGTATATAGTTATATACAGTTATAATATCGTATAGTATAATATCGATATAATCGGTGCACACTGACTCTTTTGATTGTGTGTTGAAGGAGTCAGTGGAGTGCCTGTTGAATGTCTCCCTCAATTCGGACCAGTGGGACCTGGCATCTTTACCCATTCGGTACGGTGGGTTAGGCGTAAGGCGCGCGCGGGATGTGAGTCTGCCAGCTTTCCTGGCGTCGGCGGAGGGGGTTGTGGACCTTGTCACTCAGATACTTTCCCTAGATGGTGTCAAGGCTACCATACCTTTTGCTGCCGATGCTTTGTCAGCGTGGACGACTCTCAACTCGGGTGCGCCTGTGCCTGAGAAACTTGACCGGCAGCGGTTGTGGGATGACGTGGGGGGGAAGCGGACGCTGGACGGCCTGGTAGAGGGCGCGGTAGGTGTGGATAGGGCAAGGCTCATGGCCGTATCAAGGCCAGAGTCTGGGGCGTGGCTACACGCTCTCCCTTCTCCGCATTTGGGTACGCTTCTTGATAATGACTCGTTGCGGGTGGCCGTGGCTCTGCGCCTGGGCTGTGATGTTTGTGAATCACACATATGCATCTGCGGCGCTATGGTGGAGAGCAGCGGTCATCATGCACTGAGTTGTTGTCGCTGCGCAGGAAGGTTCCCACGTCACCACGCCCTTAATGATATTGTTAGGAGGGCCCTTGTGTCGGCGAATGTGCCGTGTATGCTGGAACCTCCTGGCCTTAGCCGATCTGACGGTAAAAGGCCTGACGGTTTGACCTTGGTGCCCTGGCAGAGAGGCAAGTGTCTGCTCTGGGACGCGACGTGTGTCAGCACTTTTGCTGCTTCCCACATTGGTCGCACCTCGCGGGCGCCTGGAGCAGCGGCTGAGCTGGCGGCAATGCGGAAGAGGGACAAGTACTCGGGCCTATGCAATTATTTATTTGTTCCGCTAGCGGTGGAGACGACTGGGTGTTGGTGCTCGGAGGCCACAACCTTTTTTAGGGAAGTGGGGCGTCGTTTGCAGGAGAGAGGCCTGGATCCCCGCTCTGGGTCATTTCTGGTGCAAAGGTTAGCCATAGCTGTGCAGCGCGGCAATGCGGCTAGCGTGATGGGAACCTTTGCGCCTGGAGTGGCGCGGGGCGGGTTATTCGATACTTAGTTTTTAGTTTAGATTAGTAGGCTTAGGTTTCTAATTTTAATGTGTTGTTTTGTTGCGAGGTATTGTGTGACATGTATATTATTTGAATGTGATTAATTAAAGACAAAAGTATAAAAAAAAAAAAAAAGTTATAATATATATATAGTTATAACTATAGTTAGTAGCAGCCAGAGTAGCCAAATATTTCGTAACACACCCCTATTCTTACAGTAATAAAGACGTCATCATCATCATCATCATGTCAGCCGAAAGACGTCCACTGCTGGACATAGGCCTCCCCCAAAGAGTGCCACAAGGACCGGTCCTGCGCCACCCGCATCCAGCGGACTCCCGCGACCTTTACCAGGTCATCAATCCACCTTGTGGGGGACCTACCCACGCTGCGCCTTCCGGTACGTGGTCGCCACACGAGAACCTTTCCGCCCCAACGGCCACCGGTTCTACGTGCAATGTGCCCCGCCCACTGCCACTTAAGTTTAGCGATTCGGAGGGCTATATCGGTTACCTTGGTTCTGCTGCGGATAGCCTCATTTCTGATGCGATCGCGCAGAGAAATTCCCAACATAGCCCTCTCCATTGCCCTTTGGGTGACTTTGAGCCTTCTTATGAGGCCCATAGTAAGCGACCACGTTTCCGTGCCATACGTCATCACTGGCAATACACACTGGTCAAAGACTCTCGTCTTGAGACACTGCGGAATATTGGACGAAAAGATGTGCCGTAGCCTCCCGAATGCTGCTCAGCCGAGAGAATAAAGACGTGTACCGACATATTTGGCTACCTTGGCTGCTAATTACTATATGACGCTAACTGTACAGTGCACCTAAATACTATTTATTCCGAGCCTCCACATAAGTATGGCGTTCCAATTTCAACACAGAACAAACAAATACCGAGTCTACTAAAGTGCACTTTGATATATAACTCCATCAATTAGCGTAATTAACGGGAACAATAAATAAGCGGGACGTTTAACACGTTGTTTACTCGTGGATGCACTGAATGCAGGTGCACCGTTGTACTCAAGTTTACAACTATTTTACATTACTGGTGAAAGTTAAAAATGTATAATCGTAAAGAAACCTCTTGCATTTTAATGATTGCAATTTTGTGTAAGTACCCTTGTTTTGCCGACAAACGTTTAATTGAATGAATTTTTCGCCGAATTTTCATTGAAACGAAAACATTTTTTTGCAGAAATAGTAAAATTTTCAGGATTGTTATAAAACAACCCTAACCTAACCTAATGAGTTCTACACAATTATCTTTTAGCTACCTACCTTTGTTAAGTAAAAATAATTCGATGAAATGAAATTCAGCGAAAAAATATGCATTCTGTGAATCGTTTGTCGATAAAATAAGGACCGCCCTTGGTTTATTTCATTTCATTTATTTCTTGATAAAATATAGTATTTTACATGTCAACTTAAATAAAAAAAATATTTCAAAATAACGACAATTAATAAAAACAAACATAAAACTTAAACTATAGGTAAAAAAAATTGCCATAAATCGCCGTCAACGGGCAAGGTGCCCAGAAGGCTGGCCGTATTAAAAATAAAAATAAAAATAAAAAATTACTTACATTTCATTTTAAAATAATGTTAATGTCAATAAATTATAATCATGCAATATTTTTCATGGTACATACTTATTCCAGTAGTCATATTTTTCGTTTTGGGGTTTTGTCAGCAACGCTATCCGACAAACTGTTCAATGCTATAATATGCCCGGTCTATTAATATAGCGTTTTAAGTTTATTTTTAAACAATCTATCATTATCCAATTCAGATATTTCTTGTGGGAGCGAATTATATAATTTGGCCCCAATGACACCGAGTGACTTTTTAGATTTAGCGAGTCTGCATCTGGGAGTTATCAAAAGATTTTGCCTACGAGTGCTCCTACTGTGGTCGTGGGTGTTGTCGAAGCTGAGAAGGTTTGCTCTTACGTAATTACATGCAGTCAAGATGTAAACAGCGGGCAGCGTAAGTATCTTAGACTCCCTAAACAGGTCTTTCGCGGGGTGATCGTAAGGTTAGCGTGTTACAATCCTTATGGCGCGTTTTTGCATTTTGAATGCTTTGTCTCGATCGGCCGCGGTTCCCCACAGATCTACTGCTTGGGTTAACAAAGAGTGAAAGTACCCATAATGAGCCTTTTTCATGTTTTCATATGATAGGGTTGGCGCAAGTCTAGAGAGTGCAAAACAAGCTGACGCCAGCCAATCACAGAGTGACTGGATGTGGGGAGACCACGTGAGGCCGGAATCGATGGTGCAGCCTAGGTATTGAACCTGGTTGACTTGTGGAACTGTGACCCCATCGAGTGATATATTTAAATTACCGATTACTGGTCTAAGTTGAAAATGCATTATGTTGGTCTTTGAAGTATTTAATTGCATGCCGTTAGCAGCAAACCACTGTGATAACAACTTTGTTTCTAGGGTTTCGAAGTTTTCAGCGTCAACCAACACACACGTATCATCGGCGAATGTTATAAATTCAAGATCGGGACAAGCCGTTGGGATATCATTCACTAAAATTAAAAATAAATAATTCCCCGTTGACGAGCCCTGGGGGCGGCACGATTGCCAATTTGCTCAAGTTCCGACCTTGAATTTACGAAATATGTACACTGCTTTCTGTTCTTTAAAAAGGAGGCAATTGTATTAAAAAATCCTCCATTGATTCCGTATTTAGACAACTTACTTAGAAGTAGTGTATGGTCAACCAGTTCGAAGGCGCGCGACAAATCGCAGAATATCGCTGCAACCCGTCGCCCGCCCTCGAGGTGAGACAGCACGCGCGCCACGACGTCTCGACAAGCGTCCGCAGTCAATCTGCCCGGCTGGTATGCGTACTGTTGTCTATTTAATAGGTTTCTTGCCGTAAGATATCCCATTAGGGCTGAGCTAATTAAACTTTCAAATAATTTGGAAATAACCGGAATTAGAGATATTGGACGATAGCATTTTTCTAGGTTTGTTTCTCCCTTACCCTTGTAAATTGGTAGGACTTTAATTAATTTTAAACTATCGGGATATACGCCGTTCAACACACACTGATTAAATAACATAAGGAGAATTGATACAACTATAGGTAGTAAGTAATCTAGTAACCGGGTCGACATGTCATTGATATCTTTAGAGTCTTTCCTGTTAATTTTTTTTATGGCATTTATAATGTCGCTGTGGGTAAATGGCTCTAATTGGAGGGGAGGGAAAAGCAAATTAAAACAGCGTCGTTTGCTGAATATTACAAAAAAGTAAACCAGGGGTTAAATAATCACAAAGTTTTAAGAGTGTTATTCTATCCCTTTTCCGTAAAACGCACCTTCATACGAAACGATTGTCACGTGATCTGCAAGCGTTTTTTCTTTCTCTAACAAGCAATATTAAAACGGTAGTAGCGTCGTAATGCTTTGAGATATCTGAATGGGTTCTCTATTGTATGGGCAAAAAATATTTCCCAAAGTGTCACTTACTACCAATTTTTTTCCCAAATGTTTATGTGACAAAAAATAACTAGTCAAATTATTGTTTCGCATTTTATCACTTGGAATTATCTCCTATGGCAAAATATTACTTCGCAATTTATTGTTTGGCAAAGTTTTATGTAGTCAAGTTTTATTTGGTCAAACGTATTATTTGGCATAACTTTCGTTTTCCAAATTATTGCATGGCATACGATTTAGATCCTAATTATGCAGTGCATACGAAATGCAACCTAACAAGCCGCTTTTATACGAAAAAAAATCTCTAAAATCTCTTCTATAAAAATGACCGAGTTAGACGCCTCCAAACATTGATGTTTTTAAAGGGAGCTGAGACTTTTTCATCGAGAGTCTCCAGCGAATCGACGCCACCCCGCTGCGCGGGGTGTCTATTTCTGGTCTGAGGTAGAGGTGTGTAACTCAGGAGTGAGAGATTCAAATGAACTGCATCTTTTCGTTTATGTCACTCGCTCACTCGTTCACTGAAGGATGAAACAACTCACTAACTCACTATGTCAGTTCAGTATGCGTCCTTCCCCCGCTCTTCCGCTCTCAACTCAACCGAGCAACTGATGTACGAGTGGGTTGCGCTCTTCGCACTTACGAGTCGAAGCTATAAACCTATCTCGCACTCACGCCTGCACGCTTACGTTACTGATAGAAAAACATGTCAATGTGTGAGTCACTCATTTATACTTGTGTGTGTGAGTGATTTAGAGCTGTTAGGAGTCCACAGATCAACTGAGCGAGAGCTGTTAGGAGTCTATAGATGAACTGAGCGAATTGAACGAAATGAACGAAAAGAGTGATACATATCTTTACGACATGAAGGTATGAATCGCTCCTTTTTTCGTGCACTGGTAAAATATAAATTAAAGTATGTTATGTTTTGCATTTGTTTGTCTTTTCATTTTAGTTTGTAGTAATAATAAAATATTAGCCAAAGTTATGCTATGTGATGTGCGAAATGAAAATTTGAACAAATGTTTTGTTTGTAAAACAATATTAGCCCAAACAAAGTGTTTGCTTAATAAACTTTTGTCTTAATAACACTTAACAAAGCAAAATGATGCCAGATGATATTTTGATCAAATGAACAAAATGCGAAACAAAAATGTGCTATTTGTTCGTTTGGGAAATGAAACTACTGCCATAATTTTTGTGGGAAGTGAAATTTGGCGAAAAATATTTTGCCGAAACGGCAGGATACCATCTGAATGGGATTTTCGTCACTAGGCATATTTTTTTGCGTTCTTTCTTTTGGAGTAATAAAAAATGTTGAGTCTACACTCGTATTAAATTGCCTACGCATTTGGCGGTGGGCGGTGCGGGCTCGGCACGGTACAGTAAGCCGCGCTGTCAGACTCAACTATCAGTAAAGTCTGCACTGACTCTGATCTGCGCGCCTACATGTGAAATTGTGAATACTAAAAGTTAGACACCAATCGTTTACATATATATATTTTTGGATATTTTTCAATTCATTTTAGAGCTTCAAACCCTCAGACCTTTCGCATGTCCCAACATGGCACACGCCTTAAAATGCGTGACGTTCATGGTCTCGAATCGACCTCATGATTTTTTACTGCCTTCATATCGCCGCTTCGTTCACCGGCACATGTAGGCGTCAAGATTAATAGTCAATAAATCGACTGCAACCAGGAATCGATATTTTATGGTTATCGACTCGCGCGCTTCAATTGGAATCGATTGAAATTATTCTTTTATGGATTCGCGGAATTAGGACGACGCGGAAATGTAGGTAGCTTTAATGGGTTTTATTGAAATGTTTTTGACATAATTGATCTCGATTACGCTCTCAGTGAAAGAAATAGAACCCATATATATGTAGTAACTACTTGAAAATTTCTTGGTTTTGTGTGGTTTGGGTGTTTTATGACTGAAAAATCTTCGCAGGTCCGTAGGTGTTAAATAAAAGAGTGCAATGGACTGTTGAATTAGGGCTGGTATAATCCAAAATAGCAAAATACAGAAAAAGTGAGTGTGTTACAGTCGCTGGGAATCGCTGAAGAGCGGTAAGTTTTTAACGTCAGTCCCTTTTGAATCTAAACATTGCCATATGAAAATTGTACATAGTTAATTCGACTGCTTGTGAATTTTATATTATACATTGAATATTTCTCTTAAAAAATATGCAATTAAATTGGAATTAGTATTAGTGATTTTTATTACATAGAATTGAATTAATTAAACTTTAACATGTATTATTTGTTCTCGAGAAAGAGGATTAAAAAATAATAGTTTTTAAACGTTTCTGAACAATGACAATCTCTGCCAAGCTAATTAGATTGGTTACCATTCTCCTAGCGTTATTCCCGGTTGTGCCCTAAACAAGCCCGGGGTCTGCTTTAAGATTTGGCAAAGGCAGGCACTAGTTTTACGAAAGAGACTGTCATCTGATCTTCCTACCTAGAGGGAAAACTAGACCTTTTTTGGGATTAGACCGGTTTCCTCACGATGTTTTTCTATACCGAAAAGCTAAAGGTATATATTCCGTTCATAAATTACGAAAAACTCATTGGTACCAGCCGGGACTCGAACCCACGACCGCCGCTTCACAGCCGCATGCCTGAACCACTAGGCTACCATAGCTTTGCTACGCCTTTAGCTAGATTAGTTTCCGTTAAGTAGTAAAATTATCGTCTGAGGTCTACGACTCTAATTGTTTTAGAATCTTCTCGGAAGTTTCTTGGTTTGGGTATCAGATTCTCTGGCAAGCTATCAGCTTTCAGACGACAATCCCATCTGGGTTTCCGTTATGCAAGTAGCTAAACTGTCATCTGAAGATCAACGACTCTTTGTGTGGCAATTACTGTTGACATTGTTTAACGTGGCCGACTTTTTATAAAGCTGTCATTGGAATTGGAATCTTTTGCCTTGAACGATAGAGTTGCTTTTTGAATGTACTACTTTGATGCAAGTCGGCCAACTCAATCTCAGCTATAAACATATTAGCGCCTACTTCTGCGTCTAGTTAAATCCACCTGTCTCCGGTATAACTTTGACCTGTAATTTAACGATCACACACCAAATAAACGGCTATTTGTCGCCCGACTCCAAAGCAAGGGCCTAGATATGAGAACTGAGGCTTTATTTATGCCCGGGGTGTGTACAAATGTTACATCTTCCCCTGGCCAGGAACTGAGATTCTGCGAGCCTAGTGGGCGGTAATTGCCATACTACGGCCAGGGATGATGCAAAATGTGATGGATAGCAAGCTGGAACCTGACGCATCGGCGCATACGCATGGTTGCGCCACCCGGGCGCGCTTCCTATTGTCTAACGACCGTTTCCTAACAATAGCACGATGTGATACGCTACGCTAACAAAGTATTCTTAGTAAGGGTGGCTGCAATGCTGACATTGGCAGGGATACTGAAACTGGTGGGGGATGATAAAAAAAAACTAATACTTAGTATACAATATAATACAAATACACTTCATGCACACCTACACAAAGAACACAGCACTGACCAACATAAAGGTAGAGGTAGACAACAGGCAGTCTTATTGTTAAGAAGCGATCTCATCCGGACGACCTTTGGGTAGCGGAGAATAAGCTTACAATAAAATACATGATTAAAACACAGGGCCTATTAAACTAAAGTAGAAGTCAAAAACAGCTAAAGAGCTATTCCAGACATACTCCGGGTAGCGGAGAAATTGCGACTATCTATACCTAGTTAGTACAACTATTAAGAAAGACCTAAATGTCGGCTATTTAAGCCGTGTTAAATACTCGTATCGTCCAAAAGTTTAAAAAAAATATATATAAACCTAGATATAATTAGCTTAAGAGTGAATACAGCGGCAGTTAAACCTTTACGGCTTTGTCCGCTGTACAATTTTTTTCTTGGGTATTGTTCTTTTGGTCAATAAAAAAAAAAAAAAATATACATGATCCTAACACCTTTCGAATATCTATATTTGTTTGTATCGTACTTGCAATATTCGAACACTACAGACAGATATATGTATTATGAACACAGTCACCTGGAAGAATATTCGAGTGGAGCAGAGATCCATGGTCGAAACCTGCGCAACTCTCAAAAGCTAGTCGGCGTCAGGCATCGTCTGGTGAAATCCGCCAAACTTACCCAGGTCATGGGGCCAAAGGTGTACAACCGACTGCCTGCCCATGTCACAGAAGCACCGTCAGTTTTAAATCGAGGCTAAAACGATGGCTTATCGAGCATACCTTTTACAGTTTTACTGAATTTGCTGAGTTTAAGTACGACTTAATTACACTATAAGTACCGTTAAGTATTTTTATTCTTCTCTGTGTAATTGTAATTATTTTATTTTATTGTAATATGATTTGGACTAATGATAATTATTAACAATCTTGACATGTAATACTGAATTATAATGAATAAAAATATGATTATGATTATACGAATTAGGAGGAGGAATTAGTTTTGGATAGCTTTCCGTCTTTCCCAGAAAATATCTATACATGAGTTATGTCCATAAATAACTTAAATACCTACTATGATAAATATCACAGTTCATCGGACGCATTGAGGATGAATAAAATATGAATATGAAACCACGTTATACGAGCTTTTTATCATCTCATGCGAGCATTAATACGCGGCAATCGTAAATAGCTCGCTATCTCTGACAGAACATAAACATAATCCTTGGTACATCGATGCATTTACCATTTCCTACATGTAGGTCTGATGTTCTCAAACAGTTCCGCAGATAGGGTTTAATATGTCAGCCTTTTTTCTGGTCAGTATGCAGAAATGACCGGAGTTTTTGAATGTAATACAAGGCGTTAGAAAATTGTAGACTTTAAGGGATCCAGTTTCTTGTGGTATTGCTGTTCATCGAGGCAATGCCGCAAGCATTTTGGGGTTGGTTCCTTGTTCGGACATGACGCAGACCTGGATGTATAGTTTTATTTTATATTTTTTTGTCTCTTTTTAAGAGATTGTATGTATTTTAATGAATTGTATGTTTTGTTAAAATAAATGTAACATCATAGGACTAAGATACAATAAAGAGACATTTTGAAAAGTTTAAAATTGTTTTTGGACATTTTCGCTCAAAACTCATCAACAAACACAAATTGAGATTTAATTCACAATCTCAGTTCTGTAGTTACCCGTGGTAAAAATGTTAAGAATGTATAATGTTCAATTATGTATTTTGGTAAATGTAAAGACAAGCCGGATATCAACTTTAACGTAAAGAAGGTAATTATTTGGCAAATACAATAATTATTTTGTGACTCCATTTTGTATTCCATAAAAGTCCATCGTCCAAAGAGTTTGAGAACCGATTGTACGCTGTGCTGGTTATGAATTGAAGATGTAAAATACTTAAATGCTATCCTATTAAGTCAAAATGCCGTACGACATAAGACTTGTATTTTGATTGGACCTTTTGATTAGTGCGACAGAATAACTGAGTCACATAAAATAGGTGCATAGGTGCATAATTAGTAGATACCTTGTTTACAGGTGCGTGAAGATTGTGTTTAGATCTGTCAGTTTTTAAAATATTAACCAGTCTCACATAGATATTACAGGTAAGTAAATAAATGTCGAGACTTTTTTCATTTGTAGTAGTATTTTTGTATATTTACAGGGACACATGTACACATTGCCGTACACAGACACACGTATGTGTGTGTGTGTGTGTGTGTGTGTGTGTGTGTGTGAGGCTGGCTACGTCTCGAAAGTATTTTACCTGTAATGTACAATAATCTGTTATTAAGATCCAAAAAAATTGGCTACATTTTTATCACGTAAAAATACTGTCAAAAATATACTACCTTAATGACGGCAGGTTGGCCTGGTGGGTAGTAACGCTGCCTATGACGCTGGAAGTCCTGGGTTCGAATCCCGGAAAGAGCAAATATTTCTGTGAAGAGCATGAATTTGGTCCAATGAATTCAGTCCTGCATCTTTTCTATTTATTTAAGTAATAATATTTATATCTATTAAATATATCGTCGTCTAGTACCCATACAACAAGCTTATTGAGCTTACTATGGTGCTAGTTCGATTTGTGTAAGATTGTCCCCTAATATAAATAAAAAACATTTTATAGTCACCTCCACTATAAATAATTTCAGTACAGTCAAATGCACAAATATGTGCCGAAACATTGAGAGGCTGATATAAGACCTAATTTTGTTGAAATTGATGTTATTTAAGCAGTTTTTTAAGAAAAACTATTTGTTCTCGCACATCAAAAAAATATGTTAATATTCATCATATTTCAAAGACCGTGGACGGACTCGATACATAATATCGCCTCGATAGAAAATAATTGCAAAGATTAGTCTTAAAATCATCATTTAAACGGTTCTATGTCTTTATTTTTTAGACGCATGGGTCTGCAATTAAAAACATGAAGTCAAGATATACTTAAACCGCTAACGAGTCATATTTCACAAATAAGTACACACCCACACTTTTTTTTCAATATTTATTTATTACTAGCTTCTGCCCGTGACTTCGTCAGCGTGGATCCGGGATAAAACTATCCTATATTTTAATCCAGGCTATAAACTATCTTCGTGCAAAATTTCATTCAAATCAGTTCAGCCGTTTAAGCGTGATTGAGTAACAAACATCCAAACATCTAAACTTTCGCATTTATAATATTATAGTAGGATTATCTCCTAAGACACAGTATAGGAACAGTAGATAAACTTTGAACAAAGGTACATCGCACGGCTGCACACATGCGGGCGTGTTCAGTACGCACACACACATAGCCTTCGGGAATGATGGAGAATGCTTCAATCGGGGCCGCGCCGTTGCGGTGTTCGCTCGTTCTCACTCAGCCGCCAGTGCCACGATATCACAAGGAGCCGAATAGGCTTGTAACTAAGCACCTACCAACCTAGTGCAGTTTAGCAACTATTATACTTACTAGGAAATATTTTAGGCATAGTATAGTGGTATTAAAATATTAAATGAAGTGGGAAATTAAAAACACATACCTAACTATCTACAATATTATTACTTTGTGTATACAATATTGTCTATTAAACTGTAACAGAAATACTTTGCATACTTAAAAGCAAAATTAGTATTATAGGTATGCCAAGCCACAAACTTGACACAGCCCTGCGCATCGAGCGAAAGTAGGGAACGAACGCTCCTAAACGGCCTCAGATTACCTACTGTATTATTCTTCTATACTGTGCCTAAGACCTGGCCGCCCAAGTAACACTATCGCTCTCGTTTATTACGATACGATACAAATAGGTAGACAGTGAGCGCGGCCGTATTCCGAATCCCCAAAGGGGAATTTTGTTTTTGGTGTCGACAGCGTCTTAATCCGCTGACATAAGAGCGATGGGACATATTTATGCGTAAGTTGTATGCACCCATATTTTTACACTTGAATATACTACTATAGGTTATCGGTGTACGCGGGCTGGGTTTCCGCAACTCGACGTCATAATAGTGCCTATTTTGCGCATGGGTACTATGCGACTATCGCACATCTCAACAAACTATCTCATCCCAAGGCCAATCTGACATTGACCGTCCAAACATAAACGTACAGCAATCGATATCGTAACAATCGATAGTGGCAATTACTCGTACAATGAGTATCGATTTTTCGAGTGCGTCCTGTTCCTGTGGGGTAGCGATTGAAGAGGGATGCTGCATTGTCCATACACGTGTTCAGATAATAGGGTAGTGTGAAATAAAAATCGACTTGTATAAGTTGACCCTGAGATAGGTAATAACTATGCGTGATGGGCGTCTGAGTTATGCTGGATTTTGTGGCGGAGTGGTCGGTTAGTGTTGTATCAGGGTTGCTTAGAGCAAGGTAAGTAGTTATATAAAATGGCGGCTAATAAGAGTAGGCAAGATTGTAAACAAAGCAATTCAACAATGAAATAGGTATTATATATCTAAATGCTTTTTATTTATCTTAAGGAAAACGGTAGCGCTTCATTTGCCAAAAACTTTTTCGTAAGTGGTTAATAAAAAAAACCTAGACGTTCATAACCGAAACCTCTTTTTTCTGAAATCATTAATTATTCAGAATTTTAAAAACATAGTGCACTAGGTCGGCTAAGGTACATTTTGAATAATCGTATACATAAAAACCTTTAATAAATAAATATGAATGATATATTTGGTAGGTACTTTATAGTTAACACTTCAATACAAAACACACATCGAAATCTTATATTTACCAGAGTTTGAAATAACCAAGTAAAGTTCACAATACAACTTGTGCAAAGTTGAACATTAAGTTGCCGTGTAACGAATTGATAATATCTCGTAATTTGCTGTAATAATAGAATTATGGTCGTATCGCGATGGAAAGTGGATATATCCATTCTAATGACTTATGAAAATTAAAGTATCACATAAGGTATAGTTTTTTGGCTTCTATCAATAATGTTTCAACAGTAATTTGTCTACTTTGCTCAAAAGTTGACTGGTAGAGAATGATTACGGCATTCATTCCGCCATTTGTACGATGATTATTCTGCGGTGCAATAGGTACATTTTTAATTAGGAAAGGTTCTGCAGATTCGCCTAATACTACAAAAAATTACTCAGTATTGTTTAATCTACAGAATATGATGTAGTTTAATTAATTATACATAGTTACGTAATTTCGTTTCTTGGTTTCGTTCCTACTAACCAAAGGGAACCAACCTCTCAGTCTCAGAGCACAATCTGTCAAAGGAACGCAACCAAAAACCTACCTACATACATTATTGACAGAATACTCATACTCATACTGATACTCATTTATTTATAATGCACAAATACATTAAACGTCAAAATTATAATAATATAATATTTGATTAAATTTAATTAAT
The DNA here is from genome assembly GCA_947049275.1 of Epinotia bilunana. Lineage (NCBI taxonomy): Eukaryota > Metazoa > Arthropoda > Insecta > Lepidoptera > Tortricidae > Epinotia > Epinotia bilunana. The sequence goes on along the minus strand of OX346260.1, from coordinate 21,815,830 downwards.
TCTAAGTGATTTATGTTGTCAGAGTTACATTATTTAAAAAAATGTATACATATGTCAAATGAAAATATTATGCTCTGACAGTGTCTATCTTATACTTAGGTACTAACTGCTGAATGTGTTGGTTTCCGGTTAAAAGAAAGTTTTGTCAGGTTTTATCACGCTTTCGTCACGATATTCAATTGAGTGTAGAACGTGACAACACAAACGTGGACAATAAGAACCACTTTAGAAACTCATTCCGTCAATTGTGGCAACTTTGCCCACTTGTGGCATCTCTTCTGTCGCAGTAACTATCATACATATACACTACATTGGTTACCTTAATTTATAGGGTTCCTTAAACTGGCCAAGTACGAGTCAGACTCGCGCACGAATAGTTCCGTACCATTATCTATAAAAACGGCAAAAAAATCACGTTTGTTGTATGGGAGCCTCCTTAAATATTTCTTTTATTCTGTTTTTTAGTATTTGGAAAGAAAGAAAGAAAGAAAACATTTATTCTCTACACAAAAGACACACAGAGACAAAGGGAGTAAACACACATTACAATTGACACATATTGTGTGCGTCTTGGCGGCGGGTATTCGTTGTTATTAGCGGCACAGAAATACATCATCTGTCAAAATTTCAATTGTCTAACTATCACGGTTCATGAGGTACAGCCTGGTGACAGACGGACAGACAGGCAGACGGATGGACAGCTTTATTAGGCTGGCATAAAAATAAAAGGTGGAATCGTTATGCGGCTCATAAACTGCGATACGTTGACAACTGAGTACAACTGTAGAGGATTATACGTGTTCATCATATCAGCCGAAAGACGTCCACTGCTGGACATAGGCCTCCCCCAAAGAGTGCCAAAGTGACCGGTCCTGCGCCACCCGCATCCAGCGGACTCCAGCAACCTTTACCAGATCATCAGTCCACCTTGTGGGGGGCTTACCCACGCCGCGCCTTCCGGTACGTGGTCGCCACCCGAGAACCTTTCCGCCCCAACGGCCATCGGTTATACGTGTTACGGCCTACTTATATGCAGACCGAATCGTGTAAAATATATAATTAAATTAATTAATATGAATTAGTCTAGCACACAAACACATGTCCAGTCTTTCTAGACGTCTAATTTAAATCTTCTTTTTTTTCAGGTACTTGTTCACCATCTCTCGACGTCCAGTAGCCGGTTCGGACAGAGGAATACGTGTTTGGAAAGTATATAAACCGCTATATACTACGCAGTAACTACATGTTATTGATAAAGTATTCCTAAAAATCCAAATGGGGTGTTATTCCGGGAACGATCTTTTTTGGAGCTTTATGAGTTGTAGTTGAGTCGTACGTAATACGGCACGGCTATCACAAGACCGCGCGTGAGCTCTCTCGATTTGTCTCGCACTATCCGTCTCTCTTTTATTATAACACTTAGAAACAGAGGTATATTGCGAGAAAAATTGAGACACCTCGCGCGCCGTCATGTGATAACCGTGCTGTTTGAACCGTTGATCCATATTTCGAATAAGAAAATACGGCAATACGATTAGTTTCATTTCTAAGTACTTTCAAAATCACCCGCAGTACTTCAAAAATTATCTGTACTTTGGACCTTTCGATTCTTTCGTGACTATCCTACCTATTGTATTAAAAATCACGTAAATGGCTACATGAAACTACGACCAGCCCTTGGGCTAGTAAACAATAAACTATATTACTTATTAGCAGTTTTTGGAAATGGAATTGGAAATGGCAGTCTTTGGAATCAACGGTGTCCTTATGACACCGTTGATTCCAAAGATAAAGCATACAAAGAATAAAGACACTATGACTTTTTTACGGCCACGGTCGAGATTGGCTATAAAAAACCTTTTATAGTTTTATAACGTATCCTGGGAACTCTGCCGTGATATATGACATGACAATGTCTGATATGAAACCAATAAAAGAATCGGAACGATTATATGTACTGGTGTTGTATTTTAGTCACGTACTTTCTATACTGCGGCATACGTTTGTATGAAACAATCATAATTAATCAAACGTTCACTAAAACAAGAATAACAAGAAAGTACAAAGCAAAAATGCATATTATAAAAAGAACACCCCGTCGAGGACATCCTCTTGAGGCATTCGTCCCATGACGCTGGCTGTCTTACCTTTCTTGCTTGTATCTAAATTAGCACCACAACTATAGCTTTTCATTTCAACCATAACGGATTTAGAAGACGCATACCGGTATAGTTACATCCAATTTCAAAGAGCCCAACTTCTAATATCCTTTTTCATCTTTTGAAAATGATTCAATGAGTCGTTTGATGCGCGCAGTGAGTGTATTTTGCGTACCTGAAGCACTCACTCGCAGAACCCCGAATCGGAGGACCCACCTCCATCAAAATGATTAAATCTCTTATCCCTCAGGACTTTTTTACATAGCGTCGTTAGGTACACTATAAGTAAAGCACCTATTTGAAAACGAAACATAGCAACACAGTGAAGCCTAGCCCGGCTCCTTTGTCGGAGACAGTACCAAGCCCCGCTGTTCTGTAACTTGTTTTAAGCTCTCCTCAACTCAACCACACCCACAAATATAACCGACGCCGCGATTCGTAGTAACCTATAGGTCCAGTTTCGTTAGGCGTGACGAGCGGGGTGAGGCGCATGAGCGCGTAAAGAACAGCCCAGCTCAGACTTCAGACCCGTGACGCTCCGCTGCGGTACTCTCTCCTAACGGTTGCGGTCAGCTCGAGTTACGGCACCCGACACCGGCCGCTCGCTTCCTTGCCCTACTAGGATAATCGGGTTTCCAGTGCTTCCACGGACTATCTATAGGTACCTAAGGCACCTATTCGAATCCACGAAGATGCACCCTACCCGTACCTAGACTAATGGCAAAACGCTATGAGTGGCGTTCTAGGTAATTGAAGATCCAGAAACTTAAAGTGTTAAGGCATTACACACCGATCGCTCATTATTACCTTGCCCTACTAGGATAGACGGGTTTCAAGAGATAGCTGATAAAAGCGCCATCTATAGGCACTGTTACTGTAGAGGTTGTGGTGTTAAATCTCTACACTATTCTTATTTTGAATCAAACTTTCTTGAAGATTGAAGACGTCAAGTAGGCAGGCCGTCGAGGTTTCTCGTACCTCTCGGACGTGAAATAAACTAGATATAAAAGTCCGTCTTCGTCATCTACCACAGAGCGCTTTCCTTTACATGGTGGAGGTGCGATTCAATCTACGAACATGCGTTCTCCTGCCTAATCTTCGCCATTCAAAGTCCCTCATTGATATTTTGAATTAAGAATCTATGTTGATTCCTTTGAAGTCTGAAACTTTATTTGAATTTGTACTACTTAACGCGGGGACTTACGAGAGCATGAGGCTATAGACAAAACAAACTATTACGCAATAACAACGAGTGCAATATCCTCGCATATTGAATAGGACATCGCACACAATAGCACAAAAAACTCATCACGGCACAGCATCTCACTTCCTTGCCTTACTAAGAACAAAAGCTAGCGACCATATCACCCGATAGGGTCGCTATTTGTCATTTGTTTATTTGAGTCCAAGATTCAACGGAGCCTTTATGACTGCATATGTCTCGACAAGCTTTTGCATGCAGTAAAAAGATCATCCAAATGTTCTCGTGAAAACATAACCTACGCATGTATTAACTGTATTAACTTATGAGCATTCATGCTTAATAGTTGCAAAACGTATGTCTTCACGATGGTCCTGTTTAGTATGGTACTATACGAAGCCATAACCACGAGAACTTATTACTATAACCATAAAAACCATAATCGATTACGCCAACCTTGCCAAAAGACTCGCTTAAAATAGAAGTGTATCTATAAAGAACTTTATTAACATCTTCTTCCTTGACGAATGAATTTGGACTTAATATTAGAGTAAATAAGGTTTTAAATGGCCTGTGATTGGTATTGCAAAATTAAGCTTCGTGCACAATGGTGCTAAACTGTTTATATGTTGTAAACGAATAACATGGGTTTTGCTTTGCTTGTGAAAAAAACTGATCAAATAATCGAAGTTTATGGCATGCAGAGCCGGTTAAGATTGGGACGTCGTTTCTAACTTTTTAATAAGGTATTTACAACAAGCGTTGACCTGATGGAAGAATTAACCTGTTACTATTGCCGGATTAAAATACTTAGGTTCCAAAACCCAGAAATTGCTTTCTCCTCGTCATCGAGTTTGCCGTCGTGCATAAAAAGAATGAACTTGACAGGTACCTACTACTTTTCTAAAGTTGCATACTTAGTGTGCTAACACGATGTGTTCAGTGAAAGGTTCCGTTTTTGTGGTTGAACTCTGGCTTTGTGAGCTAGAATTCAGCAGCTGTCTTTTTTACAATTTTTTGTTTTTCGATTCTCTGGATCGACAATAAAATCTATATAATTATTGAACCTGCTCTCAAAATTCACGAAAATCAGTTGAAAAATGCGACCTGTAGAGGAGAACAGCCGGACAAACGGACATACGACAGAATTTCGACCCAAGCTGAAGCAGAATCTTCGTTCGCTTCGCTCCCTTGTTCGATAATGACAGTTTTTATAACGCGTCCCCACAAGCGGGGCCTAAGGCCCGCAGCAAGGTCTTTATGATGACGTTTGTCGCCGATAAATCACGTGTATCATGTTAAATAAAAGTAAGTGCAAGAGACGGCCATGCCATGATACGTTTCCTGCTGTATTCAAATGCGCCAGTCGTGGTAGCTATAGCTTTCATACGTGAATCATTGCAATTTTACTTAATATTATAGTTTTATTAAAGAAAATAAAGACAGCTGATGACTAAGATAAACGTCCGAGTGCTCGACGCGTGACATGGATTAAATTCGAGTGAAGAAATATCCTCTTAGTTAGAATTTCACCCATATTGCTTTGACATAGAGTGCCCATGTCATATACTAGTACAGCGTCGAGCACTCGGACTTTTACCTTACACTATGACTATGAAATTACAAAGAATAGGGGTCCAAAGGTAGAGAAATTTACGAGAAGAGGAAAATGGCGACTTGAAAAGACACGGGAATATCCAAGAGGGAAAAATACCTCGTATGTTCATAAATTTTGAGACGAGTTTTGTCAACCAATTTGGAAAAAAAAAACTGGGAGGATAAAAAAAAAAACTACACAAATTTTAAATTTAGAATGTCATCTATTAGAAAAATAAATTCAATTGTTATTATTCATTCGTTGTTCAAATGGCGAGAACTAAAGATTTGCGTTCAACGGTGATTTCTCTAAAGAAAGCTGGAAAAAAACCTATGGAGATTTTCAGGCAAATAAAATGTCTTGGAGCCAGCCGTAATTTTGTTTACTACACATTAAAACGGTACAAGGACACGTGTTCTCTTGATGACCGCCCGAGAAGTGGCCGCCCTCGTTCGGTTAGAACCGCGGCTAACATCAAGTTGATCAGGGAACGGCTTCGTCGAAATCCTTGTCGGACTCAAAAGAAGATGGCTCTACAGACCAATTATTTCCAGAATATCGGTAAACCGGATATTAAAATACGATCTAAAGGTAAGGGCCTACAGTCGAAGAAAAGTCCACTATTTAAACGATCGTTTAAAAACTGAGACTGAATCGATGTCGGCAGTTGCTAAGGAGACACGACCACAAAAAGATTTTGTTTACCGACGAAAAAATCTTCACCGTCGAAGAAAAATTTAATCGCCAAAACGACAAAGTGTATGCCAAAAGCTTGAAAGAGGTCCCGCCTTTTAAGCGAAATGTTCAGCGAACACATCACCCAGCTAGTGTGATGGTATGGTGGGGTGTTTCGTACGAAGGTGCTACAGAATTGCATTTTGTCCAACAAGGTGTTAAAGTGAGGGCACAAAATTACCAGACTGACGTATTGGAAGGCGTAGTAAAACCACTATCGAAAACCCTTTTTAAAAATAAAGACTGGATTTTTCAACAAGATTCTGCTCCGTCACACAAGGCGAAGACTACACAGAAGTGGCTTAAGGACAATTTACCAGGCTTCATCAGTACTGAAGAATGGCCATCATCAAGTCCAGACCTGAATCCGCTGGACTATTCACTGTGGACTGAATTGGAGCTGAGGGCCTGTCGTAAGTCTCACCCAAATTTGGAGTCGCTCAAGCGAGCCTTGTGTAGGGAGGCACAGCGAATTCCGCTGGAAAAAATTCGTGCCGCTATTGACGAATGGCCTGCACGATTAAAGGCCTGTATTCAGCAAAAAGGCGGGCATTTTGAATAATTTTTTTTAAATATATACGTAATATAATAGTTATTAATATCCTAAAAAATTGTTTAAATACATTAAATAGTTTTCGAGAAAAATGTGTTTCTGTTCGTCTCAAAACTTATGAACATACGAGGTAAGAAAATCTAGACATAAACACAGTCGGAGCCATGAGGATGAGGGAAGGTCTGTATAGTGTTACAACGCCAGGTGACCAGGCAATGTTTGAAGGAAATGACTATCAGTAATAGTTTAGTTTTGGGGGACTGAATCTTCCCTGTGGAACAGACACCTTCACTCTCGCAGTCATATGGATAAAGATAAAATCATTTATTTGTCCATCTTAGGCTACAGGATATTATAGAATTATGGTCAATTTCACTATGTGGCGCCTTTACATTACACTACATGGCCCTTTATTCCGAACATTCGTTTGTACAAAAAATCTTGTATATTTTAAATGTCTTAAGGTGGTTTTCCACCGGCGAGGCAAGGCAGGGCGTGGATGGGCGAGAATTGAAATTAGTATGGGACTTACTACCTATTTCCACCGCGCGCGCGCGCGCTCAGTGCAAATAGGTAGTAAGTCTCATACTAATTTCAATTCTCGCCCATCCACGCCCCGCTTCGCCTCGCCGGTGGAAAACCACCTTTAGTTCGGTGTTCGGTGTGCCTATTGCAAAGCCCTCCCCAACTCCTTCCAATGTTTCCTATCTCTCGCCACTCGTGTCCAGTAGAGGCCTGCAGTTAGTTTTAGTTCGTCTTCCCACGTCTTGACTTGGCGACCTCGCTCTTTTACCGTCTCTTCTCTTCTCTCCACATGATAATTTTCTGTCTCCAATTCTCTAACTTGCTACTTACAGTGAGTGTGTCCAGCCCATCTCCATTTCTGCTTGTCTACACACGAAAGGATGTCTACCACCTTGGTTCTAGATCCCATGTCTGAACTGCGAATCCTGTCTTGAAGCTTAGCTCATAACATACTCCTCTCCATGGCTTTTTGTCATTTTGCAAATTTTTCCCTTTGGTTTTTAGTAAGGGTCCAGGTTTCATAACCGTAGGTTAGGCATGGTCATGTATAAAATGTTTTGCTTTATATATGCATACCTATATTGCTTTTCATGATCTCCTTAAGTGACCAGTATTTACTCCATGCAGCCATATGCTATTCTTTTTCAAGTTCTTTTTTGATTTGTTCTTTGTGCGAGATAATTTGTCCCAGGTATAAACATATTCTTCGACATAATCCAGTTAATTAGTCCATTTTATGTAGTTGTAGTTCCACTGAATTTAAACATTTAGGTAATTCATTAAATATCTTCGTAACTCGGTTATTTTTTATTAGAATAACATTGGGTTATATATATGAATATGACATACTTATCTAAACCAACGTGATCATTGCACTCGTTCCGTATCACAGAAAATAATAATTTGCAAGTACGTTCCTCGCGTTGCTTGCTAAGCTATGTTTTCCAGAAGCGATGGAAAAACTATATTTATGCGGTACGTAGAAAAGTGAATCCAGAAACCTTTCTACGTGGTCATAAATAATCTGATGGCCTGCATAGTCTGTACATCGTACCTTCGAGGTTGGAATAGTTTTTATCACCATATCTAGGATCTCAGGCAACACATAGTTGAACTAGAAAGAGACGTATAAACGTGTTGGTAGCTGGTACATAGAAATGATAAATAATTAAAACACAATGTTGGTGAATGTAATATTTTAAATGTTGGATCCCAGACATTCAATTAAAGTCTTCGATAATATCTGTGCTAATCCATACTTAATATAAATGCGAAAATGTGTCTGTCTGTCTATTACCTCTTCACTCTTTTATTCGAAACTTTACAGGAGTATTCCTAACGATAAATGAGTAAATACGTGTTTCAGATTTTTTTGAGAAATCAAACCCTAAAAGGGGGAAATGTGGTGACAAACTGAAAATCAACATGGGTATCGTTTCTATGGTTATTCGGGTCACTAATTAAGAAAAAATAAAAAAGAATTTAAGATCCAACGTGGCGGACGTGAAATACCAACAACATCCTGGGCGCATATCTGTTAGGGGTGGCTCACTCCGGGATTTGGTCGCGCCGCTACACGTACACGCGCGCTCAGTGCAAATAGGTAGTAAGTCCCATACGAATTTCAATTCTCGCCCATCCACGCCCCGCCTCGCCTCGCCAACCTACATGCTGCCTACCGGCCGGCCCCAGAGGGTATGTTAGTGCTGCTATGGCCATCCAACGCGCTGCGATAGACTTATCGCAGCGCGTTGGATGGCCGCGTTTAGGCTCGTTCGATATACCTAAACAGGGATTTGTTAACAGAGAACCGAACCTTCTGAACGTACTTGACGCGCTGGCGTTCATGCGTACAGAGTGGAGGAATCTCTAAATAAGTATGAGAGAAAACAAAAAAAAAACCTCATGTACTACTATTATTTAGTCTGTGTCGACATTCTGTATCGCGTGCTTGCAACAAACATGCATTGGGAAATAGCATAGAATGTATTATGCCGTGACAAGTCTAAATCCATAAATCGTAAAATACGTAAAAACATTCATACGAACCAAATATAAACAGTTTGTAGAACAGTCAGCGTCGCACGCGACTAAACAGAAAAGAGTTGCGCAGACGCATACAATACCTGTCATATCAAAATGCTGTAAGACCGCATAGGGGCTATAGGCCGTTATGAGCTTTTTAAAATGATCGCATTCTCAGCAAGAAACTCGCATCAGATACATGCGAGTTTTATGAGAAAGGTTCTGGGAAATCACTGTTGCGAGATATGAGCGTTAGCGATAACTGATGTGTTAGAATAAGTGGTGATGATAATGTTTCTGCTTATAGCCATAGAGTATAGGTACCGTAAAGATGTTTTCTTAAACATGCTCGGAAATGTAGGCCTTATGTTCGCGAATAGACTGCGAAACAACTAAATCTATGTCTATTCGGCAGTCAATCCCTCCTTTCCCGGCCTCTGTAGTAATGTATTTTCTTTTTACGTAAAATGTTGTGATGCTATTTAATTATTATAGGCTGCTACAACATATAAATAAATATATTGACAAATACATTTATGTGACATTACAGTATAACCAATGCGTCACGAAACTAAAAACAACAAAAAATACTATTTAGGCGACGAAACGGCGTGGCCCCGTTGCATCGTCATCTCCGGTGTAGGATTCGGCAGATTGCCCCGGAACCGTCGAAACACGACACCCTTCGGCCAGAAGTCAGCACATGCGATGGTCTCCTGCAGCGGTCGCGGCACGCGCACCACAAACGAGCTGAAGTGCACATAGTGGCGCGAACGCAGCTGGAACACCCTCAGCGAGAAGCCGGTCTTCTGACGAACGTACTCCACCACATCATCAGCCGTGGCGGTGTAATGCAGGCGCGATACATATAGCGCCTTGCTCGGTGTGGCAACCCGCAGACCGGAACCAACCGATTCTGCAGTACCACACTGACTCTTGCGCGGCTTGCGCTTCCTCGACACCGTTGTGAAACCCTCCTTATCCACATCGGTGCACGGGGGCTTCTCCTTTGGAGGAACCCGAACTTCACGCGCTCTTGAGGGCGCGTCTCTCCGGTTGGCTGCGACAGACCGACCAGCTACGGCATCGGCATAGCGATGACGTGATTTAGAGGATGGGGCAACATGACTTTGTTGCAACAATCATCCGGAATGCAGTGGTCAGTGAGTGTCGTTCCCTATGATATTATCGTTCTCAATCCCTGATGGGATTATATCTCCCCAGTGTAAACCCAAAAAGCATTGCAGAAATACAATGCATTCCCTACCTGCCCCTGAAATGCTCGGTTGACTTGACGGTAAGTTAAGACTAGATCGAGGTTACATTTTTTATCCATTCTTCTTCGTCAGTTATTCATTTTTATTTTTATATATGTGGCACGCTCTTTACACACCATTCTTCTCCAACAATTTGGTTCCTATCCGTTTTCTTTTTCCCGTTCGTTCAGCAAGAACACCTACTTTACTATGTCCTCGTTGTTGCACTCTGAAGGAGACTGACCATCAAGACGGTCTGATTTGTCCGTTTAGACGGTTCTAGGAACCCTATGAACAAGAAATACTTCGTCCTCGAGAATACGTCAATTTATCACCAGGGTAGCAAGTTTTATAGGGAATAAAGGGCATTAAGTACTTAGAAAAGCAGCAAATGACGACAAACAAGAAGGCCGAGACGGCGGTAGTGGTCCTACTAAGTCTATGCTAGTCTCTTGAAAGGGTCTGCATTATTTATTTTGGAGGCTCCGGATTCCATGAATTGGTGTAGAAACGTTGTTTGCGGAACCTACTGCCACCTGATCTCCGAACCCAGAAGGGAATCTAAACCCTATTGGAATCAGGCTGCTATAGAAGGTATTTCTTGGTAGAATTTTACTCGCTATAGCTTTAAACATAAAACTTGACAACATCATAAGCATAAGCGAAACGACGCGTGAGAATGCGACTACGTGTATTAAATTCAACGCAATTCACAACCTATTTCTACTCACCACTCGTCGTGTATAACTTGGCCCAGAGCCTTTTTAACAACTACGCGTGAGCGGAGGTCAGATTATGTTGGTTCTGTTGATGTTACCATAAGCATCGTAAATGCTCCTGTCTGTATGTGCAGCTATAAAATCCTGAACAATGCCTGTGTGACAATGCCAGCATTGGCAAATAGTTTCTTTGCTTTATTTGGTTTTTATGGTGCATTCAGAATGAGAAAGAAAATGGAGAGTAGGCAATAAAGGATTGATAGCACGCGAAGACGTTTAAAGAAAGTTTCTTCTTCACAATAAATAGATGGTAGTACATAAAACGACAGCTTGAAACACAGAAGGATCATTGTCTACAAAGTGATGAATTTGTCTTCATCACTGAACATGTTGTAGAGAAATAACTAAGCAACCTAACTAAACCGGGGATGCTGGCGGCATTTCGTCGCTGAATTGCAATGCTGTTGCGTTGCGGGAAAAAGCCGCCAGCTCTTCGGTCACCAGTTACATCAATCAGGCATTTCGCGATTTCCGCAAATAACTTATGCGCACTGGGAGTTGGGACCCCACAGACCAAGGGTCTCGGCCCCACCCTAGCATCCGTCCTAAACTCCACGGGGCCAAAGATACACCATCGGGTCTTTTGCCATCATCTCTGACAATGCCAGTAGGCTCAAGAAGAGCAGGCACATTGATGGTGGTTAGAGATTAGCGGATTATTAACTTACTATTCAACGTAACACTGAAAGTAATATCGAAAACGTATAAATTAATTACAAGGCTTATTCTCTTGACAAGGCTTGGCCAGTTGTGCAGATATTTCTGTTCCCGACTTTACTGAGATAGTTAAAGAAATGGTCGTGTGAGACTGCATTTGAATGGTCGGAATGTGAAAGTCTTTCTTTTTTAGTTCAGTAAAAACAGGTCAAGTAACCAAAAGCGTATAAAATCATTTAAAATTAAATCCTCTTTTAATATTATGTAAGTTAGTTCTGTATGGGAATGCATGGTAAATCATGAATGACAATGCTTGTCCAATTCTCTATTATAGGGAACTTTCTTTCAAATTCTTGCCTACACATGTGCAAACATTGAAATTGGGTTAACTTGTTTGAATAGATAGTAACTAGCCCAAAATAATATGGTCTCTCTCGTGCCGTACAGTTTGAGTTTACTGCAGGTCAACCTAAAATGGTCTAGCAAAGAAACCAAAGAGAAAGACCTCTAAAATCATGCATCTCTACGCTAAGACAGGTCAATATAAATTGGGCAATAGTCCGGTTTGAGAAGAGCCCCGGCCGCGTTCGAAAACTGTGTGTAGGATTGGTCAGGATAAAATGGACTTATGGCAGTGCAACCGTCAAGGGTAAATAAAAATAAACGATGGAACGGTAAAGTGTTGTGTAATGTGACACTTTTTGTAGCTAGGAACCAGTGATGCAAACGAAGCGCAATTTGTATGAAAGTTTAATTGGCGTTTGACAGCTTCGTAATTGGATTGGCACAGAAGTGTTTAGCAGATAGAAAGTGTGAAAAAGTGGCTTAATATATATCAAAAATGTATTTAAGTTTACAATATATTAGTATTAGATTCTTAGAATGACAAACGTAAAAGTATAATGCAAGTTTGTTAAAAAAAAATGGTTTGGTTTGTAAAAATCCTTTTATTAATTACTAGCGACCCGCCCCGACTTCGCACGGTTACTATATTATACATATAAAGCTACCTCTTGAATCACTCTATTTAAAAAAAAACCCGCATCAAAATCTGTTGCGTAGTTTTAAAGAAACTCCTTTTATATTTTTCAAGGTTAGTTATAGCGCTATCGTATTAATATAAATGTCCTTCAAGAATCCTCATAAGTTCACCAAATTGCCATTCCACAATAATTAAACACCTTCAACAAAAAAGAAAATCAATTGCGAAGATATTCATCGGCGCGTACGCATCAAAATGCCCATCAAATTTCCGCATAGCTTCACCGAATTATGTTTTTTAATTAAGCGCAGCCGTAAAAAACGGCATTACTGGCCAGTCCGGTGGCGCCACCGCAAAACACGGATAAAAAGTAATGTTATTATTAATCCTCGCCGAGAACCGGAATCGTGGACACTGTAATAAGGCAACCGTTGCTCTTGTAGTGACAACGCGTCAAGGGCTGATATGGATAGTGTTATAGTGACAACGCGTCAAGGGCTGATGAGCGTTTCTCAAAAAAAATGCCACTATTATTAATTGTACATCTATGAATTTTTTGTTAACTATTTCCACTCAGAATCAGGAGCACTTTTGACCCTGGTAGGAAAAAAAACTGTCCCTAAGATATTTTTCCTTTTGTGTTACCATTTACCTTACACTTTGTATGGTGGTAACACAATAGGAAAGTGCAAAAATGTATGGACATTTTGGGACACTTTTTTTCGCCTATTGGGATGGAAAGATCGTGATTTTGAGTAGAAATAACATAAAAGTTGCAGAAAATCTCCGAAAAAATGTAGTGGCATTTTTTTTGAGAAATGCTCTGATATGGATAGTGTTATCGTGACAGCGATTAGGGTGGGTTTCCTGGGACACCTACATACTCTAGCATTATACTTTATGGTAATTATACATTTAATAGGCGGTCGTGGTCTTGTGCTCGTGGGAACGGACATCGTTGCTTTTTGTTATAGTTTTTAGAAAGATGGCAAAAATAAAAGATGACATGACAATTCTAATAGTATTATTATTTGACAGAAACTATTGACTTTTCAAGGTAACCGAATAGCCCTCCGAATAGCTAAACTTAAGTGGCATTGGACGGGGCACATTGCACGTAGAACCGATGGCCGTTGGGGCGGAAAGGTTCTCGAGTGGCGACCACGTACCGGAAGGCGCAGCGTGGGTAGGCCCCCCACAAGGTGGACTGATGACCTGGTAAAGGTCGCGGGAGTCCGCTGGGTGCGGGTGGCGCAGGACCGGTCATTATGGCACTCTTTGGGGGAGGCCTGTGTCCAGCAGTGGACGTCTTTCGGCTGATATGATGATGATGATGATTGACTTTTGAATTTTTTGACGTTTTTGCCTACATTCCAATAAAGCAAGCTAGACTGGATCATCATCATAAACTTAAGAGCCGGGCTCTTGTCGGTGGAGTAATCGCCATTCTGTTCTTATCTCTGCCACTGTTTTGAGCTCTTGATTAACTTTCTCTTTAGCTTGGTCCATAAACGCACGTCTTGGTCTCCCCCTGCCTCTCTTTCCTTCAATTATAGTTTTTGTGATCGACGGAATATGAGTCATTAAATATTTATTTGTAGGTAGTTTTGGTTACATTCCTCGGTGTTCCGATCATTCATGGATTCATTCGTTCGATGCAGGAGGAATGGGCCCCGAAATGTTAACTAATATATGTAGATAGTTACTCACACACACGATAAGTTCTGTGCATCTATTCGTCTAAACATTTTTTTTTTCAAGAAGGACAACAAGGTAGGAAGGAATTTGATGCATGCTGTTGGTGCGGATTGGTATTTAGAATCAACTTAATCGTTTAAGTTTGGCATCGCCCGCTTTGACATCTAATCCCAAGATTTGGCATAGATAGGCACTAGTTTTACGAAAGCGACTGCCATCTGACCTTCCAAGCCAGAGGGAAAACTAGACCTCACTGGGATTAGACCGGTTTCCTCGCGATGTTTTCCTTCACCGAAAGCAAATAATCCGTACATGAGTTCCGAAAAAACTCATTGGTATGAGCCCGGGGTTCGAACCCACGACCGTCGCTTGACAGCAGCACGCCTGAACCACTAGGCTACAGTAGGTTCATTCATTGAATGAATGAAATTAATGAAAATGAATGAAATGAATGAAAATGAAAATTATTTATTCCAAGAGGTGCAAATTAAGTTAAATAACAATATAATTACACAATTTAAGAATGTCAAATAATAATAAAAATATAAAAAAAACCCTAAAAAAATTATAATAATAATAATAAGTAAATAGACTAGTTGCCTTACATACGGCAACTAGCATAATAACATAATATACATATTATTTTTAACTATATGAAGAACCCGCCCGTGTGTGTTGGGTTAGCATTTCACCACCCTTTCTTCCCGTGGGTGTCGTAAAAGTCGATTAAGGGAGCAGGGTTGAAGTGTGTTGTTGGCGATGGGCTAGCAACACCACATTTTATATAATATCACATTTTGTCGATCGTTTATACCCACAGTTATGCTAAAAGTGGCGCTGGAACCCCTCTGCCTACCCCTTTTGGGAATATGAATGTATGTATGTATGTATGTATGAAGAACCCAATCCGCACAGCTTCCCATTACGTCTTGTTAAAGTTTGAGCCCAGCATTAGGAGATATGTATGAGTATGTGCCTATGATGATCACCCAATCTAATGAAACACGCAATTTCTCGAGCGTTTAGACTTATTTTACCTTATACCTAATCATGTTTTGCCACTATCTAATATAAACCTGCCTGTCGGTCTGTTGCGTGTGGGGCTGATACGCCTCGATAACGCTGGCGTCCGGGAAATCGGTGTTTGTATAACTGCTAGTAACGGCCAAGTGCGACTTAATCGGGCGCTAATTAAGAGTATGAAATTAATTTAGATTAGTTTTGAAGTACCTAGATGAGAAAGCTGTGTTTAGTAACAACAGTAATGAGTAATTTTGATGCGTTTTTATCACACCGTTTAAATAAATTCTTCATTGCTTTCGTAAGGTAGTATAGGTTGACCCATATATAGATTTAAAGATTTAGCAAAAATAGAAATTGGATCGCGCACTTTAGAGCAGACCCGGAATCTAATCCGGTGTCCCTAGATTGCCGGCCAATTGCGTATAGAATTGAAATTGTACGAAATATAACGATGTTAAAAAAAAGATTTTGTAGGTATGTAGGTACCTAAATAGTTTCAATAATTTTGGGGTTAGGGTGGTATTGCAATTGTCCAAGATCTTTGTCCAATGTACATTTCGCCTCACTCACTCTTTAAGCAAAATGTGAGCAAATACACAATCGACAAAGATGTTGGACAAGTTGAATACCACTTAGGGCTGAGAGTTGGATTATGTACGAGTTGGTAATCAAAGCTAGATTGTAATCTAATGTTTTTTGTGATGTAATTAGATGTCATTTTAATTTTAAATCTATGGATCCTGGTCTGAAAATAAAGTATGTATAAATGAAATAAATTAATCGTATTCTTTCAGTTGGCCGTAATTTTTGGCACTTTTACAAGTCAAATTCTTTTGGCGTTTCTGAGAAAGAAGACCACTGTCAAGAAAAAACGCCAAAATATACTCAACAGTCTGTAATTTTTTGCCAAAAATAAGCTTATTACATTAATTTATTGCATACATATTAAAACTGCTTTGAACAGAAGGTTTAAACCAATGTTTACATTGATTAAATACAATTTTCGTGTGCGAGTTCAGTATAATTTTAGGTGTTTGCGAATATCACATATAGATACCAGGAAATTCAATTCGAATAAAACAAAAGAATAGAAGCAGTGTTCAATATCCAATCTCACGGCGGTGACCACACTGCGTCATGAAATACGGAACTGAAGCCAGTGCTGTTCTACCTTTGAATACTGACAAATGTTTTATGGAATATATGTTTCGCATATTTTTCATTTCACAGACATTTCAGTCAACAACGTACGCGTGTATACAATATTAATCGAAAATAACGCCACACGTCGTCGTTTTAATGTCAGATATTATTCTTTATCGTGTCACTATTGTCTAAAACATGTCAGAACGATCCACCTTAGTATAGGTATTTATCTTCTATTTATACAGGGTGTCCCGGAACTCAACGATAACATGTTTTTTTTTCATAACTGGTATACCTTGGCCTCTCACCCGGTACTAGGTTATCGTTGAGTTCCGGGACACCCAGTATATATATATGAACGTAAAAGTCATGACTGACTCGCTCACTCACTTAAATCAACGCCCAGCCCAAACAGTTGAATATAGAATGCTTATTTTTCACAATAATAAATAAAAAATAAAATATTAGGGGACAATCTTACACAAATCGAGCTAGCCCCATAGTAAGCTCAATAAGGCTTGTGTTACGGGTACTAGAAGACGATATATGTAATAGATATAAATACTTAAATACATAGAAAACATCCAAGACTCGGAAAAAATATTTGCCCTTACCGGGATTCGAACCCAGGACCTTCAGCTTCGTAGGCAGCGTCACTAACCACTAGGCTAACCGGTCGTAGGTAACAATAGGTAGTTTATATAACGCAAGTACCCACTAAGAAGGGTTTTTTGGCAATTCCACCCTCAAGTGGGTTGAAAGTTTATATGGGGATCGAGTACAATGTGAGAGACTTAAAACTTTGTCCTTATTACTATACAAGAAAAGTAATTTGAGGGTTTTGGAAAAACCCACCCCAAAGCGTGTTAAATAGGGGTGCAAAGTTTGTTTAAACCGATTTAGATGTAGTACAGAGATAGTTTGAGCCCCGAGGAAGGACATGGGATAGTTTTTATCCCGGAAATCAGTCTCTAAGGGGGTGAAATTGGGAGTGAAAGTTTGTATGAATCTACGATATAAACGAGCTCTACGCGGACGGAGTCGCGGGAAGAAACTTGTAATATTATATATGCGTGTAATCAAAATCATACTCATGGAGAAGAATGTGCAAAGTCATAAACCTCTTTTACCTCTGCACGAACTTACGCAGACAGCAACGGCGTGTATGCGCAATCCCACGCGCATGTTCAACCCGATTCCGTGAGATAAAATAAAACAAACATCTTGAAATGGGACTCGTCCCGTTCCCACGGCGTACAATGGTCACCCTGGCGTGACTCACGGCTAATTTGTTATTGCCGTCGCCGCTCGGACACATCCTGGGTTCTTAATATGTATCGCAGAGGAGAGTACCTATAATATAGCTTATTTGCGAGTTATTGGATGGACCTTGGTTTTACTTTCTTTCTGCTACTCCTTTTTTTGTACGTATCGTACTGGGCTGTTATTCGGTACGCGCTAATAGTCCAGTCAATGAACTGACTTGTATGGGTATAATGTCAATTTTGGAAATAATTTATAAGAACTTATTTTTTCTGTGTAACGGATATATTCTGGATATAATCCGACAAAATTTCAGACATCAAAAGAAATATAAATTCTAGCTTCTGAAATCTCAGAAAAAATATTAATACCTAAATATTTTTTTCTTTATATTGCTTCATTTAATTAGCTAATATTTAAGAAAAGATTAAAAGTAGAACTATTAGATTTATTCGATAAAAGTCTTAGGTAGTGCATGGCATGACGCGTCGCATAACCGAGGTATTCTTACTGAACGAGTTGTTTGTGGAAACGCTTATTCCTTGTTTAGAGTATTAGGGTTAAGGTAGTAACAACAATTTTAGTAACGAGCGTATTATCCGCTAACAAACTGTCCTCAGTTTGGCGGAACATTATTTGTTAAACTAGCGTATAAGATTTTGTGAGATAAATAAATAATAATAATAATTTACATTTGTTCTATAATATTCAAAATAAACCATACAAAAAAAGACAATGCATGCTTCATTTACCTAAATCTATATAATTACTTCCGGGTGGATAGTTTGTCGGATTCTTGAATAAAGCATCTTAGAATAACATTTTGAAATTAAATCAACAAAAAAAACGCTGCTTATTATAAATTAATGTTTTTCAAAACCGTATTTTTCCTGGAGTATAATGTAGTTCACCCCATCATAGTTACTACGCATCGCGGTCTCAAGATATATTTGTGGGTGGGCGTTGAGGTGAGCTTAAAACAAGTTACAGAATGGGGGGGGCTGGACATCCTAAGGGTTATTATTCACTAAAGATGGGTGCAGTTGTGTTTTCAATCATATTGTCTTCGGTTTCCTCGATCATTTGGTCTGAACCCATTAGATATGATATTAGCTGCCCGCGCGTCTTTGCCCGCGTATTGCGAAGAACGCAGGCACCCCCGCGGGATAAAATATAGCCTATAAATATTCAGAAACACCATTCTACATCTTATCTTATCTTATCTAGATGAGGGCCCTTTCGGATGCACTTCGACCCAGCGGGATCTTTTGTGCATTTGCCCTCTGCTTTATGCCTACTCCCAAGCTAGCTCCATCATATCCACAAAGCGGATGATGCAGCTCAGCGGGAGCACCTTGAATTCCTTTGGTTGCGGATAGTCGCTACCAAAGTAATTCATTCTACATGCTGGTGAATCAATTTTTGTAATCGGAGTAGCGGTTCTGGAGATTACCCCATTACATACAAACTTATAAACTTACAAAGCCCCAATCTCACAGACTTTTTAGGGTTCCGTAGTCAACAAGGAACCCTTATAGTTTCGCCATGTCCGCCTCTCTGTCTGTCTGTCTGTCTGTCTGTCTGTCTGTCTGTCTGTCTGTCTGTCTGTCTGTCTGTCTGTCCGTCCGTCCGTCCGTCCGTCCGTCCGTCCGTCCGTCCGTCCGTCCGTCCGTCCGTCTCCGGCTTAGTTCAGTAACCCTTACAACTAGAAAACTGCAATTCGGCGTGGGTATATAAACCAATCACGCCGAAAAACAGTAGAATAAAATCCTATTTTTTTTTGTGTACTTCCCCTTCTACATGTAAATTGGTGATGTATTTTTTTTTCTCGTTAAACCTATAGTGTGGGGTATCGTTGGATAGCTTGTTCAAAAATATTATGGATTTTCTAAAACTATTTTTCAACTCAGTTATGCGTTTGCGAGATAATGGGATTTAAATCCCTACTTTTTGTTCGAGTCATGTGTCCCCCCCCACCCCCCCTGCCGGCTAAATGACGTGGCTGGGGACGTGAAAAAATTCGTGGCAGTAGTACATATAATGAATTTAAAAGGAAAACTATCACAGTTAAGTAGACATAATTAGTTAACGGGTAGTAGACATAACTAGTTAACTGGTAAGAAAATCACCTAATTTCGGGTGCAAATACATTGTCATTGGAATTTGAACCTTTTACCGTGGACGGTAGAATTACTTTTTCACGGCACGGTGCTTCTTGCCCGCGGAGAGCGCGCAAAAGACCTGCCCTGCGACATGCCCCCACCACCCGTGGCAATGCTAAAACTTAGGCAGACTTACGGCACGGTGCTTCTTGCGCGCGCCGCTAGTTGTGATGTTCGGCTTGATGCTGTTCGGAGATTTTCGTAATTATTTTACGTAAATAACTTGTTGCTGCTAAAAGTACGATCTGCGGTTCGACTAGTTTTAAAGTTGTGTACCTAATTACCTACATATCGTTTGAAAAACTTAATGTACCTACTGACGTCGTTACTTCAATTCCACAACTCGTGGTCCCAAACAACTGAGTGGTCGCTAACCGGCACATGAAATTAGGTGGTCGCTAACCAGCGAAATGACCCTATACATTGGTGTGTTATACAAATAATCATATTTACGATTATTTACGAGGGTAAGCTATAATAAAAACCCCAAAAGCCCCTTTTAAGTCCGCATTCTGTGACAGACGGGCAACTACGGAACCCTACCCTGCGCGTGGCCCGACATCACGCACTTGGCCGCTTTTTCTCTTTATAATATTAGTATAGATTACAGAGACAAAAGCTACCAATGAAACGACAACGAACTGAGGTTTTTCCAAATGGTGTCATCTTGACCTGCACACACGCGTCCAATCAATTTTAATTAACCTTAGCAGTGATCGCATTTGAGCACTTTATTTAATTTGAAGCTTCAATTGTTAAATGAACGAGGATTATTAGGTATTTGGTGTGATACGAAATCACTGCCAAAAACTTGACATAGGAATGTATCCGCGGCAAAACTGAACCGAATTTGTACGCCTTGCCGCTGTAAATAAAACTTACCATACCTACATATTATACGGACATACGGGCAGCGTCACACAAATCAAACAAGCCTCAATATTAGCCCAATAAGGCTTGTGTTATGGGTCCTAGATGTCGATACACTTACATACATACATACATTCACGCCTTTATCCCTAAAGGGGGTAAGCAGAGCACATAAAACTTGTGTTCTAGTACCACTTTTAGCATAAACGTGGGTATAAAAGATTGTCAAAAATGTGATATCGCAGTGACAGGTTGCTAGCCCATCGCCCACAACACAATTCAACCCGTTTCCCTTAGTCGACTCTTACGACACTCACAGGAAGAAAGGGGGTGGTGCTATTCTAACCCGACACCACACGGGCGCGATACACTTCATCATCATCATCATCATCATATCAGCCGAAAGACGTCCACTGCTGGACATAGGCCTCCCCCAAAGAGAGATACACTTAATTTACATAAATGTTTTTTTATGGATTTAAATATTATGACATACTACGATCCTAAAGAAACTCGTTCATAGTGTCATATTAATAAATTAATACAATATTTGAAGGTGATAATAACTACAGATATTATCCATCTCAACCATAAGGTAAATGTTGACACCCATTGTTTATCGCTATTGTTTTGACATAAGATTGAAAGTGTCTTGTATTAGGCCAGTGACGGGGACTGGGACGTTTACCTTACAGTGGTAAGATCTGTGCTTTGATCTTTGTATCAGTGGATACAAAGATCAAAGCACAGAGAAGAACTAACACTAGCGTATCAGACCTAGTGGGGTCCACTGGCGGCGCGTGAGAATTTTCACTGGACAATCCGGAGCAAAACAAGAGCTGTTTATTGGTAATTTACGAGGTAATACAAAGCGAGAAATTTTTGGCATGCCGGTGGAAATCGGCTTGTATGGGCGGTCGACGACTGCTGGCGTCTGACCCAGAATCGAGCTCGGTGCCTTTGGCAGTGGTGCCTCCTACCGTTATAGCGCCCGTGAGCAATAATTACCCTAGCGCCCTCTAGTAGGCGGGCCCGGTAGTAGTAGGGTGTGGCGAGGTGAGTTTCGCTTGGCGCCCCCTAGGAACGCTGCACCCGTTTGCAACGCACACCCTGCACCTGTAAAGCCGCCTCTGGTCTGGTTTAGTTGTCCATTGCGTATTATTAATCTTATGTCAATACACAAGAACCATAAATTAATATTTATGTACTTGGGTCAATCAACTTTTTAGTGTCCTCCCCTTTTCTACTATTTGATGTTTAAAAGGAGATTACAAGAAATACGATGTCTGCTGTTGTTGCATTCCTTAATCAACTAATTATAGCGTGAAACTACATGATAACTGTATTAAAAAATATTAATTTGCCCTCAATTTCACCGGTTGCCCATCGGACGCAAAATGTCCCCCGATTTGTATATTTTTTCCCCTGGATGACCATTTTTTTCTGCTAGAATACGTTTCCTGCGAGATGCAACATTTATGTTCAAGGGTACTGTTTATCTGGCTATAAGAAATTATAAATTTTATCCAATACACGTGTGTGTGGTAAATGATAATGAAGAAAATAACTAAGGGACAAGAAAAAAATTGATTGACTCACATACCTGTACATGTCTATATTTGTAAGGCTTATTGCCTTTGATCTATGTCCCTGCCAATACTTGAAAGGTCGCCTTCGAAGTAATCTGGGGGCACGCCAGTGCCCCCGCCAAGTCGAGCAATACAGCGGCACGGCCGTACTATCCTTTTCTCGAAGCAGCTCAGGCTATTTTCGACCCCGCTATAACTTCGTTGTGGATAAAACTAGAAGCCTGTATTTTCAGTAACGACGCAGGCATTGTATAAACACGGTAGGTATATATCAAATCTCATCTAATTTGAACCAGTAGTTTAACAATTATATAACTAAGTAGTAAAAGTTTCCTAATTTTGTCACTCACTCACTGACTGACTGACTAACCGATCATTAAAACTCTAAGCCACTTCTAGCAGACATAGAAGCTTCAAATGCCTGAGATTTGGCTCTACGAAATGTCACAACTTTTCACGGTGGAAGAGTTTCGAGACTTGGCCTCTTTTTTACATGGAATATTTTAATGGGTATTGTTAACACTCAATAAGTGCTCTAATAAATCCAGCTGTGCGTAAACTACACTGCAATCTATATTCACCAGTAATACATGCAATTTACATGGAATTAATGCATTACAACCGACCCGCGCCCACGAAGTTGACCCCAGACAAATCACAATGTCAAAGTGATACGCAATATACATGAGATATATGTAGTCCAAATTTACTTGGTCTCTTAAACAGTAGAAATTCTTCTGTAAGAGGGTTCTTGGGATAGTGGAATGTGACCTAGGGTTAGATTTGGCGTGTTATGTTGCAGTGAGTTTGATTTATGAAAGCCTTTCGAATGTCCTGTTTTGGTGGCTTGCGAAATGATAGTGGGAGACGAAAAGATAAAATTCAATAAGCTTGCACAGAAATGTGGTCCAAGACACATTCTCGAGATTAGTGCGAACAGTCAGATAAATTGTGATTTATGAAGTACTAATAATATTAGTATGATTTGCACTACCACCGAGGAAAAGCTTTTGGCAAAGGAATGTTAATTTAGTATAAGTTACGCTCAAACTTTAAATACCCTATACGATTAACTAATATGATTATTTAGCGCGCCAGAAACCAACATTATGCATATCGACTACACTTAATGCAGCGCCAGTCACATAAACATTAATAACTCCACCATAAAACCAAAACTGACCTACGATCCACGAGAGTGAACGTCCTAGCCGTATAAGGGCGCCTTACTGGTTCCATAGGAATGGCAATGGCACTCGAAGCAGGTAGTGCTATCTGATCGCATTAGATCGGACCTTATATATATGACTGTGACGTATGCCCGCTTTTGTTTTTAGACTACGTATGGCGCTTCTGGTTGCGATTGTGTTCTCTTTTTGTTTTGTGGAACAGTGTGTAAGAAATGAAATAATGGTATTATTCAGAGCAATGACGCGTAGTTGCAGCGTTCAAGAGGCGGTATTTGAGCTCCCGGAGTGCTGTGGGATCGCCCTGTGCAACCCGAACTGAGCCAACTTGTACTGGGGCAGTAATTAACTACGCGTCGTTGCTTTAACTATACAGCCGACACGGATGGTAGATACGAGAGTTCTCTGTGAGTCTGATCATGACACAAGTTTTTTAATATTTTGGCGTTTTTCGTGGAAGCTGCGTGCAACATGTAGGTAGGCATAGCACTGTCTGCACCCTAGTGTAGACAGTGCTATACCTATCTATAGGTCTATATATAGACCGCTATACCTTAGTGTGTGACGAATGATAATTGCAATCACATAGTTTGTTAGTTTTTTTTTTATATAGGTACGATAAGTATGTGTATTTAGACAATGTATTATGTAAAAGATTTAATAAGACATAAATAGGTATTTTCATATTATAGCTACATTACATAGTTAAAACTGAATCCCTCACATAACCTGAGGAAAATAGGTTTATAAAAGCTATATGCTTTGTATATTAGACGACTTGCATTTAGCGACAACCAAGTCTAATCCATAAGTAGGTACTAATATTATAAACAGGACGTCTGTGATGTTGTAGGTTGTAGAAGGTAGGGTAAGCTCCAGGACTGCATATCCGATTTCAAAAAAGATTTCTCGTATATAGAATGTAGCTTCAGTATGGTCATAGGCTATATTTTACCCTGCGGCTCCGCCTGAGTTCTCTGTAATACGCAGGCAGAGTCGCGCGGGCACCTAGTCCGATTATAAGTGCAAAAAAAAAACATTTAATTAAACAAGTGCTTGCGGACAATTCGTGATTAATGGAATATTGACTATTAAGAGTAATAAGATACTATTTTGTATGCTATGACTTAACGAGAAGACTGGTAGGACTATAGCATACCCTAACACACGATCTAGGCCGCGAACTAGGAAACAATCAAGCGTAAATCGGCGCTCGCGCAATCACAGCGAGACTGCGATCGGGTCGATACCCGACGTTCCCACGGCCGTCCATCATTGCAGCTCGCAGTAAACCAAGTCAGTACAGTATGGCAGTGTAGCTTGCACAGTGCATTAACAGGAAAAGACAGTACCTACATACATAGACCTAACGAACTAGGAAACAATCAAGCACAAATCGGCGCCCGCGCAATCACAGCAAAACTGTTCCCACGGCCGTCCGTCATTGTAGCTCGCACTAAACCGAGTTAGTGCAGTATGGCAGTGTCGTCTGTACCTACAGTGCATTAACAGGAGAAGACAGTACTATGCACAGCTAATCATTGTCGAGCCATTCACGGCACATGCCATACTTTTCCGACGGTTCCAAATGGCCGCCATAGGGGAGCAAAGCCAGTAAACAGTAAAGCCAGAGTGTTCGTGGTCCACAATGCACAATGTAGTGTCGCTTGCTGGCCTCTGTTTTTAATTTATCAAAGACTGTCCCTTGTTTGACCCTAGTTTCACCTCGTTGGTTCAGTAATTCTGGTTTGTTGCTCGCCTCACGACATTGCGCCAGTTTAGCAATTTCAGGGGGATTCAAGAAAATAAAACAACGAAAAGATGCAATAATGACAGTAATATTCAGGTTCATGTAATATTTTGAAAAAAAAAAAATAGCTACGGTAGCCTAGTGGTTCAGGCATGTGGCTATCAAGCGGCGGTTGTGGGTTCGAATCCCGGCTCATACCAATGAGTTGATCGGAACTTATGTACGAAATATTTATCGTTAGCTTTTCGGTGAAAGAAAACATCGTGAGGAAACCGGTTTAATCCCCATTAAGATCTAGTTTTTCCCTTTGGGTTGGAATGTCAGATGGCAGTCGCTTTCGTAAAACTAGTGCCTATGCCAAATCTTGGGATTAGGTGTCAAAGTGGACCTCGGGCTCCTTTTGGGGCACTACCGGGAATAGGTGGATGATGATGTAATAATTTGAACCCCCAAAACCGGCCTGGCCATGCCCGTGATATCCAGCTTTCACGAGGGAAACTAAAATATCCTCACCATTTACCATGCACTTACTGTTCTCACCGCCTCTACTGTGACCAGTGTTAATCATGTTTGCTGATGCTTTAGATAATTAGATCAACGACTTGCATGCAGCCTTATCTTGCTGCTTATCGACCATGTGCTAATGTCCCACAGCTCTGACGGCTTCATTAGATGAGAAGAGTGATGTGTATGTTGTCTAAGATCAAGTGTATTCAATACGCGTATTGAATAAGGACATGTGCGGTTTTATAGCCTGCTATTTCATTTGTTTCTGCGACAAATGCACGCATCGATGTGATGTTCCAACTTTTAAAAATGAAAATTAAAAATTATTAATTATTATATTGCTGAACAGGGTGTATACATATTTATGCTACTATATTAAAATGATTAAAAAAAAACAACCGAATTGAGAACCTCCTCCTTTTTTTCGAAGTCTGTTATAAATGCCAAAGTTTAGATGTTTGGATGTTTGGATGTTTGTTACTCAATCACGCTTAAACGGCTGAACCGATTTGAATGAAATTTTGCACGAAGATAGTTTAGAGCCTGGATTAAAATATAGGATAGTTTTTATCCCGAGTCCACGCAGACGAAGTCGCGGGCGGAAGCTAGTACATATATAAATGGTCTTAAGTATAGTTAATTAAGTGCAACATGTCGTACTATTTATAAATACAGCATGCAAAATTTTTAAAGTGGAACACTATGGCTATATAATATATACTACTCAAAAGAAAATAGGGGCCACAAGTATGGTGAACGTTACGTGAAAATTATATTAAACAGTATTATATTTTTTTTCTAGCTTTTAGACTTGAACTCCAGCATGAAAGAGGTTAGATTCTGCCTTCAGAATACATTCGTATCCTTATACGGGAGTTCATTAATTAGCCACTTATCAATTAGTTTATGTCCAATAATTACAATGGCCCTTATTTTGTTTTGAGCAGTATATATATATACTTAGGTTAAGTATTTATATATTAAGCTACGTGAAATTAATGATTAAAATATTCACCTAATGAGAGTAATGAATAAAAACATTTTTTAAAAGCATATAGCTTAGCATTTTCTTAAATTGGTTGATATGTAAGTTTTTGTAGAGATTAGGTATCTTATTACAATATTTAATACGTTCGCGGTAGGGTATATTTTTGTTAAAGATGTAAAGATGTGTATTTGCTTTTGCCTATCGTCCGTGTTTCCTCCGATCCCGACCCTATCAAACAAGCACTTTTTTTCTTACAGAAATACTTCTCTCATGATAATAAGTTTCTGTCTAAAATTTCATTTTTGGTACATTTTTTTATTGCCGGCTGTACTTTTCTGTATACCGTCATCAACTACTCATTGAGACGATTCTAACGAGCCCAAACTCGATCGGGTTATGTGGTTTTATTACGGAGTTCCTATGGCCACCTTCCAGCTCCATCATCAGATCAGCTCCATGCCATCATAATATTGCATTGTCACGCGATTTGCATATTCGTGCAAAATTTCAACTCAATCGGAAACCGGGAAGTGGATCAAATTTAACTTGCAAGATTTGATTACAGACAGACAACGGGACAGGTGAAACGAAATAAAAGCTTTTAAAAATAGGTTTGCATGAGCCCAGGTAGGTACTTTGAATTATGACATTCGCGACCGTTTCATTTCGATGGCGCATTTTCGGGTCGCGACGGCTTTCCATCCGTTTGGATATCCAACGGCCCTAGGTCAACGGCCAAAGGTCCAAGAACGTCAACACTACAGTGTTGACGTTCATGGACCTAACTATTTAGGTTTTTCGTTTTTGAACAACGTTCATCATCATCATCTTTTTGTCAGTTTGACCCAGCAAAAACCCTAGGGATACTGGCAAGAACCCGCTACAAGAATCGTTACAGTCGAAGTTCCGTAAATAATTGACTATTGACAGTTATAAATTGACCCTTATACAATATATGAAGCTGAACTGATAGCCGTAGCTTCATAAATATGAGGGTAAATTCATAACTATCAACAGATCTTACGGAATTCCGACTGTAATGCATCGATGTTGATGCGGCACTACTCCATTCGACTTGTTTGAGCGGTCGTGTATGGCTAGCTTAACAGTTATCCCCTTTGACCCCCATTAATTTGCAAGCCTTGTCTGAGAGACGGTAGATTTTTCATCCTCTTGACTACTAAGCCGTCATTGAACCTAGAAAATCCTATACGGTGAACTTTATACGACACTTATACGACTCTGCAGGTATAAAACGTTTGATTTAAATGGCAAGCCATTACTAGCGACACCCTGTGGGATTGCGGTCGTGAAGTTTTACTGAGCTTGTTCAATTAAGGAATAGAATAGAAAGATTATCAATCGACTTTTTAGGGTTCCATAGTGAATAAGGAACCCTTATAGTTTCGCCATGTCCGTCCATCTGACCGTCTGTCCGTCTTCGGTCAGTAACCCATACAACTAGAAAACTGTAATTCGGCATGGGTATATAAATCAATCACGCCGACAAAACAGAAGAAGAAAATATTGAAAAAAAATATTAGGGGACCTCCTAGTCCTCCTACACGTAAAGTGGGAATGTATACTTTTTTCCTGATAAACGTATACCCCCTTGTTCATAAAACTTAAAATGCCTCCGCTAAATAAAATGTGCTATGTCCCTTTCTGACCAACACAAATGTCAACGTGACAGATAAATTATTTTTAACACCATTTTAGTTAAAATAGGCTTGTAGAACGTTTATGAATACAGCCGATAGTGTGCGGTATCGTTGGAAAGCTTATTCTAAAATATTATGGGTTTCTCACAACCATTTTTCAACTCAATGATTCGTTTGCTAGATGTTGGGTAAAGCCCTCATTTTTGTTCGAGTCATGTCCCCCCCTTCTCACCCCTGCCGGCTACTACTGGGGATGTGAAAAAAATCGTGGCAGTAGTACATATAATGAATTTAAAACGAAAACTATCGCGGCTAAGTAGTCATAACTAGTTACCGAGTAATAGTCGACAAACTTCAAAGGCCGACGCAACCGCACCGCACGTCGATGTAACTAAGATAGACAGACAACTACGGAACACTATACTGGGCGTGGCCCGACACGCACTTGGCCGATTTTTTAACCCATTATTTCGAAAACTTAGCTCAGGTCCATAGTTCAAGTGAATAGCCCAAACGATTCTGGTCAGGTTAAAAATACAATAATTTACTTTAAAAACAAAGTTTTAACCGACTTAAATTTAGTACTCCGCCAAGCCACGAGAACATTTATTTTCCAATTTACCTCATGAACTGATTTCCGAGAGCAAATGCGTTGATTATTATAGAAAAAAACCCAATCGCTGTATGTGACCCGATAATATTTGAGGACTTCCGTCAATTCCACAAGGATCACCCTTGGCACTTCATTAGTTGCTATTTCAACGGAATCTTATCAGAATCTGTGATATACTTCTGTACTTTTAAGTACATAATTGAGGAATTCCATAAGTCATCTGTGGTCTTCATCATCAATTCCACTCCACCAATTTATGATTTCCGGATGTAAATACACGAGTTATAATAGAAAATACCAAAATCACTACACGCGTGCCTAATATAATTGAGGAGTTCCCTCAATTCCTCATGGATCCCATCATCCAATTGAATTTTCAAAAAAATGGGACCCACCTGGAAGCATATGCTTCCAGGTGGAAGCATATGCTTCCAGGAGAAGTATATACTTACAAACAAAAAAAAAATTATGAATCGGCTCATCAATGACGGAGTCCTGAGGTAACAAACATTGAAAAAAAAAAAAAAAAAAAACTGAATTGAGAACCTCCTCCTTTTTTTTGAAGTCGGTTAAAAAGACTGTCAACGGTTTTGTCTAACCAGCGGTGGCACACAAGCCTATGGCCTAGCTGATGGTAAGCTGACACAGTAGCCTATGAACCCATTGAGGTCCAAAGGAGAATAAGCTTCCTTCTTTAATTTGAGGATTCACTGTGTTGATAGCAAGATACATACAGCGTGTAGGGGCATCGCAACGAAAACTGAAACCCTGGATTCAAAACCATTATTAATAACTACAACTTAGAAAAGTTGAAAAACTCCCGACATTTTTATTTCAAAGTCGAATATCTCAAAAACGGCTAAACAGATTTTCATGAAGCATAGCTAAAAACACTCAGGATCACATCAGCTTTCAAATAAAAAAACCGCATTCAAATCGGTCCATCCGTTTGGGAGCTACGATACCACAGACAGATACACAGATCCACAGATATACAGACACACAGACACGTTAAACTTATAACACCCCTCTCTTTGCGTCGGGGGTTAAAAATTGGAAAACAGTAAAATATATTATCATTCTCAACAGAGTATTCGCAAATTCCACAGTTACCTTTTGGTCTTGTCTGGTCTTTTGACAAGCCTTAAATGGAGACCTTTAATTTAAAGATGTGGAATAGCTCTGATGTTTGATAGTGATCATCACATTAAACATTCTTAAACAAACTCACTTAATGTAAATGGTCAATTTCCAATTCGTTCCTCCCCATTTGTACTCTTTTCGTAATGACTGCATCTCATAATGTTTTATCCAAATAACACCCTACCCCTTTGCAAGTAAGGTTTATTTTCGATAAAATCCTTAATAACAAATTGTAACGAGGTTTATTGAAAACTCTTGTCGTGTAACTTAAGTAAAACGTGTGCTTATCCAAACGCTTTCTCCAAATTTGACGGTTGATTGGGCCGCTAACACAAACAGTATTAATGATCGGTATTCGAGTTACGGTAAGGTAATATCTTTGGAGTGCCTATTTGTAATGCAATCCGAGTTGGTGTGACTAATGCTTGAATGCTTGCATGGAGCTACGAAATACTTATATCTTCGAGATGGGGTGCATACGATGCGGTAGATCGGTGTACTTATTTAAAAACTTATATTTATCTCAGACCAAGGAAAAAATATAGACGGAGCGTTACGAACAGTCTAGTGAAGCAAACCGGTTTTCAACCAAGCTCCATAAGTTTAGCGCAAGCTAAACAAATTAAATCGCAAACTCGAAATAGATGATCTTGACAGAATTGCGACACGTGCTGAAGAGTTTTGTGCAATTTTGTTTGTATATGTGTGCGTGGGCGCGTGCTAAACTTGGTGTAGCTTGGTTTTGTTTGGCTGTGATTTGGCTTCACTTGACTGTTCGTAACGCTCCGTCTGCATTTTTTTCTTGGTCTGAGATATTTATTTATATATTTTATACATACACACTTTAAATTCTGTGAATCATAATCGTAAATAGAAAATATTATACATATTAGAAGAAAGTCATCATTGTATGCCTTGAGGGCTGAAGATAGGCATCCCCCAATGAGTGCCACAATTACAGGTCCTGCACCACCCGCATCTAGCGGACTCCCGCGACCTTTAGCAGGTCATCAGTCCACTCACCTACCGCCACTCGAGAACCTTTCCACCCCAACGGCCATCGGTTCTACGTACAATGTGCCCCGCCCACTGCCACTTAGTTAAGCGATTCGGAGGGCTATATCGACAAGGAGGGAGCTCTTGTGTTTATACTTCAGAGAATACATTACATATTACTTTATTCTATCAGTAAGACTAAGAGTAAGGTCAGTTGGCGAAATAACATTTATTTCGTACCCTATTTTAATACAACTGTTTTCCTCAAGCTCCAATTTTTGACATGTTTTAGGTAGGTACATCATAATTTATAGAAGAAATAAAGTGCACGACTGTCGTCAAGTGAAAGATATGTAAGTTAGTCTTATTATAAGCTCAAAAAACCTCACTTACTAAATAGACATGTACTAATACGTCTGCATAATAAGACATAAAATGCACACATACACATATAAAATTAAAAAAATAAATCCATAAAAGTGCTCATACTGCTTTAATTAACTGAATTTATTACGTTATTGTTCATAACATTATGAGTAGCTAGCCAGCATAATAAAAACAACATAATTTTTAAAAAAAACCTCCATTGTATGGCAGCTCCGAGTGCGTTGTGATTTGTGATTTGCTGGAAACCGAATCGAATCTGCCGATGTGACGAATCGCGAAGGTTACCCAAGCTTTCTTGGGTAGAATGGGTAGCTATAAAAACACTAATTAACTTTAAGAAATTACTACTCATGAAGAGTTGGAAAAAAGTGGTGAAGTGCAAGTTAGGCTATTCTAGTTGTGGTGTGCTTTTTTGTTTGATTCGTTATAATTATATGAAGAGACAATCGAGTAGAACCGATGGCCGCTGGGGCAGAAAGGTTCTCGAATGGCGACCACGTACCGGAATGCGCGGCGTGGGTAGGCCCCCCACAAGGTGGACTGATGACCTGGTAAAGGTTGCTGGAGTCCGCTGGATGCGGGTGGCGCAGGACCGGTCACTTCGGCACTTTTTGGGGGAGGCCTATGTCCGGCAGTGGAGTGGACGTCTTTCGGCTGGTATGATGATGATGATGATGATATGAAGAGACCCGCTGTACTGACATAATACGTGAAAGTATCAACAAAATACACTTAAGAGTGGTTAGAACCCTGTAGGTACCTACTGTGAAGGTGGCCTATGGCTGGGAAGGGCCACAGTTAGGTACAGTCAGTATCAAAAGTAACTATGTAATCGAAGAAGTCAAAAGCTCTTATTCACTTTTAATAAAGACTTGACGTCTTCGTTTGCATAGCTACTTTTGATGCAGACTGTACTACACAGGGAGGGACTCCTGGAATGCAAACTCTAGAATTCGGCGCTTGGCATTTTTTACAACTTCATCATAGTTAGAAATTCATTTTATTCTAAGTTATTACAACCTACTGCCAAGAGTTATAGTAGAATGACCATTTTTTTTTTTATTCTGACTGCTTATTCAGCATCTAATTTAAATTCAAATATAGAAGCTAGGCCGTTCTTTTTGTATGTACAGGGCCTGACCGCGTACAGAGAACCACTAGACCACTACTGGGTAAGGCCGTTATTTCTTGTTCCTGATTAAGCATTTTAACTCGTCCACATTTTAATCACTTCCAGTGTGTTACGCCAATTAGCTATATAAATGCATTACTAATATTCGTAACACACTGGAAGTGATTAAAATGTGGACGAGTTAAACTGCTTAATGAGGAACAAGAAATAACGGCCTTACCCTACTACTAATACTAGAGAGAGTAGTGTCACTGATTAGTATTAACATCGATTGTACAGTGTTTCTTTTTTTAACCCCCGACGCAAAGAGAGGGGTGTTATAAGTTTAACGTGTCTGTGTATCTGTGTATCTGTTTGTGGTATCGTAGCTCCGAAACGGATGGACCAATTTGAATGTGGTTTTTTTTATTCGAAAGCTGATGTGGTCCCGAGTGTTCTTAGACATGTTTCATCAAAATCTGTTCGTTTTTGAGGTATTGGATTTTGAAAAGAAAATGTCGGGGGTTTTCAACTATTCTAAGTTGTAGTTTTTTTGTTCAAATACGTTCACGTTTTAAATGAACTTGAGTAAATAAGTATTCCTACGTAGATGAAACGATAATAAATGAATATCCGTGCGACGTCTTCATCTCCGTTTTCAATATAGCAGTCGTGAATCAGTATATTATTTTATAACTGCAGTTATTTTAATCGATGTCTTCCATCATAGAGTGTATCGACTCTATTGCTAACAGGGTTGCCAAAAGATGCAACAATATGTTCTTGGGACTGGAAGGATTCTTCTACTTTTTTTATTATTTATCACTATCTTCCGGCCGCGACTTTGTTTTAATCTAGGCTATTTTTATGCAAAATTTCATCCAAATAGGTTGAGCCGTTTAAGCGTGATTGAGAAGCAAACATCCAAACGTTCGCATTTATAGTAGGTTTAATATGTCACCTATATTTATTCCTTATGTTGAAGTAGAGAGAAGAGAATTCTCACTCGCATGTTACCCGCCATATTTCGCTAATTACAACGTTACGCGTTGACGATACTTATTTCCCTCTATTTAAGCCACATTTAGGTATAACGGTGTTTGGAACTTTTATCTTTTTAATAGAATACCAGGAAGAATACTTTCCTATGATTAATTTAATACGTAGTACTTAAGCATTATACCTACTTCAGCAGCCTCAGTTATTATGGCTGATACTTGCATGAACATGTAGTGCAGTTTATACATTTCGGCAGTCTATTTCCTAGCACACACTTTTTGACAACCCTAACAAACGATCGTACATAAACAGGGCCGGGCTGTGTATCCAATTTCTGAAATTTATCGCCAGCGTTTATCCGAGCTTTGATAAATGTCTGCAATCCGGCCCTGGATGGATAAATCTACTTCTTATTTTAGAGTCCGACTGTACATAGCGTTGATGTGGTTTATATATTAACTGTAAGGGCAGAGATATATTTCTGATTGGGAATTTACTAGAAATTTTATTTTGTAATAAAAAGAGTAAGTGTCAAGCTACGGTACAGTAGCCCAGCGGTTCAGGCATGCGGCTGTCAAACGGCGGTCGTGGGTTCGAATCCCGGCTCGTACCAATGAGTTTTTCGAAACTTATGTACGGAATATCATTTGATATTTACCGTTAGCTTTTCGGTGAAAATAAAACATCGTGAGGAAACTACTGCCCGTTCCCTCTCATCCATGGGAGGGTCCTGTGCCCAGCACTGGGACGTATTATAGGCTGATCTATTATTATTATATGTCAAGGAACTTTCGGAGCGGCGTATTCCAACATCCGGTGACCAGAGGGTTGGCAGTTATTTTGGCCAAAGGATAAGCCTAGCAATCCAAAGGGGTAACGCAGCCAGCCTTCTGGGCACCACAGCCAATGATGGGGACCTGGGAGCATTTACTTTTTATAGGTTTAGTTTAGTTATATTTCGTTATAAATATTATTATGTAAAATTGTATCAATTAAATTATCAAAAAATAAAACAGAAATTAAAATAATTATACAAGTTTAGCCCTAGTTTTAGAATTATAATAAACATGTCAATAACAATACATATTTAGTCCAATAATTAACCCGCCTCGTGTAATTTCGGATGCAAAGGCGCCCAACACTCGCTGCATGACCGCGTTGAATCGCGATCGACAACCTTTGTGACAGGGTTTACTACTAAACTATTCATAGGTTTAAATATCATATACAGGTGCGTCCACGAACCTAAATACATCCAGGACATTGCCATTCCAACAATGTTTTGAATTAAGAAAAATATACCTTGGATGACGTCACGTGGCATCTGTCATCTCTTTCTAGCTTTGTGATGTGTTGCTATAACTTGAAACACAAAAATGCGACATTTTTATAAAGACATGCTCGACGTTATTACTGTTATATTTCATTTTGTTATAATTACACGAAATTAAATGTAAAAGATAAATAAATTACTGAAATTAAAATTTATTGACTTTTCTACATATCACTCCAAAAATACCAAAGCAACCAAAAATCCTGACTGACGGTAGGTATGCTCGAACTGCTTGTTATGGTAATACTAATGAAAAAAATATGGCTGTTATGTCAAAACAGATTTTACCATATCGAAAGTTTATTTAGTGAAAAAGACAAACACTTTGCTGCGATTTAATCGCAAAATGATTGTTGTTTTGTATTATGACGCTCTGAGGAAAGTACTTGGGGACCGTAATCAGCTATTAAATTTTACAGGTAAAGTGGCTATTTTACAAAAATATGGGCGGTTCTACTAGCAATAAATTTTGGTCTAATTCAGAGTAAAACTTGGTGTGTTGTGTGTGTATATATTTAGGTTCGTGGCTGCGTCCAATGTAGTTGAGACAAGTGTTAAATTTAAAGCTCAATCAACCTTTGATCGTCTTAATAGTTTTCACTGAGTAGGTAGATAAATCAAAAACTTCGTTGTTCTAAGTGTGGGAGGGAAGAAAATGCTATTAGGTTTTTTTTCGTGAAAGGTATCGTGCCGTGATATCGTGTATTTACTAAGATTATACATTGCCTACCATTATATTGTTTCTTAAATAATGTATCAGAAATCAACAACTAAAGAAATCTGGGTGACATCAGTAGGTAAGCTATCGGTAAAGTAGAAAATTTTGCTTATAAATTGCGCCCCTCCTAATGCGGAAGTAGCCATATAAGTAAGTACGTATTATACTTTCGATTTTTTTATCTCCGTTCAAAGTTACTGAACTACTAGAACGCTTATGATTCCCTGACGTTCAAAAATAAATAAAGCCCTACACACATGAGCCATAAATTATATTGGCCAAAGGACATGACCGAATGACCCACGTTGCTGCCCCGCGGGGGCCCAGTATCAAATGACATTTTCGACGAACTTTTGTTGTTTGAATTATTAAAACAAAAGACAAAGCGTCTTTTGTTTTTGTCTCGTTCGCCATTGTTTTAAATTATTGCGAAGGTTTAAAGGGAAATGAAATATTGGCGATAAAGATGTGTGTTTATATTGACAGTTGTTAATGTGGATTTTTGATTAAAGTTTACTTTTGTAATATTTTGTTTGTTGTGATTTTTTATTAACAATTTGGTTTTCTGTTACAGGTAATAATGCAGTAAAAGTGGTGAAAGTAAATTTATCTTGATGGGATATTGTAGGTAATCTGGTAAGTTAAAAAATATTTTACACATATCGGAAAAATGCGGGTTTATTGTACAGATAAATACTGTTTTTGGATAGTAGTAATACTATACTGGCATATATAGTACCTAATGTACCTATCTTACA
This sequence comes from Epinotia bilunana, assembly GCA_947049275.1. Lineage (NCBI taxonomy): Eukaryota > Metazoa > Arthropoda > Insecta > Lepidoptera > Tortricidae > Epinotia > Epinotia bilunana. Next base: position 21,779,459 of record OX346260.1, on the reverse strand, counting down.
ATCGAATTCTAGATTTCTCGCGCCGTACGCACTCAACTATATACAGGTGTCCCAACGTCAACGTCAAGTCGCAAAGGGCCCATAAATATCATCAAAAGAAATCATGTCAGCTTATCACCCGTTTTCGGCTTGACGTTGTATTCATAGATTGTTAAAAAATATGATATAATGTAGTTCAAATTCGCAAAAAAACGGAACAAATATCTCTCAATATATTAAGGGAAGTGACTCATGGAATGAAATATTAGAAGCTGAAACTATAAGACTGAATAAAATTCAAAATGGTCCGAGATGTAACTATTTCTAGTTCCTCCTATGGTATTGATTAATGCCGATGCATCGTTATCGCCCCAATCGGCCGTTGACCTGTGATAACACGGTCTATAATGGTGCCCATTGAACTAGAACATACCTATTTCTACCCACATACGTACTAGGCCATACCCCACCTTCGCGTGCAACGAATCAAATGTATACAAAAACACGATATTCACGATATTAATAACACGAAGTCAACATATTCATACCTAAACCGCTAACGAGTCATATTTCACAGATAATCCACTTTTTTTTTTTTCAATATTTATTTACTATTATCTTCAAAAACCGGGCCGCCCAGTAACACTCGCTCTCCTTTACTCCGATACAAATAGACAGTATCAGAATCAAAATCAAAATCAATTATTTATTCTGCAAATATGCCACAAGGGCACTTTTACATGTCAAACGGTAATTTACAATAAAATAATAATAATAATCTTACACGATAATAATTTAAAATTATATATAAAAGGTTAACAAACTAAATGTCACTAAGTTAATGTAAACAAAACAAAATGCAAAATATGACCATTACATTCGATATAAGATCTGTATCAGCATTAACAAGAAGTTAATGATATTAATTCAATATTCCAGAGATGTATAAGGTCTCTGAGCGTCCAGTGTGCGCTATCCCAATTCCTCAAGGGCATTTTGGTGTTGACAGCGTCTTAAGATGGCGCCGCGCGGCGCATGTTCTCGGTGTCAAATGACCGGCCTCAATATCGCCGGAAAACTACACCCTCAACGCAATGCATAAGCTGGTCTGATGGCGGAGACCGAAGATAGGTAGGAACTCCTCAATTACACATGAAACCTCGCGTGGTTGGGCTCATTATAACCCTTTCAATTAGTAAATTGATGAATGTGCAGTCGGCAATATAGATATTTTTGAAAGGTTGTCTGTGTAGATATTGGAGAACTCGACTGTACCAAAGAAATTACATTTTTGAGAGTAACCTACACGTCAGTAAATCTCAACTAGACTCACGCCACTCTCATAAAAAGCCATCTGCGCGGGCAAAAGAGTCCTTCCTGCATCAAGAGCCCAACAATAGGAGGCCCATCTTACTTTTTGTTTCTTATAAACCGAAACAAAAGCAACGAGATGGTATATTCACAAAACATTTCGAATATTTTATTATATAATTTGAGCCTTCGATTCGTATCATATATTCGTATTTGGGGGTCAACATTATACTGGACTTTTTTTAAAAGAATGCTTGGTGAATGAGGTTCCTGTTTAAGCCCGCCTTATCTTCTCGACGACAAAGCACATTGTTTTAAAACAAAATCGTGATTATTTTAATCATTTCCGTCCTTTATGTGTGCACGTTTTTTATTTATTTGAAGTGGTTAGGTATATTTTATGAATTGAACATAGGATTAGCTTTTTATTCCAATTAAATAGATCCTATAAACATCATACCTATTTCCTCCATCGATAGAAAAACTTCAATATTTTTTTACCATCTATCGGCGTACTGTCCCACCAGGCTAGGAAATAAAATTGTACTGAATTTAAGTCAACCCATTTATAACTTTAGCTGTCTGCGCGACTTGGCCCGCATACTGCAAAGAACGCAGGAAAACCCGCGGCATAAATAATAGCTTCTGTCCATTCAGAAAGTTCATTCTCCACGCAAGTAAAACAGCGGTTGGAGCGAATACCACATACAAACTAACAAACATATAAATAAACATACAAAGCTACAATCTCACAGACGTTTTCTCTTTATAATAATAATATGATAGGCTACAAATTCACTTCAAATATTTCAAAGGCCATCAATAGTGTTCGACAGATTACAATCTTGTGACGTGAACAACACTTTAATTTATTCGGGTTATACCTTTGTGAAGGTGGTTTTCCACCGGCGAGGCGAGGCGGGGCGTGGATGGGCGAGAATTGAAATAAGTATGGGACTTACTTTAATATAAACTCCTCATTATTGATTCCCTATTAATTCTCTCTTTTATTGTTTATTGTTACATTCTGTTACTGTAGGTATTGGTTTTTTATTTTTTGGAATTGTTATTTGTATTATTTTGACATTTTTATTTCAAATACAATGTATATTGTTACTGAATGATGTTACTAAACTATGGTAGTTCATAGTTTTCTCCCGCGCGCGCGCGCGCTCAGTGCTAATAGGAATAACTTCAATTCTCGCCCATCCACGCCCCGGCTCGCCTCGCCGGTGGAAAACCACCTTAAGGTCGCGGGAATCGGCTGAATTCGCAGCGGCTGGTGGCTCAGAACCGATCACGGTTGCACTCTTTGGGGGAGGCCCATGTCCAGCAGTGAGCGTCTTTCGGCTGATATGATGATGATGAAGAACATAGGTAGTTCTTGTTCGCACGGAACGGCGTATACTTTGGTCAAATCGACCCTAAATAAATTATCTAACACTAGCTTCCGAACTCGACTTCGTCTGAGTGGATCCGGAATAAAAACTATCCCATATTTTAATCCGGGCTGTAAACTATCTGCGTGCAAAATTTCATCCAAATCGGTTGAGCCGTTTAAGAGTGGTTGAGTAACAAACATCTAAACATCCAAACTTTCGCATTTATAATTACGCTGTGGTTATTATTTTAAAACGGCATAATCATTATCATACAGGATGTCCAAAGGCCAGTGAGCTCAGACATACCTACCCATATTTCATGTTTTATTGCGAAAACAAAGGACTCCGGGAAACTACGCTACAGGGGTTTTTAAGAGTCCGCATCCGCTCGATACTCCATACAAATGTAGTTACGCTCTCATTTCAAAACTACGTGTTGGATTGTAACGAAACTTTGCTTATACATTGACATGAGGTATATCTATGTCTGTAATTAGTTTATGTAGCTTCAGATAGCATAGTAAAAAAAATACAGCGAATTTAAGTTTTTCATACAAAACTTGTTTTGCTGTATTTCGTTTGTTTTATAAACTGGAACCATAAACACTAATTACAGACATATACATCATGTCAATGTATATGCAAAGTTTCGTCACAATCCAACACGTAGCTTTATAATGAGAGCGTAACTACGTTTGCATGGGAAGGTGATATTCGGCCGAGCTTACTGCGGACTCTTAATGAATCGGACTATAGCATTGTTTGAAGAAATCATAATCATAACGAAAATGATGTTCACGTGGGTGGAACAAGCTACAATCTGTATGTCTGTCTGTCCTCATATTATGATAGTTTTTATCTCAGAAATCATTAATATGAGAAGAAATCTGCGCTGATCAGGGTTAGAAATTATCAAGATAATTACGCTTCTTGATAATATTAATCAATGAGTTAACTCGACTTTGCATAATCCGAACTGAATTTTGCTTGTAAGGGGAATCCCCACGGTGCGGCACGTCACGTTGACACTTCGTGCGTTCGGATAGACGCAAGTGCGGAAATACACGGTCGAATATTTCGAATACAGTTCACTTTCACAAGTGCAATTTTTTGTCATTATCAATCGATAATTATACATCTGTTATTATCACGATAATGTATATTACTGATAATTATCGTCACAACTATCATTGATATTTATCCTTCCGAACCCTGGCGCCGATGTTCTTTGGATTGTACCTTCTAAACGGATTTTGACAAATATTTCCAGTAACGTAACTTTGGACACCGGTATGGATAGACAGGCTATAATCTATACGCGTACGAAGTCGCGGGCAGCAACTAGTAGTAGCATAAGAGTGGGGTGTACCAAACCGTCTGTAATCGCGGTGTTCGTTAAAATCTGAATGTATGGAAAGTTTGACATACCTATTGTTAATTGAAAGACAGCTGCCAGCGGCATATTTAACGTCGATCGGTCTGTAATCGTAAGTTGGGAACCTATTTAATGAATCATTGGAACATTGCACGACCTAAGACGGAAATAACCTAATAACAACTGTTTCTAACAGAAACTCAAACCCAACCTCCAGTATTCAAAAGCTAATTAACCATTACCTATTCAAGCCCTACATTGAATATTAGTACCGTTTTAAAAACCCATTGACCCCGACAGCGTGAAACGCACCTTATATTTACAGTAATAAATCATGAATTCGTTTGGCATGCGCGGCACAGCCCTTTACAAGATATAGTGTGGGAAACGACAATGTGTTATTAATTAGGTATTTATACGACGTGGCTGGTGTAGGGTTAGGGGCGGGGTTTGGTGATAGGCGGTCGTGGGAGCGGGAAGCGTAGAGAGATATAGGGAGGATAGGGCTAGCCTAGTTAAGAAGCATCCTATTGCTATTGCCTTTCCAATATACTTCAAAACTTTCGGCCAGTCGTTAAAAATCGTCCAGGTCACCTTCTGACAAAAAAAATCCCATTAAATGTTTTTTAAATGTAAAAACATTTAATGGGACTCTAACTACTTTATGGCCTGATCACGTCAGCCATAAGGCCAACCGATAAAGTCATGGTACTTAGCGATTGTTACTTAGGTTAGTTTTTAATTTATTTTGTATTGTGTTGTGTATGTATTGTATACACTAACTAATTAATTAAGTATTTGTAATGTTACTAGGAATTAAATAATATTATTTTAAACCTGAGCTGTTTCGATTATCTGTTTTGTATTAGGTACGGTAATATTACCCATGTAAGCGTGTTGTTGTAATATACGCTTGTTTGAGAAGGAAGAAACTTACATTGGTTTTATAGACTAACCAATTAATTGTTCCCTATAAATATATCCCGGATAAACATTAATTTTCGTAATTTATATTTAAAACTCATATAGCCAAGGGTTAACATGCAAAATTCTGGAAAAGTACCCTATTCATGGAAATACATCAATCAGACGACTTCGATATCATTAATATATTTTACAAATATGTCTATAAAACTACTAAAATGACTAAAACTAACTTAACCTATGGGGTATTTACATATTTGTTATATATTATATAGTTAAACAGCGTTAATATACCTATGTTTACATTACTATATTTGAGTTGATAGACGACAAACCAAAATTAAACAAGCATAGCATCCCAGCAGAGCTCTAGCTTTTTGTGAATCCGCTCCCGCTTACGCTTCCTCTAACGCTATTTCTACACTAATATGTAGTCATCCGAAAAGGGCTATGATTTCCCCTTGCATTTATAATTACTTTCACCCGCATTTTGACTTCTGCACACCGAATCCAAAGTGACACAACTCTCTTCACTTATCACGCGATTATGCTCCTTATTACTACCGATTTTCGGCCTACAATCGTAAATATTGACATGGACTTTGCTCGCATTGACTTTGAGTTACTTAAAGAGTTGTGAAACTCATGTTAAAGAAGGTGAAAATGCGATTGATTTCTGAAAGTAACTTCAGTTACGGGTGTGATTGGAATCACTTTTGACTCTTCAAAAAGGTTTGCAAATTACATTCCAATATGGTCCGTATATCACAAGCAAGGTACGAATTTAAAACAAAAACCTTGTATCGTCATCATTCGCTTGCCCTTATCCCATTTACTTGGGGTCGACGCAGCATGTTTTTTAGGGTTCCGTACCCAAAGGGTATAAACGGGACCCTTTTACTAAGACTTCGCCGTCTGTCCGTCTGTCTGTCACCAGGCTGTATCTCAAGAACCGCGATAGCTAGACAGTTGAAATTTTCACAAAATATGTATTTCTGTTGCTGCTATCAACAAATACTAAAAACAAAATAAAATAAATATTTAAGGGGGGCTCCCGTACAACAAACGTTTTTTTTTTGCTGTTTTTATAGATAATGGTACGGAACCCTTCGTGCGCGAGTCCAACTCGCACTTGGTCGGTTTTTTTTCTTCCATACACCTCTCTATGGCCCGTCAACTCATCACACACTTCCTTCCTATTCATATCTTCTATCAAAATCAAATCAAATCAAAACATTTATTCGTGCAAACACAACACGGATAATAATAGAAATAAAATAAAAAGCACATTTTTCTTTGCCACGAAATGGAGCCAGCTCAGCATGTTGCTAGCTTTGCAGCCAGCGCTGGTCTTCCGCAGGCTGAGAGCACGGAGAGTAACAAACAAAAAATTTAAAGGAAATATTATATACTAAAATACAAACATAAAAAATACATAAAAAAGGAAAGAACAGAATTTGTTTTTATAATATTAAATAGTTATGGTTTGTTGGCCTGCCAAAAGTTGCACCCCAACAAACCACTACGTGCGTATGGGCCTTAATGGTAAAAGTGAACGCAGCCCATACACGAACAGTACCACTAGCGCCAGTGAACAGAAAACAAACTAAACAACTAAACGTCAAACAAAACACAGCATGGCTAGTATGAGATTGGGCTTACAAAAACAATACTTAATAATTATAAATTAAACTGCGTTGACAAATTACATATTAAATTACGTTGACCAGCAACCGTATGGCAATGAATGAATTGCAGATGGGGCATAACCAACAGGTGAGGGAGTGTTAAATGCAGCTAGTTCACGCAGTCCATCCACCTTTTTCTTGTTCTACCTCTTCTCTTACAACCCTCCATAACCCTTCTAGTAACATGACTATCATCCCTCCACGCAACATGTCCATACCGCCGTAGGCGATTAGCTCTGAACTTTTCAGTTATGCTGGTTGCTTACTTTCAGGCTTCCACGTTAATTCGTGATCAGGAGTAAATTTTTCTAATTCTTATTAACTCGGAAGTTACTTAAAACAAACGTTCTTTTTTTTCTGAATAAAACTGAATAAGGAATTACTTTATAATTCAAAATCGTTGGCACCCTAACGGTAGTTTGCGAAAATTTTACGTATGTGTGTTTGACGTATATCTACTTAAGAGTCCGCAGTAAGCTCGATTCTCGATACAAACGTAGTTACGCTCTCATTTTAAAACTACGTGTTGGAGTGTAACGAAACTTTGCATGTACAATGACATTATGTAGCTTCAGAACTAATTACAGACATAGATATACCTCATGTCATTGTATATGCAAAGTTTCGCCACAATCCAACAGGTAGTTTTAAAATGAGAGCGTAACTACGTTTGTATGGGAAGGTGAAATTCGGCCGAGCTTACTGCGGACTCTTAACTTCAAGAAATGTAGGGTGACCAGACATTCAGTGGACATTAGTGTTAGCATTATCATTAAATTTAATTAACTAAACAGTGATTTCATTGCATGAGACCTCATCCATTAAAATCTGTTTTGGCTGTTTATCAATATTTTTCAACTCCTGATCACGAATTAAGAATCATCGTGTACCTATACTTACTCATTCCTTATTCGATCCATTCTCGTCGCGCCATACATCTATTTTAGCGTTAGTTTAAAATAAATGAGCCATGACGCATATACATATGTGCTCGCATGAAATAGAATCGTTATGTATATAGGAGTAAAGTTTAAAATGGCGCTTACTTTATAGACCTACAGCTACAGCTTTAAAGGCGTTTTTGATCAGAACGAAATTATGAATAAATTAACAAGGTGGTAATTAAACGGTGTTTTTGAAGATTACCATCAGATTATGGTAATTTCCTGTTAAGATGTTAAGTGGTGATGGTAATTGGGTGTACGTCGTTGTGGTAACGGAAATTATAATAACACCTTTCCATGGTTATGGTCATTATTCATATTATTATGACGTATCAAGGGTCAATCAATGGGAATTTGAAAGTTTGAGTGACTGATTGATGCAATGTTAGTGCCTACTCAGCCAACTTTAATATTTACACGGACTTTAAAATAAAATAAATTTCCTGTGACGAATAAAACTAACATACGAATGATTAAGATTACTCAATGTCGCCGGCTTCTGACAAAATTTAATTGGAATTGAAATCTTCGACCTTGGACGTTAGAGTTGCTTTTTGAAAGGACAACTTTGAAGCAAGTCGAAGACGGCACGCGAGCTCTCTCGATTTTTCTCGCACTATCCGTCTCTTTCTTATTAGAACATTTGGAACAAAAGGTAGTTCGAGAATAATCAAGAGTATGTCACGGCCGTCCCATGATAGACGTGCAGGCAAATGTTAAGTGGCATTTTTATGTTTATAAACTCCAAAAAATGACTCTAACTGAACTGAATTGACCACAAAATTTCACGAGAATCGGTTGCGAAATGCGACCTGTAGAGGAAAACAGCCGGACAGCCGAACTTCGTTCGCTTTCCTTGCTCATTCAAAAACACAAGTAACATCGGCCACGCATGGGGACGCGTCTCACGACCCACACGTCGAAAAACACTGAGGGCTTAATGTGAAACGAAAACGAACGTCGTTCGTGTATCTCCGTCTCTGTCGCACTTGCTAATTCGAGTAACAGAGAAGGAGATACACGAACGAAGTTCGCTTTCGTTTCGCGGTAGCCCCTCTGCACTGGGTTAAACATGTCATCACAAGAATAAGAACAAAGAATACAATATAGTTTTATTATTTTATCTTATTTAATGGCTTTTGAACTCCTTGCGTATTTTAGCAAGGGGCATTTCGCCAATGTCGACGTACAGTTGATACATTTTTTGTATAGTCAAGCTTACCCACAAACAGGTTTGTATTATCAATGAAAGGCCATACATAATGCATGCGTCTTTGTTGTGATTCAACCAAGTTTCGGACAGACGGACTTGCACCTGCGTTTCCTGTTGGGCTTTTTGCTGCAGTGGCATTTCCTGAAGCTTTCGATAAAGCTTTTACAGTTTAATTGATGTTGCAATGTCGCGGGTGCTGGAATAGCTTTAAGGCATATAGAGGATCAATCAAACTACGAATCGCAATGGAATTCGATATCGATGTGGTGTTTTGTGCGCATGGTTTTTAGGATGCAATCCCACAGCGAAATGTAATCTGGCTCATACTCTCGGAATAAGGATAAGCATGGAAGCCGCGCTAAAATAGGTAGCAGAGACGTATACCTGTCCTGTACTTCCTTACGACATACTAACGCGGCAGAAAGAGATGTATATGCATTTGTTATTCCTCAATTGTGTAGGTTGTCACAAGTTTTATGCAAGTTTGGTCTTTCCTAGGGATGTTACTGTGTCGACTTGTTTATCGATAAATTATACAAACTAAATTGTAATTATATAATTAATTAATTATTATTATGTTGTTTAATAAATAATGCACTGTGAAAAACGGTTTCCTTCAGTCGTCATAAGAACAAAATGCATAATTTTAAGTAGCATACTTCCAGAAATCATACCAAACTATTATCATAAGGAGACGCTACACGAGTGAAATCGGCAGGCCAGCATGCAGTCCTAGCTGAAGCGTGATTTGGCACGTGTCGATACCTGTCGGAAGCAGGTCTTCCAACCAAATCAAGGTGGTTTCTATGGAGTACCATACTAGATTTCTGTGCATGCTAGGATCACTTCGTTGTCTATCAGTCCATCTCTCAAACAACTCAAAAATTCAATAATCTTTTTTCTCAGGAACGCGTGGAGGTTAAATATAAAGTTGAAATCTAAATCAAATACTTAAATACAATCACTTTGAGCTCAGCTAAAATCGAACTATATATACCGGCCATATTTTGCCGCATATTGCCAAAGAGTAAGATTGAAATTCATATGGTCTATGTAAAAACATTACTCACTCATACTTCTAGGTGTAACATTCATATTGATGTACGTCTTTGTAATGGCAGACCAATATAATGTGGGAAAAGCATTTGCTTTGAGTCGTCTCCATTTAAATTTCTTATGAGCTAAAAAAGAATCGGAAGTGAAATGTATTGAGCACACGCGACTATGGGTTTCCCATGTCCAATTTCTTTTTCTAGCATGTAGTAACCATTTTTGTTTAATTTCTCCATCCTTTGGGAAACTAAAATCAAAAAGTCAAGTTTTGTTAGATAATTCCTAAATGTAACACTAAATTGTAAGTCTTCAATACATGGGACAACCAGAAAGCCATTTTGTTGTCATTCTTCACCAAACTTGTAATTTCGTATGTTCCAACAAAGATTTTTCTATATACTGATAAATAGATCCATGTCAATATCGATGTTATTGTTCCGAGTTCGATAAAAAATACACATCACTATGTACATAAACATAACCTCTTTAATCCACATAAAAGTCTTATTTACTTGCCGATTTTGCACGAATAATTGAACATGATGATATTTACATAAACTTCTAATAGTGATTATTAATTTTAGCTTAGATCGTTACATTAATAAAATCAAAATCTATTGAAACTTACTGGTGAAAGCTTAATGGTCCCTGAACATTTTCTTTTCTTCCCATATGGGACGTACAACCTTCAATCGCACAAGACATTTGCTTATATTCTACAGTAAACTAAAAATAAAGTAAATTTTACTGTATTCTAATGATTTAGCGCGGAACAATACGCAAATTAATTAATGTTCCCTCAGACGGTCCATTTGTTTATAGAAAATATGACAGCTGCTATAATGCGAGCAAGTTAAGGAGTGACGTTATAACACTTACTACCAAACAATGATGACATATTTGATTTTGCTGGACTAAAAGAGATACAAAAGAGATCCATTTGACATTTCCCGAGTTAATTTTAGTGACAACCTACGAAAATGTGAAACCGAGTACGGATTGTTGTCTCATTCGCTCTCACGCCAACTATAGATATACGCAAGTGAATAAGGTAGCTGTTGCCAAGCTTTTATTTTAGCCCTACCGGGTTGCTCATACTTGAGAAAGTACTGTTATTGGTGTTTCCGAACGCGCCTTATAGGTGTCAAGTTGGCAACATTGGGATCCTGATGGCAGTCAAAGATAGAGTCAACGGGTCGATGGCTTGTGATTTTAATGCCGTATGCCTATTTGCCATCGCTATGGTACCAGTTCACGGGTCGTCCATTCAATATCCTACACCATTTTTACTCGATTTATAAGTCTGAAGATAAATATTCAAAAGTGACATTACATTTGACAAATAAACCAGTATTCAAACTGGTAATGCAACAAAATGAACAAAAATATCTTTTCAGCTTTACACGTTTGCTACAAAAGGGCAGACATACAAATTGAACTAATTAGCAAACTCACGGCAGCGTAAAATAACGGTGCCAAACACCATACATAAGCATAGGTATTTAGCTTCCAGTACACCTTCAATTCCCAAAAGGACATAATTACAATAATAATACTAAATCCTTTCCAACAATGACATAATCATTCCTTTTTAAATCGTTCAAAAGAGCAATTTAAAAATGCAGTCAGGTGCTATTAGTTGCCTGCCGAAACAAAAAAAGTTGAAGACATTCGATTTTCGAATATGAAACAAAAAGTTGTCCAATCGCGCAGCTGCCATGGTGCATGGCTCGTGCCACATGTTCAACGGACCTTTTTTACAACTTTAAAAGACATATTTGGAAGTTTCGTTTCTTACTAAATAAAACTCTGTGAATGTCTACCTTATCTCTTTCAATTAAAGTTTAAAATTAATCGATTGCGAAGACAAGATAAGATCATATAAAGGTAACCGTCCGTTCCGTTTTCGAAAAAGGATGATTCTCTTGTTTAAATCGAATGGGTTTTTCGACAGGTGGGTAGCGGAACATTAATTGATTCTATGTATGTGTGTGTGTGTGTGTGTGTGTGTGTGTAACTGTGCTTACGATCATTGTTGGGTACCTCAGTTCATTACAGAATGAAGTTACATGCAAATAATGTACATTGACTTTTAATTAAATATTGGCTGCACTTACGAGGCCGTGTGTTAGCTGTCTACCAAATGGTGCGATATAGGTAGTTATACCGTTTTGCAATTAGGGAGTGGAGGGCCCTCCCACTTCGCACATCTTTTATATAACATTGTCCGTTTAGTTTCTTGTTAATCAGGTTATGTATCGTGCGGAATTGATGATTTATCATCTCCAGTTAATTCAGTTAAATTAAAGATTACAAGATCCGCAAGTTAAAATATAATAGAGCTGACTTGTATATTTTGATACGTTTTAATTCGTATCACTTTCCTCAACCTATTTTGATTTGTGTTTTGATCCTAGCGCTTATACGTAACATCCATCAAATCATACCTAAGCTATAAAAGACGGCCTATTGTATTGTTATAAACTGGTAAAGATGCAAATATTTAGCTTGGGTTTAAACTAAGTACCTACACGCTCAGTATTAAATTTAGCGTCATTTTTGGCAAGGGTTGATTAGCCAATCCTATGGGTAGCGACGTATCTGAGAGTATTAACGGTTAGCACTTTCTTAAAGACTAATACAGGGAAGATTTAATATGTACAGCAAACACTAATCACACAAAAAAACTCACTTGGGGATGGATTCTCATGTGGGTAATTGGATGCCTAAAATGTTCACAGAATTCATTATAAAAGTAGTTTGGTGACAGTTAATTCATATTTTTAGTATCTAAGTATGATGCCGAATTAAACAAAGCTTGTAATTTAAAGACACATAAAATTTAAAAAATGTAGCAGAAATAAGTAAAAGCATATCTACATTTTTAGGAGACATTTTATCATTCACAAAAAAATCATGAGATTAAAGTAAGGAAAAAATACAAATGCATATTACGACACCGCTTGAAATGCAAAAATAATGCTTATTATTGCTATATGTACGTTGACCGCCCGTTTCATTTTGATTATTTTCGTTATGCCCAATAATATTAAAATAACAACGTAAAGTAATTTTTATGACGCACATGCAATCCTTTGGAGCACTTAGTAATTGAAAGGAAACGATACAGCACAATATTATTATCAATTTATCACAAATAATATTATACTAGCTGGCCGCACGGTTCCGTCTGCGTATTACAGAGAACCCAGGCACAGCAGCGAGATAAAATATAGCTTTTTTCGGCTGGATCGGGTGGACGGATAGATTATTGACACTCATTGAGACAACTATAGTCCAGGTACCCAACTATGGTCCAAATTGATTCTCATATTACTTCCTCAGGTGGGTATCTTCACGAGTGAACTTAAACACAGACAATACTTATACTAACACAAATTTAAAAAAAAACGTATTTTAGTATATAATCGAAAATAATATGAGTTTACTTTTGGACCATAGTTGGGGTAGTGGACTATACTCGTTATAGTTGTGTGGTTTTACGGTTCATCCTTACAACCTCGCAGTCTTTTTTTCTTTCAATTATTAATTTCAATTACATTATTAACGCGCAATTCTGAACCGAGATTTTGTCGTATTAAAAGAAAGAAAAAAAATTAAAAATATTTTGTTCATTTGTAAAACGTGCGCTAAAGTCTTTTTCGACATCATTGCCGATAATTAACGGTACAGATTTCAAAGCAATAACATTAACAACATTTTATTGTTTTTATTCAACCATTTTGGCCTCATAATCTTAAACCAGATCAAGTTTCGGAGAAAGTGTCAGAATTCGGGCTAATCTTTCCGACAGCCGCAAATTGCCGAATAAACCGAATTCAACCGAAACTTATAATCCAGATAAGCACAACACGTTTCGTCGTTTAATGTAATTCATCCGATACACAGAAATATATGTCGACAGACTTGTATGTGGGTACAGTCGCATGCAATAATGTCTCAAAATAATATCTCTACGACTATTTATAAGTTGCGTCAGACATATCTGTGAGCAGGTTGGTCTGACAACCAATGTTATGTTATACATGCCTGACAGCACGGCTAGCATGCGACGGCGCGCGAGCTCTCTCCATTTTTCTCGCACTATCCGTCTCTTTCTTATTAGAACACTTAGAACAAGAGATATAGTGCGATAAAAATCGAGAGTATGTCGCGGCCGTCGCATGCTAGACGTGCTGATGCCTGTTCGTACAGTCACTAGCATTAATATGTGCCATAACAAAGCCGGAAATACAAATAATCATATACAAATATCTGACACATCCTAATGGCACTAGAAATAGAGCCGTGTACGATTTATGCGCGTTTTGTTGTAGGTGAGGTACTGATGGTGAATGTAGATACATGCATTGTTGCAAATGTGATGGCAGCAATATTGGAGATACACTGTATGTTTGCCAGCATTATGCTGGAGATACTAGCATAATTCTTCTATTATTAAAAGTAATAGGTAGAGTAATAGATAAAATTCACGTTTATAGGAAATGTTTTTTTTAAATAAGTGAGGATGTAACATGGCCAGTCTTAAATGCTGTGTAAGCGGTTGTGTGTGACTAATAACCACGACCCTTTAAGAACATATATTATTTGAACCGAAAAAGACGGTTGCTATATTTTTAACATGTCTGTCTGTGTATCTATCTTTGGTATCGTAGGTTCCAAACGGATGAATTGATATTAGTGCGGTTTATTAAAGTCTTGTTGTTTAGATGGTGTTTTGGATTTTTTTTAATTTATCTGAACTCGATTATTTGAATCCGATCTTAATAGTGTTCCAAAAACCTTATTGTACCGAATCCATATTGTTTTATGTCAATAAGTCGTGTCATCTCCCTCAGTCCCAATGTTCATTCGTGATGTCCGATGTAATCTTCACACGAACTCGATGGAATCGACGCCGACACGATTCGACCCGTTTCCCACCCGAAATGCCATTGCCAAGTTACTCAGACGATTCAAAAATCCGCTTACAATAGCATAAATAATGGACCATAACCCATATTTTTGGGCATACTTAATATTGTATGCCCAAAAGTCAATAAAACCCTAAACAAATAAATATAAGGGGACAATAAATCACACAAATACTTAAATTATAAGTTTAATAAAGTTTGTGTTATAAGTTGAGTGATAGACGACGCTGTATTTAATAGATAATAATCTTCTTTAAAAACAAAGTTTTGACCGACTTCGATTCAGTACTTCGCCTTATTTGAAGGGTTCCCTCGATTTCTCCAGGAGCCCATCATCAGATTCTGACCTGGTGGCCATGGGTCCACCTGGGAAAGACACCCTTTCAAACAAAAAACAATGTTCCAAATCGATTCAGGCCTCTTCGAGTAATCGGGGAACAAACATAAATCATCATCAGATCCACTTCACCAAAATTGTGGTTTCCGTGTGTAAATACACGAGTTATAATAGAAATACCGAAATTACTACACGCGTGCCTAATATATTTGAGGAAATCCCTCAATTCCTCATGGATCCCATCATCCAACTGGATTTTTGAAAAGAATGGGACCAATATAAACAAAAGGTGAGGTAGGGCACAGCGAAATGTCATCCCGCTCGAATTTGGAGCAACTCAACTGGGGACTTCCCAGTTGAGTTGCTCCAAAAGGGTGAGGTGGAGGTACTTACCTCCACCTTGCAGAATACCACAACCATAATAACACTAATACTTGCTCTGTAGTAGTGTTGTGTTCCTGGAGGTGAGCAAGGTCGCCAGAGCTCCCGAGGATGCGTTGTGTTTAGAGCGACGGAATTTGTTCCTTCAGCTGTCAACACGGCGAACCCTCAAACATATCAAGGGTATATCAAAGGTCGGCAACGCCCATGTTACTCCTTTGGAGTTGCATGCGTCTATAGGTCTATAGCTCTACACCGCAGTATCCGCTTACCATGAGGCGGTCCGTACGCTTGTTTGCCACCGTCGTATAAAAAAAATGTACGAATCGGCTCATAAATGACGGAGTCCTGAGGTAACAAATAATAATAATACTAGAACACATAGTTAATACATCTAAATGTATGAGCAAAATATGCTTTTCGCTCGGTCCATAAAAACTGCAAGCAAAATTAGCAAAAAAGAATTTTGTGCACTAGTGTAGAATTTTAACATTACCTAGTATGAGCCGGCTCCACATCGCAATTAAAATGAAGTATTCGTAGAGGGCGTCTGGCGGCTTGAGGGGCTGTCTGCCGTGCTACCTAATTTGAGACTTTTTACCTAACATGACATAAAAAAGAACGAGACTTGTGTGTTGATGCATTCGATTCGGGCATTGGGATTCTCAGGTAAGCTCTATCTATTGCATCGCGAAGATTCGCCAATGAAGTATACCTTCCTGAAACTTTTCATTTTATAATGGTAGGCTGTTTAACTGCCGTGAACTGGCGCAGAACAAGGGCAAACATCTACCAGAGATATCCGAAGCTCTGTTTTCATGCATTTGACACCTCGCAAGCGTGACGGTTGGGTGATAAATATATGAAAACATACATAGAATTGGACTTATTTTAACGTAGCATTCATGATTCATAATACCAAGAGAATTAGTTTGGCAGACTGTCATTTGTATACCTATATTAACCCTCAAGGATCAAGGATCAAGGATCACGGATTATTACATTTTATGCAAGTAAAGTACTTTTTACTTTTTTTATGTCAAGCCAAACCAGTAGACTATCTGGAACCGCTCTTAAAACTTAAGTGTCGCAAATTTATGGACATGTGTTATCTCGATTCTTGCATAAAATATGGTGACAGCCCTAATGGTCCTGAAATTAATGTAATAAGGTCGTATATTGATGAAGAGCTGGTGTAATTTTTAATTTTCAGTGTATTGAAATTGAGTTGACTATTCACTGGCATTTAAGAATGTGATATGACTTTCAAGTTCAGTTGATACCTACATTTGAAGGTTGATGATATGAACGAAGTGCACATTTTAGTATTCATAAGTAAAGCTTAGCTATAATGTTAAGTGTCCTTGAGCTGTCTATTAAACAAAAATCTGCTTTTTTGAAAAACTATGTGGATAAACATAGTTAGTTTTTCATTATAGCCACCGTGGATGTCATAGGTTATAATAAGGTTAAATGTGTGTTATAATAGTTTAAACCTCCCAATGTGTGCCAAACGCGCGACATACTAAAAAAAAACATAGGTCCAAAGAGGTCTAAAAGTAAATGAGAATATATGAGAGCTTGAATATTATATGTACATCTTTGCGAACAAACTAAAATACAGTTATCACCCTTAAATTAAAGATCTCGGAGAGAGTATCTGAGGATTTGTTTCTCTGAAAACATTCGTATTACAAGACAACACCCGAGAAATGTTACTCTTTCTTTTGAATATTCATTTAAAAAGGAACCACTCCGAACATTTTCGTGAACAAAAGATTTTTTTAATATCACCTCTTCAAACAACGATTAAAATGAAGAAAATTTTTAGTAGACTGTGCGTTTTGAACTTTGGACCTTACGCAACGTGCATAATGGGTGGTAAAGTGACACGTTTTGGAATGTATGTTCAGAGTGCAGACATAATACACAGATTCTAATAATATGAACAAATACAAATACGAACATTTCGACAAGTATAACGTATTGACAGAAGAGATAATGTACATCTAAATTTATAACGAAACTGTACTCCAAAAAATAACTGAATCTCCAAAAAATAATGGGAGAATTAAAAAAACTGTTTAATTTAATTTCCAAGATAATTTCCAGTTTTCAGGGTCAGGACATACAACGCTGAGTGTCTGGTTTCCTAGCATCTGGTAAATATTTATCCTAATTATTGCACATAATGAATTAAAGATCTAACATAATAACCGAAATAGGCTCTATGGCTAGAGTTTTCACTTATCGTGCTATAAGCGACAAGCTTTAACACATCTCGTGGGATAAACGATAAAGTTTGGTTAACGTATCAGATGCGATAAAGAATCATATCCACTATTGCGTGACAAGCGATAGCAGCATGGTAGCCCCGCTGGTGGATTCTAGGGTCCAATTCCGAAATAGAGAAGATTATATTGAACTTACATTTGCATTCATTCCTGTGATTTATCTCGCAAACGCTTGCGTATCCAAATGTGTGAGATGAAAAGCACACCAACCATTTAAACAGTATTTTCAATATCGGCTTATGCTTAAGAGTCCGCAGTATATAAGCTCGATTCTCCATACAAACGTAGTTACGCTCTCATTTTAAAACTACGTGTTGGATTGTAACGAAACTTTGCATATACAATGACATGAGGTATGTCCATGTCTGTAATTAGTTTATGTAGCTTCAGATACCATAGTCAAAAAAATACAGCGATATTAAGTTTTTCATACAAAACTTGTTTTCGCTGTATTTCGTTTGTTTTATGAACTATATAAACTAATTACAGACATAGATATACCTTATGTCATTGTATATGCAAAGTTTCGTCACAATCCAACAATTAGTTTTGAAATGAGAGCGTAACTACGTTTGTATGGGAAGGTGAAATTCGGCCAAGCTTACTGCGGACTCTTAATTAAAAAAAACGGTTTATATATATTATTTACGTCCCGCTTCTGAGCACAGACAGAGCAGAGGATGAGAGGGAACGGGCAGTAGTCCCCACGCTAGCCTAGTGCGGGTTAGGGACTTCACTTAGGGGGCGTCCACAAATTACGTAACGCAAAATTCTTAATTTTTTTACCCCCCCCCTCCACTCATGTAACAGGACCGTCACGCTTAGCTGGGACCCCCCCCCCTCAATTCCTTTACGTAACAAGTCTTCAGGGTAATATTCAGAAAAGAAAGATAAGTGGTATTTTAGATACTTTTTAATAATCAATCTGCATTTTTTAATGAAACATTAGTGTGGTTTCAAGGAATCAAGAAATTTAATCATCTATGGACGGGTTTCGGTTTCATTTCTTAATTTATTTATTTTTATTTTATTTTATTTATTAGGCTCACACAACAAATTACAGTCATACATTGAGTACATTAAAAGCTTAGTGTCTAGATCTGGACTACAATTCTAAACAGTGTGTGCACAGAAAGATTAATAACTTAGACAAACTATTCACTAGATGGAATTACATATGAGTATTGCCCAACTTACAGGGATAGGCAATGTGCATAACATTTTATTTACATTTAAAATTAACCAGAATAACAGAATATTGAGTTAATAACTAACTTAAATCTTAAATCTTAAATGCCTAATTTGAATGCATCTTTAACTTTATTTTTAAACGAGGGTAGGGTGTGTATAAAGATGTCGAAAGAAGGATGTTCAGCCACCATATAATTATACAAACAGCACATTCGGACAACGGGATTATAAAATGATGTGTTATTTTTGTAAATTTCGAGTTGGAATAATCTGTGTGATGGATTACGAGCAATTTTTATACATTCTATTATAATTAATACATTCTATTAAGGGTAAATCGGAATCAGAATCGCTCTCACAATTGGTATCGGCTTCGGCGGCAATCACATCTTCTGTGGCTATCTCTGCGTCTTCTTCTGCCACCCACTCCACCACGGCAGGTGCCACCTGGCACAATAGCTCTCCCTGACGCCGCGTGATGACTCGCCTAACGGAGACTTCATTTGCAGAAGTTGATTTTTAGTGAATAATTCTGCGGTGGTTTGCAGCTGCTTTTTTGGAGCATGAATATAAGCCACAAATTTTGCAGGTTCTACTTTAGGGATGTGAAAAAAATTTTTTTTTTTTAATGTATACTATTATAATAAATCGTGCGTGACGTAACGCAAACCTTGACACCCCCCTACCCCAACGTAACAGGACCGTAACGCTTGGCCGGACCCCCCCCCCCCTCCCTCCAATTTGCGTTACGTAATTTGTGGACGCCCCCTTACACCTTTGACTGTCTTCTCTTCTTTAAACTCTCTGCTTACTTGTGCTAATCTAAGGAACACTATACCGGTCTATCAGATGTTCACAAATGGAGCGTATAAAAAGTCGCACTTTCGAATTGGCACGCATGCTCAATGCGAATGGAGTTTACATAATAGCGGTGCAGACTGCTTGACTGTTAGTTTGCCAAAGATTAATTGGTGTTGGTGTGATGTTCTTGCCTAAAAGACCAGAGAGAACGTGAGGCGTGAACAGGCAAAGGCGTGGCAATCTGATTTACTACAAAACTGGTAGGAAATCAGATATTAAGGTGGTTTTCCACCGGCGAGGCGAGGCGGGGCGTGGAGGGGCGAGAATTGAAATTGGTATGGGACTTACTAACTATTTCCACCGCGCGCGCGCGCGCGCTCAGTGCAAATAGGGAGTAGTCCCATACGAATTTCAATTCTCGTCTCGCCTCGTCTCGTCTCGCCCCTCTGGTGAAAACCAGCTTTATCTTCATGATAGTACAATTGTGAAAAGTTTCGGCTCGGTTACGGAAATTTAATTCCCTGGCGACATACTCTCGATTTTTCTCGCACAATATCTCTTGTTCTAAGTGAAAAATCGAGAGTATGTCGCGGCCGCCTCATGATAGAAGTCCTGTTGCGTTTAAAAATAAATAAATAAAATAAATTCAAATGTAGGTTCTCAACGTATTGGTTTACGGGTTAAGTCTCTATTAATTGTAATTACATTCGCATCTATTTATATTAACTATAATTTATTTAATTATTATTGTACAAAGAGAAACTTATATAGTGCAAATGGCGAACTAAATGCTATTATCAGATCCCCTCAAAAACGTTATCCCTCTGCGTCTTAGTCCAGTTCAATAATGTATGGTTTTTATTTTCTAATCCGTCTAACCAACTATTCTGATAACGTTTTTGGCATACGATCTTAGCAATATCTTACAAAATTAGTGAGAAAAATCTTTTAAAAATATGTCTGTTGGTAGCTACTCTCTGGCCACATTCGCACCGCTCCTTCTACGGCAACCTGCGTCTGCGCAGGTCACGGGCCGCGTGCCCCGCTTGACGGTTCCGCGTTCACCATTGTTATCTAATTATCCGTGCCATTGTTAATTAGGCGATTGTATGATATGGTAATATCAGAGAAAAGTACATACAAAGTAAAGTCAGAGGATGTTTAAAATCTCGATTGTGTACTGGGATAACGAATGATTTTAAAGATACCTGACCATGTAAATCGGTAAAAGTTCTTGAAGAATACAGAACTTGACAACATAAACCGCTCAACCGATTTAGGATAGTTGTAATGTGCGTTTAGATCAAACGAACTAGCTTGCTCTTACTTGATTTTTAACCGACTTCAAAAAAAAAGGAGGTTCTCAATTCGGTTGTTTTTTTTTATCTTTTTTTTTCAATGTTTGTTACCTCAGAAGTCCGTCATTGATGATTTTGATTGTTTTTAAGTATATGCTGTTAAGTATATGGTGGGTCCCATTTTTTTCAAAAATTCAAATGGATGATGGTATCCATGATGGATTGAGGGAACTCCTTAATTATATTAGGCGCGCGTGTAGTGATTTTGGTATTTTCTATTATAACTCGTGTATTTACACCCGGAAATCATAAATTTGGTGGAATGGAATTGATGATGAAGACCACAGATGACTTATGGAATTCCTCAATTATGTACTTAAAAGTACAAAAATAAATTATTAGCTAAGAAAAAAATACGTACCTGTAATATCAAAAAGCTGTTAATTTGCTGGGTCTCAATTTTATTTCAAGACGAAATAGTAGCCATAAAAAACTCGGAGGTTCAAAACTAGAAGCCAGACGATTTAGGGCCAAATGGGTTGCATGTGTTATGCATAAGAACGAATGTAAACATTTGCGCCACGAGTTTTTAGTAAAAAGTTTTTACACGACTGCCACCTGTGTGAGTTTTGCACAAGAGCATTGAAATCGTGCCTTTTTAAATGTAATAATAATAAAATCTTTATTTCGGCTTAAAAATATATAAACCCTACATGCTGACACTCGTTTCTCTAATCACCAAGATCAAATAAATACCGCCGCCGCCGTACCGAGGAATGGCTTGATTGGCTGAGATTGGAAGCATTCCGATCGATTAAACGCTTTTATGATTTGTCTCCGCGTGCCATTTCTGTTTTCTGCAAGTATTTGAAAACTTTTTTAATTGCGGTTCGTTAAGGGTCTCATAGAGCAGTTTTGTGTCTGATTTCTAATTGCCACGCCTCCATATAAAATATTTTAAAGAGTCGTGGTAATTAGACATAATCGCAGACAACAGATTTGAAGATAGTCGGTAAGATAAAGCTTATTATATACGATAAGGCGAATAAAATTATTGATTGTATCATGACTGGACCAGACGAAAGATACAAGATAGCCGGCATACTATGCGATCTATCCAAGGCATTCGATGTTATTAGTCACCAATTCTTATTATCCAAATTAAAGCATTACGGTATCGAAGGGTCCGCCCATCAGCTGTTTGCATCGTTCACAGGCGACCGTAAACAAGTAGTAAAAATGTCAACCAACGGCAAAACACTTGTTTCTGACGCTGGACAGGTCTGTCTGGGTATTCCGCAGGGATCAGCGATCGGAATACGCTATTTTTATTATTTATTAACGATCTTCCATCGGCAGTCACGAGTGGCTTATCTGTGCTGTTCGCAGACGACACTACGGTCATAGTGAGCGCGAAATCTTACGAACAACTCGCGATGAAGATCGATGAGGCGTGTGGTCAACTGCAAACATGGTTTTCGTCAAACGGCTTACTCCTTAATCTTGCTAAGTCGATGGTAATGATTTTCTCGGGTCGGATGACTGCACTACCCCCTTCTGTTGCCAATGGACCAATGCCATTATGCAACTAGTGCAAATTTGTCGGCTAGACTCGAACCTTAATTGGAATTGCCATGTTGACCAACTATGTAACAGACTGAGCGGTGCTGTATTTGCCCTAAAAAGGCTGCAACCATTGATATCACGAAATTCTTTAAAATCTGTTTATTCCTCTCATTTTCACTCGTTGATGTCATATGGTACAGTCATTTGGGGTAATTCAACCGCTCTAAGCGAGCGTTCTTACTCCAAAAACGTGCGCTTCGATTGCTGGCTGGAGTAAAACCCAGGCATCCATGTAAGGATTTTTTTAAAACCTACCGCGTCATGACGCACTACTCCCTATACATGTTTGAGGTACTAATGTTTGTGAGAACCAATATACGAACGTTTAAACGGGTGGAAGTACCAGGTAAACAGCTCCGATCCACTGAAAGGCTAAGAACAGTACCGCGTCGCATGGCACTTTCAGTAAAAAATCCTAGGGTAATTGGCCCAACGTATTACGAGCGTCTACCCGCCAAACTGCGAACTGAACCATCTGACGAAACATTCAAACGTCAGCTGAGAATTTTTTTTATTAGAGCATCCATTGTATTCTGTATGTGAGTATATGGACATATAATATATTTGACATGGTTAATCTAATTTAAAATGTTTTATAATATAATAATGTTCTGGTTTTTATTTTGATGATCATTACGAGATATCTATCAATATTTATATTCCCTATTTTGACTTTATCATGAATCATTTTGTAATATATGTCCATATGAATGTTGTATTGTACCTGTGACATTTTATTCAATTAATATTCATTATTTGACGATCATTAAATAAATTCGTGTAAATTAGCTTAAAGTTAACTTATAATGTATTTTATGAAATAAAGAAATCTAAATCGAAATCTATTACGGTCTTCTCCTAGTGCTATAGGCCTCCATTTTGTGACTGCCAATTGCCAATTTCGTTTTAAGTGATTCCTCGATTCTCGTTTGGGTACGCCTCCTTGTGAGATATACGTTTATGTCTTCCGCACACGAAATAAAGAGAAGCTTCGAGAAAATGTCTAGACGTGGAATGTTTTAACATAAGTCCTTTTATAAATCGTTAGATAAGGTAAACTCCCGTCAGATAACTCACATAGCCTGCATGTTAATTATTAAATAAATAAAGACAGGCCGCGAGAACTCCGGAAGGGTTTTAAATATGTCAAAATGTGTGTAAGTTTAACCATATATAACTCCCTCTACACATGACGCACAATTGTTTAAATTTCAACGAGGGCCGCAAAGAGATTCTAGTTACCTAAGGAGCCCCGGGCCACATGGCTTTATGGTTTTTATACTTGGATCGCATGGTGGATGGCGGGCCTCGCAAAAGCTCCGCGGGCCGCAGGTTGAGTACCTATAGCTGGACTAGTCCGTGAGTTGGCAAGAGCTAAAGGGCCCGCAGAGAGCACATCAGTGCTGTAGCCTAGAATGGCCAAGAAGAAGGCCCAGATTATCTCGATTGTTTCTACTCTACTATTACCCTGAACGCGAGTGTTGCCTCTTCCCATGCATTTAGCTGCGCATAGACACCTCAATTGCGGAGTGCGTTGAACTGGCGTGTGCGCAATTAGCCTGCTCGCTGGAAACCTGCGGTTACGATGGCTCTTGGTACTTGTTACTTCACAGAAAAAAATACATAGGTACTTGATGCGAGGTAAGTATTTTTGAACTGAGAATTTAATTAGGAAGATGGTAAATTGTTTCGAATAATACGAAATTATCTTGTGCCAAGATTTTTTCTGTTGGTCTGACAGCATAATCTTATTAAAAGCATATCTGTTTAATTCAAGATATTGCCGGTCTTTCTAATTTACTTCTTGATTCACTTACTTTATTAATTAGGAATAAATCGTGAGGAAACCGGTGTAATCTCAGTAAGCTTAAGTTTTCCCTTTGTTTTCGTGAAACTAGAGCTGATTAGGTGCTAAAGCAGATTCTGAGTTCCTTTGGGGTTCAACCAAAAAAACGCTAGGAGGACGATGATAATGATGAGTTGGGTAAAGTGTCTGGACGTGATTTAGCGATAAGACCGCCCGTTGTCTCCTGTTAATTTAATTTGGATTTGTTTTGTGTGTTGGCGAGCCACAACGAATTTTTGTATTGTATTGTATTATCATAAATTGGAACGACACAAGTGAAATTATTGTCATGAAAAATATTTTTGTTACATAGCGCCAAGTATCAAAACTGCGCAATCCCATAGCACATACTAGAGCGCTAAATTATTTTTACCATCATTCTTAATCGCAATCAGTGCACTTCCGTTGCGCTGTGCAGCGTCCCGATAAGCGCACATGTCTACTGCATTCACTGGACTAATTACTCCAGTGGAAGAAGACTCGAAGACTTACAAGTTTTATGCGTACTTGCAACCTTTTGTGCAGACGTCTATGATGGTTTTAAATCACTTGGCTATTAGTTCGAGTTAAGTCAATTAATTTAATTGAAGCCTTGATACTGACCAAATTTGGCTTTGATAAGTAATTAGGTAGGTCAATGTAAGTATTTTTATAAGTGTGCAGTACACTTATAATGGAAATATGGTTTGTGTCATTATACTATTAAAGAACTTTGTTTGTAGATATATTGAGAATGTTCAACGTTGGTTGTGGTTATCAAGAACGGCTCTAAAAATTTCGATGAAATTTATTAACTTACTTACTTAAAAAAGTTTTACGAGAATTACCAATTCCGATTTTGAATTTCCTTAATCCAAGACACAGAAACAATAACTCATGATCATCACTCTAATATTAAAAAAGTTTGCCAATCTAACGATAATTATAGTTACAGTCATGGATGCAAACACATAATACTTTACTGGAATACTTAAATCTATTGTTTTAAATACGAAATGGTCAAAATTTCTAATGTAAGCGGTGTTTCCGAACCCGCCTTGTGAGGAGCTGTCAACACTAAGTAGTATTTATTAATGTGGAGCTTCCGTAGAGTGGAATTTCCTTTCCTTAGACATAAAGCCGCTTTTTGGTTAAAGAGTGTTGATGTTTATTTTACAGTAGGTATCAATTAACGATTACACTTAACAATAAAGACAAACACTTTGTTTACCACTTAACAATAAAAGACAATCGTTTTGTTTACCACTTAACAATTAAAGATAATAGCTTTGTTTACTACTTAACAATTAAAGACTATAGCTTTGTTTACCACATAGCAATTAAAGACAATGGCATTGTTTATTAGGCAGGAAGTGAATTCGATCCAGAAAAAGAATCCGCACCATACACATCTCTAGTGGATATTCACTCTTAGCTTTATAAGTAATAAATGATTCAATATCGCGTTTAACTACCACGGTTTTGAAACCTCAATATTACCCTCAGCGACATGTTAAACGGTCTATTTCCATACAAATCGCACTCTTTACCGCCACAATCGCGACATTGTTATTTCAGCCGACAACCGATAACGTTCCAACTTTATGACCTCCATTATAACAACTTTATAGTGGTACCTCTATAGGTTTTTGCCAGCGTCTTCGCCCGTAGAACGTAAAGTTTATCGCACTCCATACAAACTTCTTCTATATCTTAAAGACGTCGATTGCTGGGCGTAGACCTCCCTCTAAGAGCTCTTCTCTATTTATATCTGTCTTAGGAGAATTATCGGTTACTTTGGGCTATTATTTATACTTCCAGGTAGGATTCCCGGGTGAAAAGTTATTTTTAAGGTAAACGTCCCAGTGCTCGTCACTGGCCTATTACATGACACTTTTAATATTATGTCAATACAATAGTTGTCAACTATTAAGCATTAAAGTGTCCAGCATTGGTTTGATTTGATTTAGTTAGGTATTGCTATACAATATGGACGAGTTGCACCAACTTACGATTAGATAAGATTTAGATAAGATAAGATTTATTTGCAACCAAGTACTTAAAACTAAGATACATGGACCCTGGAAGGGTGTAGCAACAATGAGGTAACTTATACTATTACGTCGATTACAGACCGAGAAATGTTAAATATGGCGCCGGCAACTGTCATTCCACAGAAACTTGTCAAACATTCAATACATTCAGATTTTAACGAACACCTATTTCGATTAGAAGGTCACACATCCCCTCTTTGATTCATCTGTCTCTGTCATTCCGATATTGAAAAACAGAGACATGAAAGTAGGGCGTGGCCCTCTGTCAAACATCGAGTGGAACATTGGCCCTATTTATTGTCGTGAATTCTCTGGAAATCAAGCGATCTCCGAAACTAATTACATCTCAATCGGTTTAGCGGCGTAAGCTTGAAAAGGTAACAAACAGAAAGACACTCATTCACATTTTATTTTATTAGTAAGTATTGAAGTGCGGATTAAAGCCCTTTCGATAAGGCGACGCAATCAAAATTCTATTAAAATACGGCCAAGTTCTAAAATTACGCAACAAACCAATAGGAACGCCGAGAACCGACAATTTATTATGAAATTCAGACAATTTTAGATTATATCTGAACCATAACTCGTGGTACAGTAATCTGGTAGTATTAAATTATAATAACGTATATTATTAACAGTTTTAGCTGAGATACCGTGCAGCCTAAAATTAGCATAGCCTAGATATGATTCACGCCTGGGGCGGGATATGATCGATTGCTGTGTTAGGATGCTATATAATTGGATAATGTTGCTTTAAATACGGTGATTTTTGATTTAATTCATGGGTGCATATGTATAAAACGCGTAAATAACTGAATATAAAGGATAATTTAAAATGTAGGTCATCTTAAACCTAATACGTGTATATACAAGCGTTATATCTAAGTAAGAGTATCGCTCAGTGGTCCAGGGATTAAATTGTTCATAAGAAGCCCTTGCAAATGCCTGTAATTAACACATTCCCTGCCGGAAACCGGGCTGTTCGTACGCGCTTTCCTATACTTAGCGGGAAAACTTCGGCATCGGCTACGAGCGCAGTGCGATATGAATTTGTTGGCAGTGAATGTGTTAAAGCGTAAGTGTACTGACTTTTGTAGGTAACAGTTAGCACTGAGTTGTCTACTGAGGCCGAATATAGTGCCAACAAACGGGCTTTAGTGAAAAGAGGTTGTTTCGTTACACAATGTCGAGGAAACAAATTACATAATGATGAGATCGAGACGTCCAAAATTCACGATATTGCTAACTGTCATCCCAATAATATTAAAAATGCGAAGGTTTGTATGTTTGTTACTCAATCACGCTTAAACGGTTCAACCGATTTAATCAAGTTCTGCCCGAAGATAGCTTATAAGCTGGATTAAAATACAGAATCGTTTTTATCACGGTTCCACGCAGACGAAGTCGTGGGCGGAAACTAGTTACCTACACATTACTCTTGGATATGGTACATTTCCAAACTTTGCTGATCGCACTTCCTGCCCCGTCACGACGATGAGGTAACATCTTAATCACTTCAAACGCTAGCCCGAACAAAACAACTGTCAATCCGACTAAATCCCACCAACGGCACCAACAATAGTCAGAAGAAATGCGAAGGTTGACCTTACGGGACTCGAAAGGGTCTAGTTGACCCTACGCCTGTCAAGTTTGGTTTACGATTGTGAAATGTTATTTAGAAGGCTTTAGCATTAACGGTTACAGTTGGGATAAAGGCAATTGTTGGACGGAAAGCGATTTTGAAATTGGAAGTGTCGTAATATTTCCAATACTTACCTTTTTTTTCGAAGCCGATGAGTGTTCCACTACTGGGCAAAGGCCTCCCCTCTCGACTTCCGCTCGTCCCGGATTTGAGCAATCTCTGGCCAATCGTTACAAAATGCGTCCAGGTCGTTCCACCATCTCCGTCTCGGCCTACCACGTCGCCGCCGCCCATCGTGTGGCACCCACTCTATGGCTATTTTCGCCCCTCTGTGGATGCATGCGGCAGACGTGGCCAGCCCATTCCCATTTCAGCTTGGCAGTCTTAAGCCCAAAGTCGGCAATGCGGGTTTTTGAGCGCAGCGTAGAGTTTCGAACACGGTCGATCCGTTTCATTCCCGTATGCTACGCTCCATAACCCGTTGGCAAACCTTCAAGATTGAAGGGACCAGATGGTGTTTTGTGCCTCGGTGAGTGACTATGTTTAGGCACCGTAGGTTAGGACGGCAGAATACACATATCGACGAGTCTTCGCTTCAGGGTTAAACGAAGATCTCCCTTCCTCCTGCCTTAATACTTACCTTAGATAACCATAATTTAATTTGCCATAACGCTAGTGTTTGCCATAATCATCATTTGCCGTAAAAGTGATTTTCTCTGAAACCGTAACATTTTCAGGACAAATTATATGAACTTTGTAGAGAGCCCATTAGGAAAGGTTTTATAATAAGTAACCCTGAATCTTGTAAGTTTCTGAGAAAAACTAAGTACGGCAAATGATGATTATGGCAAACGCTACACTTATGGAAAATGAAATCATGAATTTAATTATTAACCCGTACTTAATATTTTCGTGATCCCGGTTACTGACTAGTATAAATTGGCTATTAATATTGTATGTAAGTTATACACACACGTACGGCATTTATGAAGGACTAAATGTATAGGGTCAATTCTCTACAAAGAAAGCACTTTACAATGAACCGAAGTCATAAAAAAACACTTACAATATTAGAATACCTACATAGTTACGACCGTCCGGCTCTGAATACCTCATACATGCAATGAATTATTATTCAATATAGTCAACAAAAACCCTTGCGACCAGCCACTAATATAAAGAAACAATACAACAATGATAATTGCATGAAAAAGTTCAATTTTTATTGGACAATGTTGCCTATTAATAACCCTTTAACTACTTACGCGCGATACACGGCTGGTTATGTCGCCTGATGATGTTTATATTAGTTTAATAGGAATAACGAGGCTAAGAGTCAATATTGCTAATAAACTACCCTGAGCATGCATAATAGATATAGTACTTTTTGGCTTGCGTTCATTTGACAGTTTTTTTTTCATAAACAAGTGACAACAAGGCCAAATATGGTTTCGGTTTCGATAGCTCAGTTGGTGAAGAGCGACAGGCCAGGTGTGCATGAAGGTCGCTGGTATGAATCCATACCCTAATTCTGGTAATCCATGTTCTTAAAAGCACTACATACATCAAACCGAACGGGTCTATGGCAATCACTTTTCATTTCCCAACTGTATCGTTTTAATTTCGGCAAAAAGCCAGTTTTTCCAAGACCGCTACGTGTCTGATTAATTTTAGCCCATTAGGTTAGGTTAGGTTTGTTTTATAATAATCCTGGAAAAGTCATAGTTTCAGAGAAAAACGGCTTCTGCGAAATGAAAATTCGGACAAACTGTTACAGGGCAGCCTCCGTGGAGCTTTGAAGAAAACTCTTGTATATACCCAAGCAGTTTATTGCTGGTGTTCCGGAGGCGGGCTCGGCTAGGTTGCCAAGACTGATCGTCGATCTGGGGTTGCGATGCGGGCTCAGCGACAGTGCTGAGACTAACCGTCGATCGGGAAGCTGTCCTAGGATTCGGAATGACGGGACCTGACACGGTCTCTTATGTCATCCCACCGCTGCCAACAATTTGTTACAGCGCAGCCTCCGTGGAGCTTTGCAGAAAACTCTTGTATATACCCAAGCAGTTTATTATCCCAAACACTGCTCAACTTATAGTATCACATAAAATATTTATATCAAAATAAAATTACGACTGACATATGTTTCGTTAATGTATGGCAAATTATACAGTCATAATGCTGTCGATGCTTTACCTACATTAGGCAATTTTTACGTATGAGCAAAACAGTTATGCGTGTATATAACAAAACGATCAGTTGGGAATCAATAATCGGTCTAATCCTAATAAGCAGCTGGTCGATCACGTAATGCATTGTGCGCGCGTCAGGCAGATCTAAATGTCACTTTTAGTACCTTTTTATGGCTTTTGAACTTGCGTATTTTAGCAAGGGGTATTTCGCCAATGTCGACGTATATTGATTGACTTCCACGTACGAGAGATAGGTAATTACATATGGGAAAATGACAGTAAAACTGTCCTAATGCGCGTTCAAAACGTTACATGACTACCCCCTCTGTCGACCAGAGCCAGGACCTGTCGAACTCGATCGATCACGTAACGCATTGTACGTACGTTAGGTACATATAAGTCTCAAGTTTTATATGGAAAAATTACGGATGAATTGTCCTTACGCGCATTCGAAACGTGACGTGATTACCCCTAAGGTCTTGTTTTCCCTCTGGGTTAGATGGGAGGTTAGATGGCAGTGGCTTTCGTAAACCTACCTCGCAAACGTAACAAGTGCCTAATAAGCATAATGCCAAATCTTGGGATTAGGTGTCAAAGCGGACCCCAGGCTCCTTTGGGGCCACAACCGGGAACAACGCTTGAAGACATCGTTCCGTGATTATTTCAACTGTTCTGAACATTTTGCGACTGTCAAACGGAAACAGACACTCGTTCCGTCCGTGAAGCTCAGCCCCTCAAATAAGTGTGTCGACTCGCTATAATGAGTGTCATTACTGTCATTAAGTCGTTACCATTACGTCGGGGTGTGACCGCTGCAGTTACCGATCTATATATACACGGTAATGAGATGATGGTAAAGAGTATCCGGTTGTAGGGACTGTGAAGAAATTCACGGATTCGTGCGAATAATATGTGATTTGTTGTTAAATGTTGACAGGCTGGGACAGCCTTGAGTGACGCATTTTATTTAATTTTTTGCTCTAAGTCTTGTTTAGCAGCATTTTATAACCGACTTCAAAAAAAAGGAGGAGGTTCTCAATTCGGTTGTATTTTTTTTTTGTTTTTCAATGTTTGTTACCTCAGAACTCCGTCATTGATGAGCCGATTCGTAATTTTTTTTTGTTTGTAAGTAGGTAGTTCCAGGTGGGTCCCATTTTTTTCAAAAATCAATTGGATGATGGGATCCATGAGGAATTGAGGGAACTCTTCAATTATATTAGGCACGCGTGTAGTGATTTTGGTATTTTCTATTTTAACTCGTGTTTTACACCCGGCAATCATAAATTTGGTGGAGTGGGATTGATGATGAAACCACAGATGACTTATGGAATTCCTCAATTATGTACTTAAAAGTACAAATGTACGTCACAGATTCTGATAAGATTCCGTTGAAATAGCAACTAATGAAGTGCCAAAGGTGATCCTTGTGGAATCGACGGAAGTCCTCAAATATTATCGGGCCACATCCAGCGATTGGGTTTTTTTCTCTAATAATCAACGCATTTGCTCTCGGAAAGAGCAAGATGGCAGTTGCTTTCGTAAACCTACCTCGTAAACGTAACAAGTGCCTAATAAGCATAATGCCAAATCTTGGGATTAGGTGTCAAAGCGGACCCCAGGCTCCTTTGGGGCCACAACCGGGAATAACGCTTGAAGACATCGTTCCGTGATTATTTCAACTGTTCTGAACATTTTGCGACTGTCAAACGGAAACAGACACTCGTTCCGTCCGTGAAGCTCAGCCCCTCAAACAAGTGTATCGACTCGCTATAATGAGTGTCATTACTGTCATTAAGTCGTTACCATGACGTCGGGGTGTGACCGCTGCAGTAACCGATCTATATATACACGGTAATGAGATGATGGTAAAGGGTATCCGGTTGTAAGGACTGTGAAGAAATTCACGGATTCGTGCGAATAATATGTGATTTGTTGTTAAATGTTGACAGGCTGGGACAGCCTTGAGTGACGCATTTTATTTAATTTTTTGCTCTAAGTCTTGTTTAGCAGCATTTTATAACCGACTTCAAAAAAAAGGAGGAGGTTCTCAATTCGGTTGTATTTTTTTTTTGTTTTTCAATGTTTGTTACCTCAGAACTCCGTCATTGATGAGCCGATTCGTAATTTTTTTTTGTTTGTAAGTAGGTAGTTCCAGGTGGGTCCCATTTTTTTCAAAAAATCAATTGGATGATGGGATCCATGAGGAATTGAGGGAACTCTTCAATTATATTAGGCACGCGTGTAGTGATTTTGGTATTTTCTATTTTAACTCGTGTTTTACACCCGGCAATCATAAATTTGGTGGAGTGGGATTGATGATGAAGACCACAGATGACTTATGGAATTCCTCAATTATGTACTTAAAAGTACAAATGTACGTCACAGATAAGATTCCGTTGAAATAGCAACTAATGAAGTGCCAAAGGTGATCGTTGTGGAATCGACGGTAGTCCTCAAATATTATCGGGTCACATACAGCGATTGGGTTTTTTTCTCTAATAATCAACGCATTTGCTCTCGGAAATCAGTTCCTGTGGTAAATTGGAAAATAAATGTGGAAATGTTCTCGTGGCTTGGCGGAGGACTAAATTGAAGTTGGTTAAAACTTTATTTTTAAAGTAAATTATTGTCGTCAATGTTGTCACAAGATTGTTAGAAATTGAGTGAAAAATATATGAATTCTCAATAGAACTCCTTCTAATAAATATCTTTCTTCTTTTCAGGTAAAAATGATAGCAAATCATCGTAATTAGAGATGCGAGGGAAGATTTGTTCATCATTTCTTTTGCCCTGTACATCAGACTGAGGCCTATGAACGATAGGTATAATAGGTATGTATACGTAATTTTGAGGTAGCTATGGCTATGTATTACCAACTCACCGACCAAGACACAAATGTAAGACATAAAACGGCATTCAAGTTTACATTTAATAGCATTATGCTCTATAGTGGCGTTCTTCACCGTAAGTTTACCATAATGCATACCTTATCGGTAGCCGATAACTAGGCAGGTATAACAGAAGAACGACTATCTAGTTAATAAGGCAGTTAGGCCATTTTTAAAATGAGAAGAGTAGATAAGAGCTCGTTGAACCTCGTTCAGCTGCATAATCAATTTATAGGTTAGCGCGATGCGTTCGACATTCGTGGAGCTGATGGTTCGGAATTAGGAACAAAAAGTAGGCTACTTCTAGACTTCTAACTAGAATACGATAGTTAACGGTTTAGGTATAGGTATATTAGTACATTACTACAGAGGCCGGGAAATAAGGGGTTGCCGGCTGAGTACATATAGACGGCCGAGCGTAGCGAGACCGGATAGTTCTGAGGCTGGCAAGCCCTTTTCACGCCGAGGTATGTATAGTGCTTATCCCAAACATGCAATGAAATAAATAAATAAAAACTCCAAGAAATCAAACTTGCTGAACGCCGCGATGCTGTGCCACAAATTGTGGAATGAAAATTAAAGACCATCTTGCCGGCCTAGGCCTCCAATTTTGTATGAAATGCCATTACGGATCTCTCGTCTCGCTGCGCCCGAAACGTGACACTTCGAAGCTCATTATGAAGAACAGTGCCTAACTGTACCTATTATAACGTCAATATTTCATTGCATGTTTGAGAAAAAGTTATTTTTCGGTCTTAAATGTCGTAAGTAGCAAATATACTCGTAAACTAGGCCGTAAACGGCCTTAAACCTTTAGAACTCTCTACAGAAATGACTCATATTTTTTTACGTTTTTGAGCTTGCTTCCACTACTAGACACACCAGACAATACTCATAAATTATCATAAACAACTTATAACTTACGGCTCGTCCAGAAATCATTTGATCATATTTGGCCTACTTTTGGATGGTGACATGGACCTATGATACTCAGGACAGGCTATAAGTGTTGCCACAACGAGGGACGGAAAGGCTTCTATGCAGCTAAATTAAGAACTGGTCTTAAAATGGCTGATGACTTTCCATAAACAACCTACTTAATTTGGACGGGTAATGGTTTATGTGCCACAACTTGTTTATGTGGCAAATAAAAAAAGTGGAGCTATGACAAGGACAATTAATGATATTTCCCTTTCTGTCATACTTATCGAGATTTGTATGCTACCAGCTCGCTCGCACGTGGTATTATTATTACCATAGCTTGTCCGGAGTATTATAGGTCCATGGATGCCTGGCTGGTGATGATGGGACAGACGTCGGAGGGTGTTGAGTTCAACATCACCATATTTAACATCTTCATTTTGCCACTGCATCATCGTTTTGCGCGGATTATTTTGATATGAGAAAATTATCGAGTAAAAAAATTACACGTGATTCTTCTCGGATTTGTGATATTTGTCTGACCCCCCCCCCCCCCCCCCATAAGCGATCACATGATTTCTGGACGAGCCTTAGGTAAGTGAAGTTGGCAAAGACTAAACATTTTAGCTCTGAGGGATCACCCCAAATTTTTCGAAGGACATAGGACAACTCAACTGTCGTTTTCCCATATAAAAAATACGTTTAGATCTACTTAAATTGACGCACGTAATGCGACTAATGCGTTAGGTAAACGACCATCTGTTTTAATAATCGTTACAAAGATAAAGTATCCACGTACTTCGAGGCACGTGTTTTGAGGAGGAGGAGGCAACTAAACTATGTTGGTAACTTGGCACAACCTTCCGTCTCTGGTCTAAGATCCAGGGGCAGACCCAGAACAAGATAAGGATGTAGTCGTAGTGCTAAGAAAGAAAGAAAGAAAGAAGACATTTATTAACTACACAAAAGACACACAGAGATAAAGGGAATAGAGATGTGTGTCTTCGCGGCAGTGAATCGGAGTGAATCTAAGAGAGATTAGTGCAAGTTATCCGAAACAGACGTCGAGGACAGATCGAAGTGGAAAAGTAAGACGAGGAAAGTTGACCCAACCACCATGTGGGATATATAGCTAGGAAGAGAGAGAGAGCATTCGGTAAAAATAATTACGTTAATGCCGTTAATATGTGTTACATAAATAGATTTCGCCAAGCGTCAAATTACGCTGTCAGTCGCAAATAGCTCCGTATTCTCGTGTGACATCGCTTTGATCTCGCCTGGCGTTCTGTCACCCGCGTAAATGGCTGCCTACGGACAGTTTGTCAGGTGTTAAGGAATGTTCGGAATTATAGATTTTTTATCCATGTTATAGCAATAGCAACTGTATTAAGTTGTAGGTATTATATTAGTTACAACATTTGTGTAAAACCTTGCAAACAATAGCGTATAGTAACCATCTAACAACAAGCTTAGAAAGTTAAAAAAACTGTTATCCGACTATAATAATTTTTCACTTACTTTCCGAATAGTCAGAAAATAAATTAAAAAATGTAAATAAAAATAGTTGGTAAAAGGAAGTCTATGTCAACCAGACATCTATTACCTCTTTGATTCTCAGTGGGACACGTTACTTTCTAAATAAAAGGAAAATTGTGATAATCGATAATAAATCATTTAGTCCTTTCCGTGTTCCCAATTCCGACCGTCTACCCAGAAACATCCAAGACACAGTGCCCAAATTATTACCAAGACAAATGGAAGGCATTAAGTCACAGCCAATTTGTTACCGCTATTTCAAGCTTTAGTTCCAAGTAATAAAGTTTAATCTAGCGTGAAGGCTGTGAATATTCTCGTTTGTATTTGTTTAGCGAAGTGCTTCCTTCCCGTCGAGTGATACGCTTATAGAAACCGCGGGATTACTTTGGAAATGTTGTATATCGTTCAACTTATATGCGCGCTGTCCTGCACGTCTTTCATG
The DNA here is from genome assembly GCA_947049275.1 of Epinotia bilunana. Taxonomy (NCBI): domain Eukaryota; kingdom Metazoa; phylum Arthropoda; class Insecta; order Lepidoptera; family Tortricidae; genus Epinotia; species Epinotia bilunana. The sequence continues at coordinate 21,743,231 of OX346260.1, read as the reverse complement.
GGACGGCCGCGACATACTCTCGATTTTTCTCGCACCTCTTGTTCTAAGTGTTCTAATAAGAGAGAGACGGATAGTGCGAGAAATCGAGAGAGCTCGCGCACCGTCTCGTGATAGACGTGCTGGTAGATATTAATGCTGGTCACTTACTTATTACATACCTGATACATTCGCGCCTTTATCCGTAAATTGGGTACATAAAATTTGTGTTCCAGTGCCAGTTTTAGCATAAATGTGGGTATAAAAGATCGACAAAATGTGATATCGCCATTGTCATCATCATTATATCAGCCGAAAACCGTCCCCTGCTGGATAGAGGCTTCCCCCAAAGAGTGCCACAACGACCCATCCTGCGCCACCCGCAGAGCGGTATTCTGTGCGGACCCTTTCATATTAGCTCGAACATTGCAACCGGTACCGTCTCCGCGCCGCGCCGCGCCGCTCCGCCACTGCTGTCAGTGCGTTTCAGCCTTAAAAGCTTGTCCCTATAGATAGATATAACATCGCTCTCGATTACGTAACTAATCGAAATCCAGCGGATTTCCTTCCAAACGCGATTAGTATGATCTACAGCCGCCACCGAATTAAACTAAAAGCCCATCTGTCTTGCTTTACATCAAACAAGTTGCCAAACTCTTCATCAACGGAATAAGTATTATGTTCCTTCCGAATCTAAGGCACTTACGCCGCTTTATACACTCAATTGCCGCACGGAATGACGTCTTTAACACCGTAAATTATGGATTTAATGTACCTATCGAAGACATGCTTAGTGATTTTGTTGGCCTTATTACGAACGCGTTAAGGTATTAAATAGTTTCTTGATGTAAATTAATATGTCGCTTTAGTCGCTTACGAAATGTCGTGTGATGTGTGATTTTCTTGTAAATTATGTGATTAGTTACGTTTTGATTCATACGTGTCGTCATTTATTACGTTTATTTATCGTAAATTTTGGGTGTGTCATCTTAATGTGTTTGAAATGTAATTTATGTTATTGTTATTAAGTCGTATTTATCAAATATGCTCAATTATGATCATTATCATTAGAAAACACTTCCTACGCTACTTAAACTGGGGACACACGAACGATTAACGCATTTTGTTTCATTTTATCTCGTTTTCATCAATAATCATTTTTGTTTTGCATTATCGTCTATACAATCCCTTAGTTAAGTATTTAGCGAATTTCTCCTCTACAAGTCGCGTTTCTTAACCGATTCTCATGAAATTTTGTGAGCAGGCTCGATAATTATACGGGTTTTTTGGGATTCCGTTTTTTTTGAATTGAAAACTTCTTTAGCAATGCTTTTTTTTTCTTCAAAGACTTGCTCGTCTCAGCAAGTCTTTTAACATACATGTGTTACATTCTTAAATACTTACTTACCTATATAGAAACCATTCAAGGCGCAGGAACCAATACCTACTAGTGCATCGCACAAAAATTTGCCCTTTTCGGGATTTGAACCCAGCACCGTCTTTGCAGGAAGCTAACTATCACTACCTAATAACAAGAATAGGCTGAAAGATGATTTGTATTTGAAGAAACTCACATTTCTAACAGACAATTTAGTATTTCGTAATATAACTTATCTTAACAATGCTCCTCGATAAAATGCGAAGAGTATTAAACAGTATTCAAGTCTTAGAATGAAAGATAAGACCAAACATCCCTTCGCTAGAGAAGCGTGGATACAACGCGCAACAAATATACTGCTCCTACTAGTTTCATTTATTTTAATTCGACCTTATGACTCTTATATTACGGTTTACAATGGTATTGCAGTTGTTGGCCGTGTTTACATTTGCTGCTTAGTGTACTCGTATTATCTGCGTTCACAGCGTCGTATAATTTGCCGGTTAGGCTTTGGATAGGCTGAAAGTTTTTATTAGCAGGTTTTAGTATTCCAGCGTTTTTGGGTTTGAAGAGAATTTGTTTCTTTTCTTGAGTTGAGCGTTTATTGGTGTTTTCGTTCTAAAAGACCAAGGCCTACCTACCTATGAACAATTCGTTCTGAAAAAAATCTTAGAACTTTGAGAAAAATATAACATTATAATTTATTATATTCATTTTAGGGTACACTACATAACTCCGAAGAGTCATTTTTACGAATGCATATTTTTTCCGAATTTCATAATTCCGAAAACCATGTTCCGCTGTTTTTTTTTGATCTTTCAGGATATAATACTAACCTAACCTAACCTATTTATGTATTTTATTTAATAATCTGCGTCCAAGTTTTCGTTAAGCGGTAAATGGCGTTCGGAATTTTGATATTTCGGAATAATGATGCTTTCGGACAAATTAATCTTCAGAATTTTTGTGTTTTCTCATTTTGAATAGGTCGGCAACGCGCATGTTACACCCCTGCAGTTGCAAGCGTCCGTGTAGTGTACAGTGATCGCTCACCGACAGGCTCATTCGCTTGTTTCAAATATAAAAGTTAAGAAGTGATATTCAGGAGTTATATACAAACGAATTCGCGGGCTAAACCACTACCTACTACCGTATCGCAACTTTACTTAAACTTTAACCAAACTTGGTTAAACTCTAAACTGCATTACCCTACGAACTTCGATATTGGTTTAAAAACTATTTCGTGCATACATACTGAGGCAAGGCCGATAGTCCACTAAAGTTGGGAACTCTATTTAAAGTTAACCTGTTTCGTTGTAACGTTAGAGCTGAGAGTGAGACCTTTGAAAATTGTTGCGAGAAAACCCAACATAAGCTTTAAGGGCTGTTACTATTAGTACAGTAACATGAGAAACTATTACAGTTATTCTAAGCGTTATTTACTAGTTTCTGCCCGCGACTCCGTCCGCGTGGAACTCTTTTATATATAGTAGCTCTACACAAATTTTCACCCCCTCAGGTGTTTATTTCCGGGACAAAACCTATCCTTTGCCCTTCCTCGGGACTCAAACTATCTCTATACCACATCTAAATCGGTTCAGCGGTTTTATAATATTAGTACGGATTGAAATCTGTTACTATAGCAACACAGACCGAACACAAAAAAATGCGGACAATTTTACATAAACCTTCCATTTCGTAAAAAAAAATTGGTGGCAAACCAGCGTACGGCCCGGCGGTTACCGATATGGATCCTAAGCTGAATCTCCAGGGATTGCATGTGCGTTGCCGACTCCTTAATGACCTGTACAATGTACACATGTACATAGTCCCTTACTCCCATACTGTAGTCTCCGGGAATAACCGCGCACCGAGGATTCCTTAAAATTTACGGTTTTCGCAATTTTTCCTTTATCTGTGCTATAAGACGTTGCTTCGTACCAAATTTCAAGATTCTGAGTTCACGGGAAGTACTCTGTAGGTTTTAATTCCCTTGCGAGTTTCGAAAATTTGCGGTAATTTGCGGCATAAACGGCTGTATCTTCTGATTGCGTTGGCTTAGAAGTTTGATTTTTTCTCAGCTCCAAGGGACAGTTGGGTTGAGGGTTGATACCTCCACGCGTTCCTGAGAAAAAGGGTCTTGACAGACAGACGGACGGACGGACAACAAAGTGATCCTGTAAGGGTTCCGTTTTTCCTTTTGAGGTACGGAACCCTAAAAAACATACATTTTCAAATCTTTGTAATCTGCTATGTTTTAAATCCCTAATATTTTAACGCTCTTATACATAAAACTTAAAATGCCTCTGCTAAATAAAATGTGCTCTGTCCCATTCTTACGCACACAAATGCCAAAGTGACAGATAAAGACAAACGAACTTTAACGGCATTTTAGTTATAATTTACTTTAAAAACAAAGTTTTAACCGACTTCAATTTAGTACTCCGCCGAGCCACGAGAACATTTCCACATTTCTTTTCTAATTTACCACATGAACTGATTTCCGAGAGCAAATGCGTTGATTATTAGAGAAAAAACCCAATCGCTGTATGTGACCCGATAATATTTGAGGACTTCTGTCGATTCCACAAGGATCACCCTTTGGCACTTCATTAGTTGCTATTTCAACGGAATCTTATCAGAATCTGTGATATACTTTTGTACTTTTAAGTACATAATTGGAAGGAATTCCATAAGTCATCTGTGGTCTTCATCATCAATTCCACTCCACCAATTTATGATTTCCGGATGTAAATACACGAGTTATAATAGAAAATACCAAAATCACTACACACGTGCCTAATATAATTGAGAAGTTTCCTCAATTTCTCATGGATCCCATCATCTAATTGAATTTTCAAAATGGGACACACCTGGAAGCATATACTTACAAAAAATAAAAAAAAATTACGAATCGGCTCATCAATGACGGAGTTCTGAGGTAACAAACTTAGAAAAAAAAATACAACCGAATTGAGAACCTCCTCCTTTTTTTTAAGTCGGTTAAAAATAGGCTTGAAGTACGTTTATGAATACGGCCGTAAAATTCCACAGTTGTTATAATTTGGCATTTCTGTCCACACTGTGTTACAAAGTCAACATATATCACCATTGTCACAAACACGAACTGGAATTCGCTCCAGAAGCTCCTTTCATCTTTATTTCCCGAGAACAACGATCTAGAACGATGTTAAAAACAAGGCTATTACTGAAGCAGTGAGCTTCATCTTCGACTCTGTCGCCGCTTACCATCAGCTGAGACTAGGGTCAGTGACTGGACAGTATTTTATAAAAACGACAACTTAGAAAAGTTCAAAAACCACCCGACATTTTAATTTCAGTCTAATATCTCCGAAACGACTGAACAGATTTTCATGAAACATGGCTAAGAACACTCGGGATAAAATTATCTATGACACAAAAAAAAACCGCATTCGAATCGGTCCATACGTTTATGAGCTACGATACCACAGACAGATACACAAATACACAGACACGTTAAACTTATAACACCCCTCTCTTTTCGTCGGGGGTTAAAAATAAAAACAAAAACTATACAATACAAATATTGTTTATTGCACACCGCACACAGATAAAGCAGGTGCAAAATAATAGTGATACAGGTTTATCGCTAAGGAGAGATCTGTTCCAAACAATTCAGTTCTAATTACACCCTTGTAGCGTAGGTTGCCTATGTCCTTATTTGCCTACATTGTAGCTGCAGAGCTCAAGTTTTACACAGGTGATAATTTTATGATAAGGAACGTAAATATAAGTGGTGAGCTGACGTTTATAGCCCTAATTTATGTTAGCTCTTGGGACGTTTAGATAATGATATTGGTGAGTTAAGTTAGATGGCCTGGAAGAACAACAGCCAAAGACCTCATGTTTGCCTACAACGTTGCGACTTTAGGGAACACACACAAAAATTCTGAAAGCACCATTATTCCGTAATTTCAAAACTTTGAACGCCATTTTCCGCTAAACGATCATTTGGATGCAGATCATTTAAATAGGTTAGGTTAGCATTAAGTAAATTCTGAAACATCAAAAGTTCCTTCAGTAGAACTTCGTTTTCGAAATTATAATTCGGAATAAATATGGTTTCAGAGAAATGACTCTTCAGAATGTTTTCTGAATCTTGACAAAATCGTGATAATCATACCTACTCATAATGTACCGTGGAATTCGATTGCCGTTCTATAAGCAAGTCATATGGCACTCCACTTGGCGGTATTTGCCCAAATATTCGTGTTGCATCTTTTTCCTTCCTACAGCAAATTAAAGGGAGGCAAGATGCAACGCGAACTCGCAACCCCAAGTGTAGTGCCACCAATGAGTCCACACAGGCTTATCACCGCAGCCTATCACTATCACCTACCTCTTATTAACCTACCATAAATAAATAAACAAAAAAGACCGGGTTGCACTCCGGCAGAAGTAAAAATATTTTCAGAACGTATTTTTTCAAGCAACTATATACTTAAAGCTTTAATACATTTGTCAACAGTTTAGATAAGCCGGCTCGTAACAGTAGCCAGATCAACATTATGATAACACTAATGCACACAGCTTGGGACCTTGTCATTCTCAAATACACGCAGTTTCTTGACGCTGCTGCTGTGACGTGAATTTATATTTGCTGTGATAAAGTCCTAGTGCAGCATTTTTGTAAGATTTAATCTAAAGTGGACTCCTCAAAACACATTTGCTATAGCTATAGGTAGAAACAGCATTAATTAGATAGTAGTTTTAAACCTTATCACAATGAAATAAGGTGCAAGTGTTAACTTCCCTACGTTCAATGTTGACTATAGGTAGGTAGGCACAATAGGTACCTACATACTTACTTCTCATTGAGTATCAGGTTGTGTTTACATTTTAATGACCTTTGTCGTATTCTGTTTGGGTGGTTAAACGATGTCTTATGGCCCGTGGTGTCCAGATAAACATACTAAAAGTCCTCGAGGGTGGGGGCTGTGCTGAGGGTGTGGGGGGGGGGGGGGGGGTGTGAAGGTACATATCTCGAATATCTGTACGAATAGCGTTATATTAACTTCAGACAAAAGATTCTACTTAAAATTTCCTACAAAATTGGTCATAATTATTTTACTCTACGATCAATACTTTGGGAGTTACAGGATGTTAAACAGTGTTGCCAGGTTACTTCACCTAAAAGTTTCGTTGCCATTCCTGAAAAGTTCCGTTTTAGGTTGAAAAATTCCGTTCTTTTTAAATGGTGAAATACTTATAAATAATGCAATTGAAATAGATATACATACCGTTTATCGAATATTTTAAACCTCTAGCCGCCCAAAGGTCTAATAAACGGCATCCTTCTCTTCAATGGAATTTATATAATTATAAATTGGAAGAGAGTAAAAAAAAACTTGTTTTATTTTCGTCTCATAAAATACAGATTTGATTTTAATCTGAAAAAGCAAGTGTTCGATTTCGATAAATCAAAACTTTATCATTTCAACGTTAAACTATAAAAAAGAAAGTTCGTTTCTGGATTTCAATGACAAAAATGTTGAATTTACTTACCATCGCCTTGAAGAAAGTACTTTCACACACTTAAGTTACACTTGAAGAGTTTCTTGCATAACAAACAAAACTTATTTAAATTAAATCATGTAAGTAGCTTTAGTGCGACCTAATAAATTATCTTCATAAACAAAACAAAGACAAAAATAAACATAAACATGCATTTGATTTGATGTGATGTGAGTTGTGACAGCGACAGCACCTATAGCAGCTCTGACCCGTTCGACGTTCGACCAATCAGCGGCCACGACCACGGCTCAAGCCTTCGTGTGTATGCTCGCGTGATTAGCCGGTTTGGATCAGCTGTATTTTTGTGATAGGAACATGAAACATGATTATTTAGTTTTAACAGAAAAATGAGTTTAATTTTTGAACAATATTTTTAGTGTGTTATTTAATAAATTAATGCCGGGACCTTAAAAGTTTCGAAAATTGCCCTAAAATCGAAAGTTCCTTCCAAGTTCCGCGGGGTTGTCCAAAGTTCCGAAAAACGGAACAAACGGAACCAAACGGCAACACTGATGTTAAAGTAAAGTGTTAGATAAAAAATAGTCGATTTAAGAAAACGTCGTTTTTTCGTAGTTGTTCATCATAACTATTATAATTACTTCAGATAAAAGTTTCTCCATAAAATATCCTACAAAATTGGTCATATTCATTTTTACTCTACGATCGATACTTTAGGAGCTACAGGATGTTTAAGTTAAAAAAATAGGCGATTTAAGAAAACGCCGTTTTTTCGCAGTTGTTCATCATAATTCTTTTTTTTTTAGGATGAGCAAGCTTAGTCACCTGTTTATCGAACATACAATTCGCATGTCGATCCATTGAGAATTTCTAAACAATACAAAGAAATAAAGCTGCAAAACCATTGATTTCTCACTGACATAGTTGGTCTCCGGGAAAGAGTGCAATTACGACCTGGTGATGTATGAAACAAGTGTAGGATCTCTCCGTGTGACCCCCAGATTGCCCATGTTCGGCTTAATTTTCTTAGATTACGTTTAATAGTATAGGATATGCGTTTGCAAAGTTAAAAATATCTGAGCAACCTTATGCCCTTAACAATAAAGTCGTATTCACATAGTTTTGATCACTGGCCGTGCACATATTTTGGAACTCGACTATACTATAGGTAACTATGTCACATAATATGTTGCCGAATGAATTTACAAGATGTACTTCTAGGGAGAGTAGAGTATGGAGGCAGAAGATACAGGCGCCCGCCGAGGCGCTCATACCCATACCAAGGGAATACCCTGATGTCAATTACTGGATTAGGCAATATACTAGGCACAATTTGTAGGGGTCAAAGGTCGCTCCCAGAAGTGTCCGGTAAATTAAGGATCTGTTCGGGTATCCTTTTTGTTAAGGGCTTTGTAGTAGTTAGGTTAGCAAGAGATTTTAGTGCAAGCAATTCGTCACTGAAAATAGGCGCAATGTTGCGTGCGTAACCCAAATCGCATACAAAATAATACTGTTATTTCGGATTCATAAAAATATTGAAGCATTTACAATTATTTTGTAGAATTGACAACAACAAAAAGCTGGCAATCGAGTTTCCTCGCCGCCATGATTATGGAAGTGCTCAATATCTCAATTTAACCGGAGCTAAGCTAACTTTGTAACTAATACCGCGTGTTTTGTATGGCCGCCCGTGGAAGGTGCGCCGCTAAAACGTCGCAGCCGCGCGGGCAATCGTCCGCAGCGCACGTTACAAGGTGCGTCGCCAAGCAACGAGCGCGTGACGTCACGTGCTGCTTTGTAGATCTTCTAACTAGTAGCGATCTATACGGACAGTAGTGGCATCACACTAAAGAATACACTTCCGTTTGTATACACTGCTGCCAGGGTATATATACAAACGTTCTGGAAAACTTCGATAGCGCGTTGTAGCTCGCGTGCGTAATTCTGTATGGAAACTGATAAAAAATACTAAAAATCTCAAATGAAAAGCGACGTAGAACACTGAGCAGGAGAATTAAAATAAAGTTAAGTGGTATTTGTGTCATAAATCGCATTATTTTAGAAAATATTTGAGAAAGACTGCCGAATTCAATGTACGGGGCGCTTGTGGCGCCATCTATCGGCGCATCATATAAACTAATGTTGAGTTGCTGTTCATGTCCGCTTCACAACAATGTCGCTTGTTTCGTGCAATAAAAGTATGAAGTGACAGGACTGATGATGATAACAATAATTATTGTGTTTATGATTATTTATATTTGAGTTAAGAGATGCTTCTTACAGAAAAAAGATACCACCGTTATAGAGAAATTGATGACCGACCAATGATAACGTCGGATTATTTTTACGTTCGTTACGATTACATACCTATCTTAGAAAGCAATAGAGGTGCTAATTCTGCAAAAACTGGGTCTTGTTTTGTTTGCCAAACAGTGCTCCTTTTCCGATCTTTTCTAGATACAATTAATTATTTTGTGGAACAATGCTTTATTGAAACAAAAGCCAGATAAGCCATTATACAGGCTTGTTCCATAGCAATAGAAAAAAAGGATATACCAATTATTCCTTTACAATATGCAATTTTACTAAACCGCACAGTAATATTTTTCCTAACGCATTCGTTTTGTTCCAGAACATCAAATGCCGACAGAAATGAAAGCCCTGAGGCAGAAGGCAGCATATCCCCCGAACCCCCCGACCGCCCCCCCGGGAAGGCTCGTCAAGTGCATCCAGAGGAGAAAACCCAAGTCCTCGCCTACGACTCGACTTACAAGAAGAAACCCAAATCGCTCCCTCTAGAGGACAACTACAGCTACAACCATTTAGCCAACACGAACGTAGCTATGTCCCCGATGTACCCCCTAACGCCTAACATCTGCGTTGAGGGAGGAAAGATCGAGTTCATAAAGTCCCCGGCAGGGAGCGCTAGGAACAGTGTGGCGCTAGTGTCGCCCCCGCAGACTCCGTTGGTCGCGAGGCGTGGGTCGCGGGAGAAACGCGAAGCGCGCATCTATGACGAGCCCACTGAGAAGTTCGATGGAGATAAGGTAGGTGGCGCTGTTTGCAGTTTTGAAACATGTTTTGATGGTGAAGGTGGGTTTGTCGAAATTAGACTTTAATTGCATACAGGTAAGCGTCTTCGGGAAATAAAACGTCTATTTGTATTTTATTCGACACGATAAGTAACTACGTAGATAATCTTTATCTGTCTAAACACCTTTGTAAAGTACTTATGCTTTATCCGTCACGTATACTAGAGAAGTACCTAACTACAATTTCTCGCTTAACCGCCAGGTCCACCCCAACTGGACACAGACCATCTTTTTTTCTTGACCAGATTTTTTTTCGCGCTAAGGCTTGAACTTATGCCCTACGGAGATTCGTTATATTTTGTCCAATTAAGGGCACTGCTGACCCGATCTAGAGAAAACAGGGAGATTGCAACGCTGGAATGACATGTCTTATTGAATGGGGGACAGGTTTGTATAGGATATCAAGGATATCACAGAAAGAAAAAAAGTTACGGGCAAAAGTAAGCGACTTACTCGTAGTACATTTATATTCTGGGTAGAGCATAGTTCAGCATAATAACTAAATCCCCTCTATGATATAATTAGATAGGTACTATCGACAACAGAGCTAACTGACCATCGGTGCACCTTAAGTGCATTGTAATAAGGTTCTGTATAAACACAGGATGGTCAGTTAACAGTGTTGTCGTTTGTACCTCCTAAATAAAAACCAAAATCGCTGAACAAACTTTAAGAAGACTGCAAACATTCCCCCCGTCATTTAAATGTAAAAAACTCTTTATTCAAAGTTTTCATAAGAAACTTTCCACAGACAATATTCCTCTGAAACCAAGGGATCACATTTCAATTTCAACAAATCTTCAACACTTGCGGACCGTACCGTACCCTTATCCGAAATCTTCACAAACCTCAAACTTTTTATTTGTTCGCGTATCCGTTTACAGAATAATCTTTTTTGAGGAAAACTTGAGGTTAAATCTTATTTGGGAAGATGACTTTTTGAAAAGTTGACTACAGTATGGTATTCAAGGAAAGAGTGTCTAAATACTTGAGATTATTTTGGTTGGCCGAGTTGCTTCAAAGTAAATTAAAATTCCAATGAAAGTTTTCTAAAAATTAGTAAACATCTAAGTATTGTCATTTTCAGCTGCAAAAATGACAGCTGATATTTACTAACGCGATTACCCCGCTTTTCCTCCATATCTCCTTCATTCCGTTTTTGGAAGACACCGTGACAAAATTCCGACAACGAACAAGAACTACACTCGCGGTCAAATATTTCGGGTCACCCTAAATTAAATAACTGCAATAGGTTTTTTAAATATTTAATACTTGTTTTATTTACATACTATGCTATTATTTACAATACCCAACTGTATTAGCAATTTCCTGGATCCTATCATAAAAATATCGATATCCAAAAATCACGATTTTTGCGATATCTCGCTCCGTTAACGTTGTTTTTTTTCATGGGTTTTTACGAGTCTGATTTAAACCTGGTAACGTTATATTTTTTACTGTTATTAGCAGTTTATATGTAAAATTTAATAAAGATCATGACAGGATTACGTGTACAACCTCTTACGCACTATTTTAGGAAATATGACGGTATTTTACCAACCCGTATTCTTTGTCCGCGAGTGTATGTCCCTAAATATATTATGGTTTGTACATGGAGTTAAAGTGACCGTCAATAGAATTTGCTAACTATGTAACAAAACCGCCATAGTGAAAGACAATTGTGGCGGTTTGTTTACATAGTTAGCAAATTCTATTGACGGCCACTTTATATTATACTGCAATTGGCTATAGTGATGCCGCGGTAGCCTAGTGATTCAGGCATGCGGCTGTCGGGCGGCGGTCGTGGGTTGGAATCCCGGCTCGTGTTACTGAGTTTTACGGAACTTATGTACGGTTGTGTTGTTATGTTTCGGTGAAGGAAAAACATCGTGAGGAAACCGGTCTAATTCCCGATAAGGTCTAGTTTTTAGATAGGGGTCGGGAGGTCAGATGACAGTATAGCTTTCGTATAACTAGTGCCTATACCAAATCTTGGGATTAGGAATAAATCTCAATGGATTGAGCTGAAATTTTGTTTTCTTTTAAAGTGGACCCCGGGCTCCTTTAGGCCACAACCCGGAATAACGCTAGAAGACCACATCACCTAGTAAAATTTCCTTCTCCCAGTCTAGTCAAAGCTTGGCATGCGAAACCAGCATAACATTATCTACATAAAACCTAGCCACTTCATAATTCTCCGCAAAATGCAAGCCAAGACAGTTTTTACTGGAAGCAGACGCCACTGAAAATGGCTTCCTGTAAAGTGCAGACAAGCTATTAATATTAATAAGAGCGCGTTCAGACTGGCGGGAACTGCGCGGTTCCAAAATCGCGCGATTCCCGCGCGGTTTGAAACGTAAAAATGTGTACTATTCAGATACCGCGGTTATTTAGCGATTGGAGTTTAGTTTCGGTGTCGCGGTGTCGAAGCGATCGCCTCGATCCATTGCGAGCGAGCGCGTGGCCTCCTGGAATGTGACGTCGAAACCGCGCGGTATCCGCGACGCAAACGCAACTGAACGTTCTCTCCCGAATATTGAAATCGCGCGGGCCCCGCGCGATTGTATTTTCTCGCGGTTGGTTGGCGGCAACCGCGCGGTTATTCAAACCGCGCGGTTATGTCTAAACGCTTTGGAACATTTTCATGTAAATATGGAACCGCGCGGGAATCGCACGATTCTGGAACCACGCGGTTCCCGCCAGTCTGAACTCGGGCTAAAGGAATCATTGGCCGCGCGGTACAGAAAACAGATTATTAAACAGTAAGGAACTAGGTTTAGACAATGTTCTTCATTCTTCGTTTGATTACTTCGTTTGTTTTCATTACACAGATTATTAGAGCAAGCACAGGCTACATGATGTTTACTTGTTCATCATCGTATTACTGTTTTTCCTGGCAATAACTATATCCAGCTATCTTCAAAGCAAGATTTAGGCTATTACTTAACCGTCACTTATCAGCAGGTGAGACTAAGGGCAAGTTGCACCAGCTTACGATTGCAGGCCGGTCAACGTTAAATATGGCGCCGGCAGCTGTCAGTCTATAGAAACCTGTCAAACTTTCCATACATTCAGATTTTAACGAACACCACTTACGATTACAGTCGGTTTGGTGCAACCCACCCTAAGAGCGGGTTGCATCAACTAACGATTACAGACCGATCAACGTCAAATATGGCGTCGCAGCTGTCATTCCGTAGAAACTTGTCAAACTTTCCATACATTCAGATTTTAACGAACACCACTTACGATTACAGTCGGTTTGGTGCAACCCACCCTAAGAGCGGGTTGCATCAACTAACGATTACAGACCGATCAACGTCAAATATGGCGTCGGCAGCTGTCATTCCATAGAAACTTGTCAAACTTTCCATACATTCAGATTTTAACGAACACCGCTGACGATCACAGACGGTTTGGTGCAATGCAACCAACCTTCAGGGTCAATCACTTTGAACTGATAAGTTCGTAATTAAAGACTTGCTCTGTGAGCTGAGGAAATCGCGAGGCCGTCTTTTTTTTCCAGTTACTGAACCGCTTCAACAAATCAATATAATTATTGAACCAGCTCAGAAAGAGAATCGGTTGGGAAACGCGACCTATAGGGTAAAACAGCCGGACAGACGCCGGACATACGAAATAGTTTTGCCCAAGCTGGAACGGAGAACTTCTTTCGCTGCGCTCGCTCGTCCAAAAAGGCTTTCGTGCTGTTATTAATCTGCCGCCTGCGCCAGATTCCCTAATACATGTTCAGGCGTTACGGACACGTTATCGGAAACCCATTTGCATAGTTAAATGCCCAATCCGTGCTCACTTGGAGCTTCGAGTGGGTTTGTTTAGTGCCAGTCCAACACGAACATAGCAATGTGAGGTTGGAAGTTGAATTTGGCGCGAAACGACGTTTGTCTATGGTAATCTTCTGTGGAGGTCTAACAAGGGCTGCACAGCGTATCGCACACAATGACGTTGCATATACGTTCCGTTTTACGTAGTAAAAACGTAATTTCATTGATCGCACACCGTTATACGTACCTATTTCGATTTTACAACATCCTACTAACACAACGAAAAAAGTAATCCCATTGCAAAATATGAACTGTTTTGTAAAAACTTAACCTGTATTCAAGTATTTTTTTACTTAAGTAATCCTGACTTCCCGGCTATTGCATTATTTTATTATCTCATATTATTATTTCCGAAAATTGATGATCATTTCGATAACAAACATAGGAATTAAAAGACATAGTTACATTTTTGCATTTTCAGTTATGTCGTACGTTAACAACCCTATCTCACTCTATGATTGTCTATTACAAAAAAAATACAGCTAACGTCATCACTTAGGCAGTGGACCTCCTGTACCTTTAGGTACTATAAATTATTTTGTGGTCATCTCAGAAACGAATCATCCGATTTCGAAAATATTTCAACTGTATACTATATAGAATACTTACCCTAACCTGCAATCCTGAAGACCTCTTCAGGGTGGCCATAGGTTTTTTTTTTCGTTATTTAACACAATACTGTAACACATTTCAACAGTATATTAATTATTCAGTACAGAAAGAAATTTATCGTCTATTTAAATGTGATATAAATACATAGAGAATTCATCGCACAAATAGTAGCCCTGGCAGGGATTTGAACCCAGAACCGTCAGATTCGGAAGCTGGATCACTACTTTACAAAGCTAAACCAGTCGTCAAAGTTTAAGGTCGTTTATGACCTGAAAATGAGCCAGGTCAATATATTGAAGAATAACATATAGCAACTATATATTAAATTTCATCATCACTGAAAATTTGACTTAATTTAATGCATTCTATTATCGTCTAGTGTAGAACTTCGCTAGAACTTTCTAGAAGACGAAACGAAAGCAAGTTACAAAAGACGTAGACGAGTCCCGTACGGCGTAAAACTAACGTGCCTTAACTACGTATGAAGCCAACGATCTTATAAAATGTAGATAAGGACAATCTGAGAACACGCTGTGATGATCTTTAAAGCCAAGATGTAGAATTTGTACAGCGGGGCTAGTAGTCAGGCCGTATAGACTAGAAGATAGGCGCTACTTGCGATCTGACATCTTTTAACGCTGAAAGCTATATGAGCTAGGGAGTCTTGGTGATCACTTTACATTACATATTCTAAGTGGAATCAATATTTCATTGCAATCTAACCTCTAAATATCTACACACAAATACGTCCCCCTACCGTACCGATAAATCGCTAGGGGCACTATAAAGTAGGCCAACTATTAAATACTACTAATATTATAAATGCGAAAGTTTAGATGTTTGGATGTTTGTTACTCAATCACGCTTAAACGGCTGAACCGATTTGAATGAAATTTTGCACGAAGATAGTTTATAGCCTGGGTAAAATATAAGATAGTTTTTATCCCGGGTCCACGCGGAAGAAGTCGCGGGCGGAAGCTAGTAAATAAATAAATATAAGGGGATAATCTTACACAATCGACCTAGTCCCATAGTAAGCTCAGTTTGACTTGTGTTATGGTTACTAGGTAGACGACGATATATTATAAGTTAATATCGTAGACTGTGGACCTTGTCATCATCGTCATTATCATATCAGCCAAAAGACGTGTACTGCTGGACGTAGGCCTCCCGCAAAGAGTGCCACAACGACTGGTCCTACCATGCGCATCCGGCGGACTCCCGCAACCTTTACCAAGTCAGTCCACCCTGTGGGTTTACTCATGCTACATGTTCCGGGACTCGGTTGCGACTCGAGAATCTTTCCACCCCAAAGGCCGTCGGTTCTAGGTGTTCTACTATTATTTATTCCGTGTCATCTGGGCCCTATTTCACCACCTTGACAATTGTCGCCCGACTGACAATTCCACGTACATTGCTGGATCAATAAACTGTCCAGCAACCAACTTAACCTGTCGACGCACGCAGCCATGTAAAGCGAATTGTCATTGTCAGGCGAGAATTGTCGATTTGGTGAAATAGGGGCCAGGTCTACAGATGATCTTCATCTACGTAAGAAGCGTATAATATGGTTGCAGTCTTAAGACGCAAGTAACGTGCACGCATTAATTCTTCCCAAGCTTAGAGCAGTGAGTGCCTAGATACGTGAACGGGTTTAATACAAACCTTAAACCGGTGTCAAATATAAACTATTGAAATCGACTTTATAAGGATTCAGTAGAGTTCAAAATCAATTGATATTAATGTTTTTTTCAGGGCAGTATAAGTTCGGTAGTTAAAGCGACTTTTACTCAGTGCTTCTGAAAACGCTTTATGAAAGTTTTAATGACTATGTACTTTTAAGGTGTTGATTAAACAGTTTTACCCGGCTGCAGGTTATGGTTTCGAGTATACACTCGAAACCGTACGAGTACCGAGTACGTATACACGTACTTACAGATATGTAATGAATTTTTACTAGCTTGAAGATATTTATAAAAAGACAATAATCTGAAAGACCACATTGGTAAGAAGATATCGCCTACTTGATTGTAAGAAGGCCCCGATGGTAAAAAGACCGTAGCGGGTAGGGGTCGGGTTGCATATAATTTAGTCATATTTTTCATAGGCATGACCACTTGTGTCATAAACTCATAAATGTCACAATCATCATTACGCATAACCGAAAAAAGTCATAAATTACAATATAATGACTAAAACTTGTATGACATTCAACATTATCGTTTAGAAAAATATGACATACGACAGTTATGACAATGAAAGCATTATGCGCAGAATCATTAATGACAAAACACATTTATGAGCAACAACTTTATGCGTAAAGTTGTATGACAATCGAAATTATGACAATAGTCATTATGTGACTAGATAGACTCCCTACCGTAGCCTACGGACGGCTCCGGAGAAGTCACGAACATTAAAACAATAATCATCAACATCATTCATATAAAAACCGGCCAAGTGGGAGTCGGACTCGCTCACGAAGGGTTCCTTACCATTATCTATAAAACCGGCAAAAAATCACGTTTATTGTATGGGAGCCCCCTTAAATATTTATTTTATTCCGTTTTTTAATATTTCTTGTTATAGCCGCAACAGAAATAAATCATCTGTGAAAATTTCAACTGTCTAACTATCACGGTTCATGAGATACAGCCTGGTGACAAACGGACAGACAGACAAACAGACGGATGGACGGACAGCGGAGTCTTAATAATAGGGTCCCGTTTTACCCTTTGGGTACGGAACCCTAAAAATGATTTGATTGCATAAGACAAGCGCCGTTTATGCGGATTCCGAGTCCAACCAAAAATAAGGCTTCGTAGGCCTTAACTTTGGGAAAGTCCACATAACAACCTAAATCTCGGTGTAGGTACAGTCAGCGTCATATAGTTAGCAGCAGCCAAGGTAGCCAAATATTTCGGTACACGTCTTTATTACAGTAAGAATAAGGTTGTGTTACGAAATATTTGGCTACTCTGGGCTTACTTGGCGTGGGTACAGCCCACGTACCTTATCTAAACTGTTATTCATCTAACACGACCTCCTCATTTAAATCTCCGAACTTGGCTGCAGTTAGTTGCACTTAATAGGTTGATCTAGCCGATTTGCATTTGCAAATGTGATATTAGCCATAGTGATTGCCCTCATAAATTCTATACTTTAGTTCTAGCGTATTTCCTGTGGGTTGCGAAGTCTACTAAAAACTCAAACTTATAGTAAGTTACTCAACTTTGTAGCTATGAACACAACGAATCCTCAAATCAATGAAACTACGGCAACGCGGTTGTGATTTTTCAGGTGCCTCGGGCCTATTACAGGCTTAAAAAAATTTACGACTGAAGAAACAAATATGTAATAATAATAAATAATTATTTATTCAAGGACCAACTTGGATCAATGGTGTTAGTGAGTACTTACGCTAATATTAGTAAGGATTATAAAAGAAACAGAAGCAGAAGTTTAAAAAAAACTTGATATTACCATCTAAGTTATTAATATAAATACCTACTTACTTAGTACCTAGTCACTCCAGAAAATCAATTTAGGTTTTAGGTGTCTTAAGATCCTCACTTTTGCGTTTGGATATGTGATCAAAGTCGCAGTCACACACATGGTGTCTAATCTACTTTCTCACGATTTCATACTATTTTGTTACAAAATAGACATCGAAGTAAATCAATTTATTGTTATCTATCTCCCCCATTAAATAACAAGGCAAAACCTCTATCTGGGCTTAAGAAACTTTATGAAGAATCCCCCAAATCTCGGAGATAAAGCTTTCGGAAGCTTTCAAAAACAATTTAGGTGCGACTAAGGATACATTAAGGTGCAATTCCAATTATGCTTTTATACCGCCCCTTGGGACGGATGTATACGTAGCGTATAGATGTAGGCTATGGATGTTTGGCTATAATGTTACGAGTAGCTCCTAAGTGTCAGTTTGTTGATGTAATAGATATAATTTAAAACTATAGTCTCAGGCCCGCGTATTACAACCCATATGGAATCGCGGGATAAAAGATAGCCTCTGTCCATCTGAAGTTACATTATACAGGGTGGAAATACATTTTGGGTCAGCGAGGGCAGCTACCAGATCCCGTGTTGCTAGGCGAAAATGGTCTTAGGAGACCTTCCTTCGATATTAAATTAATGAAGATTGGCGTTTACAGATTTTGCAAAAAAAACATACAGGGTGCGAGAAAATGGTCATTTTTGACAAACTTTTTTTTTGATGCCAATCGTTCCCATTCCTGTCCAGGATCAAAAGCTTGTATGGGACCAAAAATAAATTTCCGGCTAGAAAAGCCATAAATGGAGAAAAACTTTCCCCATACAATTTGTATGAAAATGAAAAAAGTTTTTTTTTACATTTTTTTTATGTCAATCGATTCCATTTCTATCCAGTATCAATAGTTTCCTTGGAGTCAACTTTCGGTAATGTACAAAAAAGCCAGAAATTTAAAAAAAAACATTTTCATACATTTGCTATGGAGAAAAATTAAAACTAAAGACTCAAACTTTTACATCCCATTGTATTTTGATTGCAATTATTACTGTGATTTTCATACCGTATTATGATCCTTCAATGAAACAGAACTGATTAGCGTGACAGAAAAATGTAAATAAAGTTCACTTTTTCTCCATAGTAAATGTATGAAAACAGTTTTCTTTCATTTCTGGCTTTTTTTTACATTACCAAAAGTTGACCCCAAGGAAACTATTCGTACTGGATAGAAATGGAATCGATTGCCAAAAAAATACATGTAAAAAAAACTTTTTTCATTTTCATTCAAATTGTATGGGGAAAGTTTTTCTTGACATGGCTTTTCTAGCCGGAAATTTCTTTTTGGTCCCATACAAGCTTTTGTTCCTGGACAGGAATGGGATCGATTGGCATCAAAAAAATGTTTGTCGAAAATGACCATTTTCTTGCACCCTGTATGTTTTTTCCAAAATCTGTAAACGCCAATCTTCTAAGACCATTTTCGCCCAACAACACGGGATCTGGTAGCTGCCCTCACTGACCCAAAATCTATTTCCACCCTGCTGCTTTTCTAGCCGGAAATTTCTTTTTGGTCCCATACAAGCTTTTGTTCCTGGACAGGAATGGGATCGATTGGCATCAAAAAAATGTTTGTCGAAAATGACCATTTTCTTGCACCCTGTATGTTTTTTCCAAAATCTGTAAACGCCAATCTTCTAAGACCATTTTCGCCCAACAACACGGGATCTGGTAGCTGCCCTCACTGACCCAAAATCTATTTCCACCCTGTATACAGCCTGTATTTTTAATATTACCTCAAATTGTTACCAAAGGCTATGGACCGATATTGCTAGAAAACTAAGTTTTTTTATTTTATTTATCAAGAAGCAATGTATAGCGTACACTCATTTGACACATGGAAGAAGCGGGTTAGACATGATAGTTGTGACGTCACATCAGTAGGACAAAGTAGTGATACATTGCGGACTGAATTATTTTATAAGGAAAAAAAAATGGTGGGATAAGAAAAAAATCTTGCAAAATCGGTTCATATCCATAACACTTACGTCTGGTTACAATTTAAGGTAATATTAAAAATACAGGCTGAAGAATGGTGGAAGATATTTTGAAATCGGTTGAATAGTTCCGTTGCAGAGTACCCCCTATACAAACTTATACAGGTAATTCACATACTAATCCTTTTTCTAATATTATTACAGATTCTATAGGTTTATGTAGACTTGATATGGCCTCTCCTCTGTCGTAGGCCCATTCTGTATGATAGCATAATATTCAATTCGGATATTACCCATACAAACTTTCAACCTCACATACTTTTCCTCTTTACAATATTAGTTCAGGAAAATATAACTGGAAATCTTTTATGATGCGTAGTTAATGTTAATTTATAATCTCACGCGTAAGATTATAATTATAACATACGGATGTTCGCAATTTTACGGTGACAGATAAACTTAAACATATATACCTAAACTTATTTACTAATCCGCAACAGTGCTCTCATCTGCAGATGCAGACACTGCCTCTTTCGCCGGCAGGATCCCTGTCAAGCGCCGCCCTTATTTTATTCGCAGTCTACATTTATTCTCGTAGGAAATCTGAAAGCCCTGCAAAGTGTGTACTATCGTCTTTTACCTATTAGGAAATAATGTACAGTTAAAAGGGTTCCGTAGACGTGGTCGAGACCAACTGTCTGTGTCAGTGAACTTTGCTTTGATATCAAGTCTGAGAAGTGACTAGAAGCCTGTTTTACTACTAACGTCTTAATTGAGTGACGCTTCAGAATTAGTTTATTTCCAAACAAGTGCAGAAAGTTAATTCTGCGTGGTATTTGGACGTCGAAAGTCTATTAAAAAAGAAGACATTCAAGGCTTCATTATTTACAACATCAAGATAGTTTTACATATTTACTTAAAATGACGATGACGTTGTTCCGTATGTAAACCCCACGTTACCTCAAAAAATAATCAACATTTTTCATACGCATACAAAATTTGCATTCTCATTGATCGATCATGCGTGAAACCTTTAACGACGCCCTAGGGCTCATGCAAATGCAATCAATCACGCAGATAACTGTCATTTACAAAAAAAAACTGTCATTTAATAGATTGCCGGCCTGTTTGCGTGGGCCTGCGTTAGATTAGAGTGCGACCAGCTTCGGCCGATACGTGAATTATTGAGGAAGGGTTGAGGCACGTGTACTCAAAAATTCGTTAACCGTCAATTATATTTTTGTACAGTATAGGTACAGGTATAGGTTTTGGTATTAATTAAAATATAGAAGAGCATTTGTGTGATTTATTCTAATTATTATAGAGGTATGTTGTTTTTATGTCATTGTATGTAATTTTCGCGTTTTATTTGTAAGTCATTATTTAAAAAGTAAGCCTACTGGATATAATACCTCGTTTTTGGTGATCTATTTTTTTTTCAAATCGGACCTGTGGAAGAAAATACATAGGTATTATAATGTTATAATTTATGTATTTATGAATGATGTTAAACTTAGTAAGCTTAGTGTATTTTTATAAATGAAACTGAATTAACTTAATAGGTATGCCTTGCAATTATTATGAAAGTGTACTAGCTAGACCATTGACAATGACAACATTGGTAACCTACCGTTCGCTACACCTGCTTTTCCGCCACATTGTCCGCCCGTGTGCAGTAATGACCAACTTTCGCAATATTTCCCAAATGTTGACCATGCCCCACATGATATACCACCTGGCAATCAGCGCCATCTGTTGTCGTAATTAATTCTGTTATGGGCGCCATTGGCAGGCGGCCAGCGCTCTGTTCGTAGTGTTTGTGAAATTCCATTTTCGAATTCCGTTCTAGTTTCCCGCCACAAGATCCTGCTTTAAAATGTATAGGTTGTGTCCGTTGGCAAACAAACAACGTGTTTCTGTCGAGCCCTACAGATAAGTATTTAGTCAGTCGAAGTTGAATATATGTACTATGTAGGTATACGTTCTTCGCCTTAATACAATGGAAGGTGCAAAAGTGTAAATAATATTCGTTATTGACTGGTTATCATCATCTACTATATGCTGCAGTGCAAGTGAGGGTGTCTTGCCAAGAACGAAAGTGAAAGTGTTCGCTGCGATGTCCCTTACACGCTGTTTACAGAGGCTCTAGTATAAGTTTTACCGAAACAAAACGTTACGATCACGTTTGCGTTTTACCCTCAATTTGAATGGGATTTGACAGCTAAACGCAAACGCGGTCGTAACGTTTTGTTTCGGTAAAACATACTAGAGCCTCAGACAGTATCTACCGGAATATGACACAAAAATCCTCACATACATTCCGAGAAACTCATTGGCGCAATCCAGACTTCTAACTCGCAACCACCCGTTCATTTACTACAAAATATCAATATGTACGTACAAATCTACCGTCTGCATCAACTCCAAAAAAACTCTTCTCCTATATCGGACCAATCACCCCTGATGCTATTCAAAAACTTGTTTCTCCTTACCTCACCTCTCCCTTTTGTATAGGTATCTTGATGCCGAATGAATGTATGAATTAATTATTTATTAGAATAAAATGAAGCGTGTATAAGTGTTACAATTTATCCCAGATCATATGCTGTCCGAGTTGTTTTGCCAAGACTAGCGTATACACATATTTATAATAGCGACATTATCCACGTGTAATGGGAGGTCTTAAGAGGGCTCCCCCTATTTTGGCGTATTTTTTAGTAAGAATTTTATTTGGCATAATCTATGTAGGCATAATTGACTTTGCGCATAAACTGTTTTGGCAGAATCGAGATTCGCATATTTCGATTACGCCGAATTTCAATAGTCCGAATATGATTTGTGCATAATTTTGATGCTCCTAATCATTTTCACGCATTCTCGCAGGAATATATATATTGGCATACTATTATTTAACAGAATTTATTATTCACACAAACGTATTATAACATTCACAAGTACATTGTAAATTATAGAAGCCATTTGTGCTTATTAATTATTTTTTTGAAAAATAAACCACTTATTTTAACCTAACCTAAACCTAACCTAACCGTCAGCGTCCCCCCCTCTCTTCTAGATGCCCTAACCTAATCTACTATATTATAATCCTTATCGAAATCATATAATTATATTGTTGTTATATCTCGTGAGACGTACCCCGTTTTAAGTATGCTCAGTAAGTATCGGAGAATTAATACTTTTTTTTATTTTATTAATTTTGTTTAGCATAATAATAATTATGCTAAACAAAATTATGCGTAAATATAATCGGCCATAACAATAGTATGCAAATTTAGATTCAGCCAATGCCAAGTCTGTTATGCGAAAAACGTTTCGGACAGTCAAAGTTATGCCAAAATTGCCAAATAGAGGGAACCCGTCTTAAGAGTCCCCATGCATCGTTTCCTAGTGGACAATTTTTTCCTCGCTCGCCGCCTCGCAACCTCGCCAAGCTCTGGTTATACTCACCCTTACACTAGTTCTCCTGTGGTGAGGTGAGGGGAACATTTATGAATTACAAACCTTCAATAGACAGGGGCAAATAACATATGCGGTGCTTTGCGTACCTAATGCCTCCTCCGCAGACAAGCTTGAGTGGCCTAATGTGCCCGTTACCTGCGTATTGTCATTAAATTGAACGGTTACGTTGTATGGATTTGAAATGGCTGCACTTTGGGTTGACGGGGAGTTATTGGATGGTCTTGGCATACACCTTGTATAAAGTATAAGTATAAAATTACAAACTGTATAGGGATAAAACAATGCACATACTTATTGCTTATTGCTTAGTGGGCGGGACACATAGCACGTAGAACCGATGGCCGTTGGCGCGGCGTGGGTAGGCCCCCCACAAGGTGGGCTGATGACCTGGTAAAGGTTGCTGGAGTACGCTGGGTGCGGGTGGCGCAGGACCGGTCACTTTGGCACTCTTGGAGGCCTATTTCCAGCAGTGGACGTCTTTCGGCTGATATGATGATGATGATGACTTATTGTTATCGCACAAAAAAAGAGTATAAACAGTAGCCTAACGTTGTATACCTACATCCCGCGTGTAATACGGTATTCGACAGGACTCAAAAATAAGTTATTATTACATTACGAATAAAAACAAACTGAGAAAAATAAAATAATAAAATAAGTGCAGTTACCGATGCACCGATTGTAGCGAGGTACCTATTTTAAAATGATGAAATAAAGTGTTACTTGAGCGTTTCTCAAAAAAAATGCCACTATTATTAATTGTACTTTTAGGAATTATATGTTAACTATTTCCACTCAGAATCAGGAGCTCTTTCGACCCTGGTAGGACAAAAAACTGTCCCAAAGATATTTTTCCTATTGTGTTACCATTTACCATACACTTTGTATGGTGGTAACACAATAGGAAAGTTCAAAAATGTATGGACATTTTGGGACACTTTTTTTCTCCTATTGGGATGGAACATCGTGATTTTGAGTAGAAATAACATAAAAGTTGCAGAAAATCTCCGGAAAAATGTAGTGGCATTTTTTTTGAGAAACGCTCACTTATGCATGTCCATGTTTACCAATTCTGATAATTTTCTGGAATAAGGCGATATGATTGACTACATACAACAATAATAAGTACCTACTTTATATTAATAAATATTTTGTAATTCAGCAATATAGTCCAATAAACGTTTGTTGACGCTGTCGTTCTCCCCTGCCATAAACCATAAGACAACTTGTTTGAAATCCCAGACTGGTGATTCCCAAAAAACTGTCTAATAACAATGACAATTAATCGATGTTACTAATGCACACCAAAAGCGAACATTCTCGCTCAAATGAAATGAAATGTTTTTTTTATTAGTAACAATTGTTACAGGTCATTTGTATCATACGTGTACATTAGGTTAATACATCATACAATTTCCTACATCTATTTATCATTATAGTAATCAATTATTTATAACATTATTCTTTATTTTCAAATTGTCAGTGGCATGCTGTCAAATTAGTCATAGTTATAAAACATGTTGTTCAGAAGCCACTTTTTCAGTCTTGATTTGAAACCTGCGATGGAAGCTGCATTTTTGACGGTATCAGGCAATCGGTTATAAATTGGTGGTCCGAGGCTATAGACCGACTTAGCTGACTTCGCAAGTCTTTGTTTCTCAACCACCAGCTTGTCTCCATGCCTGTTGCTCCTAACAGAAACAAACTTCAAAAGAAAACAAAAAGAAACCCTACATGTATACGTACAGTCAGCATCAAAAGTAGCTACGCGGGTCAGCTCAAAATGACCTACACCCGACTCTAAAGGCCTCCACCCACCGAAAGCGTGTCGTGCGCGGCGCGTGTCGGGCGCGGTGAAGCGGTATATTCACACCGCAAGCGGGCGGCGTGTAGCAACGCGTGTGCAGCGCGGGCCCGCGCGGGTCCGCCGCGTCATGTCTCTCTCACTACCGACACATTTAATATGTATCTCACTGTCACTATCACACTTAGCAGCGCGGCAGCAGCGCGGGCCTGCGCGTCGTATCTCTCTCACTACCAACACATTTGATATGTATCTCACTATCTCTATCACACTCAGCAGCGCGGCAGCTGCGCGGGCCCGCGCTTGACACGCGACGCGCACGACACGCGGCCGCGCTGCCGAGTTGTAACTTTAGCGCCGCGGGCCCGCGTTCGGCCCGCGTTCGATGTGTGTTTAAAGTGTAGTTACAATGCATTACAACTTGCGCGGGCGCGCGCAGCATACGCGCCGCGCACGACACGCGTTCGGTGGGTAGAGGCCTTAATGTCACGAGGACACTGTCAAGGTCTAACGACAGTCTGGATCATTTTTAACCGACTTCAAAAAAGGAGGAGGTTTCTCAATTCGACCGTATATATATATATATTTTTTTATGTATGTCCGCGAATAACTTCGTCGTTTATGAACCGATTTTGATTATTCTTTTTTTGTTGGAAAGGGAGTATCCCAAGGGTGGTCCCATGGTAAGGAAACCAGGATCTGATGGTGGAATCCTGAAGAAATTGAGGGAAACTCTCGAAAAAATTGTCTTTCCGACTAGTGATAGTGTGTTCCTTAATATTATTCAATATAAAGAATTTTAAAGCCCTATTATTTTCCCTAATAATCAACGCATTTGTTCTCGGAAATCAGTTTATGTGGTAAATTGGAAAATAAATGTGGAAATGTTCTCGTGGCTTGGCGGAGTACTAAATTGAAGTCGGTTAAAACTTTGTTTTGAAAGTAAATTATGAGCGTGTTATTTTGCGTATCAACTTCTGCTGCTGACTGTACTAGACACGTCCCACGCACTTACCATACAAAAGTTAACCCCTACCCAATTTGAGTAATGGAAAAACGAATTTGGCAAATGGATGAGACTCTTTGAAGCCGAGCCTGTGTGTTATAATCTGCTTGTGTACGGGATTAGTTTGGTTTCCTTTTGTAATTGCTCTTGCCGCATCTACTTTGTGTGTTGCATTATTGAGATCAGTCAGTAGGATGGTAAATGTACTTATTATTATTTTTGGGATAGAATGGGTATAATATAATCAAATAAGTACTTAATATTCATCAATATTCATCTTAACATAATATAATAATAATAATAATAAATCGGCCTATACAAAGTGTACCAAAAATGAGGTGTGAACCGATCAAGGGCATAACAGGCATAGTAGAAAGAGTGAACAAGTAGGCTATCTCCGGCCCAATCCGCGATTTAATTACCTACCGTACTTACCTGTCTCAGGGTTGTCACTTTTAGCTAAATTTTAATTGAGTGCATAGAAACCGGCAAGGGCGGGAAGTTGTATTTTTTACTTGTGTTGTCTGGGTTCAGGGTTTGTGAGGTCAATTTCGTCAATTATTTTAAATTACAATTTTATAACTGTAAGTACTTAGTTACTATACCTACCTACAATATTGAGAAATCGGCATGACTAAACGTAAACAAAGCAATAGCGGCATATTAATTGACCAAAAGTACCTAATACATTACAGTGGGAAAGTAGGCCTGCCTACTTCGTCTGTCCGTCAAAAAATAACGAAAGTACTTAATAATTTTCTCATATCCAAATAATCCGCTCTGAGCGTGTTTATCCAAATAATTATTATTCATTGCACCAACTTTTAAACATTAATAATAAAACCTTGCATCGGCGCGCATGGCCTTGACCTGCGTTGACCCCACATTGTGGCTCACTGTGCGTTTTTTTAATTGACAACTTAATTCATACTTAGTCCCAAAAATACACGTGATCTTGAATGGGGGGAGAGGGTAGCGTTATAATGACAAATATCACCAAAGGAGGAGGGGGGTTGGTCAAAATTAGGCCTAATTTATGATCACATGATTACTGGACGAGCCCTTGTAATTAAGCTAGAATAAGTGACCTGCGTAACTTTCCTGTACAGTAGGTAATCTGAACAGAGACAACTCTGGAATTGATGAATTATTTAGACACCCAAACACACAGCAATAAGTTCTGCGATAATTACTCATTTTTCATCAACTTAGCGGTGCCGGTAAGCCGTGACGCGCGAACCTTGCGCGGTGTTAGCCCCGACTGGCGCACTGAGAAACGGGTCGAGATTTTGTTTGAGTGTGCGTGCGGCGACGCATAGATACTATGGCGCACACATACAAGCCGCGCGCGGTGCGTTTGTATGAAGATAACGTACTTTGCACTCTTTCTACTATGTAACAGGTATTGTGTACTGATAATGCTCTGTAGTAGTGTTGTGTTCCTGGAGGTGAGCAAGGTCGCCAGAGCTCCCGAGGATGCGTTGTGTTGAGAGCGAGGGAATTTGTTCCTTTAGCTGACAACACGGCGAATCCTCAAACATATCAAGGGTCGGCAACGCCCATGTTACTCCTTTGGAGTTGCATGCGTCTATAGGCTGCGGTGTCCGCTTACCATCAGGCGGGGCCGTACGCTTATTCCGTAATACAAACTTTAATTTTTTGTATGATTGGAACCGACAAAATGCACCAAAATTACAAATGACAGGATTTACTCTGTACACCTAATCGCAATCATAATCACTATTGTATACCTAACAGTTTGAAAGAACTAACACTCTTCGGATACATAAAAGTTATCTGCACTTAGTATAAAAACGTGTTGTTCAGTACGTAACACAGTGAGACAGCCAAGCAGAGAGACTGATGTGTAGGTATTTCATTTCATTAGATGTTATTATCATTGTTCATTCAATGCAAAGCGTATTGAGAACATGCTGTATCAAGTGCGCTATGAACCTAAATTAAACGCAGAGTACCTAAACACAGAGACTTCAATTAAATATTAGGCGACAATCTTAGACAAATCGACCTAGTCCCAAACTAAGCATAGCTTGTACTCTATGGGTACTAGACGACGATAAACATACTTATATAGATAATTAAATACTTAAATACATAGAAAACATCCATGACTCGGGAACAATACTCGTGCTCATCACACAAATAAATGCCCTTACCGGGATTCGAACCCAGGACCTCTTGCTTCGTAGGCAGGGTCACCAACTAGGCTAAAGTGGTCGTCAATGAAAACGATTTAACTCCGACGAACTAACAAGTACTCTCAAACAGGAACCGATTGGAATATTTTGAGCACGGTTTTTTTTCCGAAAGTTTTTTCTGTCGAGTTGGCGTGGGTCATACACAGGTTTAGGTTTGCGTCTTTCCTGTACTCCAGGAAAAATATGGTTTTGAAAATCATTAATTTATACATAATAGCGTGTTTTGTTTATTTCTTTTTAAAACATTATTCTAAAATAATTTATTCAAGAATCCAACAAAATTTAAGTAATTATATAGATTTAAATGAAGCATGTGCTGTTTTTTTTGTATGATGTATCTTGAATATTATAGAGCAAATAAACCAATATGAAGATATTTAGTAATATTTTTCCGTCTTTTAAAAAGCTAGTTAGTTTTTTTTTTGATGTATGAAATGTTGTTGGATTTTGTCTCGTGGTAACTATTTAATTGATAAGATATCCGTTTCATAGAAAAAAATCTGCTATTATAAATCGAGATATCGATGCTGCATCGCGTCTGAGTGAATTCTTCGTCGCGACTGTATCGATATTGTATCGCGGCTGTATCGAGGCTTTATCGCGACTGTAGCGATGCTGTATCGCGATAGTAGCGATGCAGAATCGTGTTTACGTGTGCGAGGGTATATGACCAGCGACAGCATCGCGACGGTATCGCGGCCTTTTTACGACTGTAACGCTACTGAATCGCTGCGAAAAGTCGCCGTGTGCGACCTCCTTAAGTGTCCTATTTGACAAATTCTTATCAACTCGGTGTACAGTATCTAATTCTTTATGGTACTCTGGCGTTTGCAATTGACTAACTCGAACCGTCCTCAGTCCATATTGAAACTCGTAACGGACTGATTGTTTCAAAACAATGCTATTTGCTCAATGCTGGCTCTTTTAATTAAGTAATACGGTTATTTTATTGAGCGGCAATGACGCAAAAGTAAATATAAAGTGCTTTCTAATATCCGTTTCAATGTTTTACAAATTATACACCTTACGTGCTGTGATATCCATTTTATAATAGGTGCCGTAAAAATTGTTAAAACTAGTGTTTTCTAATGTCTCTTTGTCATAACAGATGGAACATATTCGTGCTATTTAATATTCATTTTATAATAATTCTCGAGTATTGAAGAATCAGAATCAGAAATTGTTTACATAACAATCTGCTTCCTCATATCCATTTAAATTGTCGCACACGCAGTCGGTAAAAAAATCGTTGTTTTTTTGACAATGTTAAATCTTTTTGGTGTTCTAAAATAAGATTTTGCATAAACTTTGGTTGAACCCATCTAGTATTGCATTAGCACTTTTTAGTATTTTGGTTATAATTCATGTGTGTTTAATATGAATACTAACAAGATATTTAATAGTCTTTACGCAACTGTGAACTGAGTTTAAGTCGTGTGTGTAAGATTTGTCGATGTGTTTCGTGTTAGGTATGTGATTCTATCTAGTGATGTGTGTGTAAATATAGTGTCATGTTCAAGTATTCGTATAATAATGGGAATGGTCATTATGTTAAGGTAAGCTTGAATATAATATTGATATTAGATCTAAAAAATTCAAAATTTCAAAGCATCATCACACCGTTTGGCCAAAATTAATCTTCATTCAGCCTATTCAATCATTAAGCATTGTCTTTTCGTCCCAAAATTTACATATATACTTCGCGGAACCCATTTTTGGAAATACCCCGCTTTGGTTTCAAAATTAGATACATTAGTCGTAGAAACACTCACAACCATCTTCAATATTCCCTTAGACGATAGATCTTGGACCCAGGCTAGCCTACCCATTAGGTTAGGCGGCCTGGGTATCCGCAAAATTTCTGGTGTTGCTCTACCTGCGTTCTTGTCCTCGGTGCATGGTGCTCAAAGCCTTATAGAGAAAATCTTAGATCCTTCTATTGGAGCTATGGAGGCCGCGCACTGCTCCGAGGCCAAGAACGTTTGGTCTATAACCTGTCCCGACGCGGATCCGCCCGCCAACCCCTGCTCGCAGAGGCAATGGGACGAGCCGCTCTGTCAGCTAGTACGGAAAAACCTTTTAGATACGTCAACTAGTTCGGCAGACCGTGCTCGTCTCCTTGCGTCTGCGGAGTGGGAGTCGGGTCTGTGGCTGCAAGCTCTACCGTCTCCAAACATAGGCACTTTTCTAGATAACACCACCTTCCGCCTGGCAGCTAGCTTGCGTCTGGGGGCATCAACAAATCAGCCACATCGCTGTCAATGCGGCGCCATGGTGGACAAACTGGGCCACCATGGCCTCTCTTGTGTCCGGAGCGCTGGTAGGATCTCCCGCCACGCCAGTATTAACGATATCATCCGTCGGGCTCTTGTCAGTGCGAGAGTGCCGGCAGTCCTCGAGCCCAGCGGGCTGGCCAGGGACGACGGCAAGAGACCTGACGGAATGACGCTGGTGCCTTGGAGCATGGGTCAGCCGCTAGTTTGGGATTCTACTTGCGTTGATACCCTGGCACCGTCCCATGTTCCAAGCACCAGTGCCGCCGCTGGCGCTGCGGCATCCTCGGCCGAAAGCTTCAAGCGCCGCAAATATGCCGTCCTAGGAAACAGCTACATGTTTGCGGCGTTTGGAGTTGAAACCTTGGGGCCATGGGGTCCAAGTGCGCGTCGGCTTTATAAAGATTTGGCGACGCGCTTAATAGAAGCCTCGGGCGACCAGAGGGCTGGCCAGTATTTCGCACAGCGTGTTAGTATCGCTATTCAGCGAGGAAATACGGCCAGCCTTCTGGGCACCTTGCCCGTTGACGGCGATTTATGCCAAATTTTTTACCTATAGTTTAAGTTTTATGTTTGTTTTTTTTAATTGTCGTTATTTTGAATAAAAAATTTGATCTATACCGACGTTTGATCAGAATGTTTGTGGGTAATCCTACTAATATTATAAATGCGAAAGTTTAGATATTTGGATGTTTGGATGTTTGTAACTCAATCACGCTTAAACGGCTGAACCGATTTGAATGAAATTTTGCACAAAGTTTTTAGTTTATAGCCTGGATTAAAATATAGGATAGTTTTTATCCCGAGTCCACGCGGGCGGAAGCTAGTATTTCATATCTAGCTCGATAACGTTGTTAATTTGCTACCAGAGCAGCGTCAAATATATTATGCTCGTATTTTGTTTTGTGGTTATGTTGCGTTAGCTTTATTCGAGACAATATAAAATCTCCAGAGGAGTCGTTAGCGCGTTGCCAAGTCTTTATTGGTTTGAGGATTAATTGTGTTGACAGCTAGGTCCCTCTCAACATAGCGCATCCTCGGCAGCTCTGGCGACCTTACTCACCGCGAGGAACGCAACACCACATGCCCAAAACTAATACCACTACCACTACCAATACCACAACTTTCTCTGTAGGTAATGTGGGCACATTGGCTACAGAGAAAGTAGTGGTGTTCATTGTAGCTGCGTTCTTTTGTAAGGTGAAATACGTCCCCAGTTAATTTTTCTTTGCATTTCTTCCTACATTTCGACATCAATGTAATCGATGGTAAAATTATCCATCATGATTAGTGCCATTACAACCTTCTCGTATAGTAGGGCCATAATCAGTGCCATGGAGTCATAAACATACTATTAATAATGGTACTTCCGTACATAAGGTCCCCTATCTAATAAAGCCGATGTTTGCCAGCTAAAAGTTAAATCATGCCACCCCACTCTACCGCAGAGCACGTGCTTTTTCGTCTAGGTGATCGTGTTTTGTCACTGTCCTACGGTGTCAGCGGCGTTCCGGTGATTTTGCACCTTGGTGTGCGAGAGCTGAGTTTAGCTGAAGTGGTAAGGGACAGCCTGTCATTGATTATTACGCCGAACTACTCGCTCGCGATGTAGGTACCTAGTACGTTGTAGTTTACTGCAGATTACATTCAACAAATAGTAGTTACTTACTATTTGTTTGACTTCCATCCCCAGCGACAGCAACAACGGTGTGCCACGGGTGGGAGCGAGAGACGGCAATCCGATCTCTCCCTTACACGTATATGCCGCTCTGTCGCCACCGCTGGAAGTTTTGACCGAGCATTTACGGTTGAGATTATTTAATGTGACCGACTTTTTAAACGTTAATTGGAATTGGAATCTTCTACCTTGCACGGTACCTACGTCTGTGTATCTGTGTATCTGTCTGTGTTATCGTAGCTCCCAAATGGATGAACCGATTTTCGTTTAGTTTATTTTTGTGTCATAGGTAGATAATTTTATCCCGAGTGTTCTAAGCCATGTTCCGTGAAAATTTGTCTAGCCGTTAATATCTCAAATATTGGACTTTAAAATGAAAATGTCGGGGGATTTTCAACTGTTCTAAGTTGTAGTTTAATGAATGCACTACTTTGATGCAATCGGCCAACTCAAATAATCTCAAGTATACGTCTGCAACTCTCCATGTATCGCATCGGCACGTTTAGTTTGAAACCACTATAGCCACAGTGGAAAATGGAAAACGCCCAGTGGGCCGGCCCAGGTACCGCTGGAGTGACGAACCCCTCAAAGGTCTGACCACCCTTGGCATCCAACTGGCGTGAGGTGGCGCGGAATAGGAAAGAGTGGCGTTCTCTTGTGGCAGAGGCCAGGATCGTCTTCGGCTCATCGAGCCAGCGTAATAGTAAGTATAATAATAATCTATTTAGTTTACTGGGCAGCCCATTTTTGGGCGAAGGCCTCCTCCAATTTGTGCCATTCTTTTCTTTCTCTGGCTAGTCTGCACCAGGTTGGTCCTGCGACCTGAACTATGTCGTCGCTCCATCTTCGTCGTGGGCGGCCACGGGGGCGCCTGTCTTCACGTAGTAAGTAAGTATAGCCAAAGTTAATGTTATGTTAAGTAAGTCAAGTTTTCGTATAACATAAAAACTTTCGCGTATTGCGCCGCATTCGGTGTTTATTACTCGGTTATTTGGTTTCTTGTTTATTTGCTCAACCTTGTTGCCGACTTGGGAAAGCGATTTCGTGATCGTTCGTAAGTTTGTTTAGTGCTTTGTGGCTATTTAAGACGAATTGTGAAAATTAAGTAAAACCTTTTTTTTCAAAGGGGTTTTTTTTCTTGTTTAAGACAAAGCAAAGCAACACGCCTTGGAGAGGTTTGTGTGCCGAAAGTGTGCTTAAGGTGTCAGTGTGTACTTGCTTAGGACTTTACATTATTTAAAACTAGCTCTTGCCCGCGTCTTCGCGACACAAACTATTAATTCGACACAAACTTACGCCCCCCATTTCACCACCTTAGGAGATGATTTTCGGTATAAAACTATTCTATGTCCTTCCCCGGGATACTCTCTATACCTAATTGTTTCTCAAGCAGTTCAATGATTTAAGCATGAAAATGTACGTTACTACATATATTTACCTCCTTGTTTGAAATAATGGTTCTTTTCGGGATCATCTGAGAACCCAATTCTGGAACGCGCTAACGACTTATTCAAATTGTGTGCTAATCGTATTCGTTCATGCGCTATCAAGCACATGCATTTTAACATCGTAATACTGCCAAACCGTCCAACTTTGCCCTGAGATTGCCAAACCGTCCAACTTTGCCCTGAGATGTAAGTTTGCCAACTGAATAACAAATAAAATAAATAAATACTCTTTATTGCACCACGACAAGAAAGAAACATCTTACCAAAAATAATAATGAAGGAATTTGAGTAAATTTTCGGCTACATTAGATAGTTTTATGCAAATGATTTTAAATTAATTAGATAGATTTACTTTAGGACAAAGTTGGACAGTTTATCTGTCCCATTCCCACAACTTGGTTCTTTTTGAGGTCAGGTACCTATAATTTAGCCAAAGCATTTCAGGAAACCGCAACCAACCAAAATAAACTAGTAAATTGGAGGAACAGCGAGAGTTTCATTACAATCGGTTTAGTCTAATTGAAGCATTGTCGGTTGAATTACGCGATCACTTGGAGCAATTGACCCCAGCCCCCCTATTCTGTAACTTGTTCTAAGCTCACCTCAACGCTCACCCACAAATATATCTTGACACCGCGATGCATAGTAACTAAGCGTTAGGTAGAGGTCTAGTTTCGTGATTGGTGACCGGCGGGGTGAGACGCGTTAGCGTGTAGCGAATAACAGCCCAGCTCGCCGCAAACTGTCATATACTTCCATACAGGATGTACGAAAGTGTGTATTATTTATTCACGAATACGATAGATACCGGTATGTTATTAATAAACTAATGGCTGTTACATATATCACGGGATTTGTATATTTGTATAAGGTTTTCCAAGTTATGTGGTAGGAAAATTATGTAAAAATATGCATTTTGGCTTGTCATATTAATGTCGGTGATTGTATGAAACACAGCGATAGAAAAAACCATAGATAGTCATAGTCTAAGTAGGGCCGTAAAATGGCCCTTCAGATGGGGTGCCATTGCCATTATGCGGGGATGGGGGCGGGGTGTCAAAACGATGCCAGGCAGCCGTTTACTTCGAACATGCGCTTACCGGGTTGTACTCGTAGGCAAGTGTTTGCAGGCAATTTATATGTACCTACTAACTAATCTACCAGAAGCTCGATTGCTCACGTTTTTATGGCATTTCGAGACATGGCGATTATTCATTAATGTTTACATAAATACATTAAAAAGAGAACAAATGCATAGGCTTATACGACAAAATTCATATAAAATCTTTACGAACGACGATATTTCAAACTGCAAAAAGAGTAAATCCCATTCAAGCTCAAAGTAAATCGCAGCTAACTTTTTACAAGAAACGGCAACTAGTGTAAGGCGTGTGCACACTACAGGTAATTTGTCTAGAACAAAGCGGTGCAGGTGTGTCTGCGGCTTTAACAAATGTACTGCCATCACGCTCAGGTGAGGTACAGTCGGACAATGTTGATAGATGGAAAGATTTTTAACGTGTACGGGAAAATGACGAATTTTTCATTTCAGTCGTTGTATTTATGTTTATGCACATGTCTTAGATAAGGTGTGTAGTGCTAATAATTAAGAAATTATAATAAATAGACTCTTTACTCACATAATTGGGAATTCCATTGTCTTGATGTGGTCGACATCGGTTCATTATAAATAGATTACGAGTATTATGATCAAATTGAATTGGAATTTCTCGGTGGAAAAATCTGTATGATTTATAAATAAAAATAGAATGTAGCTGGTTTTCTGTGTTTGCACGTTTTATTTTGTAACAATGATGGAAAGAAGAAATAAAGAAAGAAAAATCATTTATTTAGATTTAATTTAAAACGGACAAAGTTGCAAAGGACCAGAGCTAGCCTTTCATTTGAAGCAAATATTATTTAATGCGGACTGTATCGAGACAATATAACACTGTAGTGTTAAGGCAGCGATTTTATTTACTTAAATGAAATAATATTTCCAGTTTGTACTTGAACGCTATAAAGTCTTAATTAGATATCTCGAGTGTACTTGTTTTTCTAAACCAAAAAGTAAAAAAAGAAAATAAAAGAGTGTTAAACAAAGAAACTCGCCCTTAACATATTTTTTCTTAACTCTATTCTGTATGTATATACAACGTAGGTACCTATAGCTTTTTAACTTGATAGGCCCGTGACCCGAGGACGCTCAAGTTGTCTACCAAGGGTCTGAGGACTTCATCAATCAGAACCTGACACCGTGAATAGCAACGCGAAAGGGACTTTTAAGGGAAAAACAACAATACGGATACAGAAATACATTGATATAGATCCTACTCGTACAATATAATACTTAAAAACTGATTTATACATTATATTTAATGTAAATATAATAAATAATAAAACTTTTAGTTCACGAATATAGACGAAAAGAAGCCATTTTAATCAAATGTATGATATAACGTGTTTTTTAACTTTTTTGTTTTATTTATACGTTAATCATCGCGATCGTAAATAAATTAACTAAAATGAGGAGACTATCATACACAAATCGAACTAACCCTATAGTTACTGGCATCTAATCTAACGTATACTTTGAAAAGATGTGGAACAAACACACTTTTTTTAAAAAGTGCTTATAATTCGGGAACTCGGTGGATCCGGGCTATTTAAGTATGGACGCCGTAGCCGGTGGCGTACCACTACTACATAAAACTAACTAGATGGAATCGAGTCAAACTTAAAGAATATTTGTACAACAGAAAAGCCAGTGCATTAATTAAACCCGGTTAATTACTTTTCATTTCAATTTAACTTGGGCAAAGTTGGCGCGTTGCAGCGTACGTCGAAATAAAAACAAATCAAACTCTTTTTGGGGGGGTTGCTGGTTTGTTTGGTCGTGTAATGTTTATAGACTTTACATTACATGATTTGGAGCATAGGTTTGATAGTTTTTCAGCACTTCTATTAATTCTTCCACTACCAGGTATAAAGCATGTGCAATTACTATACTTTTATTATTTTAATTTCACCTTGACTCGGGATATTTTATATTATCAGGATTTCCACAACAGTGTTGAAATTCTAATAAATAAAATTATCTTGTTAAGTAACATTAAGGCAGTTGGATCGGTATTCGCTCACTATTTGCAAATGTACTGTCACATATCACTTAAGGTGGTTCGCCGACCATACAAAACGTTTTTTGACATTCGCAGATTAACGGCGTGTCAATGGCGTGGTGTGGAAATGGGGAATTTCGCGCAAATGCAAAGCCAATGAAGGATTGTTACATAAGTTTCTTAAAATATCCCCCCGTTAATCTACGAATGTCAAAAAACGTTTTTAATGGTCGGTGAACCACCTTAAAAAGGCCTAATTACTAATTACTAAACCTTACACTGTTTAGTTTGCTTCCGAGTTTGAAGGTCAGAAGGCATACAGGTAATACGTACCGTTTCGAACGATCGTTAGGGCAATTCAACTTTAATTTTCCAACAAATAAAATAAAATTTAGATCAACCTGTAAGTACAATACATTACGCGATCAACCAGCAGATTGCAGCCCCTTTAACTTGGGCATAGTAAAAATCACGAAGTTTCTGCCGGACTTGCCACCAAATTTACATATACTCGTCTGATGGGCCGGTCAAGTAATATGGGGGTGACGTTTTAATCTGTCCCGTTAATTATCTGATCTGGGGGGATGTGATGAAGTGCCCTACACGTTAGATTAGCCATTGTCCGCTAATGATGGATGAAAGAGGGTGACGGTATTCGGGGTTTGAGGGTGAGTTGAAGGCGGTAGCGGGGTTACTTTGTATTTTTTTTTACCACGGTGATGGTAGCATGCGTATGGTCCTGACGGTAAGACGTATGCCTATGAGCACTGTAACTCCTGAGGTGTCACATGAGCGTTGCCAACAGTTTAGGAGTATATGAGGAGTTGCTCGGTTCAGATGCTGTTTCTTGCACAGGTCTCTCTGCTGTGGCGGATTGTGCTTTCGTTGGTATAATGTATTAAATCTTAGAAATGTGACAGTTATTGTCAGTTGTTACGTTAAGAATTTCGGTATGAATAAGTAGGTAAATTTTATACCAAGAGTAATTAATTGGAAGTGAAATGGTGATGTAATTTTATATGTGAGCTCGAATCGGACGGAGCAGAGGTAATTGTGTAACTTTTTGAACGTACGTTAAGACAACTCGACTGTCACTATCCCGCACAATAAATGACATTTAGATCTTCTTGACGCGCGTACATGCATTACGTAATCGACCAGCAAAATCTACTTTGATGAGCCTTTCGCCACTTATCCCTTATTTTATCTTGTCTAGATGAGGGCCCTTTCGGATATACTTCGACGCAGTGGGACCTTTTGTGTATTTGCCCCTTCCTTTTAGCCTACTCCCAAGCTCGCTCCATCATTTCCACAAACCGGATGATGCAGTTCAGCGGAAGAACCTTGAATTCCTTTGGTTGCGGATAGCCGTTGCCAAAGTAAGTCATTATTTGTCTGGCAAGGGCATGACATTAACACAGTAAGTGTTCCACAGTCTCGTCCTCCTCGTCACACATTCTACAGTCTAAACTATGCGATAGACCCTTTATAGCCAAAAGATCCTTGACACCGAAGTGACTTGTGAACATCCTTTATATAATTCCGAGTTGTTTCCTGCTGGATTTCCAGAATATTTTCTGGTCCATCCCGAGTCCACTTATTTTAGTTAAGAGTCGTTTATCCCTTGCACCAAACGGCCAGGGCACTGGTTAATTCCGGGTTAATCTCGCCTCATTGTCTCCCAAAGGTTCCCATTCAGGCCAG
Source organism: Epinotia bilunana (assembly GCA_947049275.1). NCBI lineage: Eukaryota > Metazoa > Arthropoda > Insecta > Lepidoptera > Tortricidae > Epinotia > Epinotia bilunana. Next base: position 21,704,584 of record OX346260.1, on the reverse strand, counting down.
TGTTTACGTAATTGCATGACATATACCTGAAAAATATGCCCGACCATGTCCGACTTACTCAACTGACAGCCCACGAACGGAATTGTTGAGTGCATCCTCATATTTTCACATCATTCAGAATTTAACCCATTTGGAGTCAGAACCTTATATTTACTAGTTGATTTATCTGGTGATATATCAGTGACATGATCACTTTTGCATATAATTCTATTAATTTTTATGGCGAGTAAGGGTATAATACTGGCAACAAGCATAATTAATTCAAAAACCTGTAAACCGACTACGAAAAGTAACTGAAAACAAAACGTACATAGCCTATGTCACCCGTAGGTACAGTCGAGTTCTCCAATATCTACACAGGCAACCTTTCAAAAATATCTATACAGAGACTTTATTGTTACTAACATAAGACATATGTGTAGATATTTTTGAAAGGGTGTCTGTATAGATATTGGAGAACTCGACTGTACCAATAATTTCGAATCGTTTGACAACCCATTTATAAAAATTAGTTCAGTATCTTAAACGCTACAGTGGAACACAGGTAAATACAAACACCTCTTTCTTTCTGCCGTAGTCCGACAAAAAGGTATGTATACTTGGGTACCTACTGGTGCTGCAATGTTACCACCGATCGGCCTAATTTTACTAACTGAAATGAGAATGGGATGTTAAATTGGTAAATTTTGCAGCATCACCCAGATTTCATTAAATCAGCGATGTCACTTGTCAAAAAACAATTCCAAATACCGTTTCAGGAAAGCGTTTCGTCGACGATTTTGACAAAAGACGCATATTGTCTACTTTAGATGTATCGGCTATATAGTATAGCTTTTTAACGTAGGTACCTTGAATCGAAATAGTCCTTAAGGTCTTAATGGCGTCGGTAAAAAGGGGAATACAATAAAGCCGTCCGGTAGACAAATGGAGACAATGGGACAATGGGACGACGTTGTGGGAGCGGACAGGATCCGCAGCGTGGCTGCTCATATTTGGACTACTTTTCACGTAGTCATTGAAGATCGGAATTGAAATATAACAGGATATTTGCGTAATATCTGGACAGCGGTCTGTTATCTCGATTTCAGAGTAGAGAGCAAAATCACAGTTCATTTAATTGAAAACAAATATCAGCGATTTTTTACTATACTTACTGATATTTTACGAAAGCAAACCACGCCCTACGCAGTGACTTTCGAAATATTTTTCGTTTTGCGTAGGATTTAGTTGATTTCTACATGTTCTTCTATTTATTTTATTTATTTAATAGCCAAAATTTGCTTTATGCTAAAAATAAAAAAAATGCCCACAGAACTGTAGTAGCTGTTTGACTACATTTTATAATTAGGTAGTTTTAAGAAACTACTATAGCAATCATAATACATAATTTTGATTTACCTCACATGGTAAGGCTTTAGAAAAACTATTGAATAGTTTTTTTTATTTTATTTTATTATACTGCGTGGAACGGAACGATGGATTTTTTTACATTTGTATGGAGCTCGTCGCTCCAGTCGGCTAACGCTCCATACAAAGGTAAAAAAAAAATCGCGTCAAAAAAATAGTTTATCTGGAAAATGTGACGTACTAGCGCTCAATAATCCCCCTCTTGCGGGAAAGTCCATCGTTCCGTGCCACGCAGTATAGGAGGCAAACGAGCAGTCGAATCACCTGATGGTAAGCGATAATCGACGCCCATGGACACTTACAACACCAGAGGAGTTGTAGGTGCGTTGCCGGCCTTTAAGATGGGAGTACGCTCTTTTCTTGAAGGCTTGAAGGCTTGAATAGTTATGGGATAGGTTTAAATCCCCATGGTAAATGGTAATCTAGTAAGTCAAGCACGGTGTTTTTTTTTATTCAACCAAAACAATGATAACACAGCATAATTTACAGTTAAATTTACGCTAAACAGTTTAATCCTACTATCCTACTAGGTAAATGAATGCGAAAGTGTGTTTGGATGTTTGTTACTCAATCACGCAAAAACTGCTGAACGGATTGAGATGAAATTTGGCATGGAGATAGTTTATAACCTGGATTAAAATAAAGGATACTTTTTAACTCAGGTCCACGCAGGCCAAGTCGCGGGCGGATGCTGGTTGCACATAAACTAGACGTTTAACGACTTTCTTTAGTCAATCACTTGCTAATAAAAGTAATAAACATTACAACTTGCTCATCTAGTGGGCCTTGAAGCCTTCAATGTTTCTATTAGTCTGTAGGGCCTACAGACTAATAGAAACATAGAAAGAAATCACTTCAAGTCAGTACGCACACTCCACGAAACGATTCCTCCGTTGACATCGTGACAGGGGCAGAGAACGAATTTATCGGGTGCGTGAAAAATGATGCCAGCCCCGCGTCTGTGTTGACAACCCTGGGTATACAGATAGATGGAGACAATGCGAGCGATAGAAAAATACTGGTTTACTTAACCTGTATTGATCTTTATAGTGTCGTCTTCGGTTTCCGCGATTCCAACGGGTTTTATCGCGTATAGTATGTATTATTTGTTCCATTCACATAGTACGTAGAACCGATGGCCGTTGGGGCGGAAAGGTTCTCGAGTGGCGACCACTTACCGGAAGGCGACGTGGGCAGGCCTCCCACAAGGTGGACTGATGACCTGGTAAAGGTTGCTGGAGTCCGCTGGATGCGGGTGGTGCAGGACCGGTCACTTTGGCACTCTTTGGAGGATGCCTATGTCCAGCAGTGGACGTCTTTCGGCTGATATGATGATATGATGATGAGGATGTATTAAATGCACCCTGACTTTTCGAGCCTTTTAACAGCATTCGGACATCTATAAATATTCGAATTTCTACTCTTATTACAATGGAAAAGAAAATAATTAAGCTTCAGGGGACCGATTTTTGACTTTCGAGTGCTCGACTCTTTCACACGAAAACTGTCAAAAATTATGAAATACTATTTTGAAATGACGATAGAAAATTTAAAAACGTGCGGTATTGACCACTCCTATTCAATTCTATCGGTAGAAAGTAAGTGCCCGTGATTATGACATACAATAGCATTTCCTTTTATTTAATTTTCGAGCGCTCGAAAGTCAAAAATCGCCCCCCTGAGCTGCACAGGACACGTCGTAAAGACGGAAAAAATACCTGTATTTGTTCCATACACTGTCAAAAACGTGAATCCTCATATATATTTAAGGGTACGCAACGCACAGTATGTGACATCACAAATTCTAATCGTGTATTAAGTTACGGTGTTTACTATTAGGCAGCTTAGACACTTGTTTGCCACAATTATGGTAAAAAAATGGTATCTGATGGTAATGAATTGTGACTAACCGATGTCGTCAAAATATTCAGTCACGTCTCCCTATAATTTACTGACAAAGTAATTTTTTAATAAAAACCTCTAGGCCGTGAATGTCTCATTTTGCGCCCTTAACAACACGATGTTATCGAGCTGGTTGATTAAGTATTTTCGTAACAAATCCGTTGCAGATAGCATTAGGCGATCATTAGCTCCCTCTGACATTGACAGCTCGAGCGATCGCGGCCAAAGCCTTAAAAATACGATTTCCTGGCCCCGACACTAATGAAGATGTTTTTTCAAGAATTCCCCATACGGAGAAGATAAGATTTCTCCTGTGTTTTATGTAGTTTCCGCAGTATATGTACTGATAGTAGTATGAAATAGAGTTGTGTGTTTGTTGTTACGTTACATTAATACCTATATGAGTAAAGTTCTTGTTATAAGTAGGTACTTACCTACGTGCTTAACATGGCGAACTTTCCAATCAAAAGCATGGCTGCTGACGCTAAAAATATTCGCCTATCCTACATAGACCAATCTTTTTGCTTCAAACCTACCTCTTCACCAGAAAACGAATGATTTTTTTGAATTCCGAACGCAACCGAACGCGACAGGCCGTGCGGTCCAAACGGTTTGTTAAAACAAAAGAAGCTTACTGATTACTTTCTAAACCTCTCGTTTCCCTTGAACCGTGTTCTACAAAGTGAACTCTAAGGTCATGAGTAACAAAGTCGCTTTTGCATTTTTGGGGGTCAGTAAAATGTGAGGTTTGGGTATTCATTAAGCGAAACGCCCAGTTAAAAGTCTGCTTAGGCGGGAACGACACTCCACAGGACGGATGACGCTGCGCGAAGCCTATTCCGGGCCGTTTGTAAGGTTGGTTTAAAATATGTACACAATATTGAGTTCTATTGTACGGGTACAAAGTCCAAAGCATAATATCTATTTTCAGGCGTGACTGTACGAGGCCTTGCCGCTCGCGTTTGTTTTTTGAAGTGTACTTCAAATTTGCCAACGGTTTTGAGCCTATGTTATAGTAGTTTTCTTTGAGTAAATATTTTAGTTTGGTTACGTTTAGGAATGAATGATGTCTGGCTGGTTTTTACAGACTATATGATAGTGAGACCATTAAGAACCATTGTATCTATTTTTATATGAAAAATTACGTGGGAAAAGTGCAAGTTCGGCGTATTTAAGTTTAGGTTGCCGAGATATAAAAGTGATTGACCTACTTATATAGACGCAATTTTGAAAACATTAAAGACTCGATCCACCGTTCGTTCAACGAAGTTCCATTCTGAGACATTAGTGAAATATTTTTTGATCGATTGAATTTTATGTAGTTAGTCACCTCTAACATCCTACCTTAGATACAAACCCTTTTGTAATATTAGTAGATAGACATACTCGTAGATAAAGAAGATTATTAAAAAACCTGCCAAGGGCGAGTCGGACTCGTGCACCGAGGGTCCCGTACAAACCTGTAGTATATAGTAATGACTTTAAAATGATTAAAAATATTTTTATCATATGATGTAACTAAAAATTTACGATTTTCCCAATTTTTCCTTTATCTGTGCTATAAGACGTGGCTTCGTACCAAATTTCAAGATTCTGAGTTCACGGGAAGTACCCTGTAGGTTTTGATTCCCTTACGAGTTTCGAAAATTCGCGGAAATTTGCGGCATAAACGGCTGTAGCAAAAGATTGATTGCGTCGCCTTAGTGGTTTGATTTTTTCACAGCACCAAGGGACAGTAGACCTGAGTATTTGGTATAAATTTTAGCTTGATACCTCTACGCGTTCCTGAGAAAAAGGGTCTTGACAGACGGACGGACGGACGGACGGACGGACAACAAAGTGATCCTATAAGGGTTCCGTTTTTTCCTTTTGAGGTACGGAACCCTAAAAACAAGGTCCTAGGTGTATGCACCTAGGACCTTGTTTTTAGACTACTAGATGCAAGTATGGTATGCCATACTTGCATCTAGAGATATGTACCTAAACTCTAGATGCAACTATAGTATGCGTAGCATATTTCTTGTTCCCTACGAACACTCTTCATAGTCTTCAATCCAAGCCCATAATACAAATAAGCAATTCAATAAATAAACTAATACTATTCCCCTTCAAGCAGCAAATCTTTATGGGTAATTTGCCAAAATATGAGAACGGGGGTGAAAATGGAAACTACATATACCAATGAAGGTCGTTTGTTTCTCGATCATTCCGCCAGAATTCACCCCCTTCGGAAGTGATATTCTCATGCCCTCGAAGAGAGTCTCAAGCGACGTAACTTCGTTTATAACATAAGCTTTTTTGAGTTGGAAAACTGGTATTGTTTCCAGTGGCGCCAGGATTCTTGGTTAGGGATTGTTGGAACGTTTTGATAATTATCGAATATTTGTAAAGGTGAAGGAGGCTGTGTAAAGGATGCTTTTTATCTTTTGCTCACAGGATGTGAACTGTGCTGTCGCAAGGTACGAGTGTAATAGGAATTTTGTGTTCTAGCTAGGGCATCTAACACAGTTTACAGACTGGTTAATGTTGAATATGGCGCCAGCCGTTGTCATCCCGCAGAAAACTGTCTAACTTCTCATACAATCGGATTTCAACTAAGGGAACAATCCGCCCTTAGTGATTTTATTATCAAACACACTCAATTAGGTAGGTATAAGTGGATAACATATTTATAACATCATGTGAAAAAATTATATGTAGCATCGAATGCTAAAACTTCTTAAAATTAAGGCACTAATAAATATTCTATTCTTGAAGCGCCTGTTATTTTTAGCACTTCAATAATAATTTCCCGCAACTTGGATGCTTTCTCATGTCTTTTATGTGAGTTGTACGAACGCTTTTCTTTGACCGTCTCCACATAATCAAAACGTACAGCAACAACATGTAAAATTTATTAGGCGTGCATTGTAATTATATGCGTTCCATATTATTAATTGTATACATAACCAAACCTACTAGTGAATCTGTAAACTGCAGATCACGCGAATCTTTAAGGAAAAGAGTAAAATCCGAATCGGTAAAAGTTCTATCTATAATTAACGAACCTGTTGACGAAATTTCTCGAGAATCGGTTGACAAATGCGACCTGTACAGCAGAACAGCCGGACAGCGAGACGGCGAGACGGCGGAACAGCGAGACATCCATCCGGATGTCCATCCGGGGCCAAGATTCTTTCGTATATCCATACGAAAGAATCTTGGCCCAAGCTGAAAAGGGGAATTTCGTTAACGTCGCTCGCTCGTTCAATAAAGATGTACCTAGGAAATCCCTTACAGTGTCACCTTTTAAAGAAATCTTTTAGAGAATAAAGCATTATATTTCAGATGACATAATTTTGGCAGGATTCAAATTCTCACCTGATTTACGGATTATCAAATAGCAGTATACAATCCGCCAATACATCAAAGTTTTCCAAAAGAGTTCGCCCAGACAAAGACACCCCTTACATTAATCATGATTTAAATCACACTAAACTGCACTACGGATGCGGTAAGTGATTCTGATTTCGCATTCATTATGGAGCATTAGTCAAATGAGTTGAATCGTATTTTTTGGAGTTAGAAGACAAATGGGATTGTTTTTTTAGGATATTTTTGCATAATAAATTGAAACCAGATGTATTAATATCCTATTCCTACTAATATTATAAATGCGAAAGTTTGGATGTTTAGATGTTTGGATGTTTGTTGACTGAAATTTTGCACGCAGATAGTTTATAGCCTAGATTAAAATATAGGATAGCTTTCATACCGGGTCCACGCAGACAGAGTCGCGGGCGGAAACTAGTTACTTAATAAATTCGAAAGTAACTCTTGTCTGTTACCTATTCACTCTAACATAAACCGCTGAACCGATTGAAATGAAAGGTATGGATATCGTTTGAGTCCCAGGGAAGGACAAAGGATAGTTTTTATCCAAGAAATCATCCCAATTACCTAAGGGTGTGAAGTGGGGGTTGAAAGTTTATATATTTATAAAAGAGACGCCACCACGCGGAGGCGTCGTGGGCAGATGCTTTTACCTACCTTTACCTACGGATTAACTAAGTACTAAATCAACCCATATTTTAATTTGCCATAAATGTTACATTCGCCATAATCATCATTTACCCCAATTATTTTTTCTCAGAAACAATTGTTCCCTGCGACGAGCGACTATTCATTTCTGCTATATAAAACCGACTCCGACTTTCCGACAGATTTTACCGGGTTCAATTCCTGGCCGTATATAATGTTTCGAATCCCAGCCGTAATAGAGAATTTTCTTTTAATCTTTAAAAGCATTTTATTTTCCAAAATCATCCTCGTGATTCCTATGAACAAATTTCCGTGTCTCCGTGTTCGTGTTTCGTGACGTGTTTTATGTATATTTTCATTAAATGTTTGTCGTTTTGTGTGTGTCACGAATACATGTTTTTCTTTCTCTTTTCTTTCTTTATTGTTTCCGATTTTCCCTCACTGCCCCGTTTGAATAATACACCCTGTATGTAGGTATAAAGCTAGGTGTAAAAGATAGATAAGATACACCAAAAGCGAGGTATGTAACATAATAATATATTATCTTAAATGAAAGCGTCGCATATTTCAAACGTGGAACAACAGAGGGCGCGGGGGTCGTATTTCCGGTTAATGGCGCTGGATATACGACGTCACTTCCGGTGGGTGCGTTGGACAAGTAATGGCTACGCTATTTGTTTAAGAAGGCATTATCTTTTAGCTTTTAATTTAGAATTTAAAGCGCGAGAAATACGAATTTATTATTCTAGAAAACAATAAAAAAACAATTTCCAATCTAATCGAGTCTACTTTCCGCAGTGTTCTTAAATAGGAAAATACAGATGTACACTCGAAAATTATTATTACTCCAAAAGAAATAAGGCAAAAAATATGCCTAGTGACGAAAATCCCATTCAGATATCTCAAAGAATTACGAAGCTACAACCGTTTTGATATTGCTTGTTAGAGAGAGAAAACGCAAACAGTTTGTGACGTCACAATCTATATTTATTAGTGACGTCACTAACTACGAACGTCCTCATTTCATATGAAGTTGCGTTTTGCGAAAAAGGGACAGAACATACCCCTTCTTAAAACTTTGGACACTTATAACTTCGTGATTATTTAACCTCATGCGTTGCTTTTTTTCCCATTTGACAACATTTTTAATCCTTTTTCGAGAAAATACGACATTATTGATTATCTTATTTAGTGTCTACACCCCTATTTAAGTTTTTAAGACTCCCATGATCTGCGAGTAGGTGGTATAAGAACCAATAAAGATTTCTTGTGCAAAAGCACCAGTTAAATGTGGAAACGCATCTAACTAAATTTCGTAAACGTTCTTCAGTTGCGCACACTAAAAAATTTAACGTAACTTCTTCAACATCACCATCATCGTTATCATCAGCCGATATACCAACGACCCACTGCTGGGCACAGTACAAAACAGTTCAGTAATACCCCGCTGGTTCAGTGCTGGAATGGGACTTCACTTACACTGTTGAATTTCCGGTTGAGAAGCCTAAGTTTTAAAATCCTTGCGTAATAAAACAAAAGTTAACTAGACTATTATCAGTTTATATTTACCTTCTAAAAATAGGTCTAACGTGTCTTCATTTAAATATGAGAGAAGCCAAAAAACAATAAATTGGCGAATAAATGCAGCCCGGGACATTAAACCCTGAAATGGCCTTTCAAACTCCTAATTATGGCCCAGTCGTTAATTCTGAAATCAAGAAAATTCCCGTAAGTTACTGCTGGGCAGGGGAGACAATTACAGTGGAACCAATTTTCCTGGAGCCCGAATGTTATTTTTGGTATTTAAAGATTTTGAATATGTGACGTCAATTCTTTCTATTGGCTTACCAACTACATACTAGTTTTTTTGTCATTTATTCCTCATTACATAAACTTGTAACATCCCTTATTCCATCCCTTATAATAAAACACCTGTCAATTTGAAAGTAGCGTAGTCCTGAAAAATATGTTTTTTGCATATTGAAAGTAAAGTATAGGCAACTGTGTCAGGTATAATATTGTGTTTGAGAATCATTGACGGCGTGTTTCCGAAAAAATTGATATCACCTATTTATCCACTCAATTGCTTGTGGTGGTTGCCAATCGATGTTATGGGCTGCTTTGATAATGAAAAATTAGAAGCAATTTAGGCTAGGTACAATTTTTGAAATCCGAAATCAAGTGTTTTTTATTTTTTTTGTCTTTTAGGGTCTTTTAGTCATTCATGACATGTCTAAAAATCATCGTCGTCGTTCGAATCGTTTTTTTTCTTCGCAGTGTTTTCCTTCATCGAATTTAATTTATTGTTTTTTTGAAAACCCAGTGTTGGTCCTAAATAAGACCTTACATCGATTGTTTAGTCCATATACTATATCACACATCCGTTCCCCTACTGATATTTTGTGTATTAAGCTTTTCGCCAAGGGAGCAACAATAAAAAAACAAAATGGCGTCTTTTAATGAGCAATTTTGTGAGTAAACGGGCTCAATGGTAGCGCTCTTTGCTTTCTTTTCGTAGATTTTCTTTGCGTCCGCGATCTTTACGCTGGCGACCACGGTTGGTGCTGGTCCTTCCAAAACAGACTAAACACTTATGTTGCACTTGTGACGGCTGTGCTTATTAAGCTAGTTTTTGGTGTAAATTGCTCTTTGACTTGTTAAATGTTTGATTTCTATAGTTTGAGTTTGATTGTGTAAAGTGGACCGTCACCCTTTGTGGCGTCAAATCTGTCAACTGTCAAATTTGACGTGTTCTGAATCACGCATTCGAAGTTTCTTAAATCAGTTGTATTTACGCAACCTAAATCGGTTGCATAAATACAACTTCCAGGCAGCTACTCTTCGGTAACAGAGAGTATATTATATATATTTATATATAGTCTTCTGTCTCATATCGATTGTATACATGTATACAATACAATATATATTTTGTACGTAAACTTTCCTTTTAAATACCCATCACTGTACATATTATACTACACCTTACAGACAATCTAATCTAACACAATGTGTCCCTTTGTTCCAGGAGCTGCTGGAAAGGCGGATTAAGCTGCTGGAAGGGCAGCTGGAAGAAGAGAGGTCGCGCACGCAGCGCGAGCGCATGGCCGTCACCAAGCTCCAGAACAAGTTGATCAAGGTACGTTCTAGCTATAAATGTATTCAAAACAATACAAAAACAACTATTGGTTGTTAATTGACAGTTTGACACTATACAAAAAGAACTACGAACTTATACGGTGCTAGAATGTAGATTTACAGGCTTATTCATCATCAAACCCGTCCACTGCTGAACACAGGCCTCCACCAAAAAGTGCCACAATGCGAATAGCCTCATTTCTGATGCGATCACGCTGAGAAACCCCCAGCATATACCTCACCGTTGCCCTTTGGGTGACTTTGAGCTTTTTAATGAAGCCCATAGTGAGCGGGCACGTTTTAGTCCCATACGGCATCACTAGCAACACACACTGCTCAAAGATCTTGAGACACTGCGGAATATTAGACGAAAAAATGTCCCGTAGCTTTCCGAACAGTCTTTTACGCATAATATATAGGTACGTAAATCAATTACCCGCGTCGGATTACAATAGTATTTGTACTATTTGTTTATCTATATATCGTCGTCTAGTAATCTACCTATAGTACAAGCTTTACCTACTTAGTTTGGGACTAGGTCTAGGTATGTAAGATTGTCCTGCAATATTTAATTTTTACTTATTTAAATCTCGTTTAAGTTATCTAATGGAAAAGTTCAATTACCACTTAAATTACTTTCCCAAAGGTTTTTTAATAAGTTCTTTGGAGCACAGCTGCTCCTCACGTAAGCAATTTATTTTGATAATTCATCGCTTTACTCGAATCGAAATTGATTTACTCCGAAAACGTGCCAAAAATCGCTTTATTTCCAAAAATTAAAGCAATCATTCTTGTCGTTTTAAATTCGACTATAAAACATTAAAATACAGTTGATACTCCAATAGCTTAACTAAATTAACCTGTCGCGTAGTTTACAGTGTATTGTCATTGATTAACTGAAGGGTTAGAACGGTTCTGATTGAATTTTTCGTTTACTCCTACTTGGGGAGAATAATCCTTAGTTAAATATTACCGGCGAGATTGAAACAATTATAAGGAAGCTGCACAATAGATGTTTTATTTCAATGGTTACCTGCTTTGTTAAGGCGAAGTAGGTCTGTATTACAGTCGCTTACTCTGTGATGTTTCATGTGAATCCTCGAAGTATTTTAAACACTCATATATCGATTGTTGCTTGTCGCATTGCCATGATGAAGTCGTTATGAGATTTAAAAAAATATATATATAATGTAACTAATAAGTAGGTAAGCGTTTTCCGCGATAATTCAAAAGGAGACATATTCCTTCTGTTACGTCTCGTTCAATGTCTATTTTGAACGTCCAACCGCGTTAAAACCAGCATGACAAAGACATGAAAGTGCAGACAATTATACCTCTGTCAATAATGTATGGGTGGAATCGTGGTCAGACAATATACTTACTGTCAATTAGGTGGAATATACTTCTTTTAATTATTATAGGTGCAATCATGGCCATTCTCTCTGAACTCGCTTTTACTACAACTATTTTTGAATACGTGCAATAACAAATACTTACATTAGGACTTAGCCTTAACAGATTCTGTCAATATTTGGCTTCTATTAATTAAGCTCCCTTCCCACCGAAGCATTAATCGGACCCTGAAACAGATGTAATACCGACGTAGACCCAATTTACGGCCCCTGAAGATGAGGTGGTTGCGAGGTTCCTTTATAAATATATATAGTTTTATATACACATTGTAAATAGAGCTTTTTGTTTCTGATACAGGCAAAAATTGACTCTATTTTTTATTCTCACGCTACGTTTTTTGATACATTTGTATGGATATTTGCTTAGTGGGAACAAAAAAAAAACCGGCCAAGTGCATGTCGCGCCACGCGCAGTGTAGGGTGTTACATCGACACGCGAAACGGTGCGGTTGTGTCGGCAGAATTCGTACGAAAGTTGGTCTTTTAAGTTGGTCGACTATTACTCGGTAACTAGTTACGAGTATGTCTACTTAGCCGTGATAGTTTTCCTTTTAAATTCATTATACACGTATGTACTAACGCCACGAATCAATCGCCATTTTTCACATTTCCTATACTGTTTTGTCGGCGTGATTGATTTATATACCCTCGCCGAATTACAGTTTTCTAGTAGTAAGAGTTACTGAGCTTAGCCGAAGACGGATAGACTGACAGGCGGACACACGGACAGACGGACAGACGGACGGACATGGCGACACTATAAGGGTTCCTTGTTGACTACCCTCAAAATGGGAAGATAGGGATGTTTTGTTCTGTAAGTATCATAAATCACAATCAATAACACGTCAAACCAAATATGGTTAAACTTACACTCTGAGTTGAATAATACCTAAACAGCCCTAAAACATAAAGGTTACAAACAAATGAATGTTACAGGATAACTGTACAACCAGATGCGATATGTAGAATAACTAATTAAATGAACCTGGATTTCGTATAATTTCCAATGTACGCATTCCAAAACCTTAATTAAACTCTCGAAATACATGTTTCACATTACACCACAGTGCAATGGATACCAATCGGTAATCATCACATCCAATACTTTCCGCAAGCAATCACTGTTCAATTAAAAAGGCTCGTGAAATCGGACACATTTTACGCCGTGCTATCCCCCTAAAAACAAAATAATCGTATCTGCTATAGTACATAGATACATCTATCTGCTATATAGCCTTCGAATTCACTTGCCAAAAAATATTTTATGCTATTTGTAACCTGTCCTAACTAATCTCATCACTGGTATCTTGTATAGCTTGATCCCCAGTTATAACGGCTATGCTGTATCGGAGGACTTTACTGGTACATCAGAGGCGTGTTAGTATGTGTTGTGAATATTCCAGGAATGCAGACTGGTCGGTATTTCTGTTCATGGAGTACTCCCGCTGGATATGATTTCCTGGTATTCAAAATAAAGGTATGGTCTAGCGGCGCTCTATAAATTAAAGATCAGGGTTAGATTTATTAAAACATATTGGAAAACTAATTGAGACTTGGAAAAAAGGACACCAGGAAAGCAGTTCTTGCGTGAACAATAATCTAAAGAAACCATTTTATTTTCCGGCATTTATTTCTCTTCTGATCAAAGCTTTGTTACAACTGCTGTTAATTAAATTACAGACAGCGGCTGGTAGCAGAAGCAAATTTTTCGAGAAAAAACCCAGCATTTACCACTAAAGGGTTTGTGGCAACTACCTTTAGTGGTAACAGCTGGGATTAGCCCTTAACCCAATGTTAGAAAAGCAATGCAAAATAAATTCATAAGAAAACATGAGTAGGTTCGGAATTAAAAAATATCCTGTTTTTTGCCATATCTAATAAAGTTTAATTAAATAAATAAGGACGCCTAATGGGTTTAACAAATCCTCAATATCGTCGACATCATCATCATATCAGCAAGAAGACGTCCATTCCTGGCCATAGGCCTCCCCAAAAGTGTGCTAAAGTGATCGGTCCTGTGACACCCGCATCCAGCAGACTCCCAGATGTCTCTAAAAGCCAACTTTAGTATGTAAATTAGACTACGACCAATTGATCACAGAGACAAATCCTCTCAACTCACAAGTTAGGTCTGCGCGGACTGCCAACCAAGTCCTAGTGTTGTTTTTGCACTATTTTAATATAACCGGTACGATAATTTCCAGCTTCACACAATGCGTCATTTATCCCTGACAGTGCCGCCCTCGGGGAATACTCCCCGATTGCCGCGTAAAATTGATTGGGGTTCTTCGTTTTTTTTTAGTCTGTCTCTTACTCTGGCGGAATTTGTCTGAATATTTTCTGATACCGGTGATTTGTGTTTGCTTTGTGTTGAGCTTTTGTTTGGTGTTTCATTAGCTGAGTTAATGTTGCACGTTTATTGGCTGATGTTAAAAAAGTGCTGAATATGTTGGGACTGCGAGGGTAATTAGGTTTTTTTTTTTTAAATAGAACTAGGGAATACGTCCTGTCTTAAGTAGAACTTCCATAATAGACATTTACAAATACATATAGTACCTAGATAAATGCTTCTAGTCTTGGTCGACTAGAAAATAATTGCTATTACAGATCGGAACACAATTTTGATGGCCAATGTCACATTAAATACTGCGATAAGATCGCCTGTTGCTACCTCTTCTACTGAATCCAATAGAATAAGATTTATTTATTAAATCTTATTTACTTACAATTTGGGTTGCGTCTTAAATTTGGCCAAAGTCAACCAATTATAAATATAGCCAATTGTAATAAGGCTAATGAGTGATTACACCCGGACTATACGAACCTAAGTGGGGGAGGACTAAATTCTTGGCCAATAATAGTTAGCCTGGCTAGTCGGTAGTTAGCCATACAAACTGAAGGAGTGAACAAAGTGTGACACAAAAATTTACCATATTATTGTATGGTTAACATTTTTATTATTACATTATTGTATGGTTAATCATTGAGTGAGTTAAACTGGCCAAGAATTTGGTCCTCAACCAAGTAACCAACCGTAAAAAGATTCGTATAAAACACTCCACCCTAGTCTTTCTTGAGAAATCTCAATACTGTCCACTTCCAACTCCAATTCAAACACAGACCGTCAACTGCACTATCGATACCGCTTAAACAAAAGGGCTTAAAAACGTCCCTCTGTCCACCAATAGCTCATCTTCTTGTCTTGATGTCCAACTGTTTGCCGAGACGGACCCAGCGGCAACTTGCACCAACTCTAATGAAACTGCCAACTAAAATACTGCGTTCCAAATCCAAAAAGACTTACGTCAATAGGACAATGCTGGCTGGTAACGTCATTTGTTTCTAGAATATGGCATCGAACGGCTCTTGTGTTTTAGTTTTATAGTTGGCTGTTTGATCGAGTGAGCAGTTGAAATAGTTTGAAAGGGTTATTATCATTTACTGCTTTTGCTGAAGACTTGATAAGCACGGAGTTTGCAAGAATAGTGTACGTTTAAACTACGGTAGTCTAGGAATCAAGTATGCTACTGTCGTCGTGAAACCGTTGCTTCTTAGGATCCAGGCATCATCGTGCAATGGTCATCGAAAACTCTTTTACCATTGTACCTAATTATTTGTATTCTGCTCCTAATTTGTACTGGTTGATGTTCAGATGATTGTGCGAAAACAAATCGTTAATCAAACTTGCGATGTTTGATCTAAGTGATAAATTAAAAATTATTTACCAATAGCTATATCTTAAACCCACAACTTTCTCGTGCAATGCTCTTGCCAATGGAACTGTCGTGGGTCCCACTCAGAGCGACGAATTATTCAGTCTCTTATCCATACTAATATTATAAATGCGAAAGTGTCTGTCTGTCTGTTACCTATTCACGCTTAAACCGCTGAACCGTTTGAGATGAAATTTGGTATGGAAGTAGTTTGAATCTCGGGGAAGGACAAGGGTTTGTTTTTATCCCGGAACTCATTCCCTGAGGGGGTGAAATGGGTGATGAAAGTTTGTATCGAGCTAACGATACAAACGAGTTCCACGCGGACGGAGTCGCGGGTAGAAGCTATATTATAAATGCGAAAGTGTGTTTGTCTGTCTGTCTGTTACCCCTTCACGCTTAAACCGCTGAACCGATTAAGATGAAATTTGGATGGAGATAGTTTGAATCCCGGGGAAGGACATAGGATAGTGTTTACCCGGAAATCATACCCTGAGGGGGTGGAGTGGGGGATGAAAGTTTGTATCGAGCTAAAATATAAACGAGTTTGCGTGGAACTGGACGGAGTCGCGGGCAGAAGCTAGTCTCTTATATTTACTTTGGAGAGAGATATCTACCGCGAAGTAGTTAACTTACACCCCCCAAACATTAACCATAGCTTGTAGCATCAGCATTAATAAGGCTTTCCAAGTGTCCATATGAGCCTTGTTTACGCAATCATACCTGTACGTTTAATTACGGCCAAACATCCCTAGAGCCCGCTAAACCATAATCTTGACAAAGAACAGTAGGGCAATAATCGTAACGTATCCAACTAATCAAACTTGGGGAATTCAATTACACACGGCGCCATCAGATGACCCTTATTACGTAGACAAGATCTTTACGCGTCTGTCCCTACTAGGATGGTTGGAATGTAAAAAAACGCGGCGTTAGTTTTGGAACGTGTTTTATTTCGAGTTCGTTCATTCTGCCAATAAAATTCAATTCAATCTTTCATAAAATAAAAAAATTACATGTCAAAAACTTAACCTACGATTTTTACATTAATTTTATGTCTAATTATAAGGATTATGTCGCACTTTAAGTTATATCGCCTCTGGGCTCTGAAAGAATCCGTCAATAGAGCGTATAACGCGTCCTCGCACAGCTTCGCTTTCAGTCGGTCTACAAATGAGACGTGGCTGGGAGCCTGCTTTATGGCTGGAGGGATTATATTAATAACTTTAGGACCAATCGCACTTTGGCATTTTTTTGCTTTGGTTAGACACATACACCAATGTGTATGTGTCTAACCAAAGCAAAAAATACAATGTATATACCCAAACAACAATTTGTTTGGGTATATACATTGTATAAGCATATGTTGCAGAAAATATGTAAATTATACCGTGTACAGTCAGTGAGCATTTAGAAAGGGATTCAGGCTTACACGATCTCACGTCTTTCTGCCTTACCTACACGTTCTTATGACAAAATAAACGATTTCACTTGAACCCAAATACCAGCGGCTACCGCGAAATGCCCAACTTCGTTCGTGCACATATCTTCCTCTCTGTCGCTCAAATGCGCAAGCATTCGATAGAGATAGAGACAAACAAACAAAGTTAACATTTCGCGTAGCCGTTCGGTTCTAAAAGCTCACAGATTGGACACTTTGTCAGGGGACGACAATGACTAGTTTCAATTCTGGCTCAAACGCGGGCATATAGGTGACAAGGGCAAAGTGTTTACGATTTAAAAATTGCTTATACTAATCGCGGCATGATTAACACTATCTCATTATTTATTCGATGATTCAGCCCTTTCAATTAAGGCACACCCTGGAAAAACACTAAGAAGAAGAGCTTTCTCAATTACCTTAAAATTTGAGGGCGCATGAAACCTCAGTGCTATGAGTCTAAGTGTAGTTTTCATTTTCATTCATCAAACCGATATCCATTGTCCCCTTAACCGTTGAAGTTGAGACAAATTGTAACCTTCGGTGCGACCACACAAAAAAACTAACTAACTATAACTAACTGTAACTATTCAATACGCTAACGCACCGTAAAACACAGCAAAATGTATGAAGAATACGTGACGCATACGACACGTCAACGCGTATACGCAGCGTTAAGCACCGGTGTGGTCGCTCCCTTAATAAAGCGCTATTTGTTATTAATCGCGTCTAAAAAGCGCCCGTTTCTCCGTAAAGTACGCGGCAAATGAGTTCCTTGTCTTGTCATCTCAGTCACGGTCCGACCCTCGACTGATGTAATTGTTTCTTATTTAAATCAAACGCGTTAAACAATAGTTAAGGAAGCCATTTAAATTCGGATTCAATATAAGGGTAATTTATATACCACGAGTTTAATTAAAAACGAGATCGTAAAAAATAATCTGATGTTTCAGATCCCAGGTATTTGACGCTCGAGCCAAGGCAAGGGCGATGAATATGCGAAATGAGTCTTTCTTGACTACCACCCTAAAAATCCCACTCTCTGGCCATGCACACTGCTCGCGTTGTGCCGAAAAAGTAAGTTTTGTTAGTTTGCGCTTATTACAGTTTACCAGGAACTAACTAACGGTATCAAACTCCCGTTCAATACCCACCTTTCATGAATATCACGTCTGTCAACGAGACTAGACACTAATTAAAAACGGAATGCCATCTAAACTCGTCGCCAAATTCCTCAGCAAAGTTCAGGAGCCTAATGTCTAGAGAGCAGGTGCCATTCAGGTGTGCGTCAAAACAAAACGCATCGCGAATATTTGCGAAGGAATCTCTGGATGACATCCAGAAACTAAACAATAACTGATAACCAACCTTAAAGTTTCATTATAGGGCGCAAATTCCGACAATCTCCAACATCGTATAAGACATTTTCGTTTTAAGCGAATATGTTATGTTTTTAATCCTAAAATGAACTTTGTTAATATTGTCTTAGGAATGCGTTTCGTTCCTTAATGGCATCGGCTAATAACTCAGTTAGTTTGTAAGACGTATCTGCAAAAACATCCGGCTCGAAGGACCAACTAATTGCATCGGTCACGCACATTCCTGCGCGCGCGCTGCCTTTGAGACGCGTGCCGTCGTTACCGGTTAATTACCGACGAGATTGATTCATTGGTGGCTTCCTTGGCTGTTTGTTGCGATTTGTAACGGTATCAAAGTGACTGATGGGCAACTTTATCAACATGTTTAAGGGTTTGCACCAAACGGTGTTCGTTAAAGTCTATATGTATGGAAAGTTTGACATGTTTCTATGGAGTGACAGCTGCCGGCGCCATATTTAACGTTGATCTGTCTGTAATCGTAAGTTGGTGCAACTCGCCCCAAGAGAACAAAGAGTGTCTCTTCTCTACAGCGAAACCTCTATAGAAATCTATCCTTTTCTTTCTTATTTGCACAGTGTGAAAGTCAGGAATATAAATAAAATAAATAAATATTTACGAACAATCTTACACAAACCGACCTAGGCCCAAACTAAGCAAAGCTTGTACTATGTGTACTAGACGACGACAAACACACATATAGATAAATAAATACTTAAATACAAAGAAAACATTCATGACTCGGGCACAATTCGTGCTCATCACACAAATACCGGGAAGGACCTCTAGCCTCGTAGGCAGGGTCACTACCAACTAGGCAAAACCGGTCGTCAAATCACTGAAGTAACTTGGCAGCAAGTTGTGCTTGACGTACTGAAACGGCTAATTTCTCTAACGAACTTAATGGGTATGACGAAAAGCAGGTATACTCCAGGAAAAATGAGGTTTTGAAAAACATTAATCACATAATAATAAATAGCATTTTTTGTTGATTTCATTTTAAAACGATATTCTAATGCTTTAATCAAGAATCCGACAAACTTTCCACCTGGAAGTAATTATACTCGTATAGATTTAAATGAAGCATGCTTGTCTTTTTTGTATAATTCATCTTGAATATTATAGAGCAAATGTAAATGAACCAAAATAAAGACAAAAATATTTATTAATATTTTTTCAGACTTCAGAAGCTAGTTAATTTATAATTTTTTTGATGTCTGAAATTTTGTCGGATTCTGTCGCTGGGTAACTATTCAATTATAATGTATCCGTTACACAGAAAAAATAAGCCTTTTATAAAATATTTCCAAAATTGTCATTTTTTCCATAAAAGTGGTCAGTTCATTGACTGGACTAGTAATAAGCAAAGTCTGCGTGCTCACTTCTACGCTCTCTAAGCCTAAGGGTAAGTATCCATGAGTGATGTGTTCCGCGGCGTTACGAATTAGAACGAAGTTCTCCTTTTCAGCTTGGACCTAAATTATTTTGTATGTCCCGATGTCCGGATGCCCAGCTGTTCTCTACAGCGCATTCCTCAACCGATTCTTGTGAAATTTTGTAAGGAGGTTGAATAATTTATATAGATTTATTTATCTGTCAATTTTCGAGATTCAATAAAACTTTTTTTTTTTAATAATGACGGCCTGTGAGTTTTACAGCTTATAGAGCCAGTAGACAATTTATTCGACACCTCGCAAGCTCGAAAGCTACGTGTCACGTGTATTTAAGCACAGCTTAGCATATTTCTGGGTTCTCTATTGTATGGGCAAAAATTATTTCCCAGTGTCACTTCCCAAAAAATTTTTCCCAAATGTTCATTTGGCAAAAAATCACTAGTCAAATTATTGTTTCGCATTTTATCACTTGGCATCATCTCCTATGGCAAAATATTACTTCGCAAATTATTGTTTGGCAAAGTTTTATATAGTCAAGTTTCATTTGGTCAAACGTATTATTTGACATAACATTCCTTTTCCAAATTTTTGCATGGCATACGATTTATATCCTAATTGTCTAGTGCATACGAAATGTATTTGAGTGAGATTACATATTTTGTTAAGCCGGTACTTTTGTAATTAGCATACAAATTATTACTTACAAGGATTATTATTTAAAATTAAAATAGTTGGCATACTCAGTTATCTGTGGCAATTATTTTAACCTAACCTAAACCTAACCTAACCGCCAGCATGTCGACGTCACCCCGCTTCGCGGGGTGCCTATTTCCGCTCTGAGGGACACAAGTGAACCCTAACCTAACCTACGTACTTATAATACAATTGTTACGGTTGTTTGCTTTTTTACTGCGGGCGGCCTTGCCCCCCGAGCCCCCGTCCTTTGGCTACCCTTATCTAGTTAAACCCCTGTAATCAGTTGTTGTTTGTTAACAGACTTCAAAAAAAAGGAGGAGGTTCACAATTCGGTTGTATTATTATTATCTTTTTTTTTCAATGTTTGTTACCTCAGAACTCCGTCATTGATGAGCCGATTCATAAATTTTTTTTTGTTTGTAAGTATATGCTTCCAGGTGGGTCCCATTTTTTTGAAAATTCAATTGGATGATGGGATCCATGAGGAATTGAGGCAACTCCTCAATTATATTAGGCACGCGTGTAGTGATTTTGGTATTTTCTATTATAACTCGTGTATTTACATCCGGAAATCATAAATTGGTGGAGTGGAATTGATGATGAAGACCACAGATGACTTATGGAATTCCTCAATTATGTACTTAAAAGTACAAAAGTATATCACAGATTCTGATAAGATTCCGTTGAAATAGCAACTAATGAAGTGCCAAGGGTGATCCTTGTGGAATTGACGGAAGTCCTCAAATATTATCGGGTCACATACAGCGATTGGGTTTTTTTACTATAATAATCAACGCATTTGCTCTCGGAAATCAGTTCATGAGGTAAATTGGAAAAGAAATGTTCTCGTGGCTTGGCGGAGTACTAAATTGAAGTCGGTTAAAACTTTGTTTTTAAAGTAAATTATTTTTGTAATGTAATAAAATTTCGAACAAATGAAATTCGTTGTTTTGTATTCTGCCATTTAAAATTCATACAAAATGAATCATTTGCCAAATAATATTCTCTGAACAGTTATTCTATGAAATAATAAAAAATGGAATTATCTATCTGGTCATGAAATAAAATTACATAAAACAATAGTTTTTCAAATATTTGCCAGTTATGCTATGTGAAGTGTGCGAAATGAAAATTCGAACAAATGTTTTGTTTGGAAAACAATATTAGCCCAAACAAAGTGTTTGCTTAATAAACTTTTGTCTTAATAACACTTGACAAAGCAAAATGATGCCAGATGATATTTTGACCAAATGAACAAAATGCGAAACAAAAATGTGCTATTTGTTCGTTTGGGAAATGAAACTACTGCCATAAGTTTTGTGCGAAGTGAAATTTGGCGAAAAATATTTTGCCGAAACAGCAAGATACCACATTTCTGATGGATAACCCCTACCCTAACATACCTACTGTCAGAACTACACCCAACAAATCTAAATCTCATTAAAATCTAGTCAAATAATAACACGATACTTATAACCCTCGCGCGGTATCTTTATAATTAAATACGAAAGTGTTTTGTTTTCCTTTACCCTGTAAAACGGCAACGTACGAACAAAATATTCAGCTAATAATTATGCTGATACTTCATGCCACGGCAAGTGTGGCAAAACAAAACACTAACGGCGCTTAGTACAACTTAGTACAATTCAAAACACTGTCTCATTTGTACCTACTCACGTACAAGTTAATCTCTCTTAAAGTTGACTACGTGGCGGAAGGAAATTTAAACTTTCGCCCATATATTGTCTGCAACAATACAGCCATAGTTAGAGATTTATGTGCTGTTGGTGGATCTAATGAATTGGTATGCTGCGAGCGTTTAAGAAATTCGTGAGGCGACGCTACGTCTGTGACATCGGCGTTCGTATAATAAGTATTTAATATAAACAACTTTGCGCCGACATAAACATTGTTGTTACATAATCCGACAGATCGCGGTGTATGTAGGCTTATTACGGCGCCATATCTTAATTTCTCTGTGTTTAACCTTTACTTAATCTATATGAAATACGGTTTTGCTGCATTATTGTCATAATTTGGCGATCTGCACACGATTAGTCGAATTATAAGTAGGTATATAGGTAAATTCGAAGGTAAGGAGCTTCTATTGTTAAGGGCATTACATTGTTTAGATGAATTTGCACCTACCGTCCCGGGACGGGACGTCTCAGGGACCCAAAGAGGGTCTTGGCAAAGAAAAATGCAACGGTTTTTTTTCGTGAGCCTATTGTATGTCGCACTGCTGGGCAAAGGCCTCTTCCGCCCAATAGCTGGAATAGGTCGGCCCCGTCTGCGTCGCCCGTGACGTGGCACCCACTTGGTAGCTATATTAGCCACTTGATCTTCAGAACAAAACCGCTTAACCACCTTAGACACAAAATGCCAATTGCGAAAGGAGAGGCCTAAACCTTCCTACGTGTACACCTATAACACAACTGGCCAATTCTACTGTTACCCATGTAATAGAGTCTTTAAGAGTAAGTTTGGCCTAGCCAGCCATATCAAAGCTCACAGTAGGGCAAATCCGTAATTACTAGGGTCGCCGTCATCGAAATCGATGAGGAGGACTATATATATATATTAGCCCACCTGTCTGGATGCATGCGACAGACGTAGCCAGCTCAGTCCCACTTGAGCCTGGCAGTTGATGCAATGGATTATTGATCACAAAGCCGGTGATATCAAGTTGAGCTACATAATGCACAAAAGGTAGTAAGGAGTCTTTTCCAGTTACTTTCCGAGCATTGGAATCAAGAGCGCCTAACATAATATTTTTCAACAAGCTATGACAGACGTCTTGACCGCTTTGGACCTGGCTGGTATTAACAACGCTTACAAACAACGTGCCTTAGGCAAACCAGTTTAATTCTGGACTCCAATTGCTACGCAATTGCAAATACCGGACGAGTTGAGAGGTGTTGACTACTCCGCCAGGTGGTTGTTTCAAGATTTAGATTTGCATATTCGCAAACATCGAGGTAAATTATTAATTTCGTCTTTACCCAACAACTTGAAAAACTACATCAATTACAGTTCGTATAGGCACCCTACTCCTAATACGTAGGTACTAGATAATGGGAGTGGAGCGTTAGTTCAGCGCCAATTACTACACGACACACATGCGTCAGGGCTCTACGGGCGCTTTTCGCTACATATAGACATTAACATGCTAGCGTAGAGCAGAATGGGTTATTGTACGGGTTGCATCGGAATTTACTGACCAGAATTCGTTATATGCTGGTGACAACAATTACTGTCAGTGTGAGATAACTAAGCGTCGCAAAAATAAGTTTCGTGATAGACATGTCACCTAGTTGACAACGTTCGTAAAAACACGTCAATAAGCCCCTTGTATTGTCAAGCATATTGTTCCAACAAGCCGTTATCACGCCATAAAATCTGTCCGTTTGTCTGTTTCCGCACATCAAAGAGCTGTAAACAAATTCGAGGACCGCCCGGCGCTCGCACCTGTTTTCTGAGAAACTTTAAATTTGGTTTAACACTTCCCTTTTTTGGCAGTTTTGGGTTAAGCGTTCAGTGTGGCGAGCTGTTTCCCGATACTGTAACCACACCGGACCGGTGCAAACAGTAATACAACTCTTAGAGCGACACAATGCGAATATTTGAGGCGATACAAATGCGCGTTACAAACGCGCGACTGTCGCACGACTCTAGGCAAAGATCATCTGTCAAAATATCATACTGTATTGTATATCGATACTGTATTGTGTTTGCAGCACTGCAAAAGTCGCAATGTGTAACCACTCAGGCTTAAGCGAGGCCCAACTATAGGGGGAAATTTTGGTTATGTATTAGTTAATTTTACCCACTTAAATCTCCACGATGGCCACCATCAGCGCTGTCATTTGAAGGACTCTTAATTAAACATACTCTCTCTCTCGTCTCATTCTCTCTCTCTCTCATCTCATTCTCTCTCTCTCTCTCTCTCTCTCTTAGATTAATCGTACTAGAGTTCACCTCCCTTGTCAAGATTGCTTTCTTTTGATGAACATGTCCCGCTAATGAGTGACAGACGGCACAACCCAGCGATTTCCGTTACAAAGCGGAAATATGCTGCTTCGCGCTACGCTGTACCACTAGTAGCCAAGAATGCATTCGAACTAACCGTAACCGAAATGAAAGAAAATTAACCTTATAAGGTAATTTCTGTGATACATTTCATCAGGCTTAATCAGATGTTGAATTATATATTACATAATAAAATACAATCAACGATAAATGTATGTAAAACCCCTGAAGGAAGGAACATTAAAACGGGAAAGAGTTGTTCATTTGAAAACATTTTACTTTAAAGGTATTAGAGTGAAGACACGAAATGAAAAATCTACAGTAGATTCGAATGAGATAAATTATTGTAGCTTATAACGATTTGGAATATTTTAATGAAAAGTCAAGATTATATAGCGACTCATCATTCCCTTGCCCTTCTCCCATATACTTGAGCTCAGCGCAGCATCTCTGTCTCATTCTTCCATACTTCTCTGTCAGCCGTTATCTCATCACTCTTTTTTTCTCCTCATAATGTCTAGCACACAGTCCATCCACCTTTTCCTTGGCAGCTGTCAATTCATAGAAACTTGTTAACCTTTCCATACATTCATGATTTTAACGAACACGTCTTAAGGCGGGATTCTACCGGCGTGCGGCACTGTGCGGCACAAGCATTTTTGTACTGAATATACTTGTGCCGCACAGTGCCGCACGCTGGTGGAATCCCGCCTTTACGATTACAGACAGTTTTGTGCTCTAATACATCATCATCCTCCAAGAGTTATTCCCGGTTGTGCCCTAAACGAGCCCGGGGTCCGCGTTGACACGTAATCCCAAGATTTGGCATAGGCACTAGTTTTTAGACGACGAAATCGAGGCGGCTCTCAAACAGCTTAGTAATGGGAAGGCTCCCGGTGAAGATGGAGTAGCCTCTGAGCTCCTCAAGGCTGGGGGTGAACCTGTTCTTGGGGAGTTGAAGAGGCTCTTCAACTCTGTAATTACCAATGGGACTACCCCGAAGGCGTGGAGCAGAGGTGTAGTGCCATTGTTTTTCAAGAAAGGAGACAAAACGCTCCTTAAAAACTATAGAGGCCGTACACGCTTCTGAGCCACGTCTATAAGCTGTTCTCGAGAGTCGTCACGAATCGTCTGGCATCAAGATTTGATGCCTTTCAGCCACCGGAACAGGCTGGGTTTCGTAAAGGCTATAGCACCGTGGACCACATCCATACTGTTCGGCAGGTTATACAGAAGTCCGAGGAGTATAACCAACCGCTGTGTATGGCGTTTGTGGACTACGAGAAGGCCTTCGACTCCATCGAAACCTGGGCCGTTCTGGAGTCTTTGCAGCGATGCCAAGTCGACTGGCGGTACGTGGAGGTGCTGAGAAGTCTCTACCAAATGGCGACTATGTCCGTCCAAGTGCAGAACCACCAAACAAGACCCATCCAGTTGCTCAGAGGTGTAAGACAGGGTGACGTTATTTCCCCGAAACTCTTCACCAATGCTCTGGAGGATGTCTTCAAGACCCTGCGGTGGAATGGAATGGGCATCAATGTCAATGGTGAATATCTCACACACCTCCGCTTTGCTGACGACATAGTTATAATGGCAGAATCGCTGCAAGACCTGCAGGAAATGCTGTCCGGTCTTAATGCTGCCTCGAGACGCGTTGGGCTAGGGATGAACTTGGACAAGACTAAGGTCATGTTCAACGAGCACATCGTCCCTGTGCCCGTTTCCGTCGAAGGTGTAGCCATTGAAGTTGTCCAGGAGTACGTCTACCTAGGACAAAAGTTTCAGCTGGGTAGAGACAACTTTGAGAGTGAAATCACCAGAAGAGTGCAGCTTGGCTGGGCAGCATTTGGAAAGTTGCGTCACATCTTCGAGTCACCCTTGCCACAATGCCTGAAGACCAAGGTATTCAATCAGTGCGTCCTGCCGGTCATGACATACGGAGCCGAGACGTGGAACCTGACAGTGAAACTAGCCCACCGACTACACGTCACACAGCGAGCTATGGAAAGGGGTATGCTCGGAATCTCGTTAAGGGACAAAGTCCGGAACGAGATTATCCGACAAAAAACCAAAGATGGCGAAAACGGGAGATCGGGCCATGTGGCGAACCCTGGGGGAGGCTTACGTCCAGCAGTGGACTGCAATAGGCTGAAATGATGATGATGACTAGTTTTTACGAAAGCGACTGCCATCTGACCTTCCAACCCAGAGGGAAAACTAGATCTTGTTGGGGTTAGACCGGTTCCCTCACGATGTTTTTCCTTCACCGATTCATCATCATCAATATTAAGAGGGCCTGGCCCTCTATCGTTGCAGCATTCTCCATTCCAGTCTATCTTGGGCTCTCGTCTTTACTTCTTGGTATGTGTGGCTACAGCACCATTCCTTCATCTGTGTCATGTATGGTATTCTGGGCCTTTCTCTCCCTCTTGTTCCTTCTATTTTGCCTTCCAGGATAATGACGTTCAACCCTTCATGTCTCAGTATGTGGCCGATGCATTTAGCTCATTTACCGATTAGCTAGCGGTAAATATTCCGTAAATAAGATCCGAAAAACTCATTAGTACGAGCCGGGATTCGAACCCACGACCGCCGCTTGATAGCCGCATGCCTGAACCACTAGGCTACCGTAGCTCTTGGTGCCCTTATATATAAATATATTTTTTTATATAAAAATATTTTTTTTTGAAACCTCTGTTTGTTGTTTTCTTCCTTTATCCAACTGTACCTTGCTACAGTACGTACCAGAAGGTTGCGCCGCGAATAAGCACCCTGTATTTGCGGCCTCACGCCCCTGAATATGGAATGGGGCTTTCAGAATAAATTTATGAAAACCTCGCCACTTAATAGTGTACATTTGCTGTAAAAAGGGTAGTCTTTGCCTGTGTAGAGGTAAATAAGACGAGTATCCTGTGAATACATTTATTCATATTTTTCAAAGGCTCTGCCTATTTAACTTGTTTTAATGGCTAACATAGCGCTGGCGACCATATGGCACTTTAGTGATTTAGCGATATCTAGAACTATTCCATTACAATTTTATTTCTTCATTCACACATTTCAAATGTATTAAAGTGATAAATACGTTTATAGTGGATACATGGCACATTAATATCAAGATATAACGATTATGTCACAAATGTTGACGACTTCACACGTTGTCCATAACAGATATTTCTACAATAAAATTTTAATGCCAAAATAAGCGATCTCAGCCGAACTCCAATACGGTTCAAAGAGTTCACGGGCTGAGAACACGGCAATCGCACAATGATAGACGTCATTTGTTTCGTCCATTCGATTTGCTGCATGCTCACCTATAAGTACCAACTAATACGCACACACACAACAGCCCACATACGCCACAACCATGACGTATGTCCATCTATACCGTATAATCGCTATGAAAAATGGCAACCATTATTTTCAGGAAATGCTCCCTGACACACAATTTATCGGGACATTCGGGGGCAAGCAATATCACCTATAGGGATAGAGGGAGAGCATGATAATCGGCATAACTGGTAACGTATTGTTATTGTTTACTTTACCGTTACATGACTTACATTAAGCCGGATTCGTACGTATCAGACGTGTTGTGTCGTGACGCGATAGCACGATATCGGTTTCATACATTCAATACGGTTCTTGAACATATCTTGCTCAGGACAAGCTATGGTAGTAATAATACCACGAACGAGATGGTAGTATAAAATAGGATATATCATTCGTTGTCATTTTCATTGTTCTACTTTTTTTATTTGCCGTAATGAGTATGAGGTTGCGGCAAATAAAACATTACCTTACCCGCCCAAATTAAGTGGGTTGTTTATGGTAAGCTGTCAGTCATTTTAAGACCTAATTTGGATCAAAGTGAATTGAAAATTTACTCGCCACGAGCGGGATTTTAACCCGCGACTCAGGAATCCGTCCATCGCTCTTGCCAACTGAGCTACCGTGGGTCCGCTAGTGGCGACGAATCTTTCAATCGTTAACAATGCGCTGTTCCATATTAACAGTAAATGTTTACAAAGCAGAAACGTCCGCTAACGAAATTCCAAATTTCAATGAAAGTGGAAAATTGAAAACTTTGGAATTTCGTTAGCGGACGTTTTTGCTTTAGTTTAGCTACTTAGGACTCTTTCCGTCCACACGTGGCACGCGTAGGTATAACTCGCCTCTGCAGAAATCTATACTCTACTATACAGGTAATATGCTCTACTTTATATACAGTAAATATATACTATACAAGTAAGGTTCGATACACATTTATCTGATGCACTCTGATCTGACGTTATGGTTCCTGTGTTGAGATCCGAAGTCGCACTAAGAAGATGTGTAGAACCAAAGAACCCAAAAACATTGCATGCTAGTACTCGCTAGTGCAAGAAGTTGCTAAAATACCGCAAAGCATAAAGATTAAAGGATCAAATTCATGACAGGAGATATTATCGCTTAACAACCATCTCTTCTGAACAATTTCGGACAGTGGATATTTTTAAACAATCCGAAGATACTTAGGGTGGATTGCAGCGGCGTACGATTAAAGACCGATCAACGTTAAATATGGCGCCGTCAGCTGCCATTCTATAGAAACCTGTCAAACTTTCCATACATTCAGATTTTAACGAACACCGCTTACGATTACTTTGATGCAACCCACCTAGTCAGCTCTCAAGATAAGTTGACAGTTGACATTGCTGCCTACATCGATATTTTCGGTTACTTTTTTACTTTTCAAACAAGTCATTACCTACGACCGGTAATGACTTGTACATTTTGTCCAAGTACATTGTTAAGCCCTTATACACCAAGAAACATAATCAAACATTAACAAACATAAATCGCTTAGCACAGAGCCGGGCTCTTGGGGCAATCTCGGATGCAAATGAGTCCAGGTGAGTGCATCCTAAGTGCACTTTGCACAATTTCGGTCTTTCCTTTTAACGATTGTGACGACTATAAGTGGCTTATGCCGTAACCACATTTTGGTTTTAGCTGCTTAATATGGCGTCTTTATCTGCCTTTTATTCGCGTTTTAAGCCGTGTGGCGGTTGTATTGTTTGCAATAATACAAAATAACAGCCGTCCCGGCTCTGAAAAGTATGCACCAGCATATGCGAGAGTGAGGTATGCTTAGGGCGATAAGGTTATTTTATTTGGTTATAGGTTGACACTACAGGCTCCCAATAATAATATTAATAATAAGCCCGCGGGGGCAGCTTGTGGCGAGCTGAAGGTGAGTGGCGGCACCGCGGACCCCTAACCTCCAGAGGGCCTGAGTGATCTGGCCCTCACCTCTGTGCTTGCCTTAACCGGCCGGCCAGAGTGGAGTCGCAAGAGCGGAACCTATGCTCCAGGTTGGAAGTGTAAAATATCATAACGCCGGCGGCCCTTGAACGGATGACCGGGATCTGGTGCACCGCAGACTCACCTCTCGAGAACCTCGCAGCCGCTCAGACGTGTTGCTCCATTGTCGCACTGTGTGTGCGACTGTTTGTGGGGTCCACTTCACGAGTTGGCGAGTCACCGCCTGCCTTTTCACAATTTTGAGACTAATTATCACGGCAGGTGTCCGCTAGTCTCCTCCCGTAACCCATTTTCCAGACCACCCACCATTCAACCCAATAACCCATGACCTTAGTTTCCATCGCAGCACAGTGTTGCACTGCAATAGTCTTTGCACCTGGCGGGGCCCATCACCGGGTGTATCATGTTGTGTGCTCGGAGATGTTATCCGCCACGTGTATCCCTCGCTTTATATTATTTATGTTTTAAAGGGCCTCTGCGCTGTTGGCTTCGGCCCCACGCATGTCTTCCCAAAAGTCGGGGACCCCATGGTCCTGAGATATGGAAAAATAATAATAATAGGTTGACTGGTTTATAATTCGCACAAAAAATTGTATGATGGGCCGTATATTTGCAACACTTAGGGAGAATTTGACATTGTCATAGCGCCATATAATTTGTAAGGTATGATAATATTTTTGTATTTATTCATTTATTTCCTATCAACATGCTGTGCGATACTTCATTCATTATTTTAACATGCCTAATACTTCTAATCTGCACAACATGATTGTTTATTTTGCTTACCTCTGTAGATGTATCTAAAGGTAGATAGATATAAAAATTATATTAGTAGGTAGTTTACACATCTAATGTTAAACAAAATCTATCGGCTTCGGCAATAATTTTCGCGATAAGACTACTGTACGTCTTAACGACTAAATGTGTCAAATCAGAATCATTGTAACTGTACGTAAACTGCACTGCTACTAAAGTATTAAATTAACAAAAACTCTTACTTTAACTTCGCAGCCTGATAGATCATACTTTTGAAACAAAATGATTCAACTAAGAACTTAATATCTTTTAATTAATATCCTTTCCTTTCAGTGCTTTTCCTCTACAAGTAATTTTACCCATTTAAATAACTTCTGAATACTTTTAAGTCTTATAAGGAATACATTTACATTAGGACGTATTATGTGTTATAAAATTAGACTTTATTGTAAGGGTTTAAAGTTTGATTTCATTTGAAAGGAATCGGAGTAGGAAGGGTTTTGGAGAAATTATTGGAGAGCCGTCATTTGAAATCAAAACATTAGAAGCTTCGGTAAGAACTTAGAGCGCATAGGTTATTGCCGTGAAATCGAACAGGATATGTGACATTTATGTATTTGTTGACTAAAATTATTATAAGATTATAACCGTAACTGGTGAATGCAGCCCTTTTATTCTATTTATAGTAGTGTAGATATAATCTTCCATATACACTTGCATATCACATATACAGTATCTTGCTTATCTACTTACTGACCACTTGACAATACGAGTAACAAGTATCGCCATAATTAACCACCAGTTCACCAGTTGTCAAAAAAAAACCTTTTTGGACTGCTAGTAGACGTTTTTCTCTGCAAAGGGTTTTTTCTACGTAATTCGAGCAAAGCGTAAATCGTAAGGGGTGAATGTGTTAATAGGGCATACATTCTTTTATATTCAGCACGGCTAGCACGCGACGGCGCGCGAGCTCTCTCGATTTTTCTCGCACTATTCGTCTCTCTCTTATTAGAACACTTAGAAGAAGAGATATAGTGCGATAAAAATCGAGAGTATGTCGCGGCCGTCGTGTGCTGGACGTGCTGACATCTTACAAAAAATCTTTGCAATTTTTATGTAAAGTTATTTTTATCAACCAGAACAATGGTCATTTTTTTAATCAATTTATTACTCATTAAAAAGTAAAAATTACAGTTTTGTTCTGCTATGTCACGATTTTTTTATTGTGTCGATCTTTGATTCAATAATAACAAGTATTGGAGTATTCCACTTTAATACATAAAATTGGTAATGGACTGATGGTACAAAATATCAGGAATTTCAGAAGTTAAGTAAAAAAAGAAAGTTTTTTTAAACCAAGTTTTTCCCCTTCCATACGATTCGTATTGCTTGCTTTTCATTCAGATTGTCAGATACCACTTCTTACCCCAAAGTGGCCACTCGACACCAAAGTATTCGCTAAGCATAATTAGAAGGTAAACGGGCGTGACCGCTGCAAGGGTTCCGTAGAGGGGCCCGTAGCTTTATGAACACGGACCCCTGATTTCATTCATTATTTAATTTAATTAGACGTTTTGAGACGTTTCAAAACTTTACGGGGCTTGAAAGCTTTGAAAATTATTTGAAAGATGATTTCATGAGTTTGACGGTGATTTTAACGAGCTGTAACGGGTGGGTTGAAAAAGTAACGAAGACGACTTGAAAGGGTTTTTCAATCAAAAAATTAAAATATCTTATATCTTCACATTTTTACTGCCAGGAACCCGCCTAATGGGTGCCTACGTCGTAGTCGCTTTCCGATACATACGGGGAAAACACGGGATCGGCTATGAGCGTAGCGCGTAGCAATTCTTGGGCTATTCTCATTTGTTCCGGCCTTATTGTTACCCCCTGGGAACAAATGGGAATACAAATGGCATAATGCTGAGACAGCAACCGATTCACTGCTGCGAAGACACACACATTATGTGTCGATTGCACTGTATTTCTACTCCCTTTATCTCTGTGTGTCTTTTGTGTAGTGAATAAATGTCTTCTTTCTTTCATTATATCCCTAGCTGTTACCACTGGGGACAACTAGGAAAGAATCATTCCCATTTGTCCCCAGTTGTCACAAATCGGAATGAACATTCTGTTGTTACCACCCATTTTGACCAAGAAAATTTAAATTATTTAAATTTTCAAGTTTAGTTTGGAAGACCAATTTTATGAAATATATTCCCTTTGTTCCCAAAAAGGCGGGAATAAATGGGAATAGCCCCAATTCTTGACAGGGAATGTATTAAAGTATTTTTTCCACCAGCAACAGTAATATCAACCCTTGTCTTGATTATAGTACACGTACAGATTAGTCAACACAACATTTGTCTTAAAAAAAATAACATAAAGACGAACTTGCGACCATGTCAAGTGAAAAGAGTATTTTTTTTTTTTTTTCACAAGAGCCATTGTTACAAATACATGAATTATTTTCCCCAAACTGCAAAGCAGTTTGTTGGCGAAGACAACACTCTTTTTATATTTTTTAAACTAACTATGCTATTACTAAGAACTAAATTTGTATATCTATACTTACGTTAAACGTCCCCGTGCCTTTCACCGCACCTACAGATTGCACTACAATCTTAACTCCCAATCCTACTAATATTATAAATGCGATAGTTTAGATGTTTGGATGTTTGTTACTCAATCACGCTTAAACGGCTGAACCGACTGAATGAAATTTTGCACGAAGGCAGTTTATAGCCTGGATTAAAATATAGGATAGTTTCTATCCCGAGTCCACGCAGACGAAGTCGCGGGCGGAACAGACACTTTAGTGTCCACCATAGGCCAACGCCAGGCACTGGGACATCTACCTTAATTACATGAAGCAAAGATAAACATAAACATTATAGGTATTATTGCGACTTAACTACTTTCATTTTCTTTAATGAAGGTATCCATCAAACACGCCTTTACTTTAGATTTAAATATATATTTCGTTTCACTCTCGTTCACTGATATGATTCTATTATAAATGCGCGGTATCAGGTACCCTCTTGATCTTTGTCCATAATAATTATTAAGTGATCTCGGTTCAACAAACATTTGACGTGACGTTGTTTTTCTAAAATTACGATTATAGGTTTTACCTATCTTGTATGTTGGGCATTTATACTGGTCTATAGCTAATAAATATTTAAGTTTAACATGTACAGGTAGTACATTACATTTTTTAAACAAGACGTGGTACTTTCCTTTGCAGTTTTGCCTTGTTTTTTTATCTACAATATTTTTAATTAATCTAAGTTGTAGGTTATATATTCTGTTTAAATCAGATTAATCGAAGCTGCTGGCATGAATGGTATATTTCAGCCAATATTATCTATGCGTATAATATATGTCTACACCTCCACTGCCAAGAATCTCTACACGCTACGCTCGTAGCCGATCCCGTGGTTTTTCTCATACGAAGCGACTACGGCGTAGGCGCCCGCTAGGCGAGTTCCTGGCAGTGAGTGTTACCGGTCATATTAAAAGGTCGATGTGATAGGACTGCACTCACAAGATAATTTGTCATTTAGAAAAGTCGTTTCCATCATTACGTTGCAACTGCGTTCCGTCAATATTGCCGCGAGGTATTTTTAGATATTTTCTGTCATAGCGGTGTCATGACTGTTACGTCATTCCGACTTCATGGGCCCGTTATGACGGACGGGCGGCGCGGGACTCGGATTAGTGACGGGGTTAATTAAGGGGAGAATTAAGGTGTTCTTGTAATGCACACACAGGAGAATGAGGGATCACAGAAACTGATATATTTTTTTGCATGATATATGAAAGTTCAAATATCGTTTTAATAATGACTTAAACATAATCAAAATTCTTGCACCAGATTTACCATATTCATCAATGTTTACATTGAGACTTCGAGAGTTCTAGTGCGTTCTAAATATGTTTACCTACTATAATTATGATCCTAAAAGTACTACTCCACCATGCAATACAAATATCGTATATTTATAGGTATACGAAAACAGGTTCAAATTCAATATGACTCATGCCTCTCAAAGCGAATTCCGCTAAAAAGCGGAAAAATGCTACTACGTGGCAGCAGCTACGAACGGGTTAATCGTTCAAAATGACGAGGTCAAAAAGTAAGTTAGTTAAGTTGACCAACATGTTAGCCAACCACCTACAAATTACCTTAAATTAATTAAAGTGTTACCTGTATCGTTCAATTAAATGTAATAGTATCATTTTTGTTCTAGGTAAATATCTCATAGCCTTCACTTTACCTGTCCAACGAATTCTACAACTGGTAAGATAAGATAAGATAATTTATACCGTCTCTGCTCCTGATCTAAATAATAATAAATATTAGTGGACTCTTACACAAATCGACCAAGTCACAAACTAAGCAAAGCTTGTACTATGGGTACTAGACGACGATAAACATACTTATATAGATAAATAAATACTTAAATACATAGAAAACATCCATGACTCAGGAACAAATATTCGTTCTCATCACACAAATAAATGCCCTTACCGGGATTCGAACCCAGGCCCTCTTGCTTTGAAGGCAGGGTCACTACCAACTAGGCTTAAGCGGTCGCCGCTCATTCATCTTCATTTTAATTGCTTTTAAATCCCCGTACACAAAACCATAAATAAATAAAACCCATTCCATGATAAATAAATTCCATTACATTTAAAACTTCAGTACCACTAACGGTACCCGGAAACGCATACATAATCATGGTACTCGTGATTAAAACACAGGTGGGTACGGACCCCCCCTTAATTAAGGCGCGGCCCTAACCTCCAGAGGGCCTGAGTGATCTGGCCCTCACCTCTGTGCTTGCCTTAACCGGCCGGCCAGAGTGGAGTCGCAAGAGCGGAACCTATGCTCCAGGTTGGAAGTGTAAAATATCATAACGCCGGCGGCCCTTGAACGGATTACCGGGATCTGGCGCACCGCAGACTCACCTCTCGAGAACCTCGCAGCCGCTCAG
Organism: Epinotia bilunana; assembly: GCA_947049275.1. NCBI lineage: Eukaryota > Metazoa > Arthropoda > Insecta > Lepidoptera > Tortricidae > Epinotia > Epinotia bilunana. Next base: position 21,668,993 of record OX346260.1, on the reverse strand, counting down.
ACGTGTTGCTCCATTGTCGCACTGTGTGTGCGACTGTTTGTGGGGTCCACTTCACGAGTTGGCGAGTCACCGCCTGCCTTTTCACAATTTTGAGACTAATTATCACGGCAGGTGTCCGCTAGTCTCCTCCCGTAACCCATTTTCCAGACCACCCACCATTCAACCCAATAACCCATGACCTTAGTTTCCATCGCAGCACAGTGTTGCACTGCAATAGTCTTTGCACCTGGCGGGGCCCATCACCGGGTGTATCATGTTGTGTGCTCGGAGATGTTATCCGCCACGTGTATCCCTCGCTTTATATTATTTATGTTTTAAAGGGCCTCTGCGCTGTTGGCTTCGGCCCCACGCATGCCTTCCCAAAAGTCCGGGACCCCATGGTCCTGAGATATGGAAAAATAATAATAATAGGTTGACTGGTTTATAATTCGCACAAAAAATTGTATGATGGGCCGTATATTTGCAACACTTAGGGAGAATTTGACATTGTCATAGCGCCATATAATTTGTAAGGTATGATAATATTTTTGTATTTATTCATTTATTTCCTATCAACATGCTGTGCGATACTTCATTCATTATTTTAACATGCCTAATACTTCTAATCTGCACAACATGATTGTTTATTTTGCTTACCTCTGTAGATGTATCTAAAGGTAGATAGATATAAAAATTATATTAGTAGGTAGTTTACACATCTAATGTTAAACAAAATCTATCGGCTTCGGCAATAATTTTCGCGATAAGACTACTGTACGTCTTAACGACTAAATGTGTCAAATCAGAATCATTGTAACTGTACGTAAACTGCACTGCTACTAAAGTATTAAATTAACAAAAACTCTTACTTTAACTTCGCAGCTTGATAGATCATACTTTTGAAACAAAATGATTCAACTAAGAACTTAATATCTTTTAATTAATATCCTTTCCTTTCAGTGCTTTTCCTCTACAAGTAATTTTACCCATTTAAATAACTTCTGAATACTTTAAAGTCTTATAAGGAATACATTTACATTAGGACGTATTATGTGTTATAAAATTAGACTTTATTGTAAGGGTTTAAAGTTTGATTTCATTTGAAAGGAATCGGAGTAGGAAGGGTTTTGGAGAAATTATTGGAGAGCCGTCATTTGAAATCAAAACATTAGAAGCTTCGGTAAGAACTTAGAGCGCATAGGTTATTGCCGTGAAATCGAACAGGATATGTGACATTTATGTATTTGTTGACTAAAATTATTATAAGATTATAACCGTAACTGGTGAATGCAGCCCTTTTATTCTATTTATAGTAGTGTAGATATAATCTTCCATATACACTTGCATATCACATATACAGTATCTTGCTTATCTACTTACTGACCACTTGACAATACGAGTAACAAGTATCGCCATAATTAACCACCAGTTCACCAGTTGTCAAAAAAAAACCTTTTTGGACTGCTAGTAGACGTTTTTCTCTGCAAAGGGTTTTTTCTACGTAATTCGAGCAAAGCGTAAATCGTAAGGGGTGAATGTGTTAATAGGGCATACATTCTTTTATATTCAGCACGGCTAGCACGCGACGGCGCGCGAGCTCTCTCCATTTTTCTCGCACTATTCGTCTCTCTCTTATTAGAACACTTAGAAGAAGAGATATAGTGCGATAAAAATCGAGAGTATGTCGCGGCCGTCGTGTGCTAGACGTGCTGACATCTTACAAAAAATCTTTGCAATTTTTATGTAAAGTTATTTTTATCAACCAGAACAATGGTCATTTTTTTAATCAATTTATTACTCATTAAAAAGTAAAAATTACAGTTTTGTTCTGCTATGTCACGATTTTTTTATTGTGTCGATCTTTGATTCAATAATAACAAGTATTGGAGTATTCCACTTTAATACATAAAATTGGTAATGGACTGATGGTACAAAATATCAGGAATTTCAGAAGTTAAGTAAAAAAAGAAAGTTTTTTTAAACCAAGTTTTTCCCCTTCCATATGATTCGTATTGCTTGCTTTTCATTCAGATTGTCAGATACCACTTCTTACCCCAAAGTGGCCACTCGACACCAAAGTAAGTATTCGCTAAGCATAATTAGAAGGTAAACGGGCGTGACCGCTGCAAGGGTTCCGTAGAGGGGCCCGTAGCTTTATGAACACGGACCCCTGATTTCATTCATTATTTAATTTAATTAGACGTTTTGAGACGTTTCAAAACTTTACGGGGCTTGAAAGCTTTGAAAATTATTTGAAAGATGATTTCATGAGTCTGACGGTGATTTTAACGAGCTGTAACGGGTGGGTTGAAAAAGTAACGAAGACGACTTATAAGGGTTATTCAATCAAAAAATTAAAATATCTTATATCTTAACATTTTTACTGCCAGGAACCCGCCTAATGGGTGCCTACGTCGTAGTCGCTTTCCGATACATACGGGGAAAACACGGGATCGGCTATGAGCGTAGCGCGTAGCAATTCTTGGGCTATTCTCATTTGTTCCGGCCTTATTGTTACCCCCTGGGAACAAATGGGAATACAAATGGCATAATGCTGAGACAGCAACCGATTCACTGCCGCGAAGACATACACATTATGTGTCGATTGCACTGTATTTCTACTCCCTTTATATCTGTGTGTCTTTTGTGTAGTGAATAAATGTCTTCTTTCTTTCATTATATCCCTAGCTGTTACCACTGGGGACAACTGGGAAAGAATCATTCCCATTTGTCCCCAGTTGTCACAAATGGGATTGAACATTCTGTTGTTACCACCCATTTTGACCAAGAAAATTTAAATTATTTAAATTTTCAAGTTTAGTTTGGAAGACCAATTTTATGAAATATATTCCCTTTGTTCCCAAAAAGGCGGGAATAAATGGGAATAGCCCCAATTCTTGACAGGGAATGTATTAAAGTATTTTTTCCACCAGCAACAGTAATATCAACCCTTGTCTTGATTATAGTACACGTACAGATTAGTCAACACAACATTTGTCTTAAAAAAATAACATAAAGACGAACTTGCGACCATGTCAAGTGAAAAGAGTAATTTAATTTTTTTTAAATTTATTTCACAAGAGCCATTGTTACAAATACATAAATTATTTTCGCCAAACTGCAAAGCAGTTTGTTGGCGAAGACAGCACTCTTTTTATATTTTTTAAACTAACTATGCTATTACTAAGAACTAAATTTGTATATCTATACTTACGTTAAACGTCCCCGTGCCTTTCACCGCACCTACAGATTGCACTACAATCTTAACTCCCAATCCTACTAATATTATAAATGCGATAGTTTAGATGTTTGGATGTTTGTTACTCAATCACGCTTAAACGGCTGAACCGACCTGAATGAAATTTTGCACGAAGGCAGTTTATAGCCTGGATTAAAATATAGGATAGTTTCTATCCCGAGTCCACGCAGACGAAGTCGCGGGCGGAAGCTAGTAACAACATAAATGACAGACACTTTAGTGTCCACCATAGGCCAACGCCAGGCACTGGGACATCTACCTTAATTACATGAAGCAAAGATAAACATAAACATTATAGGTATTTTTGCGACTTAACTACTTTCATTTTCTTTAATGAAGGTATCCATCAAACACGCCTTTACTTTAGATTTAAATATATTTTTCGCTTCACTCTCGTTCTCTGATATGATTCTATTATAAATGCGCGGTATCAGGTACCCTCTTGTTCTTTGTCCGTAATAATTATTAAGTGATCTCGGTTCAACAAACATTTGACGTGACGTTGTTTTTCTAAAATTACGATTATAGGTTTTACCTATCTTGTATGTTGGGCATTTATACTGGTCTATAGCTAACAAATATTTAAGTTTAACATGTACAGGTAGTACATTACATTTTTTAAACAAGACGTGGTACTTTCCTTTGCAGTTTTGCCTTGTTTTTTTATCTACAATATTTTTAATTAATCTAAGTTGTAGGTTATATATTCTGTTTAAATCAGATTAATCGAAGCTGCTGGCATGAATGGTATATTTCAGCCAATATTATCTATGCGTATAATTTATGTCTACACCTCCACTGCCAAGAATCTCTACACGCTACGCTCGTAGCCGATCCCGTGGTTTTTCTCATACGAAGCGACTACGGCGTAGGCGCCCGCTAGGCGAGTTCCTGGCAGTGAGTGTTACCGGTCATATTAAAAGGTCGATGTGATAGGACTGCACTCACAAGATAATTTGTCATTTAGAAAAGTCGTTTCCATCATTACGTTGCAACTGCGTTCCGTCAATATTGCCGCGAGGTATTTTTAGATATTTTCTGTCATAGCGGTGTCATGACTGTTACGTCATTCCGACTTCATGGGCCCGTTATGACGGACGGGCGGCGCGGGACTCGGATTAGTGACGGGGTTAATTAAGGGAAAAATTACGGTGTTCTTGTAATGCACACACAGGAGAATGAGGGATGACAGAAACTGATATTTTTTTTTGCATGATATATGAAAGTTCAAATATCGTTTTAATAATGACTTAAACATAATCAACATTCTTGCACCAGATTTACCATATTCATCAATCTTTACATTGAGACTTCGAGAGTTCTAGTGCGTTCTAAATATGTTTACCTACTATAATTATGATCCTAAAAGTACTACTCCACTATGCAATACAAATATCGTATATTTATAGGTATACAAAAACAGGTTCAAATTCAATATGACTCATGCCTCTCAAAGCGAATTCCGTTAAAAAGCGGAAAAATGCTACTACGTGGCAGCAGCTACGAACGGGTTAATCGTTCAAAATGACGAGGTCAAAAAGTAAGTTAGTTAAGTTGACCAACATGTTAGCCAACCACCTACAAATTACCTTAAATTAATTAAACTGTTACCTGTATCGTTCAATTAAATGTAATAGTATCATTTTTGTTCTAGGTAAATATCTCATAGCCTTCACTTTACCTGTCCAACGAATTCTACAACTGGTAAGATAAGATAAGATAATTTATACCGTCTCTGCTCCTGATCTAAATAATAATAAATATTAGTGGACTCTTACACAAATCGACCAAGTCACAAACTAAGCAAAGCTTGTACTATGGGTACTAGACGACGATAAACATATATAGATAAATAAATACTTAAATACATAGAAAACATCCATGACTCAGGAACAAATATTCGTTCTCATCACACAAATAAATGCCCTTACCGGGATTCGAACCCAGGCCCTCTTGCTTTGAAGGCAGGGTCACTACCAACTAGGCTTAAGCGGTCGCCGCTCATTCATCTTCATTTTAATTGCTTTTAAATCCCCGTACACAAAACCATAAATAAATAAAACCCATTCCATGATAAATAAATTCCATTACATTTAAAACTTCAGTACCACTAACGGTACCCGGAAACGCATACATAATCATGGTACTCGTGATTAAAACACAGGTGGGTACGGACCCCCCCTTAATTAAGGCGCGGTGTCATCGCAGGGGAGTCCTTGGCGTGAATAAAAGATACGATGTGAACGACCTTATTTCTAGGCTGTCTCCAAAAAGATCGTAAGTCTAAGTATGTCACGAACAGAGTTGTGACCTTCTTTTGTTTAGCTAAATTTGACCCGATTCCGCCTCTTTGATACGAGCTGTCATTTGTATGATTAAATCATTATTTGGGTTAATTAAGATTAACAAAGCAGACGTAAAATGAATGAGAATGTGTTTATACGAACCTAGAGTTAAAACGGACGTCGGAGAAGTCATAACCAAACTCAAATGGAGTTGGGCAGGACATATTGCCAGGCAGCGTGACGGCAGGTGGACCAAAACGTTAATGGATTGGTGGCCACTACCAGGACAAAGAAGCGTCGGTCGTCCACCGGCACGATGGGTTGACGACGTAAACAAGGCCGCGGGTCATCTCTGGATGAGACTAGCACGGGACCGGGATAAGTGGCGTACTCGAAGAGAGGCTTATGCTCAGCAGTGGGCGATTAAAGGCTGAAAATGATGATGATGGTGAGAGTTAAAAGGAATAATAACTATAACTACGTGTTTATAAATACAAATAAGTCTACATACTAAATCGGTAGATGTGGGTAACAGTATTCTGAAAAATGCTTTATCTATATGAAATTAAAGTTGAAAATTAAATGAAGGCAATCCATCTGTCAGGTTTTAACTAACAGTAATCGTACTGTACCAAACGTGACGCTATCGACCACCTGAATATAATGACATACCCTTTGGCGTCGATACCCTCGGTCCGTGGTGTCCCAGTGCGCTTAAGTTATTTGCGGAAAAATCGCGAAACGTCTATAGTTGGATGTATATATATAGTCCTCCTCATCGATTTCGATAACGGCGATCCTAATATTAATTACGGATTTGCCCTATTGTGAGCTCTGATGTGGCTGGCTAGGCCAAACTTACTCTTAAAAACTCTATTACATGGGGGACAGTAGAGTTGGCCAGTTGCGTTATAGGTGTACACTTAGGAAGGTAAGGTTTAGGCCTCTCCTTTCGCAATTGGCGTTTTGTGTCTAAGGTGGTTAAGTTGGATGTGGTAACTGGTAACCGAAGAGCTAGCGGCTTTCTCGCTCAACGCATCAGCACTGCAATTCAGCGAGGAAATGCCGCCCGTATACGCGGGGTAAGGGTTCTTCCCACGCTGCACCTGTAAAGTTCCGATTATTCATTCCCTAGATCTGGTGCTTCGAAAGCCTTCCAAGAATTCTTGTTAGTGGTTTGGTTCCCGAAAAAGCTATTTGATTAATTCAGGCAACAATTTGCTATACAGACTAACTGAACGTGGACCATTGGACATTTTCGTTTTAAAACTATTGGAAATGTTTGATTGATTGAAACTCGCAAATGAATAATTTACTTTAAAAACAAACTTTTAACCGACTTCAATTTAGTATCCCGCCAAGCCACGAGAACATTTCCACATTTATTTTCCAATTTAAGTACCACATGAACTGATTTCCGAGAGCAAATGCGTTGATTATTAGAGAAAAAACCCAATCGCTGTATGTGGCCCGATAATATTTGAGGACTTCCGTCGATTCCACAAGGATCACCTTTGTCACTTAATTAGTTGCTATTTCAACGGAATCTTATCAAAATCTGTGACGCACTTTTGTACTTTTTAGAATATGTAAGTTCTATTTTTTATAACTAACTTAAGGAATTCCATAAGTCATCTGTGGTCTTCCTAATCAATTCCACTCCACCAAATTTATGATTTCCGGGTGTAAATACACGAGATATAATAGAGAATACCAAAATCACTAACACGCGTGCCTAATATAATTGAGGATTTCCCTCAATTCGTCATGGATCCCATCATCCAACTGATTTTTTGAAAAAATGGGACCCACATGGAAGCATATACTTACAAACAACAAAACATTAAATTAACCAATCGGCTCATCAATGACGGAGTTCTGAAGTAACAAACATAGAAAAAAATATATAAGTACAACCGAATTGAGAACCTCCTCCATTTTTTTGAAGTCTGTTATAAAGTGAAGCGACGTCACATTGCATCCAAATCTAGATACAGGTCGACACGCGTAAAAATAGCTCTGCGCGCCATATTAAATCCAGCCGCCAGAGCTCTTTTTACGTGTCGACCAATACACAGAAGTTGTATGTGCGGCTAAATACGATGTTGGCTTTTAGATTTTCGAAGGTGAAAATAACATTATTTACGCATGTCCATTGCCTTCATTACCTAGGGTAAAGGGTACTGGTAACTACAGTCTAGTTTGAAAATAAGTCATCGGACAAAGTTATGCAAAATATGTGAACATGACTTTAGTGTAGGGAAAAACGGTTGCTTAGATATAAATGGACCTTTGAAAACGTCCTGTACTAAGTTAGATATATAAAATACTACTACCCTGTACTAAGTTAGATAATAAACTAAGTTAGATATATAAAATATCATCTTGTAGCAGGGAAAGGGTACGTAATGTTTTCAGGTATAAAATTATTGTAATATCATGCACAGAATCGCAGCCATAAACTGCAGCCGACGTCACACGTGAGATCGCCGTTTTGATGGAATTTTAAACGATGCTTGTGTCCGTTTTAGCATACGAATTAAACATAAAATGTCAGTATATATACAGATATATTCATATCTCTTTTATTTGAAGGGAACCTTGTAATGGTGAAGCGGGATGGCAGATTTCTAACCACTGAAATAATGGCGACCATGTGCAAACAAGATAGAAGAATATAACTACAGGCCAAAGTTATAACAGGAGGCCAAGAAGGAGTCTTTCTCGCTCCAAGTGTTCCGTACAAACTTTCATACACCATACCCGTCACGACACTATTAATTCTGAAAAATTCTTAATAGCGCATGGTAGTACAGCCATTATTAGTACAGCGCCATCTACATTTTGTTAGATTACAAGTTATTAGAATTTCAAATAAAGACAAGACTTTCGGATGGGACGAGTTTAGAAAAGCATAGTAAGCTATATTATTGCTTTTATCAACCTTTTATGCCAAAATGTCAACAGATTGATGAAAACAGTAATTAACTAGCTGTCGAGAACCAGACTAATTATCGTCACAAACATCCTTTCAAGAAAATATATTGTCTTCTATTGCGGTACAGACGGTAAATCGAGCGATAAATCGAGAGTTTTGTGGATTCTGGTTTACCGGTCGACGATCCCAATTAAAAGAGTCGGATCTGCAGAACAGCTACTTTTCAGAAGCCGTCAAATTTTTTGAAAAATTTTTTTTGGGAGAAATTGTTAATTAATGGAATATCGTTATCAAACTTCGAATGTTTGCTTATTAGTAGGTTGTTTATTACTAGCCGTTGAGCATACATGTACTTTTTCAGCCATGTTTCCAAAAAAATACAAAAACCTGCTATATAACTTTTTTAACCTGAATAGCGTACGACATTTTTGTCTGGAAATTGTATACATTAATATATCGGATGTACCCAATCCGACAAAAAGGTACTCCAAAAATGTCGTAACTGGCAGAACTGACATTGTTGCACGGAAACTCTTATGTAACAATTTAATAAAGTGAAAATTTACTTAAAATACTGCTGGCTGTAAATTACATAAAATACGCAACAAAAAACACGCTATACTTTTCCGTGTAAAATAGTAGAATGTGTCATATCCGAAACTTTGTACTCACTGTGTGTCCCGTAAAAATGACGGAACTGTCACAACCGACGTTTTTAAATGTTAACTGTTCTTAGATCCGACATTTTTATCTTGGTTTTTACGAAAAATATTGAGAAAAATGAAAATCTGTGAATGTGGTTTTAAAATTTAGAGTTTTTTACGAACTAAGCCGCTGAAAATCAAAAATCTCAATTTTGCAGATCCGATTCTTTTCATTGGGACCGTCGCGGTGACCAGCACAGTACCTGTTTATTTATAGTTTTGCGATGCATTATTAATTGAATTTAAACCACAATACATGTGCGTATTATTATTTTCAATTTATTCACGTAGCTCTCCTCTATCTTTAAAGAAGAAAGGAAGAGGTTTACTATATGTACTTTGGTGAACAATGGGTTATGGTGTCTTAGACCCAAGACAGCAAGATTCAAAAGTTATATAGATGTATACAATTATACTGACTTGTATACAAAAAAGCTAAGGCAGCCAGGTAGCTAAGGTAGTGGTCCAGGCATGCGGCTGTCAAACGGCGGTCGTGAGTTCCAATCCTGGCTCGCACCAAAGAGTTTTTCAGAAGTTATGAACGGAATTTAATTTGATATTTACGGTTAGCTTTTCGGTGAAGGAAAAACATCGCGAGGAAACCTGCCATACATCTGCGCAGCAATTCAAAGGTATATGTGAAGACCCCAGCACTCGACTAGCGTAGGGACCTCAGTAGGCCTATGCGCGGCAGTGGGACGTAATATAGGCAGTTTTTATTTTTATTATTATATACGAAATACCATTTGATATGTAACAGTAGCCGGTCTTATCTTAAGAAGGTTAAGTTTTGGGTTGGATGTCAAATGGCTTTTGTAAAACTAGTTTCCAAAAAATCTCGGGATTGCCAGTGGGCCCCGGGCTCCTTTAGCGCATTCACTGCCAAGAATCGCTACGCGCTACGCTCGTAGCCGATCCCGCGGTTTTCTTTGTATGTAGCGGAAAGCGGCTACGGCGTAGACGCCGGCTAGGCGAGCACCTGGCAGTGAAAGTGTTAAGGGGATGCCTTGATTCGAGTCGAACACGCCCCCCAGGCAAAGACACGCTTATGCCTTCCAAGCACGAGAAAAAGATATGTAACACTCTTCGGGAATGGCTTTTTTGGACAAATTTCGATAAATACCTAACTTAGAGACGTTTTGTTTAAATTTCGTAAAGTGAGATTTTAGATGAGATAAAATACTATAGTATTAACCTGATTGTGTCGTAAAATAATGTATCGTTTGAGTAGGCTGAGTAAAAAAAGGAAAATACAGACCCAACTTTGGATTTTTGTCTATATTAAGCAGTCATGTTTTGGTAAAATCAGAAAAACAATCATATTGTCAAGAATCATATATCTGAAAATCAGACCTTATTGTTTCTTAATCTAGTCAGAACGGCAAAGCACGCGATAATTTCCAATGCACCGCCTTAAAGTAAAACCGGGAAAACGCTTGGAGAATAATGACCTGGGCATAGGTATAACTAAGTTGTATACATAGCTCTGTTAAACCCGTACCTTCTGTTGTGGTCAGTGTCGCAGGTGCAAGTTATTTGAGTACAAATGAGCCCTTCAGTCGTGACAAGCGGGAGATTAAGTCTCTTCAGGGGGGTGTAATCGATCGTTCGGTCAGGGAAAGTCTGTCAATTTGTTAGTTTGTATTTAGGGGTCTCCCAAACTGCTCATTTGAATTTAAAAAATGTTCCACCAGATGACCGATGGACCTTCAGGATGATTGCCTATATTTTAGCTTTAGCAAAGAGGAATAATGGTGCAACTGTTCCAACGAGCGTTAGGCCACTTAAGTGTAATTTTCTTATACAAATTATCTTATTACTTTAAAACGAAGTTTTGATCTACTTCAATTCAGTACTCCACCAACATAAATACATGAACATTTCCTCAAAAAAATACCCAAATCGCTTCAAGCGTGTCAATAAAATTGTCATTTATCACCATATCACCGAGCTCCCATTATCAGATCCTGACCTCATCCTCCTAGTCTAACACTAGTATGTATGGTACGCCAAAATATGTGGCAAATGGTGTTAAAGTTTTGTAAATAATAATACCGGGTGTACAATCCAAAACGGGTCAGTATGGAGAAGTCGGAAACTATGAGAGATAGCGAGATCTGTTCTTAGGAACAATGACGTCAATTTTAGATTTAATAATAATTACATTCAAACTTTTTTATTAACTCTCATACATAACCGGAAATCGAACCGGGTCAATATTTTTGTAACCGCGTTAATTAAAAAAGGACCAAATTTGGCTATGAAATCTTGTGTAAACACACCTGACAGTAAATTAGACTAAAATTCCCACAGTTTTATTATTTTGCAAAAAGTCGTGAATAATATGAATCGATCATCAATTGTCTGAAGAGACCACTTATGCATATCTTATCTGCATCGGTATTATGCATTACAAATAGCGTGTATTTAAAATTAGAACGCATTTGTTCAGCGGGCGTACCAATTAATTTAAAATTTGAAAATGGAATACTGTTTTTGGAATTAACTTCAAATGAAACACGGCTTTTCATAACCTCCTCGTGTTGATTTTTGATAAATTTCACATTATTATTGTGTACTGTTTATAAAATGCGTTTAACGAATGAAGAACCATTAGATCTATTGAAAGCCTATTTTAAAAGTGATAAAAATTGCCAAATAATAATAATAATAATAATCTGCCAGAGATAAAAGTGAGACAGTTTTATTAGGCAGGCGTCCGATGTTTCACCCAATAGCCCAGCCACTAGTCCATCATTTTCACCCAATAACCCGTTTCATTTAGATTCCATCAACCATCAATAGGCCCTATACTCCTCAGCGGGTGCTGTCTCTGTGTGCGTCCCATGACACGGGCAGGGACAGCATCCGCTCGGTGTACTCCTTGCATTTTATTAAATTGTCAAAAGGGCCTCTACGTGTTGGCTCAGTTGGTACTTTGTAGGTACCTAGCTCCACGCACGCCTCCCAAAGGTCCGGGACGTCATTGTCCCGTGAGCGGGAAAGACATAATTATAATAAAAAATGTCATGGTTCCTAAGAACAGATCTCGCTATCTCTCATAGTTTCCGACTTCTCCATACTGACCCATTTGGATTGTACACTGGGTATATTATTGGAAACTCCTATCGCATTAGTATTTATCATCCTCAGTGTCTAAAATTTAATTTTTTATACAGGTTTCAACTAATTGTGATATTATCACAGTTTGTAAATTTTGAAAATTAAAAAAAATACTAATTTAAATTATTTTCAAAATTGCTTTATTGAGGTTAAATATGAGGATATTACGTATCATTTGTGGTATATTGTATTAAAAAAAATAAGCCATATCGTGTCTGGAGGAGCCCAAACTTAGTATGTTTCGAAAATTGTTTTTGTTTTAATTTAACAAAAATGGCTGAAATATAGTGATGTGATATATTTTTAGAATCGGCTTAGTAAGCCCTTTCTGTAGGTACCACACACGACAGGTTTCAGAACAAAATATTTCTTTTTTCCATACAAAAAAAGGTGTTGACGTAACTCCTCTCCTTTTTCGTTTTTTTTTCGGGCTACGGGTCAAATTGATGATTCGTTTGGCCTAAAGATCAATCGTACCGATTTTCAAAACTTTAACACCATTTGCCGCATATTACTGAATTACGGGGTGTTCCGCTAGCACTATCCTGACCCGGAGACCACCTGGGAAGGGATACCCTTTTGAAGGGATACCACCTGGGATACCCTTTTAAACAAATAAAGACTTTTCTAAATCAGTCTATGCGTCTTCGAATAATCAGGGAGCATCCTACATAAAAAATAAAAGATTCCGACGTATTGAGAACATCCTCCTTTATTGAAGTTGGTTAAAAAATTAATTTAGATCTACCTAACGTACTTACAAAAGGTTACGCATTCGACCGTGGTTGAACAACACCGTTATAGCGCATGTCGATTAGGTATAAGATCTACAGTTATAATGAAAAGCTGTGAAAGCAAAAATGGCACGGAAAACCAAAACCGAATCCCATCGAGCGCGTCCCACTAAACGTGGCAGTTGCGTATTTCAGGCCTAATAACGTCGTCGTTAGAACGCAGGAACACTCCACTTACCAGAAAATGTTATGTTTTAAACGAGCTTGCTTACGGCGCGGGGCATAGGCGGGAGCGGATGCGGGCGAGCGCGCGCGAAGGTTGATGCGAAACTTTGTTATCATTAGTAGTTCCCGACAACTTAGAAAGGACCATAAAAGACATAAGATAGTGTCTATGTCAGTGTTAATGATATCATATCTGGTAATGTTTAATGCAAATAAATTTTATGATTATGATTTATGATAACATGCCGGTTTGATTGGCAATACTATAGTAATTTTGCAAGTCTTCAAAATCCAATCCTAAAAACGCCTTCACGGCCGAAACGAAACCGCGGCTCACGCCGTCATCGGGTTCCTGCGTTAGACCGGTTAGCTGTTTAAGGGCGTCTTATTAAAATTTGACAGGACTCATTTTTGCTCTACATATAAGTGCTCTCTTTTTTCTTGTTTCCTAATTCCACGTATTATTGTGAAGCGTTTTTTCCCAAGCCTCAAGCGTGGACTCCTCAATCGCAATATCCTTGCAAAACCCTAACAATAACTTAGTCTATATACAGACGAACGGACGGAGTTGTCCCTCACGTTTAATGCCAGAATTTCCACGTCCAATGCGATATCGCGCCATATACATGAAACTGTGTAATTTAATATCTTTGAGAGAAATCATAATCCTAATTTCATACTTTCGTAAAATTAACGCCTACGCCGCATCTTGGAATAAGTGCGAAAGCGGACGTCTGGCGCGTTTAGGGCACTACCGGGAAAAACGTCAGGGGGATGACGATTCACAAACTCTAATCGTTTCTGCCTTAACACCCAACATTTAACGCGAAATTAAATCTGCGGCCGCCTCGTATGGGACATTAAAATTATACAGGCAGAATCGTGAATACTTTACGCTGTTGTTAGCTAACGGAAACGGAACCTCCATTACGGCGGGGCTCCGTAGCTTCCGTTTCGTTTCACATTAGCTCAGGTTTTCGTGTTACGAGTATGAATGTAAGTAGGATTTGAAATAAAGTAACTTTTAGGCCCGTATTTATTAATAGCATTGGTCAGCTACTACGCCCGCGAAAATTTGCGGATCAACTTCCATTCGCAATTTCAGACTTTTCAGGTATCTGAATAAAAATTATCCTATATTATCAAAGCTGTATTGAAAAAAGCAAAATCGATGACCAATAAGGCCCACAACACACTGGCGCAGCCTGCGGTGGGGGTCAATAGTAAATTTGACAGCTAATAGCAAGCTTACTATTGACCGCCGCGGCCAGGCCGCGCCAGTTTGTGGAGGCTTAAAGCCTGCAACACACTGGCGCGGCCTGTGGTGACGGTCAATAGTGACAGCTAATGGCAAGCTTACTATTGACCGCCGCGGCCAGGCCGGGCCAGTCTGTGGAGGCTTAAAGCCTGCAACACACTGGCGCGGCCTGTGGTGACGGTCAATAGTGACAGCTAATGGCAAGCTTACTATTGACCGCCGCGGCCAGGCCGCGCCAGTCTGTGGAGGCTTAAAGCCTGCAACACACTGGCGCGGCCTGTGGTGGCGGTCAATAGTGACAGCTAATGGCAAGCTTACTATTGACCGCCGAGGCCAGGCCGCGCCAGTCTGTGGAGGCTTAAAGCCTGCAACACACTGGCGCGGCCTGTGGTGACGGTCAATAGTGACAGCTAATGGCAAGCTTACTATTGACCGCCGCGGCCAGGCCGCGCCAGTCTGTGGAGGCTTAAAGCCTGCAACACACTGGCGCGGCCTGTGGTGACGGTCAATAGTGACAGCTAATGGCAAGCTTACTATTGACCGCCGCGGCAAGGCCGCGCCAGTCTGTGGGAGGCATATCGCCATCATACTGCTGGCCATTTGACATTTATCGCTAGTGACTAATTAATTTATTGCTGTAAACTTGTCAGTTCTAGTTTCGTGAAACGGGCGACTGGTGAAACTAAGTTATAGTTAGATACATTTCATAAAATTTCATTGAAAATTCCAGAATTAGATATAAAACAGTCACAACAATTTCCTTCTGGTCTCAAAAATTTAGATTTTCATAAGGGAAATAGTGAGAACGAATTTCACTGAACAACTAACAAGTCAAATAGGTATATTCCTAAGAACGCAAGAAGTGTCAAACTTTTAGTTTTGAAATATATTTGTAAAGAATGCGACATTCAAATAAAGAAAACAGGCTGGTATCTACTTGAAAAATAGCGACTTTTGCTGATCTCTCGTGTCAGATGAAAGTAGGTAACTATGGAAGTGGTCTTACTTGTGGTCCATTAAAATGTATATGATAACGTGACTAACGTTCATGTTTTTGCTATTTATAAATGACAAGCTGCCCGCGCGGCTCCGCTTGCGTCGGCAGCAGCGGCGCTACCACGAAAATCAAATCTCGAAGTTCGTATATCTCCGTCTCTGTCGCTCGAGTTCCATAAACCATAAGTGCGATAGAGACGGACTTCGAGATTCGATTTTCGTGGTTATAGCTCAGGTCGATCACCTTACGCATTGTACGTACTTTAAGAAGATCTAAATGTCTAAAGTTATATGAAAAAATATAGTTAAGGTGTCCTAAAGGCGTTCGAAACGTTGCGTTATCCTCCGGCTCGAGTAATCGAGCCGGAGGATAAAATAAAGCTAATATCCAAAGAGAATATAACCACTACGTTTTAAGAGGCGGAACTTCATACATTGTTTTAGGATTTTCTTATGTCTACTAACAACGTAAAGAAAAAAAGAGTGCACTTTATTGCCTTGTAATAAGGTGCAAAAGTTCTGTGTTTTGTTAGGTTGGCTAAGATGCGTGAACTATCCCGTACATTTTTTCATTCTGTGAGAGTTTCCAAAGGCTGCTAATGTCTATCAGGAAATCCTGTACTATCAAACGAGGAATATTTGTTTAAATATTTGTATGCATGTTTTCGGAAACGGCTCTAACGATTTCGATGAAATGCCCAGGGGTTTGCTGGTCGTGTCTGGGATCATTCTCTTGGAAAAACACGATAAATAAACGCCGAGCCTAGCTCGCTCGCCCAGGTACTGTATACTTAATGATGGAAGTTTTTATTAATTCGGATGTTTAGTTCCGGAGATTCACACGGTCATCAGATACAACGGCCGGTGCAACCCGTGTCGAAACGTCAGAAAAAAAGGTAAATAAATATCGCGTTAGACCCGTAGAGTAATCATCATAAATCAATCATTTATTCGTGACAGCAAATACACACTAACACATATAGAAAAGAAAAAAAAGAAACATTATTCGCGTCACGAAATGGACCCGGCTCAGCATGATTTTTTAAATTAAGGAACAGACAAACAAATGGGTCACCTCTGAAAGATCTGGCTTTGTTTTGACGCCCCTTTACACTGAGGGTTAAAAACTTTAGTGTTAGTTATTCCCTTGACAAATCCGAAGTTTCGACAGACGGTCAGCAACACAGCCTTTAAGTAGTTCGGATAGTTTAAGGCCTTCTTCTTCAAGTTGGTCGGTTGACAAGTTTGTTATACTACAATACGCTATTATTACTATTCCGAGGATGGCATAATTTACTTTAAAACTAACGTTATAAACAACTTTAATTCAGTACCTACTCCGCTTCAAGTGTGCCTATAAAATTTGAAGAGATCGCTCGTTTTCCCCAGAATCAAATCGTCAGATCCTAACCCAATGAGCATGGGACCTCATGGGATGGATATCCTTTCAAACAAAAAAATAATTTTCCAATTTTAATAAACCCAGATTAAGGCACTTGTCCTACCGCCGGCGAGTGAAAGCGAGTAAGAATTACTATGAGAGTACTCGCTACTCGCTGACGGTGGGACAAGTGCCTTAACGACAATAAACATAGACAATAAGACACTAAAAACCCGATTTGAGTGCATTCTCTTTAGATTTACCTTCTTAAGAACACTTGAACGTTATCTATGACTGTCACTGCTTGTGATTTCTTATCCTAACGCACATTATTACAATAACTAAATGACTCACAAGTGATTTCTTACTAAAACCGCCATTTTATTTTCCAGCCTTGCAAATTATCACTAAAACCTAACTAAAACTACCATGGCAACATGAATTACGACATTAGGGCAGTTTTTCCGCGAACTCAAAGGGTCTTGTAGGGCGTTATCACAGTAGCATTATCATTAGCAGTATCGTGCCTCTGACACAGTGTGCCACTTACACCTGCACTGGCACGAGAGTCTTTTGTGTTAATTTGATTGGGAAGATCACGGTTGTAAATTACACAAAAAAATGATTGAAGGCTGTGACTGACAAAATTACAGGGTCCTAGACTATCATTGGATTGGACTTCAATCGCCTGCGCTTATATTTACGTGGACCTATCTTTGTGTGTCCAACTAGCTCGCGCTAGAAATACAAAACCAATTTTAATTCAATAATGTTCAGTGACGTAGAAATCTGTGTCTTGAAGTCGTTATTTGGATAGACACACAATACTTAGCATCACGAGACTGCTCGTCCTCTTAAACTGCGTGGGGTCGCTTGTGGGGAGTTTGAAATCAGTATATAATCAGTAATAAAATTGTTTGTACTACTAGCTTCCGCCTGCGACTTCGTCTGCGTGAATCCGGAACAAAAACTATCCTATATTTTAATCCAGGCTATAAACTATCTTCATGCAAATTTTCATCCAAATCGGTGAAGCCTTTTAGGCGTGATCGAGTAACAAACATCCAAACCACTAAACATTCATACTTTCGCATTTTTAATATTAGTAGGATTATATTTTATTGTCTTTTTGAATTCTAGAATTATAACTCCCATAGAGATAATTCGGTTCCTTTGGGTTTACTTATATCAAAGTTATTTTCTATCGGGATGATTCTTAGCGAACTATGTTTGGTTTCACAATTTTTATGACATCATTAAACTCACGATACTGAAGCCGATAATTAGACAATGTTTTGCGTAGGGCGTTACTCAGAACTGATTCAGCCCTTCTGAAGTTTGATAAACAGCGCCATCTTGTGTGATTCATTGACAATGTTCATGCAATTTGGGGTAATGTGTTTTTGTTATAACATCATAGAGACAGCTTAGTAAATTGAGCTGGTTTTTAGGGTTCCGTACCCAAAGGGTAAAAACGGGACCGTATTACTAAGGCTCAGCTGTCCGTCTGTTACCAGGCTGTATCTCATGAACCGTGATAGTTAGACAGATGATGTATTTCTGTTGCCGCTATAACAACAAATACTAAAAAAAACTGGCCAAGTGCGAGTCGGAGTGGGACTCCCGTACAATAAACGTGTTTTTTTTGTTTTTATAGATAATGATACGGAACCCTTCGTGCGCGAGTCCGACTTGCACTCGGCCGGTTTTTTTACTGGCCAGACTTTCTACGTGCAGTCAAAAGTCGTAGACATTTTATTTAAACCTAAGAACCATAAAGTAAAAGTTCTACGACAGTAAACGTTTTAGTCCTCGACCTAGCACTAGAGTATGACATGGGCCCTGTATGTCAGTGAAATGGCTTAAATTCGAATTAAGAAAAATCCTTTCAGTTCGGTTTAAGGTAAACGTCAGTATGAAAATGACTAATTAAATATTGTTTTTATGTGGTGTAGGCCGTGGGGAAAACACACTACACTTACTTAATTTGGAGCAATAGAATTGGAGTATGTTATAAGTTGGAAATTACCAGACCGACAAGAGCCTAGCTCTCAAAAATGTGATGATGTGGCCCCGTGTGGTGTCCGGTTAGAAAAACAAAGAGGTTGGCCCTTGTTCCCAGGGATGTCGCAAGTGTAGGGGTGTTGATAGGAAAATTGAGATAGTTTTAATCCCGGGCAAGAACGTAGGATACTTTTTATCCCAGAAATCATACTCCAAGGGGGTGAAATGGGGGCGGAAGTTTGTATAGAGGTTCCACGCGGACGAAGACGGGCAAAAACTAGTGTTCCTATCATTGCTAAAAGTGCCAAAGAATATTGAATTTTAATGCTCTGGCTTTTTGGAAAAACAGGCGTGAGTTTACGGGGTACAATGGTATAGGGATCCCATATAAGTATGTCATATAGTATATGGTATACATTTATCTCTGTATATTTATTTTTAATTATTTATCTCTGCATATTTATTTTTAATAATAGAAGAGCATTGTGGATTATTCTTATTCTGGAAACTGTATTTTACTCATGGCTGTACTCTATTTCAAAGGGAATAGGGTAAACGTAACAGTAACGGAAGCCTAAAAATGCTTGTTAATTAAACGGCACAACACCTCAGCTTCGGACTTTTAAACGAACTGTCAAACGCACCGTCAGCCCGCCATTGTAACCTATTAACGGTTGACGCGTTTACAAAGGTGACAAAATGTTAACAAGTTTTTAATATCCTGGATTGCGAACTTCGATTGAGTATTGATTGGAGTGAAATGCTGTTAATAAAAAAAATACAGGGTTTAATAACCGTACCGTGTGAAATGAGATGAAAAGCATATCTCAATTTATAGTAGGCAATCACTATGGTCCGTTATTTTTGTAATTTTTTGGGGTACATACCCTTTACTATTACTTTGACAGTGTCACTGATGATTTGCGGATACAAATATTACAGAAAATATACTTTACAACCAATCATAATCAGTGATCGGCCATTGAAAGCATTTTATGTCAATTTGATGACGAAATTATTACATGGACATAATTAATTTCTTGCACAATTTTTTTTCCTACTAAAAATGGATATTTTTTTATTGAGTTACTATCGAGGTTTTAACATCAGTTTACAACTATGCACCTCTCACATCTGTTATATAAATGGATCCTGGATGTTAAAAGGAATCGATTGACAATATGAAACAAAGAAAGAATAATGATTATTTACTGTAACAAATTAAATTCAGTTAGTTTTTAAGAATATGTGGTTTTATTTTG
Source organism: Epinotia bilunana (assembly GCA_947049275.1). NCBI lineage: Eukaryota > Metazoa > Arthropoda > Insecta > Lepidoptera > Tortricidae > Epinotia > Epinotia bilunana. Next base: position 21,648,845 of record OX346260.1, on the reverse strand, counting down.
AACAACCGACTTATCTATATTAGTCATTACTATTCATTAGGTAGAACGTCAAAGTGACATAAAATGCTTCCGATAGCCGATCATTGATCAAAATGTTTAACCATCAACAGGGAAAATCTTTTTTGCTTTAAAAGTTTACTATTTACAGGTCTGACGCGATAATTATTTATCTAAGCTCTTAATAATAATCTTAGAATATTGTATACAAAGCGCGAGTGCTTTAAACTAAGTGTACGGTATAAACTTGAAATTGCTATATATATATCTATATATATTTTACTGTTATAACTTTATAACTGTTATACGTCAGTGAACTGAGCTCCCTTCCGAAATGACAAGCTGTATAGGTATTTAACATTTTCATGAGTCGCTATGCTAGTCCAAGTCTTATAATACCAGCATTCCCATAAATATTTTATCAAAGAATTCCATTATAAACCGTCTACATTTCAACAAATCCCGTGGCGTTGTTGGAGCAGACAGTCCTCCGTGCAAACAAGTTGGACTTTTCACTTGAATATTTGTAAATATACGGCTTTAGTATTTGCTGAAATGTTTTGTTGGTTTGTCGCGGGAGTATGGACTTCACATTTTTATCATTTAATAAAAAATAGCACCGTCTGAAATGCCTACCCATAATTGCGTTCGATAGAATGAATTAATGAATGAAATGAATGAACATTATTTATTCCAGCCAGAGTCCATAGGTGCATTAAATCAAATTAAGTTGAATAACAATAGAATTACACAATTTAAGAATGTCAAAATAAAATAAAAAAATTCAAATGATAATAATAATAATAATAAGTAAATAGACTAGTTGCCTTACATACGGCTACCCCAAGGCCGCAGTGTAAGGCTTGTGGTACTCCCGCCATCGCTGATGCAGCGGGCTGGCAACCCACTCTCTCACCGCTGCAAGCAGTGTATTGGAGGAGCCATAGATTGCCTTTCTGGCGTTAGCTGTCCTAGCTCGTAGTAGTGCGGGCCAGCACGGCGCGCGGCCCTCTGCGAACATCGTACTCGCACTGCACCATCGCGGAAGGCGAAATAAAGCTCGCCACGCGTTGTTATACTACACGCGCATGTCTTGAGCGGCTGCACACGTGAAATTAGACCACAATTCTGCTGTGTAGACGCTGGGAACAGCTGCCTCTTCACCTCTTTGCTGCATTTGGCGAACCTTCTAGCCAGCATATTTGCTCGTACCGCAATGGCTCGTCTCCGTCTGTGTATGTCGTCATGATCTTTCAAACTAGACAGCAGAATGTGGCCTAGATATTTAACTTCGTGCACTTGCCGCAGTTGTACACCGTTCAGTAACATCGGAGGTATGTGTGTCGGCATGTGCGCAGCTTCCATGAGCATGAATTCCGACTTGTCAGGGTTGTATGCCATATTGTGCTCATCCGCGTACTTTTCACACTCTGCCAGAAGCTCCCGCATAGCCGTTACCGATGGGGCAAGTAGAACCATGTCATCAGCATATTTACCATCGTGCCATTGATGGAGCAGCCAACACCTGTTTGTGTCAATGCCTGATGTGACAGTCCATCCATGTACACGTTGAAGAGCGCCGGTGACATGCTGCCTCCCTGCCTGACCCCACAATTCAAATGTAGCCCTGGAGAGTTTATCTTTCCACCTCACCACGTTTCTCTGTTGGGAATACCACTTCTCCAGAACCTTGACAATGGGGGTGGGTGTTTTGCGAGCTCTCAGCTTGTCCCAAAGGAGCTGGTGGTCCACTCTGTCAAAAGCTTTGCTCAAATCCAGAAAGCAGGCGTACACACATGTTTTCCTGGCCTTGTAGTAGACTTCAACTTGTTTATACGTGTATATAGGCGAAGTTGTTGAGACATTGCTTTTAAAACCGAAGTGACCATCGGCACTGTGGAGATAAGGAGCAGCTAGCTGGTGAAGTACCCTAGAAAATTTAAGTCATCAATTTAGGCTTTCGTGGAAGGAGTTTCATTGAGAGTAGGTACGACGGATTTAACTCGTGTAGTTTAGGAGTTGATTTGGCCACCTCGTGCCTCCATCGTCAGTTTAGCTCGTTGGTGCCAATTTATTGCGTTGTCACTGAATTTCAAAAAGCATAACCTTCCAGCCGGTATAATGCCTTTTCTGTGAAATATGTTTTGCCAAATTTCACTTCGCAACCAACTGTTCGCATTTATTCGTGACAGCTAATACTAATACATAAGGAAAAGACATAAAATAAACAGCGTGGAACGGAACGATGGACTTTCCCGCAAGAGGGGGATTATTAAGCATTAGTACTTACAATTTTCCACATAAACTATGTCAATATTTCCAACAGTTTTCAAGTTAGAGATCAAACTTTTGTGCAGAAAGGTGCATATTACAACCCTAACGGCCTGGCCACGACTTCGCGCGACTAGCGGCGGCGACCGCGGTGAGCAGCGAGCATTGAAGGGCCGTTAGGGTTGTAATATCCAGCTTTTTGCACAAAAGTTTGATGAACTCTAACTTGAAATCTGTTGGAAATATTAACATAGTTTATCTGGAAAATGTGACATACTAACGCTCAATAATCCCCCTCTTGCGGGAAAGTCCATCGTTCCGTTCCACGCAGTATACGGCCTATGCCGAATCACGGAATGGACCCAGGTCGGCATGATGCTGGCTTTAACTGCCAGCCGAGCGCTGGTCTTCCTCCGAGTTCATTTGGTGAAGGAACAGAAGGCAACACAGCAACAGATATACAAATACACATTTGGCAAATCAATCGTTGGCATAACTCTACTTCGCACTTTTCTTATAGGGCAACATTTTTATAATGCAAAATTTTGATTCAAAAAACTTTTGTGGCAAATAATTAAGAAGCAAATGATTTGCTTCGGCAAAAAACAAATCGTCAAATGACATTTGGGCAAATATAAACTTTGCAGAATTATGATAATTACTATTATTGTTATTAATGTACAGTTAGCATAATAGGTCGGTGTAGGTACGACGACGAGCGAAGCGAGGAGGAGTGTTAGGAAGAAACGCGACCCTACAGCGCGCGCGCTGAGCGAGCGAAGCGACCGTGCCGTGGCAGCGGCCGTCGAAGCGCCAGAACAGAACACTTTTTATTACTACCTTATACTTACATAATTATATAATATTCAATATCAAAAAACCGACATCTTAAAAAAACTCAGGTAATAATTTGCTTATTTGCAATAAGTTATCAAATCAATAGTTGGGAAATGATATCAATAGCAAACGTTGAGTAGGGAAATAAAACTTTGCCCAAATGAAAATATGGGATTAGTGTTTGAGTTAAAAATTTGCTAAACATTCAACCACATTAGTAGACCCTTTCAGCCTAATCGGATACCGGCAACTGGTTTAAAAATGGTTTTGCACATTTCGAAAGACGACTTACATACGTACGAGCAGTGAATGTTAAAAAAAAACTTGTAAAAAATTACTCAGTAAAATTTTGCATGGAACTTTAACGGATTTTTATGTAAACGGACCTCAATGCGCAAATTTTCTTGCTTCATTTTTAGCGACTTTCGAGCTTCTAATTTAAATACATATTTAAATTAGAAGCTCGAAAGTCGCTAAAAATGAAGCAAGAAAATTTGCGCATTGAGGTCCGTTTACATAAAAATCCGTTAAAGTTCCATGCAAAATTTTACTGAGTAATTTTTTACAAGATTTTTTTTAACATTCGCTGCTCGTACGTATGTAAGTCGTCTTTAATGCATGTGCATTTAAATCTTTAAAAACAAGAAATTAACATACGTATTTGACATGCTAAATTCTAGAACCACCCTTTTAATTACAACAAAAAACATTTAACGCTCGCCTGCAATTACGGACGTCAAAGTATTCAGACTAAACTGAATAATTTAAGCAAAAACAAATGATTACCACACCTCGCTAACGAGTTTTTGCCGCGTCATTGTGTATTAATGGTAAATTACCAAGTTAACTGTGACTTATTGAAAACCTTATTTTTATAGCAGCAAGGGTTGTTATTGCTGTTTGTGCGTGATATAAGTTAGTGAGCTTGGAAGGGGTCTAAGTAATGTGACGTTGACAGGTAAATTGAGCATTGGTGTTGCCAGTCGAAAACTGTTTGAAGGCCTCCTTGACAGCACGCAACTACAATTTATTGTATACAGGATCTTTTTCATCATTATAATAAATAATCTACATTTTTTTTTGGGAAATCCAACACTATTGCAATAGTAGCAAATGCAAGTTCTTGATGACACATTGACAACAATTGACTTTTAGTTTAATCATCGAATCCGTATTTTAGGAAAACTCGCTGATCTAGAAGACATTAATGCCATTTTTTTGATAAATGTATTTAATGGACACAAGACGAGCCATAGCCCCTATTTTATGGACATCGCCATAAAATCGTATAACGTATTAACATCGAAGTCATACGTAATCCCAGTTAGTCTATCTGACTTAACACGTTGGTATGATATTTGTATGACATTCACTCGCTTCCATGCACGCCGAGCACGTACCTATCAGAACGATTGGGCGCAAAGGAAACGTATCAATATTTAGAAACACAACATACTTAACATAAATACACGCCTGTTTTCAGAGGGGTAGTCACGTAACATTTCGAACGTGCGTAAAAACAATGCAACTGTCATTTCTTCATTTAAAATTGACATTTAGATCTACCTAACGTGCGTATCGACAACACAGCTAACTGACCATCGGTGCACCTTAAGTGCATTATAATAAGGTTCTGTTGTTGTTTTGCACAATGCGTTACGTGATCGGTCGAACAGAAGACAGAGTAAATGAAATAAAATTTTCAGTGCTTTTTCAAGCAAGTGCGAGTTTAATAATTTACTTTAAAAACAAAGTTTTAACCGACTTCAATTTAGTACTCCGTCAAGCCACGAGAACATTTCTTTTCCAATTTACCTCATGAACTGATTTCCGAGAGCCAATGCGTTGATTATTATAGAAAAAATATTTGAGGACTTCCGTCAATTCCACAAGGATCACCCTTGGCACTTCATTAGTTGCTATTTCAACGGAATCTTATCAGAATCTGTGATATACTTTTGTACTTTTAAGTACATAATTGAGCATTTCCATAAGTCATCTGTGGTCTTCATCATCAATTCCACTCCACCAATTTATGATTTCCGGATGTAAATACACGAGTTATAATAGAAAATACCAAAATCACTACACGCGTGCCTAATATAATTGAGGAGTTCCCTCAATTCCTCATGGATCCCATCATCCAATTGAATTATCAAAAAAATGGGACCCACCTGGAAGCATATACTTACAAACAAAAAAAAAATGTATGAATCGGCTCATCAATGACGGAGTTCTGAGGTAACAAACATTGAAAAAAATAAAAAAATATATATATAACCGAATTGAGAACCTCCTCCTTTTTTTTGAAGTCGGTTAAAAACAGGGAAAATTTGAATTTTCTTTACTCCGAATAAGCCATTTGCCAAAATATCATTTGTGAAATCATTGACTCTTTAAAATGTTTCACAAGGTAGTGTCATATATAATCCATTAGATTAGGATTTTTGTTTTATGAATAATGCTAAATAGGTAACGGCTTGCAATAAAACATTCGGACTTTGGCGTATGACTAATTTGGAAAAACAATCGTATAAGGTTGTGATTAACTATAAGCAATGTCATACCAATATCATGTGCATGCGTCAAGGCAAATATACTCCCAGGTCAGAGCGTCGCCGTACTGTCTGGCTCTGATCGGTAGTTGACCCCATTCCCAGTTGAACTACTGTACAACAATATTTACTTTACTAATGCTGTCCTGCTCTAGTTGTTATGGTTGTTTGGCTTCAAATGTTAACATTTATATTGTTGACAACGCATGATACATTAGGTAAGTATGCTGAGAGTTTGGTCCGATTTTACCACACTGAATTAAGGACAAAATTCACTATATATATTTTTTATACCACTTCGGCGGCAAACAAGCTTACGGCCCACCTGATGGTAAGTGGTTACCGTAGTCTATGGACGATTGTATCTCCAAGGGGCAGACGCAAACATATCCCATGCAAAAGAAAAAAACAATTCAAACGGTTATGTATACATATAACAGCAAGTAATTCTGATATAATCGTTTCAATTTCTCCGCTATTTTAATGTTTCTTGGAACAGCCTTTTGTTTACCCTATACTTTCAAGTTTAATGTTCTGTATTGGTTTCACATATTGAGGTACGCAATAAAGCATATTTTTTTGTATTAAATTATAATCGTAGCCTCAATTGAAGTTTCCACAGACCCTGAAACTTAATTGGGTTTAATATCCAAAACGAAACTATCTTTCTTATTCTTTTTAACACCATTACAAAATCATAACCATCGCCCTGCCATACATAATAGATGCGCCTGCGTCGCCGCTGCTGAGTAATGGCGCGGAAGAGATATGGCGATGTTGAGGAATCGTTCCGAAGTAATAAATAACTGATGTGCTCGGGTTAGGGGTTCGTTCAGAAACGTTAAATGGTGAAGTGCAAAATATAATGTTTAGATGAAATCATGGGGTATGATGCTACCCTTTATATCTCTAAAACTTAATTCTTTGACCATGGCTCTTTACATCTCCATATTTTCTATATATTTAAGTAATTTATTGCATCAGGGGTTTGTTACTTTTGTATAATTCCATTAAAATGAACTACATGCAAAAATAACGTGTAGCGAAAATAACGCAAAACCGTTTAAGGGCATAACAGGTGTCGTGTTCTGATAAGAAAAAACTAAAAGTTTTTTTTGACGCGATTTTTTTTTGCATTTCTATGGAGCAGATCGCCCCAGTTGGCCAGCGCTTCATAGAAATGTTAAAAAAAATCGCTTCAAAAAAATTTCTCTTGGTTTTTTTTTATCAGAACACGATACCTGTTATGTTATGCCCTTAAACGACTTTGCGTTATTTTTATTAAACCTTGTATATATTTGATCCATGAGAGGAGGCCTATGGCCAACAGTGGGTCGTGTATAGGCTGATTTATTACTTAAGATTAATAAGAATAAGAGAATAAGAATTTATTTATTTAGCACACAAAACACGGGAAAAGAAAGAAAATACAATAATAATACATTACGTTCCAAGGGCGGTGAATTCGTGAAAGGCCCAGATCGCAGGCTCTACGAATTACCGCCCGTGGTGAGTACACATTTTTACGTCTTCAACTGGCCACAATGCGAGTTTTACCTTACGCGCAGCGTGCATTAAAACTTGCATTATGGCCAGGTGTGACGTAAATAATATAATATTATGTGATTATCGCGGTGCGCAAGCTCGGTCTCTGACGTACTGTTAGCGAATTGACATTATATTAATGTGTTTGTTTACTTCTATTTCAGGTAAGCAACCGAATGGGGATTGTTTTCTAAATTACAGCCCGTAAGTACAGTTTACAGCTAGCACAAACTTTTGTTAATAACGCGATATTATTGGCAACAACGGAGATAAGTAAAGAGCCCGGTCTGCCTGCTTGATGGTAAGCGAACACTGTAGCCTAAGGACGCGTGTGAGGAGTCGTATAAGGGATGCCTTCAATTCATGCGATTGCCGTCAAGACACAAGCTAATGTCTTACTCTCTTCATAGTGCAACATTTGGGAGCTCTGGCGACTTCACTCCCTACCAGCAAAACAGCACCACAATATCTACAGAGCAGAGAGTTTAGTTTAGTTGGCGCAGGACCGGTCATTGTGGCACTCTTTGGGGGAGGCCTATGACCAGCAGGGGACGTCTTTTGATGATGAAGCAGTAGTTAGCTCAAAACAAAATAAATGTTTGTTTGTAGGGACCTATTAGATTTTCTGTACTATCGCCATTAATCCTATTAACCGCTTATTAATTACCCAAAACACGGCATTAACCTTCTACCACGTATCTCGAGCACGAAGGATCTAATTGCATTATTCCAAAGTTACAAATTAACGCACTCCGACCTTCCGTCATGTAATTGAAGACCCTCATATCAGGGGATGTTTGTCATACCCAAGAGCAAAGATAATAGATGTGCAGAACTGTAGGGAAAAAATGGGTACATGTGTACGACTCTCCTTTCACGCTACGAGTACAGAGTTTTTAATTTGCCAGTCTCCTAAATACGACTAGTAATTGGGAGAAAGTGCACGTCTCTCTTTTCACGCTACAATCAAAGCCTTTGATTTGCTAGATTCCTTCTAATGGAGTTCCGTTATCAATCACTATGTATGTCACCGCAAAATTATGGACATCGTAAGTTTATAGTCTAATAATAAATGTTCTCAAGCCTTGGATCATCATCATCATCATTAATTTAAGAGTTATCCTCTTGTCGGTGGAGTATTTTCCATTTCTCTCTCTCGTACGCCAGCCCTTTGATTTGCTGATACGACACGACACCAGCTTTTTCCATTATTTGGTCCATATAACTGCGTCGCGGCCTTCCCCTGCCTCGCCTTCCTTCTATATTGCCTTCCATTATGGTTTTAAAGAAGTTGTTGTTGAAGCCTTAGATATAAAGAGATAATTCAGTAAAGGCAAGAGAGAGTTAGATTGATATACATAAGCAGCACACGATGTTATTAATTTAAGGAACCGATGATTTAAATTAAATTCAAAAGATATATTTCAAATATTATGATAGAACTGAAATAACACACTTTGCACGCATATAGATACCAGGTCCGTCTTTCTCACAAATATATAATTATGAGCATTTACGACACCATCGATGATGTATAACTTATAATAATTTTGACGTTTATGTTTTGGGGCTATAATTTGTGTATTAACTTTAAAATAAAATCACTTGTAAAGTAGTAATAAAGTAACACCAGTAGATTAGGTTTTATTAGATAATTGATATAAATCTTGTGTTTATAACAAACTCGCATATCATTCTAATTAAACCTATTTCCGTGTCTGCGTCAAATTTACTCTACGGCCATAAATTCCTGACGCCTGATGTATATTAGCGACATGCGACCCCCGAAGATAAATCCTTTTGCCAGATTATACGCTTAGGTACTTGGTTATGTGCTGAAGTGAATTTCACTTTACACCGCTCTCTAGTCTGTAGTCACTAGTTCGAGTATAATCTTTGTTTGCGTTTAACACTAGGCTTTGCCCGCGACTCCGTCCGCGTGGAAATCGTAGCTCCATACAAACTTACACCCCCATTTAATTCCCTCAGGGGATGATTCCGGATGATATTGATTTCCAGGATACAAACTATCCTATGTACTTCCCCGGGAAACAAACTATCTCTATACCAAATTCCATCTTAATCGAAACCGGATCGGTTTAAGCGTGAAGAGGACAGACAAACAGACAGAAAGACTGACAGACAATCACACTCTCCCATTTATAATATTAGCATGGATATCTGAGAAACTATTCCGTTGCTATGGTAGGTACCATAGCAACGGAATAGTTTCTCTTAGATCTTTTACGAGATTAGAACTTTTCAGTTCTAATCTCGAAAAAGTTTTAACAATATCTATGCTAGTTTCTCATTTGCGATCTTACTCAGAAAATTCTGCAGTTTCAAAAAAAAGATACGATGTAAGAAACAACTTATTGAAATGAATCTTCTAAGACAAAACGAAATTACCATATATATATACTAACTAGCTGAACATAAAATTGGAGAATTTATATAACTTTATAAGTTTTCGCGTACCTACGTTTATTAGTTTCTTAATTTAAATCTATTTAGTTCTTTATGTTGGCTGCCCTTGCCCGGAACGTCAGTCCGTATGTAAATTCACCGGAAGTAAAGCGCAGGAAGCTCCGAATGCGAATTACCCCGCGCTTTTGTCACCCTTGAAAGCTTTATGAGTTAGGGATGCGACAGCGAGTTTTACCCTAAACGTAAATTATTGAAATAATGTGAATATTTTAAAATATACGACACTAAGTCATAGGTTAAGTCTAATCTTAGGTTTCACATATAACTAGAATTAACAAGTGTTAAACGAGTGAAAGTGTTAAGGTATTATTTCAAGTCAAGAAATGCCTACAAACTAGCACTTGTTATTTTGAACTCGAAGCTCTTTAAGCTGAAAAAAATATATTAGTTAAAGCAATGACGCGAAATTTCAGTTTGTCATATTTTTTTTATATTTCCGCCCCAGTCCAAGTTGGCTCAGTTCGGGTTGCACAGGGCGGTTCCGCAACACTCCGGGAGCTCAAATACCGCTCTCGGACACTGCAACTATGCTTCATTGCTCTGAATATATCACTTGATACGACCCGACATTTACCTTAAAAACCTTAAATGAAGGAATAAAATGATAGTTATTTGCGAAATTTTCTTGAAAAATATTCTTAAAAAAATAATTCTTAAAATTGAAAGAACAGGCAAGGCAGAACTTTGTATAACGACTAAAAGAGAGGTACAATTGTACCCTACCCAGATGTTAAAACTTACCCAAGGCCCGAGAGAACTAGCGTCTACTCCAAGTAGTACTCCACCGACAAAAGACGGACACAACCTTCAGCAATGAAGAACGATATTGAATGAATGAATGAAACAATTATTCGTGATACAACACAACACACAGTAACCCTCCTCTCCCGCTGACCTCGATCCGGGTCAGCATTTAGTATGGAATTCCATACTAAACAATTTTAGCCCGGGAGAGGAGGGATAAAACACAAATACAATAGAAAAAAGTGAATCTGTGCCGTGTCACGAAATGGGCCCAATTCAGCATGATGCTGGCTTTGCAGCCGGCGCTGGTCTTCCGTTGGGTCCATCTAATGAAGACACGGCACGTAACACAAATACACACACATTGCTGATGATGATAAACAAGCCATTTTATAGGTATCAGCAAAAGAGTGAATCATGTGTGGAACAGCTGTTGCAATGTAGCAATGTAGAACACTAATTGCAAAAAAGTAGTGAATGAATTAATGAGTCAATGTGACTTTAAGTGCACGATTCATTAAAATCCCGCAGTCATTACACTACTTATTGTCTTTGTGTGACCTCAACTCTGTTACCGATACCTATACAAGTGTGTAAAAATAATGTCACATCCTTAACCCTACTTTATGAAGGGATTACAGAAAGCGCGAATGAATGGGTCACACCGATTAGGGGCAAATTGTATAATGACCGTGCTGGGGCAAATTGTATGTTGTCCGTCTTTTCATAGTTCAACCGGCCAGTCTAGACATAGAAAATAGTCTGGTTTTCTCCTGGGGGCTGAATTGACGTCTATGTAATCTTTCATCCGTTATTATTGAAATAAATTGGAGGGATAAAACTTGTTTTATGGCAGTCGACAAATAAGAACGATTTGTGATACTTTATCAAAAATAAACAATATAGGGACTACATGAGTTTGTTTCGGCGTTTCTTCTTAACAGTGGTCTTCTTTTTCAGAAACGCTGGTAGAATTTTGACTTCTTAAGTGCCATTACGGCCTACTTGAATATAATTCATTTATTTAACGTGCGAGCGAAGCGAACGAAGTGCTCCGTTTCGGCATTGGCTCTTTCGCATGTCCGGCATCTGCTCGGCTATTCCCCTCTACAGGTTTCATTTCTCAACCCATACCCGTAAAGATAGTCGTCGCAAGTTCTACAGATCATAGAGTTACTAGTAATAAGTAATTCTACATTCACATCTTCAAGCGTTTCAACAACTCTCTACTATCCGTCTCGCTATATTATTATTTTGGCGTCAATATCACCGACCCCCCAAACATGGTAACATAATCGCGTTAAACTGTACGGAGGAGGCACGCCGTCAATAACTCACGGCACTTCCTGAGATTACTCGCCAGTGTGGCGCCGCGGCTGAGTGTACACGAATACTTGATCGATGTGTACGATGTTGTGTAGATGTGACAAAGGTTTGGGTCCAAGTTTTGGTATCGTGTTGTCGACACTTCACTAATTGATACCGTAGTACGGTTTCTAGTGAAATTTAGCTGCCAGTACCTACCGTAATTGCATGGACTAATCATTTATTAGATCATGTGCTGTGCAACAAACGGCAAAATAAGAAACTAAAGCAGCGCGTTTAACAGTTTACTACGACACATTACGCTACGCTCGTAGCCGATCCCGTGGTTTTCCTCGTATGTAGCGGAAAGCGACTACGGCGGTCTGACGCATATGTGTCGTCATGGGCCCTGAATGGGTTAATGTGGCGTCGATGTATTTGAAAGTTTTCCCGAAGTACTTAAGCCATAGTCCTTGATGTTAAACTACTTCGTGTTCCCATGGGCACTTTATATCAAAGTGACATGGCTTAAATTCGAATGAAGAAAAATCCTCTTAATTCAAATTTAACCCATATTGGAGGACTAGCATGTTAACCTTATTGTGTCGGCCTTTTAACATGAACATTTTTAAAAGATTTATTTTTGTTTTTTCATCGTGTATCTGGAGATAGAGAAACTCAAACTCAATTGCTCTAAGGTTAGCTGGGAGAAATCCCTCATAGGGATAAGCTCACTATTGTACTTTGTTACCTGTTCTTGTAATAATTGTTCTGTTTTTGTTACAATAAATAATTTAAATACATTTACGGACCTGAACAATTCATAAAAATGGGCCGAATACTGGTCAACATTTTAAAGAAAATAATAACTTTCCACTCTCTCATCAGCAAAGCTTAACTTTAATAATCTTTTTCACGTTTTTTCCACCGCCGGCGCCTCCGAGACGGCATTCCCTATGCACCCCGCTGCATCACAGCTTGATCCCTGAAATGGAAGGGGAGTATACATAGGACATTGCAGCTTTGACGCGTAGAATTTATAAAGCTTATTTTGAGTAAAAGTGTTGGGATCAAAATCATATAACGTAAGCTGGGTCTTATTTTCACAAGCTTTTATTTATCTTGCATTGTTTAAGGGAAACGTCCAAGTCGTAGTCGTGCAAGTAGTGCATGACTTGGGCACATGTCAAAGCAATATAATTAATATGAAACTACAAAGATTTTTCTTCGTTAAAATTTCAGCTAAATCACTTTGACATAAAATGCCCATTTCATACACTAGTGCAACGTCGAGGCCTGGCACGTTCACCTACACTTTCACTACCAGGAACCCGCCTAGCGGGCGCCTACGCCGTAGTCGCTTTCCGCTACATACGAGGAAAACCACGGGATCGGCTACGAGCGTAGCGCGTAGCGATTCTTGGTAGTGAATGTGTTAAGTATGTTGTCCATCAAAATATTCAGACCCTTATTCTTTCTCTTGTATTGGGTATTTGACAAAAGTGAAAATAAATTGTCTTTTCATTAGCAACAGATAAACATTACTAAAATACTTGGAAAGTATCAATCTTTCGTTTATGTTTGCTATTTGATATATTTTAATTCATATATTGTTTTGTTTATGTATCTGTCGTATATCTATGTTATTTTTAAGTCCGGACATTGTAGGCGCTTTGGTACCACTACTGTAAGCCTATTATGTAAGTTATTGAATAAATAAATAAATAAATATAAAAACGAACAATGAGGACGTTAACGATATGATAAAGATAACGAATACAATGGAAAAAAAACCCCGACATTTTCATTTCAAAGTCCAATATCTCAAAAACGGTTAAACAGATTTACATGAAACATGGCTAAGAACACTCGGGATCACATCAGCTTTCGAATAAAAAAACCACATTCAAATCGGTCCATTCGTTTGGGAGCTACGATACCACAGACAGATACACAGATACACAGACACACAGACACGTTAAACGTATAACACCCCTCTCTTTGCGTCGGGGGTTAATAAGCTATCATCGTCTGAAACCCAGGGCAAGACTCGAACTTGCGACCTCTGTATTACCGGTACAGTGCTCTAGTATAAAGACGTTGTTTAATTGCGACGTCAGAAGCAAGTAATCCCTCCGAATTCCATACTACCTAGCATTTTTGACGTTTCTTGAAAATATGCTTTATTAATTAATAAAATGAATTATGGGTTCGTATTCTTCTTGTAACTTTAACATACCTAACCCATTTAGTAATTGGCCAGCCCCCTAAAAATCTAAAATCAAACGCCCCAAACAAATTACCTGCAAATAACGGTTTCGAACCATTCAAAGTCCCTTTCAATGTTTCCCGATCGTCCCTCGAGACGGAAGTGGTAACGGTTTGCTTTCATTGTCGGTCGCAACATTTTCATATGAGCATAAAAGGGTTGATAATTATTATTGTGTCTTGTACTGTCAAGAAAATTGTTACTTGGTTTAACTCGAATTATTATTTTTGACGACATATTTCCATTTAGAAGAATGGAGAGTACGTTCCCATATATTAATCGGCTTGAGCTTTATTACAATAAATCAGCCATTGGGGGATTGGTTACGTCTCTGCTGCTGCTGCTGCTCTTGGATGGGAGGGAACGGGCAGTGTAGTCACCATGCTGGCCCGGTGCGGGTTGGGGACTTCACATATTCACCTTTGAATTTCTACGCAGATGTATGCAGGTTTCCTTACGATGTTTGATATATAAGTACCGTAAAACTGATTGGTACGAGCCGGGATTAGAACCCACGACCGCCGTTTGGCGCGGGTTTTTGATCCACTAGGCTACTGTAGCTTTTTAAATTGAGCTTAGAGTGTGATAAAAAATCATTTCGTCGTCGAAGGATTATGTTTACCGCATGGCTATGAGGTAAACATAATCCTTCAAACAAAAACAAACAAACCTACAAAACAGATCCACACGATCTATTATTAAATTATTTTATCAGATGGATATTCGGCTGTTGATGCCATACAATATAAAAAGGCGCAACTAAAAAGAAATCCCCACAGAGATACGCTCTCTAGTAACTAAGACAGAGAAGGGCGACGGAAAATGGCCCCAGTTACATTTCCACTGCACACCGCTGCATCCTGATAATAGGTTTACCTTGCAGTGATATGCTGGTCTGTTATTCACATACTCAGCCTTACCTATCCTTACGCTACCAGTGTAAGTCAAACCTCCGATAACCCGTTTTTATTACAAATTCCCCGTCATGGTTATACTAGTGGTAACCGGTGCAGTGAGGGGAAAGGTGTTGTAAATAACATAGGTAGCATTTGTTTATAGAACGACGTATATGCCACGAACATAGTGTACACTTGTGACGTTTTGTGTGAGCCAGTTATGATCGCTCATTGTTTTTGCGAATGGTCTGCGGCTACTATATTCGAATTCTGGCCTTTATCTATGATTTTATGGGGATTCAGGAAATCTGGAGATATATTTGAACGGGTTATTTTGGGATATGTGGCTATTATGCAAAACACTTTTACAGTTTTTACCTTCGTAAATAAAAAAAAACAGCTAGGTGTTTATCCTCCACCGGGAAAAAGCACACAATGTAACGTCATTGCCCTTGTTTAAAATAATTACAAACAAAGATTCCAAATCAAGGTTGAGTAATAAATAAGATTAGGTACCTAGTAAGTCGTCCAATGTGGAAAAGATTTCCACATAAATAAAATCAGGAAACCCTAACGTGCTTGTAGGTTTTATAAATTAGCTTAGCTTTTCATAAGTCTTATAGTAATAAATATCACAGGGCAGACAGTCAAAGAACCTATTATAGCCACAAAAACAATTACTGAACAATTTCCAGGCACATTTAGGCAAACTCTTAATTTCGTTCCGTAGAAGCTATAGATCACTGCTCCAACTTTGTGAAAGTGGCGTCTTGGAGTCTGGACAGTGGCTAAGGCAGTGAAACTTTAAGGTGTGGTTTGGAACAAATTATAGTTAGCTTGGACGATATACTATAGCTTCGGGTTGTACGTAACTATTGTCTATTTTTGCGTTTGGAATATATTAAGGTAATAGCTCCATTCGAGATACTTGAATTTCTATTTAAGTGTTGGTTATGCTGTTCTAAGAGCCACTAAGGCGGCAAGACACGCGACTTTCAATCTGGACGTCGTGGGTTTGAACCCCGGCTCGTGCCACTGGGGTTTTTCAAAAACCTTATACCTATACGAAATATCATTACATATGCAACGGTGGTTTTCTGTGAAGGAAAACATTTTGAGAAAGTTAATATTGGGATTAGACCGATTTTCTCTAGGTCTACTTTTCCCTCTGGGTTGGAAGGTCTAACTGAGGGATGACTAACTAACGGAGTGCTCTGTAAAATAATGAAACAAAAATACATGTCTTGCTACATATTTTTTGCATTGTCAGAAGCCAAAACATGGATGCTTAAAAGCGCAGAGATCTCACTATCCCTTAGCACGTAGCCAACTTGACTAACAAAATTCGGAAACCAAGTTTTTCTTACATAAAAATACTGCCAAAACCACCCCGTTTTGTAGTATGGTACTATTTCCATATTCCTTATTAATCAGAATGCAATATTTCCATTACGTTCCTGCATTCTGTGAACATTTGCTTAGGAAAAGTGCTAATAATGAATTGATAGACAGTGCTGCGCCCACGCTGCGCCTATCAACGACCTTCAACTGTCCAACCTTATTTGTTCAATGAACTGGGCAGGCTTTACTGTCGTCTAAAAGTCTGGTAGCTAAAGGGAACAAGTTGCAGTTTTTTTAATTAGCCAGCATACTAAATTCATGTTTACATACAATCCTACATTCCCGTTTATGAGGGTTTGACAGTGAATGTGAGATTCAGATTTTGTGATTGTTCAACCTTTTAGGACGTCAGATAAATAGTACCTAATAGATATTGATAATCACCAACGACCAGACACAATATAACAAATGTACAAACATTACGAAAACATTTCGCGGCTCCCCTTTCTGCGCTGTTCTTAGATTACATTTTCTATTTTACAAATATGAAATCCCTACATATGTAGTTGAACTTTTTAAACTCAAGCCGCGACCCCCTTCGAAAACCATGTTGGAAAAATAATGCTCTGAAGGTTTGACAATTCGATGGAACCATGCGAGAAAAGAGAAGCTTGGCGGGGTAGTACCTACACTACCGTGCATTTTGTTTTTCAATTGCTACTAAACAGATCACTGTGTTAGCTACTTTTCAAAAACTGTGATTTGACACCATTTTACTGTTATTAAAACGTGATGAACACTGCCCTGCCATGTATTACAACATTTGCGACTACGCGTTTGCCACGCTCAACTTAACAACAGAAACAAAAGGCCTCCAAATGTCAGGGTAACTTTTACCCTGCGACGGGCCGGCGCCGGAGTGACGGCCGAAACACCGTGGATTCTCTAATGAATATTAGATGGGTGCGTTAAACGTATTAGAATTTAGATGGGCATGAATTGCATGATTGCTTGTAACGATGGCGGTTTGGCCGCAGAAAAACGAGGTTGGTAAGTTGACTTTTTTGTGTCGCATTCGGGAGAGGTCTGTGCTCAGCATTGGAGCGGATATATTAGATTGATGATAAGAGATAAAATATTTATTTTGCAAGTGGGCCGCAATGGCACTTTTACAGGTCTGACTCTACTAGCGTTTCCAAATATAAGACCATTGTCAAGAGGAAACGCCGGAACAAACTTAACAGTAAGCAATTTTTAACAAAATAATCTTAGTCACCAGCGTAGTTCCGCAGGAGAACCAGTCAAATACCTTAAAATTAAACAAAAGTCAAACAACACGACAGATTAGGGCTATTTTGATTCCGGTCTGGGCCATGCATTTCTGTCAGTCATATAGTCTTCAACTCTATAATAAGCTTTTGACATCAATGTCTTTTTTAAATATTTTTTAAGAGCTCACGGTGATTGTGTATTAGACTGATGATCACGGTGATTGTGTATTAGACTGATGATCACGGTGATTGTATATTAGACTGATGATCACGGTGATCGTGTATTAGACTGATGATCACGGTGATTGTGTATTAGACTGATGATCACGGTGATTGTGTATTAGACTGACGATCACGGTGATTGTGTATTAGACTGATGATCACGGTGATTGTATATTAGACTGATGATCACGGTGATCGTGTATTAGACTGATGATCACGGTGATTGTGTATTAGACTGATGATCACGGTGATTGTATATTAGACTGATGATCACGGTGCTTGTGTATCAGACTGATGATCACGGTGATTGTGTATCAGACTGATGATCACGGTGATTGTATATTAGACTGATGATCACGGTGATCGTGTATTAGACTGATGATCACGGTGATTGTGTATCAGACTGATGATCACGGTGATTGTGTATTAGACTGATGATCACGGTGATTGTGTATTAGACTGATGATCACGGTGATTGTATATTAGACTGATGATCACGGTGATCGTGTATTAGACTGATTGTATTACACGATATCTCCTCGATTGCTGCACCGATTTCCAAATCGCTATTTACTGAACAAAATATTTAACATAAAGTGTGGACTCATATAAGTTTAGGTAAGGAGTCGGTTGCATATTTTGATGTTTTTGAAAAAGATCTGTCTGTATAGTGTTATTATGATACGTATCAGTAAAAATCCATACTAATATTATAAATGCGAAAGTGTGTCTGTCTGTTTGTCTGTCTGTCTGTCTGTTACCTCCCCCATTTCACGCTCTAAAGGGATGATTTCCAGGATAAAAACTATCCTATGTCCTTCCCCAGAACTCAAACTATCTATATGCCAAATTTCATCCAAATCGGTTCAGCGGTTTAAGCGTGAAGAGGTAACAGACAGACACACAGACAGACACACATCGCATTTATAATATTAGTATGGATGTGTCACCTGTAAATAAAAAATGTTTTAGCTCCCTCCCTGCAGAAGAAAAGTGTTTTCGGAGAGGTGTGTCGGTTACAAATAACAATTGATACACCCTTCATTTCCAATTGACGCTGACGATTGCATCAATGTAATGCTTTCTCCGTCTCTAATAAATATCTACCAATTAGGTACCTACAACATCCCTAAAGTTACCACATCCTCCCTTCGCGCCTCGCCCGCTGATTGACGCGCCATCGATACAAGCCCGCCGCCCGGCGCCGGCCGTCTTTGTCACAAACACGTGTCTATGTAAGCTTTGTATGGTATAATCAATAATTTCGGTTGGCAGTTTGCACAGCATGTTTGCTTTGAGCGCTCAGAGGGTATCAAATGTTAGTTGAAATGTTGAATTGGACCTTTGAAGCGTGACAGCTTCAATGTTGAGTGTAAATGAGTTTAACACGTTCATGTGAGGTACCTCAATTAAGTATTTTTTGTCGAAACCTTGCGCTGTGGATGGTTTTGCTTTGAATAAATGGTTTCTAGATAAATTGAAAAAAATAAGTTTATAATGTAGCAACGTTCTTTAAATCAATAGGTACCTCACAAAATATTGAGATATTTTGTTTAATTTAAACTAACTACCTTAAACATAGGTAATCATAGCCAGTCCATTCTGAAGGTCCATCGTACAGCGGAAAGAATGTTTGAAATCGGATAATTGGTTTTGTAGAAAACCCCCTACTTACAAACTTACAAAGCAACAATCTCACAGACTTTTTCCTATTATAATATTAGTATAGATGAGATGCAAGGGCAATTGAGGTAGAGGTGACATAGTGCTACTCGTATTCTCTATTCCCTATTCCATATAAATTCGCCATTCAAAATTGCAGTTCAGTATTTAATTTACCGGACTCTCTGTTGTCAATATATACCGTAAAATGGGGTGAGTAGGGCTCGCGGGGAGAGTTGGGTTATGAATGGGGAGAGAAGGTATGAAAGGGGGGTGAGAGGGTTTTTTAAGGCCACTGCTACAAAAATATTGTATTCCAATTTAAAATGGAGCTATAGTTATACTCATAATAATAAAAAATCGATCCAACACTCTTCCAAAATCACCTTTGTATGAAAACCCATCTCACCCCAATTACGAGGGACTATGGGGTGAGGTGGGTTTTCCTGTTTATCGTCAAAGTTATGAAATGGAACTACGCAAAATAAAATAAAAACTAAAATACAAACGTCCGGAACACTTATTATATACAACATTCAGTTTGTATAAGTAAAAATAAAATGTTATCGAGGTTTGAATGTCAGTTTTCACCCTACTCACCCCATTTTACGGTACGGAGTGACGAGTAAATGTGCATGGCTTTACCATTATATGAACTGTATTAGATATATTAAAGTATCCATATCCATACTAATATCATAAATGCGAAAGTGTTTATGTCTGTTACCTCTTCACGCACACACCGCTCAACCAATTGAGATGAAATTAGGTATGGAGATAGTTTGAATCCCGGAATGATTTCCGGTATAAAAAGTATCCTATGTCGTTACATAGGATACTTTTTATTCCGGAAATCAACCCCTAAGGGGTTTAATTAAAGTTTGTATGAAACTATGATATAAACGAGTTTCACGCGGAGAGAGTCGCGGGCAGAAGCTAGTTTACTTATAATGGTATGTATTCATATCAAAATGTCATTAAAAACAAACGATTATTTCAGGACAAAGGTTAAATCTGTCTAAGGAAAATGTACGAAACTTTTGCTACGTAACTTACTAAAGAATAGTTTGCTCCACAACAGTGTATCATCATTCTTTTTTCCTTTTTTCACAAGAAAAGTAACGCTTACCGCACCCGTGCACTAATAAGTGTATTGTTACCAGAGGCCACAAATCACCCCCTTGTCGGTGGCAGATAAAAATAACAGCCCTAGTAGGGACAAGATAACGACGTTTTGAACGTGTTATGACATATGACAAACGGAGAAAGTGCAGTCCGGATTGTTATTTTCAATTTTGAAAAGAAACTTGGGGACAAATTCTTTAGATCTAACACGTAGTTATGATGGAAACACGACGAAATACTGAAATTAGCCGTCCAAATTTTATCAACAGTTCAACAACACACGGTTTCGATCTTAAAGTATAAGAAAAAAAAATGAGTATGAGAACAACAACATTGTCCACCGATTACTAGACTAAAGAAAAAAAAAAGAGTTTCGCGAGTTCTACACCACCGTAGTGTTATCGTAGATTTTTAAAAACATTCTAAATATTAAGTAGATCAATTCAATTAAATACATATGTAGTTTTTAGTTGTAACTTTATTTCTGTAGTAGTTCTGTAAAATATTTTTAAGTTATTATTAAAATTCATTAAATTTTTTGTACTTGGTTTGTTTACGTATCAGCAGGTAGATCACGTACCTAACTGTAAATTTTTCATTGAATCATTTAGATCTATCTACCTAACGTACGCGCGTACATACGTACAATGCGTTACGTGTTCGACCTGCTGGACCGCTATTCTATCCGCAGTATTTGACGAAAGGGAGATATCCATTATCAATATAAGTATTTTGATGATTATGTTTATTTTCGTTGTTTTTCCCAGTTGTGTTCGCGCCGTATAAATATGTACATAGTTCAATTACAATATACTCTTTATTGCACGCATAATACAAACGAATATAGGGCATCAGGTACATCTAATTTTATTAAAAATATTTCTAAGGAAAAAACATGTGATTCCCCATTCAAAATAGACGAAGATAAATATTTTTTGTCGTTATTTAAAGCACTTGAAACGAGGAAAGTATGTATAAGGAAAAATACAACAAATAGACGATGATAAAACTTATATACGCCTAAAAGACCAGACCAATCGGTCACCTTGCATGCCAGTAACGCTCATTATCAGAGCCCGGAATTTTCACGGCAAAACAAAAGACTGTCGCAATCTAACTAGTGTTAGAAACATTTTTGTATCGATATCGAGTATTATTATCAAATATTTTAAAATACTTCGCGACGGTTAATTAAAAATAATATACGAGAAATATCTAAAATAACTTACTCAACCTGAACAACATACCAATTACAATGAATTTTCTAAATTCCTTGACGTCGAGTGAAGTTGAACGATTATTTAGTATATATAAATGGCTTTATAGTGATAGACGAAACTGTCTGTCTACTCCCAGAGAATGTTGAGAAATTAATGATTATAATACTCTTATTACTATCAGAAATAAAATTTCATGTGCTGCTGTGTGTACTGACGTGGATTTCGAAGAAGAAATTGCATCTGTTTCTATGTAATTTTATACAAACCTCACGTAATTTTGTGGACCGTTTTTTTCTTCTATTACACAACTATCGATAGCGATAAAAACAGACAAAGCTCCTAATTTAACGTTTTATGTCACCGTATGCAGCCGTTCTAAGACACATGTCCTCAAACTAAACTGTCGATGTAAGATATGATCTTCACGTCTAGTGCAGAGTCCAGAGCACTCAAGTGCACTTTGGATTTTTGAAACGTCACCATATCTTACTCTCAGCGTAATAAATCTTGTCTTCTGTATTATTTACATAATTTAAATATTCAACACATGAGTCCGTCTAGACGCTGATTTTTGGCAAAGTCAAGGCTAGCAGAGTCGTTGCCTTCATGCTATATATTAATTTTAACGATGCTTGTATGTCGTTAGTTCTGAGTACGCCATATCGTTGGTTTTTAAAGAAATTGGATTGCGTCCATGTCGATAAATAAATGAACATCGTGGCCCGTTCTTTATTATTACATGCACACAAATGAAGGATATTTTCTTGGCCAGCGCTGGAAGTGTTAAGCGTGAACAATTGTTTGTGGTGGGGATATTTTATAATCATGACAATTTTACACAGGTTGACGCAGACCATCAGCTGTGCCCTCATAAAACTTTGTAATTGTATTCCCGACAAATCAAAAAAATGAAAATCAATTATTTATTATGCAAATAGGACAATGGAACTTTTACATCGGTTTAGGGAGTAATTTTTGGGATAATAGAGCACTCTTATGTCTTATTCTCCGGGACTTAATTTTTTTCCATATCAGAATAATACAGATTATACACTTTCGCATTGCTAATAATCGTATAGAATAATAGATCGAAACGCATTTTAACCACTTCTCGTAGAAAACTATGAATAAAGAGCTCATGCACTAGCATTATATGTACATACACTGTCAAAAATCTCAACGCGCTACGGTCGTAGCCGATCCCGTGCACTGGTTTTTCTGTTAAGTAACGGAAAGCGCCTACGGCATAGGCGGGTTCCTGACAGTGAAAGTTTGAATCAAACGGGTGATCAGTGTTCACCTATCCCGCAACCCGAAATACACTAAAAACACATGTTTCTACGTTCTTACTGCGTATGTCTACTGTACAGTAAATATCCTGGAGTAAAAGTGACCTCCAACGTATTGGTACTGTTCCAGCACATTTCAAGAGCGGCACGGAATTCCCGTATAGGTACTTGTCGCGGCTTTTCATTTCATTGTTCGAGAGTTGGCAACATTTCGGGTCTCACAATCGGAGGAATATATTATTTTCATGGCGGCATTGCAGATTGGGCTGGGCTGGATAGCCAGGAGATTCCTTTTTTTATGAAACTTGCGGCTTTTGCCCGCTACTTGGTCCTTATACAACTCGATAATAGCGCATACAAACTTAATTCACAATTTCATCCCCTGTATGGATGACTTTAGGAATATATATTTTCTGTATTATTTTGCCGCAGGACTTCCACTATCTCCATACCAAATCTCATCATAAATGATTCAGCGTTTTAATCGTCAAAGGGTAACAGGCAGTCTGAGCTACTGTGAAGTTTATAAATGTGTTTAAGTATGGATATATATATATATTTTATGGCCTGCGAAATATGAAATGAATATGCAATAATTATATTAATAATTAATTATAACATAATCGAATAGGCGTAACCCAAATGCATTAAGGTTGCTAGTAAAGCCTGACGTTCCGCTGATTCTGTCCGGTCTTAAGCATTACCAAAAGCTTAACTCAACACGAATCACCTCCGCAGTCTTACGAAGCTTACTAATAAAACATTTATTACCCATACAAAGCAATCGAGGCGTTAACGCTAACCCTCCCGCTGCCGGGGGTTCCGAGCCGCCGCGTTCCGTTTACCGGCTGTGCTATTCCCAAGTAGCTCACCTCACTATTTTCTCCTACATCTTAATCTCGACTTTATTAACAAATATTAGTAATCAGATGTCACAATTTTAGAATGATCAAAGCGAAAAAATTTAACCGCGCATACGAGTACTAGCGTAGCATGCCGATAATCGAACTCGGTGTAATAATATATGTTTTACCGGTCCATTGCGTATACTCCGCCACCACTGCACTAATTAATTATGCTTCCGATTTTTGTATCTCTGTAGGCCCGGTTTTATAAAGCGATAGACCAAATATCAGATCAAATTAATTCAGTAACTTTTTCGTCATTACTAACCTATATATTTATAAGGTAGAATGGATTTTATAAAACCGAAGGTAATAGGCTGATATCGATGGTGTAACCAATGTGGAACCTGGTCTCAGCAGTTACAAGACTAGCCTAGTGCGGCGGCCTCTTGGACTTTGTATTGTATGTATTTACATTAGGGCAAAATTATATTAGAGCCACGCCGCATATCGCAACGCGTACTTTGTGTTGTACGTGGCGACACGCGGGACTGTGCTAATGTAACCACGTTCACGTTCAATATATTGGCTTTAATATAACCCCAGCTTTATGCACTTTACCAGACTATCTTTTTGTTTTTTGAATTGTATATGGTTACTTTTTGTATAAAGTTTTTTTAATCTTATCTCCTCTATATTTGAAAAGCTTATTGTAGTCTGCATTGTACTGGTTCCAGTTAAACTGGTTCGTCTGAAAAGAGTAGGTATGTTTTGTGAATGCTGAATCGTGCGGTATTAATTCGCCCGGCGTACTAATCGCCTGCCGCCGACGGTTCGATGAGTCGAAGATGAGGTATCGTCTTGTTTGGGTTTTGTTTTGTTGCGATAGACGTTGTTTCTGTTCAATTTATCAAACCGGTACAATTGCATTAAATATATTTTAGGGAAGTTGTGTCAATCAATCGATATAAAATGTGATCTTTCCTCTATAAATCAAGAATACAATAACATACAAATGCTCTTTATTACCTACCTCACACAGATAAAGCAGTTACAAAAGAAAATACAGAGATACAGGGAGACAGTAGAGACAAAACGACAGGCGGACTTATCGCTAAAGAGCGATCTCTTCCAGACAATCTATACAGAAATGTTGAGCATTTTGAATTATAACGTTTATGCAAATTGTGGATCAATGTTTTTCACAGATAATCTCTTAAGTCATCATTCCAGCAGTCGGGTGAGGACCTGGATATGACTTGTGGAATAAAAAAAAGTGTTTAGGTTGTTCAAGAAATCAGTCAGTTTCCTACCGACTGCTCTTTTTGTCCAATATCTGATGTCTTATATAAGATTTGATTTAACACGAAAATAAAATAATAATCCTTTAATTTTTCTTTACAGGTAAGCCAACCAAAGGAACAATAAGATAATTAGGTAAGAAACTTCCAACAAACCAGACAACAGAACTACAAATGTAATCCATTCCGCTCCCATAAACTTAACACCGAACTTATTGTTCCAAATCTATTTACGCTTGATTTCCAACAATAATTAAATTTAGTCCACAACTCAAAACTTAAATCTCTTAGTATTTGTCACTCAATTGTCCTGGAACTTGGAACATTTTGCGACAATGGATTCTGAAAGCTTAATTCTAAGTGGGTATTAATTCTGCAATATATCAGCGAAGTTTTGGGGTCTTCGGAACCCCTAGCAGGGAAGGGTTACAATAGATTCATATTTGTGTACGCCGATAATCTTGTATGATTTATTTATAGGATGCAATATCATTGTTACTGATGTCTAAAGATGCTGTCAGTTTTTATTTATTTTCCAGTATGTATGAAAACGTGTGCAGAGATTTTCGAACTTATAATAAAGTAGGTTGTACAGTCGCCATCAGATATATCGGAGCGGCCAAAGTGCTCATAAATATCTGAACACGTCTCTATTGTCGAGGCATTACAGACGTGTTCCTGTTGTCGAGGCATTAGAGACGTGTTCAGATATCTGTTATGAATACGTATTATACGTTTACTATACATGTTTTTTTTAAATGAAAATGAAATGAAAATAAATGTTTATTCCCTTTTTTCCTTGCATGCTTAAAGCTAGATAGAAATCTGCCAAACCACAGTGCGGTTTGTTGGAAGACAATGCTCCTAATTAATTATTACAAGCTTTTATTTACTTTCACCTGTCCCGTTGTCTGTGTGTCTGTCTGTAATCAAATCTTGCAAGTTAAATTTGATCCACTTCCCGGTTTCCGATTGAGCTGAAATTTTGCACGAATATGCAAATCGCGTGACAATGCAATATTATGATGACGTGGAGCTGATCTGATGATGGAGCTGTAAGGTGGCCATAGGAACTCTGTAATAAAACCACATAACCCCATCGAGTTTGGGCTCGTTAGAATTGTCTCAATGAGTAGTTGATGACGGTATAAAGAAAAGTACAGTCGGCAATAAAAGCTTGTACCAAATATTTAATTTTTGACAGAAACTTTTTATTACAGGTATTAGCTAAAAGCTGTATGAATGCACCGTCAGTGTTAAACAAGCGCACAGCCTGCCTGGTTGTAAGCTGTCGCCGTAGTCTATGGTCGCTTGCAACTCCATGGTAGTCATATGCACGTTGCCGACCCTAAAGTAAGGTTTGGCCAGTGTTTAACATCCGAATATCACGCCGCACGTCCCGCCCCGTTGCACGCCCAACTCGAGCGGTTTGATGTTATTTTTTGTCAGACTTAAAAGAGCTAAGACACAAACTAATACATTTTCAAACTGGTTCTGTTGTGGTACACTGGTGGTTTTCAACAATGATAGGTAACTTTCTGTAATGACTAATGCGCAGTCTAAAAATAGGTTATCTCAAAAATTTAAGTTTTGGTACAAGCTTTATTGCCAACTGTACTTTTCTGTGTACCGTCATCAACAGCTCATAGAGACGATTCTAACGAGCCTAAACTCAACGGGGTTGCGTCGGTTAAGTGCTGAATTCCCATGGCTACCTTTTGTCTCCATCATCGGATCATCTCGATGGTACCATAATATTGAATTATCGTCCAAACTAATACTTATACCCAAAATTTCAGCTCAATCGGTCACCGGGAAGTGGGTCAAATATAGTTAACTTGCAAGGTTTCATTACGGACACCAGGACAGGTGAAACTAAATAAAAGCTGTAATAAATAAACCTCTTCTTCGGCAGTCGGGTAAAAAGCACTATTTTATATGTATATCATTCTCATGTTGTCCTATTAGCTTAAATACTTCCCCGCTTATGAAAGTCATTGTAATCAGCTGTGATGATTGATCAGCGCTCCCCTAGCAATTACTGACTTATTGAGTGGATGCTTTAATCGTAGTAAAAAACTGAAGTAGTTATTTAAAACCGGATTTAAAGTTAATGACGTGGAAAACATTAATGGCATTATAGTTTTTAAGTGCCTCAAGAGTTTATGAAATGAATACTGACTTCTATTTATTGTTAATGAAGTTTATGGTTTATTGTTAATGAAGTTTATGGTTCAGTAAGTTTAGCGGAGGTAGCTTATTCTTCATTGTAACTTTTGATCGATTTATTTTTCAAGTATTGAATTATAAACTA
The DNA here is from genome assembly GCA_947049275.1 of Epinotia bilunana. Lineage (NCBI taxonomy): Eukaryota > Metazoa > Arthropoda > Insecta > Lepidoptera > Tortricidae > Epinotia > Epinotia bilunana. Next base: position 21,621,349 of record OX346260.1, on the reverse strand, counting down.
CAAACTTTTACAATATTGGAACAGACAAAAAAATATAAATGATACAGATATGTTTATGATACTAACATAAATCGATTGATTATAAATATTCTAATTTAATTAATGAATTCCCCTAACATGTAACAATGCAAGCACAATGTCATCAATTCATCATCCTCCTAGCGTTATTCCCGGTTGTGTCCCTAAAGGAGCCCGGGGTCCGCTTTGACACCTCATCCCAAGATTTGGCATAGGCACTAGTTTTACGAAAGCGACTGCCATCTGACCTTCCATCCCAGAGGGAAAACTAGACCTTATTGGGATTAGACCGGTTTCCTCACGATGTTTTCCTTCACCGAAAAGCTAACGGTAAATATTCCGTACATAAGTTTCGAAAAACTCATTGGTACGAGCCGGGATTCGAACCCACGACCGCCGCTTGACAGCCGCATGCCTGAACCACCAGGCTACCGTAGCTCGTGCTAGCAGAATGTATCGTTATCAATAAGATTTTTTCAAATAATTAATCTTATTCTTATTCTTATTCTCTCCACACAAAAAAAATGTTAAATTGGGCATTCTTTTGCCTGTATTTTAGGAATATAAATAGGTATTCCGGTATTTTGGCAGCATGATGATAAGTTATTGTAAGGTTTTTGCGTAATCGTAATATTGGGGTACAAAGAGAACAAAAAATAACTCTATTCGAAAGCACACTAATATTTTTAAAGACATGCGAGAAGTAACAACAACAGTAGCCATATAGCTTTCTCCCTTGTATTTACTACTAGTTCGAAACTTACTCTAGTACCAACTTTCAGGAACTAGCCATTTGGAGTTACCAACTCACCTTACTATATCAGACTCCTAGAGTTAGCCAAACTGATTTTTAATGCAAACTTCCTCGACGCCACGCTAAAGATTTTTCAATTAGTTAGCTAAAGCAAAAACCTAATTTGCAAATTTAGCATAACACGAAACAAAAAGTATCGTAACAATCCCTGGTGCGGCCGCTTATTCTATTCACTATCCTATTGCAATAGAATTACCAGTTAGTTTACAACTACAAAGCTGCAGACATAACTTTGTAGCGGCTGAAGCCAGGAACAAAAGCAAACTTACAACAAGCCTATGTCTAGACTGTTACGGGTTATATTTCAATGGTTTACTAGCACGTATAACTTGGTGTTCCCTAATGCCAGAAACATATGCGTGGCCACGCGCACCTCCATCACGCCCTTATCTGGCCAACCCGGACTCGAACCTACGTATCGTCGGTCGGCTGAAATGTCGATAGCATCACGACGTATGGCGACATGCGTGTAGAATTAAAAAGTGGGTTTTGGAAAAGGGGATTCAAACTATCGAAGGGTCTTTTCTTCTGATGATTGTCGTTTTTTTTGTAACACGACGGTGGCAAACAAAGATAGGGCCTGATGGTAAATAGACACAGTAGCTTATGGACGCTTGGGCTTGCTGTTTATCGACCGCGTTATCGACTAATGAAAAATAAACCCGTCATTACTTACATTAATTGTCAATGTGACTGCAGTAAAGAGGAAAAGGTATCATTGGTATAAGATAAACCTCTTTATCTAAAATCATTTCTTCTGAGTCTAAGATTTAGATCTATTAAGAGTAAGTCGTAGGTACATCAAGAAATAACTGTACGTTTGAAGTGTTCCGTAGGTATTAAGAAGTAATCCTTTGTTTCTAGGGTTCCGTACCCAAAGGGTAAAAAGGGACCCTATTACTAAGACTTCGCTGTCTGTCCGTCCGTCCGTCTGTCTGTCTGTCACCAGGCTGTATCTCAACAACCGTGATTTTCTTGCATATTCTTGCGTGATTTTCACAGATGATGTATTTCTGTTGCCGCAAACGTTTTTTTTTGCCGTGTTTATAGATATTGGTACGGAACCCTTCGTGCGCGAGTCCGACTCGCACTTGGCCTGTTTTTTATTTTTTATGTAGCTGGTCCATACCAGCATATAGGCTGATTTATTATTATTATTATTTTCTTTATTTGTATTATAATGGTGTTACGTTCGGCTTTTAAAAATATTCAAATAAAAATGAACATACAATATACACGATGATTCTTAATTCGTGATCAGGAGTCGAAAAATATTGATAAACAGCCAAAACAGATTTCAATTGATGGGGTCTCATGCAATTAAATCACTGTTTAGTTAATTAAATTTATTAAATCATAAATCATAAACTTTATTTGCATTAAACATTACCAGATACAAGGTGTTGATACAGTCATAGGTAGGTTTATATGTTTAACCATAATTGGTATGCAAAACATATTGTTACAGTAACTAATATTCAATTCACAAAAAATTGGATAATGCTAACACTAATGTCCACTGAATGTTTGGTCACCCTATTTTTGAAGTTAAGTAGATACGTCAAACACACGTCAAATTTTCGCAAACTACCGTTATTAGGGTGACAACGATTTTGAATTATAAAGTAATTCCTTATTCAGTATTATTCAGAAAAAAGAACGTATGTTTTAAGTAACTTCGAGTTAATCGTGTTTGGTATCAATTACAGAAGGCGAGGCGACCCCAAAGCTGCCGGTGGTCAGGGCGACAGAGAGAGGAACCTCCTGACAATCCGCGCAGTGTCCACGACGTTTTATTAGTATTATTATTGTAGCTTTATAAGTTTGTATCACTATCTCCAAAATTACACACTACACCTTCATAAAAAAAAATACACATCGACATCCCGTGGGTTTTTAATACGATGATACCTACGCGGGCAGCTAGAAGACATCACTGTACCTGAAGACCATTTTTATTTCTATATCTGAGCCGGGTAACATTTTAGTATGTAGGCACGTTGTCAAGATCTTGTGTACAAGTGCGTCACTTATGTCAATCTCGTTTTTCATATTATCTATCGAGATTATTTAGTATCGAGTCCTCAAGAACATTGATAACACTTTTATCGACAAGCATCCCAAGCCGATTCCGTCATTAGCTCACGTGCAGCCTTTCGAAATAAGTCACAATGTCAGTTTTACCTGTAACTAGGAAAAGTGGAAGCCAAGTACGGCGAAGAATAAAGAAGTGTTCCGGTGAAGTGTGCAGCGTGAAGACAGTAAAGAAGAGACTACCCATAACAGAATGGATACCCGAGTACAACATTACGAAACTGATCCAAGATATAATCGCGGGAATCACTGTCGGACTGACAGCCATTCCTCAGGGTATTGCATATGCTGTTGTAGCTGGGCTGTCTCCTGAATATGGTCTGTACTCTGGCTTGATGGGAGGCTTCGTATATCTATTCTTCGGAAGCTGCAAGGATGTCACCGTCGGACCCACAGCCATTATGTCTGCAATGGTATCTAAATACGTGTCAAGCTACTCAGCAGACTTCGCTGTTCTGGTCGCCTTTCTATCTGGTCTGGTGGAACTTGGGATGGGAATATTACAACTTGGATTTTTAGTTGACTTTATATCTATGCCAGTGATTAGCGGATTCACAACAGCCGCTGCCTTACAGATAGCTTCCGCCCAGTTGAAGTCGCTATTCGGACTCGCCGGTAAATCTGGGAACTATTTTTCAGAATCCGTGTACAATTTTGTGCTTAATGTAAAAACAATTAGATTGTGGGATCCGGTGCTTGGATTTTTTACAATTGGTATACTTTTGTACTTGAAGAAACTTGGCGAAGGATGCAGTCGAACTGATGGCATAGCAAAACAATGTCGATGGTTTATTTCTCTCGCGAGAAATGCTGTGGTTGTCATATTGGGCATGATAATAGCGTATGTACTAAAAACGGTAATAAATGACGAACCACTTATTCTTATAGGTGACATTGGAAGCGGGCTTCCTAAATTTGAAACGCCGCCTTTTAGTACAACCGTAGGAAATGAAACCTATTCATTTGGTGATATGGTGACAGTTTTGGGACCTCAATCTGTAATGTTACCGTTAGTCGCTATATTGGAATCTGTGGCTATTGCAAAAGCCTTTGCTGGAGGCAAGCCTGTAGATGCTACTCAAGAAATGCTGGCATTAGGATTGTGCAACATAGTTGGCTCATTTGCTAAAAGCATGCCTATAACCGGTTCATTTACACGAACAGCCTTAAATAATGCTTCGGGGGTACAGACTCCAGCAGGAGGCGTAGTTACTGGTTTTTTAATACTATTGGCTTTAAGCTTATTAACATCAACATTTTACTTCATTCCTAAAGCATCACTAGCCGGTTTAATTATAACAGCAATGTTTTCTATGATAGACTTCAGTATATTTGGAAGATTATGGAGGAATAACAAAGTCGAATTAATATTGTTACTTATTACTATGGCGTTGTCTTTATCCATTGGATTGGAATATGGCATTGTAGCGGGCATAATTGTCAATGCTGCTTTATTATTGTATACAGTGTCACGTCCGTCTGTGGTAGTAAGTACAGCAGTGAGCGAAAAGGGAGAATATCTGACAATACTTTTACCTGATAGACTGTCGTATTGCGCTGCTGAACATGTACGGCGCACAGTCCTGCGCGCATCTCAAGAATCGGAAAGTGGCATGATCATTATAGATGGCACAAATGTAAAGAAAATGGACTCCACTGTGGCTTCGAACCTCATGTCAGTAACAAAAGACTTAGATAAAGAGGCTCGGAATGTTAAGTTCATGAATTTTCCGAACAACGTTGACAATTTATTTTTAGACATCAACCCAAAATATACTGATAGATTGGTAGTGGCTTCAAATTCTGAAGAAGTTTTTAACGGAATTGTTAAATCTTAATTGTGTACATTTTATATTTTATTTATGAAGCTGTGTCCTGTGATAAGCTGGTAATAATGCATGATCGAATAAACTAAAAATTACATAAGCCTAGCGTATTACATTTTGTGTTGTTTAGTTTCGTAGTTCGTTGGTGTGATTTGTCGTCCCAAATTTTGGTATAACTAAAAATTACCATGAACGTGTCTCAAAGAACCTAACCTAGTGACTGTCACATTTTTACTCATGTGTTTCTCCACATAAACTGGTCATAATACTGGATGAAGTACCTAAACCTACATGGAAATTTGTTGAGATTAGATAATCGGTTCATTTTGAGTTTTTGCAATACTTATCTGGACAGTAACGGACCGACCATGGACCAACAGTAGTGATTTAACTTGTTTCCCATGTGATTTCTTAATAGGTATATTATCAAATACATCTTAACAATGATCTATGTGGTTCATAACATAACACCTGTACTTTTTGTTTCTAGTTGTTATGATTAATAAAAACTTCTCAGTTTCGAGCACCTGAAGAATTTTTTTATAAATTGGATTATTATCAGTGCTGATGCTAGATGATGCAAGTCAAATAAGGAATATCTATATTGTTGTATACTTTTAAAAGTATGACAATTGCTAAAGTCGTTACAAAAAAGATGAAATCATAGATAACATCGTGTTTGATATTTATAAAATTAAATTCACATGCATATATATATATAATGGAGCGTGTGTGAAAAATAATCTACAGCAGGTTGATCAAAATTCCAATACAGCTGTCTAAAATTTGACAAAATATTCGTGAAATATTTGCCATAATCGATCGTCACCTGTTTTAAAAGGACGGGGGCCCTTATCAGCCGGATCCCCTCATTGCGTCGATGCGTCAAAGAGGGTGTGCAGTTTCCTTAAATTTATTAACGTGATTCAGCAGTCTGAAAATGACAGATTTATACTCTTTATCCCATCAACTAAATATGTGCTGAGGTTTCGATTAGGATAATGCGGTGACGCGTCTCGATTTGCTATTTAAGGGATTGACATTTTTTTCTGTCAGTTTATCGTCGATTTTTAAATCATGAGTGTTTTGTAACCAATTAGGATTGTTTTGATGCCGCTTAATTTCGTATTAAAAGCAGGTATCCTAAATTGCTTCTAAAATTGTTTCAGAGTGGATCATACTTCTCTTGGCAACCACAGTTGCCACAGTCAGTTTAGGGGTGCGCGAAATTTTATTGGCAACTATGGTTGCCACAAGCATGTGGATCAGTTGATAGACAAATGGCTAAAATGGTTGAATTACATACTAACCACAGCAATGTAATGTATATGTAGAGTAAACATTTTGGGTCTCAAGATTAGACCAGATTTTTCCAGTAAATCTTTGTTTGATGCCTAGTAGAATTTATCCAAGGTAAAATAAAAGCAGTATTGTAGGTCCTTCTCAAACAAAATGCAGACACTGTTTCGAAATTAGCTTTAAGTCAAAAGTCAGCAAAATCGACAAGTCTGTGTATGTTCCGGCATCTAATATCAAATGCCAATAACACGCGAAAATCCATCTCTGCTCACAAAATGTTAATCTTGAAAGAACCGATCAACGGAAGATTTGAGCAGGAAAATATTTTGTAGCTTAGAAGATTAATTTTCGTTCGCTAGACGACATGCTGAGAAGTGACGGAGTACAGAAATATCCGTATTGATAAACTTTAGCTAAGATTTTTTTAAATGTCAAAAAAACCGATAGCTTTCAGCTTGGTACAATAAAATCTTCCTGACTACATAGGAAATAACTACAAATGCATTGGTATGTTTGCATTGGAATCCATAGTATCATTAATGAATGCGTTCTACTTGACATAAAATATGACTAGCACAGACAATACCACCATAAACCCCACAACGGCACGATCCTCGATCGTTGACCTCACCCTGTCAAAATAAAGACATAAACATGCCTACATTTACGACGACCATCGCATTACAAGTAAGCCATTACGATTATTGCGTTGTCACGAACGTTAGAAGCTGATATTCGCGTGCGAGGCCTTTGGATGTCGTTCGCCTGATATTTAACTTTATCTGTCATATGGAGTCATGGCAATGACACATCAAATCACGTGGAAACAACGGATGAGTGGGCACATCGTTCTCTTCCCCACGTCCCAGAATCACTAGACCTTCCCACCCCTCCCGACGTCCACTCGAATACTTTCCGTCTAGGGGTTTGAGTAAGGTTTTCACAGGTCTCCGTAAATTGGGCGGGTGGGCACGAGAGACACCGTGGACCGTTTTTTGTGCAAAATTTCAAGCTTCTGAATAGAGAATAGTTTCCAGGTGATTAGCTTCGGCGTTATATACTGATTTGGTACAAGGAAATACGCCATCTGTGAAAGATCGGGGCCTTTGTCATATTGAATAAGGAACTGAATGATAACAGGATGATTTACGCAAAAAGGTGTCGCCGATTGGATTATTGTTACAGGCGAACGAAATTTACGTAAAACTGAGAATATAAAATTAAATTGTCTGCTTTTGTCTGTTCAACTAACCTTGACACATTCAAATAAATCGATATACTTTGTCAAACGTATACATGAAAACAAGTGTTTCATGAATTACTAACAAGTTTAACGTACAACCTTATCACCTTATCAGACATCTAATAGACATCAAATTATATCCATTTAAGGCTAATTGTATCAACACGCATGAATAGCTTTCCTAACGATGAATGAATAAACAATGATTTGGTTGTTATTCCGTATACCCTTCTCCATCCATTAATCCCCACTGCCCGTTAAACGTCTGAATAAATGAGGTCACACTAAACAAACCCGCATATTAATGTTAACACTACCTGATGCCTTTTAAACATAAAATATTCCATCAATCATATCAATATCAATCTTATTATCTTTAGCATTGTGGTTTAAATTTGCATGTGCAAACTTATTAAAATCAAAACTTTCAAAATCATGCAACCACGATAATTCTACACCATGTTCAATTCTTATTGCTTTGTATATAAAGTTGATTTTATCGTTATTGCTTGTAGGATTAAGTTGGCGTGCTTTGGGTCCGGCCCTTGTCAAACGGGGCCTGCTTCAGACGTAGGTAATGAAATACCTAACAAATGAGCCATACACTGTTGCCAATAGCAACACTCGCGTCACTCATTTGTTTAGTTCTGGAGTGGGGCTATGTCGGTATGCGTTTGATGAATGTATATTGACTGCTGCTGATCGATTTATACAGTGTGATTTAGTTCTACAGTGTTTGAGTTGGTAATTAAACTCCCTTTGTAGAACTGCGTTGGTGAACAAATCTAGAAGAGCCCATATTAGCATTTTTTATAATTCTGTCCAAGAGAGAAGTATTGCTCAGCCTTGGGACACCACTCCGAAAGGCTCATAAAAACAATCGGTAAAGATTGACAATACACTTCAAGAAACAACATCAAACAATAAAATTATGCATAGGAAGGAGGAATAAAAGAAAACCATATATAACGGTAAAAAATAAGAATTTACTGCCTACTTTTGCGCACCCTGCCAATACTCTTAAACAACCTAGGTATTCATCACAAAAATTGAATGATACTTGGCAATCCTCACCTAAGCTAAACAATGCCAACAGCTATTATCAAATTTACTATTGACTGCCACCGCAGGCCGCGCCTGTGTAATTCAGGCAGGCCTAAGAAATTAAAACATCATAGATCAAGGGAATCACTTCGTGCCTACACTTAAAAACACAGAAGCCTTACCAATCAACTAATCTATGAATACTAACAAATTCAAAATAAATGAAGAATTTAAAATCATGGGAACCATTTCTCATTCAGCTACATTGAAAAAAAGACCGGCCAAGTGCGAGTCGGACTCGCGTTGCAAGGGTTCCGTACATCACAAGATTTTAAACAATTTTTTTTTACTAACGGAGCGTTTTTGACGTTTCATAAAAATATGCTGGTTTGATTTTTGTCAAATACCGTATTAAGTCCGACTCATGCTTGACTGCACATTTGTAATAGGTTTTCCTGTCATCTGTAGGTAAAGAACTATTTTGTGTATATTTTCAAAACTTTAGACTCAGTAGTTTCGGAGATGAAGGGGGAATGGTATTTTTTTGGCTATTTTCTTAAATAATTTCGAAACTAATTATATTAAAATTACAAAAAAAATATATTTTAGATGCACACAATGAGCTCTTTCATTTGATATGTAACACGATAGTATATGCAAAACTTTATTTTTTAATTTTCTCATTTCCCGCCCGAAAGTGGCCCCCATATTTAAAATTCATTTGTTTGCGTTACATGTTCCTCTTTGGATCTCAAACTTGCATATGTATACCAAATTTCAACGTAATTGGTTCAGTAGTTTCGGAGAAAATAGGCTGTGAAGGACGGACAGACAGACGCACGAGTGATCCTATAAGGGTTCCGTTTTTTCCTTTTGCGGTACGGAACCCTAAAAACTTGTCCGTCTTTATGCGAAACTTTCTAGCTCCCCACCAATAGGAGATTGCAAACTAGAACTATGGCTTCATCCTGCCAAGAGATTCACCGGTTACTCGTCTGGTATTACAACTATTTTGGCTGTACGGTCGTTAGACTAGACGGTGGTTAGGCGGAAAGTAAATATCAAATTCATAACTTTAATGAACTTGAATATTCAGGGAGTTGTGGAGTGAGCGAGGGAGATGAGGAGATAGATAAACTTGCCTTGTACCGTGCAGTCGAGCTCATAAGTAACTGAACACCTTGATACCTTGTCGCTTTTACCCACTTGCCAACATAGTGTTTATTGTTTAAGAGTGTCCAGCAGAGTTTAGACCAGATTATTTACATATATTTTTTAAGTCAGCATGCAAAAAACCATTCAGTCTAGCAGAAATAGCCAACTACAAAATAAGGTAATTTACTTTCTTAAGAAACATTGCGAAAGTTATTTTAATACATATTACCAAACCTGACATTTCAACATTGACATTAAATTCACAATCTTAATCACATTCACATATAAAATGAAGTCCACACACTATAAATGTGGACTTATTTTTATACCAAGCCGTCTTGTTAATGTCATTATACACTTTAAATCACCGGAGATAATTAAAGAAACCATTGCTGTAAGTATATATCGACTTTATACGCTCCGAAACGCCGAATAGTCTATGTCGTTAAAAATAAAGAAATAAAATCAGGCCAGTGGGGCCTTTATAAAATATTCATTGGACATATAAGCGTTCTGTAAACGCTCTTTAATAGCTTTCGGGAACATTAAACACGAGTTCCACTATGAAAGGCTTTACTTTCAGTTTTATTCGGGAAGGGAATTGCTTTTTCATTGGCACGCAATTTCGTTGCAATTTAAAATTATTTTCGAATCGAGCGACGAAATAAGGAGTTTGTTGGATGCCCGGTGAGGTGTGATTGCATTTTGTGATAATATTTTATGAGCGATACAATATACGAACAACTGTTTTCGAACCGCTTTTTTAAGTTTCCAAAATCTAATATCAAAAATGAGCACAATTAATGTCGTTTTCGAAAATGGGATTGTCTTTGTTGAGCTATCGCAACATCTGCAAAGGTCTTAAACCTATAATTTAGTCCTAGCTAGCCTGTTGTAGAAAGGGGAAAACTGTATGTTACTGTTAAGTACTTCGCAGTATACAGAAGAGCCACTGAAATAAAATAACGATGTACAGTCGACTGCAACCACTAATGCCACTGTAGCCGAGCGGTAACGCACGTGACTTTCAATCTGGAGGTCGTGGGTTCGATCCCCGGCTGTACCACTGGGGTTTTTCAAAACACTTATGTACAAAATATCATTTGATATTGAACAATGGCTTTTTGGTACAGAAAAACATCGTGAGGAAACCGGTCTAATCCCAATAACGTCTTGTTTTCCCTCTGGGTTGAAAGGTCAGATGACAGTCGCTTTCGTAAACCCGGACCCAAAGGCATAACCGGGAATAAACACTTGAAGGACAATGATACAGTCGACTAGTTACTTGAAAACGACTGTACTTAATTTATCCAAATCTATCGCACTGTAATATCCAGTTATCCCAAAAAAGAGAACACACGCGCCTTAAACATGATAAAATATTTTTATCGATCGCCATAATAACCCCCAGATTCGCATCTCGACCGCAAAGGGTGCTATTCTGAAAAATGCCCGACATAAACAACAGCCATTAATATTCTTTGTTTACACTTCTCTGGTTTTCCATAGTTTATGTGGACATTTTTAACCTTTGACACGCGTTGCGGGTGTGATGGAAATTTTATGACGGTGCGGCCTTTTTGAGGAAGTGGGCGAATGGAGACTGGAATTGATGGAATGTTTAGTAGGTGTTTGAAATATTCATTTAGTGTTTTGGGGTAAAAATGTGTGTAAACACCCTGTGAATAAATGAATCGTTTAAAAATTATAGATGAGCGCTTCTATAGTGCATCCTCCACTTTCAAAATTACAGAGCTAGCGTGTAGGTATGTGCAGCCCCATGCACGCCAAAAATCTACTAGATACAAATATACTAGTTGTTTCCATTGGCCATTCAGGGCCCATGACGACACATATGCGTCAGACCGCCGTAGTCACTCTCCGATACATACGAGGAAAACCACGGGATCGGCTACTAGTGTAGCGCGTAGCGATTCTGGGCAATGAATGTGTTAAGGAACACTTTCACTGCCAAGAATCACTACGCGCTACGCATGTAGCCGATCCCGCGGTTTTCCTCGTGTGTAGCGGAAAGCGACTACGGCGTAGGCACCGCTATGCGTGTTCCTGGCAGGAAACGTGCCTTTTTAAGGCTAGGAACCAAAGCCTATTACACTATACAAGAATAGCGAAACGTAGACTTTCCACTCGCCCCTGTCCCCCGCAATCCTTGGCCAATCACTTGAAAACGCGTCCAAGTCATTCCGCCATCTCCGCCTGGGCCCGCCTCGCCGCCTGTGTCCATCCTGTGGCAACCACCAAGTAGCCGTATGAGAGTGCAAACGGCAAATATGGCCGCCCCAGTTCCACTCCTAAGACACTGCGCTCCATTGCACGCTTGCAAACCTTGAGTTTGGACTTCTGAATTTCGGTCAGCGGCCAAGACTGACCTTCATACCTATGCTTGACAAATAAATATTTAGAGTTGAGTTTGAAAGAACCGATCCCTCCATGTTCTACGGCATAATTAGTGCGTATTTCCGCTTTGTAGCTTGTAGAGGCATGACTTTTATGTAGACGAAAAACTTTATCTCTTTTAATCTGAGTCATTGGTCTTATAAAAAGTTAGTTTATTCATCAATTTACAAACCGCATTAATTTTATTAATTGACATAGGATTCGTATAAAATCCTACTAATATTATAAATGCGAAAGTTTAGATGTTTGGATGTTTGGATGTTTGTTACTCAATCACGCTTAAACGGCTGAACCGATTTGAATGAAATTTTGCACGAAGATAGTTTATAGCCTGGATTAAAATATAGGATCGTTTTTTTCCCGAGTCCACGCAGCCGAAGTCGCGGGCGGAAGCTAGTACATTATAAAATAATGCTAGCCTATGTATATCCCGACAATAAACGAATAAAATAATAACAAAACTACATATTTACAAATAAAAACCCGGCTCTAAATCTGTGCCTTGCGGCAATGTGCCCATAAGGCTGGCGGCATTGCCGCGCTGGATAGCAACGCTGATCCGTTGCGCCAGTTAGCCGCCAGCACGTTGGTCACCAGATGCTTCCACGACACGCTTCGCGAGCTCCTTGAGCACTGCGTGTGCTCCTGCTCCGGGCCCCCACGGCCCAAGCGTTTCAACCCCAAACGGCTCAACGATGCAGCCAGAATCAATGGCCGCATATTTGCGCCGCTTGAGGTTTTCAGCTGTGTTAGCGGCAGCCCCAGCCCTGGTCGGAGTCCCTGAAAGATAGGACAAGGCAAGGGTATCCACACATGTGGCATCCCATACTAGGGGCCGACCCAACTTCCAGGGAACAAGGGTTTTATTGCAAAAACGAGTAACGTACCTATGTTAAAAAAGGCGCACTTAATAAGCATATAACTCGTGTGCTCATAGCAATATTTGAATAAGCTTTATATAAAGGTGTGTTCCACTAAACAGTCTGTATTCGTTTATGCGATTAAAATCTGAACGTATGGAAAGTTTGACATGTTTCTATGGGAAGACAGCTGCCGGCGCCGGTCTGTAATCGTAAGTTGGTGCAACTCGCCTTTAGTCTAACATTTAAAATATGTACCTACCTACTTAACAACAACAAGGTTTATATATGTTGCAAGTATAATAACAAATTACCAACACATACTCAAAAGAATAGCGACTGCCAAAGCCATTTTCCAGCAAAACACGTTCAGAAAGTGAAAATGGCCGGTTTTTCCAGGAAGCCATTGTTAGCAATGGCTGTATTACAGTCGCTTAATGCCTTTAAACTCGCCATTTGGCCGCCGACTAGATTGTATGGCGGAATAACAGGAAACAGTATCGTAAGTCCATGTCCAGTTACGTTTTTAATGCTAGTTTTTATCTACATTTAGATCTTAAGTGTAAAATAGTGGTTTGTATTTTTTGATATTTGAAGTGGTGGAATCTTTTTATTGTACGGAGTAGGCAAGTCTTCATTGCGTAACTTTCCCATAATCCTTACTCGTCTAAATTCACTTGTGGAACGAAGTTTGGTCATAGAAATGTAAGAAATCTGTGTAGACCCGACGTTTTTGTAAGCTTTTTCGCTATTGCGAATGTAATCGTATCTCTAGCTAAGTGCCTCTTAATTAACAAACTTGTAATACATTAATAATTAACTAATGTGGCAGGCGTACTTAAAACGTTGCATAATTCTGAAATTCAGTCACACAAATTACACGTTAATATGGTCGTTAGGTACATGTCAACTAATTCTGCCACGCTTCGCTCTTAAGAGTCCGCAGTAAGCTCGATTCTCCATACAAACGTAGTTACGCTCTCATTTTAAAACTAAGTGTTTGATTGTAACGGAACTGACACATATATATACCTCATGTCATTGTATATGCAGTTTCGTCACAATCCAACACGTAGTTTTAAAATGAGAGCGTAACTACGTTTGTATGGGAAGGTGAAATTCGGCCGAGCTTAATGCGGCCTCTTAACGCTAGTAATCCGTAGCACCTTAACATGCTCACTGCCAAGAATCGTTACACGCTAAGCTCGCTCCTAGCCGATCCCGTGGTTTTCCCCGTATGTAGCGACTACGGTGTGAGGCGGGCTCCTGGCAGTGAAAGTGTTAATGTCCTATGTAGTGAAAGCATCAGCAGCAAAGGCTAAGCCAAGATCACCTTAACTAAAATACCGAGATTTGTCCTAAACTGAAAAATAATCAAGTCTTTCAAACTACTCCATCTATGAGGTCTTTATACCGCTTGAATAGAACGTCTGCTTCCACTGTTCAAACGAAAAACGTCTCAAACATCCATTTGTTGCCAACATACTTAAGGCCCTTATCGTTTAAGCGTAATACGCACGCTAAGCGCTACTTCAATGAAACTGATCGTATCCTACAATCGTATTATGATTTTTTATCGTTCCTAATTTAAACTTCATATCAAGGTCAGGAAAGTCGATTTTTAACTGGCCAAGTTGAGTTCGATACGAGGCTTTGTCGATTATTTTCCGTGCAGGTTATGCAGTGTCATATAGACTTGTTCAGCGTTCTAGACTATTCTGTCTAGACTTAATTGCATATTATGAGTTGTTTAATCGACGCACGGTAGAGTAGATGGGATTTTTGCCGCATCCCTTTTTAATTACCGGCTTCGGCAGTTCTTTTATCTTCATATCAATGAGTCCGTGCAAGTATATGTATTAATTAATATACGTTTATGAGTTTCATGCTAATTACATTAAGCTAGGTCGACGTCCTAAAAGACTTTTAAAGAATGAATGTACCCTTTTTACTATACTTGGCAGTGTATATATAAAACAGGCATTTTTTTGGTTTCCTATCACAATTGGCAAAACGGTAAGCTTAAGATATAATATCGGTCCATGTCTGTCCATCCACCTGCAACATCATTTCTCTTAGAGAGTATGAGAATTTTTAAATATGTTCTTTAGTAAAGTTTAATGGATTTCTACGAGTAGTAACACAGACTGACTAGACTATAAAATTAATACTGATAGACAATACGCTAAATAACTATTGTTGTCGAATAGTCAAGTATGCCTAACCTAGCGAAATAATCCTTACTAATATTATAAATGCGAAAGTGTGTGTGTGTGTTTGTCCTTCTTTCACGTCGCAATGGAGCGTCGTATTAATTTGATTTTTTGTATGAAGATAGTTTAGAGGCTGGAGAGTGACATAGGCTACTTTTTCCGGCGGGAAAACATCTAATTCCCACGGGAAAATTCAGTATGTTACATTTTCCTAAACCACGCGGGCGAAGCCGCGGGCATCAGCTAGTCCTTCTATATGTAAGGATGTATACTAATTTTAAAGTACACTTAACACATATACCTGATCGATTCCCAGAACAACTGTCGATAAGTTTAATTGTATTTAATTCAGTATATATTGTATCTACTATAAATTGTTTTTACATGATGATACATAATATGTGTTTATAGTTCCCAACAATGCAGCAATATACAATGGACTTAACGCAAAGGGCTACTAATTGTGTTATTTTAAAATGAATCACATGGATACCCAGATAAAGTGGGAAAAAAACCCTGTCAAAATCCTTATGACTTTGACATAAGATTGAATTTCACCCGGCATCTCCAAAAGGATTTTTTCACTACACCGGTAAAAACACCCTGTCCTCTAAAATTAAAAACATCTAATCACGTCTGAATTAGAGGCGTTTTTCACTCTCCAACCATCACGTCCGCACGACCTCGTAAGCCCGTAACAGAGTTAGTGGTCGGAAAACGCGCAAATGGCACACCAAGACCCTTATTCGCGAAAGGTCTTATCTCAGAACAAAACCGATGTGAGTTACGCCGTTTTTGTTTTAATTGTGTAGCGGCATTGTATCTGGCTGGTAATTGTTTAACGTGTTTGGTTCTGTTTGGTGGCAGCACTGGAATCTAATTTGGGTTTTACTGTTTTACTGTTGGTCGAATTCAGTGGGTAGAATGCAGTTTCAAATTAGGCTAATGCGATTCTAGAAAGCAGGGCGTAACGTACCCATACCGGGGCATTTTCAATAATTCGTGTACCCAATTAGCGAGAGTTGTTAAATAAAAATTAACTCGGTGTCAGTTTTGTGACGACAATTAAGCATTCAGTTTGTATAAAAACTAACTTTTTCTGTTAAATTTGTGAATAATATGCCACGTTAATTAAATGTGAAAAAAGGAAATTTTCCCATGATTTGTATTCTTAATTTTCGTCACAAAACTGACACCGAGTTAATTTTTGTTTAACAACTCACGCTAATTGGGTAAGTATACGAATTATTGAAAATGCCCACCGTACCTATTTCACATTTAAATTTATTTATAAACGCACAAAAAACCCAAGAATCATTTTTCCGCAAGCATCCTCATTCCAATCGTCATTTTCCGCAAACGATCATGACGCAGATTATTAAATAGAATATATAAGTAGGTTAAGTTGAGTTAGTATTATAGCCTGAAAATTCTAAATTCTTTCAGCGGGACTTGGTCTTCAGATTTATTAAATTAAAACAACATACGTTCAGACAAATTACTCTTCGGAATTATGTAGTGGTACCCTTCACGCCTGTATTAATTAGTTCGCCACGAACGTAAATAAATTGTTCTACATTGGGGCATCCACGAGAGGAGGCTCGTGCCCAGCAGTCGGCCGTGTACACGCTTTTTTTATGCATTAGACCCAATCACCAATACTTTCTCATCTATGTCTGCCCTTTCTATAGACAATGACTGTGCTTTCTATTCTATGAAGTATACATACATACAAAAGTACATTCACGCCTTTATTCCCAAAAGGGGTAGGCAGAGCACATGAAACGTATGTTTCAGCGCCACTTTTAGCATAAATGTGGATATAAAAGATCGCCAAAATGTGATATTGCGGTGGTAGGTTGCTAGCCCATCGCCCACAACACACTTCAACCCTGGTCCCTTAATCGACTTTACTATGAAGACATTTTAATTTCTAACAAATAACCACCAAATAACCATGCATCCTGTTCTTGCATCTTCGTGTAACAATGTCACATAACATTATTTGGGCGTGTCTATTTAAATTCCCAGTCTCCTTTATAAATAAACCAAGCATATGGAGCATATCACGAGTCAAAAACGCTCCAAAATTGTCTAAGAACAACGTAAGTAGAGCACGACAAATTTACCTGTGCGGGTTCTAAACTGAAACAACTGCTATTTGTGAATACCGTGTGTGAGGTGTTTGTTTACTTGCGTCGCCGCTTTGAACTGAAAGTGTAAGTTTGTGTTTCAGTAAGCTCTGCGGTGCTGATATTTGAAACCGACGGACGTGGTACTATATATCTGTTGCGTGAGTTTCGTTCGAGTATTTTATGTTTGTTTCCACGTGTAGTGAATGAAGTTTCTTTTTTTTTGGTTTCCCTGTTTGGTCTGCTGCGCGGCCAGTAACAGATTTGCTGCGCGATAACTTCCCTGGAGACCCCATAGGCCTAAGGGAAATAATAAAGTGTCAAAATATCGTATTGATGTAATGCCTCACGATAGATCCGAATTACTCGTTATCGAATAAGCTTCCAAAAAATGTTCTAACCTAGAGTCTGGGATGTGAAGACCAACAGGGTGATGCCGTAAGTTTCCGAAACTACTATTTTTTGAGATGCCAGTTGATATGCGCCAATTCCCTTTCTGGGGGACAACAGTTACTCGCGTCCGCAGGAGCTACCTACCACAACCCTGCACGTGTCCCGTGGGTGGTGCTAAAGAGTTACAAACTTAAAGGCGAAATAATGTATGCCATACGATTAAATTAAAATTCTCGTGCGAAAAGTTATATTCTAACACGATATTTATCTATTACGAACGTACTTATAATTAAAGCCTACGGCGTAACAATGCCAATAGATCCATATGACAGTTGATAGTTCAAATACCGGCTTAATGTCGTTTTTAAAAGACTCACATTAGGAAAACCCGTTACATCTTCATACTGCGAGCTACATACTTTACCCAACTACGACTTTGAGCGGGAGCGGCAGCGGTGCGCCATACGTGGGAGCGAGACATTGGAGCGCAGCCTCTCTGTCCCACATATGGCGGTCCACTGCTGTCTACTTAGAATTCGTGGCCGAGCCCTAAGCCATTTGCTGCAGTCACGTGGGTCTTCAGCTTCTCGCTCACAGTCGAGGAACCAGTGGTAACGCTGTCTCAAAACTGACAATGAGTGACGTGACGGTTTAGAATTTCAAGTAAATTGGACCTGCCCGCCGGTTAGTATTGAATTTATTTTAATTACATGTAACAGCTAACGTATTCATAAACCTACACGTTTTACATAATTTAGTCAATTGATGCTTTAGCTATCGCTTCCAAATAGGTACATACATACATTAATATTTATGAGAAATATTAGCCATTTTCAGAAATAATATGATGTGATAGGATCTTTTGAGAATGATTGCGAACTAAATAGGTAATTAACTTTAGAATATTTTTAGAAGAGTCTCAGAACAGTTCATTTTTAACCCCCGACGCTAAGAGAGGGGTGTTATAAGTTTAACGTGTCTGTGTATCTGTGTATCTGTGTATCTGTCTGTGGTATCGTAGCTCCCAAGCAGATGGACCGATTTGCATGCGGTTTTTATTGCGTCATAGATAATTTTAACCCGAGTGTTTTTAGCCATGTTTCAAATCTGTTCAGCCGTTTGAAGGTCATCAGCTCTTTTCAAGTTGATGAGGGGATTTGACTAACTTCCCTATGTCCGATCGATTCGAAATTTGGTACCGTGTTACTTCAATGACATTGAAATTATATGGTAAGGTAACTATGACCTGATCAGCCGTTTGAAGATCATCAGCTCTTTAATCGTTGACGAGGGGATTTGACTACCTTCCATATGTCCTACCGATTCGGAATTTGATACCGTGTTACTTCAATGCTATTGAAAGTATATGGTAAGGTAACCATAACCTGATCAGCCGTTTGAAGATCATCACTTTAAAAACGACAAAAAAAAAGTAAAATTAAAAATTTTAAAAACCCCCCGACACAAAAAATTTAGTGTAAAAACTAACAAATTATATTTTAAACCTATTATAAGTATTATCGTCACGTATTCATATACGTAAGTTCAAATATTTTTATTTTCCAAGCGTCGTCGAGTCGGGGGTTTTTAATTTTTTTAATTTTACTTTTATTTATGTTGTAATAAATAATGAATTGTACTTAGCCCAAGCAAGTATGTAAATGTAAGCCATTGCGACATAAGGCTTGTACGATCAGAACATCATTTATATGTAATTTAACGCAGTCGTGTAAAAAGTAAATTTTGGTTCCAGACTTTGACTCACACTGTATGTATACGTATGAAAACTAAGCATAGTTTAGCTCTAGTGAAACTTGATTTAGCCTTTACTGGTTATCGACACCTACCAAAAGTATCGCCTGTGAACACGACCATCAAAATTCAAGCATTTGCCAGTAAAACGAGCCTTTGAGCTACGCGAGCCTCTTTGCGTTAATGAAGCCGAGCCACCGCTGAACCAATCTCTCCCAAAACTGGCCGAATATAAGCCATAAGCAGAACTGCTTTCGGCATTCCGCCTGTAATTCCTCGCCTTTCGACCGTTTGCTAACAACCGTCGGATATAACAGCCTATTTAGGATAGAAGAAAACGAACGTTTTAAAAGTGCAATTAACTGAAATACACCGTAGAACGTTTTAATCATCATCATATCAGCCGAAAGACATAGGCCTCCGCCCAACCCGTGCCCGTCCCGGTCATAATGCTCGGTTCTGCGCCACCGCATCCAGCGGACACCCGGACCAACGAACAAACGTTTTATTAATATTAAAATTCTCACGATGCACGATGGTGTGCGTGCTTATATAAGGTATATCAAAAATTACAACAAAACCAAGGACTGTAATGTAAACAAAAACAAAAATATCATCATCATGCCCCTCGGTTCACACCCCATTTTGGATACACCCTGTATATTATTTATTGCCAAACATTTGCAAGTTTACAGTGCACACTCACTAGATGCCCGCGCGGCGCCGCCCACGTATCAGACAGAACGCAAGCGAGGCCGCGGGACACAGTATAGCCTTTGGCCACTCTAAACATAATAACGTATGTGTTTATAGTGTTTATATATTGTTAAAATATCTGGCCTCGTCATGTTAATTATTATAATATTAGTTAAATTATTGCAACTCTTACCACACGAGCACTCTTTATAATTAGTTTAATATGTAGGTGCGCTAAAATGCATCATGAATTATGCGCCATTGAGTTGACCACACCGGAGTATTTAGTGTTATTAATTATTTATAATATTAACAGTCACGTGATAAAAATATTATCTAGAACATGCAACGTTTTTAGCTAAGCTACTGAAGGAATGTTGTATATGGAATGTATTAGAATTATTAGATGATTTCTTATTTTCTAACCATACACATTTGGTTACACACACACATCACTTCAGCAGCGGGAGCAAAAGCGCCACTATTACCATTTAAACGCGATTTCAATTTGGATTCATATTACCGTGCAGGCTGTTCTCTTGGACCTTAGCTAGTTCATTTCAACCAGTGTTGTCTTAGTTATCGGCAGGAGAGGAAAAATTATAGTGAATGAACGAATGAGTAAATAAGTACACGAATAATACAATTATATCTAAATAATTATTTCTCTTTGGTTTTTACGATTTCAATATTCATCTACCCAAACCAATCTATCTTTTATTCATTTAGATAATTATGCATAAATATAAAACAGTTTTAAACGGAATGTTGCGTATATTATCGCGTATGTAAAATTATATATATAGGTACAACTCTGATATCTTAGTGAAATCAAATATTTCTTTAATAAATAATTTAAAGAAACGTTTAGAAAAGATTAACTAATCTTACGTACAGTTTGCTGTTGAAATTGGTATCAGTACACACAAATTGCAAAATAAATAAATAAATAATGACATGTATGTGCGTGACCTCAACTCCGTTGCCGATACTGGTTCCCCATTTACAACCGAGATCGTGATTTGCCAAGTCAAAAACTTTAATGACAATTGTCAAAAAATATGCAATTCAATGTAAGAAACTAGCACGATCCTATTTCGTATCGAGTCGGGTGTAAAGGGATACTACAACGAGCGGGCTAACTGAACATTTCGTTCCGAACGCTCTTACTAAGCCCAACTGCATAGGCTATTCCCTCCAACCTAAGTCGGTAAGTCGGTCCGTTTGATGGATCGGCCGGTTTACTGCCGCTGTAATGAGCCCGGTAATCGGGCCGGGTTTTATCTCGATGCCTGATGGATGCTGGCGGCGTGTGGAAACAATGTGTTTCTGCACGAGGATACTAAGTTAATGTTTGCTTCGTGAACGATGCGAGATTTGAGTCAGAACTGCGTAAATCTTTACGTGTCTTTAAAAGATAATGAATCATCATCAGCCGAAAGGCGTCCACTGCTGGACATAGGCCTCCCCCAAAGAGTGCCTAGCGCCTTTCCGCCCCAACGGCCATCGGTTCTACGTGCTATGTGCACTGCCACTTAAGTTTAGCGATTCGGAAGGCTATATCGGTTACCTTGGTTCTACTACTAGTATTTGATGGGAAATATGTACTTAGCCAATTCGAGGCCCTATAGCGTTTAGCAGCATTTTTCCGCCTTGTAGTGCAAATCCCTCGTAATAGCATGATTCAGACATGTTAGTTGAAGATGATGAAAACTTATAAGTAGTTTATGAAAATAAAGCCCTAATGCCACATCGCGAGGTATTGTTTGCATTGTTTTAAGAATCAAGCTTCATTCATTAAACTATTAAATTAATACTAGTAGCTCAGTCAGCCTATCTTAACAACAAAAAAAAAAAAACGATGAAGTGACTCGACCAAAAATAACTATAATTATGATTAACGAACTTGATCATAAAATTTCACGAGAATCGGTTGAGAAATTTATGCTTCCTTTTGAGGAGAACAGCCCTTCCCTCGCTCGTTGGACATATATTTTTTAACTTAGCTTAATAAATACACATACCTACATTTTAAAATGAAACAAATTACTACTAATCGAATTGAAACTTTCTCGAGCCATGTTGAAATAATACATGACATTTAATACGTGAGTTGATCCGTTTAATTATTAGCATTCATTTAGTACTATTAGGTAAAAAACATCAAACACAGATTAAATAATCAAATCAGCCTAAAGGCTCCATGCACCCCCAACGTTTAAAAAACTGGCCAAGAGCGTGTCGGGCCACGCTCAGTGTAGGGTTCCGTAGTTTTTCGTCCGTCACAGTAAGTGACGGACGAAAAATGGTGACCCACTTAAGCGTTAAAAAAATGGGATATTTGTTACATTGAGTTGACATATTAAGTACAAAACCCTAAAACCCTAAATCCGTTTTTTACTTTATTTGAAAGCACGTCATTTCAGAGTTTTCAGAGTATGAGAGATGAAAAGAGTATTTGTATTGTATTGTATTGTATTGTACATTTTAATCGTTATTTGTTATTGCACAAGTGCTTGTGTTGAAAGCCGAGCTAGCGAAGCGGGTTAGTTCAATGTGAGCGTTCCGCGTACAGCGACATCTAGCGGCAAATTAAGTAAACTATTGCGCGCGAGCTTAAAGTATGGAAGATGATTTTTATGTGATAATTCTTTATTGCGTGAACCGATTTTCACCGTTTTTTACTTTATTTGAAAGCACGTCATTTCATTGCGATTTTGTAGAAATTACAGGTACAGTAAACACCTGCTTATACGGTTAAATTGCAAACTTAGTTCAAAAAATATTTTGTAATTTTTTTCAAAAACTATTCAATCTATTATGTTCAAAATAATTTTCCTACAAAGTTTTTATAAAGTTCTACTTTTGAGATTTTTTTTCATATTTTTAAAACTAATGGTTCAAAAGTTAGAAGGGTGGGGAAGCACATTTTTTTTTACTTCTGGAGCGATTATCTCCGAAAATATTAACATTATCAAAAAATGATTTTAGTAAGCCCGTATTCATTTTCAAATACCTATCCAACAATATATTACACGTTAGGGTTGAAATGAAAAAAAAAACACTCCCCACGTTACGTATAGGGGAGGTACACTAATAATAAAAAAAAAACACTTTTTATTTTACCACTGTCGGCGTGATTGATATACATATTAGTACCAAATTTTAGCTTTCTAGTGCTAGCGGTTACTGAGATTATCCGCGGACGGACGGACAGACAAAGCGAAACTAAGGGTTCCTAGTCGACTACGGAACCCTAAAAAAGACAAAAATCGTATTTACAACCAACTACTGCCCAAAATCGAACAGGACTTACAAAACAAGTAAACATCAAACCCGATTCTCTGAACATCGTAACTCACTCCAACGTTCACTGGAAATGCCACTCTATATCAACGTCCTAAGATGGTTATTCGAATAAGTAATGTATGCTTTTACTCATTAAATTGGACAGTTGATATGATATTCCCTTTATTTAAATTCCCGAGGGTGAGAGTAACCTTGAACAGTCTAGACTTGAGTTGCACTAATGTTGGACAGGGCCTGTTTTAGTAATAAGCATCAATTCAATTCAATTCATTTATTGCATCACTTAGGTTTAGGCGGGTTTGGGCTTTTTAAGGGCGTGCATCGGTAAAGTTATTCTGAGACCTTTCAAGGCTTGAAATAAAATGAATTGTTTTCGGATATAATTATGTATCGTGACTGTATAATTTTTTGTTTGTCAGAACTCAGCCAAAACACGAAAAAACTAGGTAGAAAAAACACAAAATAGAAATAAAAACCAGATACTTACAATTGTTAATTTTATGGCGTTTTATATTCAATATACGAGAGTTATTATATTCTTTAGGAATATAATCGTTCGATACCCTTTTTTCTGCATTTGAGAATATTTCTTTTAACTATTGCACAGTAAAGTAACAATTTACAAATGGGTTTTTTTTGTCACTGGTTGCCACGGTAACGTCTCCTGGGACACTTTTAAAATGTTATTTTATGGACCTTCTTCTAAGCGTGTTAGAAGTCCACATAACAATATTTCTAGGAAACTCTGTCATATTGTCTCCTAGCTAACGGGGCGGAACAACAACAATAAATAGTTAATTGACTCAAATACCAACGTTAAGCTTATACCATGTGTAGCGTTCATTAACATTCAACTTCACGTTTTATTAATTTCGTTACCTTAACCGCAATAATATAAATGTGTATAAAGCGCGAGAGTTTAAAGTGTTATAACCTCATGTTTTAGTTAATTATAAAGTGAAACTAACATCATTATGTGAACTATGTTATTTTAAAACGTCAATACTCGCAAGCGCGCTCCGGGGGGCGCCCGCGCAGCTATTCCGGGCCGCACATGCTCCGCTCCAGTTACCCACTGTGTGTGTGTACCCATTCACAGCGTTGCATCATTGACGTGGCTGTCAAAATAGATTTTACATCGGGACAGTGATTAGACTGTTTGTAATATGATTGTGTAGTTCCTTTGTCAGTGAATAAGCAGTAGAATAGTAGCAGCAAGTTAGTTATAAATCAGAAATATCGTGATTGTTAAATGGTTTTTTTTATAGAGACTGACTTGCAGACGAACTGTTAAAACAGTTTTGCAGGGAAATGTAATTGATTAAGTTTTGTATCCCATTGTTAAGTAATATAAAAAAAAAGCTATTGGAGACCAGTGAGCTTCATTCCAGGCTCTGTCGTCGCTTACCATCAGGTGAATGAGACTACGACGTGTGTTTTGAAGCAGACGTCGGTCGGCTTTTACCGACGAAATATCTATATATCTACATAACGGCGCGCGATTTATAATTTCGATGATTTGTATTGGAATTCAATTAATCGAGTTATTGTGAATAATGTTGCGACAAGTTTATTATTTCATTAAGCGGGTAGTTGATAAAATTGTTGACATTAAGTTGATTTATTTTAAGAGCGGGTAACCCCGAATGGAGTTGTAGGTGTCATGGCGGTGAGGGACGTCATTCGTTGACAGCGCCCCGTCCGTGATGGTCGCTTGCAAACCCATTGGCTCTTTAATCGAGATTTATTATTGCAATTGTGTTATATTTTCGGTGTTTGTGAATTTAATTAAATAGTATAGTGATTGAGTTATATTTTGTGACTTTTATTTCGCGAATTCCTCCAAGTATGCGCACACACGGTCCGTAATGTCGAAGCCGCCTTCACACACGCCTGCTCGGCCTCCATATCCCTCGATATACATATCTGTGACATAGAATAAAAGTTGATTCAATAGCAACTAGCTCTTCCGTAGCATTTCAGAAACCTTAAATTGATCAGTCAGCTGATAAAGAATAATGGTTGTTGTTCAATTGTTTCCTCATCAAGCCCTCGGTTGTACGACCTGCTCTAAAAATATGTGTACAATTTTCAACTTTATTCCACCGACATACCTACGTTTGTAAACGTATGCATATTTATAGATTTGGCTGTACGATGTACGATACTAATGACCATTTAAACTGGCTAATCGTGAAATGATCCTTATTGAGTAATGAATATAACGCAAATTGCAATGTCATTACGATTGCTTAATGAGAGAGAACTATGTTTGGCTATGTTCGTATTTATTCCTTATTTATATACAAAAGTATATAATAATCATCATCATCATCACATCAGCCGAAAGACGTCCTCTTCTGGACATAAGCCTCCCCTAAAAGTATGTTGTGTCAATCGAAATATGATACAATGTCTTTTTTTTTTGCTTACAGGTAACTACTTTGGATATCAGTGGAACGACTCGGCAGCGAAAAGGTTGTATAAGTATGTATAAAAGCTGTTAAGAGTATTCACTACACTTTTTTTGCCTACATGCTCTACAGTGAGCACGGCGTATGACTAACATTTTATCACTTCTATCGCGGAGGATAAGGCAATCTTCACTCGGTATAAATGTATATTATAGTAAATCCAAGTATCTACCTAGCATGTAAGCACTTGTCGAATAAAGAAGCAAATTCAGATGCAACTCATATGTGAGCATCGCAATACAACCTAATGCAACATCAAAACTGCCTACACTTCACCGGCTCATTGACGTTTCTATGAAAGACCTAGCCGGGAGGAAAATATTTAATACACGACCAGACAGTGTACAGTACGCTCTGTTTACTCGCTTGCAGTAAAAATTCTATGCGAACCTAGGAAAAGTTGAACGGCAAAGGCCTGGCGTTTGTCACAATTTTATTTCATTTTTCAACGAAAATTGACGCTTTGTTGACTACCGAAGCTGAATATTTGCGATATTTCTTTTGTTTACTGTTTTGTTTTGTTTATACTTTTTGAATATAAAAAATAATAATTGGAAAATACATCTTTTTTCCATAAAAATTTAGAAATGTTGCTTGGTATAGCAGCATAATTATTAATTGCTTTTCTTTTTTTTATAACTAGCTGTTGGGATTCTAAATAGTAGGGGTTATCCTGAAAATAACCGTTTATTTATTGAAACCTTTCCATGAAATACGGGAGTCCCGGAAAATTCAATATTTAGCCCGCTAGTAAAAAGCGTTATCCTTTCGATTATATTTAGTGCAGCATTCTATTATGTTATGTTATCGCAAAACCGTAATAATTTACCCCTGTTAGGGACAACAAAGAGGCCAAATAAGTTGCGCCCTCCGAAAAGGGAGTGAGCGAGAGGTTTGGCAGAATGGTGCGAGTCCCTTAGTCCAGTCAGTAAGGGGTCGGCCGCGCAACAGGACGGACGCACGCCGGTTATGTGCTCGGGGGATCAGCTGCGATTTCCAAACAAACAGTCAGTGATACAAAAGTGACCTTGAAAGTGCGTAGACGTTTTACGAACTGTGTGCAACGTTTTTGACGTTGGTTATTGTGCGTTTACGGGCGGAAAGGAGCGAAAATTATTTTATACCAGTTTTTTAAGGTGATATTGTTTTGTTTTTGCCACACCCTCTATCAGCTTAATTTATTTTATTATCATTAAACAATGCCTTGATTTGATGAGTTACTCTTGTTACCACCGATACTTAGAAAACAGATTTTGTATTCCAATTTTGGGTAGTTTCGTTTAACGTTTTGTAAATAAACATTATTCTACTAGGAGTTTATATTTTAAAGCCCGGTGAAATAAAATTGAATTATAATATCTACCAAATGAGTTATATATTTTTAATGATAATAAATAAAATACTGAAGAGCATTAAGTGAAACGAATCGGAATGATCCTGAATTCATGAATACAGAATAAGACCGCTTATTGCGCCCTGATTGAGATAAAATTAGCATTCGATATGAAAATAAAACAAATGTATGCATTTTCGATGTAAATTATTTAATGTCTGGAACTAAATTAAGCAAATTAATTCAGTTTTAACAACGACGTAGAGCATTTGGTTGGCTCATTACCATTATAATAATGATCAATACAACGCAACAATACCAAATCCTACTATAATATTATAAATGCGAAAGTATGGATGTTTGTTACTCAATCACGCTTATACGGCTCAACCGATTTAGATGAAATTTTGCACGGAGATAGTTTATAGCCTGGATTAAAATAAAGGATAGTTTTATCCCGGTTTCACGCAGACGAAGTTGCGGGCGGAAGCTAGTACTTTATATTGCATATATCAATTTAAAAAATCCAATACATAACACTGACAAAATACGACTAAGCAAAAGCCTGAAACAACAGCCGGTATTAATCGCTTAATAGTTAGATTTTATTATAAAAAGCAGATCCTTTAATAATTACATTGAATACTGGATTATACAATTGGTCACATACATCATTATAATTAGAATGACGAGGAACTTTGACGCAATTATTTATGTTTTCGATGCCACAAAAGTACATTAACAGCCATTTCTTATGTAAACACAAATAAAAACAAACACACGCTGCGACAATATTATTTTTGTTGTGTTTGAAATAAATATATTAATTTGAACTAAGTATTTATTCAAATTAATTAATTAATTTAAGTACATGAATGATGACAAAATTATGGGTAGTAAATGATTTAGATTCCGTTAATTATTATTTAAAATACGATAAATTAAACCAAGAAGTATTTTTATTTATTAGGTGAATCTTTTGTTAATAAATAATATATATTACAGTAATATATGTATATTAATAAATAAATAAAAGTAGTAAATCATTATCAAAGGTTTATTTCCTACAAATCTAAATAAAAATAAATTATCGGGATTCCATAGAATTAATAGTATCACTATAAAGAACATAAAGTATTTAAACATCTTTTAGATTTCTTGGCTTATAATTAATGTGGTATAGTTAGTTCCCTCCTATTTCAATCTGCAAAATATATCGAAGTTGTATAGTAAAAACTCTCGTTAAAACTTCATTAAACGAATGGTGGGATATAACTCGGTTATGAGGGCCGCTTATACATATATCATGGCGTTGAAGGGCGCAACCCCTTGCTTGTATTTAAAACTAACCGTATTGATCGACCGACGGACAATTTTAAGTTAAATACCTACTGGTCAATGAGAATGAAGCGCAAAGTAATATGTATGTATGTATATTATATTTTTGTATTTATGTAAATAAATATCTTTATATATTATATTAGGATATATATTTTCATTAGCTTAGGTAGCTAATGAAAAATCCTTTTCATTAGTGTTTTTCTTGTTCAACTGCCTGCACCTATAAGCTTTTCTGTTTAGCCCTGTGGTTGACTGGTAAAGAATGCCTTAAGGCATTAAGTCCGCCATTTGTACTTCATATCTGTGCAATAAAGTTTAAATAAATAAATAATTAAATGAAGGGTATTGCAGATATTTCTTTATAACTAAATACTTAAAAAAGGGCAATTGCGTGTTGTCCGTCACTATCATTTTTAATTTTAATTAATTAAAGTAAAATACAATGCACGTAGCCAAAAGATTGATAATGAAATAAGTTTGAGTAAAAATGAATTGCCCATCGTTAGACACACCATCATGAATTATCTGTTGTTTCTGATACTTTTTATGTATAATAGATTAGATATTTACGCATCATTATTAAAAATCTGTTAAAAAAACACTGTAATAATGAAAACCTGGTATATTGTCCATTTTTTTAAATACTTATTAGATCATCTCTCATGTTACCACAGTGCATAAAAAATAACGAGTAACTAATCTAGGCAATAAAATCACTTTAAAAACAGTTATATTCGAATAAATTTGCATTACCAAAAGGATCTTATTAACATTCTATAGTTTAAGACAAAACAATGATCACAAATCAAGCGTTACTGCAAAGCCACACTAGAAACAATATTGTCGACTACTTTATCTCACACCATTAAGGCTTCTTTTGGAATAACTGAGCTACCCTGTTAACATTGTATTGTGTAAATCCTGATATACAACTACAGTGTAAAGGTGCGCTAAAGAGCTTATGTGCCATATGAATGTGTATGTAGATACGCTCTTTTAATTCTGGTAGTAGCAAGTATAGTACACAGTGAGTCATGGGTTACAAGCCCCCATAGATTTAGAGATAGAATACTAATTAGGGGATGGCAGTGATACCCCGCGGTTAGATTTTAAAGATTATTTTAATTAGAAACATGGATTTTGTGATATATTTCTGAAGTGCGTATCTTTGATATATTTGCTCACATATATATCCCAGCGGGGTCTTAACATAGACAAATATATCTAGATTCTTTAAAAAAATACATTATTCAATAATTAATTCATGTTGGGGCGGAAAGGTTCTCCAGTGGCGACCACGCCACGTACCGGAAGGCGCAGCGTGGGTAGGCCCCCCACAAGGTGGACTGATGACCTGGTAAAGGTCGTGGGAGTCCGCTGGATGCGGGTGGCGCAGGACCGGGGGAGGCCTATGTCCAGCAGTGGACGTCTTTCGGCTGATATGATGATGATGAATGAATATTTCTACTTATACAGAAAATTACCAGGAATAATGGAAAATATGTATGTAATGAAATGAAATGAAAAATGAAAAAAAAATTGTACAAAATGGACTCCAGTTCATTGTGCGTCAATTATTATTATAGACATACATACATACTAAGTTGCACAACACTGTAGTTGGAATCCAAACAAGACATCAAGGTCTGTAATAATCGTACATAAAGTAGAATCGGCGCCGCTATTCCGTAAATGTTCTCAAAGCAAGCTATAAAATCGAGCCTTAAAAAGGTAATGTACAAATTGTATTGCGAAGTTACGAAACCGAATGACTATTCTAAAGCAAGAGTTGTATAACAATACTGGATTGAATTTAAGCCATATTCTGGAAAACTTGCCGGAAATAAAATAAAAAAAGCTTTTAAAAATGTCTGACTCGACTTAGATCTGAGTGGATAAACATCGACAAATACACGACAAAAAAACGTTTTCTCAATGTTGCGTTCATATACGGTAGCGTTATGGATACCATTTAAAAAACAACTAATGATGGTACGGAAACCTCCAAAGAAAAACGATCCATTAGTTACTTGTCACATGGTCAAAACATTGCACCTCGACGTGGTCCGTTTGAGTTTCGCCGACTGCCCTTTGGGCTCAACACTACTTCGGAAAAAACTGTACTAGTAAGAACTTTATTGCAAACGAAACAAATGTCGATGGTGGAAAAAAGTCACCTTTCTCGCTTTCCTAACGCTGGTTCTATATATCGTGATATCGAAGTATTGCACAACAATACGACTTGACAGGTCACGTCAGTCCAGTTCATGCCCTGTTGGCGAACTCTAATAGTATTAGATAGGAGCTGTTAATAGCCTTATTATACTGGAATATTGCACTAAGGACAAACTAATGGATTCCTGGAAGTAAACAGAATTGAATTGAAGCTAATGGAATCATTGGTACCTTAGGCAAGCATTGCTTCTCATGCTGTATGGAAATTGTCTATTTGAATACGAGCTTATGCCATTAGCGGGAGATCGACGCCTAAAAGCATAGAAACTTACTTTTTATAAGGAAACCATCAATAATCGACATAATGTTCTAAGAACTCTTAAAACGGAGTCTTAGAAGTTATGGTGATATAAAGCTTTTTAATGATCAGAATACGGGTGCATACAACTCGTCCGCCCACAATTGCGTAGGCGCATGAATGGCGAGAGATGATCCGCTTTGGCCATTACATTTCGTAAACTTCGGATGCTAAACATTTTATGGTCTGAGTTTTTGTTTCTATTGGGAACAAAAAGTCACTATCACGATTGTTCTCTTAGATTAAGTTGCATAGACAACATTTTACTGACCGGTAAACGTTAAATATGGAGCCGGCAGCGGGCATCTCTTAGATCTGTCAAATCGTGCGTACAAACAGATTGTAACTGTCGCAAGCTCAGTAAGCTAAATGCATCAGGGAGGTTTGTTATCTTGTATAATGCGTATTTATTTAGTTGAACTTGCAAAGCGTAAAGCTTCTCAATAAGTATAATGTGACTTTCGATTTTAATATACAAATCGACTGCTTTCTTTTTCAAACTCGTATCCTTAAATCAAGTTCTGATAGTGATGAGGGTTCTTTTTTCTAAAACAACAATTTGCACGAGCTTGAAAGAGGAAGCAGACGAATAGGGTGTTGGCATTTTTTATTTTTATTTAAGAAATAACATAATGGTAATTTGTTATTATTTTTTGCAGCTTCCACGTGAACCAAAGTGGCTTTAAAAAGACTAATATACAAACTGTGTTCAAACTTTTACAAATATTGTGATATCTTCAAGTGAAAACTTTCGTATGAAAACTGTGCCAATATTTCCATCGAACTAACTGTAAGTGTAGACGAATTTGGACTTTAGTGTATGGGTTTAAGGTTGGAAATCCGCCATTAATGGCTCCGGATGGGCACCAACCTATCTAAATTGAACAAGACAAGAGTCTCCGGTGTCAATCATGTTAGTATTATACCTTTTTACTACATTTATGGCTTCTATATCGTAATCATCGCTTCGTTTGTTGATTTTGTTTGTTATTATATTATTTTGCATTTTAAATTGCGTAGTTCTCAACAATTAAGTTTTCAGGTTTTTTTTCATCGCTGACTACTTTTAAATCTGCTGTTTTTTTTAGCATAGGTTTTTTATGGTGGAATTTATTATGTATTACAATCGATCCTAGACTTTCTTCTATGACTAGATTGACGCGATATGGCGCCTTCTCCCACTTTCCACTAAAATTCACTTCTAATTAACGGTTAATTCCTACATATATTTGCACTTTGCACCTCCGGGGTGCCTTAGGACAGTTAGGATATCAACAACATCTCTTACTTAAAACCTGTGTCTATCCTGTTAGGGTTTATTATTTAGTGCTGGAGTAAGAACTCCGATGAGTAGTTTCGTAAATTTCTACCTAAACCCGAATTTTGTAAATTCATCCTAATAATACTTAGTATAGATTATTATTTCTGAAGATCAACGAATTTTCGAGAATTGAAGTGATGAAATGTTAATTAGGACGCTGTCCCTACTGATAAGCGAATTCATTACAAGCCGATAAGATTAAATCTTACAAAATTTATCCCGCACTAAGCAACCGGGCCCTTTCTAACGTCTGGCACAGTACAATATGTTCAGTATTGAAATTTAGCTTTCCTGCTTATATTCATTCATTTATGTCACATTATGTGATTAAAACTGGGACTTAATTGACATGTGAAAACGCACCGAAGAGAACGCTTTTGTTCACTATTCTACCATACTGATTTTGTTAAACAGAGAGGCATTAAAGCAGGGGTATCCCTTTGATATTACATGGAATCAGGGCATCAGTCATATCCTACTATTCTACTATCCATACTAATATTATAAATGGGAAAGTGTATGTGTGTGTTTGTTTGTCTGTCTTTCACGGCAAAACGAAGCGACGAATTGACGTGTTTTTTTAAGTGGAGATAGTTGAAGGGATGGAGAGTGACATTTTTGTCTCCTTTTACCCCCCCCACACACTTCCCCAAAATGGGGGGTGAAAGTTTGTATGGAGCTACGATATAAACGACTTCCTCGCGAACGGAGTCGCGGGCAGAAGTAGTACAATTAATTATAAATGCGAAAGTTAACATTTTGGACAAATTTCGATAAATACCTAACTGAGTGAAGTTTTATTTAAATTTCATCAAGTGAGATTTTACATGAGATAAAATACTATAGTATTAACTTGATTGTGTCGTAAAATAATGTATCGTTTGAGTAGGCTGAGTAAAAAAAGGAAAATACAGACCCAACTTTGGATTTTTTTTCTATCCAGGAAATTTTAAGCAATATGCATCGATCAAATCAGATAAACAATCATATAGTCAAGAATCATATATCTGAAATCAGACCTTATTTTTTCCTAATCTAGTCAGAACGGCGTTTCAAAGCACGCGATAATTTCCAATGCACCGCCTTAAGACAACATTTGTGAAATATTCAGAAAACGACGTCTTCCAGTCTAAAGCTGCTATACCTACTATTCTCAACCCGTGTCACCTCACCTCACCGCTCCCAGTATATTTAGACGCTGGGTTTCGCAACAATAACGCATAATCGGAGGTCTGACTTAAACTAGTTCTGCAGTGCACTGAAGAACAGCCCTGTGATCCCTCTTTCCCAACCGGCAGACCTATGGTACACTATTACGGCATCTGCAGTCGGCAGTAACTGAGTTACGACGCTTAATGGCCCCGGTGGAGAAATGGCTGTTCTATAATATTTATTGCCCTATTTTAATCTTCCTATAGTAGATGAAAAGCATACTTAGCCTAGCTAGCATGATTACTTTTGTGACGGACGACATAAATGCCACCGTGTCATAACCACAAATACCGTTTGACCACTTTTGTAAAAGATAGCAATGTCATCCAGAAACGCATTTTTTTTTCTTGCATAATTAATAGCAAGTTAAATTGGGATATTTGCAATACCACGGCTTTATTATTATTATTATTGTTTATTTATTTCAGACTTAAAGTCCATAGGATTAACACTCTGTCATCCAATTTCCCGCTCTTTTTTCATAACGTTTGTAAATGTTATGTGATTGTCTGTGATGTCCATAATTTTTATTTGTTTTAGGTTTCCGGACTGATCCTTTCCCAAAAAAATAAAAATTAAACGAACATTCTCCTCGTGCGTAAATATGTCAAAAACTGATATTGGCAAATCCACCTTGCTAAAACAGCAAGGGGTAAAAGCCATACTTAAAAAAAAAAAAAAAAACAATATCCACTAAAAATTTAAATCATATAACTGTTATACACTAGAATACCGGTGCATTTTTTTATAATTGTTGTTATGTATTCATTAAAATTAACAGTTATATTCCAGTCGCCATGTCATATTAAATGATAAAATGAAGTCAAATAGCGCTCTTCCTCAGTGTAAGCAGTATATAAGCCACCGCCAAAACGCGCTACGTTGATGTTTTTTGGCTCGCTCATTACTACCAAAAATAACGCGTAACTCCTGAAAAAACATCTTCACCGTTTTCCTGCAACACTTGAGCAAAGCCGACAAATAACGTTGATTTACAAGCTGTTTGTGGCACCACATAACTCTCGTTAACGGCGTCCGTATCGCTGAACTGCCATAAACCGGATTTATATCGCGAGGATTGAGTTTTCGGAGATATGAACAAAAACTTGAACCGACTTTGGCCAATTTCAAGGAGATACAAGGCACAATGAAATTGGTAACACTGAGGCCCTTTGACCAACGACATGTAATATGACCTTCCTGACCAGAGTTGCCTGTGTACATATGCAGTTTTATGAAAAAAGGGACTTATAAAACTTAATAAGCCACTGTCGCTGATGTTGTCTATTTATGACAAATACCGATTTTAAACTTTTTAAGATTAGTCAAACATTTTAAAAGACTGGCCAGATATTGCTCAAGACCGCAATAATTGTAAAACGAGGGGGGAGGCCTTTGCTCAGCAGTGGGACATAAGGTGCTCGATATAATAATAATAATAATAAGAGAGGCAGTGCTCGTCGACATCACCATCCCCCATGACGAGAACCTCGTGAAGGCCGAGAAGGACAAAGCCAGCAAGTACCTAGACCTGGCTCACGAGGTAACCGCCATGTGGGATGTTGATTCGACGATCATCGTCCCGATAGTCGTTTCAGCGAACGGTTTAATAGCGAAGAGTCTCGACCATCACCTCAAGAGACTCTCGCTAGATGGCTGGATCAAGGGTCAGATACAGAAGGCGGTACTCCTGGATACTGCGCGGATAGTCAGGAGGTTCCTGTCTCTGGCGCCCTGACCACCGGCAGCTTAGGCCCCGCCTCGCTGCCGGCGGTACCCTAGGTTAGGTTTTTATAATGATTTTATGTTTTGTATGTATAGTTTTATATTTTACTTTTTATATACTTATTGTAAAAACCTAGTCTAAGACGGAAAATGAATAAAGAGATAATAATAAGATTAATCGGTTTTTTATAGATGGAGGAAAACAAAGCTATCAAAATGTCAAAAATCGAGTAGGTATATTTAGTAGCAAATTGCGTTTTTTTTTTATTTAAATTTAAATTTAAATTAAAAAATTACAAAGACGATGTCAATATAATTACTTCACAGTTACTGATTAACACAGTAAATTAGTTTAAATTTACGATCTTATGCATTAAAAGTAACAACGATCTTAAAACGACAACACTCTCATAATCGGATTATAGTCGGCCACTTGTGAAATGATACGTCATCGGGATCAGATGATAACATCAGTCATCACGAATATCATGATGGATGACGTCACAGTTATGGGAATACGGTTAAAAAACGATTGACGCATGTGTAGGGAGTGCAGATGCGTTTTCGGTGATTCGTTTTAGGTTTTTGAATAATCAATCATTCGTGTAATGTAATAATTTTAAAAATATTGGAAATGCAGAGACAAAAACCAAATATTTTGAGATCTCAAATACTTAGTACGCAGCAATAATTTAAATCTATGGTTTGATCAATAAGATATCGTACGTAGTTATACAAAAATTGTAATTCTCGATGTAATGAAACCATCGTAATCAAACCAAGAGGGCCAAATTATTTGTGTCAATGAGCTATCAAAACAACGAATATTATTCGAAGTAGGTACAAAACCCAGCAACTTTTTTTGCAAAGCACCGTTAAAAAAAATCTCGATTAAAAATATACTTAAGTAGCTATCTAGTTAGGCTAAAACACGAGAAAAGTTCCTAATTGCTTACCCAATAATAAACCAAAACAAGTCACCTCATTCTAGCGTAAACATCCTAAAAGAAACAACTAAGTAAACCCAATAAGTGACATCAAATAACACAGTTTACTTTCTTTTTTTTCTCATCCAGCCAGCTTACTAAAGTTACAACATCAACAAGCTAAAAGAGCAAGAGTCCAGATCTTCCGGCGCAGAATTCAATATCCGGCTGTGTATTTGATTACGCGATTACTTGCTCGTATTGCCCCGGTCTCCCCGAGTTACTCGATTTAAGATATTCGATTATTTAGTGCTGAGGATGTTGGGGAGGAGTGGGAATATTAGCTGGGTTAGTTTACATTTTAGTGGGGTTCTTGTAACATTGACATTATATTTTTATATTCGCTTTACGTACACCAAATACAATTAATAAAGTGAAAATTTTGACGCTTAATCTATTTGTGCATCCTACTAATATTATAAATGGGAACGTTTAGATGTTTGGATGTTTAGATGTTTGAATGTTTGTTACTCAATCACGCACGGCTCAACCGATTTGGATGAAAATTTGCACGAAGATAGTTTGTAGCCGGGATTAAAATATAGGTTAGTTTTCATCCCGGGCCCTCGCAAGGAAGTCGTGGGCGGAGGCTTGTTATAAATAAATGAGTATGAGTACATCTTAAGAGTCCACAGTAAGCTCGATTCTCCATACAAACGTAGTTACGCCCTCATTTTAAAACTACGTGTTGGATTGGGACGAAACGTTGCATGTACAATAACACGAGGTATATCTATGTCTGTAATCAGTTTATGTAGCTTCAGATACCATATTAAAAAAAATACAGCGAATTTAAGTTTTTCATACAAACCTTGTTTTTGCTGTATTTCGTTTATTTTATAAACTGGAACCATATAAGCGAATTACAGACATAGATATACCTCATGTCATTGTATATGCAAAGTTTCATTACAATCCAACACGTAGTTTTAAAATGAGAGCGTAACTACGTTTGTATGGGAAGGTGAAATTCGGCCGAGCTTACTGCGGACTCTTAAATGTTGACAAAATATATTCTGCTGATAGATAATTTAGTTGGTGGAATATTCAATCCATTTACGATCAGTATGTTCTGTTAATGGCACTAACTTTGTCTGGGGAATAAAATCCATAACGGCAAATTTTCAGGATTTCTTCAGACAGAACTTTTCATACAGAAATCTTTTACAAAAGCCATAATCGAATATTTTCCACACATTGTTCGCTACAACGGAACTAACTCTAAAACTTATTTCACAGTAACTCGATAAGGCTACGGCTGTCTGGCAAAAGAGCCGCATCTGGTTTTGCGCTTTCTTCTATTTTGTTAGTTGCTGTGTTTTCGAATGTAGGTACTCCATTACTCCTGGGAATCTCCCTTTTAGTACATACATACCTGAGACTTAGATTTTTTTCTATCGTCTTTACTATTTGATATAATATCTCTGTTTCTTTTTTCATGGAATCTAAAGCAGTGGCTTATCGAGCAATCGTTTTATAGCTACGACGAATTCGGTGCGTATAAGCCATAATACTTTTACCGCTACTATATGTTAATGTTCCACCGGGTTACTATAAACACTATGTACATTTTAATATTGACTATTATTATTATCATACTCTTTAACATTAAGCAATTAATCAGAACTGTTTGTAATAACTATCATACACATACATTGTAGTGAATTAATACTACTAATTCTATTATTTATTATTGTTGACGTGTAAATTGGTTTTATAAATAAATTATTATGATTATGATTAATCTAGAAAATGAATAAATAACACAAAATGATAAACCTGTGTGTACGATATCTTCCTCATATCATTTTTTTATCATTGGTTTAGTCAAATTATCTTACCGATAAAAAAAAACTGAATTGACGCTATCTACATACCCAGTTGATGTTGGATCAGTATACATGTGTGATTTTTATTTTAATATTCCAGGGCTTTAATCAAATAGTATATCTAGTCAATGATTGACAACCCTACGCTTCAATTGTATCATGCTATGCGCGAGGCGGCGAGATCAAAGTGTTACGCGTCCAATAAAACGTCGGGGAGCCATGACGTCATGTTTATGTTAGGGTTGCCGACTAGACTCTTAGGTTACAATTATTATTATGAATGCAATTGGGAAAGTGCACATCTTGCTTGCATTTTCTTTTCTTTCATACTATAAGTAGATTTGAAATGTTGCTGTTTAAAGTTTTAAAACGTGTGTTAAGTAAAGTTTATTTTAATAGGTAATCGGTTCTTAGAATATTAATAGAAATGTTTTATTATTGAATAGTCCAAGGCACATACATAAGGAACATAACAGCGTAATGCAGCGATAAAAAAAGAACAATCCTCGTAGTTTAGTTATCACTGTCTTTCAGAGCTTTCTAGTTTTTTTTGTTTTTATCCTCCTACATCACATCAATACCGTTTTATGTCACAGCGGAGCCGTCAGTCTAGCCGGTTAATCTACCTCTATTCACAAACTGTGAACTGGCAAATGTAAAAACCTATATGTTTTCCGTTGAAAAGCCCGTCATCTGTATTTACCAATTACCCTTCGCAAACTCGCGCTAGTTTTCCCGAATGTTTCAAAAATGCGCCTTAAATTTAGATGGGAGGGTCGTTTTTACGATGACACAATTGAATGAGATTGGAGTTTATGGAAGTAAAACAGTATTTACAGTGGGCAGTTCATGCATCATGCAGCGTAAGTCGAACGAATTGCGCCAGCAAATAGAAAGGGTGCTTTTAGCCGGATATATCTGAATATCTTTAGGTCCTAAAAGGCCTAAGTGCCGTGCCTATAAAGTATTTCTGAGATAACTTTCTTTTTGTAATGATCGTATTGCTATATTAAGTTAGATTTATTGTTGAGTTTACGTTTAAAATCCCTTATCGAAGGGATTTTAAAATTATGGAAAAGGCGATATGATTATAATTTTACGCACACTAGCAGTGATCTGGTCAGAATAATTTGAGTATAAAAATACTTATTTTCTATTCGCTCAATTTTACATCAAATTATGTCTACCCGTAGGTCCTTACTATGTTTAAATCTACGTAGGTACGAGTATCTAACTAATTTATAACTCCTCGTTTGGATTCATTTATAAAGCCGCTATTCGATAAATTAACTGAAAATGGCTATTAAAGGAAAAAAAAACTATTTAACTACGAAAAGCCTCCTGAATAAATGAAATGTTTCATTCGTTCATTCGATTGATCGACGCGGAAAAGGCAAGTGTTTTTGAACTATAAGTACTCAGCCTATGATGCTTAACAATTTCTAGCGTACCTAAAGGTTAATGTGATTCAGTCTAGGTTTGTAATGCTGGTTACGCGGCCAGCTTCAATTAGAGACCACCTGAAGAACAGGGTTTCTTCAATTAAAGATAATAACAATCCTGCAGACACTATTCAAACAGTCAAACGTATCTTATTATGTTAGTAGTTATTTAATAGGTATCTACTACAAAAACGAGAAAATATACTTTCAGTTCACCATCTTATCAAAGTGGTCACAAACTGGTACACCAAAGTAGGTGGTCGCTAACCCTATATTGTTTTAATTGGGGTAATGGAATACTGTACAATTTACTCCGCCGAAAAGAGCCTAGACACGTTTATCGAGCGACGTTTTTTTAATACAGTTGCGAAAAAATAAGAAAAATAACAAGTAAGGTATTCGAAACACTTCTATTATTAATTCTGTAATATCATTGTAATACAGTTGAAAAATAATGAAGTTGTTCAAATACAGTTATATCTTTTTTTTGACATAATAATTAATGGTACAATTTGTACAATTATTGAATGGGAAAATTGAAAAGCACTAGTTCGCGAAAATCAACTTTCCGCACGCTAAACAGCTACGTAAAGAAGCACTTTTTGAGCAACTGTATTAAATAGTATATTTATGCGGCTATAGAAACCCGTATCTCACATCATCAGGCAGCACTACCCCTTTATTTATTACTAGCTTCTGCCCGCGACTTCGTACGCGTAAATTTATGGTTTACATAATATTTAAGGTACACAATCATTAAAAATATGGGTATTTTTGTACTGTTTAAGTTCTCAAAAAGTATTTTTTAAATATTTTGCCTAAAAAGCTATAAGTATTACGAGCTAAAATAAAATAAATTACAAAACGTATTCATCGGTGACGGAAAATAACGATGGCTATTTGTAGAAGCTTGCCCCTCTCTAATACACTATTAGAGCAAGACGTACAAAATCATCAACTATTGATAGTTCCCTAGTTTCTCGTGTCAAACTGACAAGCGGAGCTGTCATATTATTATCCCCCTAAACGTCAGCCATTTTCCACGCACGTCAAAAAGCATCTTCATCTCAATCGAATCAAACGTCGCGATCATTTTTTTCCCTCATTTTATCAAGAGCTTCCCTAATAACACTATTAGGAGAATCGCTGAGGCTTGGAAAAAAATCCAATAGACTTGACGCCATTTCGGTGTCCAGTAAGGTGTATTTTTTTATTTAATTCTGCAAATCCACCCTTGTTTTTGTGGGGTGATGCCGATGGGGTCCAAGCTTTAGACCTTTTTCGGGCATCATTTATTTGATTCATCACAAATCGCGAAAAAATATCAGTTGAACTTAGTTCGTATTACACATAGAAAAATACCAATTTAAGCATTGACGCATTCAGCATTTGTACATGTTTGAAAAAAAAGCACACTGTTTACACCATCCTAACATAAATATAATCAGCGCGCATTGTTTTTTGTTGTGTGTAGATCTTTTTATGAATTAAACCTTCCAATAACATATACTTTATACTTATATTGAGCAGTTAAATAACACGTTTTACGAGTTTAAATAAAATATATCTTCCCCGCATGAACTGGTAGTTTGGGCCACACCACCACTAGAGGGTAGTGGAAATCAATACTCGACAACTGTCGAGTTTGAAATGTTTACGCGAAAATTATTCAATTAATCCGCCCAAGGGCACTTGCTAGCTTTTTAATAAACAACTTGTTTGTCGGCCGACCTGTTTACCAATAAACCACAACATCAATCAGATATTCATTACAATGTGCCAGCCCTGACTTGGAAAACATTCGAAATTTGAATTCCAAACGTCACAACTCTCGATTGTTTTGTTCGAACTACTCTAAAATTTCATAATATTTCGTGATGTTGGTAGCACTGCGCGGCGCTGTCATTTCATCTCAAAGTAAATGAATCTGGAGGTACAAAACGTGTTCAAGTCGTCCACTCGCTTCTTCAGTTCTGCGAGTCTTATTATATTCCATTTTCCTTGAGTCGTTTTCTTTATTGCGTATCGTATAATATAGGCGTAAAAAGTCGGGGCAATGAAACACTTGTTTAGATTATTGCGTTTCTCCCGCTGCAATGTTTTTATATCATTTTTGCTCTTGAATGAAGACTTAGCTTTCCGTGGAAACTTGGGAAATAAGTTTGAGAATTTATAGCTATAGGTGTGATTTATAGATGTAATAAAAGTGGTGAGGTCGACGCAAATGCTATTTGCTCAGTAGATTGTAAACCAAACGGATAAGAAGCATACATTTTATTATATCATGAGGAACTTCTGTTGTTGTTAAAGTTATCATATATCACTGCAAAGTCCACGTTCGTCCTGTCATCAACATCGATAAAAACAAAAAACAGGCAAAGTAATTTTTTGCGCAATTGATCCCTTTCGACAACATTTGAACCATACGGCTTATATCTAATGATACGTTTGTCGGACATCGATTCACACATATACTGATACACATCTGTGTATCAGTATATGTGTGAACATGTAGTGTATGTATTTTACCCCCAAATACATACACTACATGTTTATGTTTATTATGTCATCCCTCTTTTCTTTTTAACCGACGAAAAAAAACGGAGGAGGTTTTCAAGTCAACGCGTATATTTTTTTTTATGTATGACCGCGCATAACTTTTTACAGAGTAGTCCAATTTTAATAATTCTTTTTTATTAGAAAGGGTATATACCTCGAAGTTGGTCCCACATACATTTTAAATAAAAATTTCAACCCTAAGGGTAGGAAAACAGGAGATGATTGATTGTTCACTTACTGATTGATATGTATGACCACGCATGTGTGTGTGTGTGTGTGTGTGTGTGTGTGTGTGTGTGTGTGTGTGTGTGTGTGTGTGTTTTGAGTTGTGTTGTCGTGTGAAAAACCTCACGATGAATGAGCTTTAGACCTGTCAGTCTCTTGTGTGTAGACCTCTCAGTCTCTGCATTTCTGCTAAAGCTCGTTCATCGTGAGGTTTGTGTAATACTTTATTTGCATGTAACTAGTAATTAAGTTAGTAATTAACTAAAGTAAGCCACAGAAAATTGAAAAATAAAAACTTAACAAAAAAATTAAACCGCCGAAAAAAGCTAAAAAGCAAAAAAAACCTTTTTTATTTAGTTTAATAACTAAGTTCTTAAACGATTGTAAGTATTCCTAAGTAATTTTGAGTCGGCGCCAAACAAGCATATTAATTACTTTGTGACGCCGACTCAATATTATTATATTATTTATTTATTTATTTATTTAAATAAATAAATACGATTATCGGACCTTCTCACAAACTCACGAGATTCGGTTGAGAAATGCGACCTGTAGAGGTAAACAGCCGGACATAAGATTTTTTTTGGGCCATATCAGAAACGGAGAACTTCACACCTCGCTCGCTCGTTCAATAAACTAAATGTAATAACATTTTAACTGAAATGGGTTTGATCAACGTTAGTAATAAAGGGCATTGGACCTATCGTGCCAAGCACTATTGTGACACAATATAACTAGAAATCATTTCATTAACTCCATCTTATCAGTGGTCAGCATTTACCTCGACGACCCTCGGCCGTAGATCACAGCGGACAGTTTTATAGGCTAGCTCATGTGCACCAGTGGATGCTTGTGGACCCTTCCACAGCGACACTAGAAAAGGCAGTACCTTAACGTATATGCTATTCAATAGTGTTCGGTGCATGTGCATCGAACACGTGACAGGCCGCTCGCGCCCGACTTTGGCGATGCGGTCGTTTCCTACAGTTAGTGCGTTTTATGACACCGTCGCGATCGCATTCTAACATTTTATAACATTTAATTAACCATTTTACTTATTTTATTCACATTGTAGAAGTGTAATATATAACAATTGACGTTTAAACGCTATCTTTTCAATCCACCAAACAATCGCCTACTTGCACCCCAATAAATGGTATGTAGTCAAGCAAAATTATGTGAAACTTTAAACTTTGTCATAATCAAAATTTTGATAGTAATATGGAAGTTTATATTATTGACAACACTTTGGCTTATACAATCGTTCGCGAATACACATAATGTAACCCAAATCTACTATACTATACATACATTAATATATGTGAAAATTAAAACTTGTAGTAGGCGATTCAAAATACATATAAAAACGAACTATGACAGTAAAATTAAATTAACAAATAATTTTATTAAAGCAAATATTCGGACGCAAGGTAGATGTAAATATTATCGATTTAACTGCAAAATATGCATCACACTGAATACCATTTCATTGTGAGCATACGATAGACACTACGACGATTACCTATGAATAACAGTCAAGGCACTGCATTCAGTTCAGTGTGGCCGTGACTGTGAACGTAGAGAGATTTATACTGGTCACCAATTGTTATCAGGTTCAGAAAATTATAGGAGTCTGGTTCCAGCCGGCTGCGGGGATTTAAATTGCAGGATTTGCAGTTATTAATAGGGTTGGAGAAAATAAACTCGTAAATATAATGTATATGTATAGTTTGACCAGCCATTCGGGTTAGTTCAAAACGGCATTATATTTAAAAAAAAAACGCAATTTACTTTCATGAGGGAGCATTAATTGTTGTTGTTGTCTCGCTAGGCTGTCACAAAAACATATTTCATAAAAAAAAAAACAAATTCTGACCTATCACTTAATGAGCTTTTTTAGCCTTATTGGGAAAATCCCTAGTATTATCATACCCATCAGATTTCCTATAGACCTAACGTCCAAAGCAAACATTTGCTCGCAACGATTATTGCCTTTGTCTCGCTAGAGTCG
Source organism: Epinotia bilunana (assembly GCA_947049275.1). Classification (NCBI taxonomy): domain Eukaryota; kingdom Metazoa; phylum Arthropoda; class Insecta; order Lepidoptera; family Tortricidae; genus Epinotia; species Epinotia bilunana. Next base: position 21,577,092 of record OX346260.1, on the reverse strand, counting down.
TCTAAAAACCTATTTCATAAAAAAGGGAATTTTGACTTATCATTTGACGCCTTTTTGAGCCTAATGCCTCCTAAGTTTTATCAAAATCATCTGATTTCCTACAAACCGAACGTCCAAAACAAACATTTGCTCGCATCAATTATTGTAGTTGTCTCGCTAGGGTTGTTAAAAACGGGCAGCGGACCGTGGCGTCTCACGGCCCTTGTTTAAGCCACTCCGGATTACGAAGGGACAGCAGAGTACCGCAGGACTAGGTTAGCGTAAGCTGTATTTAACTTTGGTTAGGTTTTTGAAGTTTTACATAGAATGGTCTTTACTTACAAGATATTATATTACAGAGTAGGTAAATAACTCTGCAATGGGTTACGTAAATAGTTCTGCAGTCATTACACTCTTATTTATGCTAAAGCCTTTACAGTTTAACCAATTAGATTATATACCAGTCTATTGTATAAATTATTGAAAACTCTCTTTCAGAACGTGTGTGAACACATTGGCATCTGCGAATCAAATACAATAGCGAAATAATACCAAATTAAACCATATTCGAACAACTTTCAATAAAAGTATATCTTCGCTGGTAATGCGAGAAATTACGTAGCATTTAACCAAAGGCAAGCAAATTTTCTAGTTGTTAAAAACGAGCACTGGAGCGCGGCGTCTTGCTGCCTTGTTTCAGCCACTTCAGATTATGTAGCGACAGCAGAGTCGTTGTTTTGTTATATTAAATAACTGTGACAAAACAATTGCTTAAAATTACATTTTTATTTGTAAAGGGAACCGCCTTCAAATTTGTACCAAAACATTGTCCAAAATGTGACGAATACTTTTCTGAAGACCGTATCAAAATCAGTTCAGCCAAACGCGAGATAATCGCGGCCAAACAAACATACATACAAACATACAAACAGAACTGTCTTTGAAGTCGGTTAAAAATAGCATAGCTTAAAACGAAATACCCCACACACCTCTGGTGTTGCAGGTGTCCATGGGCGGCGGTAATCGCTTACCATCAGGTGATCCGTCTGCTCGTTTGCCTCCTATGATATTAAAAAAAAGTCATATCACGTTTATTGACATAAGTAGTTATCGACGAACCGATGAGATCTGATCTTTATAACCGGGCTTATGACTATCAATCAATCAATAACACACAGCATACGGATAACGCATAAAACATCAATAACAGAAGCACTAGCTAACTCCAAGCATCTTTACAACACCTATAAAACTCCCATATCACCAAGTCAAAGGTACAATGTGACTCATAACACCATTTGCAAAACTAACACGAAAAGTGCATTATGCAACCACTGCATACCGCCGACAAAACCACTTCCCCTAGCAAATTTCACTGCATTAATTTGCCCACCGTACCTTGGGGATTATAGCCCTAGTCTTCGGATAGTTTTTCTCCCTAGTGTGTTTGAAGAGGATTTAGTTGTCAATTGAATGTTTTGTACTGGTATTTATTTTTGAATGGAAAACAAACTTGAGTAAATGAGGTAGCTTAGCCAACGAACAAATATTGAAATATATAATTTATATCTGGATGGACTGTTCGCTATGTAGCCGAGCGCTAAGGCGCGCGACTTTCAATCATCAAGGAGGTTATGGGTTCGAACCCCGGCACAGGCCATTGGGTTTTTCAAAAAAAACCTATGTACGAAATATCATTAGATATTTAACACACACACACGTACCTACTCTACCTTATATCCTGCCTGACATGTAAAATAATGTGAATTATGAATAAAATTCCGACTTCTGATTTCTGAACAGTGGCTTTTCGGTGAAGGAAAACGTCTAATCTCAATAAGGTCTTGTTCTCCTTTCGTGTTGGAACAGATGTCAGTCGCTTTCTTAAGCATCGCTAAAATCTGATCAGTGATCTGATGCACTTTTCACTTAGGTATGTCATAGTTGTTTGAAGCCTAGCCTTTAAGTTGATTATGTTGATGACTCGGCGATACGACCTAGGAACCAAACTAAACCGAATCATGCCACTAGCTTTTAGGCTGACCTAGCTCACAAGGATTATAGGGTGCAATTTCTGGACAGTGCGCGATTATTCATGTTGTTCAAAAACAACAACAAGAAAAGATAGTATACTTAAATAAAATGTGATTTGGGCGTATTTAATTTGAGTTTGGATATAAGGTCTAACTTCTCTTTTCTATCATTCTTTCTCTGAGCCGGGTTTGTTCCACTCCGGAAGTATTTTTGTTAAACAGGTGTAACAAGTGTTACGTATTACTGCATACTATTATTGTTTCTACGTATATGTTTACCGTACGTTACACTCGTTTGCAATTACATGTCGATATATGTAGATTTCACTTTGAAATCGACACTGATAAATTCGGTGCGAATGCGAAGCTTTTACAAACGGAAGTATTGATTGAAAACCCCTGAGCTGGCGTTAATTAAGCTTTCTAGGAGCTGGGTGCCGGTATGCAATATCAGTGGATTCCAGTAAAATTAACAAATCAGCTCACTGAGAGACAGTGAATAAAAAGTAAGGGATTAAAAAAATCTAACGGGATTATTCTCTTGTATAGCGCGCGTAGCGATACCAAAATATGTGTGTTTTTATTACTTAATACAGACAGCATAATGCCATCCGATCAACCAACATGATTCCTGTTACGGGAACCTGTGAACTGAATGAATTTCTGAGAAACATCGCTGCAAATCCGGTGTGAAAGCATTTCGTTCGAGTCCTTTTGGAATTACTAGTGTCTATTTAATAAAGCTTGGAAAACAAAGAGATACTGCTGGTAAATAATGGGAAGTGAATGGGATTGATGTGGAAAGGATACTATGTAATTCGATCTTTTATATATAGAAGAGAATTTGTAATCCGTTCCAAAACAGTAGATCTTCATCCTTCTGGTGTTATTCCCGGTTGTGCCCTAATAAAGCCCGGGGTCTGCTTTAGCACCCTAATCCCAAGATTTGGCTTAAGCACTAGTTTCTCGAAAGCGACTCTCATCTGACCTTCCATGAGGCAAAACTAGACGTTATTGGGATTAGACCGGTTTCCTCACGATGTTTTCCTTCACCGAAAAGCCACTGTTAACTATCAAATGATATTTCGTACATAAGTTTTTGAAGAAGTCCAGTGGAACGAGCCGGGATTCGAAGTCTCTAGATTGATAGATTAAAAGTCGCGTACCTCACCGGTCGGCTACAGTTGCTCTTACTTCGTGTACATACCGCAATTACCTACAGTAAGTAATAGTTCCCAAGCCCTGAATCAGTGGGTTTGTCGCCTGACAGAGGGAAGCCGTATTTAACTAAGTTAAGGGGTCACTGAATCATTTGCATGCTAGCGCGTCTAATCTTGGGCTATGTCGAGGATGTTTGAATTGAACATGAGTAGAATGTATCAATCGGTCTTGTTGGCACTGTTAAATATCTGACATGAGACATGACAGGACTGACATATCACTGCATTTTTGAGCGTCATATACATTTAAATAGGTATTATATACGTTCTACGTAGGTAACCTACCTATGCTTGCTCCCCGATCTCAATCTTCACTTACCATTAGGTGAAATTGTGGTCGAAATCGGTCAAATGAGTACTGGTCTTCAATAATTGCCAAAAAAGAATCAAAGATCTTGTTGAGTTGAGTCCACGTGCCAGGCCGTCGTTCACCAGTCTTTTTCCTGTGTCACGAAAAACGGTTTGATATTTTAATCTGTTCTTTAGAAATGGTCATACCCTTTCTATTGACAATTTTCATCAAAATTCTTGACCATTTCCATATCCAAATACCAGAGTAATTAGTCCTCGCAAGTCTGTGCGGTCTACATTTGCACAGCTAACTCGCAAATTGAACGTCAGTTACTACTTCTAACTCGTCTTGCGGCTTCTGGCACTTAATGTAGATGTCGGACTGAGCGGTCGGTTCAGCTCATTACAAGGGTAGCAATTTATCACAACTGACCGAGATGCTTAAGGTTAGAATGAAAAGTATTGTACGGCTGCTTAAGTGGCATTTAGACCTGGCTAAATGCAGTGCACAAGCTGGAGAAGAGTTGATAAACCATCTCGCTCTAATCAGTGAGTGTGAGTGCAGCTAGTGCACTGCATTTAGCCAGGTCTAAATGCCGCTTTAAGAGTCCCCAGTTAGCTCGGCCGAATTTCACCTTCCCATACAAAACAGACTATAACTATCGTTGGAATTAAGAGTCCGCAGTAAGCTCGATTCTCCATACAAACTTAGTTACACTCTCATTTTAAAACTACGAGTTGGATTCTGACGAAACTTTGCATATACAATGACATGAGGTATATCTATGTCTGTAATTAGTTTATATGGTTCCAGTTTATAAAACAATCGAAATACAGCAAAAACAAATTTTGTGTGAAAAACTTAAATTCGCTGTATTTTTTTTACTATGGTATCTGAAGCTACATAAACTAATTACAGACATAGATATACCTCATGGCGTTGTATATGCAAAGTTTCGTTGCAATCCAACACGTAGTTTTAAAATGAGAGCGTAACTAAGTTTGTATGGAGAATCGAGCTTACTGCGGACTCTTAATTCCAACGATAGTTATAGTCTGTTTTTAGGCATTTAAAAGAATGTAAACAAACAAAACCCTGTGACTTGCTCATCGCAGCCAATCGCATATTACAGTATTAATGAAAAGCTAGTTTGATTGGCTAATTGCCCGGATCACTTGGTTTAATTTCTTTGCATCCTTTTAAATGCCTAAAGAAAAAGACTATGCCACTCTATCGGTTGGTTCGATAAATTGCTACGTTTACTAGGTGTCTATGCTCTTTCCGATGAAGTTTCACTTTTAACAAATTGAGTGTCGTTTCGTGTTTCCATAATGTTGGTTCTGATTTTTATTACGAATTTTGGATTACCAAGGGATTATTAAGTGCTTAATCGAAATGCGACTGATTTTTATATGGGTGACAAGTTTTTTCGATACTTTTGTAATGTACCTACTCCGTATGTAGGTATTTTTACAAGATCTTTTTAACATTAATTTAAAAATGCAAAGTTGGACTGCATTTTCATGTTACGCATTATTTATTAACATAATAACTTAAGATATATAAAATACAAAAGTACATTAAAACTAGATTTAAAATTAAAACTAAAACTAACTTAAAAACGACCTAACAAAAACTAAATAATTCCTAAATTTGGACCCTTTGGCAGGGTACCCATCACGCAGGCAGCATTCCCGCGCTGAATTGCGATTGCAAGTCTTTGCGCGAGAAAGCTGCCCGCGCGAGGGTCGCCTGTTGCCTCCTTCAGGCGTTTGCTGAGCGCCCCGTGAAGCCCACGCGCGCCTTTACCCCACGATCCAAGGGTCTCGACACCAAACGGAACGAACTCGTACAGGGTGCCGAGACAACTGTACTTCACCGCCTTTGCTCGTTCCCGCGTATCTGCCGCCGCGCCAGCACGTCTGCTAGTCGAAAGAAGATAGGACGCAGCCAAGGTGTCAGCGCAAGTGGCGTCCCACACCAGCGCACGTCCCATCTTCCACGGAATCAACGACATCCCGTCGGGGCGCTTACCATCGCTCCGCACGATCTGGGGCTCCAGAGTTGCGGGAACATTGGCACTGACGAGCGCCCTTCTAAGGATGTCGTTGAGAGCGGCATGGCGGGACAGGCGGCCGGCGCCTGAGGAACAGGCGAGTCCGTGGTGGCCGAAGCAGTCTACGGCGGCCCCACAGGATGCGCAGCTGTGGGCGACACAAAGCTCTGACCCGAGCCGGAGACCGACGGCTATACGGAGTATGGACGGGTCTATGAATGTTCCGGTATTAGGCGATGGGTATGCATGTAGCCAGTGTCCTGACTCTGGACTGGATACAGCCAAAAGTCTGGCTCGATCCCTGCCTGTCGCGTCGTCGATGAGTGAATTTCTGACTGAAATAGAGGCTATGGTATCCCAGGCCCTTTGTATTTTAGGTCGGGACGGATAATTTGGGCTCGGTCCAGCCAGCCAGGCATTGGAGGCTTCAACCAGGCACGCAATCTCGCAGTTTGTAGCCGGGGAGGCCTTAAGGATCTTACCTGCGAGATCTGAGGTGCTATGGATAGAAGCCAAGAATGCCGGCAGAACAATACTGGAGATTTTGCGAGTACCCAAACCACCGTACCTTATCGGTAAGGAGGCTTGGGTCCATGCCTGCTCGCTGAGACGGATGTTAAGAATTGATTCTATTTGGAATTTTAAAAGAAGATCGATAGGTTGGATAAGGTGGGGGTATTTCCAAACGGGGCAGCAGCGTAGCAGGTACGTAAATTTGGGGATGAGTAAACAAAATTTTAAAACAAAAAGAGCAGAGTGACTGCTAATTTTGGTAAGGCGGTCCGAATGGTCTTTAAATTTGGAAATAGATTTACTCAAAAGGGGTGGGATGGCTTCATCAAAGATGGGTGAACCTAAGAGATGTAAACTTTCTTTAGGCATGATTTGTATGTTTGCGGAAATGATGTTGAAATTTTGTATAATTTGTGAAGCCGATGACGAATCCACTATATCAGAAATATACAACTCGCATTTGTTTAGGTTTAATTCGAGGCCAATATCTGCGAATTTGTTTTTAATTTGGACTAAATCTGCCAGAACAGTCTGTGAATCACCTCCTAGGGTTCCATCGTCGAGGTACCATACATTTAATTTCGAATTTAGGCTGTGAATTACCGAATTAATAGCTAAACTAAAAATGGCTGGACCGAGGGGATCACCCTGCTGACAACCCACTGCCGAAAGAATCTCATTGTTTTTGTGCATTAATTTAGAAGGTGAGTGATAACATTGGAGCATAAAGTTGTACATTTCCGGAACATTAAGTTTAATTTCGTTTAGCAGGGTGTCCCGGTTGACCGAATTAAAAGCATTTTTGACATCTAATTTCATAAGTACCTCACATGAGCTGCTGTGCACAAAGGTGCGCACGGCATGAACCGCAGCCTCGCAGCCCCCGCGGGTTTCGAAGCCAACCTGTATGGGTTCAAAGAGGGCTTGTAATTTTGAACGTGTGAGACGCACGCAGACTTTGGCAGCCAAACGGCGGAAGGTTGACCCTACTGCAATAGGGCGCACCCCACCATCCTTCTTAGTGAGGGCTATGAGATTCGCCCCGTATATCACAGGCGTTACTTCTTGGCAGACATCTCCCTGGAGCATAAGATTTACCAGCTTGGTGATGCTTTTAATAAGCTGCTCGCCAGCAACGCCCGTGCCGTGACTGGAGAGGTCTATGAGGTGCTGTGGGGAGATGCCGTCCAGGCCAGACGCCGAACCCTTAGGGAAGGATGCGAGGGCTGCTAATACATCTCGCTCAGTTGCATGAATACAGGCTGATGAGTCGGTTGGAGGGTCTACAAAAAAGGGGGTGGACGGGCCTGGGGGGTGCTTAGTGTGTAACGCCGCAGCGGTCTCCGGAGTGTCGGGTGCGAGGGTATCGCTTGAAAAGAGAAGTCGAGTCGCTCCCTTAAGGTCTCCGTCGTGAATTTTCTCCTCGACCTTGTCAAACAAATCATATTTATTTGTATGGGATCTAGGATGTAGGTTGGGGGTGGGTAAATTAGCCGTTTGAATATTGTTTTTAATTTTTTGGGTCAGGGAAATGTTATTTGCTTTATCTTCGGCAACGTGCAGAATTTTATATGAAAAAGTTAGAAGGTTGTGCCATTTCTCGGTGGTATTGTCCCGAACACAGATATTTACAGTATCGGTAAGTGCTTGTGCCAACGTTGATCTCGCACCACGTGGCACGCGTTTTATTAGGGACGTTGATTGTTTGAGCCGGCCGAGGAGAACGTGAAGAGGAGTCGCTGTGACTGATGAGATACTGAGGTTTACGGGACTTGGAGTAGAAGTGGCGGGAAGAATACGAACCTGATGAATGCGAGACTGGTGTATGTGTAGGCCTCTTGTTGTTGTAAATGTTTTGCTGCACACGCAACATGCCATCGGAAGCAACAGGCACGATATAAAAAGTAATATACAAACACTGAACCTAAATTCGTAAGAAATTTAAAAACTATTACAATCCAAAACTAATTATTAATATCACAAATTGTCTGTCAAAATAATTATAAACAAGAAAAATATATGATACTAAGGCGAAACTTGTCAAAGGCGCAGGCGTAGCTCGGTGTTTCCCTTGGAAACGCAGTCACTTGGCCAATACTGGCGCAGGGAAGTCTGGTTGCCGTTAGAAACGCTTCTTGTGAAACTTTTGTATACACAAACGTCAGATATGGCGATCTTTCAAAGGCGAGCTGGGGGATGTTTGCCTTGAAAACAGCTGATTTAGGTCTTCTTAAGTGCCGCCTACACTCGCAGGCCTGCACCGCTGACTTGTGTGCCTGTTAGGCTCGTAACATTGAATAATTAAATTAATTTTCATCGTCATATTTACTGAATAAACCTTGTGAAATATTTTTACTAGTTTTATAAGTAGTTAAAAGCATCTCGACATTATGGCTTCGTCCTTTTAGCCATAAAAATCCTGACCAACGTCGCATATTGGATTTAACTAAGCAGATTACGGGGATGTCCCTACACTGACATACATAATTGCTTATTGAATTATTTATAACAATAATCCTTATACAATCTGAAAGTAAGGGTATCTAATGGGTGACTCACGTTTTTCGGGGTCCAATGTTAGATGGTGATTGATTTGGCGTTATTGGTAGCGAAATATATTGTGTTTAAGCTTATTAAATCGTATCGTTGTTTGGCAGATGTTCTAATAAGAGATAGGGGCATATCCGTTTAGATTTAATTTGGATTGTGATTCTATGACTGCTAAATAAAATATAGCAAAATGACTATTGGGGTATTCTGAGCTATGTCGTCAGGGAAATTAAACAGTCGAAAGCGCCAAAATAAAACTGAAATTATTGACGAGATTTTCTTGTATATTAATAACGTGGCAACACAGAAACGTCAAGTCTACATAACTGGGGGCCTAGACAAGGTTACAATCGACAAGCGCTAACGCCAATAGAAAACGAATAAAATGTATGGGAATGACAGATGTTAACGAAAAGTGTTTCATCGGCATCTGTCATTCCCCTACATTTTATTCGTGATTGTAACCTTGTCTACGGCCCCTGTTAACGCTTCTTATCGTATGTTCCTGTAAAGCTTCATTCGTTCCATTCATTTAGTCAAGCGCGGCGCGGCGTGGGTAGGCCCCCAGCGAGGTGGAGTGATGACCTGGTAAAGGTTGCTGGAGTCCGCTGGATGCGGGTGGCGCAGGACCGGTCACTTTGGCACTCTTTGGGGGAGGCCTTAATCCAGCAGTGGACGTCTTTCGGCTGATATGATGATGATGATGATGATGATGATGATGATGATGATGATGATGATTTAGTCGAGATGAGACCGTAAATACGGTAGGTATCTCACTAATAAAAATTATAACACGTTAAAAACTCCGTTAGTACGGAATTGCAACTTGTGTCGTCACAATCAAACAACTTTCTTGTTAAAATAGCAAACATAAGTGAAAGATTGATGCTTTCCCAGTATTTACGTAGTGTTTATCAGTTGTTAATAAAACGACAATTTATTTTCACTGCTGTCAAATAAATACCCTATTTTGTTTTTTACCCACTACCGTGACAAAATAAAAAAAATCACGAATTCAAACAGCTCTTTTAACAAGGCAGTGGACCGAAATTATTACAATTAACCCTCTAAATACCTATTCCGAATACCAAAGCGTGCTCTTTGTGAAGTGTATGCAAATTTTCTTTTCAACTCTTCCTAATGTTTGACATTGTGCGCAATTTGGGCGGGAAAGGTCCTAATTTGGCGGGAAAATTGACGCGTGCTGGCCACGTGCCGCCATTTTGACCAAGGCTGCGACGTCATCGCATGGGAGTGATTTATTGTTTATGGTAAAAAAGGATGGCGATTGGGTTTTTTGTCTATGACTTTGTTATTTATGTATTTAAAACTTTTTTGTTTGTGTTTACTTGCATATGGTAGCGTTTATGGTGTCATGGTCATCGCTGTGGATAAAAAATATGTTAGAGCGAAATAACATGCATAATGAACGACAAACTTAAACGAAACTGATGTTAAGCATCCGAATATCTGGTTAAAATATTTATTTTATTAGAAATGCTCCGAATATTCGGTTATTATTCGGTGTTCGGCATATTCTGCACGTTTTTCAATGTTCGGCACTTGCTTTATTGTAAATATTTAGCATTGATAAAGAACACAAATTTTACCATTGAATTGGTCTGTTTTAGAACAACAGATGAAGGCATTACATTGAACCGAATAATTCGGCGGAATATTCAGTTCGGCAACAGCTGAACCGAATATTCGGCCGAATGTTCTTATTCGGTGACCCATATTCGGCGCATCTCTATTTTTCATAAAGTAGGATATGTATGTGTGATTTGTTACAAAAGTTGTATAATTCAAAACAAGTATTAACGTACACGAAAACAGTATGGTAAGCGGGGTGATTTGCTGCACGGGCCAAATATTTGGCAACACTATTTATTTGCAAGTTCACCCCTGCACCCTTTGGCCGGGGTTTATTCTAATACCTAACGCCTAAACAAACTGAGATAAGTAAAGTATACAGATTCTAACAGTATGACAATGCCTTTAATGTTGCACTTACGTCACGAAATAAACGTGAAAGTTGAATAATAATAAAATTGCATGCTCTTATTTGTGTGTTAGTCAGTCTATTTAAAAGTCGGTAAACTGATTTTATTTCCTTACCATTGTAAATTAAATTAACAAATCCATTTAACATATTTATAAGTACAAGAACTTACCCGGCCCTGACATGTACATTGTATGTAAATTAAACTTAGTTATTTATTTATTTACACTTTATTGCGCAGAATAGAAGTACAAATGGCGGACTTAATGCCTTAAGGCATTCTCTACCAGTCAACCACAGGGCTAAACAGAAAAGCTTATATTTAGGTGCAGGCAGTTGACCAAGAAAAACACAAATGAAAAGGTAGCTAATAATGAGTTATGTTTAACACTAATACTTTAACTAAACTAAGTTATGATTAAAGAAAAAAACAGCATCTCACCAATGTTTTATGATACGTCAAAAACGCTCTGTTAGTGAAATTAATGAACTTTGTTGCGAAATACAAATAGTATTGCGACAATTTTCAATTGTCTAACAGCGTCATCTTAGCATATTTATATAGGTACGAAAAAAAATGCAAAAAGAGTATTGTATTTTCGCGAGATTTGTTGATTGGTAATGTAATCTCGAAAACAAAAACAAAGAAAACAATTACTACTAAAGGGTATACATTATATATATATTTAATGTAACTGTACTTTCATACTGTTTTTAATCAGTGTGTTATCAATCTAAGCCGAGCTGACAGCACCGGGAATGTTAATATCGACGTTTGCTGACGAATTACGGGCTCAAAAAGTATGGGTGACTTTTTTGCAATTTTCTTCCTAAGGGTGAGCCAAAGGTTTCCGACGGGGCGTCTGGATCAGAGGGGCTACCGCGAAACGAAAACGAACTTCGTTCGTGTATCTCCCTCTCTGTCGCTCGAACTAGCAAGTGCGACAGAGACGGAGATCCACAAACAAAGTTCGTTTTCATTTCGCGGTAGGCCCTCTGTTTACATAAAATTACGGTCTTTTGCGAGAACGGTGTTGCTTGTTATGTCGTGTATAGTTAGATCCCATGGCTAAACGAAGTCATTCTTATAAGATCTGAATAAAAGATACATAACTTAAAAAAAGACCGGGTTGCACTCCGGGAGTGCCGGCAGAAGTGAAAACTTGAATGGGCTACGTCGGGCTGGTAGTACAGTGTAATTTCTATATATACCTACTTTTGTTATAAAACGAGCGAGCTCATCGCCAACAAACTTATATTATTTTATATATTCATGTTAAAAAAAAAAATTTGCTACCCCCCCTTGTATTAAATGTTAACTCTGAGTGCGAAGCCAGCGGGTGCAAAACCCAAGTACCTATTTATGTGATGAGCACAAGCCTTTGTTTAACAATGTGTACTAATACTACTAATGTGTACTAATTTTACGTCTGTCGAGTTTAGTTTGTGACATTTTCTATTGTCTAATATTTATTTATAAATTACCATTATGGAACCCTGCCTCGAAATTAATCGTTATTTGTTAGCTATGTATTTTATTTGCCATCAATCACAACCATGGTTTCATTAAACTGCCGGTGACATTCGCGATACTTAAAAACACATTATCATCGCCATCTTTGTTTTCTTGTTTTAAAATGACTGCGTTTCATTGACTTGAAATATTACGATTACAGTTTATTTTCCTGGTTGGTTTTACTGAAACTTAGTTTTTAGACTGTTTGATTATTTCAATTTTAGTTTTGAAAAGTTAGCATTTTTGAAACTAAATGTTCAAATCAACGTAGCTTTGATTTTCCCTCGCGACGTATGCTAACATGACTTTAGTTAATGGCATAAGAACGATTTTTGTCACTTAGCACCTTTGTTTACGTGCATACATTTATGATAATTTCTCATCATCATCATAAACTTAAGAGCTGGGCTCTTGTCGGAGGAGTTATCGCCATTCTGTTCTTCTCTCTGCCACTGGTTTGAGCTCTTCATACGACATCACATTCACTTTCTCTTTAGCTTAGTCCATAAACGCACGTCTTGGTCTTCCCCTGCCTCTCCTTCGCCTGCCTATCTTTCCCTCAATTATAGTTTTTATGTCATTTGTCATATCGTATCAGGCGCCCCATCAGTTTCCCCTTCTGTTTTCAATAGTTTTAGTACACTTCTTCTTTCTCCTATCCAATGATAATTTCTGTACTTCTATTAATCTTTAGATCTATTTAATTAGACTATCATTATAAATCTATACTAATATTGTAAAGAGGAAAAGTCTGTGAGATTATAGCTTTGTATAAGTTTGTATTGTAGAAGGTAATCTCCGGGAGTACTCATCTGATTGCAAACGTTCTTTCACCGGTAAATAGCCTGGACCTGGATGGGCTGTATAGGGTGGGTAATTTTCGGGTGAATCCGCGTGGGTAGCTAGTTAATAAACTTCTAGCCCTAGCTTTAGTTATCACTCCGTAGTCTCGGGTCACCACAAACCGCACCGGTATGTAAAACATCCGCATACCGGCCGGTCGCCTGATTGATCGCTCGAGAGCGCTCGGAAATCTTGGAATAGACCGCCCTCCGCTCCCGAACACTTAAGTGACACGTTTTATACAGCATGTATTCAGGTGGACGGGTATTTTTGCCACTTAGAAAGTGATGAAAACGTTGCCTGCGTCGTGTCGTGACCGTCATTTGGCGTCAGACTCAAGTGACAAATTGTGGTGAAAATATCGCTAGCTTCGTGACATCTATCATAAGTCAATTTGGTCAAGATTTGGCGATTTTCTATATTTTGCGCTATTTTCATAACCCAATTTTAAAAATTGTTCATATTGGCAAAGTTGGACATATTTTTCTACCAAACGACACAAATAAGTTAGGTTCTTAAAAGTTAACACGAAATTGACACAATTCAGTTTTGTATTACTATCTAAGTATTATGCTTTACCAGCTGACGCCAACTCGAGTAACACAAATATTGTCGCACGCACCCTACCGTCAAGTCAAGTTGACACGTTGTCAGGTGTAAAGCTGTTGGTTGGTTCGACGTTTATGGTGTCTCGAGTGTCGTAATTGTGGGGTGAAGCATGTGTGGGCAATAATCGGTATGAACAATCTATTAACCAACAATAATAGTTAATTTTCTATTAAGCAGTAACGTTGGCTAACGAAAGTTACAAATTTTATGATAGTAATAGCTACGGTAGCCTAGTGGTTCAGGTATGCAGCTGTCAAGCGGCGGTCGTGGGTACGAATCCCGGCTCGTACCAATGAGTTTTTCGGAACTTATGGACGGAATATTTACGGTATTTACCGTTAGCTTTTCGGTGAAGGAAAACATCGTGGAACCGGTATAATCCCAAACAGGTCTGCTTTCCCTCCGGATTGTAAGGTCAGATGGCAGTCGCTTTCGTCAAACTAGTGCCGCCAAATCTTGGGATTAGGTGCCAAAGCGAACCCCGGGCTCCTTTAGACCGAGAACAGATAGACATAACCGGGAATAACGCTAGAACGATGATGATGATCTTTCTTTCTTTCTTTCTAACATTAATTATTTTATGTTTAAAGAGTAAGCAAAATTAATAAACACATAAGTAGCCAAAATATTACGTTACATATAAGGTTACAAAAACCGGCCAAGTGCGTGTCGGGTCACGCGCAGTGTAGGGTTCCGTATTGCTCTGTCTTAGTGACATCGACATTCGGTGCGGTTGCGTCGGCCGAATTTGTACGAAAATCGGTCCTTTCAAGTACACATTAAGTTGGTCGACTATTACTCGGTAACTACTTATGCCTACTTGTCCGTGATAGTTTTCCTTTTAAATTCATTATATGTACTACTATCTCATTTTTCACATCCCCAGTAGTAGCCATTTAGCTGGCGCGGGGGGGGGGGATGACGACACATGACTCAAACAAAAATTAGGGCTTTAAAGCCCAATATCTCGCAAACTAATCACTGATTTAAAATATGGTTTTAAGAAACCCATAATACTTTTAAAGCGAGCTATCCAACGATACCCCTCACCATGGGTTCAATGAGAAAAAAAATGAAATCCCCGCGTTAGGTGTAGGGGAGGTACCCTAAAAAAAGATTTTATTGTACTGTTTTGTCGGCGTGATTGATTTTTATACCCATGCCGAATTACAGTTTTCTAGTAGCAATGGTTACTGAGCTAAGCTGAAGACGGACAGACAGACAGACAGACGGACATGGCGAAAATATAAGGGTTCCTTGTTGACTACGGAATCCTAAAAATCGTGCGTTAACGTCGCTATGCGATTCCAAGGAAACCCATTTTGAAACGTAAAAACTTTAGTATTAATATGGTTGAAAAGCATGATCACATTGAAATAAGTAAAACTGTGCAATGTTTCCCATTGATATCCTAGATAAACGAAGAGAGGAATTTGTCCGTTATAATTGTCATGTTATCTGAGGGGTAATCACGTAACGTTGCGAACGCGCGTTAGGACAGGCCAACTGTCATTTTTCTATATAAAAATTGACATTTACATCTAAGTACCTACCGTACGCGTACGTACAATGCGTTACGTGATCGACCTGCTGTAATGAGGTATCTGATTCGACGTTGACTATGATAAAAACCTAATGAAACCTTCATAACATGAACTCCATAAATCTTATTTGGCCCGACTCCATCTCACATCCATACTAAACAAAACAACATTTATTACAAATCCATTCCGGCTAAATACGACGTTACAGCGAACGAGTAAGCCTCTAATGTTTATTTAATAGAAAAACACGTCCACTCATAGAGTTTCATCTAAAATAACACGTCGGCAGAGCCGGCGGCGGAAATGAACGGAAATAGCCGAGTGAAAGCGGAACGATTCCGATGTGCTACCGAAATATCGATACTGTAACGCCTTACTATTTTATACCACGTTGATGGCAAACAAGCGTATGGACCGCCTGGTAAGCGATCACTGCAGCCTACGGACCATCCAGAGCTCATTGCTCGTTACCGTCTCTCCATTGATTTAAGACCCCACTGTGTCGACAGCGATAGACTTTGTCACTGGCTGTGTCTGCGTACCTACAGGTACTTACTTAGTATCCAGTAGTTTTTTCAGGCACCATGTTAGTCATAATTGATATAAATATTTAGTCAAGAGGGGTAATTGGGTAACTTTTCGAACCAGCGTTAGGACAATTCAAAAATGTATTTTTTTGTAGATGAAAATGACACTGTCATTGTCATTTTCATCTACAAAAAATACATTTAGATCTACCTTACGTATACAGCGCAGCAATATCTTACATAACAAAACGCGCATATATATCGGACACGACTCCGTTTCTGGGGCCGTTAGGACGTGTCAGATATTATTGTTTATTATGACAGATATTAGCTGGTGACTATACGGATGCAATATTATGCAATCGACCAGCAGTTGACGATGCCATGACTTTATGAGCATGTTAATGATTGCCAGCATATAAAGAAGAGGTATATAGGTTATTATAAGGGATCCAAAAGTGGCACACTAAAACTAAGTCAACCACCACCAACTTGCCTCAGTTTCGCGACGTCAATGGAAAAGCTCTCAGATTTGGTGAATTTCGTATAGACAACTCTTTTTTTATATTACTTACATCATTGGTTGCCAGCATGAAAATTAAGAGATTTAAATCTGACATCCATACGCCTAATGTCAAACGAATCCGACCGCGGTCGGCCGACTGTCACTGTCAGTTTGGTATTACTCAAACGCGATGAGTTTGGGATTGAAATAGCTGTCAGTTCATATACATTTTCACGTATTTATATGGCAACACTGTCACTACCATACCAATACCATTCTCATCGCGGTCTGATAATAACGAACCTGCAGATTACTAAGTCTTCGTTGAGGGCAAGTAAATTAATGTTTTTTTTATTACTTTAAAGTATATTAAATATTGATGTTACTGATATTGCGGGTGAGCGTGATATACATGGACCTACGGGCTTTTGCACAAATCACGCGAGGTTCGAAAGGGGGTGGGGGGCGGGTAGTCAGGAAAAAATCACAACAGATCACGTTGGGGGAGGGGGGGACGGGGTATAAGGAGACCTCACGTGTATTTTTCTAAAAGGCCGAAACGCACTGACAGCGGTGGCGGAGCGGCGCGGTGCGGCTCGGAGGCGGTACCGGTTGTAATGTTCGAGCTAATATGAAAGGGTCCGCATAGAAGACCGGCCGGGAAAAAGCGTAGCGGCGGCGGCGCGGAGGCGGTAGCTATGCGGAGGCGGTGAAACGCCTGCACTAGGCGAGCACGGCGCGGGGCGGTTTTGCGGCGGGAAGTTGTATTACGCATTTGTCAATGCACCGGAGCGCACCGGCGGTGGCGGCGCGGCGGCGTGCTGAGAGCGGTGCAACAAGTTGTATTTTTTTACAACTTCAGTTCAGATTTTATTAACTTTAACAATGAGTACAACTGTAAAAAATATTTCCCTGGTGAAGCTTAGTACCCTACTTAACAATCCTTGGTTTTAAGATGTCGTGTAATTCTTCAAAACTGTTTTTACTCATGTGAAAATAAGTGTAAAAACGATCTTCATACGAAGTCAGCTCTTGGCATAAATGATGGAACTCTCCAAATATTCCTCTTTTTTATTTATTTCATGGGCCTGGATGTCCGTTTAGATTTCTTCTTTTTGTTTTGCCATAAGGCAAGTAAGAGCAAAATCTCGTCATCGCTATCTGAATCGGAGGATAACAGTTTTGATCTTTCCGAATCTGTCAACTGTCGATTACCGCTTGTTATGTCTCACCTTACCGCTTGTTACACACGCCGCCTCCGCGCCACTATCCCGCGCGAATTCCGGGCGGGATTTTGGTGCGACGTCCTCCGGACCGCATTCGCTTTACCGCAAAGCCGCCTCCGCACCGCACCGCGCCGCGCCGCTCTCTGTGCGTTTGCAACTTAAGAAAAAATATCTACCACACGAGTAGATACTTTCAACCGCCGCATTTTTATGTAACGATTTGTGGAGGGCCTAGCTTGGCAAAATTACCAAGTTTGAATGAAAACAAATACGCTTGCTTTCCTACTTGCGATATATATTTTAAAAAGTAGTCGAAAACCTCGCGCAAACCTTGTGCACAAGCCCTGCTGAGTTGTTATACTTGAAGCTTTGTTCGGGGCCATGCTAGTGCTTGTACGTTTTCTGGCCTAATTAATGGTCGGTCCTTAGAGCCTTGATCAACTTAAAATAACAAACACGCTTTTAAAATAGGATAAAAATATACAATGTATAATATATTCTCGAGTATCTGCATTGCTGGTATTTACTTACCTATCATGGTACTAAACCGGAGTTTACATTTTTCTTATTCACTATCGCCATTCAGACATTCACTATCACGTTCATTTGTTTATTAGTTACTCATATATACGCCCTTTTTCTAAACTTCTAATAAACTATTTTAACATCAACTACACTCGTTAAAAATGTGATATCTATTAAAATGTACGTCCTACGCCTCACGACAAATGGCGTCTAAAAAAACTGATTTATCTACAAACAAAACGACTAACAAATGGTAATGACAAATAATGAAACCCAACACTTAAACTAAGTGCTGCATTCCTTCTTAAGAATACCTACAGAAATAGAATAGAAGTCGTCCTTACCGAAAGGACGTCAGTGAGGGGTTTTCTTAGTAAGATATGCCCTTTTTCATCGCAACACTTCTTGACGTTGGGCTTATTTCTGTCAACATTGGAGGGGTATGCGTGGAAGCTTATGGGCTAGGATTATTCCTTGTATGAGTGTTATATGAACTGTGATTCGGAAGTTGTTTCTTTGTTTAGATTCTATACTGCACAACGTTATGTCTACGGCTTTTTTGTCAAAAACGTGCTGATGTAGTGTCTAGTTCTTTTGTGGAAACGGCATATGACTATTGTGAAACAAAGCTGTATTAAAACTTAGTAAACTCGTCCACGGGTAGAAAAGCTGCCAGTTCTGAAAAAGATTCCCTTTCAAGTGATTTGTTTTATTTGAATGTGAAGCAGCATCGAAATAAAGTAAAGGCCAATTATAGATCCTTGGGAGACACTGCAAGTGGTTAGAGTCATATACCAAAAAACACGCATAAATAAATGTGGAAGCTTATGGACTAGGATTATTCCTTGTATAAGTGCTATATGAACTGTGGAAGTTGAATTCGGAAGTTGTTTCTTTGTTTAGATTCTATTTATATAGCATAACGTTATGTATAAAATGCAACGGTTTTTTGTCGAAAAACTGTTACTTTTTTATATGTAACTATTAATCAAACCAGTTACTTAACAGTCTACGCCCTATTACAAGAGTTTCGACAGAAATATGCCATACATATGTATATGACCAAATGTAAATACCAAGTTTTAGTAAGAACGTTAGTGAGACAGCGAGAGTTAAACTTACTACTTCACTTTAAAGTTTTCAGTATAAGATGAATAAAATAGACAAAACTTCCACATTTTAATAAACTCACAGTGACAGGATAAATGCACCTAATTACCTATGGGCGTCAAAGTGCAAACTTTCGTTTTCAGGGAAAAACATTAAGTCCAAAATCGAATTCATTTACCGGTCTACCGGGCCAAATGAACTGAAGCCGGCAAGATACGGCCAAGACTAATTTTCAATTAAAACTTCATCAAAGTTAAGCCAGGAACAAACTCTTAGGGGCTGACTTGACTTACAGGAGATAGCGATATATGACTACTTTAGTAAAGACGCAGATATAGATTTTGAAGTATAGAATATTTTATATATATTCGACGTACTATTTAAGTGCGTATGGCGCGAGCTCTTGTGTTCTCCATCTTCCTGGACGGAGCCGAAACATGAAGCTTGAGATACCGTGACATAGCTAAAATTGGTACTTTTGAGATGTGACGTTGGCAAGGTTTGCTTCGTTCAACCAAACTGTCGACAACCAAAAGAACGAACCAATCCATATTAAAAGAGCTCAATATCACCAAACTGCTCTGTACAATATGAACAAATCCTTAACTTCTTCGGACACATTATGCGGTCTCTAAACCATGATGATATTCAGAATGAATTCATTTTATGCCAAATGAATGGCAAGCGTGCTAAATGCAGCGGGCGTAACACGGTTGCCATTTTATCACTATTATCGTTGTAGTAAAGACGCCCATCACGCTCTGACAAGTATGTGAGTGCGAGAGTGACGGATGCCTTATCCACAACGATAAGTGATAAAATGACAACCGTGACGCCCGCAGGGCATTTGTGATGTGACGATCACGACTATTCTGCCAAGAGTGAAGAAGAAGAATAGGATCCAAGAGAGAAATCATCGGCCATAAGTCAAAAAGCGACAAATGCTTCGTCTCGTCTTTATCACGCGGTAAACGCCATACTTGCTGAACTCTACCGCTTGTCACCTGTATACTTACACCACCGCAGTATTCCAGATAAGATCTCCTATAAGCCCACTAAAACTGCAGGTAGCGTGAAAACTGCCGCGGTAAATATTTAGCTTCAGTTAGCCCGTTATTGGGCAATAACTGCGGAATAGTTTCCAACTAATTTAGTTTTAGTCAATTTTGCTTGCGCTACCGCAGTTAGCGTTTGCAAGGATTCTTGTGTAAGTCCATGGGTTTTCCTCAGATAAGAAGTGCCTGTTTAATGTAAATCTAAGGGCTAGTTACATTTAAATACATGTTAATTTAGCACAAAGTATATGTATAACAAGACTAAAAAATACATTCCCCCTAAAATTACATACAAATCTTTTTTCTGTACAATATTTATGTGTTAAACATTTGTTGATAACAATAATTATAAGCGCGTAGTCGTTGTTTTCAGCTAGGTATACATCCATTAAATGTTTAGGTTTGAGGCAGTGAAAACAGCAATTGTGTTTATTTTGCGATAAACTCAAGCTTAGCAAAGCCTTGATTCAGAAACTAATTTCGATACCCATGTTTTATCAAGTTTAATGAACATTATTTTTAAACCCCTAAAATTCCAACCCTCTGCATATTCAAATCATTGATCGACGAAATGAAGAAATTTTAGTGAAATTGGATGATTTTTACAATCTTCGGCGCCATTGCTACTCACCGTTTTTTACCACCCATAAAACCCTCCCAAGATATGTTCTAAATTAATATTAAACCAAGGGATGCGTGTGACAGGCCTGTTTCAAAATCCAATAGCGAAAGGGAGTATATGCCTTTGAAAGTCATAGAATTTACGACGTTTCATGAGAGAACAGTCGCCGGACGTCGCGGAATAGGATTCTTATCTGATGAAGTGATAGCGCTGGCAGTTGGGAGTGGAACTGACAGGGAATCAAGTCTGGGATTGAATGGAAATTCAGGTCTTAGAGGGTATAACGGGAATTGAGGATAAAATGACCACTGTTCTGTGTGGCTCAGAAATTGTAAAGTTTAGGAGAGACTTGGGAAAGCACACGTGTCAGTCGTTCTCTGAGATACATAAATCTACTTGAGCATGTTCGATACAGAAATACGATTATCATTTTGTGTGACAATAAGGTATTTTGGAAATGGTATACTATGTGGATGATTCAGGTTAAGGTTTTTTCGAGTAAGTTACGACCTATGTATAGAGAGACCTAACCTATATAAATATAAGTTCGCTGAGCATATCTTGTAGTCGAAGCGAGGTTTACTAAAAGCAAGCTAAAGGCTGAACTGGCTATGTAACTGGTGAAAGTGATCACGACCACAAGCCAAATCTTTTTTTTTACAAGACTGGCGTAGAACTTTCATTTGACATGTAGTAAATTCCCTACTATATCAACTTTTCTTTGTTGCAGCGTGAGGGAGCTGCGCGCAGCGATGCGGACCGCGAGCGGCGTGCGCGCAGCGACTGGGAGGCGCGGGCGCGCGCTGCCGAGGCCGACGCGGCGCGGCTCGCGGGCAAGCTGCATGCCGCGCAGCGCGAGATATCCAGGTATAGTAGTTGTTCGCTTGTTACTGCGCGAGGGAGCGCGCAGCGATGTGGACTGCTAGCGGCGTGCGCGCAGAGACGGGAGGCACGGGCGCGCGCCGCCGATACATCCAGGTATTGCAACTGATCCAAACCAAATTAAAGGCGGCTGATGATTCATAAAGCAGACTTACAGTGTCGCAAAGGTGATTTCGGTTGATGATAATCAGACACCGCAGCGTATGGACGCTTGCGACTCCATAAGAATCACAAGTGTGCTTGTGACCCTTGATTTGAGAATTCATTGTGTTGACAGCACAAGTCCCTCACTCTCAACCAGAGCCTAGAATTCTCGTAGCACTTTTGAGCTGTCATAGGGACTTCTCGTTTATCGACTTCCGATTATAGATATGTATATCAATAAATACAGAATACAATACGTAAAATGTGATTACGAGTAGAAGTAAACAACACGCAGTCTTATCGCGAATGAGCGATCTCTTCGAGATAACCTTTGGATACCAACTTTTAGGAAATTATAAATAGAAATTAAAGAGGCCCTTTTGACGATTTAATGAAATGCAAGGATTCTGTATTTATCGATATACATATGTATAATCGGAAGTCGATAATAGGGAAGTCCCTATGACAGCTCAAAAGTGCTACGAGAATTCCGGGCTCTGGGAGACAGCGCGTCTACGGGAACTAGCTATCGTACACAGCAGCCAGCTACCACCAGGAGCACAAAACCTTTTTCCTACAGAGCAAGAGTCAAGAGTGAATTTTTTCGTTTTTTTTTTTTATACCGTGAATCTATACCAGAGTAGACAAGCGTTCAAAGACTTGTGAAATATTGCAATAATAGCTCGAAAACCAAGCTCTGTGTTTTCATATATCACACACTGAACTAAAATTGTTACATCATGTACAATTATACTCTCACACACACACACACACACACACATACAAACTTCCGTAGTTATATAAATATAGTCAAATAAGAATACATAAATATCTAAGAAACCAAAAATGTTATCCACGATACTCACAAACTGGGAGAGGACACTGACTTCTGTAACACAGGCTCCAGCCTAGCTCAGAAGTCAGAGGCTTCACAAATACAGCTGTACAGTACGATTACTGTTAGTTAAGACCTGACAGATGGATTACCTTCATTTAATTTTCAACTTTAATCTTATACAAATAAAATAGTTATTACTAAATCGGTAGATGTGGGTAACAGTATTCTTTAAAATGCTTTATCTATATGAAATTAAAGTTGAAAATTAAATGAAGGCAATCCATCTGTCAGGTCTTAACTAACAGTAATCGTACTGTACCATTTTTTGGAAATAAAAGTTTTTATTATTATATTTATTACTTCTTGTTCCGTTAACTCTGACCAGCATAAAACTTCTGAAGTGAGCATCGATTCATTCCGAGCGTCCCAAGGTACGCTGTAATTATAATGGAACGACGCTCAAAGCTGGATCGTGCTAGTTACCAACCAACATCGGTCTCTGAGGATACGTTATGCAATATTTGAACTGAGGCTCTAGTATAAGTTTTACTGAAACGAAACTTTACGATCGCTTTTGCGTTTTACCCTCAATTTGTATGGGATTTGACAGCTAAACGCGAACGCGGCCGTTACGTTTTGTTTCGGTAAAACTTATACTAGAGCCTCAGGTGCACAACTAGGCAGTTACAGTAAATTGATGTAACATGGAGGTTAATATGAAATACTCGTTTGTAGTTATTTAAAAATTGATACCGTACCTAAAACCAAGTAATAAAAAAAACAGTGAAAATTTCCTAAATCATTGTCACAAAGTTGATATTTTTTATGTAAAATCTTTAAGCTATTATTTTACTTTCCATCACGTGTCCTGTACCTATATTATTATTCATCATATTTGAAAGAAGGTCAATTTCAATTTCATGTCGATGTCATTCAAAATCAGAATCCTAATTTCAGACATCAAATTGAGGTCCAATTTTGTCAAATATTGCGGGTAGGCCGCGGTTCTTGATTTTCATTGTTTGATATTAGATGCCGTGGCAATGACAAAAGTGATGCAACATCAATAAATCATCGAGCTTGTAACCACATAGGCTGGACAAACATTTTATTATAAAAAATGCCAATCAATGAGTATAATCAGCCAGCTCTTCATTTCTCACCGGCCATATTTAAATTGGTCTTATTTTCCCGAGTGTTAAAATCGCGTTGGTAAATCGAAACGCCGTAACAGGATTGTGGCGTCTGACTGTGTTAATAAAACGGGCGTCCAATTAAAATATTGCCTTTTGCAAACAATCGGGAATCGAGCTGGAGTGTACATTGTAACATTTAAAGCAAAAAGTTGCATGTTCCTGACAATATTGAGGAGATACGCCATTTTGATTCGATTTGATAGTATATTAGGTTCGTTAACGCCAACGACCGCTAGGAGCCACGCATTGGGATTTTTAAACTGATGTTCTGACGTCTGCGGATATTGTGTTGTGGATTGAAATCAAATACTGTAGTATAGGCGTGTCGTTGTTTGAATTATATCTGTCTTTATTCCCTTGACATCTTGTTTATAACTAATTGTAAGCCTTGTGTGTAAAAGGCATACATATCGTGCACACAGAATCAAACATTCAAATATTTGCATAAAGCTCTACGAATGGTTTTAACAGCTCTATAATATGCCTAACAATTACATAAAAAAAAAATTAAAGTGCAGTGCGGACATCGCAGCCGCCAGCCGCGGCAGCCGCGGCATAAAATATATATTTGTCCAACTTGAAGGTCCATTCTATATTTATCTTTCGCTGTGGATAAAACATTCGTTACTCTCGCACTCGCATACTTGTCAGAACGTGACCGACGTCTTATCCACGGCGATAAGTGATAAAATGGCAACCATGCTCCGGAGACTTTACCTCTTATTAGTATCGACAAATAAATTACAACTTGGAGTATTGCCCCACAGTACAATTGAATTTTTAGAAGGTCTGTAAGGTAAATACAATCGGTAAATTGTTGTCACCTACTTAATACCGTAATATGTGCTAAAAGGTAAACAAACCCTTAGCGTAACATAAGTGAATCCTTGATATACAAAATCTGTATAAGTACCTAGTTATTTTCGTGCATACACATACACGAAACTGCAACTGGCAACGTTTAAAATGGCCGGGGCAACATCTCAGTGCGTCCTGCAACTATCGAGCCAATGTCATCAGTAATCAGCGGAATTCGACGACTTCAGCAAATGATGAACCCGTTCCAATTTTGAAACGTAATAACGGATGGTTATGGCCACCGTTTAAATTAACGGGCCATTAATATCGCGAACTAACAATCGGGTTAATGGGCAGTTAGCCTAGATAATTAGTAGTTACATAACGGTTTGGCAATGTTTACAGGTTATTAAGATTAGCGGTACTTATGAATACGCATTTTAGATAAAGATATTAATTTGATTTGGTGCTCTGTAATTTAACCTGCTGAACCTGGGATAATATAAATGCGAAATTGTGTCTGTTTGCGACAGTTTCAAGCTGAACGAATTCAGATGAAATTGGGATGAAATTATGAGTTCTGGAGAAGAATATACAGGTAAACAGCTCCGATCCACTGGAAGGCTAAGAACAGTACCGCGTCGCATGGCACTTTCAGTAAAAAATCCTAGGGTAATTGGCCCAACGTATTACGAGCGTCTACCCGCCAAACTGCGAACTGAACCATCTGACGAAACATTCAAACGTCAGCTGAGAATCTTTTTATTAGAGCATCCATTGTATTCTGTATGTGAGTATATGGACATATAATATATTTGACATGGTTCATTTAATTTAAATTGTTTTATAATATGATAATGTTCTGGTTTTATTTTGACGATCATTACGAGATACGAGTATCAATTTCAATATTTATATTCCCTATTTTGACTTTATCATGAATCATTTTGTAATATATGTCCATATGAATGTTGTATTGTACCTGTGACATTTCATTCAATTAATATTCATTATTTGAGGATCATTAAATAAATTCGTGTAAATTAGCTTAAAGTTAACTTATAATGTAAATTTATTTTATGAAATAAAGAAATCTAAATCTAAATCTAAATCATAAAACTTCCTTTGAAAGGTCCTTATTACTATGCTGTCCGACTATTTGACTCGGATAACATGTCATTGAAAAAGAGTGCAAATATTATATGCTTATGTTACATTTTTATAACAAGCCAAAGAGCAGCTACGTAATGAATGTATTGCTGCACTATAGCTTTAATCTACCTGATGCTACAAAATATGCGTAGCACTTTATTTACTCGTAGCGAATTCTCAATACGAGGAAGGGTCCTATTATGAAGTCTTAAACGGCTCGAAAAAAATCCAATTTCAATTCGTCCCGGACCCCTTCAAATTGGGTCAAATCCATAACGGTCTTGTTGCCGTAAATCCCGAAGTTCGTATTCGAACGAAGTTACGGCCCATCGGCCAATCGGACGGGCGCTTATCGCCATCCAATGACACCGGGTAGTTCACAACCTGTCGCGACGCACCTCACGACTCGCCCCTTACATAAATTGTTCCTTCTATGGCTACAATTATTTGTAATTGAAGATCAAACGTTCACTGGTTATTCTGAGGCGAGTTGTAGGCAGGGGTTGTGAATTTAGCCTGGACCGATTACGCTCGGCGCCGTAAATTCGAAAATGGAACTCAAGTTCGTTAATTACCGAACTGTTACGTTCGATATCGTGGAGTTCGTAATATAATTTTGGAGCAATTATGATTTTTCGAAATTGGAATTTTGTTTTTTTAATCGTGCTCGGGTTTTGTTTAGCAGCCAGTATTTAATATGTATCACCAATTATAATTTATGTCTTGAAATTTTTAATTCGGTTTCATATTATGAAGCATTTTTTATAAAGCTTAAGAGTGAAACATACCCCAAGAAGTTCGCAGAACCTACATTCTTAGCCCAACAATGTGTACTGAAACTTTTTAGTTACCTATAAGTACAGTCAAGGGCACCAACATGTATTCACTCAAAGTGTCATAAATATGTATACTACAACCTTATTCAGAAATAAAGTCTGCCGACATATTTTTGAGACTTTGTGGTGTATACATATTGGTGCCCGTGACTGTACGTACGTCTTGCACTTACACGTTTGATTAGGTTAGATCATTACCGAGTCGGAACGATAAAAAGCCTAGCAGGCGCTTAGTTTGTAAGCGCTTTCCTCTACTTAGTGGGAAAATCACGGCATTGACTACAAGCGTAGTGCTACGAAATCGTTGGCTGTGAATGGGTGAGCACCAAATTGTTGAGCTTCGTTAGTGGGGAGTTAGCACTACAACCTGAAGAAGTGAACTAAGTCCCGTTGCGGCACAAAAAATAACCATATTATTGTATGGTTAATTTTCGGGTCACAACGTAAAAGTTTCATAGCAAACATTATATAATGAAATACGTACCTACAGAATGTCAATGTCAGCTTGGCCTAACAATGACGCCATATATCTCCATACTTTGAACAAAATGATATCCACTCGGTTGGGTCCAATATCATTTCCACCCTAAGCCTGCATTTCCCAAACACCATTCACAATAAGTGCGCCCATCGACCCGCACTGTACGGTGTCAGTCAAACAGAAATGCTGGGAATTCGCACATCTGGACTGTCCCGACAGTTCACAGCGATAGCGGTTAGACTTGAAAACGCTGAGCATTTAATTTTCAGTAATTTAATCATATCTTTATATGCGCTGCTCTTCTACTTTCATCTCCGGGCAGCACATTTACTTGCCAATTATGCGGTCGTGGCTGTCGCTCCCGCTATCGCCTTACAAGCCACGTACGTAAGTGCCGCTCCTCTAATATGGACGCTGTTTAAATCATCTTTTCATAGATGTAAAGGCCAATGATGATGATGATATCTGCTTTGCCTAAAGATTAACTGGTGGCATTAAGTCTGCTTTTTACCCGATTGCATCAGAAGGAGGATTATGTTTCTCGAGCGTATGTATGTATGTAGACAAGAAAAATTATATTTCACGAGCTACAGTCCAAACGAGTTGATGAATTTTGACATATAAGGCGTCTGGATTCCTAATAATCGTAAGGATTGACATTCTTGAAAAATCTTTTGTATTCACTTGGTAGGTACCATAATTTATTATTTTGACCAATAAGTAAGGCTCCGAATTAATACACCCGGAATATGCCCCTATCAACTCTGATACATTTATGCTGATCCCATTTTTTCCGATTTCAATACCGAATTACAAAAGGTATTTCATGAAGTTATCTGGAATGCACATAATTATAACATTCCGCTGTTTTGAGCTCAGTGGTGCAGCTGATATAAGCTATGTTTTTATGAAGTCCTAGCTTTGTAAAATAAATTCAATTCGTCAAATATCCCGAGGCTATGGAGGGATTACTGGGTGGAGTAAATATTTGTATTTTGCATTTACTGAAGTTTACAAATATGAAAAAACTGTCATGCAATTATTTGGCACACAATTTATTGTAGACCTGGATCACAGACTTCTGAGAACTGCAATCAATATTTTTTTAGGCAATATACCTCCATCAAAACCTTGATGATTCCGCCAATGTCAATTTTGGATAAGGCTGGGCCAGTATGAAATCTTGACGGTACAAAATAATTATTGAAAAATTTGTGAGACCTAAGCTAAGACCTACTAACTCTAGTATCGTAAGTTTGTATGTTACTAACAATCTATGGTCAAACTGGCCTGAAATAAAGAATTTATTATTATTATAAAACAGGTGTTCGGTAGCTGAGAACTGCAGAATTATGAAACTGAATTACGACATTAGCTAGACACATTGCACATAGAACCCATGGCTGTTGGGGCGGAAAGGTTCTCAAGTGGCGACCACGGCCGGCGCAGCGTGGGTAGACCCCCCACAAGGTAGACTGACGCGGGAGTCCGCTGGATGCGGGTGGCGCAGGACCGGTCATTGTGGTTGGATGGGGGAGGTCCATCAGTGGATGTCTTTCGGGTGGTATGTTGATGACGATGATGACCTAGACTACGCAAGCGTTTATTCTACACGTTTCACGCCTTGCCCGTCCTTTAACGAGGCCTAAATACCTCCGAGAAAATTGAAAGCAAAAATAAAAAATGCAGTCCAATTGAAAACCATCTTTTTGGAAATCAGTTGAAAAAACAAAAAAAAAACTTTACTTACAAAGCCAGAAAAGCTTTTCCCAGTCAGTCTTATGAAATTAACATAAGGAAGTTTAACTCGAAAAAGTATTTTCACTATATGACTTTGAACTTAATTTCACTCGCAATACTTCCCGACCTTAAACTACTTGATATTCTAGCCGCGCGCGTGCGGTAGGCCCGGGTTCGATTCCCGACCCCAGCTCATTTGTATGACCGCCGCGCCCGCTCTATAAATAATGAAGGTTATACGGGGGCTGAATGATCATTTGACACACGTCAGTGAGCTCGGATTATCTTGGAATAATCCGCGGATTTTTCAAAAATATCATGGTTACCACTTACGTTAGGTAATGCAATGTCTGGAGTAGAAGCCTATACATACTCGCATATTTTAAATAACAGTTTCGCTGCCAGGAACCAGCGTAGTGATTTTTGTGTCAACTAATTCAGTGCCAAGAATCGCTACACTCGTAGCCGATCCCGTGGTTTTCCTTATACGTAGCGGAAAGCGCCTACGGCGTAGGAACCCGCTAGTCAGGTTCCCGGCACTGGATGTGTTAATAGGTTTGACATTAATAGTTATTTGTTATACAAGGGTGCAAAGTTGTATTTTACCCGCGAGTGTGGCATTGAATCCTGAGCGTAGCGAGTATCTCAACACACGAGAAGTAAAATACATCTGCACCCGTGTGTAACACAAAACTTTTCACCTCACTGTAGCGAGGAAAGTGCAACATGCAAAACAACTTTAATTCATTTAAATAATAATATTTCTTTATTTTTTTACAGTAATAATAATGTAAGTAGTATCAAGTAGAATTTCGGTCAAGTGCGAGTCGGATTTTAGTTTTCCCATGCATTTTGAGACCCAGCGCCTGATGAAGGCAACAAGCAATTTTTTTAAAGTGCTTAAATGTTTATTTTATTGTTTATTAGTATTTGTTGTTATAGCGGCAACAGGAATACATCATCTGTGAAAATTCTGTATTATGAGCGTTTCACGTTTTGTTATCTGTCAAAAGCTACAACACACGCTCCAAGGTCAAATTACTTTCCCCACTAGTGGATAAAATGCGTTTTTGCCCACTGGATTTAAAGGATAAAAGACAGCTTTCCGAGGCAGTGAGAGGAAAAGTATATTACAGCAGAAATGTGCTAAAGCACGCTTCAATTACGTACCAATTCACATTTTGCTAAAAGTCTAGCTAGTTCGCTTCGCGCTACTCTCGTAGCCGATCCTGTAGTTTCCCGCTACGCGGGTTCCTGGCAGCGACTGTGGTTGTAGAGTAGGGTATATACGCCGTCGTCAATAATACATCTATACTAGCTGTCACAAAGGGTTACGTTCTATTGGCTTACAGCCAGAAAGGTTTGCCTTTTGCCAGGCTTTGTCATGTCATGTCAATCATAGGTTTCGTGGACGCACTTTTCAGAATCTGATGGCATTTGTTGGCCTTACATCCAATTAAATACACCTCTCTTCGTGTTCTCTATATTCTGTAATTTTAAATGTTACTTATCAAGCTGGCCGTACGTTTTCCAGCCGTTATATTCAAGCCACAATCCTCTGGAAACGTTTGCCACATTCCCCCCCAGGAAATCGATTGTATTGTATCTGCTTAATTTATAATAGACTGCGTCTATTCGCTTAATTCGATTCCCGTCCCAATGCCTGGTATCCAGCTCGTAACTAAGCCTTTATCGGAACATAAACAGTAGTGGATGGCATCAGATATCGACCGAGTCGTCAATATTCATGAAGGGTAATCGTAGGAAGTCTGTGCCACGCGGGAAATGCTGGCTTGACAATGTTCTGCTTCAGATTTTCACCCCGAAAACCTAAGAAACTGTATAAGTAATTGTTGAATTTATGAGTGACAGGTCGTAGAGCCTAGTCGGTAGAAACCTGCGAAGCTGACGGTCCTAGATTCGAATCCTGATTAGCGCTGGCTGTAAAGCTAGCAACATGCTGAACTGGGAACATTTCGCGACAAAGCATAATGTGTTTTTTTAGTTTATTTCTTTTATTATGTTATTTTTGTCACGAATAATTGTTTGCGTTTTATTACAGCTGAAATCTGTGTGATGAAACGGGTATTTGTAGCTGAGCCGATGTTTTCTTTGTCTTTATCTATTATATAAGAATGGATGTCGTAATTTAATAGTAAGCCAATCCCAAAACACGAGCCTATTTGAGTTGTCTATGGGACTAGTTCGATTTGTGTAAGAGTGTGTTGTGATATGTATTGTATATATATAACTATAGCATGAAATATAACTATACGGCTAAATTGAGCATTCACATTGTAAGTACAATGTGAATCCTAAATTTATAAATACGTCGTCAGTACATTCAATATGGCTTTCTGCATAGGTATCAGCTGGTTTTGCAGTAAATTTAATTTCGGTTTCTGACATTCAAGCCAAAAACCTATTAATTTTCTGATTACAAGTCGCTATTTTTCGTCAAGACAACATGCAATGAGTAAGCAGAAAAGCGTAGTTAAAATATACCTAACATGGTTATTTTTTAAACCACACTGCCAAAAAGTAAATAGAAAGGTTTGTCTCGATATACACGGGCTAGCCCGCATTGCAGCTTAGGTCAAGGCCTTTTGTGATGTTGCCAAATGCCTAAACGGGGCGGCGAAACTCTAGCACAATTTTACTTTCAGTAGCGTTATGGTTATGAATTTCAATATCTTGTTATGTCAGGCTTACCGGATTACCTACACTGCAATCGTATATGATAGCAAAAGCTTCTCGTTGAATAGAATAATAATTTAAATAAGAAATTTACGTTTATGCCATTTTAATACATATTTGTAAGCTTTTGTTAAAGTGCTTGTTTCTCTTGAGCGATGACCAGTAACATGAAGATTCGCAGTCCTTTAAAAAAACAGAAGAGCCACTAGCGGACCCGCGATAGCTCAGTTTGCAAGAGCGATGGGCGGATTCCAGAGGTCGCGGGTCCAAATCCGTATAATCGAAATTTAGAATTTCGTTAGCGGAGGTTTATGCTTATTAGTAAACATTTATTGCACTCTTTTAATATTATTACATGGTAGATTATCTGTACCTACTAATCTTTACTTCTATATCGTAATTCGAAGATGTACGTCACAGATTAAAACTATACTTAGTTTGAGTCTAGATTATTTATTTATTGACAAATACAATTAGGTGACATTGCAGTAATAACCAATGCGTCACGAAACTAAAAACAACAAATAATACTATTTAGGCGTGGCCCCGTTGCATCGTCATCTCCGGTGTAGGATTCGGCAGATTGCCCCGGAACCGTCGAAACACGACACCCTTCGGCCAGAAGTCAGCACATGCGATGGCTCCTGCAGCGGTCGCGGCACGCGCACCACAAACGGGCTGAAGTGCACATAGTGGCGCGAACGCAGCTGGAACACCCTCAGCGAGAAGCCGGTCTTCTGACGAACGTACTACACCACATCATCAGCCGTGGAGGTGTAATGCAGGCGCGATACATATAGCGCCTTGCTCGGTCTGGCAACCCGCAGACGGAACCAACCGGTTCTGCAGTACCACACTGACTCTTGCGCGGCTTGCGCTTCCTCGACATTATAATACCCATGTGTACGATTGTGTCTTAATATTATAACTTAAGTATTTAAAATGAAGATCAACAAAATGTCCTAATATAATCAAAACTTTGTTTTTGACGCTCGCATGTCTTACCATACTATATAAGCCCTGCTATGCTACTCACAACCTCGACTTACCATTCATCTACTATATCTTGATACTTAGATTCGTAATAGCTTAGCGTAACCAGGGTCAGACTTAAACTGGTTATCGTCAGTAAATGTGAATGCAGCCCTGAACTTGCCCTATCCCCATGTATTTACGGATGTCGTAAAACTTATAAATAATAAACGGTTGGGGCAACGTAAGAATGTGAACGGGAACCTCTGCGGCGCGGGCGTATTTTACACCAAAACTGGCGGTTTTGAGTCGAAGGATGTTTTGGTGTTGGTAGAAGTTTATTGAAGACGTTTTAGCCACATGAAACAGGCCCTCAGCCTGCTGGTTGCTTGAAATAAATGCTTTGAGTGACACTTTTTTTTAAACTAATAACGTTTTTTTTGTCTGGAATGAATTTTTCTCTCTTTTTTCATATGGGCACTACATTAAAACTATTGAATTTCAATCGTACATACATTTGATAAAGTTGTAATTAATTTTGACGTCAAGTGTGTAGCCGTGTGAGTTTGAGTCATGGAGACTAATTCACATTTGGAGGTCTATGTAAATAGATATTTATTTAAAAAACTAGATTAAGGAATGGATTTATAATTAAATGGGTTTTTAGACGTTAAAAATGTATACTTTTCATGAGCGAGACATCCACTTTCAAACTATTTTGTGCTTTGTCACAAAAATTAATTCCTGTTCGGTTGGGACGCTGTACGCTCCTCGACCTGACCGTAAGATGGACGTCAAAGTTGCCTTCATAAAAATGCACTTTATAGCCGAATTCCTTTCTATATTAGTTAAAGCCACTATAAAAACATAATAATAATAATAAGTACTCTTTATTGCACCACGACAGTAGAGAACAAACACAGACACGACAGTGGAGAAAATTTGCTTAATAAGTAAATAATGGTAACAACAGGCGGTCTTATCGCTTTAAAGCTATCGCTTCCAGACAACCTTTGTTTAGCAGGACACATTTGAACTAGAAGTGCAGGAATTCATCAAGAAAAGCATACCTACTAACACATCAATCTTTCAAATATTACTAAACAGGACACTTTAAACATGTGTCATGTTTGTGTTTATCTGTACACATTTTTCTGTAAAATATATTTTCTAGATTTAACTTCAATTTGCCTTTTTCGTTGAGCTATTAGTATTATTAACGCATAGGACTTATATTTGAGATTATTTCAGTTGGCCGAATTGCAGCAAAATAGTCCATTCAAAAAGCAACTCTACGGTCCAAAGTTACAGGATTCCAATTGTTGGGGTGCAAGTAGGCGATTGTTTGATGGAATGAAAAGATAGAGTTTAAACGTCAATTGTTATATATTACACTTCTGCAATGTTAATAAAATAAGTAAAATGTTAAGGTTAATTAAATGTTATAAAATGTTAGAATGCGATCGCGACGGTGTCATAAAACGCACTAACTTTAGGAAACGACCGCATCGCCAAAGTACGGCGCGAGCGGCCTGTCACGTGTTCGATGCTCATGCACCGAACATCAATTCCAATGACAGTTTTATAAAAAGTGGGCCACCATACATCTAAACTTTCAATATTTTATCATCATATCAGCCAGAAGACGTCCAGTGCCAGACATAGGCCTCCCCCAAAGATTGCCACAATGACCGTTCCTGTATGATAGGCGCGCATTTACCCCGTTGGCGCACTTGCCCCGACTGATAGTCTTTACAAACCAACAGTTGCACGTTACAATGCTAGTATGAGTATTGAAAATTCGACTGTGCAAAAAAAACAGTCGGCAATAAAAGCTTGTTCCAAAAATTACATTTCCGACAGATGCTTATTGTTTTGGAAACGCATTTTCGTAGAAGTCATGAGTTTACTAAATTCTCCAGCTTTGCTCAAGTCGTTGCTTTTGTGTAATACAATATCCATCTTAAATATATATATAAAGCTTCACCATCCCAAGTTTATATACGTATACACCGAAGATAAGAGCCGTTTGTGAGCAGTGGTGTAAAAATAATAAGACACCCGATATTACCCCCCACGTTCACACCCTCGGGGGAACTGAATACCTCAGAGTAATCACTTTTATGCCTTACGCATTGATTTTTGTATAAGAAAGTCCTGAATATTTGCTCCAAAAGTTAATGCTAGTCTTTGTAATGTATCATTTTGTGTTTTAGGTAAATCAACGGTAATTTTAACATGATCTTTCAACTCACTCTTCTTAGAAAAAAAAACCTACTCACCGTTAGTCTGTACACGTCAATATCATGTTTTTTTTAAATTAAGTATTTCAAAAGAAGGTAATTTTGACGTTGTTCAACAAGAATGTTAGTTCGTTTTGTCTAAACTGATCACTAGAAATTGAGACGAAGGAATGATGAAGAAAGTGGAACGTTTCATTCGTAAGTAATAGAAGCCCCCAAAACAATATTCCGTGAATAAAGACAATAGTAATATATCTCTGATCTTCAAAAACAATAGCTCTTGTAAAAACAACTCATCTTCACCAGTATCACATAACAATGAAAACCCTAAATACCTAAATTGTCGTCGTAACCTGATACTCCGTCATAATGAGTGCTCCCCTGCAATTGTCTCGTAAGCCGACACTGAGGACTTCAAAGACGTTTTTTTCTAATTCCGATGACGCTGTAACTTGAGAATTACGTCATTCTGAATGAGATCGTTAGAACTGGGGAGGTCTAATTCGGGAGACAACGGTTGGCCGCGGTAATAGCAGTAAATAGGACGTTGTTTTCGCTTAGCAATAGCTCCTCTAAGGACGTGCTGGCTTCTGAGGCATTTTCCTAAGAAATGAATAACCTAGAAAAGTTGAAAAACCCTTGATATATTAATTTCCAAGTTCAATATCTCAAAACCGGCTGAACCGATTTTGTTGAAATCTAGCTAAGAACCATCTCGATCACGTCAGCTTTCGGACACAAAAAACCGCATTAGAATCAGTCCATTCGCTTAGGAGCTACGATGCCACATACCTACATACAGACACGTCAAACTTATATCACCCCTTTTTAACGCCGGGGGTTAAAAATAATGCAGTTTGAAGATCGTATATTGGAATTTGTATTTAACGGCATAGCATATAGCGATAATCGAAGTTGATAAATATGAATCGTAGGTTGATAAGATGAGAAGTAGGTGAGCTTGATTTGTTTGAGCCCATTGAGACGCAGTATTATTTACTGCAAAAATCATAAACATTAAGGTGAAGTATTATAGTTTGGGCGAGTTGCACAAATTTCTAACATATATAAGTACAGTAGACAGTCGACATCTAAGATATATATATAATCATTACAAAGTAATAAGGTGAAAAAATGAAAATAAATCTTTCTTGTGAATTGTAACAATATTTTGTTTACCCAGGTTAGATCCCGGACATTCTGAAATATGATATTTTATAGGTATATTATTGAATAAACAGCCGATTTTAATTTAACAGTTGTATGTATCTAATTCTTACCAAACTTGATATAACTCAACACTTATCACTTGACGTTCTGTCCGTTTGTCACAAGCAGTATTTTTATTTGATTCACTCAATAAAGATTACCATTCCCACAGACGTACAATATGTTGTTTTGTTCTATACCACACTGCATCCATTTATAAACAGATAATAATTACCATTAAGATAATGCATAATTTATAATAATTGCATAATAAACGTACACTCATCTTAACGACGAGTAATGATCACCATGTGTTGGAAACTATTCAGTGGAAAAGCAGCTCTAAAATATGTGACGTAAAGTTTGAATTGCTTTGTGAGGTTTTCATCTTTCAGCTTTGTATTAACTTTTTTTGAGTGCATAGATGTTGTTTAGTGTGAATTGAATACATGTCTCGCACACTATAATATTATTATAGAGTGCTTTATGAATCAGTTCATCGCATTATCCGCTTTTTGATATTTTAATGCTCGGCATACGTTATTTTACTATAACCTGTCTCAAAGCCTGTATTTTTGTGTCTATAGTTGTCGGGGTATTATTCTTTTAGAGTCCCAAGCGTCCATAGGTTGCGATGTCTGCTTAAAAACGACTTCAGGAGCCGTATGCTAGTTTGCAATCGTCTTGATATAAAAAATAATAATTTCATAGTGGAAAAGTACACTATGGTGTTAAGAAACATTTTCAGCACGTTGGAAGAGTTTCTTCTAATTACTTACGTATCTGTCATGAGGTAAAGCATGAATCATTTTTAATGTCAGCAATTTATTATATGCGTTTTTGTAACCTCCAGCATTCAAGAGATTCTAAAAGTTTTTTACCTATAAATGTGCGACTGTCTTTTCTTGCCTGCAAACATCGAACCAAAATGGCGGTACATGTGACGTCATGAGGGTGCCCATTGGAGGGTGCAGGCTGCATTTTTATTAACTTTCTCTTCTTTCTGTATTCGATTACGAAAGTAGATTAAATATTTAGATACTTTCGATAAAAAGCTTATTTAAAGATAATAGCAGTCTTAATAAATACGTTATAACATTTATCAAGAATCAGATCGTGATAAATGTAACATCATTTCACTTCATTTGTAACATCTAATATGTCAAAACCCTGTAAGCATGTCGCATGTAAGTTTATAAATTGCACCGACTTACGGTTACAGGGCCATGAACGTTAAATATGGCGCCGGCTGCTATCATTCCATAGAAACCTTTCAAACTTCCATACAGATTTTAACGAACACCGCTCACGATTACAAACGGTTTGGTGCAACCCACCCTTAATTGACACTAATAAAATAAGTGTTCCATTTGATACATTTTAATAGGGAAGTCTAAAATTGGGCGTAAGTTCCTCGTGTAGTAAATAAGAGATGATAAAAAGTAACTGATTTGTCTGTTCTGCGTCGCCTTGTTCAAACATAACATTTCTGAAAAATCATAACTATTTTTTTTTTGATGTTGTTATTTTAAATAAGAATAATCAGATCTATGAAATGGCTGCAATTGTGTGAATGGAATCTGTGTGTATGACAACCTTTAAGTTTCATTGCATTCTCGTAACTCATATAAGACGAAATGAAGCTTGATTTATTTATCTCAATCGCGCATGTTAATAAATTAATGTCTACCATAAATACAAGCAAACACCAAGGACTCATCACGCCCATACATCAAAAGGTAAATCAGAATACGAACAAACCTTATAAGATATAATCAGAACAAGAAACATCTCTCATTACGAACATCGCTAAGAACTAATTGCGAAGCGCGACGCAAACACTGAAATGAGAGTGCCATACGGTTATACAAGCATTACTTTGCGGTTATCTACAAAACTCTTTGAGAAACACAACCCTGATAGTTAACCTTTAAGGCCGACAATCGAACTGCACGAATCCAGCGCAAACTACCTTAAGAGTAAATCTTATGTGTATAAGATTAAGGTTCAAGATGATGCCGAGTGACTGACTGGCTGACTAGGGAAGTTCTGGTGACAAAGAGGGTGTGTTACGTTTAATTTTCATTGACAAGCAGGATGTACAGCTATAGACGGCTTAAATTATGACATGGCAGATGGCAGCTCTTTGCTTGGCTGCCTGAGTTTTATTAACCTTCAAAAAACTAACGTAATTAAGTCCATATCAAAAGTAATGAATACCTACTTATAGATATAGTCTTAATATTATTATGTCCTTATTATATTTTTATAAACATTGATCCATTGTTTTTGCCATTGACTTACTATTACTACGTATAGACTGGCAACCCAGGACACTTTTCTTGACGTCTTCCAATCAGGCCGCCATCTTGGAAAATCAAGGAGTATGCAAACGTGCAGTAGATGCGACAATTTTCTGAGTTCGGATTCATTAATGGCCATAGCGTGATTTAATACACTCGTATAAAAAAAACTACTTATTGATTTAATCACCGACTTTTAATATTTTATACTGGATATCCTTTATAGTTCCCGAGGATGAACTTTGTTGATGCAATTTGTCTCAGCAATTTATGTCAGATCAGATTTAATGTCCATGCGTCCTATTTAATGTCCATACCGATCCTCATATATCGATTTTGATAGCAATCGCAGCAAGACAAAAAACTAAATTACGACCATTTTCAGTTTCAGTCAGATCCATACAAATTTAAGATCCCACGGGATTGGAAGCAATTGAAATTAATATAATACTTATATTCTCCTAAATTGCTAATGGGCTAATTCATATTCGGAGACCATACTCACGTCGCGTACATTATTTATATAAGAGAATTGACCTATAGGATTTAAATAAGTAGAACTTAAGATCTAAATAGCAACTAAACGTAGAATAAAATTATTCATAAAAACGATTATTAAAAAAAAAAAGCAAATAGTTGCTGCTATTTTGGCGCAAAAATTAGGATCTTTAAAGCTTCAAATCAGTAAGTCTAGTAAGTTTAATTTTCTACTAATAAGGCAAAATACTCATACAAAATTGTCACTTCTACATTTAATCTTTGAAATAATGGCCGCCATCGGCGCGTAACATCTTATAAATTACAGAAAATTTCCTGTTATTGAAAAACTGAATTTGCCGATGAAAAGTGACTATTGTTGCATTTGCTGTTGGTGCAATACCGCAATGCAAAAGAATGCATTTTTTAATGTTTTGAGTCAAAATTGCACTTGAAACGAAATTGCTCATGAAAGTAGTTGACATGCGCAAACTTATGCCAAGTGATGTCTACTCTAGTAATATAGCTCAATGGTCTTTACCTGTCACTTTGACGTTTGTGTTCGTCAGAAAGGGACAAAACACATCTTATTTAACAGTCATTTTAAGTTTTATTAATTACAATGTCATTTATTATAAAGAGGAAAAGTTTGTATGTTTTGGGTAATCTCCGAAACAGCTTATCCGATTTCAAAAATACTTCATCTTCGTTTAGAATGGACTTACTGGCTGGTTATAAGCTATATTTTATCCCGCGCGTTTGCCTGCGTTCTTTGCAATACACGGGCGAAGCCGTGCGAGCAGCTAGTCTGTTACATAATTATGAATTACTTTTGAATCGGTTATGATTTGTGCTTGTAATGTCTTATTCCCATTGACTATAAAGTACAAGCTGCAACGATCCACAGTCGATTACTCAAATTGAAATATCGATCCGCATTTGCTCTTTGAATAAAGTTGAGCCTCGTTTACGGGTTCGTTCCCCGGAGGTGCAGGCGCGGTTAGATAAATCCTAGACATGCATCTTAGACTACTAGAGGTACTCGATTCTATTTATTTTATTCAATCGATTGATAACGTGACCGCTGACAAAATTATGACAAAGTGACAAAAGCATTTGATCGAATATTATTGTGAAAATAGGATAAGCGCATGACAAAGTCAAACAAAGCCAAAGTAAAAAATGCAAGTGGAATTTGAAGTCTCATGTAGATATCGTACCAGATCGAAATTGTAAGTGCCATTTATATATCACACATTTTTAGAACTGTTATTTGGATCCTTAAATTCCTTCAATTCTTGACGGTTACTAAGTGCTTAAGCGATAATAAAAAAATGTCCGTGTTAACGTCGAAAAATACTCTTTCTAATACTTTTGGATTGGATAGGAAACCGTTTGCAAGAATGTTTTTCAAAATATTTTTCTGCAGAAATGCGGATGAATGGGATATAAGTGATATTAGTTAGCCGTGACTTATTTTCAATTCCCGCGTTTAAATATTTTTCCAATAATAAAGGAAAAAATGACAGTGCAAGCGCCTGATCTGCGTTCGAGTGTAAACCAGCTATGAATCGAGAACAAATGGTACCAAACCCATAAACACGGGGTAAACACTATAAACATCCCCAATTTTACAACCTGCAGGGGAGGGTGATTTGCATACAATGCACGTATTTACCATTTAAATTTAAATGGAATCTAAGTTTAACATAAATAATAGACTGAACCTATACTTAACTATAAGAGTCTTGAACGTAACATCTTAGTTAGAGTGGTCATTAAAGAAGTGCAGTAACCGTGAGACATAATCTAACTTGAGATGTGTCACGGTTTGTAAATTGCCGATTTAACATCAAGACTTTACGGCAATCAAGTACCGTCTCTAAGATCTGCGTCAGCAATATATTTTTGTGAAAATTAGAACATAGTTTGTAGGTTTGAACCGTAAACACCGTAAAGTTGTTGAGAAAAGGTAAATATAATACAATTATCATTATTTCATACGAAAACTTTATAGTGACGCAAAAGTAATTACATCTGACTACTGCACTGTCGATTTCTTTTTACTGCGAACATTAAACAACATAAGTACATAGAAAAGAGCCATTTTCATACTAAACAAACAGAATATTGTAAGCAACTGATGAATTATATATTATTTTAAGGTAACTGATTTCTAAAGTATATTTTTTTAACCGGTTCCCCACGATACAGGCGTAGCCTAGTGTAGGGACCCCTGGTAGCAATTGTTACACAATTTGTTTAATTAAATGAGATTTAATATTATTATTATTAAGTATAAGAAATCTACCCATATTAACTAAACTGTAAGTTTCAAACGTTGTGGGACCTCCAAAACGTCCACCGTCTCTCAGCGTCTAATCGTGGTCATTCTGATTCTGATTTTGATAATTGGAGATTCTTACTCCTAATACAACACTGCTAGCACGGGACAGCGCGCGGGCTGGCGCGAGATGAGCCTTCTCTTTTTAACCCTAGCCATAACCGACAACGCAAAATCGTGACTACGACACCACAGTCGGCGCTGGCCGACAAACATTTTTTCATGAATACCTATTGAAAAACAGCCCATTTTTATGGTGGCGTTATATCTTTACCCATTTTAATTTTACCCCCGTGGCGTCAGTGGCACAGCGTATTGCTTCGCCGTCGGGCGGTGAAAAGGTTCTGGTCTAATTAGAAAGAGATGGATGATGTATCATGCCTCGCGCATAGTTTTGTGCTAGGGGTGCAGATCGGTATATCTTAATGCTATAAGATAAGAGTTTTGTTTCTTGCATTCCAAGCTTTAAAATGCAATAGATCTTTGAAATGCCATTGATCCTGACTCCGTATCATGGTCGGCCTTATCACGCGATAAGTG
This sequence comes from Epinotia bilunana, assembly GCA_947049275.1. Lineage (NCBI taxonomy): Eukaryota > Metazoa > Arthropoda > Insecta > Lepidoptera > Tortricidae > Epinotia > Epinotia bilunana. The sequence continues at coordinate 21,535,513 of OX346260.1, read as the reverse complement.
ACAAGATAGCTCTATCTGGTCACTTATCGCGTGATAAGGCCGTCCATGCCACGGAGTCTGAACTACTGCTAGTTTCGGATTGACTAGATGGCTTGGAAGAACTATCATAATAGATGTTTACAGTCGTGATTTTGCCGAGTGATAGTTCACTCGTCAAAATGACGACGCAACGTACATCTAGTAGCCATCGAGTCTCTGTCTGCCAGCGTGATGATGCTGTCATACGTGTGCCGCTACATGGCAGTCTGTAGCAGCTTATTCCCATATGTAGCAAAAAGCGCCCGTCTGACGCATGTGTATCGTGATTGGCGCTGAATAGGTAAAGTTGATTATATTGTTTGAGAATTATTAGAACCTATTTTTGGCACATCTTAACACCAATAAAACGTAATTGCGCATGGCTTATCGAAATAATAAATAAAATCGAGGAATAAGATAAGGGTTCACAAATACCTAAAACGATGATACATATAAGCACTGTTTTGAGGTGTAACTGATTGAATATTGCTTTTTTTATCATAGTTCTCCAGTATTTTATGATAATAATTCAACATGAAAGCGGTTACGTATCATGTCTTTACAATACAATAAACTATTAACCCACGTTTACCGCGCCGCCGCCTTTATAAATCGGCATTCAAATCGATTCGATTACGGTGTCTAAGTAGCAGGCCTTCATAAAGATGACCAAAAGTCGTAAATATGTAGCTCAAACCTAATTTCAGTACGTGCTACAAGATGAATTAGATCCTATTGCACTTACTCGAGGCGATACCGAATGCACCCTTATTTTCAACCGCGATTGAAAGTTAGGCTGAGACTGATATACGGGCATCATTCTTATTCCAGTCACGAACTAACCCCGACCTACAGCTGTACGCTTGTATAGCTCTGTAAGCTGTCTTGTCCTGTGTCTATGTGTTTGTCCTTGCGGACTTTGCTTTCTTTCCAAACGTGAAGAGTGATTATGTGCACTTTGTTTTTAATTTTTCTTTGCTTTATTGTCGCTTGATAAAAGTTATGGGGGGAATATAGCTGGTTGTGTTTAAGATTTAACTTAATATGAGTAGGAAGGTGTCTGATTTAGTTAACATTTTGGTTTTATATCCTTGTCATAAAGTATGACATTTGATGCCTGGCAGTCTCGCGCAGACGGTTAAATCAAGCGTTCTTTAATTTGGAAATGGTACTTCATTTAAGAGTCCGCAGTAAGCTCGGCCGAATTTCACCTTCCCATACAAACGGAGTTTCGTTCTCATGTCAAAACTACGGATTGTGACGAAACTTTAAATATACAATAACATGAGGTATATCTATGTCTGTAATTAGTTTATATGATTCCAGTTTATAAAACAAACGAAATACAGTAAAAACAAGTTACGTATGAAAAACTTAAATTCGCCTGTATTTTTTAACTATGGTATCTGAAGCTTTATAAACTAATTAGAGACCTGGATATGCCTCATTTCATTGTACATGCAAAGTTTCATTACAATCCAACACGTAGGTTTAAAATGAGAGCGTAACTACGTTGGTATGGAGAGTTGAGCTTACTCCGGACTCTTAAGTTAAATAGTGACCCCGTACATTATATAAAGTAAAAAAAAGCCATATAACTGATATTTCTAAAGTTTTAAAATCTATTGATAAACAAGTAATTTGGACAAATATAACGACAAATAAAATTAAAAGCTATTGGATCGGAGTTCGAGACTGGGTTGAATCCATAAACAACCGAAAAAACATTGGGTTCTTACTCCGCTATCCATAGACTAAATCTATCAACAAGTCAATAACTCTAACTAACTCCGAACACGTATTATAACGACAGAGATTTTCCCGCCAAGCGCGCAGCAATATAGAAAATGGCCGAGCACAGCTGTGCCTTTATGAAGTGACATGCTCGTACAAACTTGCTTGCGATTTATATTGCCGTGCGATCTTGGAAGACTAGATGAATTTGTTGGTAGTAAACTGATTAGTTGAAACATGCATTATTCCTTAAAGTTAAGGTAGGTACTTGGGTTTTTTCTTTTTAATTTAAGCGCTAGAGTCGAAATACCTTTAAAAACTACAAAATTGGTGGTATTTAAATAAAGTTTTTGGGTAATGAAATGACAGCTTTATATAGAAAACTCCCGTGAGTCTCATTCCCAGACATATTTATATTGAAATTGAAACGGGTAACTCACGTCTTTAGGTCGAATATCATTTGACACGTGGGTGAACCGTTTTATTATATTTTAATATGTATGTATGTATGTATATATTTTATTGTACACAAGACATTGGTAAAAATACAGACAGGTATGGTTTATTTTTCCATTATATTCTTTCTCTCTGTATCATATCGATAAAAAAATGATCGGGGTAACTTCCTCGTTAAAAATAACACGAAACAAAAATATTTAATTAAATAATTTAGGTATAATACAGACAGGTAGTTACAAAGGCGAAATTAACTCAGATAGCCCGACCAGGAACACCTGACCCCGTATCATGGTCGGCCTTATCACGCGATAAGTGACAAGATAGAGCGTCCGTCTCGTTCTACTGAACGGTGTCAGCCAGTGACGGACGCTCTATCTTGTCACTTATCGTGTGATAAGGCCGACCATGATACGGGGTCTGGTCTGTTATAACAATAACACCCCTCATTTTTTTAAATAATTTACTCTATTGCTTGTTGCGATCTCAGATATCGCAAAATTTACCCATGTTCCAAAAAGTGCATTTAGCTGAAAGTGGGTTAAGATCCCTGTAAGAGGTCTCTTCCAGTTAACCTTTGAGCAATTGAGACGAGAGCAGGGCCTAAAAGATAGACATACTAACATATGTACAGAGAGGAATTTACTTCTATGGTACAGTAAATTAATCTTAATACATATACTAAAAGCTACATAAATAAAATAAAATATTATACAGATACCATAAATAAATATATATCTATATCTATATATATATATATATATAAATAATTATATCTACAAAATAAAAATACAGTATCCTATTTAATCACGGCTCGTTGGATATATGTAATTACAATTGCTATTGCTTAATAACAGTTTATATTTACTCCAGGTTATATTAGGCCAATTCGAATACATACTTAACAACTAAGCCTAATTAGGTAAGTTTGTTTGTAAAGACAAACGACTAATTTATATTCCTAAAATACAGTACAAGTTTGGCATTGCGTGTAATGCCCAACCGGAGGAAAACTAAGTTATTACTACACGCACTGCTAAGAATCGCTACGCGCTACGCTACACTCGTATCCCGTGGTTTTTCCGTGTGTAGCGGAAAGCCACTACGGCGTAGGCGCTAGGCGGGTTCCTGGCAGTGACAGTGTTAATATAAGACAAGTAACTATGTAATAAACATCTCAGCACCCGCCACCCTGCGCGACATACATCGCGTTCCGAGTTACAAGCACAAGACGTGGCATTTTACGCTCTAATTGGTTCCTGTCTTGTTCGTATAAATACTATGTATTTGTTTCGTCGAAATGTACAAGTGTTTTTTTCGTAACGATGATGTATGTGAGCATTAAGAGCATTGAGTTCATAAAGTGTGAGGAAGCAAGTTACGAATACTTTCGCTACCCGCGCGTCTTTTTCCGCGTATTGCAAAGAACGCAGGCACACCTGGAGGATAAAATATAGCTTATGTCCATTCGGACAGTCTATTCTATTCGCTGATGAAAGAATTTTTGTAATCCGATGGGTAGATCCAGAGATTAAACTTACAAAGTCACAATCTCACTCCTCTTTATAATATTATTATAAGTATAAATTGGAAACTTTGAAGATCTTTAATCGTCGGGATTACTGCCCATTACCCTTCATCCATGAAGGAGGCATTTGCCCCGCTGTGGTACGTATAATCGCGTCAAAAAAAATTTTTTTTCTGTTTTTTCTCTTCAGAACACGATACCTGTTAAGCCCTTGATCGGTTCATATCCCATTTTTGTTATACCTTGTATAGGCTGATAATGATCTTTAAACTGCACTGTCATTGTGCTGATTACCAACCTGTTGTGTTTGAGTGAGAGTGTCAATATCATCTTCAGCCTGTACCGGGTGTTTTTATTAATTTGCTTTAACTTCGACACAGTGCTTGTTATATTTATATAAGTTATCCTGTATATCGGTTTAACGAAAATATTATCTACATAAGATGTAAAGAATCTGCACTGAACCATAAGCTGATGATGGTATTGACAAACTGAAGGAAAGCGCAATCCTCGCGCTGGGCCAGTGCGGGTTGGGGCTTTCATATACGCCTCAACCTGCGAATATTAACTTGATCGTAATTATATAATTCATCATCCTCCTAGCGTTACTCCCGGTTGTGCCCTAAAAGAGGCCGAGATCCGCTTTGATATCTAATCGCAAGATTTGGCATAGGTACTAGTTTTACGAAAGCGACTGACAGCTGACCTCCCAACCCAGAAGGAAACTAGACCTTACTAGGATTAAACCGGACGATGTTTTCACTAGCAAATACAATTGAGTGGCATGTTTAATTCGACAACATACTAAGTTTGAATAATCGTGTGTTCAGCCAGTAACTTACAAAAACTTATAGGTAGTTACGTAAACATACATTGTGTGCCGAATGGAACCACGACAGAACCGCTCTTCCAACAACAAATTGCTTCCAGCCTCACAAAACCAAAACCAATAACGTCTAATCTCAGGCCAAAGGTATTACCGAGCTCAGACATACAGACATAACCGTCACAATCTCCTATCAAACGTAAACGTGACTTTGATATATAAACTTTGGTGGATAGTCCTAAGGTCGTATTTGCAATGTAATGTTTGTGTGAGATAGGATGTGATAAATTGTCGATATTACCTTCCGTGGGCAAAGGCGAAGATTGACTAGATTTTTGTGGAAACGTCTGTGAATCGTGGGTTTATGTCTGCCGTTCGCACTTGGGAATCGGTAGATAAATAAAGGCGGCTACTTGTTTCAATGCTTTATGTTACTTCTGGGAGTAAGTTAATGCATTCCTAATAGTTCCCTATTTATTAACTTTATATACTAACTCCCTTATTCATAAAACTTACAATGCCTCTGCTAAATAAAATGTGCTTTGTCCCTTTCTTCCGAACACAAAACATGAAGTGACAGATAAGGACAAACGAATTTTAACGCCATTTTAGTTAAAACAGGCTTGTAGGACGTTTATGAATACGGCCGTTAATGTCTAGAGATAGTGCTGTCAACTACTTTCCATTGATCCTAATACATATCGCTTTAAGTAACTTTTTTATCGAACTCGGTGAAATACCTGCATTGAAATAATAAGAATCAAAAGATTTTTCGGATGATCTCGGATTGCCTAGAACGCGAAATGACTAGTGTGTTGTTTTGCCTACATTGCAGTTTGACCACCGAGCATTGTGCCTAAAACGCAAAATGACCACTCATAGGTAGGTTCAGGTTCGTTAGGTCCCTTCAGATGCCCGAAGGGCAAACTGAACAGAAATAGGAGCCCCGCTCCGCGGGGCTCCGTCGACATCGCTAACGTAAAGGTAAAACGATGAAAATTATGTAGGAATTTTGCGTTTTAGGCATAATGCTCGGTGGTCAAACTGCAATGTGGGCAAAACAACACGCTAGTCATTTTGCGTTCTAGGCAATCCGCGTATAACCCAGATTTTTACTGAAAGAATAATTTTTTGCTTATTGATATTTACATAGTGAGGAGAACTATACATATTATTATCTGTTCGCAAATCGAAATCTCTCAAATTCGAAACTGTATTCCGACTACGGAAAACTAACTGAAAAAACTGTATTTTATATGATGGCCTATGTCATCCGGAGCAATAATTTCGAATCGACGCTCATTCATCAAAATCGGTTCATTATCTTAAACGCTACAGTAGGACACACGTAAATGCAAATATAGACTGCTAAAAACATATCCCTTCCTTTAGGCTCTGACGTAGTCGAGCAAAAAAGGAACAATACAATACAATACAAATACTCTTGATTGCACACCTCACACAAACAAAGCAGTTAAAAAGAAAAACAATACAATAACATGTAGGTAGAGGTAGACAACAGGCGGTCTTATCGCTGAAGACAGATCTCTTCCAGACAACCTTTGGGTATCGGAGAAAGAGATAAAACTAGATTATGTAGTATGTGGTGCAGAGATTGTAATAAGCCAAAAATCAAAATAATTATATCTATACACGTACATAAATAGCTCTATATATAAACATACATACACAATCATATATATATACAAATAACACAAATAAAAATATATAACACATAAACAGTCAGCCAATAATAATAATAGTAAGACAATCAGGGTTAGGGGAAAGACAAATAATGTTCTTTAAGAAGAGATTTGAAGTTGCCGATAGATTTAGCTTGTCATATTTATATGAAGAGGGAGAGAGTTCCACAGTCGAATAGCCTTAAAAGTGAACGAACTACTGTAAAATTTGGAAGATGACAAAGGCACAGTTAATAGCAAATTGTTAGAAGATCTAACAGAATTGAAACAACTAAAACGCTCTTTAAGATAGCGGGGAGATGCAGGGTTAAAAAGGACACTAAACAGAAGCGAAATAATGTGAGAGTTACGACGATAACGGATAGGGAGCCACTTGAGTTTGGAACGGAAACTAGAAACGTAGTCATATTTGCGTAACCCAAATATGAACCGAATGCAGACAAGGAACCTTATTAAACGCCACATGATTATTTCACGTGCGATTCTTGAACTCGAGTTCCTTTATTACCAAAACACTTTACATATATACAACATACAAAAACAAATGTACAAAAGGCATTGACACGTATACAGGCCTCTATCAGTCAAGATAACGCACCTTAATAATTCACTCCACATTTTAATTAAACTCAAAATGGAGCAAAAATAATTTATCCCCCGCATTGCTTATCTACGAATGACTGAATGGTAATGAGAGGCATGGAAGGCAAGAAATGAAAGGCATGGAAGGTAGGAAGGCAAGAATAATATTGTGTCGGGCATGTCTTTGACGAGACGTGACATTCCGGGGACGGTATTATGCTGTAGTGCAGTGTTTCAGGACAATGTGTTTTTGGAGACTGGTCAGGACAATGTACTTTTATTTAAAACCGAATGCGAAGGCTATTACTTATTAGATTTTAAACGGGAAGGTCTGTATTATAAAGTAAACAGTTGATTTTCTTAGAGTTCAACCGAAGGTTTGTTGAAAGTCAAAGTGAAAAATACGTGCGGGCAAACAACAATGGAACTCAGTTTTAAAAATAAAACATATCAACATAGTAATTCTGTCGTTTCTATGAAACGGAAAAGAAAATTCGTTTGTAAAGATGTTTATATATGTAACGGCGTGTGTTGATCTTTCGCGAAAAGCAATTTTTTTTATGAATTTGCCAACTATCAGTTTAAAAATCAATGAACAAATTAAAAACATGCTAGGTAGGTGTGGTCGATAGGTAAAACGCCTCTGGAAGAAAAAAATATAAACAATATTAATATTATCATATAAGTACATAAATAAAGACTATAATTCATGCGCGTAGAAAATCGCGGGCGGACAAAGGCACATTCAGTTATACTTATACATTCCTAATGGCATATGCATGTAACCTTGCATACGCCAAACAAACCCATTGACAAATAGACATAACTCAAAAAGGCAGACGTTTCCATTTGTATAAACATAAATAAATAAATAAACATCCCTGCAAGACGTATAAGAATGCAGCCCCCGCCCTTGGAAATCAGGGTGCATGCCCCAACGCGAGATATATTATTTTAATAATCGCCAAGATTACGGGAAGGAGGGATGCATAGGATTCTTTTCGAGTGTCCCTTGGAGAATCGGCTGAGGGCTGTTTCCTGTTTGGTAAGTTTTCGTTTTACGAGCTTGCATTTTTCTGTTATAGGCCCAGACAGAGGTTATAGAATGTTGTATAACATGGTAACAAGGATAACGCTATGCAACAGTAATGTTGTTAAAAATAGTACATGTTATGTAACATTTTTAAATCTACGAGTGTGTGTGGGACCACCATAAACCTTAATTGTTAGCAAACCTTTCAATGACAACTAATGGTTAGAGTGATATATAAATTAGGATTATGCGTAAGGCACAGCAGGCATTTCTCGTCCATAGAAGGCAACAATAGGGGTCAATCCATCAACCAAAGGAAGCCTTAATAAACCTTATTAATCAGTCCTTTCTTGTCATCATCATCATCATATCAGCCGAAAGACGTCCGCTGCTAGACATAGGCCTCCCCTCTCCCTCTTATCATGTAACCAACCAATCAGTATTTGGTTAGTTTAGTATGGTCTAAAACTGAAAAGTATGAAGTCTAAAACTGAAAAGTATGTTTATTATCTAACATTAAAAAATATTACAGAAATATATGTTTATACCAGTCGCTAGTTCATAATTAATAATAATTAGTATCATTTGTCAAAAGTCGGAAGACTCACATCCAATTGTTTGATCTATTGCCTAAATAGACGAATAAATATATGAAACTCAGTCATGTAAATGCTACCACTGAAGTCAGTAGAGTAGTAGGAAACTAAAGAATTTTTTGAATTTTCCTTTGTCCAAACGGTCTAGCCCCGCACGGGACCAAGCCCCATCCTGAGAAATCGTCCCCGAGCTATTTCATTTGTGAGGGCACTTGATATATGCCAGTCCTTGTATTCAAAGAAACCTTTTCAGTTACGGAATTTCCTTTTATTCGGCCACTCTTAAGGATCGCCTAGGGAGATGGGTGTTGCTAATCTAATTTCTGTCCTAGGATCAAAGAATATTTGTCTTAATTATTGATGCTTATTGATGATTTTATTTTGTATTTTTTGTGGTTCATGCCGAAATGGGCATAAGAGGTTAAAGAGTGCCTCACGTCCTATGGGCTTATTTGGGAAGGTCTTCACGCAAGGATGCAGGCTAGATCATTCGTTTGTCTGGAATAGATAGCTTTTAGGTACCGCATGCTTATAGTATGGAGGTACTCACGGTATTTTTGCAAGAAGTAAAAAAAATATCTTTGTTATACCCATTAGGGAAATATTAAACTTGCGTCTTATTTGCCACCTAATATACTAAAACTTGTCAGAATAAATAAATTAGCATTTATTTAGCTTGTATATCGTCATCTTTATGTTTATGTAACGATATCTAATTAAAAGAGTTTTACGTTGAAATGCTAACATTTGAATCGGATTCACTGAAATTAAATAAAACGACAGACTATGTTATAAAAGCAAATTCTACATATGAATTGCGAATGTACAGAACAAAAGTTTCTTTGTCTAAGTGAATACCGTTCGATCGTCTTTTGTTAAGAATAAAATTCATTACTTTCACAAAATCTTTTGCTTAACTGGTTTTGGCAGAATGAACTTTTGTCTTCGTTATATATGTGTGGGTTATAATTCACCAAATGTGTATAGTTGTTGACATCGATGACTTTTTACGGGCCACCTTCTAAACATCTCGGAAGCCCATGCTGTGGCCATTTTCTGACTCTTGTCTCATTGTATCCTGGTTAACAGACACAATTTTAAAAAAAACCCGTCTATAAGCATTCTGTAAAGTATGGCGAATGGAGGGCAGTGCCTCAAGACACTCATCAGTTACTCTCCGATTATTTTGCAGAAGTAAATTTAAAATGTACTAAAATCCTTAACTCATCGCTATCTAAAGACACGCTCAGCTCGCTGGAAATGTTTAGCTAGCTGAAATTAATTCTGGGCTGGCACTAGACATTTAATTAGATATCTCGACTACGGCGTAGGAAACCAGTTATTTGTCGTGTTACGTTCATTTGCTTTTGTCCTGAAAACCCGCTGTTTCATGTTATGAAATTGCCAAGTGGAAAAATTCACGTGACATTTTAATAAAAATGTGTTCAAGTATTTATAATAGTAATATTTGAGCAAAGCATGTTCTCTGTTCTCTTGTTATGATTAATTATAACTGTCTGGTTTTGCCAGGCATGATATTTGTATGATATAAAACACCTCAACTGGAATCAAATTATAAAATTATATTCTAATCATTAATCATCAACTCATCACCATATCAGTCGAAAGACATAGCTGCTGGACATAGGCCTCTCTCAAAGAGTGCCAAAGTGATCGGTCCGGTGTCCATCATTCGTCATATTTTGGTCGTTTCTAATAGTATCAGTGTTTTATAAAAACCGGCCAAGTGCGAATAGGACTCGCGCACGAAGGGTTCCGTTCCATTATCTATAAAAGCAGCTAAAAAAAAGGTTTGTAGTATGGGAGTTCCCTTAAATATTTATTTTATTTCGTTTTTAGTACTTGTTGTTATAACGGCAATAGGAATACATAATTTGTGAAAAATTCAACTGTCTAGCTATCGCGGTTCTTGAGATACAGCCTGGTGACAGACAGACGGATGGAGAGACGGACGGACAGACAGCGAAGTCTTAGTAATGGGGTCCCGTTTTTACCCTTTGGGTACGGAACCCTAAACAGGACCTTTATAATATCATGGTGATATATTTACTTATATTTGTTTAACTAAGTATCACACTACATCTCTTTTGTTAGAGACGACAATTCGACAATTAACATTTTGTAAAAATTACTCACACTTTGAGGGCCCCCGCGACCCAAAGGGCGCTAATTTAACATAGCACTTTCAAATATACAGTATTTGTAAATACACATTTTGCTTATGACACTCTTCCGCTCTTCTGTTGACTCCAGACATATAAGGTAGAAGTTAAAATTCTTAGTGAGTATACACCTCTTGACAATAACTTCAACTCGACTTCTCAAGAAAACATCAGATAGGGATACACCGTTGTTGTTATTTCATTTGATAACAAATATAACATTATATTTCATTGAAATTACAAACAAAACACATAAACTGCCAACACAACGCCCCGCGATGATTAAAACGACACAACTCTAAACCCAAAAATCAATCCCTGTCTCCAGAATCTGTCAACGCTTACTCGTCTCTCCAAATTAGACGGAGAGGAATTAGACCAGAGTCTGAACTAATAACGCTGCTTATTAAGGAACCGCATCCGGCGTTTTGACGCCGCGGTCGGGGCAAGATGGCGTGATGTGTGGCCGTTATTATAACTAGTGTTGGAAATAAATGCGGTGATTAAGTTTTGTTTAGAGAATAAGCTTGAGTGAATTCTGGTTGAAAGATGCTATTAAAAAACCCAGTTTTGTTAGAAGTTTGAGATATCGGAGTTGACATGTACCTTTAGAACGGATCCGACCTAATACAAAACACAGCTTTTTGGGAAAACGCAAGTAAAGATTTCGCAATAGGTCGTTTAGAGTCGATCTATGTACATATATAAATCAATTTGACCTTTTTTTGAGTTGCGTCAGTTCCGTTCTAAAGGTGCGATATGTCGAACAAATGTGAAAAACAATTTGATGAATGAATTTGAATTTGAATCGAAAACGAAGCAAGGAGTATCAAAAAAAAAGTAACTATCATTTTATCACTTTAAGTACACCAAACACAACGCTTATATGCAGTTACATAGTAAAAGTCGGATAAACAGACGTCTGCTGCTGCGGAAATTGAATTAACACGTACGCTGGTCATGTGGGGTGTGAAACATAAGTTAAAGTGCAATATCAGCGTGACGATGTACAGGCACGGAACTAACCATTATGTTTTAGACACAGAAAATGTACGGTGTTTCATATACGCAGTGGGATCTAAAATACCGGTCTAAAACATCGCAGGAATTGTTTTTGACAACTGTTATCTACGTTGCCAAACAAACTTGTCTGATGATAAGCAGTCCCCAGACTCCCGATGAGTCGCAAACGCGTTGCCGACCCTTTATGATTTGAGGATCTGCTGTCTCGACAACTAGACACTCAACAAAGAGCTTCATCGGCAGCTATGACGACCACATTCACCACCAGGAACACAACAACATAATAGAGCAAGCATGGTGTCCGTACCATGACTACTAGAGTATACAATTATCCTAATACAAACTTGAAAATTACTTATTGATTACTACCAGAAGATCATTCGAATATTTATCAAGACAGGAACAAAACATTACGTCGTAATTATAAATAGTCCCCGAAAACTCTGTGGGCACCCCTATGTGACAAATTACAGGGCGCAGTTTTTGCGTCAGTATCGCCTAGGGCGGATAACTCGCTTTGTGAATATCGTTTTTGTGGCGTGACTATAAAAGCCGCAAAGGGCACTTTGCCGGCCGCATTGAGTTATTGTATCATGTGGTTTAGCTTTATTTGGATTAGTGACGAAACTACACGTATTGGTTTCTATTATGCTTTGGCTTTGTTACAGTCTGAATGCCGGTCTGGTTCAGAGGGCGTCTACCGTTGGCCAGTCCCGTCACAAATTCACTACTAGCCTTTACATTATATACGTATACTACCCCAGAGTCAACTGCTGCATGGGCACGAACCCTAGGTGAGAGAGAATGAACTATTGTTTGGCTCTTGTGCGGGTTCATAATTTCACTTACGCTTTTAAATATCGTTGGATTTATGTGCAGGTCTCACGTTGTTTGACTGATGGTAATAATAATGACGATAATGATGTAAAAGAATAATGTATTAGCTAGTTATGTCCTAAGTTATAAGTATCCTATAGATCCTATGAACAATAACCAACTATCTACATCGAAAGACAACGAACTTCACAGCTAATTTAATAGTTTCCTCGACAAAATATTCAAAGTTCAGAACAGTGTCGACCTCGTCGGAACAAAGTAGCAAACATTTCTATTTAATTCAAATAGAGATGAAATCTTGAGACAGTCCTTCGTTATGAACGGTTCAGAACTTTGTCCGGCAGACTTCACACAGTATTGGAGGCTGTTGGAGGGCCAGTTACAGTCGAGATAATATTAATAGATACAGCCTGATTCTAAAATCAGAATCAGAATCAGAAAATTATGTATTTTCTGATTCTGATATTAGCTATTATTTGCTCACTTTTTAATGCAATTGCATCCTATAATAATGTAACATTAAAGGTTGTGATGCGTAATTAAAATTGAAATATTTGATATAAATTATAAGTTTTTTAAATGTTTACACGCCTTCTCCGGTCGGTTACAGAAGTAGGCTACACAGAATAGCAAACTAAAAATGATCTGCAGAAGCCTACAAGGCTTCTCCTTCTTAACTTACTCTAAGGAAAGAGATAATTATTGACTCAAGTGTTAATCACATTAAAAGATTTAACCATAACTAAGTGTCCGAAATGTGTCAGTCGGTGCGAGTCCAACGTTACGTTTACCTCTAAGTAAAAAACGGCGAAGTGCGAGTCGGACTCGCGCACGAAGGGTTCCGTTATACTACTATTACTTATCTATTAAAATCGACCAAGTGCCACGCGCAGTGTAGGGTTCCGTAGTTGCCTGTCTTTCTAAGTTACATGGACACGCGCGCGCCAACTAAATGGTTGCGTCGGCCAAATTTGTACGAAAATGGGCCTTTCCACTCAGTAACTTATGCCTACTTGTCCGTGATAGTTTTCCTTTTAAATTCATTATACCTATGTACTACTACTACGATTTTTTTTACATCCCCAGTAGTAGCCATTTAGCCGGCAGGGGGGGGGGGGTTCACTGATTTGAAAAATGGTTTTCGGAAACCCATAATACTTTGAACGCGCTTTCGTACGATACCACACCATGGGTTTAACGAGAAAAAAAATTAACATCCCCGGAGGTACCCTACAATATTTTTTTTCAAGATTTTGTTGTACTGTTTTGTCGGCGTGATTGATTTATATACCCATGCCGAATTTCAGTTTTCTAGTAGTAATGGTTACTGAGATAAGCCGAGGACGGACGGGCGGACGGACGGACAGACGGACATGGCCAAACTATAAGGGTTCCCTGTTGACTACGGAACCCTAAAAACGCCAATAATCGTTTGTTGTTTGGGCGCCCCTTTAAATATTTATTTTATTCTGTTTTTTAGTATTTGTTGTTACGAGTAAGCAAATCCAGGAAACTTCCAAAGACATCCAACCTAAACTTGCCACATAATCTATTCAATATTTCATCCCCAAACCACTTTTTATCCTTACACTAATTCATATCAACACCAACCGGGTGGCCATCCTAGTCAGGTGTTCCTAACTGCGGCCCGCTCACCGTACTGCTGTTTATTGGGCCCATATTTCCGCACCCCAGCGAGACGGAACCCCACTTGATTTGCATCTGACAACGACTACCTACGTAATAAAGGGACCCTGTTTTTTTGAATTATTCGTTTGCAGAAATTTGCCGAAATTTGAAATGCCGATTCGTCTTTTGTTTCAATTAGCGATTGGATTGATTTGCTGAGAATAAGTCTTTTTCAAAATATTCATTTCAATCGGCTCCGATTGTGATGAAGTGTCGAAAAGTGCCGAAAAACGGATAAAGCTTGTAATTTATGAGGATGGTAATTGGACTATAATATCCTTCATTTTTTTAATGATTTGATTTTTGCTGAGAACTTGATCACAGTTTTATATTTTCCTAGCGTTTATAAAAAACACAAGTTTGAAGGCAAAGCCTTGCTTAGCTGTATTATACGGCGTATTTTAGCTATAGTATCCATACAAGGTCACGATAAAAACCTCAAGTAGTTATATACAAAATACGGTATACCAAATTGAAAATTTGGGCAAAACGGCAAACACATTCCTACTTGTAAGATGTTATTAAACTTCAAACTTAATCATCCCTTCTGACTGCGCCAGTTAATACTAATCGATGTCCAATTCGGTTCCCATCGCCATCAGAACTTCCGGCTAGGGCCACGCATCGAATTGACGACAATTCGCGGCCACCCGCGGCGGCCAATTGCCCACTTAATGCCCATTCTGCCCATTCTGATCACTGATCACTAAGGGACAATTGGTTGGTAAAACTATTCTTCTACCAAACCTCGTATCTTTGGTAGCCATTGAAAAAGCAACCTTGTGGAGTGTGACGAAAAGTTAAATTTTTGTTCAAGTATTCCATTTAAAGACAAAATGAGGAGTGAGTTTTTAAAAGCCGTATTGCATTTCAAGCGACGCTTGGAAAGTGAATCTAGTCGGCGAATACTTAAGGTCGACATTAAATGCAATAGTGGAACGAAAGCGTTACATTTCGATTAGAGATTCTTGAAATGCATCAACAGTCAATTACTTTGTCAAACTCTTATCTAATACGGTTATTTCATTCCAAAAACGACTTTGATATACGATACATATGGTTCAAATTGAAATAAAAAAATAACTAAACAATGTTCCGATCGTAATTTAATGGTCCTAACCGACAAGTTCCCAGCAAGTTGCTAGTTTTGTTTTGCGACAGATTGTTAGTGGGAGCCTGTTCTCACAGCATCTGAGAGCAAATGTGGTTAGAAATTAGAAGTTTCTGGGCTTTCATGATCACACCACCATGTGGGAAGTTATTTATAAGGATGGCAAGGATTTACTTTGTATAAGCACAAAGAAGTCATAAAAATAGTTAAAATTACGACAGTGCAATGTTCAGTATTTAGAGAACATTGTGTGAAGAGTTGTGATTATACTTCGTAAATTTATGTGTATTATTCTATTTTCAGGTAAATACATATTTAACGAGTCTGCGTTATTGGGGTCATAAGGGTAAGTGTTATATATACCTACATAGTTTAAAACTTTGGTTATATAATGCCTAGGTTTTTAAAGGCTTCCTGCGAAGACTGGAAACATAGTTAGACTCATTTGGTTTTTTTTCTACTATTTTGTTTACAGGTACTTACATTATTTACTGACCGTTCCAGAAAAGATGTCAGACTATTGATGTTTTTTGTTTCTTTTCAAACGCACAAAATTTTCAATTTGAAAAACCTGTTCTAATTAAAACTTTTGTACCTACTTAATAATTATTCCTAAAGCTACAATACTTAAAAACATAAACAAAAGTAGGCCCAAACAAATAACGAGGCCACTTTAAACTCACAAATGTCCCGTCTAGACTTCAGGTGTTGAATTCACTGGGGGCCAAGTTTGGGCCATTAAGAACCCTCCGTATTGGCTGAAAGTTACTCAGTACAATGAGTGCAAAAAAAGGCTGTTAGTGAGTGCGCTAATGGTGAAGTACATTGTGTTTTTGATACTGGCAAGTCGCATTTTATAATCCTTTTAAAGAGGTTATATAACAGAAAAAAAATGTTTATACGAGTAACTACTATGTTGGTAGGTATTCTGTCGAAAAAAATTATTCGATATGGCAACTATTATCATGAAGTTCATAGTTCATTTATTCAAGAACAATACAATAATTGTATTTGAATTTGTCCCAAAACAAATAATTAATAAATTGCATTGAATTGTTTACAATAATTAGGTAACTTGAAGACTACATAGTATATGTATTAAGTATTTCTGTTTATTTTACTACTGCACATCCTAAATAATGTATTATACGCTTCTAAAAACAATGCTAGCGGAAATTCCCTCATACGATAGTTTCAAATGAAATAAAAATTATATTGAGAGAACATAAAAAAACAGAACGAATATATGACCTTACATTAAACCTAACCTAACCTAACCTAACCTACCTTTCCATTATTTTTATTTTTTTATACCCTTATTCGATTAAGCACTAGACATAAACCAGATCCTATACCCAGACCAATCATAACTGCGTAAGACTAAATCTCAAATCGTCATTCAATATACCCCCTTATTCCCCCCAAACAAGCTCTAATATCCCCAAACAAGTGGTTGTATATACAATTTCGCAAATACAAATTTTCATAAAACAGACGGTGCAGAATGCAACTTGTTACCATTGGCACCCTTCCCTTTGTTTGCATAAGTCACTAAACGCACCCCTACTAATGAAAACCTGAGGGAAAATTCGGGAAAACTGAAAATAATAGAGGGTGCGTTGATGGTATCAAAATCAAAATACAGGATGTTCAGACTGGAAATTTGAATTTTTTGGCCTCTTTAGTTTTCTCTACTAGTTGAATGATAACTGCGTCAAGTAACAATACATCAGCCATATTTATACCTTTTTATCTTTAACTTACGTAAGGTAGGTGTTCTGGCCGTAGGCACTTTCTTATGCATTAGTCTCGCTACGCGTTACGCTTGTAGCCGATCCCGAGGTTTTCCGGCTAAATAGCGGAAAGCGGCTACGGCGTACGAGCCCACTAGGCGGGTTGCTGGCAGTGAAATTCCTATTTCGCATGTTATCGGCTATTTTTGCGTTTCTTTCTGCACGGCTATCATGCGACGGCACGCGAGCTCTCTCGATTTTTGTCGCACTATCCCTCTCTTTCTTATTAGAACACTTCGGACTAGAGAAATCGAGAGTATGTCGCGGCCGTAGCATGATAGTCGTGCAGTTGGCACTGAATGTGTGTTAACTGCACTATCTATACGGTTTTGTTATTTGTGTATTTTAATAAGCATTGTATCATTACACAAATTACATTTTAATATACATATATTTACAATTATTTGTGTATTCTGTACACATCTCGCTTTAGTCATCACACCTCTTTTCTAGTCCCCCTAACGACATGTCTCGAAATTATTTCAGCACCACCCTGTACACCTCAAAACAGATAGCCTATAAATTCAAAAGGCCCGTTGCCTCAAATTGGACGAAATTCAAAGTTGTATGCAGATCCGAGACAGATGTCGCACCCCACGATTATCGTATGCAGATTAAGCCACCCCCAACTTAGTTAGGTACCAGAGTTAGCCCTAAAACGAATCTTCCAAAATCCTGAATAATTTGAGCACAATTTGCATTTTGATTTTGAAGTCAATTTTAAAGTATTTTAAATTTAATAGACAATTAAAAAATATTTTTTAGATTCAGTTGGGGAGTTTTCTTTTATTCATTTGCTATATTTTGTAAAGGGTCTTATTAAGTTAGGTGCGAAACTAAGTTAGTTTTAAAAATTATCTTATGCTTCAATTTGCATTTTGATGTCTGGGGATTAATTTAGCAACTTGATTGTTTTTTGTACTAAGATTACTAGACATTAAAATACTGTTATTTTTCAAATCCTTATCTGACTTTACCAAATTAAGCAATACATGTCGTATTCGATATCATTAGTTTTTTTCGGTGAATACTTTTGCTACTGTAAAAAAGAACAACTTAAAAAAATGTCTCCGAGGTCTTCTTGAAGGAGGGCGTTGTAAACAGATCGTCTTCAGTGAATATAGCAAACATCAATTAGGGCATGTACATCATATCAGCTATGTAAACACGTTCGCAAACTTTATGGACCCCTTCACAGGTACATCATCATTTATTTAAACGTGCGTAAAACTCGCTCCCCTAATTTGGGTAATTATTTGAGAAGGGAATCCGCTACTCAAATATTGAAGGTCCTTTGAAGTTATGGCGGCAAAGTTTTGGGAACGTTTTAGTATACGGATACGTAGGAATAATGATGTTTCGTGTGGCTTGATGACGGGACGGTAGCTAAGGTACCGCGTATGGTATTAGGATTTATTAAATGTTTAAATGCGTTCATTTTAGTTGCGAGTTGAAACAGTCTCTTTCTATACTACTATCTCTCCCGCGAGAAACACCAGCACGGCTAGCAATAGTGTCTCTTTTTATCCTACTTAAATTATAAATGTGAAAGTTTGGATGTTTGGAAGTTTTGACGTTTGGATGTTTGTTATTCATTAGCGTTTAAACGGCTCATCCGATGGATGAAATTTTGCACAAAGATAGTTTATAGCCTAGATTAAAATATAGGATAATTTTTAGCCCGGGTCCACACGGACGAAGTCACAGGCGGTAGCTTGTATAGAATAATTAAAAAGAGATGGGCGCGAACTACGCACGAAGATTAAGACGCACTTATAAGTAACTAGCTTCTGCCCGCGACTACGTCCGCGTGGAACTCGTTTATATCGTAGCTCGATACAAACTTTCATCCCCCATTTCACCCCCTCAGGGGATGATTTCCGGGATAAAAACTATCCTATGTCCTTCCCCGGGATCCAAACTATCTCCATACCAAATTTCATCTCAATCGGTTCAGCGGTTTAAGCGTGAAGAGGTAACAGACAGACAGACTGACAGACATACTTTCGCATTTATTATATTATAGTATGGATATTTACTGCCTACGAATGATTTCCGCTACATAGCGAAAAAATGCTTCTACACGCTACGATGTAGCACACGTATCGTTGTTTAGCCTCGAATGGCATAAACTAGTCACACATAGTGCAGAAGTAGTAATTATACTGCAATAACTACTCAATATGTCGCTCCCCGTGCGAAACATTTCGCTCCAATGCTTTTTCGCTAATCGACTATAATTTTAATTTAAGTCATGCAGAGTATATTTGTTAATATTGCTCTGAAATACCTTTTTTCCAAAGTAAAATAAATAATGTAGTCACAAACAAAATGTACACATCTTCGCACGACCGACTTAAACAAAAGCATACATAATGTGTATTTCTTTATTAAATTCCTCCAAGCTTCCTACTTTCCACGACCACAGAAAACTCAATATGTCGCTCCCCGTGCGAAACATTTCGCTCCAATGCTTTTTCGCTAATCGACTATAATTTTAATTTAAGGCATGCAGAGTATATTTGTTAATATTGCTCTGAAATACCTTTTTTCCAAAGTAAAATAAATAATATAGTCACAAACAAAATGTATACATCTTCGCACGACCGACTTAAACAAAAGCATAGATAATGTGTATTTCTTTATTAAATTCCTCCAAGCTTCCTACTTTCCACGACCACAGAAAACTCAAATGAGAGTCGAGCCTTTGAACAAAACCCAAATTTCCATTTGAATGGGATTTCTCGGTTCAAACACACCTCCAAGTGTTCTTGCACTCCAAAAAGCATAAGTATTTAACCTTTCAGGTGTCCCATAGGCTCTTTTAACGTACGTTGGCAGTAGGTGCAAAATAAATACATCCTTTAACCCTTTCAATGTTCAGGCGAGGGATTTAACGCTTTGTGGCACAAGACATTCTGAATTTAATTAGTTATTTAATCTTTATTGCACAAAAGAACAACTTATCGTACAAAAGGCGGACTTAATGCCGTAAGCATTCTCTACCAGTCAACCTTTGGGCAAAGCAGACAAATTGTGGGCGGAATTTAGTTGAAAATATTTTTTGTGTTAATATGTAGAGTGTGTTAACATGTGTATGTAAAGCACATACTTGCACATATGCGCACATAATGACGGGTATAAACTAGCAGACGAAAAAACGTATACTGTTATCACTAATAATTTCCCTTCAGTACATAAGGCGAGCACGATTTGTTGTATGGGCGATAGTATTACCCAGTGGTGAATTTTATGTCCCATGGATGCAGTGTGTTGAAAATGAGGAAATGCGATTGCGATTGCGATTGCGATTAACAGACAGACAAATGTGTCTAGCAGTGTCGTTGTCAACACAACGAGAACTCCAATCAATCAAGGGTCAGCAACGTGCTTGTGACTCTTCTTGCCGCGTCCTTAGGCTACTGTGTTTACTTACCACGTTTGCCACCGCCGTGGTATAATATAAACAAAAATGTAGTGTTACCAGTTCGATCTTTAACTACTTAGTGAAACTACCGATATAGTGGTTACATGAGTTTAAAGTTCGCTAGATAGAACCTCAAATCGCAAGTATCACACATCAGCATGGGCCTCGTCTTAAGACGAGTTCAGGTCATACGATTCGCATTAAGGAAAATGTTCAGCTACATTTTCGCCTCAGGCTAACGTATCATATATTTCCGCTGCTTTCTTCGAAAGTGCTCATATGATAGCTTTACTTAAGCGGGCTTTGGATCAAGTGCTACACGTTTGTAAATTACATATTATCACGATCGATTATGACTTGTCTTAGCGCCGATGCCGGTGATGGATGGAACTCGTTGACTCAAATAAAACTTCGATGAAAAGTTGACTTTTATATTCTTTTCAAAAGATTCTGGCTGCAAAAACAGTTTGGCCGAAATATACAGGGTGTTTTTTTAACCGTCTTAGAGCCGAAGCCCAGGTAATTCAAAGAACTTAAATAAAAGGTTTTTTATTTTTATTTTTATATGTATATATTGTATATCTTTTATATTAATATTAATTTTAATCATCCAGCCAAGTGACCGCAGTGACCGCTAGCTGCCATCTTATGTAGATAGGTACGAACTCTAACCGGGTGAATGAACTTCGCACCGCGCGCCAAACAGGATTTTTCAAAATCAAATCAAATCAAATATATTTATTCATAACACAACACAGCAAAACACAGTATTGCAAGACAAAGACAAAAGAAGAAATAAATCTGTGCAGTGTCACGAAACAAACAAACTTAATTACCCTTTAAAACTTAACAAATACATTTTTTTTCACGAATGATTAGTACATTTTGGATACTTTAAGTGGGCTCTAAGACGGTTAAAAAAACACGTTGTATATGCAGAAGTAGTTGTATTAGGGTGAGGACCAAATTCTTGGCCAGTATTCGGCCTGATTAATTGGTAGTTAGCCATACAGACTGAAGAAGTGAACAAAGTTCCTTTGTGATACAAAATTACCCATATTTTTTCCATTTTCATAGAAAATTGAATTTAGTGAGTTAACCCGGCCAAGAATTTGGTCCTTACCCTAAATATGTAACTTCTAAGAAAGAGTAATGACCCGTATGATTTATCAAATTTTATTTCACTATTTTACTTGTGAGGGGTAATCACGTAACGTCTTGAACGCGCGTTAGGTAGATGGGCGTTTTAAAGTGTACCAAACTTTTTTTTTTTACAGAATTCGTTCGTTGTTTTTCTTACTCAGAATCATTGACACTATCGATCCTCATACAAGAAATAAAAGTGTGAAAAAATTCCTTTCCAGATCGTCACATTTTTGTATGCAGTCTTCTTTTATTTATATGGTCGTGACGCACTGGAAAAACAAACTTACATAGTAAAATCTGGGACACTTTTTTCTTGTATGACGATCGATAGTGTCAACGATTCTGAGGAAGAAAAACAAAAAAAAACGAAATGTGAAAAAAAGTTTTGTACACTTTTTTTGAAAAACGCCCAGATCCAACTGTCATTTTGCCATATAAAAATTGACATTTAGATCTACCCAACGTACGTACAATGTGTTACGTGATCGACCTGCTGTTCTATTGGTAGGTTTGCTAGTATTTCTATCCCAACCTATGTTCCGTTATGAACAACGGCCTGAATCGGAAAAACAATTGAACATTGCGTTTGGTTTCAAAGACACCGTAATAAGTTAGGTACCAATGAACTTAACCCTTTATCGTCGGTGTGTTCGATGAGCACAAAAGTGTATTAGCATTAAAGGGTTATCGGCTTTTGTAGGCCTGATTGGCTGCGGTTGCAGCGAGAATTCTAACCGAGGTGCTGGTAATCGATACGTTTTAAGGGTTTTCTGGCGCAAATGATGGGAGAAAGCGTTGGTAAATTGTTCAAATGTCGAAGTAATAGTACATTACTATAGAGGCCGGGAAGGAAGGGATTGCCTGCCGAGTGCGATATAGGGCGGATAGTAATACGAGGCAGGCAATCCCTAGTTTCCGAGGTATGACTCGTGCTATGCTTCGCAATATATTTTCGCGAACATGAGGTCTGTCTACATTTCCGGTGTTCGAGAAAAATAAATTAGACCTATTATGTTTTCAGTACAGAATTAAATGTTTTGTTTTAAGAATTGAGCAAAACTTTACCACGCTAGCTACTTTTATTGCAGGTAAATAACTATGAGCCACAATTACCCCCCTACAGGTAAATTGTCTTTACCGTATTCCAAGAAGATATATAAAAAAATACTTTAAAATGTCTTCCGCCGTATAAAATGACACTCAGAACGTAATATTGCGCCTCAGTTTTTTTTTCTTATAAGCTTAGTTACCCGCTCATCCGATCTCAGAGGCCGGGAAGTAATAGCCTCATAACTATTCGGCCTCTCTACGCTCGGCTGACTATATGTACTCGGCCGGCAACCCCTTCTCACGCAGAGGTATGTATAGTGCTTTTCTCAAACATGCAATGACATAAATAAAAACAACTCCAGGAAATCACACTTTCATTTTCATGGCTGAACACCGTGATGCTGTGCCACAAATTGTGGAATGGAAATTAAAAAAGACCATCTCGCAGGCCTAAGCCTGCAATTTTATATGAAATGCCATTGCCGATCTCTCGTCTCGCTGCGCCCGAAACGTGACACTTTGAAGCCCATTATTGAAGAACACAACGTCAATATTTCATTGCATGTTTGAGAAAAGACACATAATGTGTCCACTTGGAAAACGCCAGAACAATACCAAGATCTTATCCATTCACTAATTAAATTTTCATTTACATTTCAATCGCTTCTCTCTTACCTCTCACTCCTTTATTACTTTAGAATGGTTCCTAGAACAATAGTCTGACTGAACACTGGAACTTATAGCGACTCCATTGTCAGAGTTTGCAGACGGCCAGCAATGCTATTAACCACAGATATTAAAATTCCGTTCGAAATACAAATGTTTACTTCATTTGTTTTGGTGCGGACACAATGGGTTGGGCGTGGCCAGTACGGGTATCTACTTGACGATAATAGATTTCAAAAACCCTTCAAGAAAAGAGCGTACTCCCATCTTAAAGGCCGGCAACGCACCTACAACTCTTCTGGTGTTGTAAGTGTCCATGGGCGTCGATTATCGCTTACCATCAGGTGATTCGACTGCTCGTTTGCCTCCTATACCATAAAAAAAAAAAAAAAAAGTATAACTATTTATTGAAATATGTGAAGTAACCCCTTAAGTTAAGGTCGTGCCAACAAGACGACATGAATTATTGAACTTGCAACAGAGTATACGCGGATGAAGTCGCGGGCAAAAGCAAGTAATCTACAATATATAGCGTAATGTATACGTAGTTGCATAATTCCAAATGAGTTTTACGAAATGTATGTAAAATGTTTTTCTTAACGAATTTATGTAAATATGTGGATAAACAAAGTAACTCTACTTCTGTTATCGAAAAAAAAACTCAAAATTTAAATTGATTTTAAAATAACGTGCCCTAAAGCTTGACATTGGAGCTTCGTTTTTATTCCGCATTATTTTGTTTATTGCAAATTAAAACAGCCAGTGTCAGGTGTCAGGTTAACGTCTCCGGGGCCCTGTATCATTGGCCCCTAGTAATAAATCTGGCATCAGGTGGCTAGGAGCAGGCCTTTTTGCATGGAGTCATTTGGGTTGACTATTGCTTTGGGATAAAGTTACATTTGTCAATGAGAGTTTATTGTTAGGTACCTAGTTTAAATGAATTTGATTTGAATGATACAGTTAGGGGTAATATATTTGATTTTTCATATTATAGTCTGAATCTTAATTTTTGACAGTACAAACAGTACAATGTAAGCTTGTTATCATTTTATAACATGTTGTCACTAACATAATGGTCAGTAAATTTGGCTACCTCAATAATTCACCACATTTTTTCAGCATTTTATATGGATTGTTATCATTGTAACCACCTAAAGCTAGCCTATTAAAATGTTTTAGGGGAGGCCTATGCTATGGGCGTTTTTCGGCTGATATGATGAACACATTAATAGTTCAGCCGAGTCAAATAATTCGAGTACTCAAGGAAATCTACTCAACCTTCACTTCAACCGTCCTTTGGGGTTTGAGAGTGTTTTGCTCTTATTTTCAATTAATATCACTATGATGTCGATTTCTTATATAGAACCGTAAGTGTTATTTATTAACTAGTTGGCTGATTGTTCCTGCTGTATCCTTGTCTCCACAAGATTGTGTATGTGTCCCAGTTCCTCTGAGGGGTAATCACGTAACGTTTTGTACGCACGTTAGGTAGATCCAACTGTCGTTTTTCCATATAAAATTTGTCATTTAGATTTATACGTACAGTGCGTTACGTGATCGACCTGCTGGTCGCATATTCCCAAACAAAATACACTTTTAACAGAAATATTCGTACTTTAACTATGTAGGTCCGTACAAAAGCGCTGCCACATGGGTCCCACTTCGCTGTGCGCCGCGTTCGTCACTTAAAAATTCTTGCATTTACGATCCACTCTAAGGTGAAATGATCTCCTCTCAAGTAATCAGTTCTCAGCTGTATAATGTATACCGTGCATAGGCCACCCAAATGTAGTGAACAGATTCGTATTTTAGGTTCCCTGACATGATTTACAACCAGCCCTCGGAGCCTCTTAAAAAGTCAGCAGTCCCTCTGGTCGCATGTTCCCGCGTGTTTACTCTATTCCTGGCTGCGTAAAATCTAACTCGGCCCGTGTTAATGGGCGCGGTGAAGTCTGGAGGGTTCCGCGATTTATGGTCCGCGCGTCGTGTGGTTGCAGGCGATAGCGGGAGCGGGAGCTGTTTTTGAAAGGTATTGGATCAGAGTGGGGTGTCAATGTGACTTGCATTGTTTTGGGTTACTTAGGGGTTGCATTGACCAACCTTTATAGGTTGGTATGGCGTCGGCAGCTGTCATCTCATAGTGATTCGTCAAATCTCTGAAACAATCTGATTTTAACTGACGTAACTTACTGATACTGACGGGTTGAACCAACCGAGCCTTATTATTTTAAGGTATGTTTAACTACACACAAAAGTAAAGAAAACAAATCGTTCCAATAAATAGGTACCTACTACTAGCTCTATTAGTTTTTTTTTACTAAATTGATTACGTCATGATTATTAGAAGTCTTGATTGGTGATTAATGATTGATTGGTGATTGTGATTAATGTTTAAACATTCAATACAATATGTATATTCAATGCATGGTATAGAAAGATTATCCAAAAACGTTCTACTATACTTCCGTCAATACTAAACCACCCATCTACAACCTCTACATAAGTAACGATTTATTCCAAGTATATGATTTTGTTTGACATACATCAATCTTATATGTACTTAGTACAGTGAATATAGTGATGTATTCGGGCATTTTCATAAAACGTGTACCCAATTAGCGTGAGCTGTTAAATAAAAATCACACTCAGTTTTGTGACGATAATTAAGCATTAAGTTTGTAAAAATATTCTCTTTTTCTGTTTAATTTATAAATGACTAGCTTCCGCCCGCGACTTCGTCCGCGTGGACCCGGGATAAAAACTATCCTATATTTTAATCCAGGCTATAGACTATCTTCATGCAAAATTTCATTCAAATCGGTTCAGCCGTTTAAGCGTGATTGAGTAGCAAACATCCAAACATCTAAACTTTCGCATTTATAATATTAGTAGGATATGCATATACACGTTAATTAAATGTGATACAAGTTCATTTTCACATCATTTGTATGCTTAATTGTCGTCACAAAACTGACACTGAGTTAATTTTTATTTAACAATTCACGCTAATTGAGAACACGTTTTATTGAAAATGCCCATTCACACATGACAAGGTCTCTCGGCCTGTCAAAGCCATTCCTGCGTATGTTGTCTCGGTAACCGCTACCGCTTCTAACTTGGTCCACATGTAACCATGACTTTTAGGGTTCCTTGGCGGTAGTATAAAATGCACCTGCCGGGTTCAGTGGGCGATGTGATTGTTACGTATAATTGAATCACACGAGAAGATATACGGTTTCATTAAGTCGATGCCGAGTGATTTCTGTTCGAGCTGTGATAGGTTTAGTTTGAAGTTAATAATCATAGAGTAGCTGTATATAGAAAGGGGTGAAAATGGTGGTCAAGTCAATTAATCCATATATCCATACTAATAATATAAATGGGAAAGTTTGTCTGTCTGTCTATCTGCTTCACGCTTAAATCGCTGAACCGATTTAGATGAAATTTGGTATAGTGATAGTTTGAGTCCCAGGGAACGACATGGGATAGTATTATCCTGAAAATTATCCATTATGAGGGTGAAATGGGGGATGAAAGTTTGTATGGAACTACAATATAAACTAGATCCACGCGGATGAAGTCGCGGGCAGAAGCTAGTTTATTATATTTACACCCTAAACTTGACAGTGTATATGTAATGTACACATTTTTTTGTCACCTTACTGCACTTTTTTCTTGAATCAATTTTGTATGTATGTATGTATGTAAATACTTTATTGTGCACAAGACACAGGTAAAAATACAGACAAAAAAAGTTAAATTGGTACAAAGGCGAACTTATCCCTGTAAGGGATCTCTTCCAGTTAACCTTTGAGCAATTGAGTTGAGATCAGGAACAAAAAGATTACGTTTTTACCAATTTTCGCGCTAGAAACGATTTTTTTTGACAAGTTTAGACCAGTACTGCTAACTTGATGGTTATATTTGTTATTATTAATCAACATCTTTGTTTTCATTGAGACCTTTATCTGCTTCACATACATACATACATTCACGCCTTTATTCCCAAAAGGGGTAGGCAGAGCACATGAAACGTATGATTTCAGCGCCACTTTTAGCATAAATGTGGGTATAAAAGATCGGCTAAAATGTGATATTGCAGTGATAGGTTGCTAGCCCATCGCCCACAACACACTTCAACCCTGGTCCCTTAGTCGACTTTTACGACACCCACGGGAAGAAAGGGGGTGGTGAAATTCTAACCCGACACCACGCGGGTATCTACTTCAATGAATATTTAATGTTATATGTGTTGGTCTCTTAGTAAATTATATATCGAATGCATTTTTTGTGTGCCCACAATATCAAACAATCGGGTTGAGCCAAACAAACACAGTAACAATGGCCGTTATAATTAACTAATGCCTAAAACCAACATTACCTCTTCAAGTCAAACAATAACCTTCTAATTGCGACTGAGAGAAATCCCTATGTTTGCAGAGTTAGAATAAGCTGGGAGTTGCGACCAGTGTAACCTGAGACTTATACTCGTACGTGTCGACAATCGAACTTGCTTAAAATCACGCATATTGGTACAACTTTGGTTTATGTCAGAAGGGAATAAAACCAAAATTTGTGTAATTAGGATCTCACAAAAATGGTTATCATAATTTTGAGCCCTCGTAACACAAAAGGATATATTTATATAGGTAATATAAGTCGTTTATGTATTTTTTGGAGACATTACCGGTTTACGTAATATTACAGTAAGGTAAGCTCATTTAAATTAACCCTTTTGGGACTGCATTAATTGGCCTGTGGTCTTTTTAACGCGTTTCATTCTTTACATAATATAACAATGGCGTTTTTTTTATACCATGAGGGTGGAAAACAAGCTTACGGACCTGTTGGTATAGCGTTCTATACACCGATCAATTGGTCACAACAACCGCCTTCAAATTAATGAATTGAATTATTGCTATACCTTTTACATCTTATAGCTACGTCTTTAAGTTGTTGTGATAAATTGCTAGGTGTATAATGACCTTAAGCAGACTCGATAAGTTGTCAGCGCGTTTATTGAAAGATAATATTTAGTCATGCCAATAAAAAAACATTAAATTGCGGACACCTACAGATCTTCATATTTTCGAGTGAAAGAGTCGAGCGCTCGAAAGTCAAAAATCGGTCCCATGCTATGTATTATGACTCGGATCAAAAACAACGTGTAATGTTTAAGGTTTTCCAGACTTTTTTGGTGCTCCTGCAAGTGTTTCCTAATCTGAGCCTTATTAAAACTATGGACCCGATTCTACGTGCACACGGCTTAACTAGCCTAAAACGAAATTGTCTCATTTTTTGACATAATTTAGGCGGCAGATTAAAAACGACACATTTAGAATAGCATTTAGGCAGCTAAGTAAGTTGTATAGACCGCCTAAAATAAGAAACGTCAGATTCAAATTAGCGCTGTCATTTCATTATGAGAGCTGCTCATAGAATAGCAGTGTTTTAGCGACACCTAAATAAAATTAGGAAGCTTAGAGGCCACCTAGAATCGGGTCCATTGTATGCCTTTCAGTCTTAAGCGGTGGGTGGTTACAATCAACGCGTCATACTTTGAAATACATACTATTAAGTATGTTGTGAAGGTTTATTCTGGTCATGCTTACGGCTTTAAGTCCGCCTTTTGTAGGATAAGTTGTTCTTTTGTGCAATAAAGATTAAATAAATAAATAAGACCATTATAGAAACCTAATAGCAATTTCACCTAGAGTTTAAACAATGCAGAATTATACGCGAATACTTACTTAAGAACAATCCTAAACCTTACATCCGCCGACCCACCGAACCACACAAACGTATCTAAAACCAAACGTGCATTCACAACGCGAATTTAATCCGAAAGTAAAAGTCGGAGTATTTTTCCCTGTTGCCTACTTGGTATTCGCGGCGCGCGGGAACAGTGATTTCGGCGAGTAAATAACAATTCGCTAAACAATCACTTATGGGGCTATTGTGTAAGTTACACGGGTTATCGGAACCGGTGAGACGGTGACACGTTTTGCTTGGTAAGGTTTAGTGATATTGGCGGACGAGATATGGTTAGAGCGGCATTTGTTTTGTGGATATTTTTTATGACTATATTGATCATCTTATCATTTTGACATTATAAGGTTGGGCGTAGCGGAAGATCAACCCACTCGAATTTGAAGCCGTCCAAGTAGGGAGGTACCTCTTAGAAACCATAACAGCACTTACGATATCTTACACGGTAAAGCTGTAGGGATTTTCAAGTTCATTTTTAGGGTTTCGTAGTCAACGAGGAACCCTTATAGTTTCGCCATGTCCGTCCGTCTGTCTGACCGTCTCGTCTTCGGCTTAGCTCAGTAACCCTTACAAATAGAAAACTGCAATTCGGCGTGGGTATATAAACCAATCTCTCCGACAAAACAGTACAATACAATTTGGAAAAAGGTTTTTTTTTAGGGTACCTCCCCTACACCTAAAGCGGGGATGTAATTTTTTTTTCTCATTAAACCCATGGTGTGGAGTATCGTTGGATAGCTCGTTCAAAAATCCAATTTTGAATCCAAATTAGTAATTCGTTTGCGAGATATTGGGCTTTGAAACCCTAATTTTAGTTCGAGTCATGTAAATAGCTACTACTGGGGATGTGAAAAAATTCGTGGTATAAATTCGTGGAAAACTATCACGAACAAGTAGGCATAAGTAGTTACCGAGTAATAGTCGACCAACTTAATGTGTAATTGAAAAGGCCAATTTTCGTATAAATTCGGCCTATGCAACCGCACCGCACGTCCATGTAACTAAGACAGACAGGCAACTACGGAACCCTACACTGTGCGTGGCCCGACACGCACTTGGCCGGTTTTAGGTTGTCGTGTCTAAAAAGTAAAGTTATGTGGTTAGCAGTTACAGGTTTCACGGGACGTTTGTTTTGTTCACATTTGAATCACACCACAATGAAAATTATAATGTGAGTTAATGTTGTTTTGTATCTATATATCATATGGTACCCGTGTGGTGTCGGGTTAGAATTTCACCTCCCCCTTTCTTCCCGTGGGTGTCGTAAAAGTCGACTAAGGGACCAGGGTTGAAGTGTGTTGTGGGCGATGGGCTAGCAACCTATCACTGCAATATCACATTTTGTCGATCTTTTATACCCACATGTAAGCTAAAAGTGGCGCTGGAACATACGTTTCATGTGCTCTGCCTACCCTGTTTGGGAATAAAGGCGTGAATGTATGTATGTATGTATGTATATCATATCGTAGTAATGGTTTTTGGACTATGTAGCTTGATGCGACAGTAAAACAAATGTTCTTATTTCCTTTTAACAAATACATTTGACGACTTCGTTTGCGTAGCTACTTTTGTTCTGACTGTACTTGAAATGTACGTATGTAAGGAAGGCCGACCGGTCTGTTTACCCGTCTGTCCAGCTAACTGTATCTTCTAGTCACGTTCTAATCCCCAGCGATTACCAGCACTACTAACGCTCAACTTACTTTAGGTACTCTGTGGACTTTGTTTGTAATTCTAGTAACCACTTAAGAGCGAACGCACGTACCAGCTTTAAAGAATGTGCATAAATATAATAATAGAAAGGTTTTAAAAACATTAATTTGGGTCTTAATCAAACATGTCCACACTTTATTTCAATGAAAAATATTAAGCACTGAATGAAATAATTTCTAATTCACTCTAACCACGAATGGTTCTCATTCTTAATTGCAACCTGTTTCATCGAGCAGTGTGCAAATAAGTTACAAGGCACTTTTCATTTTCATTTAAATTTTAAAATCATTTCACGATGGCGCGTACGTCCGAACATCCTATGTTTTTATTTGTCATTGACAATGTCCCACCTGTGACGCAAATTTGAAAAAAATGTATCGCGCGCGAAACAGGTTGCAATTAAGAATGAGAACCATTCGTGGTTAGAGTGAATTAGAAATTATTTCATTCAGTGCTTAATATTTTTCATTGAAATAAAGTGTGGACATGTTTGATTAAGACCCAAATTAATGTTTTTAAAACCTTTCTATTATTATATTTATGCACATTCTTTAAAGCTGGTACGTGCGTTCGCTCTTAAGTGGTTACTAGAATTACAAACAAAGTCCACAGAGTACCTAAAGTAAGTTGAGCGTTAGTAGTGCTGGTAATCGCTGGGGATTAGAACGTGACTAGAAGATACAGTTAGCTGGACAGACGGGTAAACAGACCGGTCGGCCTTCCTTACATACGTACATTTCAAGTACAGTCAGAACAAAAGTAGCTACGCAAACGAAGTCGTCAAATGTATTTGTTAAAAGGAAATAAGAACATTTGTTTTACTGTCGCATCAAGCTACATAGTCCAAAAACCATTACTACGATATGATATACATACATACATACATACATTCACGCCTTTATTCCCAAACAGGGTAGGCAGAGCACATGAAACGTATGTTCCAGCGCCACTTTTAGCTTACATGTGGGTATAAAAGATCGACAAAATGTGATATTGCAGTGATAGGTTGCTAGCCCATCGCCCACAACACACTTCAACCCTGGTCCCTTAGTCGACTTTTACGACACCCACGGGAAGAAAGGGGGAGGTGAAATTCTAACCCGACACCACACGGGTACCATATGATATATAGATACAAAACAACATTAACTCACATTATAATTTTCATTGTGGTGTGATTCAAATGTGAACAAAACAAACGTCCCGTGAAACCTGTAACTGCTAACCACATAACTTTACTTTTTAGACACGACAACCTAAAACCGGCCAAGTGCGTGTCGGGCCACGCACAGTGTAGGGTTCCGTAGTTGCCTGTCTGTCTTAGTTACATGGACGTGCGGTGCGGTTGCATAGGCCGAATTTATACGAAAATTGGCCTTTTCAATTACACATTAAGTTGGTCGACTATTACTCGGTAACTACTTATGCCTACTTGTTCGTGATAGTTTTCCACGAATTTATACCACGAATTTTTTCACATCCCCAGTAGTAGCTATTTACATGACTCGAACTAAAATTAGGGTTTCAAAGCCCAATATCTCGCAAACGAATTACTAATTTGGATTCAAAATTGGATTTTTGAACGAGCTATCCAACGATACTCCACACCATGGGTTTAATGAGAAAAAAAAATTACATCCCCGCTTTAGGTGTAGGGGAGGTACCCTAAAAAAAAACCTTTTTCCAAATTGTATTGTACTGTTTTGTCGGAGAGATTGGTTTATATACCCACGCCGAATTGCAGTTTTCTATTTGTAAGGGTTACTGAGCTAAGCCGAAGACGAGACGGTCAGACAGACGGACGGACATGGCGAAACTATAAGGGTTCCTCGTTGACTACGAAACCCTAAAAATGAACTTGAAAATCCCTACAGCTTTACCGTGTAAGATATCGTAAGTGCTGTTATGGTTTCTAAGAGGTACCTCCCTACTTGGACGGCTTCAAATTCGAGTGGGTTGATCTTCCGCTACGCCCAACCTTATAATGTCAAAATGATAAGATGATCAATATAGTCATAAAAAATATCCACAAAACAAATGCCGCTCTAACCATATCTCGTCCGCCAATATCACTAAACCTTACCAAGCAAAACGTGTCACCGTCTCACCGGTTCCGATAACCCGTGTAACTTACACAATAGCCCCATAAGTGATTGTTTAGCGAATTGTTATTTACTCGCCGAAATCACTGTTCCCGCGCGCCGCGAATACCAAGTAGGCAACAGGGAAAAATACTCCGACTTTTACTTTCGGATTAAATTCGCGTTGTGAATGCACGTTTGGTTTTAGATACGTTTGTGTGGTTCGGTGGGTCGGCGGATGTAAGGTTTAGGATTGTTCTTAAGTAAGTATTCGCGTATAATTCTGCATTGTTTAAACTCTAGGTGAAATTGCTATTAGGTTTCTATAATGGTCTTATTTATTTATTTAATCTTTATTGCACAAAAGAACAACTTATCCTACAAAAGGCGGACTTAAAGCCGTAAGCATGACCAGAATAAACCTTCACAACATACTTAATAGTATGTATTTCAAAGTATGACGCGTTGATTGTAACCACCCACCGCTTAAGACTGAAAGGCATACAATGGACCCGATTCTAGGTGGCCTCTAAGCTTCCTAATTTTATTTAGGTGTCGCTAAAACACTGCTATTCTATGAGCAGCTCTCATAATGAAATGACAGCGCTAATTTGAATCTGACGTTTCTTATTTTAGGCGGTCTATACAACTTACTTAGCTGCCTAAATGCTATTCTAAATGTGTCGTTTTTAATCTGCCGCCTAAATTATGTCAAAAAATGAGACAATTTCGTTTTAGGCTAGTTAAGCCGTGTGCACGTAGAATCGGGTCCATAGTTTTAATAAGGCTCAGATTAGGAAACACTTGCAGGAGCACCAAAAAAGTCTGGAAAACCTTAAACATTACACGTTGTTTTTGATCCGAGTCATAATACATAGCATGGGACCGATTTTTGACTTTCGAGCGCTCGACTCTTTCACTCGAAAATATGAAGATCTGTAGGTGTCCGCAATTTAATGTTTTTTTATTGGCATGACTAAATATTATCTTTCAATAAACGCGCTGACAACTTATCGAGTCTGCTTAAGGTCATTATACACCTAGCAATTTATCACAACAACTTAAAGACGTAGCTATAAGATGTAAAAGGTATAGCAATAATTCAATTCATTAATTTGAAGGCGGTTGTTGTGACCAATTGATCGGTGTATAGAACGCTATACCAACAGGTCCGTAAGCTTGTTTTCCACCCTCATGGTATAAAAAAAACGCCATTGTTATATTATGTAAAGAATGAAACGCGTTAAAAAGACCACAGGCCAATTAATGCAGTCCCAAAAGGGTTAATTTAAATGAGCTTACCTTACTGTAATATTACGTAAACCGGTAATGTCTCCAAAAAATACATAAACGACTTATATTACCTATATAAATATATCCTTTTGTGTTACGAGGGCTCAAAATTATGATAACCATTTTTGTGAGATCCTAATTACACAAATTTTGGTTTTATTCCCTTCTGACATAAACCAAAGTTGTACCAATATGCGTGATTTTAAGCAAGTTCGATTGTCGACACGTACGAGTATAAGTCTCAGGTTACACTGGTCGCAACTCCCAGCTTATTCTAACTCTGCAAACATAGGGATTTCTCTCAGTCGCAATTAGAAGGTTATTGTTTGACTTGAAGAGGTAATGTTGGTTTTAGGCATTAGTTAATTATAACGGCCATTGTTACTGTGTTTGTTTGGCTCAACCCGATTGTTTGATATTGTGGGCACACAAAAAATGCATTCGATATATAATTTACTAAGAGACCAACACATATAACATTAAATATTCATTGAAGTAGATACCCGCGTGGTGTCGGGTTAGAATTTCACCACCCCCTTTCTTCCCGTGGGTGTCGTAAAAGTCGACTAAGGGACCAGGGTTGAAGTGTGTTGTGGGCGATGGGCTAGCAACCTATCACTGCAATATCACATTTTAGCCGATCTTTTATACCCACATTTATGCTAAAAGTGGCGCTGAAATCATACGTTTCATGTGCTCTGCCTACCCCTTTTGGGAATAAAGGCGTGAATGTATGTATGTATGTGAAGCAGATAAAGGTCTCAATGAAAACAAAGATGTTGATTAATAATAACAAATATAACCATCAAGTTAGCAGTACTGTGACGCAAATTTGAAAAAAATGTATCGCGCGCGAAACACGCTCCAATTTTTTTTTATTAACGGCATTGGCACGTCATCCGCAGCCATAGAGATTCCCGTCACGCGCTGCCAACATAGCGCGCTCGGGCGGCGCGCACGACCGACTACGGCTTTAATTTGTAACTGTCGAAAGTTCGCGCACGGACTTATTAGAGACGTCGTGTACAGGGTATAAGCTTTTGATTTTGGGGGAAATTGGTTAGGTAGGGGTTTTCACACGGGTGTAGTTTGAGAATTGTTTGAGAAAAAAATTTTTTTTGAATGAGTGATTGATCGCAAAGAA
Source organism: Epinotia bilunana (assembly GCA_947049275.1). Lineage (NCBI taxonomy): Eukaryota > Metazoa > Arthropoda > Insecta > Lepidoptera > Tortricidae > Epinotia > Epinotia bilunana. The sequence goes on along the minus strand of OX346260.1, from coordinate 21,500,112 downwards.
TATATTCTCATCTTCATTTCTTGCATTAATTTACAAAATTTTGATATACTAGTCCTATGATGTACCGCGTATTACAAAGAACTCTACGTGATAATTTATAGCTTATGTTCACTCCAAAAGTAAATTTTATACTAGAGAACGGATCTGAATTCCGGAGATTAACTTAGGGGTTAGGTTAATCTCCGGAATTCAGATCCGTTCTCTACAATACAACTTATACAAACTTATTAAGCCGCACACTCACAAATCAACTCACTCAAAACAGCTCTTTTTAATATTGTCTAAAAAAATCATAGTAAGTAAATCAAAAAAGTCGAATTATGAACATGCATACTTCACGCACACCTATTAATACCGTTTTTAATTAGCCTTATATCAAAATGAAACTACTTATCATGCTTTAACCCCCCGTCCATCAATTCAGACATTAACGATCTTTTTAGGGGAAACTTTCAAAAACCATTAACTCTGGAATCGAAATTTTCATCCAAATTCGGTGTCCAGTGTAATTAATGTGGCTGAAACACGCTTTCAACATGAAATAAATTCAGTTTTTAATTTATTAGGTGCTGAGTTTACATAACATTAGGACATATTTAGAAAACAAACTTAAACTCATTATTTTTTAGGGGAATATATCCACCAATCATAAATGTCATAATCATAACCTTTAAATATATAGCATATGTCATGCACAATTACACACACTAGGTTAGCTGGAAGAGGTCCCTTAAAGGGATAAGCTCGCCTATGTCCTGTTTTTTTTGTTTCTGTTTTCACTTTGCAACGTTGTATTGTATGTACAATAAAGTAACAAAAACATTATTTTTAATTTAGAACAGTGGGAGATGAAGGGAGAGAGAAGACAACAGTGATATAAAATGTCATAACGTGGCTTCGCGGCTGTCACAACGACCAATTTATTAATTCCTTGTTATGTGTCCATACTAATATGACAGCCCGCTGAAAGCCATAGTCAAATGATTGTAGATTGTAGATAAGTGTAGAATCAACAGAACCACACAACGAATCCTCAAATCCATAAAAGGTCGGCAACGCGCTAGTAATTCTTCTGGAATCGCAAGCGTCCACAGGCTAGGGTGTCAGCTTGCCATCAGGCAGACCGTATGCCCGTTTGCCACCGTCGCCGTAGTATAAAAACAGATTAAATATAACTATATCATACGTGTCTATTTACATAATCATAATCGTAACCATTGATGTAATATAAAAAATGATGTAGATAGGTTATAACCGCTCCAAAAGTGGCACACTAAAACCGAGTCAATTGCACCAACTTGCCTTAGTTTCGCGTCGTCAATGAAAACGTATGCTTTTGGTGGCCATTTTTAAACACGGAATTTCGTATTGTCAATTTTTATATTAGGTACATGATTGATTGTAAATATTGTAATTTATAAGACACTCGTAGGCCAGAAAACTATGCATCTAATGAAAGGCAATTCTGAAATATAAAAAAGATATATTTAATATTTAATCTTGGAAAAATCAGAAATGACAGTAGAAAGAACAATTTCTGACTATCGCAGATGACTATCAAAAAGACAAAAATCATTTTAATTACCACAAAACCATTATCTCTGCAGTAGCACCATCACTCTCAATCTTAGCCCATAAAGCGCCCCCCACACTTGCGTGTCAAAATTAATAATCGGTGTTCAAACAACGGGTGTGTTCCAATTGTGTAAATCATAGAGACTGCGTTCTGATGATTAACTACGTGGAATGCAGTCAGGTTTATTAAAAACATTTAGTTTCAGGTGTATGTAAAGGTTTTTTAGAGTATTTTTGTTTTTATTTTAAGTTTGAATTTAACGTGACTGACAACACGTATAGTATGGGAGGTATAGTGCTTAAAATTTTAAATAGACAACGAAAACTAACAACCTATCTTAATCAGGAATGAGTTGAGGTCATAATATTGTAGCAAAGCGAATCCTGGTCTCCCTTAGGATACAATCGGGAAAATTTCTAGGAAGATGATGAAGGTTATTTAACCTACCTAATAAGTAATGTGTTGACGTTTAGGCTAAAACATTTTTGGTTTGAAATAATCACTTTAAAATTAAGTGCTGGCTCCTTTGCATCCAATGCATACGTGAGATATTACGTAATACATAGAAAATCAATAGTGTTAATTTAATTATGATTTGCACTGCACCTACGACTGCAGCGCGCATGCTACAAAGCTGTCAAATACGTCACACGTATACGTATAACTCCTCAAAAAATCCACAATTTCAAATATAAATCCGCGCACATTGTCCGCATCGCCACATGATATACCAAGGAATTTAATACCTATTAAGCCGCGCCCACATTACCCGGTCTAGACGGCGATTATTGGACAATTACGCCGGTGTGCGCCGGCCCTTACGCTCGACAAAAATGCATCAGTAAATTTCAATTTATCGGGCGATCGCTGGTCGATGGTCGAGCAATAAAATTCTGTGATAGTGCCGACTCCACTTGGCTAGAGCGAGCATAGTTCGGCGTAGACTTAGTGGGCAGCTGTCGTCTTTGTCGTTAAAGTTGGCGTAGAAGTGCCGCCATTTTGTGAAACGAATTGCTTTTGAATATTTTTTTCGCAAATCGAGCACTAATTACCGGGGCTAGCACAACTCTGACACCTCGACGCAACGCGACAATAGACAAATCTACCCTGCTCTTTCTAATATGCAGAGTGCGAGTGAGATAGGAGTCGCAGAAACGCGCGCACTAGGCCGAAAGTTATGCTAGATACACAAACGTTTATGTAGGTACGTATGTTATGACTTCGCGCTTAACCACAGAGTGCGGCGAAACTGTCTAAACTGAAGACGTTTTTCTGATATGTCCCCGCGTGCATATTTTTGGAGCACTTTAGTACCTACTACAAAGTCTACAAACAAAACATATAAGTACCTACGCTATTTTTAAAGCATATAGCTTAGATTCATTTATTTAATAATAAGATTACGTTGTAAATTTTAGTAGGTATGTCAATTTACATGAACTCATTATGATCGTCAAAAACCAAAATAGATATATATGTTAATCAAATCATTAGAAGAAACAGTAACAGGTACATTTTAAAATTGAAGAGCAATATAACCATGTCATAAATGTTATCTCAGTGTCAAATTTAGGTTAAGTTATTATTTTCTTCTTTAATATTTAATATTATTATATTCTCAATATTGTTGGAGTGTAAAATAGAACTATGCGACCTCGCATAAAACCTCATCTCAGCTTACCATTATCAATTTGCATTTGAAAAGATATTTTTAAAACCAACGAGGTAAAATCGCCCCAAAACGAGAAAATGTCTTCAGGATTAAGTTCCCCAAAGCATTTAGTGCGAGTCTTCTCAAATTAGCGCCTTTGTAGCGGGCGGGGATTACAGAAACTATTAAATCTTCAGCAGTCTTTAATTTCAGTGGGCTTAACTGCTTTTAATGATGGCGCGATTTAAAAATGTAGCTGAAAATAGCGTTGGTTTTAATTGAAGATTCTTTTAGATTAAAGGATGCATTTAAATATAGTGCCTAGTGTTTGGTTTCGGCAACTAAGCTTAGTTCTGTATTTTTATGATTTAGTTTTGAAATTATAGAACTGCCTAGCATTAAACGATGTTAGGCAAATGACCATGATTTTTGGTTACTTTAGCAGGTAAGGTAAGCCCTTACCTGCTCAGGTAAGCTATTCATAACTTGTTTCACCATCGCTTTCCCCTGGTATATTTTGACCCCAGGATTAATAACAACGAATAATCAGGGGTCTAGCTGACACTGGTTCGCCTGTCGCGTAGTGTATATCATATATTGTAAATCAGCCCAGGAGTGCTCCCTCTCTCATAAAGAGGGAGATACACGAACGAAGTTCGTTTTCGTTGCGCGGCAGGCCCTCAGGGCTTGGCTAATTCATTTCTCCCAGCACCATTTCGATTAAAAACAATGGCGGACATTAAGCTATTGTTTTTAATCCCCGGTCGTTCATAATATGGCGTGCGCGGAATGACCTAACTATAAGCCCCGTTGACTCCAAAAGGCAATGTCACAAACCGACCAAATTAAGTAGGTGATTAGTGCGAAAGAAATCCTAACATTTCGTTGGTCTGTTTTGTTCGGTCGAATTATAGAACATTCTAGGCTTACGTCCTTATAACTTTGAACATGGAAAAAAGCCTTTACCTGAAGCTGATTAATCGTTAAATGCTCTGACCTTATAAATGGGAATACCATGTGTTAATTAGGTGCGATTAGTAAAAAATATCCATGTAAGTTTCCTTTAGTTGAGTGTTTATGTATTTTTTTAACTAATGGAGATTGTTTCCACTTACATGAAATCACGCTAGTAATTTACCACACTGCTTCATTTTTCGACTGTAGGTAAATATCTCCACTGTCGACCCATTTTGTCTGAATTCCATTCAACATGAAAAAAAAATGTTATTGCTACGAGCGGGATTAGAACCCACAAGCTCTATATATTCGTACCGTGCATCGCTCTGAACCAAAGCGACCGTGGGCTATGCTCGTTGGGACGAATCTTTCAATACCTTCACTTTTCTAAATACACCTTAGGGAGGCTCGTCGACGGTATGCAGAGGTCGTTGGTTCAAATCCCACTCGTGGCGATTAATTTTTCACTTTTCATTGGAATTTGGAATTTCGATAGTAGACGTTTCTGCTTAGTAAACAAAACATTTACTAAATTTTGTCTGCATCAAGAAAAATAAGTATTCCGTTGAACCAATTTTGGTACAGAAACTGCTTCAGGTTAGATTGGTTAGTTACGAACCAAAATATTCTAACTGTATATTCCAACATTTGAAGCCCAGTAGCACAAAATTAACTATTAATTACTGTTAACCGAAGATAACAGCGTTAGCCGGTCCCTGCGCCGGCTACACTAATCGGGCACGGAATTGACGTGGAAATCCGACGGCTTAGCCTAGTTGCTGCTCATTCTGCACCAGATTATACAAATATACAGCTGAGAAACTATTCGAACTTTAAATTCAACTTTTGTAATCAATGCGAACTTCGCTCTTACTGCGTATAGCTAAACTCGTACGTGGCTTGCACTACGTTGTAGCGTAACTGGAAGAAATCACAACACTTTAATGCACTCAGGCTAGAGGTATCAAGAATAAAAAGTCCAAAAAACTGTATCCCGACTATGGAAAACTAACTGAGAAAAACTGTTAGTTTCGTAGAAACGGTAGCTTACGTCAGCCTCAGCATAATTACGAATCAATTGATGCCAAATTTATCAAAATCTGTTCAGTATCTTGTTATCTCGGTGGAATACACGAAAAAATACAAACAGACTGCTAAAACCATATCTCTCTCTTTCGGCTCTGCCGTAGTCGGGCAATAAATACATACAAGAAGTGCGAAGTTAATTCAGGCCTTGTATCGTGGTCGGCCTTATCACGAGATAAGTGACAAGATAGTGTCAGTCACGTTCTATCGAACGGTGTCAGCCAGTGACGGACGCTCTATCTTGTCACTTATCACGTGATAAGGCCGACCATGCTACGGGGCCTGACTTGCATTCTGGATACACCGTGCGTAAGCGGCGCGTCATGCGTCATTCAAATATAATGTGTATAAGAGCGTTCATGTAGAAGCATTCGTGTATTTTAGAAAAAGTTCGGCATTTTTATTCCATTTCGTCCAAATACGACCAAATGAAACAAACATTTTTGGCATCAAAACAATCGGACGCAAAGCAAAACGATATCGAAACCACGTCCATCCATGCAAACAACGCTTTGTATTGAGGTTTCATCTGACCGCATTTTTTCCATAAATATCCATTTCGATCACATTTCTAATGCCATTGTTCTCCATATAAACCGACTGTAAACCGATTCTTTGATTTACTGGGCCATAAATCTAACTTTTGAGTTTCTGGTGTGTTAGCGAAACCTACTTAAGTCAAAAATGTTTTAACCGCCGCTATGTGAGTAGTAATATAAGTCATTTTCAATGGTGATATGAGTCTGTCGTTTTCCAGACTAAAGCGCAAGAATGGTACTTAATAAATGTAGCCAGTTTAAAACGTAAATATTACGAGTAAAGCTTTTAAATCATGTCGATTTGATTCACGGTAGAAGTATAAACAAAGATTCTTCACTGTATTTTTCGGAGATTGGATCCTTTGAAGGTTTTTAAGGCTCGCAGAGTATTATGCCAGAATCAACGCGGCGCATGGAGTCCTAAAACATTGAATCGAACCTCTCGCTCGCACTCTGCAGTGACTTGCGAGTACTTCGATTCGTTACTACGATACGTGTAGGTTGTTCGGAGCGACAGTTTGTGTGGTGTATGTATGTATGTATGTAAGCAATTTATTGCACACAAAACAGATTAAAACCTAAATTCAATTCAATTTGATCTTTTATTCACAAAACATAAACATGATATATAAGATTAAGGTACCAAGGCGAACTTATCCCTATAAGGGATCTTTTCAAGCTAACCTTTGAGCAGTTGGGTGGAAGGTATGTAGGACGAGATAGACAAACTTACCGATTACCGATTTACTTAGTATTGGTTCTGTATTAATATATTTAATACAATATATGTCTTATAAAGGTAAAGGTTCCGAGAGTCCGCTGGATGCGGGTGGCGCAGGACCGGTTATTGTGGCACTCTTTGGGGGAGGCCTATGTCCAACAGTGGACGTCTTTCGGCTGATGATGGTGATGATAATGATGTCTCATAAGTTAGGTATTTTATTGTTTTATAGTGGCTTAAGTTTTTATTATATTTTCACGACATCACAGTTAATCGAAGAATATGTATTAGTTATTGGCTTGTTATATGGTTAAGCCTGCTTAAGTGTTAGGTCAGATTCATTATTTACTATTTTTGCTATCCATACTATCCATACAAATATTATAAATGCGAAAGTATGTCTGTCTTTCTGTCTGTAACCTCTTCACGCATAAACCGCCGCACCGATTAAGATGAAATTTGGTATGGAGATGCTTTGAGTCCCGAGGAAGGACATGGGATAATTTTTATTCCGGAAATCATCCCCTTAGGGGGTGAAATGGGGAGGGAAAGTTAGTATGGAGCTACGATATTAACGAGTTCCACGCGGACAGAGTAGCGGGCAGAAGCTAGTATTTAATAATTAAGAATTATTCCGAAATCATACCCTTTTAACACATTTATTTATCAAACTGACTATCCCCTTTTTTATTTCAACTACACCACCTTCGAACCTAATCAATTAACACGTTTCGTAAAACGGTTCCATCGGCCCTGGTCCTTCAAATCAAATAGCCAAATCGGGAAAGTCAACGGCCGCCCGGATGTAACTAGTGGCGTTGTTTAAACTGCGTTTAGCGCAGGCTGCTAATTAACAGCGTCCAGCTAACAGTTAAAAGATTCAGTCACACCGGCTCTGATGAAGTTTGGACGATGGATGGTAATTAGATATTCGTAATTATTCCGTTTGACACTTTGTTACTTTATAAATCAATATAAATTACGTACAATTGCGCCTAGGTGTGAATAAAACTGAATTATCAGCGGCTTGCCCATTATAAGGCAGTTACACACTCTTTCCAACAGTCCTGTTAGAAAATATTCCACATTAGCTCCGGTCTGCATACGAATACCTTTGTCGCTATAATTATGTTACATAGTTATAAATTCTGATTATTTTAGCATAGGATAATAGTTAAATATTTGAGAAAAGCGTGGTTACAGAAGGAACATCGTAAGACTAAAAGGCACATGTATTACAGTAGCAGACATAAATACAAACTAGGTTAGTAAAAAACATACGCACTACAATCGAACTCGCATCGCCAATATCAATTAATACGCGACGTGCCGCGTTTCCGCACCCCGCATAAATCGCGCGGTGGGCCGCGGGCGATATTATCGCCGATTTACCGCGTCGCGATCAAACCCCGCTTCACGGCAGTTTCGTGCTGCAGTGCGTTATTTTTACAGTTTATTTCAGTTGAGTTTTTATGTGAATGCAGAATGTAGATTGATAATTATCGGCTCAGACCATTGAATGTAGATTAAACTAGTGGCTCCGTGAACTGCAGGCCCAGCGTCACTGGCTGACACCGTTTGATAGAAAGAAATGGACGCTCTATCTTGTCACTTATCGCGTGATAAGGCCGACCATGATACGGGGTCTGAACTCGCGAGCCAGTCTTTTTTTTAAACATTTTGGTTATTTAATATCGGAATTCTTGACAAAAGAATTCCATAGAATCACCGAACCTGTTTACAAAATTTCACGAGAATCGGTTGACATAGGCGACCTGAGGCTCTAGTATAAGTTTTACCGAAACAAAACTTTAAGATCGAGTTTGCGTTTTACCCTCAATTTGTATGGGATTTGACAGCTAAACGCAAACGCGGACGTAACGTTTTGTTTCGGTAAAACTTATAATAGAGCCTCTGTAGAGGAGAACAGCCGAACAGCGTGACAAGCGGCCAGCGGAACAGACCCCGGACACCGGACATACGAACGATTTTCGGCCCTAGCTGAAGCATAACTTCGTTCGCTTCGCTCGCTCGTTCGAAAATAATGAAACTGGTCACTTACTCGTACGTCTTTGAGTTCATTCTTTTTTTTTGTTGTTTTGTTTTTGTTTTCGACGTGAGCACTCGTGATTCCGGCGCGATTAGCACTGAGCTAAGAACCTCTGTTCCTTGTCGTATCCTCATGGATGAGGGACGTGACGGCTGTGGGCGCTCTTCACCATCACTCTCCAAGCTGGTCGGTCCTGGGCTTGATGCATGCTGGCCTGAAGCGTGGCTCTAGCACCAGATCTTAACGTGTCCGCCCAAAGCATAGGCATCCGTCCCCTGCTATGCGGCCAGTGATAAATAGCTTTTCCAGGCTTTGCGGTCCAGACCTGACCAGATGGCCAAAGAACCTGAGGACACGTTGGATACAGATGGTGGAGGTCGTTTTGGTGCTGAGCTCGGCGAGAACAGACTCATTTGTGCGGCGTTCAGTCCATTATATCCGGAGCATTCTGCGCCAGCAACACATCTCGAAGAGCTAAGAATAAGGACCACATATTGGTTCGAAACATGTCGAGTGATATCAAAGACGTGACACGTTTCATTATATTTAATATGTATGAGGCTCAGACTCATGGGAGTTTTCTATATATACTCGTAATGTAGATTATTCATCTTCGTTTTGAATTTTCATGAAATAATGTGAATGTAGATTGTTCACTATCGTAGAGAATTTTCACGCAATATTTCAATAAGTGAGATAATATTTCTCCTTCAATCAATAAACTCCTTAACACGAAATACAGGTTACAATTTCGTATACTATATTTTACAACTGCTGAGGGTAGTTAATATAAAAGTTCCTAAGGCATACGTGTATCCATTTTACTATTTATTCCCTCGCTCTCGACACAACGCATCCTCGGGAGCTCTGGCGACCGTGCTCACCTCCAGGAACACAACATTACTACAGAGTAGTGTTGCTATAGCTGTGGTCTTCTGCAAGGCGCAGGTACTTACCCAGTTGGGCTGCTCGAAATTCGAGCGGAATGACAACTGTTCTTATGTTAGTTACATTAATAATGTATTATTTTATTGTTTCAGGTAAATAACCAAATGGTCTCAGAAGGAAATACTGGTGCTTATGCTATGCATAGGTATATTTTATCCAAAATTGCGCAGAATATAAGTAAGTGTAATTTATAGATAACGCAGACTTTGTTTAAGCGGAACTAGCTCCATTTTTAGGCGAATTTACAGCTGAAAAATGAAATTGGTACTTTCTCTTATTAGTCTTATTAAAGACACTTCGTTATGAAGATAATTTACTAGAACTTAAGAAATCGCATGGTAGGTTGTAGGTAAATCAACTCTCCACAGAAAACCGAACTCTTCTTCCAACTTTTAAAATTACTCCACTAATTTATAGAATTGACCTTCCTAATTGGAACTATACCTCGGTTAACAAAGAAAACGGGCAGAGCCGCGGAGACTGCTAGTGTTAGATAAAATTAAAATAGCGTCTGCATCTAACTGCGCTAGATGTCAACCATTACAAAAGCTTTCCCCGAGATTAATGCGCTATTAAAGTCTGAAATAAATATTTCATACAAAATCGCTTCCGAGGATATCTTTATGCGATGGAGGAAATGTAAATATTCTTTTGAAAGCCATTTTTCGTACCGGTAACGACTTAAGCGCTAAAAAAATCGCAAGTCCCCACCTTATGTACAAAGTCTTATGGTTCATAATAAAGTAACGTTGAATAGTAACTTAGAATTTATTAAAAAGCTGCATTTGTTTAGTAGAAAGACTCCTATCTGGATGCCAAAAGCCATTTAAACGATTTTTTTCTCGATTTTAGTATGTATTTGAGAACAGTGGAAGATGATAAAGGAATATGTTTTAAGACGGATCTAAGCATCTTCTGTTAACTAAGAGTGTTTTGTCCATTTCCCACATACACAACAAAGTCTTTTGTGTTTTGTTTTCACTGGCATGGAGGATAAGCTAGTTTAATTAGTGCGTAGGACTTATTTTAAACTAGCTTCCGCCCGCGACTTCGTCCGCGTGGACCCGGGATAAAAACTATCCTATATTTTAATCCAGGCTATAAACTATCTTCGTGCAAAATTTCATTCAAATCGGTTCAGCCGTTTAAGCGTGATTGAGTAACAAACATCCAAACATCCGAACATCTAAACTTTCGCATTTATAATATTAGTACTCGTAGGATTAGTAGGATACTTACTATGATTTTACGTAAAAATACTGAGATGACAGAGAGACGACTATAGGTGTATAATTTGTGGTTGCTCTCTTTTGGATTTTGGATTTCTTGATTGGCAGCGAAGGGGTTAAATACTAAACAAATTCATTATTACATAGCGTTATATTGCACCCACGGTACTGACATCCATGGCAGTAACAGTGTGCGTATAAAAGAGAATGGGTCAGCAATGGCTCATGACTATAATTAATCGTATCAACACATTAGGTATTTTGTAAGGCTGTCAAGTTTGGACGTGAATGTGAATTTAGTAGTCATAAATCGAACCCTTCAGCTGAAATAGTGAAACCGTGTAAAATAGTGAATACATTTGATGGTTACGTCTCTAGGTGCGTAAATACTTACGCGTATATATATATATATATAGACGTGAATGAAGAACTTAAAAATTGAACTTAATTTATCTAGTATCTCATCCGATTATCAATAGTCGTGCTGACACAAACTTAGATACACATTAATGGCGAATATTATACTTTTCGATAAGGTTAAGCGCGCATAGACGTGAATGATAAGCTTAAAAATTGAACTTAATTTGTCTACTATCTCATCCGATTATCAATAGTCGTGCTCACACAAACTTGGATACGAGTACACATTAATAGCGAATATTACACTTTTCGATAACGTTAAGCGTGAATCTTACGATGTTTCCACGTACAGTTTTAGTTTTTAACCCATTCAAAGCTAATCACAATACACATGCGTCAGAGCGCTACTAGCGTGTTCCACTACATTATGGAGCTTAACACACTCACTGCCAGGAGCCCGCGCAGCGGGCGCCTTCTGCTACTTAGAGGAAAAACCACGGGATCGGCTACGTGTGTAGCGCGTGGCGATTCTTGGCAGTGCATGTGTGAAGCTGCTACGGATTTTGGCGTAGTGTAACGAGCGTAGCGTGTGGTGGTGGTGAATGACTAAACTCTTTCACTGCCAGGAACCCTGCCGGGCGCCTGCGATGTAGTCGCTCTCCGCTACATACGAGGAAAACCACGGGATCGGTCACGAGCGTAGCAGTGAATAAGTTAACATTCACTGCCAACGAATTTGTAGCGCTACGCTCGTAGCCGATCTCGTGGTTTTCCCGCTAAGTAGAGGAAAGCGCCGAACAGAGCGGCCGCTGGGCACTCCTGGCAGTGAATGTGTTATTCAAAATAAAAAAAATAGTATAACAAAGAATCATATCTTCCAGTTTCCTTAAACTTCTTAATAAATAGATAATAAATAGTTAACAATTCATTAAAATACTTAAGCCAGGACGGCATGTTAAAGCTTTCTCCCAGTAATTTCCGAGTCCTGCGTTTAAAATAAAGCTGCCAAGAAACTTTCAAGTTGTATCAAAGACTTCGAAGGAAAAGTTGTTATACTAGTAGTAGGTAAAGGTTTTGATTTTTAATTACTTTGTCTCTCATTCAACCTGGGAAAAAAATAGAAGTGCAGCAGACTGGAAAATATTGATTTTATTCAAGTCCATGGGACGACAAATTAAATAATGATGTTTTAAATAATATAATTCGTAGGCACTTAAACTTTATTTATAACTTCACCAAGTGATTTTTTGCATTCAATGTTAATAACTAAAAAAAACTATAAATTTTTATGAGATGTTTCGAATAAAGCCATCATCAGATGGTCATACCTACTGATCAATTGGGACCACGCTTGATATAAGAGCCCCCTTTAAAACAAAAACAACGTTAACATCGAATAACTTTTGATACAGTTTTTGGTGAGTGTTTGCTATCTCGTTCAAAAAAGCTAGTTCAGCGCTTACAGAACGCGTGTGCGCGGTTTTGTTATCCAATTCCTCGTCGAGCCCATATAACTCCCTTTCTAAACCAGGGGAAATTATTAAAGATGGAGGCTCGTCGAACAATGCACCTTGCCACACTGCTCTTCGGCATCATTAAAACTAAGGAACCTTCATATCTTTTCCAGAAGCTTCGATTTGCGAACCCTCGTCCTAGACGGATCCCTCGACTTATCTGTCCTCGACACGGAAGTGCGTCTTTTCGTGGCAGCTTTACCTATTCTGCCACGAAATGCTGGAACAACATCCCACCCCCCGTCAAAAATGCTCCCACAATAAATTCATTCAAAAAAAACTTAAAAATGTATTTACTAAATCAACAAATAAATCCAGCATAGCCTTACAGTGTCTTTGTGTATGATTATGTACATTTGCGTACCTAGGTAGCAATTTATTTTCAAATTCAAATTTAAGTTCTATATGCATCCTTTGTAATTTTAGATGAAACACATTTAACAAGAATATTATTAGTGTATAAATAAAATCCTTTAAGTAGTAGTACTATGTAACGTGCAGTTCTGTAGCGCACCACACGTGGATCCACATAATACCAGCGTCGTTTCGCCTTCTGTGGAGCGACATTATGCTGAGTGGACTCCGTTTTCGCATCTAATCTTAGTTTCAACATAGCATCTAAGTGTAAATCTAAAATGTACTTACTGTTATTTGCGAAATAAAGTTTTTCTATTCTATTCTATTCTATAATAACAAATTGGTAAATACCAACGAACGATCACTAAAAACTAATAACGAAGAATTAAAATCATCCTTTTTAAATCAGTTAAAAAAGCCGATCCAGGCTTAAAGTTGAGTGACAAACGATTTATATGAAGCCACTAGTTTTTGCAATATTGGTATACGTTAGTGATGTCATGAGCAATGAAAACATGTACGCTTTATATTGAATTTCAATAATATTTTCTATGCTATTGTCCCGCATCCTTTCACTTTAGCGCATAATACGCCGAGGATTATGTCAGTGCCACCTTCACTGATTACCTGCAAACATCCAATCAGCTGTTAATCAGGATGGTAATAATATGGGCGGATTGATTGATTGTTCGGTAATGGTCTATGCTGTGGGTGCTGTTATTTATTTATTTACTGATAAATACATTTACGTGACATTACAGTAATAACCAATGCGTCACGAAACTAAAAACAACAAATAATACTATTTAGGCGACGAAACGGCGTGGCCCCGTTGCGTCGTCATCTCGTTATGTATGTGGTGTGTCATTTTGATGTATGGCTCTGTGAGCTATAGGAATCGCGAGTCTGTCTTTGTCTTTCTTCAATAAAAAAACCGGCCAAGTGCGAGTCGGACTCGCGCGACGAGGGTTCCGTAAAATTTACGGTTTTCGCATTTTTTCCTTTATCTGTGCTATAAGACGTTGCTTCGTACCAAATTTCAAGATTCTGAGTTCACGGGAAGTACCCTGTAGGTTTTGATTCCCTTCCGAGTTTCGAAAATTTGCGGAAATTTGCGACATAAACGGCTGTATCTTTTGATTGCGTTGGCTTCGAAGTTTGATTTTTTAACAGCTCCAAGGGACAGTAGACCTGAGTATTTGGTATAAATTTTAGCTTGATACCTCCACACGTTCCTGAGAAAAAGGGTCTTGACAGACGGACGGACGGACAACAAAGTGATCCTATAAGGGTTCCATTTTTTCCTTTTGAGGTACGGAACCCTAAAAAAAATGTATTTCGAAACAATGATTCGACAAAAAAGTCGATATAATTAACGAACCTGCTCACAGAATTTCACGAGAATTTTATTGAGTAATGCGACCTGTAGGGAGAACAGCTGAACAGACACCGGACACCGGACAGACAAACGATTTTCGGCCCAAACTGAAGTATAGAACTTCGTTACCTTCGCTCCCTCGTTCGAATATGTACCTATCTGTATGTAGAGGTGCTAATTGAATTTACATTCGGTTGTCAGTAGCAGAAAGAAATCCCTCTTCAGAAAAAGCTTGACTACTTTGCTGAGTTGAAGGTACCGGACATCCCTGCAGTTTTTGACAGTAAACCCACCCGAGGCCAAGCCAGCCGTAGCGCGTAGCAGCATTTTTCTGTTTTGTAGCGGAAATGGCTCGGAGAGGCACACAGAAAAAAAGGATTTATTAAAACAAGACCGACCATTTTCTCAAAATATTTCGTAATTACAAAAAAAGATCTATTCGGATTAAAAATATTTTATTGATCGAAAAGTACTCATTTCGTCGTTCTGATATCATTATTTTCTCAATATTTTGCTAATTATGAGAAAAATATGCTTATTTTAAAATGTATTTTTAATTATATCAACAAAAGGGACGTATCTTTATTTCAGAAATTTGAAATCTCTCGAAACAAACAAAGTATCTTGAGTTAAGATTTAGTATTCTCAAGTCATAACTATTCTAAAACTAAGATATTTAAATTTTTTATGAAGAAAAATATTCACTGATATCAAGATTTTTTTTATTCAATCTATAAACAAGACTTTTTCAAATCAAAAACAATAAATTTTCTCAAAGCAAACAAAGTATATTGAGTCAAGAAGTGGTGTTCTCAAGTGATAATCATTCTAAACCCAAGCTATTTATTATTTATTGTGAAGAAAAATATTTACTAATTCTAAGAAGTTCTTGATTGAATCAATAAACATAAGGCGGTTTTAAATCAAAAACTTGGTTTTTTCTCAAATCAGCTAAAGTATCTTATGTCAAGATTTTGTGTTTCAAGTAATAACTATTCTAAAACCAAGATATTCTTAAATTTACTGTGAAGATCAATTTTTAGTAAATCCGAGAAATTATTGGTTCAATTAATAAACAAGACTTTTCTTAAATCAAGTACTTTGTATTCTCTCAAAACAAAGAAAGTATCTAGAGTTAAGATTTAGTATTCCTAAATCTATGACTATTCTAAAACTAAGATATTTTAATTTTTTATGAAGAAAAATATTAACTGATATCAAGATTTTTTAATCAATAAATAAACAGGACTTTTTCAAATCAAAGACTAAATTTTCTCAAAGCAAACCAAGTATACAGGATGAATTGTAATAAGCTGCACAAATTGAAATATGTTGTTCGCTAGCATTAATTAAGTATAGTTCCGTTTTTATTTTTTGTCTAAGTATCCAAACTTGAGAGATAACGACCGTCAAAAGATTCCTTAATTCTAATAGCATTCATGGACGTGTAAACAGCTGAGTACCTACTCATTCAAATAATTAAATTTAGAACACCAACAGAAACAAAACCCCCTTCCCCTTCTACACTTTCGTATTGCCATCGCCGCCACAATATTGACATTGACACAAAATATGACGCAAAACATGACACGCAAATCATAATATTTTAAGCCAGTTTTACACGTTGGCCCTGCACTAGTAAAGACGTCCTCATCATTTTGCCGTATGGCGGTCTTACAGAGCGAGACACAGCTATTTGGTTTGAATGAGATAGCAAATATAGCTATATTGTTCCTCATTCTAGCCAGCAGGACAATGGACGGGCCCCTTAAGCCTACAAAATGCTTAAGTAGAGTGAACAGGATGTGTTTTCATTTCGCTTTATCATCTGTAAACTGTAGGTAATTTATGCGGAAATTTCTTTCAAAATCATATTCTTAGAAGGGAAATTCCAACTGAATTATTTACATGTTTTAATAAAACACCCCATTGTAAGTTAGAATTTCAATTTAACTTAACACAGTATTCGTGTATGTATGATTAATAAAGGTAAGTTACAAGTAGAAACACATTTTATTAAAAAGAAAATCCAATAATTGTTAACTAACAAATAAGTACATTTGATATGCATTTTCTAAATATGCTTTATTAATGCTCGTAATGAAATTATTCCCCACACATAAGCAGTCTACGTTGTTGAGGGTTTACATGAAGTTTTATCGAAAATAGTGCTCCCATTGTCTTTACCTCCTTGAGTGCACTAAGAAATCTTCGCTTTAAGATCTTCAAATCTCTGGATTTTTTCAACATTATCGTTTGTCAGATTAAATTAAACTGCGGGACCGCTGTCTGTTATCCATCTCCTAGTCACTATTCCAGTAGTTTGGTACTGAATTGACCGACTTCCAGTGTTCCTGTGATCTCTGGACACTGATGGATCTACAATTCTTTGATTATGCAAGCGCGGTAAACATTCCTAGCGGTAAGGCTTATCATTTCGTAATAGTTTGTATTTAATTAGAATTTCGTAATATATTGTGTGAAATGTATTTTTTAAATTTTTCATTTGACATCTGTCTCAGAATTTGTTACCTTTTGAATGTCAAATTAAAAAAGTTTTCAACACAAAGGTTGAATGTAGTGTCATAGTGTGTCCAAAAATGCTATTTTTTAACAGAACAAGTAAAAAAAAACCGCTGCCTTATTTTAATGCCAATATATTCTATGAATGATACCAAGCAACATATCAAAATATGTGCACCCTTTTAAAAATCACCCTGTATTGAGTCACATAACTTAAGAGATGACCCACATTAGAATCTAATTTAATATTTACTTCAGTCTAACATACTACCATTTTGATTGAACACTATTGAAAACTAAGGTTTAGAAACATTTTACTTGATTCAAAATAACGTGAAACTGTGTTGTATATTTTTACTGGCATTAAGATTATTTTTCTCATAGCAATATTTTTTTCTACTATCAAGTTTCACCGTGGAATATTTTTTACGATTAAGATTTTTTTGCGTTGGTAATACAAACTACTGACGCCCCCGTGCAGTGCCGTGCCGCGAGCAGGTTGTGACAAGTGGTTGTCGTTCAGTTTGTTCGTAGGAAGGAAGGACGCTTAGGCGGAGAATAATAAAGTTTATCTATAATATTTTAATATTATATCATTTCCATCGAATCGAACGAACCAATTGTGATGGATGCTGTGGGTGTGGCTGTGACCGAAGTGCTCGTGTCATGGAGTATACCCCCCGAAATTATAAACAACTTTATAGGTAAGTAAGAATTACATTTATATTAAGTTCTTATCATATGAACGGAGAAGTATAGGTACATAATTCTATTCTATATTTTCTAGCACATGGCATAAGTGTCGAACACTTCCCAAAATTAACACCAGAATGCCTTAAAGAATTGTGCCCGCATTTAGCCACGCGATTAGTTCTCCAAGAGAGAATGTCGGAATTAATAACAGCACAGGTACGTAATGTACTAAACTTGGTACCTATTAGCTGCATGGTTGCCGCTCGAAACAAACTTTGTGTAATGTTTGTAGTCTAATCATGGCTGTACATGTATATAAATCACGCCTTATTTCCCGTGGGGTAGGTAGAAACACTAGATACCACTTGTTTATTATTTGTATTAAGTACTTTGGTGACTTTACAGATGCCAACAGAAACAAACTCACTCACTACAGCATCCAATAATACTTTGCTTATAAGCCTAGATGACATAGAAGTTACCAGCCTTCTTGAGTCTCCCAAGACAGTCAACATTCAAACACGAAAAACTTTCCCACAATTTGATTTGGAGACATTATTGCAAACTTCACCGGGTGGCAATAGCATTCTTAAATATTATGAAACATATGGTTGTCTTGATAACAGCAAGAGAAGTCAGTTAACTGACATAATAATAAAACATATATATACATACATTGTCAATTGGTAAGTAGGAATAACTAATAACCTGCTAATAACTCATCGTAACATTTACCATACCATAACATTTTGGCAAGAATGATATATATATTATTAATTTTGTTTATAGCCGTATCAACTATGAAGAATACAATGTGCTAGCGGCCAAAATAATTACACTATTTCCGAAAGAGTCAGTCGGCACATATTTTACAAAACCTTTAAAAAAACTTGAGTCCACAAATGGACGTTCCACAGTAGCCCGGGGAAAATTAGTCGACAAGGTTCGTAACCTATTATACAAGTACGGCGATCGCAAGAGAGGTTCAGTCAGCGAGTCTGAGAATACTCCACCACCAAAGAAGAAAAATTGTGATGATGGCGACTTACAGGGTAAGTAACAAAACATTTTTTGACCGCTTCGGAAATAAGGAAAATTTTGCACCTCAGATGCCTAGCCACTTTCAGGGCAAATGCGAAATTGGACCTTACCCTAACGCACGCAGGTCACATTTTCACTGGTGTAGCCATCGCTGGCGTCTGAGGCACGATTTTTGTTGTTGGCTGTGGCCGACTGCGGTGGTCAAAAGTTCTTAATTCTTGGGAATCTTAATTATCATCATCATCCTCCTAGCGTTATCCCAGTACCAATGCTTCCCGAAGGACGCCTGGGGTCCGCTACCCAATCCCAAGATTTGGCGTAGGCACTAGTTTTTGCGAAAGCGACTGCCATCTGACCTTCCAACCCAGAGGGCCAACTAGACCTTATTGGGATTAGGCTCGTCAAGTGAGTGGGCAACTTGAAGTTTTCAAGCCGCCCGAAGGACCTCTAACATGGCTTAACGACTGCAGTCATAGACAACAGCCGGGATCAACGGCTTAACGTGCCTTCCAAAGCATGGGAGCGTCCAGTTAGTAACCACTCAAAGTGGTCACTTAGTAATACTACCTATAACCTAAATTAATTATTTTTGACACTTAAAACTTTAATTTACAGTCACTAGTTTAAATACTACCCATAGTTTTTTATTCTACCAAATAGAAAATTGCATGTTTCCCAATTGTGTATCGGTGGATAACTTAGCAAAAGCCCCCCATGTTTATGTACAGTCAGCATCAAATAGTCTTCAACATCCATGGGAATCTTAAGTATGTTAAGAATAAATTATTTATCCTTTATACTGATTTTTTCAATTATAAATTTTTTTGTAAAGTACCATAAGTTCAGGGGTGGTCTATAAAGTTTATTAATTTCAGAATTACACTCGAGGGATATATTGTGGTTGAAGAACAACTCGGAACCTTGGGACGAGGTAATAATTAAATGGAAGGCCACATATAATCTAAGAAAGGAAGGTGAACAGAAAAATATCCATGAGTTTTTACGAGACTGGAAAATATTGTCAGACCCTAGAAGTGAAATATTGGTATGTAAAGTTTTAAAATTAAGATTAGTTTAGCCTATTTTACTCGTATATTATATCTATTGTACAGTTGCCATCAACTAGTAGAAGTAGGTCAGAAGTAGCTACCTCTGTCGCTTTCATACCTGTAGGCTGCCAAACAGGAAGCTATTGCTGCGAGCCTCGCTTTCTGTCCGTCTGTCCGTCTGTTAGCTGGCTGTATTTCATGAACCGTAATAGGGAGAGTTAAAATTTTCACAAAATTTATATTTTTATTGCCGCTTTAAGAACAAATAATAATAATAAAATAAAGTTAAATATTAAATGGGGTCCCCATACAAGGAGCGTGTTTTCTTCAGCGATTTTTGTCTGTCCGTGAGCACCGTTCTTACCTAACTTAACTATAGATATTTTTTAGGGTTCCGTACCCAAAGGGTGAAAACGGGACCCTATTACTAAGACTTCGCTGTCCGTCCGTCCGTATGTCTGTCACCAGGCTGTATCTCAAGAACCGTGATAGCTATAGTTGAAATTTTCAGATTATGTATTTCTGTTGCCGTTATAACAACAAATACTAAAAAACCGGCCAAGTGCGAGTCGGACTGGGGCTCCCATATAACAGACATGATTTTTTTGCCGTTTTTATAGATAATGGTACGGAACTCTTCGTGCGCGAGTCCGACTCGCACTTGGCCGTTTTTTTGTTCTTCTAACTAGATTATTACTTTTCAGATAAATATTGACTTCGATTTGTTGTATCCAGAAAAGGGTTTAAACTTTTACTTAAACTGGGATACATTTTATGAAAAACTGATTGGACTGAGACAAACACAAGATGAAAGAATTGTAAACCTTATTGATTCCTTGAAGAATATTGAAGGCGAATGTAAGTATACTTAATAAAACTTTACACTTTACACTAAGTTTACTAAGTTAGTATAAGTTGCACTAAGTTTAAACTGGGCGAAAACTTGAATATATAGGCGTGTCCACACCTGACGCACGCTCACCCCGAGCGCGGCTCGCCCTAGATGCTCGCTAGGTGTGGACGTGGTTCGGGCGAGCCGCGGCTCACCTGGGGCATGCGGCCGAGCGTCCGTATATGCCCGGCCGCGCGGCTCGCCCGAGCCGAGAGTTGTCGGCGTTTGGTGCGGTAGATGTGGACGGTTGTTTTGACCGGCCGCACGCCCCACCCTAGCGCAGCGTTGTCGTCCCCACATTGCCAGCCCGGCGGAGGATTTTAGTAGGGGTGGGGGTTTAGATTGGGTGGGGGTGGCGGAGGGGTTGAGGGGTGAGTCGGGGGGGGGACTCCCGCTCACCCCCCAAATGCTTTCGAATGTCCGGCTGTCCAGCTGTTCCGTCTATCTAAATTGTATTCGGCCGAACCAACCTGGCTCGGGCTTGCCGCGCGCGTTTGCTCAGACACACACTCAAATTCGACCGAGCCAGACGCAGGCATGTCCACACCAGACGCACGCTCGCTCGAGCGGCTCGCCCGAGCCAGTCCACACGCTCAGGCGAGCCGCGCGGGTGAGCATGTGGATGTGGACTGGCTCGGGCGAGCGTGCTTCAGGTGTGGACACGCCTTATAATAAACAATTATTTTTTTCAGTAAAACTCCCTACTCAGCTGAAGATCCTAGCAAAGCTGGTACCACCCAAGGGAAGACTTTCAAAGAAAGTTAAATTCACAACAGAAGAAGCGATCGAATCGTTATTCATCTGCGTTCCGGTAAGTGTTAAATTTCTTGAAAAAATCTGTTTTCATAATTTTCACTTTTTATTGATTTATTTCTTGATCTTTATTGCACAAAAGATGCCTTATCGATACAAAACGCGAACTAATGCTATGAAGTATTCTCTACCAGTCAATCTTAGGCTTGTAGGCTGTGCTGATTAATATCACAGGAATACATTTATAATAAATAATTATAATAATTATATATCATAGGACATCTTACAAAGATGAACCTAGCTCTAAATTAGCAATATGCATGTTTTTGGACTTCTTCAATAAAAGCTGGATTATTTCACAAACAGCTGTCAAAAATTAGTTTTGAATATAATATTAACCAAGACATAAGCAATCAAAGATTTGTGTCCATCTCTTTCTAGCAAAACAAAATTTAACATGGAGTTTATACGTCACATTACACATCGGTTCTCTGTCTAATCGCGCTCAAATTAAGAGTTTAAAATGCTTGTAACATCCGTATTTCTTGTCCGATTTTATTTTAATTTCAATTTAGGTCATCGAATGTCATTTTAAATTTTCATGCATATTCCTAATTAAGCTCAAGATAGGCTTGTGTTATGGGTACTAGACAACGATGTAGATACTTATACTACAGGGGATTGAACCCGGGAACGCTTGATTCATAGACAGGGTCACCTACCTATGTTTATCTCCTAAAAGTAAAGACTCCAAACCTATCCCTAAAGTAAAAAATTATGTCCTCGGAATAGATGAAACTTATTAGAGCCTGGACAAGTTAAGTCTGCATCGAAATAGGCAACAAACATGTAACTGTCACATTACCATACGATTTGACTTGGATTTCACGGTTGTTGCAAGGTATTGCCAGTTAGTTCACTGCATACTTAGCTTGGCCAGACTTTAAATTAGTAGATACACTAAGGATCTTTAATTCTTATGTTTTGTGCTTATTTTTATACTAATTTACATTTTTTTCTGCTTTGTAGAATGCTGGTGACATCGAGCAAACCATAACTAACCAAAAAAAAAAAGCCTTAGCAAATAAGCTCTCTATACAACCATACATTATACTACAAGGGTCGTTATCGGAGTGTGCCTCACCATTACTGATAATTGATGAAGTTAAATATCAGTTTCAAAGCATCAGGAAAAGTTTTGATACGCTTTTCAAACTGTATCATACTTTTAACGCTAGGTACCCAAAGGCAGGTGAGCATTTGTATTTAATCATACAAAGGTGCGTTTACAAAATAGAGACAAGATATGACAATGTTGTCTGCTACATTATGGATGTATTAAATTTATAACTTAGTATTACCAGTCAGTCACATTTTTCCATAAATAATATTCTCACCTAAGAAACTATACATACTTGTCAACATGACATTTAATTGTTATTACTGCCAAGTAAGACTAAATGACTTTAAAAAATACATTTTTCATTTGGAAACGGCACACAAGATTGACAGCTACTTTGTTTGCCCTAATCAAAATTGTAAAAGAACATATGATAAAAAGAGTCGTTTTAAAAGTCATTTAAACACGTGCAGTTCAAGTAATATTGAGACAAATTCTTGTATCAATGACATAAATGCTTGTAAAAATGTGATGGTCAATCATATAGATGACACTGTATTGCAAAGTAGCAATGATGTAAATAAAAATTGTGACACTACCAAAGATATAGAAAGCAACGATGATAATGTAGCTTTTATAGAATCTGTGAAATCGTATTTAAATATATTTATGTGCAGTTTATATAGTCACGAGAGCTTACCAAGGTCTTTAATACAAATTTTGATAGAATCTGTTAAAACCTTGATCTGTGATATTGCTTCTGATATTCATAAAAATATTTTAAACGAGCGTATAGATTTAACTGAAAGATTAACTATTGTGAAAGAAATGGTTTCATCATTACAAGAAGTCTTTAAAGACTATGACACAGAGTATAAACGTTTAAAACAATTAGTTGACAAAAAATATTATGTAGCCCCCATAGAAGTTAAGATTGGTAACAGCAAAGAAAAACAAAAAGAAAATAATAATATAATTATGACACTAAAGGAAAAAAAACTATATATGTCCTCACTAAGACAAACTTTAAAATCCTTTTTGGAATTACCTGGAGTTCTTTCTGCCATTCTTAATTATCAAAAAAATCTTATTGATGAAAGTAATGCAAGTAATAGTGATGTGATTAGGAATGTGATTCAAGGATCGCTGTGGAAAGAACTTATAGCTAATATGGATGAAGATAACATTGTTATCCCTTTGATCTTGTATTTCGATGATTTTGAAAGTGGCAATGCCCTAGGGAGTCATGCAGGTGCATATAAGCTAGGTGCAGTTTATGTTTCTATTGCAACCATTCCACCAGAAAAATCTAGTAGGTTGGAAAATATTTTTGTCACTCAATTATTTTACTCAAATGATAGACTCTTATTTGGTAACCATGCTATTTTTAACAAAATAATTGAAGAACTTAAGTTTTTGGAAGAAGTAGGCATTAATGTTATTTGGACCAACAAAAACGTAACAGTAAAATTTGTCTTGGTTACTTTATCTGGAGATAACTTAGGACTCCACGGTATATTAGGATATTTTGAAAGTTTTATGGCTACAAATTTTTGTAGATTTTGTTTAACTACTAAGACAGATTCTGAAACACAAACGTGTGAACTTAATAATTTGCGGAAGCCTGTTGATTATGACACTCATCTTGAAAATCGTATCGGCATTAAAGAACAATGTGTTTGGAATAATTTAGAAAAATTTCATGTTTACATAAACATAACGTGTGATGTGATGCACGACCTTATGGAAGGGGTTCTACGGTACGGAATGGCGCTTGTGGTCCAGAATCTTATAAAAAAACAATACTTTTCCCTTGATCGTTTGAATTCCAGAATAAAGTATTTCAAATTCAACACTTCTGAAAAAAATTTGCCGCCACCAATAAATCTTCAACACTTATTAAATAAAAGCTTAACTATGTCCGCCTCTGAAATGTTGTGCCTTACTAGAAATTTTGTTTTTATAGTCGGGGACTTAGTTGAAGAAAATGATCCCGTTTGGAATTATTATTTATTATTGCTTGAAATAACAAATGTTCTTACGTCACAAGCGTTTACTTCTGATCTAATAGATTACTTGAAGGGTATTATCGAAGAACATCACAAACTGTACCTTAATCTATTTCAAAGTAAATTAAAACCAAAACACCATTTTTTAATTCATTATCCTACTCTAATAAAAAAAATAGGTCCACCTATACTTATTAGTGCTTTCAAATACGAAGCAAAACACAAAGAGTTAAAAAAGGTTTGTCAGTCAATAACATCACGTATAGATCTTCCTCTGTCTGTAATGAAACGTTGCCAACTCAAGCAAAGTTTTCGTTACGCAACAGATAAAGGTTTGACAGACAATCTTCGATATGGTAAATTTGATTTTGATAACGATAATGTTAATGGAAAAGATTGCATTTATGTTGATTGGTGTGAATTAAATGGCATTAGGTACAACGTAAATAATGTTGTGCTACAAGATGTTAATAATGATATTCCCAAATATTGTATAATAAACAAAATTGTTTTGAATCAGTATAATAATGACATACTATTTGAATGTTTCATTTTAGATATTGTTACTTACAGTGCTCATTTGAGAGCATATAAAGTAGTACAATCAACACGTAAGTGTACCGTTTTGTATGGAGATTTGTACACCAATCTAATTTCAGTACTATATAAGGTTAATTTAGAATCATACGTGAAAGTTGATTTTTGATGTTTATCTTATTTTATTTGTACGCAATAGGTCATAGTCGGGCTTCCATAGTAAGTTAGCCTTTACATCAAATGGGCTCCGGTATTTTTTTGCCAGTACCTCTTTAGTGAAGTATATTAAATATAAATGTTATGCTGAGTATGAATCCTCTACTTGTAAAAGTTCTTGACTTATTTTTAAAGTCATTTTTTAATGTATTGTTTTTCCGGATCTATTCAAGCGATTTGCTTCAAACCTTGAAAGCATTTTTTTTTAGATTTGTATAAAAACCAATACCAGTTGTCAACTTACTATGGAAGCCCGAATATGGCCTTTAATTTCGGTATATTTCATAATTAAATATACCCATATCTTAATTAAGGGTGCTTTGCTATAAGTGTTTGAAAGTCGAGTGCAATGATCTTAACATAGTTAAGTTGGGCTCATTTGCAGTAAAATGGACCCATAATAGTACGAGTAAGTAGAGCAATATGGGTGATAATGTCCTCAGCAGTTTTTAATATATTTATTAATTACTTAGAAACTTCTACAACGATATTAGTTTTTTTTAAAGATGGCCAACGAAGATACAATTAACTGTTTATCTGTTAAACTAATTACAATGACATAAAAAAAATACAGGCGGACAGTTAACTGTGTCTTACTTTGGACAAAAATCTAATTCGCATTGTGCACAATTATACTGTTGTTTGTTTTTAAATTAATAAAAAAATATATAATTAATTATATCCGTATTTTAATTTTCTTTAAAATGTTACTTTCGTATTTAATTAAACTCATTGTACAGCCGCTGTTAGAAGTAGGTGGACTGTGCCGCACGCACGCACACGCACACACACACACAAACAAACACACACACACACACACACACACACACACACGCACGTGCGCGCGTCACACCGGATGCATGTGCAGCTCACCAAGCCAAGTATTAAGGCCGGAGCATATCGGATGCGTACGCGTAAACATGCACGTCCGCCTTGCACTGCGTTGTAATGTATGAAAACTTATAAGGGATGGCACACCTGGTACATCTCTCATAAGGATTCATACATTACAATGCAGTGCAAGGCGCACGTGCACGTCTACGCGCACGCATTCGGTATGCTCCGGCCTTAATACTTGTTTTAAACAAATACAATGACTTGAATTAAACCATCCCAATACCTTAACCGAAGATTGATAAATCTTAGAGCAACATAAAAGTAAATTAATTTCAAGAAACAGTATCTAGAAGTGGAAACTCGTAAATTTATTCCAATAAAAGAATATCTTAGATTACAAAAAAAAGTTTATTCGAAGAGTTGTTAGTCTTATATTAAAATATGAAATGTAGTAACTCAAAGAAAATAAAATATTGTTAGTAAAAGTGAATCTTACTTCAAGAAAAAAAAAATCTGATTAGTATGAAACAATTTCTTAAAACAAGTAAACCTTTTTTTAAGTTTAACTACTGTCAGTCTTATAAGCAAATAAGAATAGCTCTTATTGGAAGAATAACCTTTCTTAATTGAATAAAATTTAAATGCTTAACTTTAGTAACCAAATTTCAAAAATAAAATTTCAAATAGCTCCCTCGAAGTAAACAGTTTCTTAAAACAAGAAATCTTTATTTTTACTTTAAGTAATGTCAGTCTTATAAACAAATAAGAATAGCTCTTATTGGAAGAATAACCTTTCTTAATTTAATAAAATATAAATGCTTAACTTGAGTATCCAAATTTCAAAATTAAAATGTCTAATAGCTCCCTGGAAGTAAACAATTTCTTAAAACAAGAAAACTTTATTTTTACTTTAAGTAATGTCAGTCTTATAAACAAATAAAAATAGCTCTTAGTGGAAGAATAACCTTTCTTAATTGAATAAAATTAAAATGCTTAACTTGAGTCACTACATTTCAAAAATAAAATTTCAAATAGCTCACTCTAAGTAAAAAATTTCTTAAAACAAGAAAACTGTTTTTTACCTTTGAGTATTGTGAATCTTTAAGAGAATTGCCAAAAACTCTTCATCAAAGAATACTTCTCTTAATTATCAATAAAACAGTTATTCTTGAGTAAAATTATTTTATTCTTGACTTAAACATTTTTGACTTGTTACAAAGAAAGAAATTTAAGATATTTTTTTACTGATACGAAGTAAAACTTCTCTAGCGTCTATAGGGAGAGGATCATTTTCTTAAAGTTAATAAATTTGCTTTAGTACAAGGCAATTTTATTATTTTTAAGAAATCTGTTTTACCTGTGCATGACCCGCATGACTCATATGTGAGTCATCTGCCTTGGATGGGTTGGAAAAATAAAACTGCAACAGCAGCAGTAATTAGACCGGGACACAATAACTTTGTACTTAACAGTTAGGCTAAGTTAAGCCTTAATTCGGCTGTGAGGCTCTTGTTTAAGTTTTACCAAAACAAAACGTTACGACCGCATTTGCGTTTAGCTGTCAAATCCCATACAAATTGAGGGTAAAACGCAAACGCGATCGTAAAGTTTTGCTCCAGTAAAACTTATAGCCTCTGATGTAAAAACAGTCTAAGGCTAGCTGTACTCTTGCTCTTGTTTCGTAAGCGTGTTAATATCAGCATCAAATCAAATCAAATGTTTATTCTGTAAGTAGGCCACATGGGCTCTTTCACAAGTCAACAATAAGCATGAATATAACATAACAATTCTTAACGACTAACAGCCTTACAAATTTACCAATTTCACACATTTACCAATTGGTTGACCAGTCAAACGGACCACATGTAAACGACTACCTTAATAAACCTCTGTCGTAAACGGTAACGAAAATAAATAATAAACTACGCTTCCATGCTGAATCTAAATCAAAATCGTGGCTCCTCAAGCATTCGATAATTCAAAACAATGATTTTGATTAGGTGCCTACAACTTCACCCTCAAGATTGTTTCAATATTTGCCCAAATACTGACACAAAGCATTACCGATGCATGTTATTAAGCACCCTTTTGGCGTTAGGATTACGTAGTCAAACAGCCAACCACCCATATACGGCTAGTTCACAAACACGGCAACTCGTCTACCCAACCAGAGTAAATCAGACCCCCGATTACGCGTGGTTATTTTGAATATCGGTGTCTATTTATACTGGTGTTTTGAGTAGCTGAATAGCACCTGTAAACACGCCGGCAATGCAAACACGTGTTATAGCGTTCGTCCATGCGTGCGACAGCGATCGTCAGTTATTGAACGGTTCGTCAGATTGGAAATTTGGTACAATGATTAGTGCTTCGATATGAAGGCTGGCGGAATATTCATTCGTGTGTTATTGGTGTACTAAATTATGTAGTCTGTAACATCATGTTAAAGTGTTGTAAATTGTTATATTAAAATTTGAATTTTTATTAGGTATTTCTAGACTAGAAACTGAGGTGATAGAGGTAGTGCCCTGATTAGCATCCTTGCTTGCATTCATTATGTAATTTAAATACTACCCCTACCCTGCACTTGGCCAATATGTACCTAATAATCATAATCATCATGTATTGCATATAAAATACAAGTTGTAACATTATATATAAAAAGGTAGATTCAAATGTCAATGTTTATATGGAAAAATGACATCTCTGATGCCTATTTTGAGATTCAAAATGTAACGATATGAAATTAATGCGATATCCTAAGGATATATCTTTCTGATTGTTGTCTATAAAATCGCGGCGCCATTGGAGGAGCTTATTCCCAGCTGTAAAATGATGATATTATTATTAATTTTCGTACAATCGCATCAAAAAATGAAACTTGTAAAATGCAGTTCCTTCTCCTAAACGAATACATTTCTGCAAAAAATGAAGCTAAAGAAAAATATGTCGTGAAATAACGACTGCGCAAAAGCTAGAACATTTCCGCTCAAAGAATGCACAAATGTCTTGTTTTCCGCAAAGGACAGAATTTAAATATAACCAGTCGAATAATTCACCATTTCTGCTTGTGACATTCGCTACGAATCTGCGCCATTAAAAACAAATATCTTCCTATTTACAGCAAGTCATAACTCTCTATGAGACTAGTGTGTATATACGCCTTTCTGGTTCAGGGTAGCTTAATAAGGGGACAGAGAGACGTTTATTCAGCTTTTAGTAGTGTTTACTAGTGGTACTGACAGTTACATGAGTGCTCTCGACGTAAGCTATGCTCACTGTCTTGTGTCAAATGTGTTTTCATACGGCACGATGCGTTAGGTGAGATGGTTTATTTAGAATCGCATATTTATTTAATCGTATGGGAAAACAATATTAGAGACCAATCAGAGTATATCTGTATAATTACATATTTCTCTTCATTGCCTTTAAAAGGCGTTACTCATTTAGCAACACCCAGGGGACACGTGCAGGGTTGAGGTAGGTAGATCCTGCGGACGCGAGTATCATTTGTCCCGTATCGCATAGAGAATTAAATACATATTTTTACATTGTGCAAAATTCCATTAGTGCAAAAACATGAATTTTGAGAAGGTTAGTCTTCGGTTTGCTATATGGTAATTTCTTGTCATAATCTTATGACGAGAAATTAAATAGGAATCAAAAACGGGTGCCATTGGGTAGAATATTAAAACGCAATTTAATATTAATTTAGTTCATTGTTTCGAATTTCGAAGTATGTTTTAGCAGCAATGGTGACAATATTTAGTATCGATTTGGTAATTTATGTAGTGTTTCTATCAGTTACAGGATGTAAATTTCAGAATTTTGAAACGGCAGACAGTAGATATTTGCCAACTCTGTCAACAGTGAAAATACAGCTAACATTGCGCACGTACCTACGTATATATGTTTTTAACACGCCATAGAAACTCAAAGACGTATACGGCGTGGGAACGGAACTATTTCCGCACAATATCGGCCTACGGCAAATTTGCATGGATATAGCGCCCCGGCCTTCATAATCCCAACTCGCCTAAACTGATTTAAATTTTCACCTCCGCGCGAAGGAGTATTGCGGATCATGGGAATATTTGTGGGATCATAATTGATATAAAATACAAACAATGAATCGTTGTAGTGTCAATTAAGAATAAAATTAATAGCTATTTAATGGCCTCTATTTAGGGTATATAAAAGTACTAGCGACCCGCCCCGGCTTCGCGCGGATACTATATTATACATATAAACCTTCCTCTTGAATCACTCTATCTATTAAAAAAACCGCATCGAAATCCATTGCGTAGTTTTAAAGATCTATGCATGCAAAGGGATAGACAGCGGGAAGCGACTTTGTTTTGTCTACTAGTATTACTAGTGATAAGTGTTATAGAACCTTCTATTTTAGAAGACTAAGTCACTGGACTATCTAGCATAGCTCACCTGCAGGTAATCTAAGTGGGTGTTTGGCTTGCTTTACGTAATCGTATTTAACCATTGGTCGACCGCTTAACTGAGACGGTGTGTAATGTGAGCGTATTGTAGCGGGCCTAAGTCAAGTCCCCGCATCTCAGTTAAACGGTAGAGCGGTAGATAGTAATTTAGTAACCTGATACCCAAAACTTGAAAAGTTTTGTTGCAGTTGTACCTCCTAGAATCAGACCCCTGTATCCCCGGCCTATATCCAGGGATAATAATGCTCCCTATTTACATTTTCGCTTCAAACAACTCCGCGGCAAGAGTAATTTTGAAGTACGAGCTATCGTGATAATAGAAAATATTTGGGTGTGAAAATGAAATCATTTGGACGTTTTATTTTAATTAAAAAAGATCATGGCGGTTAATCTACGTCGTAAATACTGATTCATGAATTGAATGATTGATATGAATGAATTACTTATTACTGAGTATAGTTCATGGAAGTATTCCTATTCCTTAAACTCCTTTTAGATCTGAAAGCAAAAACAAGTGGTATTCTTAGATGTTTATTGCCAAAACAAGCGTTAATTATTGTCAAGATCTGTGTTCATCAATAAACGAGTTGTTTAAATCGAATTAGATTCACGAGCTTGTCCATTCATTCATGAATTCCATTGAATGCTATTTTCTTAGGCACATTATCTGGATTCGCAGGAACGAACTTCGGTTCCAGTATACTTTTCATGAAAGTATCATCCAGGCTTGAATATGAACAAATTCAAGTGAATCATTTTGAAAGCTCCCAAGAGCATGTCGAAGTATTTTGCCCCAGTTTTTTTAAAGGTTTAATAAAAGCCGCTATCTTCAGCCCACGTCGTTACATGACAGCGACAATATAATGTGTGCATTTACGTCTCAAGTTACAAGCTAAGACGTATTAGATACCATTTTTTGACATTAAATTTCAAACTATTATTTTTGACATTAACTGGTAAGGCTTAAAGTAGTTATATAAATGCATCAAGGGGTCATGCCATATTTTTTTAATTACTTAATTGGTTCACCAATATTTTGGCGTGTATCCAATAGTCATAGTTGTAGTCATAGTATTTAATTCATGAACAACATACACGTACACTATTTTGTTGCTGATCATTTTCCGTAAGTTGTGATAGACATCCATTCAGCAGCATCGCGTGACCACATAGCTTTAGGAAATACAGCTGTTGGTATTGACACTGTACTACAGTTGTAGGTACGTTACTCTTAGACAGCGACACATTTTGTGCACACTTAGACGGAATAGATATAACAGCACACGCGTTTTATCAAACCTATATTAATTTCTTAAGAACGAGTTATATATAGTACATTGTGCCACGAGGTTGGCAAGTGTGTTCTTTACGAACGTGTGTCAGAATCCCGACGACTAGGGCTTTGATGGCTCGAGTTTGTACAAAATCTTACCATCCGTGTCGCACACAATGTTTTTCATTATATTTGAGAAGAAACAAATTATACAATTGAAACAAAATTAATACTAATCGCAATAAAAATACAATCATATTTGAGTTAAATAAAACCTTGTTGCTTTATAATTGACGCATGAGTGACAGATACGATTTAGGAAAAAACCATTACGTCCACAGCGTAATTAAGGCTATTATATGAACACTGAAGACTTTATACTGGATAAGATTTCTATATTGAAATGGTAACTGAAGACTTAATAACCAGATTTAACAATTTGGATGAGGAGAAGAAAATGGAAAATGCATATTACTGAAGACATGGCATATGGCCTCTGGTCCTGATGGACGACACAAAGTAATTAAGGCTCAATAGCCTTAATTACTTTTTGTCGTCCGAATTATGGTCAAGTGCGAGTCGGATTTTAGTTTTCCCATACATTTTGAGACCCAGCACCTGATGAAGGCAATAAGCAATTTTTTAAAAGTTCTTAAATATTTTTAGCATTTGTTGTTAATTTGTTATAGCGGCAACAGAAATACATCACCTGTGAAAATTTTGTATTATGAGCGTTTTACGTTTTGTTATTTGTCAAAAGCTACTAAAAGACGCTCCAAGAACAAATTACTTTCTCCACTAGTGAATAAAATGCGTTTTTGCCCACTGGTTTTAAAGGATAAAAGACGGCTTTCCGAGGCAGTGAGGGGAAAAATTAACTTCTTAACATCTCGTCGCTTAAACCATATCCCCGCGAAGGCATGTCGCAATCGTCGCTATCTTTGCCTTCGTTAGGCCGATGCCTCAAGCAATTTACATGCCGCGTTGAGTGACAAGCGACCAAGATATCTGCCGTGTCACGGTGGATTCAATTTGGGAAATTCACAAAGGGTTAGCGAAGTCTAAGTAGTATATTGGATACATACTCGGTAAATGAATCCTTATATTGACAATGAAAATTGAAATAACACTCGAGTAGTCATTATATTATACTTGCTACAGAGCATTTCAAACATGCTCTGGTATGGAGACATTTCTGCCATTTAACTGTCATCCTTGTTTAATTATAGTACTGGAATGACAGTGTGAGAGTACCTAAAACATTTGACAAGCACCGGAGAAAACTAATGAAAGTATCTCACTACACGTCAGATATTTTTGTTCATCATTAATAAGTATCTTTGTAGCTATGATAAAGCACTGGTACTCGTAAAATAATGATGCTTAAAAGAAGCAATTTAAATGTGGTTGCTGAATAAGTCGTATAAATCTCACATTATACGATATATTAGCTAGAAAAATACGCGTCCTCTGGTCATAAAATATACAGGAATGAAAAGTGTGTGAACACTTTGCGAAATTTAACGAAATTTAAGGGCAATGCCGACACTGTTAAACTCCTTAAATAAAATATTCAGCTTAATAACTGTCCATGAAGCGAGTATGCAAATTGAGCTCATATACATTTTCCTTACACCTGCGTCGAGTTTTCCAGCATTTTGTTGGGTTCATTACAACTAAGTGACAAAAATAGTACGATTTTAGTTGTTTCAAGTTTTATTAAATCTATGTTACAATAGTACATTGTGATACAAGTGAGGTATGTTGATAATTACATCAGAGGCGGAATTGCCGAGAATTGTAATTATCAAAGCTCACGCGTTTCATACGACGTTTTTCAACACATTTTGCGCGGAAAAAATCCTTTTCGTAAGATAAAAATTTGATAGGCCTGTCAAGTTATTTTCTTTACTTATTGATGTCAACAAGAAGAATTTCTAGTGGCGTCCATTATTTTTATCACTTTTCTAGCCACCACGAATCAACATTTTTGTTAATAACCCAACACGCATTAACAATGTTTACAAATATCTGTGAAATAACCTATAATGGCGCGCATCAATTTTTTTTTGTGAAGTTTGCGCAGTGCGCGCGCATTAAATGAAATCTCTAAACAGCCAATACAAAATAAAATAAATAATTTCGTTTTAAAATGTTATCTTTATTAATTCATGTAAAATGTTATCAAAAGTAGTAATAGTTTTACTAAATTAACCGTTTCTATATCATATCCAAAAAGAAATAGTCAATTAATGAACAAAAAGGATTTAATTTGTTTAGTCGGGTAAGAATCCATTTGCCGAGAATTAAAAAAAAAGCTGTACATTCTGTACAACCCGGTTAGTTGCAGAATGCACCGTGTGCATGCATACATCTTGCTGCAAGGTGCCAACGTGACATAATCGGGATATAACCATAACACACAAGTATCGTAATGTTATTAAACACGCGTGTTTAATATCCAGGATTATGAGCCTAAAAGCGACACAATAAAAGGTACGTTACGAGCAATTGTGTTGAAAACCATATTATGATATCAATAGGTATATGTCTGATTTATTAAGGTTTGTTAGTTTAAAAGGTGAGCTCCTCTTTTAAAAAGTGGTAATGGAATTTTGTCGTAGTTTAGTTATAAAAACATAAAATTTAGCACCTCGACGATAAATCAAAACAATTTTTCTTTAGCGCCCCCGTAAACCGTTAGTCGTCATCGAAATCGTTAGTCATTTTTGAGAATGTGATTATAAATATATGTATATACAGATACCGCTCGTTTGGTGCCAAAGCGGACCCCGGGCTCGTGTAGGGCCCTATACCGGGAAACAGCTATTGCTCGTTTATAGTCTTAGGATTTACAAAAAAAACCTTATATGAAAATAACCCAATCTTTTATTTATTAATAACAACTAAGGTACTTTGTTTACTTTACGAGGGGTATATCTACCCATTTTAGCGCAACCTTATTCAAATCCGTTGTCCTTAGCAAAGACCAAAAATTAAATTTCGCCGTGAACCCACGTAAATTCGGCTGATTATTTTAACCCTTGCGTATTCCTATTATCACCTGAACAGTGTTGCCACCTCAGCTTTTCTAAATCCCAAACAAACAGAACTTGGCTGACGGGACCTGGCAACACTGCCACAGATACACGATTGATGAGTTGACGCAAAAATATTAAAGGGCCGATGAACGTGACTTTGCATGAATTTAGAAATATTTAGCGTAAGAATTTGGCAGCATTTATTGTTTGTTCGCCATTGACATTGTAATTAGGGGTTTTTTGGAAACCTGATCAAATCAGGCGGCTTTTTAAAAAATTGTTATGTAGGTACAGTTTCTATTCACTTTTGAGGAATGTATCATTATTACTTTAAAAACTTGTCTGGCAATTAAAGCTGGAACCGGAAGTGCAAATTAATCACCATTATATATTTAATTTGTTAACCCAATGGGTGACAGACCCTATTACGATACAAGACAAATACTCTTTACGTCACACCTGGCCATAATGCGAGTTATACCGCACGCTGCGCGTACGTTAAAACTCGCATTGTGGCCATATGAAGACGTAAAATTGTGTACTCACCACGGGCGGTAATTCGTAAAGCCTTCGGTTCCGGCCACAAACACCTGCGATCTGGGCCATTCACGAATTCACCGCCCTAGGTACGTAATGTACTATTATTGCACAGCTCAATATTAATACAAAGCCCTTTAGATTTTAGATCGTGTTATAATACTTATAATGTACTTATGTGAATTTCAATAGTAAGAGTAATTTCATAGATTTCAATGACGGCCGTATAAAAATGTAATCTTGTTTCAGAATATCCTACTAATATTATAAATGCGAAAGTTTGGATGTTTAGATGTTTCTATGTTTGGATGTTTGTTACTCAATCACGCTTAAACTGCTCAACCGATTTAGATGAAATTTTGCACGGAGATAGTTTATAACCTGGATTCAAATATAGGATAGTTTTTATCCTGGGTCCATGCAGACAAAGTCGCGGGCGGAAGCTAGTTAAATAATAAAGCATTTTTTTAGACGTGTGATTACAAATTATTACGCCTGTTTGTTTTTGTTTTTAGTTTGATACATTAATCTGAACCGGATTTTAAGCACACAAACAATTGAACAACACCCAGAAACTCCTTGTTCCAGTTAAAAACAAAAGTCATAACAAACACGGAAGCCCAGTCCGGAGCTTTTACAAATTTCATGGCGCTAATGAGAGCTATTGACTCAGCAAAAACCTTAAAGAGTAATTCATTTGAATACGTACAGTCAGATATTCACAACTTCGATTGTAGCAACGCATTTAAAGTTTGGACTTTATTACAAAACGTTACAGTCTTCATTTCAATCAAAACGTTTCGGGTTATACTCTCCTTTGCAGTTTATCGGTTTGTTGCGTGTTTACGCATTAATTTCTCACGAAACATGTTGGCTGGTTGTTGGAGACTCCAACAATAGTTAAGTTGGTCCTACCTATTTTATACAAACGTTCGCCGTAGTCTTATACCTAGTTTTACTATTTTTATAATGTTATCTGTGGCACGATGGCCCTGCCTTCTTCTTGTGCTAACCTCCATGGTCGCAATACATACTTTCCCAAGTAAAGTGTCTTTTCACTGATGCTGCCCATCCCACCACTCATATTTAAACGAATCAACAACACACAGTCTACGCTACATGGTCCTTCGAGAGGCAAGAGCAGTGGGATCTATCGCGGCGCGGCGAAGTTGGAAACCGACCGGCAACGTGAGTCAAAATTATATTATCTCACATCTCACAAGAATCAGAACAATTAGCGACGCTAAAATATTCGTCGCAGCAAGATCATTTACTGAAGTCATCAGTCACCTACTCCAATTCATCATTGCTCGATCAAAACTCCACTTGACCTTGGACATCGAGTATCTTCGCGAGTCGATATATTAATGCATTTGCTTCTCTTCAATATCAACCCCAAGAAAAGCAACGAGAGCGGCGCGAAATCTTCGTCGCAATCGCAAAAATATAC
Organism: Epinotia bilunana; assembly: GCA_947049275.1. Lineage (NCBI taxonomy): Eukaryota > Metazoa > Arthropoda > Insecta > Lepidoptera > Tortricidae > Epinotia > Epinotia bilunana. Next base: position 21,463,321 of record OX346260.1, on the reverse strand, counting down.
AATTACAATACGTCTCATCATCATCAACCCGAAGACGCAAGATTTGTAACAAATACTTCAGTGCATAATAACCTATGTTTATGCCTAACAAAGTACAATATCGATCAATATTTATCTTCGACAAGAAGCGATTTAGTCTCCAAACACTGCAAATAATAATTATAATGAACAATTGATGTGTTTTCTGCCTCAATTCATCATCATTTTCAACGGTGTTTCAACAAAAGTCATCTTCATAAACGACGAGTCATCTTCACCTCAACTCAAGGAACGGCAGAGTAGGATAGAAGGTCCAGTATTCCCGTCTCCCTCACGCTTGAAGACTTGCGCCGGCGATGCGGCGCTAGTGTGTTGCGGCAAAAAGTGGAACTGCTATAAGAAGAGACTGCGAAAACGAAACTCTGAACTTTTGAATCTGTGTTTTAAGTTTAAGTTGGCAATAAGGCGGCGTCCCTTTCGACTTTACAGTTATCTTAGCGGACATTATTTTTGTTGTAATAATTTGTGAATTTGAGTATCTTAATCCTGTTTTAGTGCTGAGTGTGCAAAATGTCAGTTGATTTAAAGCAGTTAAAAGCTTCTAGAGGCTATACTAAGGCTTCTATTACGCGACTATATAACTTTGTAGCAAATCCGCAAGATGTAGATATTAGCCTACACTCGACCCTACAAGCAAAGCGAACTAGGCTTTTGGAACTGTACAATGAATATGAGGGTTATAATAAGCAGATTGTTGCTCACGATGACAACGACAATGAAGATGTGGCTGATATCGAGGCAAAATATTTCCACATCCTCACAATACTTAACGAAGCTATAAAAACTAAATCAACATCCTCCGATGCTAACGTTGCATTTAAAACTCGATTGCCTACCATACAAATATCCACGTTCACGGGAAAATACAGTGAGTACACACCATTTATGAATTTGTTTCGGGCTATCATTCACAATGATAAATCCATTGACAACGTGCAAAAGTTGTATTATTTGAGGTCATTTTTGATTAATGAGCCACTCGATCTTATAAAAAATCTTCCCCTAACGATGCACAGTTATGAGGAGGCTCTTAAGTTGTTAAATGACAGGTACAATCACACCTCAAAAATCATAAATGAACACATTAACACACTGCTTGACCTGAATGCTCTGTTTAAGTCGAACCCAGCCAATATTAGGACATTTGTTTCCAATATTAAACAATGTTTGGCTTCTTTAAAAAATCTGAACATTAATACAGATTCCTGGGACCCTATTATATTAGCAATTTTATACCGCAAACTAGATAGCTACACATCAAGGGCCTACCAATTGGAGCGGAGTGATGCTGTGGACCCAACGGTGGCGGATTTTCTTCTGTTTATGGAGAAACGAGCCTTGGCATTGGAAAATGCTGAGTTAGTGGCACCGGGCAAGTCTCACAGGGCGGTTGTGACTGTAACTGCATCATCAGAACCAGGACTCGCCTGCTCATACTGTAAGTCTGCACATAGATTATTTGAGTGTAGTAAGTTTAAAATAGCAGCACCAGGTGACCGGATGACATTTAGTAAAAATAATAATCTGTGTAACATCTGCTTAAATGCTCACCGTGGCAAGTGTAAGTTTCATTTTCGGTGCAATATTTGCAAACAATCGCATAACACTTTGCTTCACCAGGAACCAACACAACAAGCCAATGCACCAGCCACAAAACCTGTATCTCTGATCTCCACCTTTACCAGTAACAAAGTCTTGTTACCTACTGTGAAGGTGAAGCTTGTTGCAACAAATGGTCAAATTGTACATGTAAAAGCTATACTGGACTCGGCGTCGCAGATCTCCCTAGTCACCAGTAAGGTGGTTGACACACTAGGGGTGACCCCGAACAAGGAAGACACAAATATAGTCGGAGTGAGCAACAGAAATACTTCAGCAAATTACTCAATACCCCTGGAGATTTCCTCACTTGTGACACCATATAAGGTCACGACAAATTTTCATGTGTTAGATACTATAACATGCAAAATTCCGCAATATAAAATTGACACGAAACTTCTTGATATTCCATCAAGCATTAATTTAGCCGATACGGAATTTTATAAGCCATCTGAAGTCAACATGCTTCTTGGTGCGGATGTGTTTTTCCAGGCCCTGCTTCCGGAGTCACAAGCTGTGCTTAGGCGAACAGCATCGGAGTCCGCTGAACACCCAACAGCCTTACCACACTTCATCAGCACCAGGTTCGGGCATGTCATTGCTGGGGCTCTGCCGCCCCATGCTAGCTCAGGCTCAAGTAAGGTCTCTTTGCTATGTCTAGAATGTGACTCGGGTCTCAATGAAAATTTAAAACAGTTTTGGAAGACGGAGAGTATACCTGAAACTTATACTGAGAGCATGTCAGAGCATGATTTGTGTGAAAAGGTTTTTAAAGATACCACAGTACATGAAAACAATAAGTTTCAGGTTGACTTGCCATTAAAGTTACCTCTTGCAGAGATTAATAATGCTCTTGGAAATTCATTCGAATATGCCTATTATAGGTTCATTAACCTCGAAAAAAAATTGCATAAAAATATAAACTTACTCTCAGAGTACGATAAATTCATTAATGAATATTTGAACTTAGGGCATGGACACTACATAGATTTCAACTCATTGGACTTTGAGACACAGCCTTTATACTTTGCACCTCATTCCGCTGTCATAAATCAGAATAGTAAAACATCTCGGACTCGGGTCGTTTTTGACTGTTCAATGCGAACAAATACAGGAGTGTCGCTTAATGATATTTTGCTAAATGGCCCTATGGTGCAAAAAGAGCTCTTCGACATAATGCTTTTGTTTCGCTTAGGGAAATATACGTTCTCTACTGATATACGCCATATGTTTAGATGCATTAACATTAACCCCGAGCATGCTTGCCTGCAAAACATTTTATGGAGGGACAATCCTGAGGAACCTATCAAATGCATACAATTAGACACCGTTTCTTATGGTCAAAAAAGTAGCAGTTTTTTAGCTACGCGTTGTCTGCTCGAGCTTGCAAATAAATATGAAAGTGAATTACCATTAGCTTCTTACATTATAAAAAACTGTACATATGTTGACGATGCCTGCTACTCGCACTCAGATTTAAATATAATAAAAGAGGCGAAGCAGCAATTGTGCGATTTACTAAGTAAGGGTTCCTTTTATACACACAAATGGGCATCAAATGATCAGCAGGTATTAGAGGGAATACCACCTAAGAAACAGCATTTTGATGATTTCGAGTTGCAAAAGAATGAAGTTTATTTAAAAACACTAGGCTTGACTCTCAATATAAGAAAAGATTGTTTCGTATTTTCTTGCCCAGAATCTTTCAACAAAGAATATCCCACTAAAAGAGATATACTTAGTTATATATCTAAGTTTTATGATCCGCTCGGGTATATGGCTCCGCTTATAGTTAAAGCTAAGGCATTTATGCAAAAAATCTGGTCTGAGAAAATAGGTTGGTCTGACGTCCCATCAGAACCTTTACGCTTGGAGTGGCTGTCATTTGCAAAAAAAATCTCTCAAATGGAGCCCGTTACTATAAATAGAAATATACCAATACCGGCCGATGCAGCTGCAGTGCAATTGATTGGTTTCGCTGATGCGTCGAGCTCCACTGCTTATGGGTGCTGCATTTATCTCCGGGTGGTCGACCACTCTGGTAACGCTACGCTCTTCTTACTTTGCTCTAAATCCCGAATCAACCCCCTCAACAAAGATGCACTCAGTACACCGAAGTTAGAACTGAACGCAATGCTCTTATTAACCAAGCTAATAAACCGAGTCTATGACACATTAAAACTGAAGCTAGACATACAAGACGTTATCTTGTATTCTGACTCGCAAATTGCATTGGCGTGGACTAACACAGAACCGGTGAAGCTGCAAGCTTATGTTGCTAACAGGGTAAAGTTGATCCGAGAGGCCACATCTAGATGGCGCTGGCTGTATGTAAGCAGTAAGGACAACCCGGCTGATACGGTCAGCAGAGGCGCTGATCCAGACGAGCTACAACATATAAGTTTATACTGGCAAGGTCCAGACTTTCTCCGGGATGGTAAATATAAATTTCATAACAATGTGACACTTCCACCAACAGGCGACCTACCTGAAGTGAAACGGCAATCTTCCAATGTCAAGGTATCTCTCATAACACGAAAAGATAAATCATTTTATGAGTTCTGCGACCGTTTTTCAGATCTCAATAAAATGATTCGCGTTATGGCTTACATAAACAGGTTCTGTTACAATTTAAAAAACATACATTCAAAAAAGACAGGTTATTTGTCATCAAAAGAACTGCAAATTGCTTTAATTCAGATTCTACGGCATGAACAGAGTATTCATTTCGAACAAGAAATAAATGATTTAAATTTAAATAAAGAAAACGTCAAAGGTGCGCTGCAACCCTTGCAACCTTTTCTTGATAATGAAAAAATCTTGCGTGTAGGTGGTAGAATAAATAATGCGAGCGTCACTTTCTCACAAAAACACCCTATCATATTACCTAAGCAATCACGAATTACTGACCTTATCATATATCACGAACACATGAGATTGCTACATGCCCCACCTAAACTGTTGTTGTCTAGCTTGAATCAAAGGTACTGGCTTACTGACGGTCTTAACCACGTTAAAAAGTTTGTTAAAAAATGCTTGATTTGTTTCAGAATGAAAGCTCAGTGCGCAAAGCAGCTAATGGGTTCCTTGCCACCTGAAAGAGTAACAGCTTGCCGTGCTTATCAAAAGGTAGGCTGCGATTTCGCGGGACCTATCCCAGTAAAAAACTCACGTGTCAGGCGGGCACTACAAACTAAGGGATACATTTGTATTTTTGTGTGCTTTGTAACAAAGGCGATTCATTTAGAACTTTCATCTGATTTGAGCACAGACAGTTTCATGGCATGTTTTAAGCGCTTCATAGCGCGACGAGGCTATCCCACAGACGTTTTCTGTGACAATGCAGGTTGCTTTAAGGGGGCAAGGAACGAATTGGCTGAGTTGTACAAGTTGCACAGTTCGAGAGACCACCAAACAACAGTGCAAACATATGCAGCACACAAACAAATAAATTTCCATTTTGTGCCTAGCTATTCGCCTGTGTTTGCTGGCCTCGCCGAAGCTGGCGTAAAAAGTACGAAATTCCATTTAAAGCGTATTTTACAAGACCGCATACTTACTTACGAACAGTTAAATACAATTTTATGTCAGATCGAAGCTGTACTGAACTCTCGACCATTACTCGCGGTAACGGTCGACGATGTAAACGATTTTAGTTACCTATCACCATCACACTTCCTAGTTGGCACTTCGTTGACATCATTCCCTGAAGGCGACACAGTTAATATGCCAGATAATAAAGTTAAGTTTTGGGCAATGTGTAATAAAATTAAAGGTCAGTTTTGGAAAATATGGCATAAATATTATTTGAACGCATTGCAAAGTCGCCCGAAGTGGCGTGATAGTCAACCTAATGTGAAAGTGGGAAATTTGGTTATCATGAAAGAGCCAAACTGCCCACCCCTAACATGGCCAATGGCCAGAATTGTTAAGGTCTATCCAGGCCAAGATGGTAAAATAAGGGTCGTTGATCTCATAACGCCCAATAAAAAAATATACAAACGCTCATTGAGTGGATTTTCTGTGTTACCTTTAGAATAGAAATCTAGTATAGTATATGCTTAGTATAGTAGGTATATTGATACAAACACTTTATAAGCATTAATTAAGAGTTCAACATTAATTAAGAAAATAACCATTGGTTGTTTAAATAACTATATTAATAGTAATGTTTTGTACTTTTCATATGGCTTGTCAATTAGTTGAGTTCCAAGTCTTATACCAGAATTTGGTAACTGGAATGTTCATTGTTGTCTAAGATTTCATTTCAATTTAAAAATGTGATCATCCTTGTAAGCGAAATGATAATATCTTCTGTTAATGAATATTAAGTTACGAGTAGTATGGTTACAATTAGCAATGGTTGACTAATAAGTAAGTTCTGTAAAATTAATTTGTAAACTTTCCCGTTAAGCTACAAAGTGATATAAGCATGCCTAACTTTACATTAATAAATAGTTATCCATTTGCATAAGAATGTTCAATAAGGTCAACTCACATTACATCTATTTGTTAAACTAGTCTTTTTGAATTATAATTTCGTTACTGCTCATAGTATAACTAATATGCCGTATGGCTGTATAGTGTATAAGTAAAGAATATTTGTAAATTGAAGTTTCTTTATTATTGCATTTAGTATCTTGTTGGTGACACCTTTATGCTGGTCTCGGCTGGATTGTTTAAGTTTTCAATTGCCAATTATGTTAAGTATTTCACTCCTGTGGCCCCAGCATGTTGGAGACTCCAACAATAGTTAAGTTGGTCCTACCTATTTTATACAAACGTTCGCCGTAGTCTTATACCTAGTTTTACTATTTTTATAATGTTATCTGTGGCACGATGGCCCTGCCTTCTTCTTGTGCTAACCTCCATGGTCGCAATACATACTTTCCCAAGTAAAGTGTCTTTTCACTGATGCTGCCCATCCCACCACTCATATTTAAACGAATCAACAACACACAGTCTACGCTACACTGGTTATTCAAAATGTTGTCATCCCTTTGTTGTATTATCTGTGGATTGACGTGTTTTATCGCATTCGAAATTTGAAATTGTATTTTTTTGGAAAGTGACGTTTGAAAATGTCGGTTACTTAACCGATATCGTTAAGAACCGAAACATAAGAAAGCATATGTACTCTTTTAGATTTTCCATGACAAAAGGTGACAGCAAGGTGGCAAAGGTGCAGTTCTTGCTGCATTCAATTTAATTAAAGTTAGTGCTGATGTTACATAACATAATAGCTTAATTCGGCAGGATTAAGTGTCCCGTCGGTCTGGCATTACAAAATAATATAGGTACCTACTTGCCAAGAAGCTAACAAAGTATCCTTTGGAAAAGTTGGCGGTCTTGCCAGCTTTAAAAGTGTTAAAACAGACTATTACATGACATTATTGCCTGGTTAAATGATAAATAATGATGCTACGCTACGTAAGATGCAAGATAACCATCGATAGATAAACAAGATTGGCGGTCTGGAAAAAGGACAATTTCATATTAGCTTCCAATTTTTATAATCAGCTTTTTTTCCTGAGAAGGTTTGGAACTTCTAGTTTTTGAACGAACGAGCGAAGTGAACGATCCCGCTTTCAGCATGAGCCAAAAAAAATCGTATGTCCGGCTGTTCTCAGTCAGGTCGTATTAATCAACTAATTTTCGTGATTTTTTGTGAGCAGGTTCATTAATTGAATGTCTTTTTTTTTGTAAATTCTGTTGAAAAAAAAGGATTCGCAAGGTCTTCAGCTAACAAAGCCACTAGTATAGACGGAATACCTTTGAATAGACACTATAGTTTCACTTTCATCCCCCACATTTTACATCAGCAGATAAGAACCCACACAAAAATATCAGTGAAAGCAACTATCAATACCAACTCTCCAGCGGCTGGCTTAGCATAAAAAACGTTCTATCACAACATAAGCAATTTTTCTCCATCCAATAACCATAAACACAATTTCTGCTCACTAAAACTCACCCTAAGCGAGAACGAGACGGAACATTGAAACCTCAAACGAGAACGAGTGGGATAAAAAAGGAATAATTTTGCTGAAGTCTGCCACTCGAGTTATTCGTTGTGACCTCACAGCGATAAAATAGTGCATTATTTACTGCAGTTTTTATGCTTCTTACCTCAGTGGAAAGTTAAATGTAGTTTTGTTGGCTTGCTATTCGTGAGTTTAGTTACTTGAAGAAGCTGGAAACTCCTTTACAGCTACTTACAGCTTTATGGATTAGTTTTGGTGTCGGCTTATTTACACGTAATTCTCATAAATGGGACCGCAATTGTTTTAAACATTCAACAGTATATTTGCCGTCAAAACAAATCATTTCTTTGCAGCTATTTTAGATCCCTTTCGATAACAAACCAATATGTTTTCAGAGCAAACAAATTTTATGAATAGGTAAACATACATCGAACTCATAACGGCTCTCCCTCAAAATGTTATTCAGCATACACCTAAATAGTAATCTTTTTCAGCATGAGTTTTCCCGCCTTCGCTAAATATTTTTTAAAAATCTCTATAAAACCGGTATTCAATAAAGAAAGGGAAAAAACCGGAATGAGGCGAGTGGCGACACTCAAGTCGTTTAACTGTCGTTGAGAAGCGGAATTATGCAGAGTTTCACACTTTGCAAATTTACAGAGTTTTTAGACGCTTTGGCTCGCGTTTTTTTCTTCATAATTAATAAAAGGTTTTCTGCGGTGGTGGTTGTTGAGGTTGTGCTTTGTTTACGCCAAGGATTTTATGAAACTAAAATTGAAATGTGTTTATATTTATGATAATAACGAAATAAATTAAGTTTTAACGTCATATCACGCTAATATCATTCAAATTGTACATAATTATTGGTATTATATTTTACACACTACTATTTGAATGTGGGTAGCAAAACAGTACAGTGCTACATATTAGCACATAAAAAATTCTCAAAATGTAATACCATACACGCCTCGTGATTTTTAAACACTTTTTATTTATAAACAACTTATATTAGACATCATAATAACCAAATAAACAATAAACCTACGTTCAAGTTCTGTAATCTGTTGATTACTTTTAAATTAATGAGGACCCCATCATCCTGTCATCGCGGTATCGTATAAATAATAACCTCATTTGAATCGATCGCGTTCAGTATTTATTGACGTACGAGTATTATGTCATTACGGGGCGCTTTCAACACCTGCCAACCCCAGGCAGGTCGCATTGTGGTACTATAGTGGTCGAATAAACGCAGAGTGCTGATGAGATGCTTTTATGTGACGTTTATAGTGCTATTAACGTCGAGATCACTTTTACGCTTAATAAAATGATTTTGACACATTATGAGGCATTGGTATGTTCAACAAATTATTAACATTACAGACAGGCGTAATTTTACACTGGAAACATTTCGTTTTAAATCGAGTTAAAAGGAAATGGATCAGCGAAAGGGATTCAAGGGTCAGAAAATTGCATAGGTACCTCAAATAGATAGGTAATGCTTACAATATAAGATTCGGTTTAGAAGTTAAAAGGGACCATTTCCAAGTCACTAAAATAAAATTGCATTAACAATAACAGTTTTAATTTAGCATTTTAAAGAAAAATATATTTTTTAAAGAAATCCTATTATAGTTGATTCCAATTTCATTGCCATTTATTTCCGTAGGTACAGTGGACGGCTAGAAGAACGGTTAGACCTTGTGTCAAATTAGATTATGTATTATCCATACTAATATTATAAATGCGAAACTGTGTCTGTTTGTCTGTTACCTCTTCACGCTTAAACGGCTGAACCGATTGAGATGAAATTTGGTTTAGGGATATTTTGAGTCCCGGAGAAGGACATAGGATAGTTTTATCCCGGAAATCACGGAGATAGTTTTATCCCCTAATGGGGTGAAATGGGGGTTGAAAGTTTGTATGGAGCTACGATATAAACGAGTTCCACGCGGACGGAGTCGCTGGCAGAAGCTAGTATCTTTATAAAACCGGGTCTACAGCTCCAGAACTTTAACCAAGAAAATCTAATAACGAAGTTCGGATATCTGCGTCTCTATCGCACTTATTGTTTATGGTACTCGAGTGACAGAGACAGAGATGTACGAACTTCGAGATTCGATATTCGTGGTTGCGCCGCAGCTCGCACACCTGATAATCTGATTTCATCGATAGATATTTATTGATTAGCATAAGCATAATTGTCAAACTGAATGGACGTGTAATAAAAAGTGCACCTGACACTATGCCCAAGCAGTAATTACATCGCCAATCGCATTTAATATTCTGTGGTGAGACTATCATTTGCGTTCGTGCAACTCGTCAGGATTAGTGGATCGTCCGCTGAAACTAGATGAATGCAATTGATGGGTCCATTTTAATCTATAGCTACTGACCGCTAATTCGAAACTATTCATTCGAATGTGGTTGTCTATGTTAAAATGACAATATTTGATTTTGAGAACATATAAAAGGTGCGTGACTTGGTGGAGGCGCTGGGATGATCTTTGCGGCTGACGGTAATTGAGTATGGGTTAGGACGAAGGTCTTGGCAGGTAGTTAGCCTGGTTAGTCGGTAGTTGTCCATACAAACTGAAGAAGTGAAAAAGTACCGTTGTGACACACAAATTAACCATAGTAGTATGGTTAATTTTCGTGTCACAAGGGAATACTTACATGGAAAATTTTATTGACTGAATTAAGCTGCGCAAGAATTCGGTCCTTACCCATATACGAGAACGTAATAAGATTATAAATAAGTAATTACTGTAAATTCCTAATAACTATAATTATTTGCACATAAGCAGTAATATGGATTGTTAAATAAAAAATATCTCAATACAATATTATTCATAATCAACTTTTTACTTACTTATTTATTAAGAAAGAAACGATAATACAACATAAACAAGTACAGGGTCCCGCAAAACCGTTTGCACAGTTTGACTGTGGGATCTAGCAGTCTCTACTCTATTTATAACTCTATCTACTCTCTTCTATTTATAATATTTATTTATCTATAAGTACTATTTATCTGCTGAAACTCAGGAAATATAGAGAAAATACATTGCAAAGGATTCCTTCAATCAACCAATGTAAACCACACGCTATCGTTCTGTCCTTTCCATTTTCACACGGACCCAATGAATAAATCATTCACATTTCGAACAATGAAAGGCGTCATTTAGAAAAACAATACCTCCTCCGAAGCGTGAACGCTGACATTTCGAACAATGTACGACCAATGAACCGTGGGCCAAACGCCGGGAGCCGAACGCCGAACGCCGAATTTACGATTCGGCTTATCGTCCTCGGCCCCAGTAATTCGATGATTCCAATTTTATTGTCCACGCCTCCGGTGTCGATGAATAAAACGGTAATGGATTTCTTTTTCTGTTACATGTAACAGTATTTAAGGCCAGTCACTTTTTAACTCGTTTTATTTTCGGCCACTATCAACTTACGGGAGATTAGGAAATAAGGGGCCAGTTGTTCAGTTTCTTTTTTCGCAACAATTTCTACTGACGTCAACAGGATACAGTGAAAGACGAAACCGAAAAGCCCTTGTTGTCAGTGTTTTTGTATTAAATGCTGTAATAATAAGTAACTGGCACTTTAACGACTAAAACTATATTTACCAATTTATTTTTTTATTCGAAAAAACAATATTTCACGAGAATCCGTTGAGAATTGCGACCTGTAGAGCCGATCAGCCGGTCAGAGGGATATCTGGATATCCGAACACACACACATGCTGAAACGGAGAACTTCGCTCGCTCGTTCAATAATTCTGTTCCCTAATTTATTTTTATTGAAATAAACAGTTTTTTTAATAATAGTCCATAGTTACTAACATTAGTTAAAGACCGCCTAAAATGTGAGCAGGGATAGAAAATGATATTTCTATATTTTTCCCATATAACACTGAATTCTCCTCAAACATACAAAAGCACGTCATAAATAACATTCAAACTGTATGAAAGTATAATTCTTTATTCAGTGTGCGCTGAAATCCGGTAAATCCTCAATTTGTTTCGAAGTTCCGTCGGAGGCGCGTCCAATCTCCGGCAGGTCCCATTTTTAAAGCATTTCAATGCCGTAACGTTTTCGGTTGAGCATTTTCATTTTAAATTCCTTAAGACGTACAAAATAATTAAATCCGCCTTTTGTACTAAAACTTATTGTTTTCTGCAATATAGAATAAATTAAAAATTAATAAATCACAAAGAACCTTCACGATTACAATCAAATTTGTCTATGTTCAATATCGTATTATTTGATTTTTCTGCGGTTTTATTCATCTAAATAATCTCATCCATTTCAATGTGTGGCTTCTATCCCACAAAGACTATAATAATAGTAGGTACATTACTACAGAGGCCGGGAAGCAAGGGGTTGCCGGCGGAGGACATATAGACGTTATGAGGTTGGCAACCCCTTTTCACGCAGGGGTATGTATAGTGCTGTTCTCATCGATGCAATGAAATAAATAAAAAATACTCTAAATAAAAACTTTTATTTTCATGGCTGAACACCGTGATCCTGTGCCTCAAATTGTGGAATGGAAATTGGCCTAGGCCTCCAATTTTGTAAGAAATGCCATTACGGGTCTCTCGTCTCGCTGCGCTCGAAACGTGACACTTCGGAGCCCATTATGAAGAACACAACGTCAATATTTCATTGCATGTTTGAGAAAATATATTTTACACGTTGTTGACTTGATAAACGAATCTGCAAATCCCGCCGCAAATCCGCACACTGTTTACCCGCATCCTTTGAGCCTAGACGACTTCGCATTCTTCTGGGAACAAACCTAGACAGCAAGTTCTGGATCGATCGACCGCTTAGCTGTATTGTGGTCACAGTAACCTGCTATAAAAGATCATATGTTTAATAGTTGCGTACGGCGTTTGAGCCTTTTTGGAATTGATGGGAAATATAATATTTCAAGTTGACTGCGTTGGGAGGAGCGGATTTAAACAAAGGAATAGCGATTCAGGCCTAGTGCTCACGGTGAATTTTCTCACAATAGGACAACAGATGAACATTACGAAAATACTCAGAAAGTATCAATCTTTCATTTATCAAGTTTTTATGTCATAAAAACTAACAATAAGGACGTTGTTTGATCGTGACGTCACAAGCAAGTAATCCCTACAAACTCCATATTTGACGTTTCATAAAAAGAAACTGATTTGACTTTTGTCAAATACCGTATTCATTCGTCTCTGTCACGACACTTGTATACTTGCTAGTACAGGCCGAACAATTTAACGTCGTATTATAAACGGGATCATATTAAATAACCAGTCTAGTGACAACAGCGGCACATATTAATTTAATTGGGTTTCATGGGTGGTGGCATGGTGGTTCATTGGTTTTCATGGTGTAAAAGTCCCGTATAAGCAAGTAACATTTGTAGGTTTAGTCTAAGTTCCCAACAACTTTTGTAACAAAAAGGCGAAAGAACAGGAAAATCAGCCAAGCAGAAATGATTACGACAAATATGGCGGCAGTCAATTATAACGTCCGCCACCTAAATCACTTTTTACGCTACGCTTGCTCTTCAAAATCACATTCTAAATTGCAACTACAAATGCTTTGACACGTCTAGACTGCTCAAACAAAACACTGCAATCTGATAACCCAAAGGCTCGTAACTAACCAACGCACATATGCAACACAATTGCACTGCCCTCTTTGCAACTAAAGGGTCTTCCTAAACTGGTAGGGTTTTCAATGACCAAAACCTGTAGACCTGGATTGGTATGGCTGGACGTTAGGTAAAGCGGCTTTGGTAGAGTGGTCAGGGTTTAGAACAGTAATTAATGTGTAGTGGCTGTTTTGACGCATAATATCTTCATCAATGAGTATCTGTCTGAGCTTTGAGCAAATATTGATGGATTAACATCTGCAGCTGATTATGGGCACACAGGATTTTGATTGGTTCAAGCGATTGTTTCTACCACATTGAATGGACAAACATTGTCTGCTAATAATATGAAAAACACATGACAAAACAATTTTAGATATTGACATAAGAACACCAATTTTGTTCGAATGTAAAATTGTAAGAAACGTCCAGGTAATGTATTAATTATCATTAGAAGTTTTAAGTAATGACACGACTTCTTTTGTTTTCAGGTATGATTCCATGAAAGAAGACGTATTCTCTTAGTAAGTCCAATCAATGTTCACCCCAATTTTTAGGGTTCCGTAGCCAAATGGCAAAAAACGGAACCCTTATTGATTCGTCATGTCTGTCTGTCTGTCTGTCTGTTTGTCTGTCCGTCCGTATGCCACAGCCACTTTTTTCCTAAACTTTAAGAACTATACTGTTGAAACTTGGTAAGTACTCGTAGATGTATTATGTGAACCGCATTAAGATTTTCACACAAACATAGAAAAAAAAACAATAAATTTTGGAGGTTCTCCAGAACTCTACTTAGAACTGAAACTCAAAAATTTTTTTTCGTCAAACCCATACGTGTGGGGTATCTATGGATAGGTCTTCAAAAATAATAATGAGGTTACTAATAATTTATACTAATAAACATGAGAAAAAAAATCTAACACCCTGGCACGTTGACTCGACAGTCCGAATAGCCATTAAGCGCCACAAACCGCCATCGCATCTCACAGACGTGCCGCTCAGTAAACAACCCACACATGTGTTAACGCAAATACTAGCAACCGCAGTTCAAACTCGTTAGAGTCAGCTTTTCTACTACGGTGTAGTAAATATTATACTTTTATAGGTTATAGCGCTGAACACCCAGTGTCCGATAATCTTAAACAACTGAGGAATTTACCTTTTTTTTCAATAACTTTGTTAAGTTGCACGAACATAGAACTTCGCCAAACTGCAAGGCAGTTTGTTGGCGAATAAAAAAATAAAAAATATATATTAAAAAAAGTAGTTTATTGCCACATTTGAATTTTAAATAAAAGTATAAAAACTAATAATAATAATAATAAGACTTAAACATAACTTAATAAACAAAACAAGGAATACAAAAAAACAAACAAAAGGGCAATGGGTACCCGTCTCAGCCATTTGCTGGATATGTAGGTATACTTAATACCCAGCGCTGATTTTCAGACGAGTCCTTTTCCTATTCCTACAGGTCAGTCGCTACAATATTTCGACCGGCGCGGCTGTGTGTGCGCGCGTGTGTGTGTGTGTGTGTGTGTGTGTGTGTGTGTGTGTGTGTGTGTGTGTGTGTGTGTGTGTGTGTGTGTGTGTGTGTGTGTGTGCGTGTGTTTGTGTGCGTGCGTGCTTGCGTGTGCGTAATAAAGTACATATAAATGATTGCCTGGTTAAATAAACAACAAATAAATAAACAGATACTTAATTTAAAATATACCAAATATACCGAATAAACCACTCTTTAATATACATACACTTAATTTTAAATGTGCTAGTAACAACATGCATATGTACATACGAGTAAAGTGTAACCACCTTTATCAGCTTTATCACTATGCCCGAACTTTACGAGTTTTCTTCCTATTTTGTTCTAATACCTACAACTATTAAAACTACATAAATGTGTGTAGACTATTTTGTTTACAGACAAATATATTAAAGGTATGACGATAACATTTGTGTCTTTTATGGCTTCTACTTTTTGTATCTTAAAATATGGGCTGTAATTTTTCGATTCAAATCTATTTTCGAAACCACCAGTGTCGATCGGAGACTTACGATTCGATTTCCATTTGACATCTTCTAAACAGCACCATGTAGAGCATAAAAAGCCATTTTTGCAGTCTACGCATAAAATAAAGACGAACTTAATGAGCATAAGCAGATTTTCATCAGGGTTAATTAAGAATAATCTAAACTTAAAAAAAAACATATATACCACGCCGAGCTTTTAAGCCAGTTCCTCTCGTGGCAGTGGTCTTCTTGCCTAACTAACCGATGGTAGTTTATCAACATTCACGCAGCAACATTGGTGCATGTTATAAAACGAGAGAGCGCAGCGAACGAAGTTCTCGGCTTCAGCTTAGGCCAAAATTCTTTCGTATGTCCGGCTGTCCAGCTTTTCTCCTCTACATGTCGCATTTCTAAACCGATTCTCGCGAAATTTTGTGAGCACTTTTGATAATTATGCTTTTCATTACCTATTCATTTTTTGGAAATCCTTCATATTTATTTTGTTGAAAAAACACAAGACTCGAGAGTTATACAGCTCACAAAGCCACTATTAAGTATGTAAAATGCTCAAATAGTAGGTTTATTGTCGACTTGCCACGCCAGCACAACAGTCCGAGAATCCCTCACATTCTACAGACAGAGCATGGCGAGACGTGCAACCACAGTAGCCTGCACACATAACTCACATACACACGTGTAAATACTGCATGTACCCACAACTGGAGGCGTTACTTATTATACGTATATCACTATGTAAACTTGTATAGGTTAGTATATGATGTGGATGTCTATACAGTGTGCTAGCATACTTAATATTTAAACATAGTGAATACTAGAACTACAGTTATAAATGCAAAAGTTTGTAAGGATATTTGGATGATTGTTACTCTTTCAAGAAAAACTACGGAACGGATTTTAATGAAACTTTTCAGCAATAAGTAACTATAGCTAATACGTAAACTAATAAGTAAGTAATGTAATATGCCTGTTTGTTTGTTATTTGTGGCGCTTATATCACTCCTATTTTAATGAAATTTGTCATGGAGATAGTTTAAGGCTTCAAAAAGTCATGGATTCCTATAATTGATATCAGAAATCGTCCTCTAAAATACTTAAAAATGACATGCGCTTATGTTCATTCCAGTGTCAAATTGAGCAAATTACCAATTCAACTGATTTGAATTCACTGGTTCAACAAATGCTATCACTAGAGCTAAATAGCGTTAGTCAATGCAATGCCGTATGTCTTCCAACATACGAGTATGACATTAGTTATATACCTATGTTAAACTTAATAGATACACCAAACACGTTGTGACAATTTAGAACAGGGTGTAAGCAAGCAAACGGCAGGCATAGCATCATTGCGGTGACTGCCCGAGGGTGTAAATTATCAGCATCTGCTTCTACAACACCTTACACTACCTACGTGAAATTGGGTATAGGTACATAGGCAGACACAGTTTACTAGCAAAATCATAGAGCTACGCTCATAGCCGATATTATGCGAAAAACTATCAGAACCAGAGCCCGAAACTATTACAAATAAGTACTGAAGTAAATAAACAATATATTCAGTGACAATACGGGTCTCAACTAACTACTCCGTATACTTTTAGTATACATTTTACTTATTGAGTTTGTGGGCAAAATATTATTCAATAACTTCACACAGTGTATTCGCAAAAAATTTCGTGAAAATCAGCAGTTGAAATGTACTTTTTTTCTTATATTTCTCATACTAAGACAAGGATAACCAATACTGATCAAAGGAGGGTTAACAACGATAAATGCACAGTGCACGTCCCAACCACTGTCACCATATCGCTACTTTCCCCCGTTATCGCAGATTCGTGGACGAGCGAAACGGCCGACGCGATTTACAACCCTGTGGGACACTCTGACCTCGTAACTTGCAGGATCGCTGATAAACGCCACTTTTATACGACGATATGAAACGGAATGTCTTGTGCGTAATATTAGGTGGAAGTTTCTGGAAATTTCGGGCAAAAGTTGTTTGCGCAAAGTACAGTGACACTAACGGTTTAATTGATTAAAGAAGTTGTGATATCACGAAAACAATTCAATTTCCATTTTCAGATTAGCCATATATACATTGTCCCATAAAATCTGACCCTCAAGTCAGATTTTTAAGTCAGAATATAACAGGGCCATTCTCTAATTTTGTGACTGCGGTTGTGTCTAATTTTCACGACCCTTTACGAACATTTTATATGAAGTCGTGGCAATTAGAAGCAGGCACAAATCTGGAGAATGACCAAACATACATTTCACAACACCAAAACAAATACCAATATAGCTGTATTGCCCCTGGTTTATCCAGCCCGACTCAAAAAGAATCTATGTCACAATTTAAATGAAAAATGGTACTTAGATAGAATAGGACCATAATCTACACAAATTCATAAAGGGATAACGGGCTACGTTGTGAGGTCATCCGAAAATTATTCACCATTATTCAATTTCTGCTGAAACAAATATGATTTCCGATTACAATTCCCGTCTAATTTGCCTGTGTTCGGTTAACGATAGACGTCAGGGGTTTCAGGCCTGGGGGCCGATTAGGGGCCCTAGGGGGTTCCGCTCGATCACGCCTTATACAGTATCGCTTACAGGGATCTTGCCTGTTATTCACGACACTTTACGAGCGAGCTAGTTTAAGCCAGACCTCCGATTACGATGTGGTGTTACAGATCCCGGTGTCAAGATATACTAGGAGTGTGTGGTGGGGTGAAACAGTTTTGAATAGCATCAGTTTGAGACCAAGCGGAGGCTCTTTCCTGATAGATAAGTCGAGCGCGGAATCTGTGTGGTTAAGAATTGGTAAAACATTATTTAGCTAAGCCTTCTTTTAATGCAACAAAACAAGGGGAGTTGAAGATTTCATATATTAATCTGTTTATTTGGGATCGAAATGTGAAGCTTTTGTTTCTTGGAAGATGAGCGTAGGATATCTGTGGTAAAGATTAGGTCAAAAAATATTGATAATTTTAATAAGTGAAAGTGGTGATTTGTAGAATTGGTCTATATGTTTCTTTTGGTCGTATCTAATTCATAGTCCTTTATCGATATGATTTCTAGCAAGTGTGTCTGTCTGCCTTATCGTAACGATACAATACAATACAATACAAATACTCTTTATTGCATAACTCACACAGGTAGAGCACTAACAAAAGAGAACACAGAGCTACAGGGAGACAGTAGAGGTAAAACAACTGGCCGTCTTATCGCTAAAAAGCAATCCCTGCCAGAAAACCTTTGAGTAGTGGAGAATAGAATAGTCAAGCTAAGTAGTAGGTGGTGTAAGAAACGAAAAAAATAATATATGCCAACTTCAAACTATTTGATAGATTAATTAGCTGTGAAAGCACGAGCTGCGTTGTCAAACCCAAATGGCATCTCAGTGAATCCAACCGTTCCACAAACTTCATTTTCAAACTTAAACTGTAAAATTCAAAATAAATGGACATTTAAACGTCCCAGATAAAATACAATTTCCCCACCATTCTATTAAACTGGCCAGATTTTGGATTAGTGTCAACACATTTTAAACAGTAAAGGTTCACTAGAATCGAATCGTGCAGGCTAAGCGCATTATCGCGGGCTACAGCCGGGCTAACGACACGTCAGGCCCATTTGCACCTTGACAAATTACACCAGACTGGAGACAATGCAATGCAGTGTTAGTCGGGGTAGGATGTCCAAATGGGTCAGTACGATAAACTTATCTCCCTAAGCGTAAAACCTATGTGAACTATAAAGAATTAAAACCTTTCTCTGCATAAACATGAATGTCTGAGTGACAGAAGAATGACTAATTCTACCGGCACTTTTACTAAAAAAAGATTCGGTGGATATAAATAAGGGATTGTATACTACTCAAAAGAAAATAGGGGCCACAAGTATGGTGATCGTTACGTGAAAATTATATTAAACAGTTTTTTTTTTTTCTAGCTTTTAGACTTAAACTCCAGCATGAAAAAGGTTAGATTCTGAAGGATACGGGAGTTCATTAAATAGCCAGCTATCAATTAGTTTATGTCCAATGATTAACAATAAAATAGAAAAATGTAAGTGGCCCTTATTTTTTTTAGCAGTATATAAAGACAAATTCGTTGTATATGTTGAAACCATGACATTGATTTTATTGTTCAGAAGCTCACAGACATAAGTTATGGGGTATTTCTTAAAGTAAATAAGTCAAGTTTATCGAAATACTACTTTCTCTGATCATTCTACCTACATAGTAATAGATATAGTCATCATCATCATCATATCAGCCGAAAGAATAGAATAGAATGGAATAGAATAGAATAATAATTTATTGCCAAAAACAAGTACAGACATATACAAACAGTGACAAATACAGAATAAATAAGAATATGCTAGAAATAAAAAGTACAGTTCAATTATTTTGGGGCAATAGGTCCCAGACTCAGCATGTGCTGAACAACAAGAGTCCAGCGCTCGTTTTCAGCCTGGGCCTTATTAGGGCTCGGTCGGTAGCAGAACCTAAGCGTCGGAGTTGGACGCTGTGCTTTCAAATGCGTACGAATTACAAAAAATAATAATAATACAAAAGTTAAAAAGTTAAAAATAAGAGCGTGTGTGCGTGTGTATGTGTTTGTGTTGTGTGTGTATGTGTGTGTGTGTCGTCCACTGCTGGACATAGGCCTCCCCCAAAGAGTGCCAAAGTGACCGGTCCTGCGCCACCCGCATCCAGCGGACTCCAGCAACCTTTACCAGGTCATCAGTCCACCTTGCGGGGGGCCTACCCACGCCGCGCCTTCCGGTTCGTGGTCGCTACTCGAGAACCTTTCCGCCCCAACGGCCATCGGTTCTATGTGCTATGTGCCCCGCTCACTGCCACTTAAGTTTAGCGATTCGGAGGGCTATATCGGTTACCTTGGTTCTGCAGCGGATAGCCTCATTTCTGATGCGATCACGCAAAGGAACTCCCAACATAGCCCTTTCCATAGCCCTTTGGGTGACTTTGAGCCTTCTTATGAGGCCCATAGTAAGCGATAGATATAGTACATCAGTAAAATAAGATATTCCAATGGCTATCAACACATTTACTGCCAAGAATCGCTACGCGCTAGGCTTGTAGCCGATCCCGTGGTTTTTCTCATATGTAGCGGAAAGCGATCACGGCGTAAGCGCCGGCTAGGCGGGTTCCCAGCAGTGAAAGTGTTATAGTCCACATTTATCAAAAATCGCACGTAGCGCTCTGACGCATGTGTGACGTGATTGGCGCCGAATGGGAAAGAAGGGTAGTTCCTTTTTAGTTTTATTGAATAAAAAAAACAACTATAACAAACCAACCCCATTGACCGCCCAAGCGTTCAGAAAATACAGACGCGTCCAATCCATTTTAATGGAAACCTGCTCACCCTGTACAAACGAGCATGTTTCAATTCTTTGAAACAAATTCATCTGACACTCTTCAAAATGTTTCAAAAACCATTCCCGTCGGATTTCAGGCGCAAATCGCTGCGGGCTTACAATGGCGATGGGAAATAATGGAAAGTTCACACCTCATTTCGTTGGGGAGTTATGGAAACCAGCAACCTTTTGATAAGTGATGTAACGGCAACAACACAGTTAGATTATTTCAATTCATTAAAAAAGTGCATAAAGGGGAATTGTCCATACTTCTGTCATATAACCACTTTTTTCAATAAGACCATTGCCATACTGAAATCGCTCGAGTAATAAGCGGTTTTAATTCGATTTAATAAACGTTTCCATAATTTATGAGTGTATTTACGAAAACTAAACCAAAAGTTCAATAAAGTGTGTCAATGTAGTGCTTATGGTCATGACATATTGACGATATATCTACATTTTAAGATGCGTACCGAGTATAATACGAGTATATACGAGTATATAGGTAATGATAGGTATCTTGATCATAATAACAAATTCTTTTTTCAAAGTCATAAATATAATCATAAATAAAGTATATTGCCTCTATGGTATAATGTTAATTAACTCATTGAAACTCCAACACCGACCCAGACACTTAACAAAAATACCAACTGTCGGCAGAAATATCACGCTCTTCCATTAAAATCCATCTTCCAGTTTTTACACTCCACAATCTCATGCCGACTGTACCTCGTCTCAGACATCGCAATTTCCTACAGTCTGCAGCTATCCAGCTGCGTTTATCTAAAATTGACGTATTATTTAACTTGAATATATAGTATTCTGTGCGCTAAGCTGGATGAAGCGCGGATGCGCGGTATTCGGGAAAAGTGGATTTATATTTGGATTTAGATATCAATCATTGGAGTTGTGTGTGGTTAGAGTTACTAGGACTGTAGGTTGATATGATTATTTAAATAAATAAAAACTTGAATACTAGCAATTTTTATCATTAGTTAACTAGTAATTACAGCCCGTGAGCATTTAGAATTTCATTCGGGTCTAAATTTCTCTCTCGCTTGCCCGTTCTTATCGCAAAAAAAAAGCGATTTCACCAGCAGAACCCGAATACTGTTCTCACGGACTGTACGTTCATACTCAGACCAAAAAAAAACAGATAGCAACCTACACAACAACCTAGACCACACCCTAGACCGAGATAACAACCTAGTGAAGCCGGTTTTCCACCAAGCCAAATAAGTTTAGCACACATGCGCAAACAAAATTGTACAAAACTCTTCAGTATAATATGTCGCAAAGCTGTCAAGATATTTCGAGTTTTATGCAATTTAATTTGTTTATGTGTACTTGTGCCAAACTTATTTGGTTTGGTTGAAAACCGGATTCACTAAGTTGTTTGTCATACTCCGTACCTCCTTTAAGTACCTATCTTTTTTTCTTGGTCTGAGACGTTAATACAACGCAACCAGTTACAAGCCGGTCAGTCATTTGTAAATGTAAAAAATATCATAAATAGCGTTAGATGATAAAAAAAGATACCTAATAGTTTTGATACGAATAAACACTAACACGTCAAACACTTCATCATAGATACATTCTTCATTTTAGATATGTATAGTTTATCAATATTATTATTATAGTTTAACATAAAAAAGTCCAAATGTAATCTGAATTCTCCGACCACATTAATAATGGGATAACGGGACAAATACAGCACAAGTTTATAATTGCAATCGCGCAGTTCCCAACTAACTTGTACCTAAATGCACGGAGCCGAGCTATTTAGTTGTACATGCGACTAGTAATTGAATTTGCAAACTATGTTTAAATCAAATTTTTACTGTGACTACATTTCGATTAATTGTTTTGCTGCGGTAAGAAAATTAAAAAGTCTGAATTTTTGATACGAAATATCATCGAGATGTGTCCTGGTGGAAAAAAATTGTCGCCTGGTATTGATTAAGAACAGCATTTCATTATAAAAACAGCGTACTTACACACTTTTAGGCAACCCCTGTTCAATCGGCTGCCACGCGACAAAAAGAAATTGTCATACATTTTCTTCGCATCATCATCATCATTATCATCATCATAATTATATCAGCCGATAGACGTCCACTGCTTGACAAGGCCTCCCCAAAGAGTGCCAAAGTGACCGGTCCTGCGCCACCTTTACTCTCCAGCAACCTTTACATTTTTTTCTATTTCCGCCCAATTCCAAGTTGGCTTAGTTTGCGTTGCACAGGGCGGTTCCACAACATTTTGGGAGCTCAAATACCGCGAGCAATCCGGTTGCCGCTTGAACACTGCAACTACGCGTCATTGCTCTGAACATAGTCCTGTCAGCGCTGTCTCTGGCAATCATTTTCTATCAAACCTGTCGTACAATGTTTTTAGAATTAAATATTACAATAATAACATTATTCCCACTGCCTGCGCCCATGTTTTCTTATTTCTTAACCTCTTAATATGTTAGTAAATTGCCGTAGTTTTATAGATATTCAGTAATTTACCTTATTATTATAAACTGCTAAAATATGCTATCAAAAGCAAGGCTTTCTCAGTGTGAAGAACTCCTGAAGGGTTCGAAACATGTCACCCGTAGATAAAATAAATACGTCAGTTTTAGTAACTGCAAGTAAACATGAAGTTATAATTAACTTTTTTAAAGTACCTACTTTAATAGTCAGCAAATAAGGTGGCAACTCTACATAACCGCTAGATCAAACAAACTGCATCATATTCGTTTACACTGTCATCCGCATAACTATTTCTTCCGCAATTAGCGAACTCCACTAATTAGTGTATTTAGTGTTAAGCTATTTGCACGCTAGGGACGCGTATTATGCATACGCGCATGATGTGTACGCTTATGGCTTGCTTATGTGGGGTAAATGGGCGACACAAGGTTGCCCGCTACTTTAGACTTTGCTTTCTCATATTTTATCAAGGTTCATTTAACTTGGGCTTGAGCTTCTTTTCCAGATAGATGTTTTATAGAATAAGCTTATTATTCAACTTTGAGTTTCTTAAATTCCTATTTTATGCAACGACTAGCAGGCAAGAATGCAGGCAAACCCGTGGGATAGAATATAGACCATCCAAAAAATCCAAATTACATGCAGGTCAAAGTTTTTTTGAAATCGGATAATCGGTTCTGGAGATTACCTAAAACATACCAACATCAACTTAAAACACTAAACAGCATTCCCATCCAACCGTATATATCCAAACAGAGGAAAGCGACAAAGAGTGGTATTCTAAAATTATTATCAATTTCCATCCTCTTTCCTAGGTCGACAATGAAACGTGCCCCTAAAGTCGGCTGTTCGCTGTCCAACGTCACGTACGAGGAAATGAATTAATTCGCCCGCCGAGATTTATTACGCGGGTGTGATGCGACTTACGTGTGTGGGGGCTTTATTAGTTCTTGTGTTCGTCTTTCATTTGTAGTTTGGCTATTTTAATTTGAATAAGTGTTGCTGCTGTAATTGTTTTTTTTTTTTAATACAAATGTAATAATAATAAGCAGTGTCTAGTAATCTCAGTATTATGCCACTGTAATCGATTAGGACTAATATGTTAGATACCATACGTGGTTCGGGAAGATACCCCTTACATTCAAAGCTACAACCTGACAGACTTTTCATCTTTATAATATTAGTAGTAAGTATACCTAAAGATGAAGTGGAAATAATAAGTGTATTTCGAGACGTTACACAATTCCTTACACGACTATATAAGGCGAATTTAACTAATTTATTGTTTTCCAGTTTCGCCACCATTATTCACCCGGTTCGATTACTATAGTCCCATTACTCTACATAGACACCAACAAACTTTAAAGCAAAGCAATTTTACGAGTTCATCCAACTTATAAGGTTAAGCAGCTTTATAAGCTGAAATGCCTATAAAAAGTGCGGACCGTTTACTGCACAACTTTTTATTGGCTCACCGATATTCATATCGACAAATAACTTTCCCATCACTACATCGCAGCGTACTGCTCCCATGAAAATGGACTTTACACCTACAGCTTATAGTTTAATTTCAACTCAACCCAAATGCACGATAGGAGTTTCTGGAAGTCGTTGCTGGATGTTATTGCGACTGTAACTGGGTCGCGACTGACTATTGCTTTGTTGACGCAAAAAAGTGTAATAATGTTGGAAATTCATGTCTGTTAGGACGTTTTGAAGTGCAATATCACAGAGGGCGGTAAAAGTTGGGCTATTGTCATTGGAGTTTTTGAGTCTAGGGAATATTTTGCGTTCACGCTATGCCGCGAGTAGGTGTTTTCTTTAAATAATCCATGGGTTATGTATGTACTTATGATGCTTTGTTGTCATGACTACGACTCACAAATGAGGTTATATATTATCATAATCATAAAAGTCGAGAATTCTTTTATGAGCTTAGATGCTATAGTGTTCTCTTACATATACTGCTCTCTTAGAGTAGGTAAACGGACAAAATAACAGGCCTCCCGATGTTAACACATTCACTACCAGGAACCCGCCTAGCGGGCGCCTACACCGTAGTCGCTTTCCGCTACATACGAGGAAAACCACGGGATCGGCTACGAGCGTGGCGCGTAGCGATTCTTGGTAGTGAATGTGTTAAGTGTAAAATGTATCTAATACTTATTTACTGTAGTATATATTCACTGGCTGACTTGTTCCTCCTCCAAAAAACTGCAGTAGAACCAGAAAATAATTAAATAAGGTACATTTATTTTCCTCGTCCCAGGTAGTTACTAACATTCTTCATTATTGTTAATTAGGTACATACATTTAATTACGTTAATTAACAGCATACACCGGCAATACAATGATTATTTAATAACCCTTTACCCGAAACGCATTTCGCAAAACCGCAATCCGGCCAAAATCGGCTCAAATGAGCCCCGCCATCATTCAGACGTAATGCTAATGCTGCTTATTTATTGACGGTAATCCATTACACGCAACCAAATAATTAGACCTCCGTTCCCAAGCATACAGAACTAAAGCAGAGCTCTAAATTAATTGGACGTCATAGCTTCACCGCCCATTATGTCAAGGAATCTCCGAGCGTTACAACATAAGAAGAGCGGGTGTCTTTCGCGAATGGTTCCACTTGAGCTTCAAATAAGGCCTGCTGAAGTGGTCATGTCTTCCACACCGACTAGTTTACATTGAGCTCCCTCGCCTCCCCTGATTAGTTAATGTAGATAGCGTCCAGGGAGTGTGGTCGTCTTAAGTGGGATCTGTCTTGGTTGGTCGGTGGAGAGGGCTTTCAAGAAAGGATGCGTCTCAACCGCGGCGTCTTAAGAGTGTTCACTTCACTTATGTTCTGGTAAAAGATACAGGGTGGGTCGTATAAAAGGTTCGGGGACTTGCTGAATTCATTATTATCCGTTAATTCCATATCCTCTGTAAACTCATTATTATTCTATGTGCATACAAAACGAATTACATTACACTATTTATTATTATTGTGTTATTGTGGGCCTTTATATGCCGCTTCGACCAGCAGGTGATCTATTGTGGCAGCCCTTTGTTTATATTTCACCGTTTAGACCCGTTGCCTCTAAGAAGTTCCAGATTCTTTGGGCGGTGATATGTTGTACCTCTTCTGGGTGCACTACGTGCCGCCCTAGGTAGATACTTCTTTTGTGCATGAGTGGTCCGCAGGAGCAGAGAATATGCATTGCTGTTTCCTCCGTCTCCTGACAGAACCTGCAAGTTGCGTCCTGTTTCATACCCATTTGAAACAGGTGCTTGTTTAATTTGCAATGTCCTGTCAGAATTCTTGTTACTGCGCAGGTTTTGTGCCTTCTGAGTTGCAGTAGCTCTTTAGACAGTTTGTTATTGTATCCTTAATCAAGGCTTTAGCATGTTTTTGTCCTTTGGCGAACTTCCACAGCTTTATTGCCTCTGATTTTTCTGTGTTGTGTAGCAGAGAATATGCTTTCCGTTTTGTGATACCACAGAACGGTTCTGGGCCGACCAGGGTTGTGTCCGCGCCCTTCCTTGCAAGTTCATCTGCTTTTTCATTCCCAACTATGTCGGAATATCCTGGTACCCATCTAAGTATGACTTTGTTGGTATTGGCCAGGGTTACATTACACTATCCAACGCCATGTTTATTTTCTAAGTATAGCTCAAAATCTTACACAGGCGGTCGCATAGTTTACATTTAATGTCCCGCACTAAAATTGGCATAACGGAGTTCAGTGTCTGTCTGTCCCACCTTTGGCACAGACTTGTTTTATTTTAGCCTGTATTTCTAGAAGTCAGAAAACCTTACTATACTTAAAAAAATACCAGTTTTACGACGTATTTGTGTCCGTTTCATTGTCATCAAACAACAACCACTTCCCTAGCCAGTCATAAACTGTACAACGAACACATAAATTACCAACAAGAATGCATTATGTACCAAATAAAAAGCATTTTCCCCCTCAGCCCCGCCTCTTCCCTGTCCAAAAGCCGTGAATGACTCCCCTTAAAAGGCTCGGTTGTGAACAACTTATAGTCAGAGAATTTATGTGGACTTGAGTCTTTTTTGAGTTGTGACGTCGGGATGCGAGTCGGATGATCTGGACGGGTCTTAAGACGCACTTACGGCTTAAGTCAGGGGCCATTACGTTGCCAAATGTCCGATGGTTGTAGGAAATTGTTTGTTTTGTCAGATGCATGTTCTTAAGTGATGCCGGGGCCAAGCAGGGTTATTTGTTTAAGGAGAAAAATTGAGAAAAAGATATTTAAAAAAAACCGTCACACGTCAAGTTTTTACGCATCAGATTGAAAACTAAGTGGATGTATGTTTTAAAGCTTGTTGTCATTGTGTACATGTTTGTGTTTGTTCAAATTGATGATAGAAATAACACTTCTTTTTGAATTAATTATCTATGTGTAACAAAGATTTTCTCCGTCAGTATTTTGTCAAAATGTCGGTAGTTGTAAGTTATATATATGTACGTTAAATTCTGCTTTTATAGAAGGTTTGACAGTTTTCAATGAGATGACAGCTGGCGGCGCCTTGTTTGACGTTTACCGATCTGTAAAAGGTGGTGTATACCTACAACTTGCCTTTACAATAAGAATCTAATGTGTACAAAAACAAGCGAACATAGACAAAACACCTCTGACATTAAAACAAAAGTTCTGCTATAAACATATTATCCCTATTAAAGAAACTATGAAATAAAAATCCCACAATCCATTTTATTTATTAAAACGACAGCAAACCAACCCGAATAAATTAACCCTATTCATCGCGAAATAAAACTCCGCTGGATTAACTTTTTTGCGAACATATCACACATATGCCGCTAAAACGCCGTAAGTCCACTCACAACTGCATGCCAATTTCATCCGTAATTACACACATTACGGCGCTAAATTGAACTGAGTAATTATATATACTTGGGACGCTCGTTTGTTTCGAACGAAGTCTGGTTCGTTTTTCAAAATCTTACCTTAGTGCGTGTTAATTCGAAAACGGACCTAATTTCCTTTACATATGGTTGGTGTTGTAATATTGCTGTCGGTGAGATACGAGTTTTGGAAAGAAATGTGGAGGATGTGTCGTGTAACAATGCTTGCAAATTAAATCTTCCGAGCGAGCTGATGTGATTTAGTTGTCTGCTAGCTTGGGGAATAAAAAGTCAACGGGGAATTTTCAAAGGTAAAGGACGTTTTCAAAAAAGTGTCCTGTTTGATTGACATGGTCTTATGAATATGCTGTAAAATGGGACTTTTGACAGAATTTATTCAGAAATAATTTGTATATTTGATGGGTGCGCACAAAAGATCTCAGGCACAGTGCTTTTGTTTTTAACGGCTCTTGGTCCAGCCCTTATACATATGTATATGTATAAGGCCTGGACCAAAACACAATATGGGTGTAGACACTAAATAATATAATCAATAATGTCATATTTTCTCGAAAAAGGATTAAAAATGTAGTCAAATGGAGAGAAAATCAACGCAAGAGGTTAAATAATCACGAAGTTATAAGGTCCAGTTTTAAGAAGTGGTATGTTCTGTCCCTTAATCGCAAAACGCTACTTCTTATAAAACGATGACGCTTGTAGATTGTGACGTCACTAATAGACGGCAACGTGCCGTGCCCCTTCGTATTCGGCGCCGACATCGACGCGGTCCGCCGCGCGCGCGACGCGATCAGCGGCAGCCTTGCATATTGTGACGTCACACACTGTTTGCGCGGGTTCTTTCTCTAACAAGCAATATTAAAACGGCTGTAGCTTCGTAATTCTTTGAGATATCTGAATGGGATTTTCGTCACTAGGCATATTTATTTGCCTTCTTTCTTTTGGAGTAATAATAATTTTCGAGTCTACACCCGTATTGCACTCCTTCATGCTTAAACGCATAGAAATAGAAATAGAAAAAAAACATTTTAAAACGATAAACTATACATTAATAACAAATAAATAAAAAGCGAGTAACGAAATGGTCCGAACTCAGCATGGGGCTGTCATAGCTCGTAGCACTTTGTTGAAACCAAGGCCTTAGTCGAACCTCACTTGTACCGTCAACTGTACAAAACGTGTAAGCCATTCTGACTCTTATTCCCCAGTAATAAGTTCGCAAATGTATTTTTATTCACGTGGCCGTACCCTAATCAAACTCGCATCCGATACTCAATGGGCAGAAGATTGAGGGATCTTCGTCGGGCACTCAAAAGCGGAGATCGGTAATACAATTTGGGATTAAAAGCTACCTGAAATAAATATATTATATAGATCGGGGTTGGCATAAAAAATATATTCTTGAAAGAAATAATATGTGATTTTTCTTTGTTCGTGCACTTTGTCTTGAGTAATTATAGTAAAAATGCTCAAGCCCTTACATCCAATATTTGACAGCTATCATCCCAGAATGTGTTAGTGACAATAGTGACAGCTCGTCACAGAGCGACTATAACGCCATCTATGCAAAAAACGGCGATTGTATTTATTTTCTTTTTAAAGTTCATAAAGTCGTACCATTTACTAACGTCAGCTAACAAAATTAAGTTATTTTCAAAATAAATACGACTTCAAGTTATACATTAGCTGAACTACCAGCAACAAGGCTACGGCTAATTTGGTACCGGAATAGACAAATATTTTATTATAGTACCGGTACTCGAACAAAACCCAGAGACAAATGAGAAGGCGGTACAGTTAATGCCCGCGGCATTTCGGAGGCCAGCGAGCGAATTCTGGCGCTTTTAAGATTATTTTCTGCTTGTCTCTCAAGCGTACTTATTCTTTTACGCTTTTTTGTGCGCTTAGTAGGTTCGTAGCGTCGGTTTGCTCATATAAAGGTATATAATTCCTTGTACGTAAGTGGCCGCAAACCGGCGCCATAAATGACTTTTTTTTTTTCAAATGGGACCTTTATTTATTTAGTTCGCTAGAAAATGTTTTTTTAAGGGAGACGTGGTCTTTAATTTCTCCCTAAAGATTAATTTAATTCATAAATATCAATTGTCGTAAGTAAATTATGACGACAATAGGTACTACGGGTCTGTATGGCAGCTTGCACACCTTTCATATGACAGACGTAGTATTGACATCACAGACGTTTTAATCGATGCTTATACAATATCGCAATTTTCATTACATATTTTTAAATGTTCTCAATTGTAGTAAATGCTTTGATTTACTACTACGACTTCACAAATGAACACTAGGAATATTGGAAACAAAAGAAGCTGACTACCAATCAAAAATGGACGCCTTTATACGAAAGGCATTCAGCACTCGGTAAAAATACGATAGAAAATCCCAGAAGTTCTCCAATTTTAATAATAAAAACGCCCCTTCCGTCAAGCAGATATCAAACATTGTTTTCAGAGTTATTTTATAAGACATTGTCTAGCGAGTTCCTAAAGAATTTACTTTTAAAAATTATTCAGCATGCTTCAAAATCTTGCACTCTCACTTTAGCATAGCGTTTGAGAAAGCACGTATTACAAGGGTATAAAGTCTATTTTCTATTAAATTAGGTGAATTTGCTTTGGGGCGGTTGTAGACAATTCAAATAATTATGCGTTTGAAGAAGAATATATCTAAGCGCTTTAATACGTTCGAAATTAAAAAAAAAACTAGACAGCTTCCGACTTAATTGTGCATTACAGAAAGCGTTTATTACTATGTCAATAAAGTCTATTTTTGAATACATGCGCAATTTGATTTGAAGAGCATGAGACAGTTTTTTCATGTCTGAATCTTGGCAGATGCAGCGACATGAATACCTATCGTTCGTACTAATTTGGTTTCGCAATTTTCGTATTTTTTTGTGCATTACCAACTTAAAAAGAGGTTTTCTTATAACATTTGAATAAACGTATTTTAACACTGATGGATCCTATTCCAGACACAATAAAAAATAACAATAGAATTACGCCTATAGGCGTCTACTGTTCACCAATGCAATAATAAACCAGAATCTATGCAGCCTAAAAACAGGGAGCCGTATACATTTTTTAAAGTACCTAATTAA
The DNA here is from genome assembly GCA_947049275.1 of Epinotia bilunana. Taxonomy (NCBI): domain Eukaryota; kingdom Metazoa; phylum Arthropoda; class Insecta; order Lepidoptera; family Tortricidae; genus Epinotia; species Epinotia bilunana. Next base: position 21,432,122 of record OX346260.1, on the reverse strand, counting down.
TAATAGGAATCTGCCTAAACACGAGAAAATATCATTTCTGTTAGCCAACTCATCTGAGTGATCGTTATAACCCAGTTCGCAACTTCTAGACAACTTATCTCATTAAAAGTATTAAAACACAAATAACACCGCAGGACATAAGCAGCGACTTTTTTTTATCACAACTCCCACCGCGCGGCCCCGGGCACATTCTTTTCAGCCAAACATCCAAAAAACGCTGGCAACACAGCCATAAACGTCCTATCTGAGAAGTTTGACATGTAACGCATATTATGGGAATTAGATAACTGTAATATTGTAACATTTTTGCTTGGAGGCATTCGGGCCCCCGATTTCTTTTTGCCTTAAATACTTGTTTTCGGAGAGCCTGGGGTGTTTGCTGGTTATGTTTTTATTTACAGTGGAAAATGTAATAAAAGCGGTAGAATGAAGGAAAAGTTGTTACTTATTATAAGTTAAATATAACGTTCGATATTTACCGTTACAATATGTGAATACATTGAGTAGTGATGTCTAACTGCGATAAAAGCGTTTTTATGGAATCGTGATCCGTGGTTCAAATCTATCTGGCTGATGCTACCGTAGTCAAAGACTACAATATTATACATGCTGACCGTAGTTGACACCAGTAAAAAATTAATTGAGCGTTTCTTTAGAAAAATGCCACAATTTTTTAACGATATTTTATGCAGCTTTTATGTCCTTTCTTCTCAGAATCACGATCTCTTTCCATCCATCATCATCAAAAAAGCGTCCCAAAATTTCCATACATTTTTGAAAGATATGGCAAATGTTAAAACAATAGGAAAAAAAACTTAGGGACATTTTTTTGTATTATTATGATTAAAGGAGATCCTGATTTTTTGTGGAAATAAGATAAAACTCCTATAATAATAGTGGCATTTTTTTTAGAAACGCTCAATTCTTGTTACACTACCAATAAACAAAACTCACACAAATACTTGAATGATGAATCGTGTGACCCATCACGCTTCATCTCTAACTGTTTTTTCCCATTTTAATGATTTTCAAATATATAATTATGAATGATTAAGAATAATTATTATTTATTGAAAACTTATTTTACAGACATACGACTATATACTAAAATTTTATATTAAGGGATAATTACAAGAGCCTGTACTAGGATTCCCTGTGTTTCAGGCAAAAAAAGGGCCAATTAGGAAATCACGATCATCAATCATTAATATTCAATCGTGACTTCACTTTTTCCTATTTCCCTACAAAATTCGTTTCACAGAGCGTTTTTGATGTTTCATAAAATCTGATTTGACTATTCATATTTTCATATAATTAATGAAAATGCATTTTACTTCCTGTTTTAGCTGAAATGTCAAAAATGAAATATATGTTTTCATTATGTCTGCTTTAAGTAAGTGCTTGACATACGCTATATAAACTTGTACTAATATTCGCATTTTTTTTTTCAGGTACTTACTTAATAATACGCAGGAAACTATTGGTAAGAAATATCGCACCTATTTAGAAGAAAAATACTTCGATTGACAATCAACGTAGAAACCTGTGGTAATTTCCGAATAAAAGTTTAGATATTATTAAGATGAGATATTAATTGGAAATAGTTGATGAATAATGACTCTGCCTGCGTATCGCAAAGAACACCGGAAAAGTCTTCTATACACAGGCGAAATAATGTTAGATAGGTATCGCATTAGAGGTCCCGGAGATTACCTTCTACTTACAAACTTATACAACGTGTGGACATAGATAATTAAGACGTGTTGATTAGGGTATTTCTAACCTATAATGTACAAAGTCTCATTCCAAACTCGACAGTATTACCGCAGAAATTGCCACACGTAATTAAAGAGTATTTCATGTCACTAGTGTCACTTGAACGACTGATATAGTCCTCTCCTATTTATTGATGATTTATTTGAATTATTTTACTCGTAACTATTAAAACACATTTTATTTATTTATTTACGAAACAAGAATGATTAGGTACATAAAAATATCCGCACCGCAGGCTTCGTCAATTGCGTACAAACAAACATATAGGTACAATGATAGAATTCTCAACAGGCTTCGTCAATAACACGTTAAAATATATTGTTTTATGTTCATCTTATCAAATAATTTATCATTTTAGAACATTCCTGAGAAGGAACTCTACTCGGGATCTCTTTCAATGTCCACAGAGTAGAGACACGTTGTATAGCACCCCCCAGTCTTTTCCATTATAATATTAGTGTAGACAATACAGTGAATCAAACCCGCATTCGTTATCAGCATTCCGCTTGGCGGCGCCACTGATGCGATGTCTTTATTGCCCATTCCGCCAATGCCACATCTTGGCTTATGTAGCGCGTATGATAAGAATACTGGCTGTTTTGTTTTTGGCCTTTAAATTGTTTAAGGGTTCTTTTCAGCACGTTAAAATAGGAGTTTATAGCGTGCTGAATAGAGCTTTATAAACTAAGTCTTAAGAGTCCGCAGTAAGCTCGGCCGAATTTCGACATCCCATACAAACGTAGTTACGCTCTCATTTTAAAACTACGTGTTGGATTGTGACGAAACTTTGCATATACATTGACATGAGGTATATCTATGTTTGTAATTCGTTTATATGGTTCCAGTTTATAAAACACACGAAATTCAGCAAAAACAAGTATTGTATGAAAAACTTAAATTCACTGTATTTTTTTTACTATGGTATCTGAAGCTACATAATTACAGACATAGATATACCTCATGTCATTGTATAGGCAAAGTTTCGTCACAATCCAACACGTAGTTTTAAAATGAGAGCGTAACTACGTGTGTATGGAGAATCGAGCTTACTGCGGACTCTTGACCGACTTCAATTCTGTAGGTACTCCGCTTCAAGTATGCCTATACAATTGCCTATAAAATTTGAAGAGTTCGCTCGATTTCTCCAGGATTCGACCATCAAATCTTGGCCCGATGGCCATAGAACCTGGGAAAGTCTCGCTAATCGAAGTCAAAGACAAATGAAATGTGAATAATGAGAAAGAAGACACAAATATATAATGCTGCAAAACGACATTTACAATCAGCTGCAGAAAAATAAGCCAACCCTTGCATAGAAATGTACAGTCAGCACCATATAGTTAGTAGCAGCCAAAGTAGCCAAATATATCGTAACACATCCTTACTCCTATAGTAATAAAGACGTGTTCCGATATATTTGGCTACTTCGGCTGCTAATAACTATATGATGCTTATTGTACATGACTGATATTGAGTGAAACACTTACTAAATGCTTTACGTCGAAGAAAAGATGTGCTATTTGCCACGTATCGTCTTATAGGTAGGCTGTCTTGTACCTCGGTTTCAATGACTGTCTGTATCCCAGGTTAAAGAAACACAAGTACCTTCGCTATCAAAATAACCTCACGAAACGAATATTCAAGTATATTTTACAATCCATTTAATTCCTGAATTCAGTGCAGCCGCGCCTTCATTCCAAAATGAACACTACCTACTAATTACACAAAACCCCACTACATACGCAGATAAGCCAAACATGTGGGTCGATCACAGACACACGTGTATCATTCCAAATTTAAATATATTTTTTCGGCTTCTTTTGTTTAATTCATCTTTATTGCACAATAAAATTACAAATGGCGGAATAAGGCGACTTCTTGAATCTTGTAAACCATGGCCCGGGCAAGACATACGTTTTTTGGGATTGAGAATGTTAAATAATGTCGATAGCATTCCCGTTCAGTAAAGAAACCCACGCATGCTTCTACTTAAAAAACAATGTATTTTTTTTGTTAAACAACTGTGAAAGAGTAATTAATGATTGGCTAAATGAACAACCGTTTCATTATTTGCTACTGGTATAAGCAATCGTGTTTTATTAAATAACCTTATAAATAAGCTTACTTATATATTATATTACTATTTATTGGTTTTTTAACATCCATCTTAATGCAAGCATCCGAAAATGTATACATTTTGCTTCCTAAACCAGGCATATTTCCTTTGAAGATTCTCATAATATTGTAAACATCCCCTAAAGCTTTCTCATTCTGCGTGTAGCTAGCGCGCAACCATGAATATCAAATTGAAATGTGAAACCTAAGTCTCTTGGCGCTATGTTCTGGCAACCAAAACATATCCACCTAAACTCTTCATTACCCGCAAAAGCCATATTTGTAGGCAACAATTATGGCAACATTAGTCGTCCCGCGAGTGACATTTGAGTTCGGCCACAATTACAAATTAATTCAGTTTCCGCGTGGAACGCGTGTTTTTGTCGTGTCCATCATGTTCGTTGTTTTGTTGTTGTGAGTTGTGAGATATGTTGGGAAGATACTGAGTAATATGATTAGCATTGAAGGTATAAATTGCCACAACAATGTAGATACCTAAGCGCCTTCGAAAACAATCCCACCATTCGCTGGTCCTTATCCCATTTACTTGGGGTCGGCGCAGCATATTTTTTTCTTCCATAACTCTCTGTCGCCCGTCAACTCATCACCTTCTTCACTTCACTTCCTTCCTATTCATATCGTCTCTCACTCAGGACACCCCCTTTTCTTGATCTACCTCTTCTCTCACAACCGTCCACATTCTCGAAAACAATCTAATACATATTTACTTATTTAATTCTACACACCAACATATGTACAAACGACAACACTTAACTGACCATCCTGAGTTTATATAGAACCTTATTACTATGCACTTAGGGTGCACCGATGGTCAGTTAGCTGTGTTGTCGATAGTACTTATAATCAATGTTGCTATAAAAGTTTAGAGAGGTAAGTAATCATATCGGGAAGCACTTATTTAAATGTCCCACAGTAAAGAATCTTTACTGGCTTGGCTGACAGTTGACATTCACAGCTGACAGCTTAGCTACAGATACAGCACCGACGCCGCACCGACACATGCGAAAGTAGCCTTGTTGCTACTACATTAAAAACCACTTTACTGACTTCCTTAATTTTTACTTTCCTTGGAGGCCTAAGCCCTATTTAACGTAGCGTCCTAAATGTGTAATGCTTATGACGCTGTCAATACCAAAATGGCCTTGAGGATTTGGTTTAGCGCGTACACTGTCTATTTGTATCGGAGTAAACGAGAACGAGTGTTACTGGGCGGCCCTGTAAATAAATATTGAAATAAAAAAGTGTGGATTATTTGTGAAATATGTCTCGTTAGCGGTTTAGGTATGAATATGTTGACTTCATGTTTTTAATTGCAGACCGATACGTCAAAAAAATCAAGACATAGAACCGTTTAATGATGATTTTAAGACCAATCTTTGCAATTATTTTCCATCGAGCCGATTTCGTCCAATTATGTATCGAGCCCGTCCACGGTCTTTAAAATATGGTGAATATTAACATATTTTTTTGTTGATTTGATAGAACAAATAGTTTTTCTTAAAAAACTGCTTAAATAACATCAATTTCAATAAAATTAGGTCTTGTCAGCCTCTTAAGAAGAGTGGTAGGCCTTAACCACCGAGAAAAATTATAGCTTTTAGCTTGGCGCTGCGAATAATAGTGGCCCGGAGGCTATTTGTTCCATGCCTCACTGGCTAGGTGCCTTCAGAGTTCTCAAATCTCATACAAAAAAACAACTGTCGGCCTTGTGGTCTGCCTGTTTGTTGACTGCGTAACGTTTTGTATTACAGGGGTATTAATATACGTACATATGAAAGGGCACAAATGTCTGTACACGCCTTTATGACAGAGACAATAGAGTGTCCTTATTTATGTACGTATATTAATACCCCTAACTGTACGTTAAAAAGATCTAAATGTATTACTTTGTATCGGAGGAATTGAGTTGTGGAAGCCCTTGTTTGAAAAGTTACCCGATTTCAGCCCAGAGATGAGAGATGAGTTGTTGATATTTCATAATTTTTCGTTCGCACCTGAGCGTTGGCTGAAAAACTATGAAATTTGTCATCTCCTAAAAATTATGTCTAAAATTTAAGCTATTTTTTCGTCGTATGGCAAATACGTCTTCGGAAAGACAGTACGGTGGCCAGCTATATGCCACTATGACTAACTCTAGGACAGGTTAGTCTTTACAGCAGTCTGAAATACCACGATCTTACGTGTACTAATCTCTTAAGTTAAAACCTAGTGTCTTTATCCCCATAAACATTTAACTAACAACCTCAAAACATTCTAAATTCAAACTCATCGTTCGTCGTTCAAGAACCAACACCCAAAAACAAAAGCCGGCTGCGCAATTCACAACGAAGTCCTTCTCAACTCACCATTACGTACATTAAATCTTGACCCCGAGATCCGTAACAACTAAGCGTAATCACTAATCAGCCAGCCTTATCTGGGGGCACGGTAGTGCCCCCACCAAGTCGAGCGCGAAGCAAACACTGCCGTACCATCCTTTACTGGAACCATTTCGCCGCATTTTCAGGCCCCTATTTGAGAACCTCTGGATAAGAGCAGAACGCAAAAATTTTCGTCATCCAGTAAGCTATAATCACATACTTAAAATCCAAAATTTCAAGTCTGTAGGTCATTTAGTTCCGAAGTTAAGCGAAAGCTAATTTAGCATTTATGATACTCCCTCACTCACTCACTCACTCATGATCATCAAAATAGAACTAGTACTTACCATAAACTCAGAGAGTTGAAATTTGGTACAAAGTTAGGGTTTAATGGCCACATAAAGGGAAAACTATAAAAACTAGGATAATCGTAGATCTCAAGTACCTGGTGACCCTGATTAGAAAACACAAGAGCCCAACCAAACTATTAGAGATATATCTATACTGCCTTTACAAAAAATATTCAACTTGGTGGGCCGCTTCATTTGATGTCAAAAATCGAAGGTCTGAAGTATCTTTATTTGATTACAAAGTTATATTTGCAGTGAATGGGGCAAAAAATAAACTGCATAAATAACTTTGTAATCCCATATAAAAATCCCACAAAAAATCAAGAATGGGATATTGACACCATAACCTACAAAAAGAAGTGAGATCCCATAAAAAACATTCCATGTAAAAAAGAGGCCAAGTCTCGAAACTCTTCCACAGCAAATAAAGAATAATAAGAATGCCTGAGACTTGGTACTACCAAATATCTCACAACTTTTTGCGGTGGAAGAGTTTCGAGACTTGGCCTCTTTTTTACATGGAATGTTTTTTATGGGATACTGGTTCTCCTGAGGCGGATTGTGGAAAGCGTTGTGAATACCAGCCCGGATGACTGTGCGCAAAAACAGCCAGTAACGCCCGCATCAAGACGGCCCATTAACTTGATGAAGAAAGTATTTTATAGCGCAAGTTGCAGCCCTACAATAATTACACAACATAGTAACTTGCAGAAAGCCCATTCTTGCAGATTTTCGGTCTACTCATCATTGGATGATTTTTTGATGTGCTAGAATGACTTGATGAGTACCCAGGTATATATTTAGAGTGTGATTAACGGACTCAACACGGACGAAGTTTATGATCAATATCTAGTATGCAACTAACTTAACCCATTCAGTGCCGGGAACCTGACTAGGGGCACCAATGCCGTAGTCGCTTTCCGCTACATACGAGGAAAACCACGCGATCGGCTACGAGCGTAGCGCGTAGCGATTCTTGGCAGTGAATGTGCTACTAAACTACTGGCATTCCGGTGTCATGTAACCGAATCTATACTAATATTATAAATGCGGAAGTGTTTATGTCTATCCGTCAGTTTGTTACCGCTCCACGCTTAAACCGCTGAACCGATTTAGATTAAATGTGGTAAGTATAGAGATACTTTAAGACCCGGAGAAGGGGTGAAATGGGGGGTGAAAGTTTGTATGGGCCTACGATATAAACTAGTTCCACGCGGACGGAGTGGCGGGCAGAAGCTAGTATTTTATACTTTAGGATGCGGACACGATGCAATGCCACGTGTGCTACGCCGTAGCCCGTAGCCCGTAGCCTATTAAGCTCCGTATATGTAGCGGCGCTTATAGAGGCATGACCTATAAGGGTATAATACTCGTAATGATGATACGAGTTAAATGGATTAATTATTCACTAAACAATTTTATTTGTCTAAGAGCAGACCGTCTGTATCTATCTATTCTGTAAGTAATTATTCTGAGTTTGATGCGCTAGTAAGACAATTGTGCCTCTCGCTCGCTTATTTGAAGCGCGACAGAGACGCAATCCGGTAGGGCTGTAAAACAGCTGTTAAATGCTTACGCGATTTGCATTCTGAATTTAAATTTTAGTGCGTTTTAATCACTGGACTTTTGCTTTTTTATTTGTCTTGCGAGTCTTGCGACGTAACAAAATTGTATTGATAGGTACAATTAAAAAGGTTTTACTTTAACTTTAAGGCCATACATTTTAAGTACTTTACTTTCACAGGACGTTGTTTTGTGTAACTAATGATAAATATACCCATACTAAAACTTATGATGGATTATTTGTGCGCATATCACTAATATTTGCCCTCACATGATTCGAACCGGGAACCTCTTACTTTGTAGGCATGGCCACTATTAACGGAGCGAAACGAACAATGCGTCATCATTCATAAATGACGAAGTAAAATTTCACATATCGTCTTAATTGTAGTGACAAAAAATTGAGAAGGGCATGCTAAGATATTGGGCATGTAGAGGATTGATCAGAAGATTAACAAAGAGAGTGTGTATGAGGGGAAAGTTGATGGTACGGACGGGGAAGACCTCTTCGAACTTTTTCCGATCAAATCGGAGAAATCCTGAAGAAAGGTCAGATCAAGAGTACCCTAAACCGACGAGCATGTATGCAGAATGTAATGAAAGTGAATGAAGCAAGAAAGGTTTGTCAAGATCGTAGCTAGTGGAAATCCGTGGTCTCTGCCTACCCCTCCGGCAGTGTTGGGCGTAATTAATTACTTTTTGTAATTTAATTACAAATTACACAATTATTAATTCAATTACGTTAATTAAATTGAATGTAATTAAAATTTCATGTAATTGAAATTACTTTGTAATTTGTAATTGTAATTACATTAATTTGTAATTTAAATTACTAAATTACTGTAAGTCAACTTTTTTTATAAACAATGAGAAGCATACGTGTTTACTTGGTCTGATTGCAATGATGTAATAATCAAAACAATAAATGTGTGTACCTATATTTATATTTATCCGTGTAAACCGTATTCTTAGCACCGCCGGGCTTAAGAACACGTGCATACGTTTCGGCGTTTAACACGGATACCGGGAGCTCTAATTTGTATTGGTGCCACAAAACTAATACTGTTGTTAGGTTAGACCGGACAGATATAAAAATGTAAAATTAGTTGCATACAACACGTATCATTTTTTTTTTCATTTCAAGCTAAACCTTGCAAAGCTCTTCGAAAACAAAGTTATTACACTCATACACTCTTTACAACTTTGGGGCTCCGCTTACATATCACAACACATCTAACATATTTCGGAAATGAATATAATAAGCTAAGCGTCATGCCTCATGAAGGAAACAGATACCTAGGAATGCTGACTGTCCAAAGAAATTGTGAATGTTACAAAATAGACTAAAACACCACACTTACACACACATGCCACCTTGCCTATGACCGTCACATCTAAGTCCTAATTTTAATAAAATAAAACTTCCGTTTGCCTTTTACATAAAAAACACTTCACTCAAGCATGCCATGCCCCATACCTATCCGGCTTTCGTTTCACCGATCGTTTATTTTATTCAAAAAATAAGTGATCAAAAATATTCTATAAAACAAAAGTAATTTGTAATTTAATAAGTAATTAATTGCAAAATGTAATTAATAATTCAATTAATAATTACATTTTGTAATTGTAATTGAAACTTATAATTATAATTTCATTTTCCCTGTAATTGTAATTTGTAATTGCAATTACTTTTTGTAATTGTAATTATTAATTAGTAATTCAATTACGTTTTTCCCAACACTGCCCTCCGGGAAATAGGCGTGATTATATGTATGTATGTATGTCTTAATTGTAAATATATCCTAGTCTGAAGGAGAAAGCGATAGCGATAGCCACAACTATCGTTAAGTTTCATTTAATACCACTTGGTTACCGCAATCTCTAACTCCAAACCAAACTCCAATCTGCTCGAAGTTGAATCCCAAATCTCATTGCGTCTAGCTTAGAGAAAGGAGTATCTGTATAGGAAATACTTCGCGCTTAGTACCTTTTGTATAATAGTATTGTGTAGTAATGGAATGTCTTGGACTTTCCCGCAAGAGGGGGATTATTGAGCGCTAGTACGTCACATTTTCCAGATAAACTATTTTTTTTGACGCGATTTTTTTATTACCTTTGCATGGAGCGTTGGCCGACTGGAGCGACGAGCTCCATACAATGTAGAAAAAAATCGCGTCAAAAAAAATAGTTTATCTGGAAAATGTGACGTACTAGCGCTCAATAATCCCCCTCTTGCGGGGAAGTCCATCGTTCCGTTCCACGCAGTATAGAGATTATTTGCTTAGTTACAATACAAAGTACTACAATTCGAGTCCTCTAATGTTGTACCTATTTGTTGGGCTGTAACAACTAAAAAAACGCAGCACAGCAGCCTTTCAATAAAAACCATAACAAAAAATTTTTTTATCAAAACTTTTATTTTGTATTTAATCGATGCAACAGAGGAAAAATAGCCAATATAATTTTACTAAATTATAGCAAATTATCCTTGCTCCTGGAAAAGTGTCAGCAAAAACATTGATACCTAATTCAAAAGCAGTTACTACTTAATTCATTCAAGTTATACAAATACCGCTCTTGATATTTAAGCCTAGTCTACATCATCTTTCAACAGACACTTACCAAAATAAGGAAAACATAATCAAAGAAACGTACGCTCCAACGGCTCAAAAATGTATAATTCCGGGAAAAATCAAAACAAAATTATGATTCGAACGCTTCGATTCGAAATTCAAAATTCAAACTTGTAATTAGAGACGGTCGGTTGGCGCGACGGTTTGAAATAGACCGGAAATCGGTGATCGGACGTAGGCAGGCCGGACATTGTCTTCCGGAAGCGGACGCGCGTGAGGGACGGACCGGACCGGAAATAGCGTGTGTTACCAATAAGAGCATTCGAGTCTGAATGGCCCGGATTAAAAATTAGCAGGGAAAGGGTTGTTCGGTAACAATATTAGAGTAAATATGTGCTTTGCCAACTCGCATTGTTATTTTAAAAACTATAGTTCTTCAAACGATAAAAGAGTTCGAAACCAAATTTTTTTTTTTCTAAATATAGCGTACGTATTAGTTAGTTCCAATAATGTAATAATGCTCAAATGACACGCGCTCTTTCACATTTGAATAGCGCTAGTGCAGAAAAGGGTACACTAAACCTCAATGTAATCTTTTCAATCTGCGACGTTATGGCGGTTAGCTTTGATTTACAGAGCATGATGTAACTTTTCATTAAATAATCAACACTGCCATACGCAATCCAGAAGTCAACTATCTACACTCAAGAGCCATAAAAAACGGGTAAAATTTGTATTCTTCCAAACAGAATATTTAGTTTTTTGCTTTAGATGTTATGTATAAGTTACCGGGAATACATTCACGGTTTCATACCCAAAGTCAATAAATTCACAAAATCGACGGCAAAAATCGTCTATTATCGAGTTAGCGACTCTGAAAAAGGCCGAGAACAGAACCGAAGGATAAAATTCAATCGGATCGCTGCCAAGTCCCTAAATAGCGGTTCAATATGCACATAAATTTGTCTCAACTTCTGCAACGGAGTCTGCGTTTTGGATCTCGGGTAATCTTTATGCCGCTTAGTCTTTGTGACTGATAGAGATTTGGTTTTTACTTTTAAATTGTGTTGCTGAGTGGTAGAGCTAAGTAGGAGGAATATGTACTAACTGTCAAATTGTACTGTTTTATAATCCTACTATAATAATAGTATAAATGCGAAAGTTTGGATGTTTGTTACTAAATCACGCTTAACACTTTCACTACCAGGAACCCGCCTAGCGGGCGCCTACGCCGTAGTCGCTTTCCGCTACATACGAGGAAAACCACGGGATCGGCTACGAGCGTAGCGCATAGCGATTCTTGGTAGTGAATGTGTTAAACGGCTCAACCGATTTGAATGAAATTTTGCACGATGATAATTTAAAGCCTGGATAGTTTTTGGGATAGCTTTTATCCCGGGTAACGCAGACGAAGTAGCGGGCGGAAGCTAGTAATAAATAAATATTTAAAAAAATACACGGTCCATTTAGACGACGACCATGAGATAGCTGTCCACCGCTCATTGCCAAGGGTCCAGCGGGCCTAAGGTGGTGGCCATTATTGTTGTGGATAAGACATCTGTCACTCTCGCACTCGCATACTCGTCAGAAAGTGACGGATGTCTTATCCACAGCGATAAGTGATAAAGTGGCAACTATTCTTCGCTCGCAGCTTGTATTTTCTTAATATCGGATAGAATCGGGCGCGCTTTTTCGTGAATTTAAAAAAATATATACTTAAGGATCCATAAATCTTTTTACTTTGCATGAATTACTTTGCTTTTTACTTTGATGAATAGTTGTTAAAACTTTTCTAGTCTTTCGTATCATTTCAAAATAAGTTATCTTTATGCTAAACATTTTAATAACGTTCGTATAACTTGTATACGTATGATAAGTGGTTATCGTTACAAATATTTTTTTTATTAACGTTTGCGTAGAATGTGTAATGATATTCCGAATAGGTAATGGTGCCCCCACACAGACGTTACAAAACGTTGTATATAATGCAACAGCAATATAACCTTTGTGTTGTGGAGCACCATTATATGCGATCCGAATTAATTGAAAAACAAAACTCTCCCGCTTGTCAAAGGTTGTTAAAAGATCAAAAATATACACAGCCGCACCCAGCACAAACAGAAACAGCAGACACCTAACCAATCGAACATTAAATCTTCAAAGCTTAAAATCACTAGAATCGCTTCAGAGCACATTTCTACGTTTCAAACGGGCTCAAATAACGCTCGTGATATTTTCCTATTTCCACTGAATTCGCAAACCCATTGCGAACTCCTGCCCAGTATAATAGGACCTGCAGATTCGTTGAAACTGAGTACTTGAGGGTTAGAGTTATGCTGGAAAGTTTGTAGAACAGGGCTGGCGTTTTATGAAATGCGGTCCACTCTTTCTTTGCGGAAATAGCCTTTCAGTGTTCGAACTTTATCCACGAATCGTCATTTCAACTTCACTGCCTTTTGAGTCCTGGTTTTGATAGAAAAAGGTCTCAAGTGCTGTTGAGGTACAAAAGATTCAATACTTTGCTCGGTGTGTGGTCAGTTAGACGATGTTTTGTGGCTTGGATTTTGTGATTTAATTTCAGTTTTAAAACTTTCTTGTGATTTGAGAAGTTTAAGGTGGTTACAAAATGGTAGCTCAAGTGAAATACATGTCTATTCTTATTAGATTTATTAATAGTATACCCAGTAGGGATGTAGCTAAGCTGGTTTAGGCTGATGATGATGAAGGAGATTGGTATCCTACCACAGGCAAATTAAGACTTTTAAGTCGTTGGCCTGGGAAGCTTTTTTTTTCCACTTCGCATTTGAGTGATATTATAACTTTGTCATAACGTGCCTGTTATATCAAATTGATACATTGACTGTTCAATTAACTAATCGACGTGACAACTACAACATGACGAACTCATATCACTATTTAATCTTAAAAAGTACCTCAAACCCAAATGAATACGAAGTAGAAAGACAAAGAAATAGAAATGAACAGACAGATGAAATATGTTCAAGGCTCAAAAACGAGCTAATAATACAAACGAGGCGTCGACAGACGTTTGAGCTTATAGTCGAGTAGACTGGTACTAGAGTTGTGATGACGATTGGCGACTATGACAGACTTCAGATGATGCCAGCTCCATCTTCGCATTCGAATGGTCTGATAGATTGATAAATAAAAAGTAAACCCTAATAAATTGAGTTGTGAAAATCGTTAAGGCCAAAGCATTTAAGATGTACCATAAACTAAAATATCCTCCAGTTTAATTGTATTTTCCATCCAATTCTCTTATCCCAGGCATTCATTTAATCTCCTCAAAGTTCGTCTCGCTGAACTTTGGTTGCGAGGTCCGCCGTTCGCTGTTTGTTCCAGATAATGAAACTATGTTTGGATTATAGTTTTGTATATTTTTATCGACCAAACAACAAAGCTTCTATTGCGACTCTCCTTCAAGTTACATCTCCTACCCAAGACGCATTTTACTACCTTAAGCATAACGGTACTAGAGTAGCATTTTAACATTATTCATAAAATTCGCGAATATAAGTCATTATTTATCTTTGAACAAATTAAATAATTCGTAACAAATTAAATATATATTATATTTTTTATAGCACGTCGGTGGCAAACAAGCTGATGGTAAATGGTTACCGTAGCCTAAGGACGCTTGTAACTCCTGGGGTGTTACATGCGCGTTGCCGACCCTTTAAGAATGTATACACTCCTTTTTTGAAGAATCCCATACTGTAGTCCCTCGGGAAAACCTCGGCAGTAGGGAGCTCATTCCACGACCGGAGCGTCCGAGGGAGGAAATTTCTCTGAAACCGTACGGTACGCGACCATTTAAATTCCAGGGTGTGAGGATGAATGCCCTGCCGACGGCGAGCGGTGCGGAGGTAAAAAGCAGCCGTAGGCATCATGTCGAACAGTTCTTCGGAGCACTACCCGTTATACAAGCGATAGAACACGCACAAGGAGGCGAAGTCTCACCTAAGACTCAACGATTCGATATCGCTTGTAAGTTTGGCATCATCCACGATTCGCACAGCGTGTCTTTGAAGCGAGTCAAAAGGCCTAAGCTGGTATCCAGGGGCTCCCGCCCAGAGATGACAGCAATACTCCATGTGGGGACGGACTTGAGACTTATATAATAAAATTCTCTGTCCCGGGCAGAAGTAACGCTTTGCTCTGTTAAGCACACCGAGCTTTTTGGATGCCCTCTAAGTGTCTTCGAAACTATATACTACATTAACTTGATAATAGAAAAAGAAACAGTTACGGGAACTGTAACTTAAATGCCCTTATTCATAAACGATCATCAAACGTACATTAGCTAAAAAAAATATTAATGTTTGTTTGTCTTTATCTGATAAGTTTTCGCTTGTGAGAATAGGACAAAACCCAAATGTATATATCGAATACAAATTAATAAAATTAATAAAACTGCCCATACCGGCCAAACAGCAAAGCACACTCCAACCCCATACAAACAAATGTTACATTCGCTCCCATTACCCGCACCAATTATCCAAACTGCCAATTAGGCCAACCAGAGCCCAGGCAAGGAAGGCATTACTCATTTGTAAGGAAAAAACGGCCCAGAAAATGTCGCCACTATCTGACCTACTTCCTAGCTCAACGACCTCAGTGTATACCCGGCATTATTTTAAGGCACGCCCGAAATTCTCACTTGGACTCTCAAAGGATTTCAAACCGTATTTTTATAGAGTTAAGGTTTAATTTGATTTGAAGGGATGTTAATTTAATTTAGGAATTTATCTGCAGGATGATCATGAGTGTAAAGTTTATGGACTCGTGCGCCGCTTTATAGCACCGCGTGTGTAAAGCAGGGTATTAAAGGATACAGCTGTTCTGTCAATAAAACGCACATATTTTAATCTTGCTTATGATTTATGGTTGGGCGATGGAATATAAACTATGGAGCGAATAAATTTTGACATGTTATGACTAGCTTTTCGTTCATGTCATGTTTGAATCTCAGTTTATTGGATAATTGAAGGATGTAAAATCTTCGCAATTTATATCATGGAGACACGCGTATTGATGTCAATAAGTGGCTTATAGACCTGGGCCGCTTTGTTGTTCATTATTAAAAAGAATATACTAAAGCCATTTACACAAAATACGCATTAAGGCCGCTGATTTTCTTTGTCTGCTACTCAGACCAAGAAAAAAAGACAGACGGAGCGTTACGAACAGTCTAGTGAAGCCAACCGGTTTTCAACCAAGCCCCATAAGTTAAGCGCACGCTAAACAAATTAAATCGCACAAAACTCGAAATAAATGATCTTGACAGCATTGCGACACGTGCTGAAGAGTTTTGTGCAATTTTGTTTGTATATGTGTGCGTGAGCGTGTGCTAAACTCGATGTAGCTTGGTTTTGTTTGTATGTGGTTTGGCTTCGCTTGACTGTTCGTAACGCTCCGTCTGTCTTTTTTTCTTGGTCTGAGGTCTGCTATCACTAAGTACGTACTACTAAAACAATGTCACTCGTAACTCTTTCCATAATTTGCATTAATACAGCATTCCCATACACAGTGTACGAACTACGATAAACAAAACAGAATTAATTCAACTGCGACTGCGTAATACAACACGTAACAAACATTAATTCAACTACAATTTATTCGCATCCGATACCCAATAAATACGTTCAAAACAAGCTCATCGCCAAAACTTTCGTAACTGGGCACAAAAGAATCGTAAATAAGAGTGAATTGGGGCAAAGAGGACTAAGTGAATGCATCCAGTAATGAGAGGCAGAATTAGGACTCGGATGAGTTCGGGCGCGTTCGGGTCGCGTCGTAAATTGCCGCCGCACTTTCGAATGGAACTGTGGAGAGTTGACGGCGAGTTTGGAGGTTCCGTGCGAACTTTTGCAGCGATATAATTAAATGAGAATACGTGTGAGGTCGCTGAAACGAGCAGTGTGAAGAAGTTTTTCCACTACACACCGAGTGGCATGCTTGTTTAGAACTCTTACACCGAAAACAAACTCTAATGTAGTTATTGTAATTAATCTCACTTGTATATAGTCAGGTCTTTATAAGATTTGACGAATATGAAGTTTCTTAATACAGTCACCTACAGAAAGGTGTATCCATTTTTCCACCCTATGGCGTACACTCGTCACCTGGGAGTAAACTGAGAGTAAAATTAAATCCTACTATAATATTATAAATGCGAAAGTTTGGATGTTTGGATGTTTAGATGTTTGGATGTTTAGATGTTTGGATGTTTAGATGTTTGGGTGTTTGTTACTCAATCACGCCTAAACGGCTTAACCGATTTGGATGAAATTTTGCACGAAGATAGTTTATAGCCTGGATTAAAATATAGGATAGTTTTTATCCCGGGCCCACGCAGACGAAGTCGCGGGCGGAAGCTAGTACTTAATATGGCCGAAGAGTGCTTCCTCATATATAGATCAAAGTAGCCTTTACATTATTCCACATAACATATTCGGCTTCTTTGTTTATCAAGGATATCAGAGGGAACATTACACTAGTTTTACTTATTTCGATCATTAAGTGTTTTTGGTTACGAAATGGTTTTCCTTGAAATCGCATTACGATTAACGCACAATTTTTGTAATGTTATATGGAATAGGGTAGCTATATAATGATTCATAGGTTCAAAAAGTAGTGGAAAATATTTATAAAAAATCCCGAAAAGAACAGATATATATTCAAACTTTTTTCAGTGGAACCCAAGTACCGGAGGGAAGAGACAAAAAGAACCAAGAGGGCGATCGTCTCAGCCCATTCCTTTGATTGCCTCGAGGATTTGATCGCGATTGATTTGTGCGCTGAATGGCGGTTTAATGATACGGCCGACGCTGAGAAGTCGACAACTTGAACGAAAAAAAAGTTTGTCTATTTTTATTTCAGTTTGGTCGTTAAATCCACGATGCACATTAGGTACTTGTATAGTACATTCGCTGCCGGCGCAGCTACGCCGCGTTTTGCATAGCACGCAAACTAACCCGCGGGACAAAATATATCCAGAAACACACATCTTCTCCTTATCATTCTGTAATTATTGGACTTTCTTCTCGACAAAGTATAGCACAATTTTCCTCTCGTTATTATTCCAAAACAATATGCCTGTAAACAATAGATACTCCGAAACATTGAGATTTCGCCTGTTTTCGCTTACCAAAAACAATATTCAAAACAATTCGACGAATATTTGAATATTCATTCGTTGAAAGGGTAAATGATACAATGAGCGCGTTATTAATTATATTTCATGATTGTTTCATTAATTATTAATTTGTTCTCGTATATTGTGATATTTAAATAGGATTTCGCTACGATATTATGATTGTGATTAAAATGTAGCATTAGGTGTAACATTATGTAAAAATATCTTCATAAATTGTTATGTTATTAAACAGATGTGGAGAAACGTTTGAGCGATAGATCTCTTCTTAATGTTTAGTTAACAGGCTATGGTGTCCGCTTTTACATCGAACAAAGCGTAGGCTTGTGCCATTTGGCATTTATGTAGTTAAGAACAAAGTAAGGGGAGAAACACAACGTTTAAACTCAACGAGAGAGCTCTGCGGTAGAAACGATTTCTAAATACTAGTATAATAATAGAGTATGAAGGTAATGTGTAACTAAAATGACACTTATGTATTATATAAAGCCTGGTGTGTCCCAGTGCTGAGCAAAGCAACCCCCCCACTGCTCTCGGGGTTCAGCTTCATCAGTCGGCTCCTTTAAAAATGAGTCAACTCATCCCGCCATCGCGAACGAGGTCTGCCGCGTCTCCTTTTCTAGTCCAAGGGTTTCCACTCTGTGACGCTCCTTAACCAAAATGACAATGCACAGGAAAAAACATATCCAGTATGGTCTGAATAGGCAGTTGAACTCGCATCCAGCGAATCACTCGGCATCCTTTCATCTCTTATATTTAAATCAGGCAGTTCCGCCAAATCCTAGCCTGACCCATTTCCGCTGGGGCCCGTAATGCCGACGCACTTCCGGATGAGGTTGAGCCGATTACTAGCGGGTTTTTGCGCTCTGTGTGGATTTTGTGAAAAGTGAATCGGATCCTGCTGAATCTCTCGACTTCCCTGTATTTATAATCGTGGTTTTATGGTGTTTTTGATAACGTTTTTCTTCATGCATACAAAGTATAACGTTAACGTAATAAACAAATTGACAAATGTTGCGGCTGTTTCAATAAAACTATAATAGTTTATGTTATTTTACCATTCCGATAGATGTCGCTGTGTGAATATAATTGTCTGGCTGTAAAAACCCTACGTGGCTTAAGCTTAAAATTATTCTTCGCCCCAGTTCAAATTGGCTCAGTTTAGGTTGCACAGGGCGGTTCCATAACGCTTCGGGAGCTCAAATACCGCGAGCCATCCGGTTGCCTCTCGGACACTGAAACTACGCGGCATTGCTCTGAATATAGCATTTATTTAATCTAAAAGATCACATTTTAACTTCATAAGTTCATCAATGGCAGTGAAAAGCCTGTATTCCAAAAAGTTTTCTAAATGTGTATTTAAATAATAAAACAATAATTTAATTACAATAGTGCCCGCAAAAAACAACTTGGATTGTTCTTGTTAGTGACCTAGGGCACCCCAGAGTTGGGGCAAGTATTATTCCTATGTATTTCATTGAAATCACATATTCTTATCGCTTAAACTCAAACCCAACGCACACAACAATTCCTCCCACACGCATCCGCTGCGCCTTCGACACTCCAAAAAATAATAATAACACTTTGCATAACCGTTCCTCACCGGATCCAAAACGCGCATTTTTCACTTAAACGAGCGACTCGCGTTCTGTAAGTAGGTTAAGTGAAATCTGGTAGCCGAAAAGTCTTTTGAGTGCTACTTCGAATCTAAGCCTCCACTTTCTTTGCTACGACGAGATACTGACCTAGATGTGACTAAATCGAGCGGTGAATCTGATGCCTTCATTGATGTTGAAAGCGCTTTTCGCGATTTTCCAACAGTCAGCACTGCGAGTGCATCTTCTCTAACTAAAATGCCTACTACTATTTGAACTAGAAAGTAGTTACTTACATATGGGGCAAACTTGGCAAATCTATTTATTTCACTGCGTTTAATTTATTTTCTTACAGTCGATATCTTTAAGTAATTCATTTAAGATATGGTCACTTACAATAAGCTAACTTTAATGTTTCATTAGGAATGATGTTGCGGAAAATAGACAATGTATAAAACTAATTAAATTCATGTCTGGTACCGTGACCAGGATTAGGAGAACTAAATTGTAAATACATTTCTTGTATCGAAAACCGACAGTTTGGTAGTCTTAACCTTCGTTTGGAAAGTTATGCAACAGCCCCTCAGGATAGGTTGTAGTCTTGTCAACTACCTCATATGTACATAGTAGAAATGTCTCCATAGATATTTCGATTAATCTACATCGAATTATCTACACACATGCGTCTTATGTCGGTAATAATAAAGACCGTGTATAGATATTTTTGAGAGGTTGTCAGTATAGATATTGGAGAACTTGATTATACCAACATCAGGTTCAGGCTATTTTGTAGGTTACGATTACTGACCATGAACCCTTTTTTATCAGATTTTTTTACTGTTATTTGCTCTAAGAATTACTTAAACTGCATTAATTTTCATGATATGGTTCTCATTAGAACTAAGGACACAAAAAATCTAAACTTGATATAAAGCAGTAGGTACACATACCTTTCATTTTTATTTTTTCATTTACGTACTTCTCATGGTAACGCGAATGGAATGACCGAGAATTTCAGCTACTGCCTAATACATCTAACCACAGTAATTCCATTCGCTGGCTAAGACAAACCGGGCTCGGCCAGAGACCCTTCGTTAGATGAGCTATTTCATGAATAAACATAATAAGACGGAAACAGCTGATTTACGGCCGGTACCGCAAGCATTATCTCTGTAAAAATAAGTTCCTCGTACATTCCTTTGTTTGTAATTTGATTTGCTTGGACTGTACATGGAAAGTGAATTGTAAGATAAGTATAGAGTATTGAATTAAGATTAGCCAGGTCTCTAAGTTAAACGAGATACTATCTTATTTTTATAACTGGATTTTTCACAGGACTTTATTTAATACCATTGTGCAAAATCACGGTAGTTTTACTACCTACACTGATTGTCTTTGTACAAAATGAAGCAATATCTATAACACACTATGCAACATTTAGCTTTATTTGTAACTAACTACCCGCGTGGCAACACCCGCGTTTTACAAAGAACGCAGGCCAACCCGCGGGATAAAATATAGCCTACTAGCTTCTGCCCGCGACTCCGTCCGCGTGGAACTCGTTTATATAGTAGCTCGATACAAACTTTCATCCCCCATTTCACCCTCTCAGGGGATGATTTCCGGGATAAAATCTATCTTATGTCCTTCCCCGGGGTTCAAACTATATCCATACCAAATTTCATCTCAATCGGTTCAGCGGTTTAAGCGTGAAGAGGTAACAGACAGACAGACAGACAGACACACTTTCGTATTTATAATATTAGTATGGATTACTCTCGAGAAAGTCTATTCTACACACATGAAAATGAATTTTTGAAATCGTATAAGCGGGTCCGAAATTACCCAAAAAAATTTGGGGGAGGCCTATGTCCAGCTGTGGACGTCTTTCAGTTGATATAATGATGATGATGATATGATGGCAAGGGATATCTTATCCATCGTTAATCAATCATCAAAAACCTATCTATCTTGTACTTGGTCGTCCTAATAAACT
Organism: Epinotia bilunana; assembly: GCA_947049275.1. NCBI lineage: Eukaryota > Metazoa > Arthropoda > Insecta > Lepidoptera > Tortricidae > Epinotia > Epinotia bilunana. Next base: position 21,410,596 of record OX346260.1, on the reverse strand, counting down.
GACAACCGAGTTCTGGGGTAACATCTACATCCAACCTGAGATTAAGCATACTGACTGCCTGTGGTAAGGACATTCATCAAATTGCTAAGGATGGTAAAAAGGAAGAATACACAACAACCAAAGTCCTGGATCATATGGAAGCCCCAGCGGCCGCCGCCGCCATAAATGGAGTAACCTCTACTTCACCCTTGATTTGCATTACCGCGTTAACTCCCGACGGGCCACATCTCTAATTGAATCAGCGCCTATCAAATATTCATGTATATGATAATCCTACGGCTGGAGCCGGTGAAGGATTCATAGTTGACTTGAAACTTAATATTACTATTGTTGGATTCTAGTGGAAAACTGGCATACTTAATGGCTTACAATTCGTCAGCGTTAAGAATATGGATTCGAATATTTATTTCCTTTTCACTTGCTCCTAGAAGTTCTTATGCCAATAAACTATTTCACTCCAACCCGAATAGTTACTATTTATTCTAAGAGCGTGGGACTGTTACCATATACGAGTATTTATGTCAAGTCAAATTCGAACATCTATCCAAGTACTTTTTCCAGCGTAGGACAGCTGGACGTATTAGCGCCATTTATTAATGTAATAGGTAATGTTTAATGCAAATAAAGATATTATGATTATGATTAGGACTTTTTTATTGAGTTCATACAGGGTGTATCAAAAAGGGGGTATGCCCTTGCTCGGTTCACACCCCATTTTTGATACTCTCTGTATAAAGCGCATAATTTCATTGTTATAAGCAGAAGTCAGATTGTCATATGAAATGCAGTGAACAGAGACCTCTATAGTGAAATTAACTATATTTGAAATAAAAGCGACATTGTGTTTGTATATTAACAACAGAATTAATGGTCTCAATCACGTATTATTATTATTCATTCGTAATAATAGTTTAAATGCAATATTTTGCTTTCGCTACAAATGTTTGGTCCTGCCCAAAATTTGCTTTTAAATTTAATATCGCGCTACATTTTTTATGAAGTAACTTACAAGGCTAAAGATATTACAACCACCGTTCTTAAAACACACGACGTAATACGTCAAATATGCTACGACGGATAACGCAGCCCCTCGTCAAAAATCCCAATTTTAATATCTTCCTCAAAACACACCAAACGTCTTCATCTTCCTAAAAACAAATATGGGGCTAAGTAGCTTACCCTGAGCAACCAAAACAATTCCCTACAAAAAAAGTGAATTTCATCAAAGCGACGACACCATACACTTCTAAATTCGTTATCCACCAATTTCTTCGTCATAAAACGTAATCTTGTTAGAGAAACTTATTTCATAAAGTCGAGGGAAACTGGGGTAAAAATTAAAAGAATTTTGGGGGAAAGAAATTCTTATTAATGTCCGTTGTAGGAGGCCCATTGTAACTGCTCTGTAGGTTTAACCATTACTTTTGTCTGTGGACTTTCGTGTCATTAAAAAGTTTTTTCGACGGACGGATAAAGTTAATCTTGTTAGGATCGAATCTACCTACGGTAACGATTTGCGTCATGGTTCTTTGTCCTCTGCAGTTGTTTGAACGTGTTTTCTTGTATGTCATTTTGGTGAATACAGGGTGTTACACAGACGATTCCCAGTCCTCGGTCTTTAGCGGTTTTCACGTCATCGTCGGATATAAGTTTTTGTTTACATAACATACTCGTATATTATGTTTCACATTTCTTTTAACAGACTTAATAATCTATTTTGGATTTATTTTATTACCTATTCTATGCATGTCATGAAAGAAAAATGATACGGATAGATGAAAAAGCAAACAAATATGATGCAGCCTATGTTAGAAATGATTACGATTTCTAAAGAAACAACCAGAAACGGCAATTCAAACATGATATGACTATCTATTGTACATTAAACCATATCGTATTAAAAAGTCGTTATCCGTTTCCACGAAAAAATTCGGGACCCCAGCCTACAAATTAAATTATTTGAAGACGGCAGTATAATCTAATAGCATGCCTCGTGAAGTTGTTTAGGAAAATTAAAAAATATATGGCGTTCGTCTGCCGTCAACGCAATTCCCGCCTTAATTTGTTTCGAACGAATCAAGTTGCTAAAGGTTTTTTTTTATTACTTAAAAACTCAATTTACGAGCAGAGATCTCTATTTGCGCAGTTGTAAAAAATAAATCTTTTAAATATGAAATCTGCTGGTTTTGTTACAAATACCCCGTTATGTTTAAAAGTTTTTGATTTTAGATGTTTCTATGTATATAAAGTACTTACAATTCCAACTTAATTCATGGTTGATAGCTAAAATATTCTTGCGAATGTAGTTTAATCACCATTGAATTCCTTGACTAATCACACACAAATGTATCTTTATAAGCACCATTGCAATCAAAACAAACTCATAAGCGCAGTCCATGTGTTTTCGCCCTACAGATCAAAGGAAGTACCTCAAAGAGTCAAGTCCGGTGTGAGCCCAATACGTAGGATTGATTGCCACATAGGTCGACTTGGCCACTGAGGGAGGCACTGGTTATGATTGGTTCCGAGAAATGCACAGTGATGTGTTTACTGTGGCGATAGAGGTCATCGCCTATCACAAGTTTGGCAAAATTAATTGTTCCTCTATGGTAGCTGCATACGAAATAGCTGCATTTAGCATTCACCGGTACGAATTTCGGGATTAAAACTGTAGATGTTTCTCTGTTTATCAACAAGTAGGGCTTCCAATCCTGCAGCCTATCTTTAATCACGGTACCTGCGGGATTGCACATTTTCGATGCCGCGGGATCCCGGTATTTGCGGTATATTTAATTTCTATGCGGATCCCGCATAGAAATTAATGATATCAATTATAAGGTAAATAAAACAACAACGTATTTAAACTTTTATTAGAGTCTACCTTCTACCTTTAAAACATTCAATATTACACTTAAACGTACGTACGTATTTAAAGTTTTATTAGAGTTTACCTTTTGAACTTAATGTTCATTATAAATGTATATTAAACATAAAAAAATTACATTGCACTTCTATTAGTTCTATTGAGATCAAAATCAACCTACCTATGTTAAACAAACTCTAAGGAACTCAATTATTATAATTTGAGACAAATTATTAAAATATCAAATTTATTATTTGCTTTCATCAATATTTTGTTGAAAATGTTTGCGAAGAAAACATGTTTCTGTCAAAAATTAAATTTTTGGTATAAGCTTTTATTGCCGACTGTACTTTTTTTTATACCGTCATCAACTACTAATTGAGACGATTCTAACGAGCCCAAACTCGATGAGGTTATGTGGTTTTATTACAGAGTTCCTATGGCCACCTTCCAGCTCCATCATCAGATCAGCTCCACGTCATCATAATATTGCATTGTCACGCGATTTGCATATTCGTGCAAAATTTCAGCTCAATCGGAAACCGGGAAGTGGATCAAATTTAACTTGCAAGATTTGATTACAGACAGACAGACCGACAGACAGACAACGGGACAGGTGAAAGTTAATAAAAGCTTGTAAAAAACATATGCCTTTCTAAATCGCTTTGATTATGAAAGAGTTCCCTCGATTTTTTATCAGTTCTATAATACTTTATTTTTAAAAAAATAAGCTAAGGTCCATAGTTCAAGCCTCGGTGGCGCTGAATAGCCCAAACGATCAGGGAAAAAAGTTTCTGTCAAAAATTTCATTTTTGGTACAAGCTGTTATTGCCGACTGTACTTTTCTGTATACCATCATCAACTACTCATTGAGACGATTCTAACGAGCCCAAACTCGATGGGGTTATGTGGTTGGCTGTTTATTACGGAGTTCCTATGGCCACCTTCCAGCTCCATCATCAGATCAGCTCCACGTCATCATAATATTGCATTATCACGCGATTCGCATATTCATGCAAAATTTCAACTCAATAGGAAACCGGGAAGTGGATCAAATTTAACTTGCAAGATTTGATTACAGACAGACAGACAGACAGACAACGGGACAGGTGAAAGTAAATAAAAGCTTGTAATAACATGTCTAAAGTGTCCTCAGCCAAACTACTACGAATTTTAGACGCAATATAGCCAGAGCCAGCCGCCGAAAAAGCCCTTTCAGCTTCCACGCTAGTTGGCGGAATTCCTTTTAAGGCGTTGTACGCAAAGCTTAGATATTTGCCTGTGGAGCCCCCAGATTCATAAAGAGTCATCTCTTTTTTTATGATGGATTCTAGTGTGTTAGCCTGAGATGGCGACGGACATATGAGCTGGGATGCTGATGATATAGTCAACTCTAACTCGCGACGAGACGTTTAGCATGTGCCTTTTTGCAGTCCCGCAAATCCCGCGGGATCCCGCGCTCGTAATCCCGCTACGCGCGGGACTGAAAAAAGGCGCGGGATCCCGGAATACCGAGATCTCGGCATACCGGGATTGGAAGCCCTATGACCAAGCTATTGTAAAAAAAATACATTGGATTTAAAACAATGTTTGAAAAAAAGGCATTATCAAAATCAGACTACTCTGTAAAAAGTTATGCGTGGTCATACATAAAATATATATATATACGCGTTGACTTGAGAACCTCCTCCGTTTTTTTCGTTGGTTAAAAAAGGAAGAAAATAAATAAATATTAATTTAAGATGCTAGTTTAAGACAAAGACGGTAATAAGCATATATAATTTGAGCTGTTAAAATGTAGGGCATGAAATACAAGGGAATAGATACATGAAATTCGTACGTAATACTTATACAAAAATTTAGAACATACGAGTAATTAGATTTTAGTTGCTAATAGTGCATCAACCGATAATAATATCTTTGATTGTTAAACTTCAAAAGACGCAACCGATACAAATACATCAATTCCATAGAAAATGCAGCTGCTAGTCCCTGGTTCTAATCCTCTCCCGTCCAGTGTTTTTGTGCGAACGCGGCTGTTTGCTCAGGCCAGGATATTGCCGCCCTCGAGCGACCAGCCGATACGTAATTAACCGTGAAATGTATTTGTTTTAATGTCTATAGGCATAAGATATACTGCTGTTGAATAAGACTTGTACCTAGTCTCGTTATTGAAAATCCTCTTTGGAGTTTAAACTTGTCAAAAAAAAATTAGAATGCTGGAAGATGCTGGAGCAAATAAGCATTATTACTGAATGGGATACTTGACCAAAGTGTTGCGGACGAAATTGAACTGGCCTATCTTTATTTTGTAGAATAATAGGAACCTAATCGTGTACCCTATATTACTTGGTAAAATCCTTTGGGAATTAATAAAGCGTTTGACCACGAATATGAATATGACAGAACCAATATTGAAATTCTAAAATTGATATCTTGACCGTCTTTTGTTATCACTATAACAAAGCATCAATCTCAACGGTCAAAATCTTTACAAAGACCAACCCGTATTGTAATAATCTGATCTTCATACAAATTGAATTTATAGACCAAGAACCCGGTGGATACAAGGGTCTCGCAAATATCCCGGAGGATAATAACCCAGGAGCAGACAAACAAACATACGAACCCAATTAAATGGCCGGTGTGTGCTTAGGACCATCCAAAGGGATACGTCGTTTTATTTGCTAAGATGTAATTTTATTGCATGTATTTTATGTAGGGTATGTAAATTTGGTTACGCCCATAGAGGATTGAAGACACATTAATGCTTTGGATTCGGTCGAGTTTAAGTTTAATGTCGTTGCGAGCGATTCATCAATCATGTGAGGGTACTTTTATGGGACATTTATCAGTTGCGGTATTAAGCAATATAAGTATTAAAGCTTAAGGAAAGAAATACTACTGAATATCGTTAACTTTAGCCAGTATTTTTGTGGAATCTGCGTCAAAGATGAGCGCCTTCTCATTGCGTAGCAGTTTGTTTAGTTATCATAGAATAAAGGTCTTAAAAATATGTTTCATGTGATATATTTATACGCGTTTTGTTTTCGCAGATATGTACGCCGGTGACTGTTGTACTAACTCCAACATATACGACCTTTCTTCCATGATTTCAAACATAAATTTCAGTTCTTTATATTCGATGACGTAGCACAAAAAATGGAACCGAAGACTAACCGTCTACATCTAAACAGCCACGACGTGTCTATAAACAAGAGCATAACTGATGATGTGTCCAAAAATTGCAAGCTAAATTTCGACTAATCACGTGGGCAATAGAATACCATACGAATACTCCATTGGATACCTCAATAAAAGAACACTGTACAGAACATAATCAATACAAGTACGTATAAAGGCAAACAACAGGCTTATTGCTAGAGAGCGATATCTTCCAGACAACCTTTTAAGGTAGCGGAAATCAAATCATACATATAGTGTACATGAAATATCTGCCTACCATTTACTTCATGATAGTGAAGTAAATGTAACCTATGTTCTCGTAATATCTAAACTCATAAAAACGGTCAATTCAGCCTCACAAAAAGCCTGGAGTTTCCCTATCCAGCCAACCGGTACGAATATTAAATTTAAACAGAAAAAGCGGAAGGTAAAATTGCGAATGCCATACACTAATCTGCAAAGTGTCTCCCCCAAGGGAGTGTGCTGGACCCTAATTTACTTAATATGTGTACGTTTAGATATTCTCCTTTTGAGGATCTCTACGCCTAATTAGATTCGATTCCTAAATGCATGTATTCAGGTTTATTAGATTCATTCAAGTGAAGTCATATTTATTATATTTAATGGTTGAAAAGCATCTCGTTTGTTGTCCAACTTTATTCATAATTTTGATTACAGATTGATTTCAGAGTTTTTAATTAATGGACATTAATCGGACCAGACAAATAAGCTTGCTTTTTAATAAAGGTACAATGTAAAAAGGGCATAACGGTTGTTTGCCGTGCCCATCGGTCGAGAAGTGATCGGCACTCAAAGCAAACACGCGCCGGAGTCGGTTGCACTCGTTACACGTATTTGCGAATAAATATTTGGTGTTTATCCGTTGAAGAGCGTTTTTAATTAATTGCAATCAATATTGTGTCTGGTATTAGCCTCATATGGGAAATAAGCCGCAACTGATTGATTTATTTCATATTTCTATAGTATATAAGTATCATGTTGCCTCTTGTTTGCTTATTGTAACATCAACAAGGTATTTGAGTGATAGTTAAATCAGCAACTTTTTATGAAATGTCCAAAATACAGTCGTGACCTCACCGTTTTTTTGTGGTCAAACAGCGTCCATTTTTGGTTTATAAAGATATATTTAAAAAATCTTAATGATGGCAAAAATAACGTAAAGTATTTCCGGAGTATTTTTGTAAGTTATGTTTGTTGGTAATATAAAAATAAATTATTTTTGCCATATATACTGTCACACAGCATTTAAATTTTTTACTCTAAATTTACATATATCCATAATTTCGTTAGTTGAAATCTATGACATTACTTAATCTAATATTAAATGCTCCAGCACAAGTTTGATTCGTGGATTACGAAACCAGATGCAAACCAAAAATGAAAATGATCTCTTTCCCTCATTTCTAATTCTGCTCGTAAATTTAAATACCCAAGGGTTACAATGCTCTTCAGCAACGATACGAGATAAACAGGTTACGGGCCGCAGATGCAACAATGAATCGACGCAATCAATGCGATTCGACGATAAATGCATTTTTATCTAGGAACTGAATGGATAAGATGCTTTCCATTATGTATATTCGCCACTGCAGTTTTCTGACTTTTTGTATGCAGAGGGAGAAGAAAATAAATAGGAGACATGTTAATCTTGTCTACGACTTGCCGTTTCGCGTATTCAATCTATATATACATATTGGTTTCTAAAGGCCGGTCGCCAAGCACAGCGAAAATCGTACGTTGACCTTTGCATCAGCAACCAGTGGTCATCAACATTTTCATACTGTGTTAAGTCATTAAGTGAATTGTGGCAAATAAACCAAAACAATAAAATGCAGTATTTTCTATATTATTGTAGAAACATTCATGTGTGTATATAATATTTTTTAAATGTAATAGGAATTTACATTAAAGAAGTCTTTTACTTATTTTCATTGAATTATATTGTTCTGATTGCCATTCTAACTAATTAAGGTACTTTATGGCGGCGAAGAACTAAATATAACAAAAATTACTTCTTGCGTTCGAAAAAAATGGCACAATCGGTAATTTTTAAATTAGCAGATTAAAGATTTCTAGATATTTTGATACTATAAAGGGAAGAAAAAAAACGCTACTATTACTGAACTATTATTTTATTCAGAACCACTATCTGAATTAGTTACAGAGGAACTCTCTGTCTCCGATGAGTCCTCGGCTGTGTTGATGATAAATGAATCAACAGTATTATCAATTCTATCGTCCAAACTTTCATACTTTTTTTCTTCTTTCTTCACGTGTCCAATACAATTTTGCCACTTTTGGGCCGTGATTTGATTTAGGCCTTCTTTTAGCAGTTTTTTTACTTCTGCCATTTTAAATGTTGTATTATTTCTCGCCACGTAACCTTTAACGTCTGCCCAAATTAACTCAATGGGGTTGAGCTCACAGTGGTATGGCGGTAACCTTAATACCTCCACGCCAACTTCTTTTGCCATTTCGTCAACAACGTATGTTTGGTATTGATTTTTTATCGCTTTTACTTTTTCCATCAATAGTATTTTGGTGTCTTTTTGTTCAAAAGCAATATTCTTTGATGCAAGCCAGTTCTGAATTTGTGCCTTATTCCATCTTGTTATGGGCGTTTTTTCTTTGCGTCGTGAGTGATAGCTAGCATTGTCCATAACCACCACTGCGTTAGGCTCAAGTCTTGGCAGAGTCTCTTTAAACCATTTTTCAAATTTCCCAGAATTCATAGACTCATGGTAGTCTCCCGTTCCTTTGCATTCAAATACCAGCTCAGATTCTGGTATAAAGCCATTTATGCCTCCTATATGTAAAATGATGAGTCTGTTTCCTTTTGAAGTCGGGTTCTTGGCACCTGTTGATAAGCCTTCTAAGAAGGCCTGCTTTCGTGACTTTACTGTGGTGTCCTCCCAAACCTTACCAACAGTGTGACCTGAAAATAAACATATTATCTTATTATTATGTTTACATCAAGAGGATACAATAACAAACTTGTATTGTATACATAAACCTATCCTAAGTATTTATGATTATAATGCACAAATGTTTTTTACATGTCAAATAAATGTATAATTTGATGTACGATCAATCTTATATTCAAATAAATACACTAATAATTGAAAACTTATACATCAAATCTACTTACTTAAATAAAGTGAACTCTAAACTTGTAAAGGCTTTATTAATTATAGATACTAAATATTAAGTTTAATACAATAATAAATTGATAATTATTACCTGCATTCACCCATGTTTCATCCAAGTAATATATTGGCCGCTCTTGTTCTCGAAACCTTCGCATTTTTTCCAAGTACTTTATGCGCCATAGTGCAATATCGTCTCTGTCTATAAGACAGTTGTTTCGGCTCCGTTTGACATATTTGAATTTTAGATGTTTCAATATTTTTTTCAGCGATGTTAGACCCAAATTTGGTAAAGTTTCGTCTGCATTCACAGCCTGTAGCACTTTTTTTGTTGTAGGTAGTTCGCCTTTCAAATAAAAGCCATGCACAATTTTTCTGATACATGATTTATCAAAGTCGTCCACTTTCTCTATGACTGACAAACGCTTTTTCGGAGACGCCGCAGGTTTCACGGTGTCAGTTTCAACATATTCCTTCAAAACTCTGTATACGGATGATTTTGATATACCCAAAATTTCGGAAGTTTTGTCCTTCATCTCGAGTTTCGACTGGTATTTATCAGCAGGCCAAGTTTCCTTTACAAATTTAAACACGTTTATAATCATAAACTTCTCATTTTCAGTTAAATGAGATATTTTCCGTTTCTTCCGCGGTGACACAAAATCCTTGAAGGGGCGTGAGCCACTCGAGGTAGAAGGAGTCGGTTCCATGTTTTAAATAACACCAACTTTTAATAACAAAAACTTAACAACGCAAATAACCTCAACGAATAGTAACAAAAATATAACAATAAACACAAAAATCGTAACTTTAGCACTGTTTTAACAAATAAAGGGTCCGAGAACTATGTATCCACAAGCGCATCCCACTAAGGAATACCCCGTTTACAAAAAATATTACACCATTGGAAGCAAAATAACACGTGCGTATGATCCCGTCCGTATACCTGCGAGTCTAAGGTTTACAATTTCTGCCGCCGGCGACCAAGGTTATTGTGCGAGCGTGGCAGCACTATTACTGTGCGCGTGCGACAGAGACAAATAGA